>OY728155.1:365259933-366679933 GCA_963277665.1 Viscum album | reverse complement strand
AAAATTCACCTAAACTTTAATTTTAAATTATAAATTAAAAAATTATGTTTATTTTATAAAATTAGTTTTCTTCAGTTTTTAATATTTAATTTTTTTATTATTAGAAATATGAAATAAATAGAATTGTTTTTGAGAAACTAGAATTTTTGAATAATATAATGACTTTATAGAAATATTATACACTTTATGATAAATATTTTTTTTATATATTGTCATTATAAATAATACTAAAAATATATTTATTCATATTTATACATCCAATTTAATGTGAATATAATAATGGTATTTGTTTATGAAATAATACTAATTATTTTTCATGGTTTATTAAATCATGGTCTTGATTTTAACACAAGCTAAACATGGTTTCACTTAAAATAAAGCTAAAATAGGTATTGGATGTGAAATAATATAAACTCAATTTACATGTAACATAATTTTTTTTAAATATTATGTTGATTTAAAAAAATTTAAAAAATTATAAAATATAAATGAGTTACATTCTACCCCACATAAAATGATTTCCTTTGAAATTCATATTGGTCATCAATGGTTTAAAATTTGAAAATAGCTTTATAGAAACTCACATTATTAAAAATAATAATAATAATTACCTTAAAATGGGATATATGGAAACAGAATGGAGAGAAATGGTAACTCATATCTTTGTTCCACATTAGCTAACATTATTGGGAAAGGAAGATTTGGACATGGAAGAGAAACTTAACATCAAATTTATAATAGAGAGTGATAGAGAACATGTTAAAGAGAATGTTAATGACCAAAAATCCCTAAAAAAGATACACGAAATTGGTAATTTATATCATAAAAAGATATTAAATCGATTAAATTTTAATTCCATATCTTTTTCCTATAGTTAATGAATTTTCAGATAAAGATATACTTACTTTGTTTCATTCCATTTCATAAGTGCAAACTCAAAATTTTGTTGTTCTATGATTAATTTTTAATTCATCTCATACACCATGAAATTAAGTTGAATTTTATTATTCTTAAATAAATAACAAATCATAATATCCATAGATATAATGATTATTCATTCCATATATCTTTAGTAATCATCAAAACATATTTGATAGCAGTAGTTATGAATAAATCTTCATATTTTTAAATAGTATATTAATCACTAAATTTTTATCCAAGGATTCACCTAAACAATACTATGAATGGTTAATAATATAACCCTTAAAAATTAAAAATTTATAAATAAGTTTGCTAAATTTATCAAAGTAAACATATCATAAATCCACCAAAAATCCTGAAGTATCTCTCAATTTTCACATAACAAACATTTTAATACCTTCATTGTGTATTATTTTGAAATACGGTGTTAACCTAAATTACCATAAAAATTTACTCAATGCATGAGTTATTCATTTTTCCTTAAATAAAACGACATATTATTGAATATAGTCCAAATATCTATAATAATTTAAAATTCTTCCATGATAACATAATGAAAATTTCCAAAAAATCATTAGTCATTTAAATGTTCACCAATAATATCAAATTTACCATATTGAAATCATTAAATATTAATCCTAACATCATTATCTAAAAAAGAGGATCATATTAAGGGTTAATTTTCCCTTAATCATGTGTTTTATATGGATATCACCTTGACCCTAACTCATTGTTCTATGTCATCAACATTATTAACTATATTATTTAAAATCATTAATGAAAAAATTATACTAAACAATCTATATATATAATTATTCATGAATTAAAATACATAAATACTTCAATCATCCCACTTCATTCTAAAATCATTAATTATGCTTCATATTCTTAATTCTTAATACTTTTTTTATTTCTTATATCATTTTTCATTTCATCATCATCAATAAATAAAACATTAATTTTATAACCACGATGATTCACATCATGAGATTTACCCTAAGGACATCATTTTTCATAATTTCCGTGAATTCCATATTTAAAACATTCAATAGTCGATGATATATTTGAGGGAAAATTATTATCATCCATTTAGTTAACTAAAATTTTCATTATTTCTTTTCAATTACTTTCATCGTGTCCTTATTTTCCACACTCAAAATATATTATCTTTCCTCTTCGATATTCCCTTGATTGATTTTCCCACATTAATGACATATATAAAACTAAATATTCTTTCCTATATTAATTCCATTAAATAAACTCTAAAAAAACTCCATCCTTACTTTATTTGGTGATTCCGAGAGTTGGTTAAGATAAACACTGTTAATCATATTTCATGATAACTAATTTGGAATAATCACATCATCCTTTACTAATGTCATCATCCCATTTTGATGGTAATAAAAAAAGTATCCATAATATTCATTTTCAACCAATTTCCTTCTAATTACTTCCATTAACTAAAACTAAAATGCATAGTATGAGCAATGTTAACCATAATGGTAAACCATATATTCTAAAAAATCCATTATAAGAGATCTAAATAAAGGAACTTTATTTTAAATCTCTATCACATTAGGTTTATAATAGTTCATCCATTACCATTTTCTATTTAAATCCTTCATGAAGGTTCATAAAGAGTTTTTGAATTTCCAAATCATATCCAGTGGGAGTGTCAAACTAGGAGTGTAACATGGCCCATTTTCATATATCAGGTGATGAAAAAGTCCCGATCAATGCTCCCTTTTCGTTGTTATTACCACATGGTTCCTCTTTCCTATGTATATCCACTTGTAATATTTATAGAAGGATGAAACTGCTTAGAAACCACATGATCTATCCATTCCCAAATTCTAGCACATTTTCTTATACATTAAACAGTCCAAAATTGTTTCCTTAGAGGCATCCCTAGATATATCAATAATAATATCACTCAGGATCTCACAAAAGTTTTCTCATCCATGTTTCCAGTGGTTAACTAAACCTCTCTTCAATACTAAAAGTAGTGATCCATGATTTTAATATATAGATTTTAAAACTTTTTAGACTAATATTTAATACATTAGGCAAACACAATCTTGAGGACCATAATAGTTTAGAGCCTTTTGAATCATGGAACACCTTCCTCATAATTCACGGAATACATTAAATGTCAACCAGAATGATCTACCCAATTAAGAAACTCCACAAAAATACCCTTACATAAAAAATTTCTTCATAACCTAAGGAAAGGAAACATTAGAAAGTGTGAGATTAGATAATCAGTAAGGGTAAAAATGAGAGTTAAGTTAGCATAAAATGAGCATAATGGTATGATAACATGAGACAAAATTCTAGAAACCATACCAAGAATCTCCAAGATCATAATCTTGACTCAAATGATAATGATCAGTAGTTTATAAGACAATAATCATAAAGGTACAAAAATCATGGTCTAAGAGATCATAACACAAGACACTAATTTGTTGAATACACATAAAAATAAAAAATATTTTATTAAGGCTACCCACCAATACATTTAAAACATTTTTTTCTAGGTCTAACTACTCCTGCACCTACTTCAGTCATGGAATGACCCATCTTGTACCCTTTTCAGGCTTTGGATAACCTTGTATGTACACTTTTAGCATAAATAACATTAATCATTAACCAATTAATTGGATGAAGATATAAGAACCACCCCTTATGTAAAAAACTATACATATGTGCGAAAAAAGATCATAAAATATTCATTATATCATAACCCATGAAATGGAATGGTTTTCCAAAACATTTCATTAAATCATAACCTATGAAAAATATATAGGTTTCATAATAATTCCATTATTTAATTACAACCTAACCACTTAAAAACAAGTATTTTTTCATAATAATTATATCATGGTAAAAACCATGGAAGAGAAATAGGTTTCATTAATATATTTTCATAGAAAATCATTTAGATAAAGAATTATAATAGTATCCTTGGTTCATATACCCTATAAAGCATTGGTAACATTAATAGATTCCATATTATGTGGAAAATGATTTTGTGAGATCATTCAAAATATTTCTTGAGAAAAATAAAATTTCCATTATTTTTTTTTAAATATGAAAACTTTTATAAAATCTATTTCTTCGAAAGTAACCTTAGTAATTATAAAGGATTAATTGAAAGTCATTTAAAAAATTTACACAAAAATATATATTTTACTCTTTGGAAAACCCTTTTTAAGACATAAAATCATTTGGAAATAATTTTTTTTAAAATAAATTTGAAAAAATATTAAGTAATATTCCTTGAAAATAAGTTAACGAGAAGTCTCATTCATACCAAACATGTTAAAACATAGATTCCTTTCACATTTTCAATAAATAACAAAAAATAATTTTTTAGAAAACTATATTAATATTCTGTTATTTTTTTAAAAAGTAACACATTGGAAAAAATGAATTTTTAAAATCACCGGATAATATTATAAAAAACTAAAAAATTTTTTCTAAAAATTTATTTTTTATGAAAATATATTTCTGAACGAAGAGATAAATAAATTCACATTTTCATAACAATGATTGCTCAAGTGTTTTACTAAAAAAGAGTGGAAAAATGTTAATATTAATATCATGAATTAACACATGAGAAAAAATGTAAGGAGTTTATTTAGAGATGGATAATTATATATTATCATTGAAAATATAATCACAATCAATCTTGATAAAATGTTATATTGTAATATAAAATCATTAACACATTGGTAACATTAAATCATAGACCCCATGAAAGAATATAATTAAATGAAACATAAAATATCATGAGTATATATAAATTCATTATCTTAATGGTAAAAGGGGATTTATATAATCATTTCTAACAAATATATGTTCATAACATAATATATGTTTCAATGAATGAAAATTAAGACAAAAATCCATTACCCCTTCATCAACTTTTTAGTCATAAACCCCATGAAATATTGATCACAAGAAAAATATTTAAATAAAAATAATTTTAATGGTATTACTAATCAAATAAATTCAAGGAAATTATATAAGCCACATAAAATAAATAGATGGTGAATTTGGAATTTATCTCCCAAAAGTTAAAATTTGGACGGAAATTCCTTACTAGTTTGTTAACTTTTTAGCTGTAAACCACGTGAAAGATAGATAATAAAATGAATATATAAATACAAATATTTTTTATAATAAGAATAATAATATACGTTAATTTTTATTATATAAACTATATAAAATAAGTAGGTGGTTAATATGGAATGTGTGTCATAAACGCAAAAAAGTGAGGCAGATACGCCTTACCACTTTTTTAACTTTCAAACAAAAAACTCCATGAATGATAGATCCAAAAATAGATGTTTAAAAATTTATAATTTTTAGTTTAATGATTATAATATACATTCATGGAAAATATATATACCATATAAAATAATTATGTGGGGAATATTTTATGTTTTTCATAGAAGAAAAAAATTTAGATGGAAATCCCTTACCTTAAGTATCAAATTCTATCATACATGTTCAAACCTTCAGTAAATATAATATAATATTATTATAAATATATTAAAGATACATAAGTATATAAATAATACCATATATAATTTAATTACTACCAATTATTACTCATTTATTAATAATTCCTTATTGAAATTACATTGTGGATAATAACCACTTTGTTTTTCATATATGTATTGATTTATTATTTATAGTACTATTACTTATATAGTGGTTCCATTATATATAGGATAATAATAATTAAATAATAAACATATTTCTATATAAATTATACTTTAATTAATAATCATTAATGATGGGTTTATGAAATGACATATGTTACGATCATGGAGACGGTAGGTTGTACGCACATATGAGTAACGTTCCTGTTTTTCAAATATTATTTTGGAAATGAGGTAAGTAATATTTTATCATTAATTAATGATAAAAAAATCCTAAAAAATATATTATTTCTTTATAAATAGTTATACATATCACTTATTTGGTGTGGTTAGGAAAAAAGATAGCAAGGTCGCTTTATGATGGCGGTAGACCACACTTACATGAACGATGTTGTAATCTTTAAGTGAGTGAAAAGGTGAGAAGAAAAATAATATTTTATATTTTAATAATTAATAAAATGTCATGATTATTATAAATATTTCATTTAAATAACATATATTTATCCTTATTATCATCTAGGCAAAGTGTTGGTGAATAATGAATCACATCGCCTCGTGAGGTGATAATCCTCCGTACACACGAATGAGATTGTCATATCTTATATGGAATGGAATGTAAAAAAAATATTATATATGATATAATAAATAAATAGGTATAATAATTAATAAATAACATAAATATTATTTATATCCATCATCATTACCAACCATGAGAGGTGTTAACGAAAAAATGAATAACATTGAATCATGAGGTGTTCAACTTATGTACAAAAGAACGATGATTTAATATCCCATTTGATTGAAGTATAAATACTTATAGGTCATGAAAATAGCCTACAAATATATTATTTTATGTAAGATACTGATTTTATTATACCTACTTGGTATAATAACTATACATGGATGATGAGGAAGAATTAAACAAAATTCTCTTTGAAGAACGCTACCTTTTCTTTGGGTACCCCCTTAGGTTTGCCCCAAAGACTTAATATGACAGATTTATTTACACAAAAAAGGAATATAATATGAGGGTATTGAAGTTTTGAATTTATTTGGATCTGTTTTAGTCATGGAAAATAGATCGAGAGGAGTGAGGAATTCAAGGGAGCCGGTTCCTTTTTATAATTAAGGATGTGGGTAATTCTTATAAATATCCAAAATTATTCAATAACGGGATGTCAATATTACCCCATGTGCCTCAAAACATGATAATTAATGGAGTAAGGTTATAATATGGTTGATAAACACCTATAACACAAGAAAAACCATTTTATATCATGTAATTCAATAGCCTTTATGTTTACTCAATTTTACACTTTTTGTTTTTACAACGACGCCTTTTATCTTTTTATTTACAAAGGTAATATATAATTGAAGAATAAAATTAAAATTTTGATTATTAGAAAATTTATAAATACCGATTATAAATATGAAATCCATTTTATTAGTGAAAAATCCTATGTGTGTGGAAAAATTATTTTTAACACAAAGACCTATAATGCAGAAAACCTCATTTTAACCACAATCACAGTAGTTAATTTTAACTATTTTAACTAATCATTATGGTAAAAAATTATGTTTTACTTATTAGATGATATAAATTATAATTTTTACAAATATAAATCCATTTTACATAATTCCATTCACATAAGGGAAAAATCGTAATTTAAAACTAATAATATAGACCTGATGAGAAAGATGGGTTTTAAAGTGAAAATTTTCAAAGGGTTACAATGTTTTTATATAAAACTGAAAAATTAAATTGACTCTAACGACATCAATTAGATTAATTTATGTGTAATTTAACTAAATTTACTTTTAATCATATTTAAATTATAATTTACCTCTATAAATTATTTAAATGAAATGGAAGTTTTAATTTAGAATTATGTATTTTCACTATTTATCAAAATAATCAATCCTTTTAGAAAACTATCAAAAATTCATTATAAGATAATTATGATATTATAATTTAAAAATTGTAGTTAAATTTATAAAATTAATTTTCTTAATAATTCAAAAATTAATTATATTATTTTTCATAAAAATAAATAAATAGATTTTTTTTATAAAATATTATTTTTGAAACATATAAAGACATTACTGAAAAAATAAGTAATGTTTCAACAATATGTTTTATTTCTATAAAAACATTATACATAATATTTAAAATTTAGTTACTCATATTTATTCCCCTAATATAGTGTATAGGAAATAAAGATAGTCTATTGAAATAATAATATTAATCATTTTTCACAGTTTTATAAAACTTCTTATTTCATTTAACACAAGCTAAACTCGGTGTCTCATAAAATGAAGATAAACTCAGGGTTTTGGGTAACACAAGATAAAATCAGTGTATAATGTAATGTAAAATATTAGAATGATTTGATTTATTTAAAAAAATCCAAAAAATAACTAGGTTGTATATCTTATTAAGCTTCATGACATGCACTAACCACAATGTGGTCCTACTTATGTTGGAAAAAATCAATGCAACATTATATATGGTTCCCCCTTGAATTATTTAGTCATTCACATATCCATGTATAATCCTTAAATAATACCTCTTCATTTCTATATTTACTCCAAAATCTTATCACTTTTTGGGTAAAATGAATCCAATATAAAAACCATATTTTTAAAAAATATTAGATCAACCTTTAGGATTCATAACATAAAAAAACTCACCGTAGTCAAATAATTAAATACAAGATATTTAGATTCACTATGTAAAAGTAGTTTTACCTTAAAAAAAATTCATACTTTATTAGACTTGTGTGATTGTAAAATACTAATGCAAAGTGATATAGTTTTTATAAGGCTGAGAACACCATAAAAGGCTTCCATATGTAAAATTAAAGTCTTTACTGGCTAGATAGGCTTGTTTTAAGGTTTATGGAAAATTGATCATGATAAATTAAAACATAAAGAACTTATTATATCAATAATTCATAATGATAAGATGAAAAAATGTTGAGTACAATCCCACTGGGCTATCCCATCTGTCTATAAAGAAAATATTATGGTTATGATATTGTAAAATTGGAAAAAATAATGAAAGATCCAAAATATGACCCAAAGAAGTCAATATATTATTATTATATTCCTCAACAAAGAAAAAATTCCGAGAAAAAATCTTTTGTCCTCGTCATTATGATTCTACCAAAAATACATCTAATTTACCCAAATATGTTCAGTAGTTATGCTATTCTTACCTAAAATCATCTTTGAGCCACTCTTAGAAGAATTTTTTTTGAATTAAGTTATTGGGGAACATGATTAAATATATCCATTTCAAACATGATTTACTACTATATTTTGGTTATGTTGAATTTTTCATCCAATATTTTCTAGGTTTTTATTAGTGGGAAGAATAAGGATAATAAAAAAAATTGAGAAAAAAATGGGTAATATTTCTTTAAAAATAAAATAGGAGGAACTTCCACATTATTGGGAATATCAAAAGTCTGTTAAAATATTTAAAATTTAATGTCCTAGTTTTTGTTCCTATAAATCACAATATTCCCAACTAAGTATCATAACTTCTTTACAACAATTTTAATCCCATCAATACTAATAGGTTTATCCTCTACATGGGGAAACATAATCTCTATCATATTCAATGAATACTTTTCAGCCTTTCTTTGCCCTAAATTAGCATCAAATGCTCCTTGATGTAATTATCTATTATGTATGTCTTATACTAAATATTATTCAATTCCAGGTGATGTAGATCTGCGAAAATACATTATACTATAGTACAATCATTCCATGTCCCCTATACCTTGACATGATGAGAGGATTTCTAGATTTAAATAGCCCAAATTGTTTACACATTAAGTAATTATTAGTCCACAACATATGTAAAAAAGTAACCAATTTTCACTATCCTATGATCATATATTTTCTTTCACAATCATATATATCAAGAGATAATATAACTTACCATGCCTAAGAGTTGTGAACATGTGACCATGCTTGTGTAATTTTACCAGATGTTCTTCTAGATAAGTTTAATAAATAAGCTTCTAGATTATCCCTCAGAAGGAATTTCATGTGATTGAAATATAATTAATGACCCAATGTTAAGAATCAACATTATTATTTTTGGTTGAATAAATAATTGTATAGCATCATCCCGAGAAGGGCTTCCAATGAAATTACCTATAATTTCTAGCATTTAATCAAGAATGGAACCCAACATTATTATTTACCGAGATGCTGGGAAAATAAAATCATATGTATCTCCAATATGGAGTATAGCTAGACAAAATAAATACCTATGAATCATTAAGAAAATAATATGTTAGAACATCGTGTTTTCAATGGTATGGATCCTTAATATTTAATATGGGGGTTTCATAATCATCAAGAGACAAACACAATGTTATGAGTTATCGAATTAATTTATTTTAGTGATGAAACATATTCTCTTAGAGCTATCATTCTCAATGGAACTCCAATTATCATTGAATGGGGAATATCATCATGTACTAATTCTTGATTAAGATATAATATAATTATAATCCGATGGATAAATCCCAATTTCTGGGATACATAACATCTAAATATAATACACTGAGGTCTGTTGATTTTTCCCCAGAGTGGACCATAAATACATTTATTATCAAAACCCAAACCACTAGACTTAGAGGTAAGGGGATGATGGATTCATCAAGATTATAAGATAATTCTAATGTCTCATAATCCTCACCCATAACCACAATCTTTTTAACTTCTTCCACATTTTATAACATATATATATAGAAAAACACCCACTCATGAATGATTAATTCCTCAGGGTCTCAAAATTATATTATTTTCTCGTATATGCTTTGTCCTGAAAAAATAATGGATGAGGTTTCAACAAGAGAACTCATTGGTTTTGGTATTATAGAGAAATGGTGGATATAAGAAAAATATATCTATTAAATGACTTATTATCTTCCCCAAAGCTCATCTTACTCATAAATTTTTCATGATAGGGTCGAAAGGATACAAAAATCTGAACACAAAATGTACTTGTGCTCAAATAACCATAAAAACCCTCTTAATTAATCAATAAGTCATCAATGATATGAAAAATTAAAGTAAAAATAGAAACATGAGTAAGAAAATATACTCAATTTTCTTACATGAAGGAATATGATAATCTAGTTCATGTTCATGTTTTTATATCCTAATACCATATGTTGATAGATTAGTAGAAGTGATACTTTTTGGTGGCACAATATCCCTTAGAGGGAGAGTAGATTACAAGTTAATTTTCATTGATATATTAGTTTTTCACTCCTCCGAGGATCTAAAAATATTGTTTAACATTAGAAAATATTAGTGTTCCCCTAAAAAACATGACAAGGTAAGATAATGTTAATTATTATTCTTCCATATCTAAAATAAATTATGGAGCTTGTTAGTAAACAAAATAAAATATCACATGGAATGTAAATACAATGATATATATTAACTTTACTAAGCCACTTGGTTTATTCTCCACCTATTAATATGAACCAATTGGAGCCTCAAAACCATAGTTTTTCATGGTGAGAAGCAATACAAATAATGAATGTAGTGAATTATGGATTTAACAATCGGAAAATATGTGTTCACTTCTTTAGGATGGTCTTCACTAGATATGTTTTTGGGAAATGATATGAAACATTTCCCTATAATCCTTCTATCTAATTTTAAATGTGATACCTATGTATCCTTTATACATAACACATTACATAAAAGGACTAATTTCTTCCATGAATTTTGATATGATTAATTATAAAATACAGATGCATAAGGAGTCACCCTAGGAATTGGGATCACCCAAATTTTCATGGTGTCAGGGTTTATTGTCCTTAACTTCTACCATATATGAAGGTTAACATAATTACTCAGAATAAAATATATAGTATTCCCTACATTAAATCCCCCTCTATAAATCTTCACCACTTAGGACTCTTTGTAATTGTCCTCCCTTCTTTCATCGGCCCCTCCATGCTAGTCTTCCTACCACTACCACTATGTATCATTATTCATTAACCTCATATGTGGACATCCATTATAATAAAATCAAAATCATATCAAAATAAAATTTAGATATAATATTATTTATTTTATAGTATTTAGTCAATTCTAATTTATTACAAAATTTAAAGAAGATCTAATAATGTGATATCAAGTATAAATTATAATGGATTAATATAAAATGAGATTTATTTAGATAAATTTATGTAGAATTATGAAAATTATCTAATACTTTATTTTTCAATATCCATTTATTTAGATATAATTTTACCCATTAGGGATCAGGTAAATAAAATTTCTACTCCAAAATATAATGTGTAACCTCTATGTTTTAACTTTATTGTTATTTAATTGAATCCTCACATCAATAAAGCTCAAAAGTAAATAGCTGACCCTTTTTCATTTCATTGGGTATTGGTTCATTATGATTCCACCATAAATTTATATGTAACCAATATAAGTGGATACCAAAATATTTAATAACTGTCCCATATAACATGATTTTACACGAATGTGGTTATGTATGATGGAATTTAAAGATAAAAGTGGACTATGAGGTCCCTTCAGTTTATTCTAGGCTCACATAACTGAAGAAAAATAGATTTTGATTTAATAATGGTCAATTTCACCATTAGTGGGTTTATTTGATAACAATAGAATTCAATAATTGACCTATATTGGTATATATGTGCATTTATGGATTCAATGTGTGGGTTATAATTACCATGTAATAAAGGTACTAGCCTTTATAAATTGAAAATGAAAAAACATTTAACTGACATTACTTAGAGATAATTTATATCTATTAAAGAAACCCAATTTCATTGTAATATTATGTTCTTCATGAGTCAAAACTAAATAAGTGATATATTTATACATTGGTAAAGTTAGATGAATTACAATTCCCATGTTATAAAGGTAGTTTCCTTTATAAGATATAATTGGTATTCATGTAATAGCGATGAGTTTTTCCTCATCGGTATCAAAAATATAATAAGTCCATATTGTGGTTTGATTACATGGGTCCCCCTCCCAATTTTGAAATACCCATAAACTTTATAAATTTCTATTAGAAAATATTTAAACCAAACTAATAATGCTAAATCTAATACAAGAAATTGTTCTGACCTTAAACATGTCATAAGTTGTTAATTAAGGTGAGAATATATATATATAGGGAAAACATTTAGGTTGGTTGAGAAACATTAATAACCAAAAATATATCATATAATATGTAATTATATAAAAATAAATTGTAGAGTTGCATATAAGATAGAAATATTAGAAGCATAGTCTACAGATAAGGTTTCTAAATATCACGTCAATCCTAAACACTTGAAATGATATTATGATACACCCAATCTATTCCTAGACCAAGAACATTAGAAAATAAAATATATTTATCAATGAATAACCATAGAATGTACATTAATCACTCGAAGTGAACAAATAATCAACATTAATAATGAATCACTAAGATCAATGACCCCATTACTAGAAACATGACTTTTCCCCAATGTGTGGGTAATCTGAACCAATATAGTAGATATTTACCAAGTGATGACACATTCCTAGTCTCCAATATACCATAAAAATAGTAAGTAAAAGGAAACAAGTGCCTCATATATCCCTTGTAATATCCTAATTCACGAGCCAGTAACCATACCCTGAGTTTGTTCTTTCCATGGCCTTAAGATCACCTCTCCACACACCAAAGGCTTCTGACTAGCAATAATGATCTGATGGTTGAATAATGGAGAGACTATACCATTTTTATTAGTAATGAATACAATTATTTAAATAATAAATATTAGTAGAAAAATATATATTATGAAAGAGATATAATAATCATAAATAGATAAACATACTAGTATTAAGTAATACAATAATGTATGAACATTATAATCCATAAATACAAAGTAGTTAGCATAAAATAGAAAATACATACTACCTGATGAGAAAAAAAGAATAATTAAAAAAATACCCAGCTATAGTAGGAAATATCAGTGTATGATCGAACCTTATGTATATGTTATGTATTAGTCCAAAAGAGAAACTACAATCAAGAACAATCCAAGACCCTATCCTGCAACCAAGATATCTATTTGGGTACCATTAAGTGGACCGATTAGGGTGTGAGTAAAAATAAGTAGGCCACCACCACTTATGTATAATTGATATCAAATTTTTGAATATTAATTGATTAGTATGGATGTATATCAAATTTTAGTGTAATGAAGCATATAAATGAAAATCATGTTGAGCTATGGTTCCTCATGGATACTCATCCATCTATACCTTCTTAAACCTTAGTTGGACTATATATGATCACAAGGATGATGTAATGATTATAATAAATTATGATGCTGATGGTGATAAAATATTCTGAAGGAGAATGTTTGTAGGCATAAGAATTGATGTATATCAAGATGGTCATATAATGTTATACATGGTATGCCATATACTATTTAACATAAAGGGAAACAGAAAAAAAATCAAGTAAAAAATAATATCATAGGACCTATGAGGCTTCCCAATGTTTTTTATACAAGAAACCAACTATCTACTAAGGCATGCCATAATATCAAATAACCTCTCATCTCATATAATGATTTTTTTTATAAAGAATCCATATTTTATAAAAGGAATATATCTCATCATCCATCCAATGATCGTAACCACAGAGTCTATTAAATAAATTCAAGTATCTCTTATGGCATATGTCACATCATGAAACCTATGAGCTCTTCTGAAGAATTCCACTTAAGTAATCTAGGTGTCTCTTAGAGTAAATGATAATTTTATAAAAATAGATCCCATCTATAGAATTATGTATCAGGAATTGGTGTATCTCACAAATTATAGTATAATATCATTTATCTTATAATATGGACCAAGGTATTCCATATAAGGAACACATGTATCCCTCAAGGGATACAAAAATAAAGAGGTTCACTGCATCCAGAAATTAAACACAGGAAATGGTAATTTTAAGAGAAAATATCAATCTAACAGTAAAATGATAATTTAATGAAATCAATTCCAAGGGAAAAGGGGGTACATACAAGTTTACATGTAATATAACCATTCATCAAGATTCATTTCGTTCATCAATTCACTCCATGGACTAAGAAGGTCCATGTTAATAAAAACCAATTTAACAATTCCCTATAATTCATTTACATTACTCTCTTAATCACATTAATCATAATTAATAAGGGCTATGTTTGTGGTTCTATATCACTTACCATTTATTAACTTCAACTAGACATTACTCTTAAATAAATTACTCAACATGTATTATAGGAGTATTTTTTTATTTTGGAAACATGGATAGAATAAAAAATTAATTATGTTGATCTTACGTCTCATTCAAGAAATTTTTTTATTAAATGATACATAATAAATTAACAGGGTCCATGTAAATACATATTCCAATAGAAACTAAGAAAATTAATTTTTCAGGATTTAATTAATCTTATTTTAAAATCCAGTCTAAATTAACTTAATAGTGTTAGTATAATTACTCACATTTTGAATCAAGGGAATATAATAGACTCACCATTGGGGCATTCCTTGTTTAGTTATAAATTTACAAAAAATGTAACTGGGAATCATAATGTCTCTAGATCATCATCTAAGAAATTAAATTTTATAGTTATGAATTTTAGAACCGGTGAATGAAGAATCAAGCACATTAACCAACAAAAACATTATAAATATGTTGAAAAATAGATAGAATGGAAATAGATACCCTAAGTTATACATATTATTATTCAGTTTTAAATTATTTTTCTTTTATTCAAGATTAATTTATAGAAATTAAAACAATGAAATACCAAACTGAAAAGTAGGGCATATTCTATCTCACAACAATATCATTTAAGAGGTATATGAAAACATTGAAAATAAGAAACAAGAATTTTAAAATCACAATTTCATATCAAATGCTCCCAACAGTGTCAAATTCACACCATGATGAAGGAATAATCTATCCAAGGAAGAGTAGGTGGAAGGAGACACATTTGGGTAGCTACTTGGGGAGAAGAAATGGGGTAGAACCCCATATATTTTCAGAATGTAAATTTAAAATTTACCCATTATTAATAGGTAATCAGTCAAAAAAATTATGTTGTTCCACTTTCTAAAGACCCCACCAAGAAACATTATTTTCTCATATTGGTTAGAAACTGTACTCAAACCACGTAGAGATACTGTCCCAAAAAAGTTATACTAAGTACAGTTTCAATAAGTATTTAAAAAATATTTTCACCAACTATGTGAGTATGTTATAACATTTGATTAATTTTGAATGTTATTTTGGGAAACCAAATATTTTTATCCAAACTGTTTTCCTTCTCAAATTATGCCTCATGGTTGTGCCACATGATTAGTAGTAACTGTGCACCAACAATGTTCCCCATACTATCTCTATTAAATTATGTATTTCAATATATGAAACTCTCGAAACTCATAAAGGACCTAAATACACCTCATTCTCACTAAAAGATAATTAGAAGAAATATATTAATGTATATTAACTCTTGTAATCATATTACAAACCGTTATTGAACATTAGGTCTGTCCACCAACCGAACATTAAGATTCATTTAGATTTTTCAAACCATTAAAAAAAAGGATGTTAGACATATCTCATCAAATAAATACCCATATAACATACTAAAATCCCTATACACATCATATGGGTTTTGGGTTTATCATAATACCCTCCTAATATGGTTTTAATTATAAAAATAATGAGGTTTTTCTTTGAGTAGGTATAGATCATTAAATAGTCTTTTACTTTTATTAAGAATATTATATCCCTCAATTATATCATAAAAAATAAAAAATAAAATAACAATATATTCCATATACTGGTACTTTATTCTATTTATGGAATAAAATTTACTTATCTCCATATACTTTAATTATTAAATGACACAATCATTTTCACATACATAGAGACTACTGCCTCACGAAATAACATACTTATTTTCCATCACAAGATATCATTGATAGTTACAATTATATATTTGATTTTTATATGTGATATTCATGTCATAAATATCAATTATAATGATAATATATCATCTATTTTATTTCCATTCCACCTAATGAAAAATTATATCCCTGTTCATGAATATGTGTTGTTTACTACCTCCATCAAGTGATGAGTTTAATTGTTTAATCACCACCCCACATTGCTGGTATATACAGATTTATTTAAAGGAATCATATTATAATTATGATATAATCATTATTCAAGAAAGATAAAACTATACCTACCATATTTCCCTCATATTATATGAAAAATGTAATGGTTACTCATGGGTACCCATAGTCTACCATCTCGATGGTGGAACATAAATATTTTTTCCTAACCAAAAAAACATTGTTTATTATAAAAGAATAATTATTATTTAAAAGCTATAATTATTTAATAATTATTATTTTGGATATGATGTAATATTAATATTCTATACTCTAGAAACCCATATCTGAAAGATATAGTACATTATTGATTCCATTAACAAGAGTTCCAAAAGGATTGAACAGTTTAATAGTCTTGGAATATTGGTTATATACATACATTACAATTGAAAATCAAAAGATAAAACTTTAATATATTTTTTGAAAATTATTATCACATCTACACATAGTCTTCCCCTAGGTTTCCTAGGGAATGAAAAACAAAAAATAACGATCTTATATGATCTATAAGTAGTGGAATACAATAAAAGCATAAATAAGATAAACATGGGAAAACTGATATGTTAAAAATAAATGAACAACATGAATTCCTAATAAACTAAAACTAAGGTTGTTCTATATCTATGAAAACCAATTAAAACTTGGATAAAAATAATCATTTCTATCATACTAATGGAATTTATAATTCTAAACATAAAAAACATGATCTTAAAGAATTTTTCTGAGATATATTAATTTTTATCACGACTAAAGTCAATACATTATCCTATTATTTGAATATGGATAGATCAAAAACATATATTTGAATAATGAGACCTTTCAATGAATCGATAGGATAAAATGTTTTGGTACCCACATGTGACATGTTATTCCCAATGCACTTCCCATAAGAGTCATCAATAACTTTTATATTGCTCCCCGAGGATCCACTTAAAAAATGAATTGTGGTTATCTATATAATTAATATCACCATTATCAATCAATTATCCATTCTATATAATATTATGAATGTCTAGGAAAACATCCCTTAATAAACTTAGAATTCACATGGTATCATTAATTTATCATGAATATACAACATCAGAGTGGAATAGTAGAGAGGGTGCATAAAATATTTTAACCAATCCATGTAATATAGTAATTGTATTCCATATATTTCAATTTTATGAGTCTATGTTAATGGAAAGAAATATTTATCTCCATATATCATTAAAATCATTTGAATATTCCACAGCATAATAAATAAGATCGTCTCTCCGGCTGTGCAGTCTTATGCGTACTCATAAATCATTAAGATATTTATTGAGTTAATGTCCAACCAACCCTTATATAGTTTTTAACCCTAGTTTCATCTACTCAACATTGATATTCATTTTAATGTATCTTGGTTAGGTTGTATTTTTCAGGAAACTACACAAAATATTACTTCACCAAAACATAGGTTGATTTTCCACCATCGAAATGGTAACCCTTGAATTAAAAGATTTTGAGAGAGGGATAATAATATAGACTTGTGAGACCCTTTAATTTGGTTAGTAACATGGAAAAAATTATTCTATGTAATGCATGTAGTACATAAAATAAAATATTTAGTGATTTTAATCTAATCCCCAATGAATGAAAATTGGGAAGTAAAAGCACAAACTATGGTTTGACATCTATTCAATCATTAACTCTTGGAATTTAGGTATTAAAAATGATCATCAAATACCATTTTTACAATCATTTCATCTTAATAAATCTAAAATCTGTAGTATATTCACCACATAAATGATATTACATCCATAATAGAAATTACTTCTCAATGAGAGGAATGTTGATGGAAAAAACATTTAATTTGTTTCCTAAGTTCCCTAAAAATAAATTAACCTATTTTATCACAAAAATATCTTTCATAATAAATTAATTCATAAAAACAGTCATCTCCATTTTCATTTATACTCTTCATAGATGGTCATTCTCTCTATTAATTCTTCTAATTTTCTAGTTATGTTATTATATTTTTTTATAAATTTTAAAGGATTCATAATTGCGATGTTCAAATTGCATCTTCATAAAATGTAATTTATCACTATATAATAATATACACTATTAGATATGAATTATAATAATTTATATATTTTATAATTCCAATAATTATTTTTTTAGAAATTATCCTTGAAGATAAACTCATTAGTAATCATGTGTTAGTGATTTTTGAAGAACAAATGGTTTTTCCTTTATTGATTAATAATATATTATTATAATATCTACAAAACATATAAAAATAATTATTTAAAAATTTATATCATTTTATTATAGTTAAAACATTTCATACAATCATACCTAGTTTAAATACAATACTATGTTCAGGTAAGTGGTCAAACCGACCAGACACGAATATGCCCTAAATTAATGAATGATTAAGAGGTAGTTTTTTTACAATATAATTATACCATAATTATAATAAAATTATATTTTATTTAATAGTGAGATATTTTAAAATTATAAGGACGTAGAAGAATAATTAATTTATAATAAAATAACACAAAAAAGTAAAAAAAATATCATCCACATTGTAATCTTTGTTTCAATGATTAAAGTAATGATGATAAATTGTAAATCAAATAGTAAATATTTTTTTTTCAAAATTTTCATACCAAAACATTAATGATATAATAATAATATTATTTACTTACTAATAAAATATTTGAAACCAACCTTGTAAAGGTGTGAAGTAAAATGAAACACATTATTTCATGGTTGCGATAGTCAGCATAATGATCAAATAATGGATTTTTTATTAATATATATATTATATGAATATATAATGGAAATTTCATTAATATAGATACATTAAAGTATAAAAATGGAAACCAAATCACTTTATTAGTTTTCATATAATAAATTAAAATAAATATAATTAAAAGATCAAGATTAATAGTTGATAACACTCACATCAATGACCCAACATTCCGTAGAAGTATCCATTGAAATGAATGCCTTATATTAATTAATGGTGACCTAATTTTTTTAAATATTGATAGGGTTTTAGGGATTTTAAAATAGAAATATTTCTAGGATTAATTTTAAGGATATGTGTTTTTGGTAGTGGGGAAGATGTTCCCCTTTAATAAGTTAATGAAAGGGTATTTTTAGAAACAAGTTTATATTTTTAATAATTCCTTATCCCAATTCAAGGGTAAATTGATTAAAAAATTAAGAAAGTGTATAAAAAATGTGTATCAGTCAATATAATTCTCAAAAACTTGTTTTCTTGTTGATAAACTATTTTAAATATTTTTCACTTTTTTAATATCAATTTACCTCTTTTACTTTTACATTTGTAAACAATTTTTAATTTTAGTAATTATTTTTAATGAAATAGATTGAAATTGAATACATTACCTAATTTGATACATAAAATATCATATATTAAAATAGTTTTATTAAAAAATATTTATAATGGTGTGAAAATTTAATTTTAAAACCAATACACATAATCATGTAGAAACAATTTTCAGTGAAATAGCGTTTTTTTGATTTAAATTTATATTACTATTAGATAATTTTTTTTAGTTATTTTAATGACCAAAATATATTTATTATAAAAGAAATATATATAATGAGGAATTAATGAAAATTAAAAAATAAATAGAAATGAAAAATATTAGATTCAATGAAATTACTAAAAATAATTTTTTACTAATTTAACATTATAATTAGAATAATAAATTATTTTCATAGGTTTTCTATAATCCATAGAAATTATAAAACATATAATATCTTCCAATAAATTAATAATTTACTACCTAAAATGGTTTCTAAACTTCTTCTTCATTCTTTTAAAATGTTAATATCATAAACATTACAAGTTTCATGAAAATTATTATTTTCAACTAAGCCGTACTTTTCTGAAAAAGCACAATATTCATCCGAATATTATATATTTTTGATTAATCCAATAAATAAATTGTTTTGGTAAATTTTAAATTCTAAAAATTAACATTTATATACATTCTTGAATACAAGATCTCTAAATGGTGAATTTGTGCAGTAGTTTATGATACAATATTTTCTTTTCATATTAATGTCTTGAGTGTCACTTTCAAAGGCCTTAAATAATTTTATAAGGCCCCAGCCTTAGACCTTACTTAATCTTGAGTTATTACAAGATTACACATTGAGGATCTTTTCAGGTTTAGAGTTTTAGAGAATTAGATCATGAAACTTGCATTACATTCCACATTTAAACAAAGTGGTTACATAAAAGACAGTATTCATTCTTCCCATCAACGGAAACATATTTAAAATATAACACAGATTCTTTCTTGACACATCCTTGACACTATCATCACATCATGTACCTTTCCCTTGATCTGTGAAAAACATTTCAAAAACTTCGGATGAGCATAAAAAGAACAGTAAGAGTTATAAAAATATGGAAAGGAAACATGAGTTCATATATACATTAGAATGAAATCACACTTTACCCATAAAACATAGGCATATCAAATCATGAATAAATCATAGAAAACATAAGACATAAAGGTAACTTGAGGTATTCATAACATTCTTACATAGGGAGTAACCCTCTTGGTTACGTTTGGAATACCCATCACAGTATATTCCCTAAATCTCTTCAGAGAAACCTTAACGTTTCACTCCTTCGCGTTACCCAATGCATTGGAGAGCTATATCGGGCTCACCCGCCCTTAGTTTATCACGGAACCACCCATTTTCATAACAATGCCTAAGAACCATAACATAAATGTATCACATAAAACACGCATAAAGGAAACATAACATTTCCACATTTCAATCACAATATAACATTTTAGTATATTGAAATAATGAATCCATTAAAAAAGAAACCATTTCCAAAACCATTTAAAACATTTAATAAAGAGATTTTTGAATCAAAGTGTCCCATACCACCTTGAAGCTTAAAATTTTAAACCATTAATATCCATATAAATAAATCCTTAAAACCATTTTGAAAACATGGATATTAATAAGAAAAAATAATTAAAACATTTAAAACGATATTTTGGTTAAAGGGGTTTTACCAAAATTAGAGACACTTGAATACAATAATTGAGGAATAACATTTAGTCAGAACTTTATAATATCATGAGAATAAATGGATTCATGATATAATACTCCAAAGGACAGTATATACACCATATAAGAGTGAATTGGTGCATAACAACAATGAACCCTCAATAGAAATGTCAAATGTGATGAAATACCTTATAAAGATGGTATCCTTAAATTAAGGACAAATCAATCTCAAAAATATGTGTGAAAAATATAAATACACCCAATATAAGTGGATATTATGTTTAAAACAATAAAAGGTCATTCACACATATTCAATGGATGACATATTCAATGACTACATGTTGAACCCAAAGAAATCGAAATTGGGTTAGAAAGTTCCCTTGACAGCCTAACGACATCACATCAAAATGAGTTGATGAGAGATAAAAAGTGTATATCATCACTTGGACATAAAATTTACATCAATAAGTATATATGAGAACATATCCCAACATAACAATATGTAAATTAAAAGACCCAACAAAAGAAGTCTTTTAAAAAAGAGGAGGGTGAAAGGTTCCCTTACTGACTTGGGTATCTTTCAAAACATACACCCCATGAAATAAGGACAATAGATAATTGATTTAAATACTCATAAAAGAAATTATATTACACAAAGAGTAGAATAATGGGCAGTAAATACACCACTCAATGGAATTTGTGTAAAATGTAGCATAAATCTCACGGGAATAAAAGTGAGATGAAAAATCCCTTACGAAAACTCGACAGCCTAACGGCGCCACATAAAACTTCCGAATATGGATTGATGAGATCAAATAGGGTATATCATCACATTACAATAAAATGTACAGAAAGAGGAATATAAAATAACATCCCCCAACATTAAAAATAAGAGCTTAAAAGAAGTGACAAAAAGGAGAGTACTTAAAATGAAAGAGAGAGGTTAGATCTCTTACGAAAGTTCGGCAGCCTAACGACGCCACTCAAAACTTCCAAAATGGATTTATGAGAGAGAATAGGGTCTCTAATCACATGAACATAAGAATTACAGTAAGTGTAATATAAAATACCATCCCAATAACAAGAAAGATGAGCCTTAAAAGGAATGACAGAAAAGTGTGTACTTAAAAAGAAAGAGAGGAGTAGGATCCCTTACCTCGGGTCCGACTTGACTCGATCGTTCTTTAATCTCCTGAATAATAAACTTGAGTTAATTTATATTTCCTTAAGAACCTTTTTCTAGTTCATTATTCCTTTTATATCACTTATTACCATGTCATAAACATTATGTAATCATTTAAGTTAATAATATTTGTTTTGCCGATATTTGGTTCTTAAGTCGAAAGTGGACTTCTTACAATTACATGTTGTTCGTGTGGCCAAATGTTTATTATATCCAGAATTGTATTCATGATGTAGATATCATATATTTCATATATATCCAGTAAATGCATGCATTTATAACATTACATAATCATTTAGAGGTAAGAAATGAAATGCACCGTTCATGGAGACGGTAAGCCGTACGTACGCATGAACACTACTTTCATTTCTATTTCGTATTTTATAGAATGGAATAATAATGATATAAAGGTATATTATAATTCCAGTATAATATCATATATAATATCATAGTTCCATACGTCCCACATATGGTATTTAACGAATCAAATCACTTTGAGGGGGCGATAGTCCGCATTTCCTTAAATGAAGATATCTCGTTTACCCATAATGTAAACCATAAAGGTATGCCCAAAATGAAAAAAACAGATGCTTAAGGAAAACATAAACATATTATATATCATATATATAAATATTTACATCATAATGGACACCTTTGAAGGTGTTAAATGAGTATTGAACAATCATCGTTTCGGGAGGCAGAATTTCGCCATCCACGGAAACCGTATGTTCTTTAACCATTTGATGTAGTTTTGTGAGAGTGTAGCTCGAATAAATCTTACAAAAAAATCCTAGTATATTTACTATACTGGTGATGTTACAAAATAAGTAAATAAAAAGAGTTTAGGGGGCTGGAGAAGCAAAATAAAACAAATGAACATGAGAGAATGAATTACCTTTAAAAGTGTAACTCCTTTTGATTTGAGCCTAAAGGCTTACTTTGAAAGGCTTCTGCCCAAAGGGAATCATCTAGGATGAGTATAGGGATGTGGAGAGAGTAAATGGGCAGGGGTTGGCCGAGCCAAAGGCTTGAGGAGTGTGTGAAATGAGGTAGAGGTGGGGGCCTTTTATAAGAGGAGAGGAGGGACACTTTTGGAAAGTAAGAAATATTACTTTATTTGAAAATGTGTTTCGGTTTTAAAAGGTCCCACATTGAAATAATTCGTGTATAAGGTGATAGGGGTTCTAAGTCCTCCCATCCAATAAGTTTTGGACATGTGTAGGTCATAGAGTTTACATTATCTTCTCATTTTATTTAAATCGTCAGATAATAATGTCATAGCTTCATCATTATGATGTCATAAATAATGTAATACATTTAATGTCTAAAAATTATAAAACAATTACTATGATGTAGGAAATATTTTTATCTTTCCAGTGACTATTTATAATAAAAAATCTGACTTTTATAACCCCACTTAAAAATTGTTTTAGTAAAACATATCATGTTTGTGTCATTTTTACTTTTACATTAAATAAAAAGTTATTTATGTCATTTCCCAACCAAAGTGGATCCATGGGATCCCCAAGTTGACCCATGGCTTGTCTTGGTCGGCCATTACACATCCAATGAGGTTAGGACATGTGTCAAGTTCATTTCATATTATTAAAACATTATTTTTACCTTAAACAACACTAATTACCTCTAATCGCGATTAAAAACTTAATAAGTTACTATTCATCAAAAAATTATTTTTATCCCATTGAACAACATTTTACATCTTAATGAAAACCATGTATGTCGTAATTTTTAAATTCAAAACACAAAGATGGAAAAATTTCATTTAAACAGAAAAATCAGTTTTTATAAGTACCACTTAGTGGTGTCACTATTCATCAAAAATTGATGTTTTTCAAAAAAATCCCAAAAATTCACCCTAAGATATATTTGATAATCCGAATTCAAAAATGAAGTCTATTTTGAAAAATTCAAAACATATAAGTCACATTAATTAATTTAATAATTAATTCCCGCTGTCAGAGCAAATAGCGTGTTTTTATGAAACAATAAGTTTCAAAAGATTGACACTGGTTTAAGTCTGATTTCAAAGTGAAATTAATTCCAAAGACCACTATTGGATTTAATGGTAAAAATATATTCTAATTTCACTTTAAAACCAATTCAAAATATAATCTAATCATATAAATAAATTATATTAAAAAGAGGTTTTGAATTAAAATACAATATTTTTCACTATTCATTAAAAAAATGAACTTTATCGGAAAGATACCAAAAATTTACACAAAGTAAATTTTGATGTCCCGATTCTTAATAAGTGTTTTATTTGGTCCAAAAGAATGTTTAAGAGTGAAAAAACTATATTTAATGATGGTTCAACATCAAAAGGTGATAAGTGAACCTTTAGTGAAAACAAGGGCATATACGCCTAAAATTGAACTCTTTCCGTATTTTAAGCCTCTATCCTTTATTGGATAAATGTAAAAACATTTAAAAACATATATAATCATATTTTAGTTATTTCTATCCATTACCGCCATTACAACGACTACATGTTAACTACCATTTAAAAAAATATTATTTTATTATTAGAGTGCAACGTAAGATTCCCAAGAAACTCGTTGTTGCGTGTTGGGTACGCCATCGAGCATAGCGTCCCCTTTAAAGTCATATCAATATTTTATTCACAAATATGGATAAATATGAAAATGTCATATTCTTTATTTACCTGGGGTGTTACATCCTTCCCCCCTTTTGGGAATTGCGTCCTCGCAATTTTTAAAATTGAGCTTGGAAACATCCTTGAATGTCCCACATCGGAACAAGAGTCGGTAAAACAATCAATTTAAAATAAAGAAATATAAGCACAGAGGTCACCCGAGTAAACCCATACTAGGATTCCAAGTATGAAAATATGGACATGGAGGAAAAAACAAAGTTTCATGTTCTGATGGAGAGTGATAGAAAACATGTTTAGGAGAAAGTTAACCACAAGAAAATCACAAACTTGTGATGGGTTAAACGGTATTCGATTCCCCAGTAGGAAAATTTAATAGACAAAATTTTTGTTTTAAGTTACTTTTTATTGAGGAATTTATTCATAAGGAAACATAATCACTTATCATGTTGACTTTCAACTTTTACTATATTCCTTAATCAAACTCATATTTTTTTCCAAAAGACGAGTATTTAGGGAGACTTGTTCGCATTAAGAGTACTATAATCAACTTCTAGAGAATCACCTAATCGACAAAAGAGAACTATATACATCCCATGTCTTTAGGCTTTAACCAAAACCAAAACCAAAAAGGTTAGTACAAGGTCAGATAATCCAGAGAAGGATAACCCATTAAAAAGAGAATCCATGCTTAATCTCCAAAATTTGTCCAACAAAACCCAAAGTTCAATGAGGACCATCCGATTAACAATTTTTACATAAAATTCTTCAAAGTAAACCAATATAAGATTGAAACCCAAATATTTGAAGGATTTAGTCACATAGTATTCCAAGTTAAATTGTAACATTTATCTCCAAACAACATCAGTTGCTCCTAGAGTCTCGTATTGAAAAGTAATTAACCTAATAACATATCCTCTATGATAGGTTAATCATTTTCATAAATAACCCAAAAATAAACTTACTCTTAAAAAAAGAATCAGTCAAACTAACCAGGGACTTCACGTAGTCCAGTGGTGGGTGATAAATACCAGTTGCACTTTGATTGTGGGTTCGATTCCCGCAGCTTTGTCCGATGCGACGGGTAGTCACACAGTCTAAGTGTTGACCTTTTTCCAAAACTATATAATTCTCAAATAATTCCCCAAAAAGGGATAAAATCATCAAAAATAACCATAAAATAATTTAACCTCAATTTTATCTCATGCCTTTCAATTCAATCATAACATATAGTAACCCATAATTACCTCAAAAGTAAGGATCATATAAACCCAAATGGTTCTTTATAACTATGTCCACAAAAGAAAAGATAACTATTACTTGAATAAAATTTTCCTATATTAAAGATCAAGGTTACACATAATATAAAAAGTCTTCTAATGTAAACCCATCATCAAAAGAGACTTAATACTCTTTAGAATTTCACCACAACTCTTGAAGCCCTTATATGTTGACATCTTACTCATTCAACATTATTCATGATCCATTATACATTCCTTTCCAACTTATTCCGAAATACCTCTTTCCTACATACAAAATCATGAATCATATCCTAAGATTCCAAAATAGGAAAACAATAGTCATGAAATAGTACATACCTTTGATTGGTCATTGTCAGTTTCTTCATCCTCAATCGGAATGACATTAGGTATTGGTAAACGAATATTGGTACGCTCTTGGTGACCCCATTCACGAAACTTCTTCATAGGACATGTGTTTTTATAATGACCATGCACACCACATTTAAAACATTCAATTGATCCCTCAGAAAGAACTTCTTTCCCTTTCCTCGAGTCAGCTGGATGCTTCCTTTTTCCATGGAAGGTTCTTTCTTTATGACCTTCATTTCCACATCTATAGCATATTTCTGTCCCTTTGAAACATTTTCCTAGGTGTTTCTTTCCACATCTTTGACACATAGGTTTTTGAACACACTTACCATTATGATTATTACCTGTACTTCCGTTGGGATTTGTTTCTTGCATATATGATTCCTTAGAGAAATCTCCACGGTTTAGGTGGTCAATCATGACTCCAGATAGTTTGTTGAGGATAATCACAAGAGTTCTCATTGCAGCTCCCATATCATTCAGTTGCTTGCTCAAAAAACTGTCACAGTTTCCCTCACATCCACTGTTACTTTGGTGCCTGCAAGATCCATCCATTTACTAAATCCAAAAAGGTCAGTGTGAGTATATCAAAAAAACCATCATGTACTAATGAGTAAGATAAACACTAAGATATACTTACTCATTCACTTTATCTAAAACTAGGACTCTTTCAGAAATCCTAACCATTATGGTAATGTCACTTATTCTTAAAGAATACCCTAACCTCTAAAGTTATCTAAACCGACCTTTAATACCAACTATAATGCCCCAGCCTTAAACCTTACTTAACCTTGAGTTATTACAAGATTACACATTGAGGATCTTTTCAGGTTTAGAGTTTTAGAGAATTAGATCATGAAACTTGCATTACATTCCACATTTAAACAAAGTGGTTACATAAAAGACAGTATTCATTCTTCCCATCAACGGAAACATATTTTAAATATAACACGGATTATTTCTTGACACATCCTTGACACTATCATCACATCATTTACCTTTCCCTTAACCTATGTGAAACATTTCAAAAACTTGGGATGAGCATAAAAATCTCAGTAAGAGTTATAAAAATATGGAAAGGAAACTTGAGTTCATATATACATTAGAATGAAATCACACTTTACCCATAAAACATAGGCATATCAAATCATGAATAAATCATAGAAAACATAAGACATAAAGGTAACTTGAGGCATTCATAACATTCTTACGTAGGGAGTAACCCTCTTGGTTACGTTTGGAATACCCATCACAATATATTCCCTAAATCTCTTCGGAGAAACCTTAATGTTTCACTCCTTCGCGTTACCCAATGCATTGGAGAGCTATATCGGGCTCACCCGCCCTTAGTTTATCACGGAACCACCCGTTTTCATAACAATTCCCAAGAACCATAACATAAATGTATCACATAAAACATGCATAAAGGAAACATAACATTTCCACATTTCAATCACAATATAACATTTTAGTATATTGAAATAATGAATCCATTCAAAAAGAAACCATTTCCAAAACCATTTAAAACATTTAATAAAGAGATTTTTGAATCAAAGTGTCCCATACCACCTTGAAGCTTAAAATTTTAAACCATTAATATCCATATAAATAAATCCTTAAAACCATTTTGAAAACATGTATATTAATAAGAAAAAATAATTAAAACATTTAAAAAGATATTTTGTTTAAAGGGGTTTTACCAAATTTAGAGACACTTGAACACAATAATTCAGGAATAACATTTAGTTAGAACTTTATAATATCATCAGAATAAATGGATTCATGATATAATACTCCAAAGGAAATTATATACACCATATAAGAGTGAATTGGTGCATAACAATAATGAACCCTCAATAGAAATGTCAAATGTGATGAAATCCCTTATAAAGAAGGTATCCTTAAATTAAGGACAAATCAATATCAAAACTATGTGTGACAAATATAAATACACCCAATATAAGTGGATATTAAGTGTAAAACAATAAAAGGTCATTCACACATATTCAATGGATGACATATTCAATGACTACATGTTGAACCCAAAGAAATCGAAATTGGGTTAAAAAGTTCCCTTGACAGCCTAACGACATCACATAAAAATGAGTTGATGAGAGATAAAAAGTGTATCTCATCACTTGGACATAAAATTTACATCAATAAGGATATATGAGAACATATCCCAACATAACAATATGTAAATTAAAATTCCCAACAAAAGAAGTCTTTTAAAAAAGAGGAGGGTGAAAGCTTCCCTTACCGACTTGGGTATCTTTCAAAACATACACCCCATGAAAGAAGGACAATAGATCGTTGATGTAAATACTCATAAAAGAAAGTATATTACACAAAGAGTAGAATAATGGGAAGTACATACACCACTCAATGTAATTTGTGGAAAATGTAGCATAAATCTCACGGGAATAAAAGTGAGATGAAAAATCCCTTACGAAAACTCGGCAGCCTAACGACGCCACATAAAACTTCTGAATATGGATTGATGAGATCAAATAGGGTATCTCATCAAATTACAATAAAATTTACAGAAATAGGAATATAAAAGAACATCCCCCAACATTACAAGAAGAGCTTACAAGAAGTGACATAAAAGAGAGTACTTAAAAAGAAAGAGAGAGGTTAGATCTCTTACGAAAGTTCGACAGCCTAACAGCGCCAATCAAAACTTCCAAAATGGATTGATGAGAGAGAATCGGGTATCTCATCAATGAACATAAAAATTACAGTAAGTGTAATATAAAATATCATCCCAATAACAAGAAAGTTGAGCTTTAAAAGGAATTACATAAAAGTGTGTACTTAAAAACAAAGAGAGGAGTAGGATCCCTTACCTCGGGTCCGACTTGACTCGAGCATTCTTTAATCTCCTGAATAATAAACTTGAGTTAATTTTTTACTTCCTTAAGAACCTTTTTTATGTTCATTATTCCTTTTATATCACTTATTACCATGCCATAAACATTATGTAATCATTTAAGTTAATAATATTTGTTTTGCCGATATTTGGTTCTTAAGTCGAAAGTGGACTTCTTACAATTACATGTTGTTCGTGTGGCCAAATGTTTATTATATCCAGAATTTTATTCATGATGTAGATATCATATATGTCATATATATCCAGTAAATGCATGCATTTATAACATTACATAATCATTTAGAGGTAAGAAATGAAATGCACCGTTCATGGAGACGGTAAGCCGTACGTACGCATGAACGCTACTTTCATTTCTATTTCGTATTTTATAGAATGGAATAATAATGATATAAAGGTATATTATAATTCCAGTATAATATCATATATAATATCATAGTTCCATCCTTTATACGTCCCACATATGGTATTTAACGAATCAAATCACTTTGAGGGGGCGGTTGTCCGCACTTCCTTAAATGAAGATATCATGTTTACCCAAAATGGAAACCATAACGGTATGCCCAAAATGAAAAAAAACCAGAAGCTTAAGGAAAACATAAACATATTATATATCATATATAAAAATAGTGACATAATAATGGCCACCTTTGAAGGTGTTAAATGAGTATTGAACAATCATTGTTTCGGGAGGCAGAATTTCTCCATCCACGGAAACCGTATGTTCTTTAACCATTTGATGTAGTTGTGTGAGAGTGTAGCTCGAATAAATCTTATAACAACATCCTAGTATATTTAAGATACTGGTTTTGTTACAAAAGAAGTTAATAAAAATAGTTTATGGGGTTGGAGAAGCAAAATAAAACAAATGAACATGAGAGAATGAATTATCTTTAAAAGTGTAACTACTTTTGATTTGAGCCTAAAGGATTCCTTTGAAAGGATTATGCCCAAAGGTAATCCTCTAGGATGAGGAGAGGGATGTGGAGAGAGTAAATGGGCAGGGGTTGGCCGAGACAAAGGCTTTAGGAGTGTGTGAAATGAGGTAGAGGTGGGGGCCTTTTATAAGAGGAGAGGAGGGGCACTTTTGGAAAGTAAGAAATATTACTTTATTTGAAAATGTGTTTCGGTTTTAAAAGATCCCACATTGATATAATTCGTGGATAAGGTGATAAGGGTTAGAAATACACCCATACAATAAGGTTTGCACATGTGTAGGTCATATAGTTTACATTATCTTCTCATTTTATTTAAATCGCCAGATAATGATGTCATCGCTGCATCATTATGATGTCATGCATAATTTAATTTATATAATGTCTAAAAATTATAAAAAAATTACTATGATGTATGAAAACTTTGTATCTTTCCAATGACTATTTATAATAAAAAATATGACTTGTATAACCCCACTTAAAAATTGTGTCAGTAAAACATATCATGTTTGTGTCATTTTTACTTTTACATTAAATAAAAAGTTATTTATGTCATTCCCAACCAAAGTGGCTCCAAGGGGTCCCCAAGTTGACCCATGGATTTTCTTGGTCGTCCATTACACTTCTAATGAGGTTAGGACATGTGTCAAGTTCATTTAATATTATTAAAACATTATTTTTACCTTCAACTACACTAATTACCTCTAATCACGATTAAAAACTTAATAAGTTACTATTCACCAAAAAATTATTTTTATCCCATTGAACCACATTTTACTTCTTAATGAAAACCATGTATGTCTAATTTTTGAAATTCAAAACACAAAGATGGAAAAATTTCATTTAAACGGAAAAATCAGTTTTTATAAGTACCACTTAGTGGTGTCACTATTCATCAAAAATTGATGTTTTTCAGAAAAATCCCAAAACTTCACCCTAAGCTATATTTGATAATACGAATTCAAAAATGAAGTCTATTTTACAATATTCAAAACATATAAGTCACATTAATTAATTTAATAATTAATTCCCGCTGTCAGAGCAAATAGCGTGTTTTTATGAAACAATAAGTATCAAAAGATTGACACTGGTTTAAGTCTGATTTCAAAGTGAAATTAATTCCAACAACCACTATTGGATTTAATGGTAAAAATATATTCTAATTTCACTTTAAAACCAATTAAAAAGATAATCTAATCATATAAATAAATTAGATTAAAAAGAGGTTTTGAATTAAAATACAACATTTTACACTATTCATTAAAAAAATGAACTTTATCGGAAGGATACCAAAAATTTACACAAAGTAAATTTTGATGTCCCGATTCCTAATAAGAGTTTTATTTGGTCCAAAATAAATTTTAAGAGTGAAAAAAACTATATTTAATGATGGTTCAACATCAAAAGGTGATAAGTAAACCTTTAGTGAAAACTAGGGCATATACGCGTAAATTTGAATTCTTTCCGTATTTTAAGCCTCTATCCTTTATTGGATAAATTTAAAAACATTTAAAAACATATATAATCATATTTTAGTTATTTCTATCCATTCCCGCCATTACAACGGCTACATGTTAACTACCATTTAAAATAATATTATTTTATTATTAGAGTGCAACGTAAGATTCCCAAGAAACTCGTTGTTGCGTGTTGGGTACGCCATCGAGCATAGCGTCCCCTTTAAAGTCATATCAATATTTTATTCACAAATATGGATAAATATGAAAATTTCATATTCTTTATTTACCTGAGGTGTTACAAATTTCATCCAGAAAGTTGGGGTATATATGAGGTATTAAAAAATTGATACTCCATACTTATAAAATGTTTTGGCTCCATGGTTTCATTTTTTTGTTTTCTATTTCTCCAAAGCACTTTTACCAAATTGTTTTTCTAAATATGCAATACCTTCTCTCTCTTGTAAAGAATATAGACTGGGTCATCATTATAAGGCAGGTTTGTATCTATCTCTATTACCTCATATGTGATCAAATATATTGGATATGATAAGTATTTACTCAATAATAAAACATTGAATAATTTGTGAACATTTTAAATGATATATGGTATCACCAATCAGTATGTTTTATCCCCAATTAATTATAACATTTCAAAAACCCATATTCATATGGCTCAACATCCCTTTTATGAAATATTACAATATCATTCCCTATTGAAGCCTTCATGAATTCATAATTTTAACATCCGAAGTACTAATAGAATAAGAAACTTTCATATATGTAAATATTTATTAATTGTATCTAACTTAAAAGATACAATATTTTCAACAATATATATGTTAAATCTAGATTTATTGTTAAAAACATTGTATTTCTAAAAAAATAGTTTTGATGCCTTTTGATAGAGAAACCATTTTAAATATAGATTTTGACAGGATAAAAATATTTTTTTGACAAAATAAACTTACTATTAGGAATATGGAAATCAAAATTTACTTTTGTTGAAATTTTGGCATTTTTCTGATAAAATATATATTTTAATGAATAGTGAGAAATACTATGTTTTAACAAAATTGATTTTTCATCTTATTAATTTCTATTGTTAGAAGATAGTTTTAATAGGTTTAAAATTATTTTTGATTATTTTTTTTAATTTAATCCATTTTGGGTTTCTATAATTAATGTCAAATTGAAATTACACATTAAAATATTTCAAACTTTTGAACGTTTCACTTTAAAAACCAACATTTTAGTTTTGTCTGTAGAATTAATTTTAAATGTAATTTTCCAAATTATTTAAATTTAATTAGATAAAATGGTTTCCATATTTGGAATCATAAGATTCAAATTATTTTTTAAGATAAATTTTATTTTTATATATTAAAAATTTACCATAGTAAAAAACAATTTACCGTAGTATATGTAAAATTTTGATATGGGTTAAAATTAAAAGTTAAAAGATCAGTATACCTAAAAAATACAAATATTAGATGGTGTTTGAGGTGATAATTGACCCTAAACATCCTATAAAACATTAATTATATGTTAAATTTGTGTAATTTAATTCCACCTCTATATGGTTAGCTTTTAATATAAACTAATCAATAAATTAATCACTTGAACCCACCTATCCTCATGTATAAATAACAACCCACACCTCAACATTTAGACCCAAAAAGCTATTTAGGTCCTAAAATATCCTCCAAAAGCTCTAATAATCACTATACCAATGTCCATGTGATTCTGGTCTCACCAAAATACAAAATCTAAGGTCCTCAAGGGTCTTTCAAGGAGGGGATATTCAAGAGTTAATTTTCTCAAAGCACATATCTTAATTTATTTTATGTTTTTACTTTCCCCTCAACTACTTCATCCATAATTTCATAATAAATATAGAATAATTTAAATATTGGAGTTTTACTTTTTTAATGTAATATCTCATATCAATTTCATTTCTCACATCCTCTTATACAAAGAAACGAAATTGTTGTCCATGTTTTTCCATTTAATCAATTCCATGATTAATATTTTTTTCCTTTACCAACTATATGGATGTTATTATAAAAATTATTAAGGTAAATTAAAATTTTAACATTTTTATTATAACCTATTTAATATTATTTAAATATTATATTAAACATACCTTCATACTTTATGAATTTTGGTTATATGGTAACTGTATTTGGGGACGTGTGGACTACCACCCTCTCAAAATGATGTGATTAATTCACACATAAAATTTAATGTATTAAAGATTTTTTTTGTAAATATATATTTTATAAATGAAATATTTATGATAATTTAAATAAATTTTAAAATTATATATATTTACATACATTTCATTTGAGGTTCGTTCTTTCCACACGACATGAAAAACAAAATATTTCATTCTTGTGTACATACAGAATAACATCTCCATGAACTATGTTTTTAGATTGTCTATAATGATTGTTATAAATACTTATATAATTAATATATAAAATATTTATATAGTGTTTTATATTATTTAAATTATGGACTTATGACCACATGGACTATTGACATCTTACCAAGTTCTTTTTCGACTCAAGAACCAAATATCAAAAAAACATCCAATATGAACTTAAATTATTATGTAATTGTTATAAAATAATAATAATGGATATATATGTAATAATAAAAATGCAAAATTCTCTCAATAATTTAGAAATTATCTTATGTTAATTATTCAGAAAGATAAAGAACACACGTGACGAATCAGACTCGAGGTTTGGAAAATTTTTAACCCAATTTCCATTCTTTGGGTTAAACTTCCCCTACTTGATTATATCATTAAAATATTATTTGTGAAATGAATTTTTAACATATTATATTATATTCATATATTTTTATGTGTATTTATAATGAAAACACATAATTTATGTATTTTATTAAAAAAATTATCTTTGTAAGGGATTTCTTCTCAATATTCATTCATTGAGTCATTTCTTGATAAAATACACCTTTATTCCTTTATAAGGTGTATATATATCCAATATGATATTTAATATCAATATTTTATCTATAATAATTTTATTCAGTATCATGATAAATATATGATTTCATGGATATTATTATTTAAATGTTCAATGTGGCATGAGAAAAATTGAATGTTTAAAGATTTAATTATAAAATCTTTTTTATTTATGAGATTAATTTAAATATTTATTATAAAGACATAAAAAATATTAAAAGAAATTTTTTAATTTTTTAATTTAATTCACGTTTTTTCAAAAGGAGTCTCTCTACATATTTAGTATGGAACATCTTTATAAACTCGGGAAGGAACGTCTTTAATGTATACAGAGATAACAAATTCTCTGCCACCTTGACCATTATTTTATATTTTTATCCCTATAAAAGACATAATATTTTTAGAATAAATAGAAATAAAATATTAAATTTTTGGGAGTTTTAGTATTTAAAATGTTTTTGAAAGTGGATTCACTATTTAAATATGTTAAAATGATATATTGTGATTTTAAATGTGAAAATGCTATCTTTTCCTTTGTGAAAGATTTATGTGTTGGGATTATGTTTTGGTTCTGGGACATTAGATGGATGGTTACATGTTAAACCACATATGGGTGGTCATGTGATATACTATATAATGATAGTTATGTGATAATCCAAATATGAGTGGTTTCGTGATAAACCGAGTATGGGTGGTAACGTTATAGCCTCCAATGTACTGGGTATGGAGGTTAGCTATATAGCTATTCCATTTATAAGAGTGATACTTGTAGAAGTCGACCACATGGTTTTTCCATTTAATAATGATTATGTTTGATGTCAACATTTATGATATATGTTATTTTTATAGGTTTTACAGTAAAATTTTGACTACAAAATGGGTAATCAATGAGCTTATATTTAGTGAATAGTATTTACTACTTCTTAAAGTTGAAAAGTATTACTTTATGTTAATGTATTCACGGTTTACATGTTTTCGCAAGACTAAAAGTTTTCCTTCTTTATGTATACCATGCTAATATTTTAATTCTCATCCCAAGGCTTAAAATTTTTTCCCCTAATTTATGGGAGGATGGAAAGAAGGATGAAATCACGGGAATCATTATGATGTTTAAACATAAAATGAAAAAACAGTTCTCTTTAATTTTTTTTGTTTTATAAAAAATAAGATAGTATATAGAAGTGTATAATTGTTAATATTAAAGTTATTATGTATGATTTATGGCTTAATTCTCTAAATATCTAAACCTAAAAAGATCCAAAATATGAATTCATGACATAACAAAAGATTATGTAATGTTTAAGGTAATGACCATATAGTTGGTATCATATGTCAGTTTATATGAATTTAGAGGTTAGAGTAATATTAATAATATTCCTTTGGAATATTTTTCCTTACGTTCAAATTTAAATGATATATCATTTGAATATTACCATGTTTATTCATTTAAGATAGTTTTTTTATGAATGGATTTGCATAGAGGAAAAATGGAAAAGATACAGTGAAGGAATACAGGGGAAAACAACCTTCCAAATCAGCATCTTGAGATGGTCAGAATTTGAACTAAACAATTTGTTGCAATGATGGCTCAATTGGCTCAGGTGATAAATGGAGGTGGTGTTCATGCATAAGATCAACAAGATCAGCCATAGAGGAATATATTGGTAGTGGATAATTTCATGAGGCAACACCCCTATTACTCATAGGATCATCTGAACCTGAGCAAGATGAAGGGTTGATTAAAGAAAAAGAAAATATTTATAATGTAATGGGGTGTTCATACAATCAAAAGTTTAGTCTTTCTATTTATCATTTTGAAGGTTAAGTTGATCAGTGGTGGTTAATGGTAAACAGAATCTGATTAAGTGAAGATATTGATACCATGGAATGTGATGAATTTTAAAATATATTCCTTCATAAATATTTTCTTATGGCTGTTTGACTTAGGATGGAAAAAAATTTATTATTATTGAGATAAAAGGATAATGATTATGTGGATTCATATGAAGAAAATTTCATCCATTTTTCAAGGTACGTCCAATTTTTTATTTGGGATATTGATAGTATGATAAATTGCTTTTACTTAGGATTAGAGCCGAAATGTAGAAAGGAATTAGATTCTCTTGAGATAAAAATTTATGAGAAATTTTTTTGATGTGATGAGAATGTAGAAAAAGAAACTTCTTATAAACATGTTTTCTATGAGAGAAATCAAAAGAAGTGATCCAGTTAGCATGCAATGAGAAAGCATTAATCAAAGTAGTTTGGAGGTATAAAAGAAAAATTTACATTTTGTGAGAAGTGCGGTAAAAAGAATCATGGATAATGTCTCTAAAATTTTTGGAGGTTCTTCAAATGTGGTATGGTTGTTCATATTGCTCGTGAGTGAAATGGATATGACTAGGTAAGCAATAGAAATCTAGTGGAAAGATGATTTAGTTGTAATGAATTAGGGAATTATGCCAACGTGTGTCCAAATTTGATTACCAAGGGTAGAAGCTAGGAAGATCAAAAGCATATGGGTGTGGAAAAATCATTTTGTACTATTATAGTTGATATGATACTATCAAATTAAGTTATTATTGGCATGATATGTGTTTTTTCAAAATATGAAAATACTCTTTTTTACTCCAGATCTTCACATTCATTCATTTTTGAGAGCGTTGTAATCAAATTGGAAGTATCATCACATAAGTGTAATATATAAGATTTGGTAAAAACTCATGGTGGAAGTATTAAGGCTTCCATTAATTATAGGAATTTTCCTATTATCACTAGTTAGAATGCCTTTCCTTTAAATATTTTTGAACATCACATAGTGGAATTTGATATCATTTTGGGTATAGATTGGATTTCAGTTTATCATGATAAAATGGATTTCAAACCTAAGAAAATTTTATTTAGTGATTTTATACATTGGATAACATACCAAGAATATGAGAGATTGATTAAATTTGGAAATGAAAGTTATCTATCCCATGTTTCTAAAAATAAAGAATTTTTTTTGATTTGTGACCTTCAATTAGTGAATAAATTTACCGCTGTATTTATGATGAATTACCTGTTATTGTTCTTGATCAGGTGGCTGAATTCACTATTTATTTAGTGAACAATTCTAAGCTTATTTCTAAACACCCTTATTGAATGTCTCAAGTAGAAATGATGGAATTGAAAAAACTGTTGAAATAATTACCTGATAAAGGTTTCATTCGACCTTGTACTTCACTATTGGGTGCTCATGTTTTATTTGTGAGAAATAAGGATGATTCCATGAGGTATTTTATTTATTATAGAGCCTTCAATAACATCCCTATTAATAATATGTATCCTTTTCCTCATATTGATGATTTATTTGATCAGCTCCAGGGAGATCAATATTTTTCAAAGATTGATTTGAGGTATGGGTACCATCAGCTGAAGGTAGAAGAGGATGAAATTCCAAAGATAAAATTATGAATAAATATAGGAATTATGAGAATATAATTAGGAACTTTGGGTTATCTAATTCACCTGATTTATTTTTGAATCTCATGAATAGATAAATTTATTGGTTTGTGGATTAGTTTGTGGTTGTGTTTTTAGATGATACTTTGGTACATTTTGAAAGGCAGAAAGAAGAGGAAAGACAATTAAGGATTGTTTTTCAAACCTTGAAATAAAAGAAACTATATGTAAAGCTAGTTAAGGGTGAATTTTTTTAGCCAAAAATTTCATTCCTTGGTCATATTATTTCTAAAGATTTTATAGCGGTTGACCCTTCTAAAACCAAAGTTATTGAAGAGTGCTGAAGACCTACCAATATAACATAGATTCTTAGTTTTCTTGGATTAGAGGGTTTTTAACAAAGGTTTTTCTGAAAACTTTTCAAAGTTATCTATCCCACTAAATAAGATAACACATAATAGAGTTATTTTTATCAGGAAAAAGGAATGCAATGATTGTTTTCTAGAACTGAAAATAAGATTCGTAACTACTCTAGTTTTTCTCCACCTTCTAGGACTGGTGAATTTGTTATATATATGAATTATTCATTGAAAGGAAATGATTGTTTTATAATTTATAATGATCAAATAATTTCTTATTCTCCATGTTATTTGAGACCTGTTGAGTTAAATTACCATACAAATGATTTGGAATTAGCTGTTGTTGTTTTTTAATTATAAATTTGGAGGCATAATTTTTATGGTGTAAAGTGTGAAATATATATTGATCAAAAATGTTTTATATATATATCAACTTATAAATAATTTAATATGATATAGAGGAGATGTATATAGTTAATCAAGGATTAAAATTTCATGATTTATTACCATCCTATAAAAGAAAATAAAGTGGCTGATGCATTGAGTAAAAAATTTAATGATACATTAACCATTTTATGTTTGGAATGAGATCATTTGGTTAATTATTTGATGAATTTTTTCATGGAAGTTATTGGTGTAAAAAATTCCACTATTTTGTTTTATGTGTTAGTCAAATAATCTCTATCTAACATATTGAAGAATGTTTAGAAGGAAGAAAGTGAATTGCAAAAAAAATCTATAATTGGTTCAAAGGGTTATGTTACCTGAATTTAACATTGATAAAGATTTTTTTTCGAGGTTTTTAAAGAGATTATGTGTGCCTTATGATTCACAGTTGAATAAATATTTGTTATGTGATGCTCATAGTTCTCCATTTTCAGTTTATCTAGGTAGCACTAAAATGTACAAATATCTTTGGGAGTATTACTGGTGGGATGGAATGAAAAGATATATTGGTGAATTTACCTTGAGATGTTTGAAATTTTAATTGGTCAATGAAAAGAGCCAGTTAACAAAAGAGATTCTTAAACCTTTGACATTTCTATAGTGGAAATGGGAAAATATATCCACGGATTTCAAAGTGGGATTACCAAATACTTCCCAAGGTAATAATTCCATTTGGGCAATTATTGACCAGTTGGCAAGATCTTCTTAATTAATTCTTATCCAAGATTCCATATATATATATATATATCAACTTTATCAGTTGTATATTAAATAGTTAGTGAGGTAACATGTGGTTCCCCTTTCTATTGTATCTAATCGTGATCCCCGATTCACTTTTAACTTTTTGAAAGGCCTTTAGAAGTGAATGAGAAGTGAATTAAATTTTAGTACAACCTTTTCATCCCCAATCAAATGGGCAGTCAGAATGAACAATTGAAAACCTGGAGGATATTCTCTATTATGGATTAATAGATTAACAAGTAAGTTATAATAAACATTTTATTTGGTTTATTTTTATTATAATAATTGTTTTCATTCCAATATACAGATGACACCATTTTAGGCATTACATAGAAAGCAGTGTCAAATTTTATATTTTAGGGTTGAAGTAGGTGAAAGGAAGTTTATGGGAATAGAATTGGTGGAGGAAATGGTAGATAAATTTTAGTTTATATATATATAAGAGGAAAACATAGAGTAGGTAGAAAAGTTTTGTGGATAATCATAGGAAAGATATTTCTTTCGAGGTATATGATCCTGTTTTTCTCAAACTTTCACCATTGAAAAGTGTGATGTATTTTGGTTAGAAATGGAGGATGAGTCCATGGTTCACTGGAATCTATGAATTCTTAGACAAATTTGTATCATTTTCATACTAATTCTCTTTAACTCTGAGTCTTTCCTAGGTACAAATGTTTTTTATGTTTAAATGTTGAGAAAGTACATCCCAGATCCATCTCATGTTTTATGTCTAGAAGTAGTTAAGTTGGAAGAGAATACTTATTATGAGAAATAGCCAGTCCAGATTTATGACTACAAAGATAAAGTGTTTTAGAATAATGTGATTAATCAGTTTAAGTTTTTGTGAAAAAACCATATGATTTAAGAGCTTACATGTGAATATGAAAATGTCATGAGGGAGAAATACCCCCACTTATTAGATAAGTGAATAAAAATTGAAAGGACACAATTTCCAAAAGGGGGGAAGGATGTCACATAACTGGTTATTATAGAATAATAAATTTTTTACATCTATTAATTTTTATTAATTAGATAGAATTTAAAAGATACAATATGTTTAATAAACTATACGATAAATCTCGATTTATGGTCAAAAACAATTTTTTTTCTAAAAAAATAGTTTTACTACCATTTTATAGAGAACCTATTTTAAATATAATTTTTGAAACTTTATAAGATATTTTTTAAAAAATAATAAATTTCTTTTCAATAAGTCCATAAAAATTTAACTTGTTTAATGTTTTTGTATTTTTTTTGATAAAATTAGTATTTCAATGTATAATGGCAAGTACTACATTTTAATTCAAAACTGATTTTTCATGTAATTTAATAATATTTTTATAAGATCATTTTAGTTTGTTTTAAATTATTTTTGGATTATTTTTTTTCATTTAATACAATTTTTGTCATTTTAATTAATTTAAAATTTATTTTATATATAAAAACATTTCAATCTTTTGAACATTTCACTTTAAGAAGCATATTTTTAGTTTTGTCTACAAAATTAATTTTAAATATAATTTTAACCATTACGGGAATTGAATTAAGTAAAATTGATTCTATATTTGGATTCATAAGGCCCAAATTTTGTTTTAAGGTTAATTTCGTTTTTGGATATAAAATTTTTTCCATGGTAGAAAAATTATTTACTTTAGTAAAACTATGATTTGGATATGTGATAAAATTAAAGGTTAAAAGCTTACCATACCTAAAAAATACAACATTTAAAGGGTGTTTTATGTGTGGATCGACCCTATAAATTCTATAAAACATTAATTAAAATCCAAATTCATGGATTTTAATGAAACCTCAATATGGTTAGATAATAATATAAAATAATCAATAAATTAATCACTTTAACCCAACTTTCCACAAGTATAAATAATGACCCTCACCCCCAAATTGTGACCCAAAAATCACATTATATCCTTAAATATCTTCACAAACCTCTTCTTCTAACTTTACCCACGTCCAAGTACTTTTGTATTAACAAAAAACAAAATCCATGGTCATCAAGGGTCTTCCAAGGAAGGGAAATTGTAATGGAATTTTCACAAAGTACATCTTTTAATTTATTTTTGTTTTCAAATTTCCCCACACCACAGTCATCCATAAATTCATTATAAATATAGAATAATTTAAACAACCGAGTTTTATGTTTCTATTGGAATATATCATATCCATTTCATTTCTCACCTCCCATTATTCAAAGAAATGAAATATTTGTCCAATTTATGCCGGTTAATCGCCTCTGTAATTAATGATTTTGTTTTTTTCTTTTACCGCCTTCATTTCTGGTATTAAAAACATTATTATTGTCAAATAATATTTTGATATGTATATTATAACCTATTTAATATTCTTTAAATTTTATATTAAACATACCTTCATGCTTTCCCAACTGTGTTTATATGATAACTTCGTTTGGGGACGTGTGGACTACCGCCTCCTCAAAATGATGTTATTCGTTCACACATCACATTGAATGTATTAAATATTGTTTTAGAAAAAATATATTATATAAATGAAATATTTATTCTAATTTTATTATGATATATATATATATACACATTTCCATATATTTAATTTAATGTTCGTTCTTTCAATATGACGTGAAAAACAAAAATAGTATTCGTGCGTACGTATGACCTACCGTCTCTATGAACAGTGTTTTTAGTTTTCAAAAAAGGATTAATATAAATACTTATATAATCAATATAAAAGATATTTATATCATGTTCTATTTTCTGGAGGTTATGGAATTATTACCACATGGACTGTTGACGTCATACCAAGTTCATTTTCGACTCAAGAACCGAATATCAACAAAATGTCCGATATGAATTAAATAATTTTGTAACTATTATAACTTGAAAATAAGTGATATAAAAGGAATAATAAAAATTAAAATGGTTTTAAATCCATTATAAATTAATCAATGTTTTCTATTTAGGATGATACCAAACACACGTGATGAATCAGAATCGAGGTAAGAGTATTTCAAAACCCAATTTTCTATCATTGGGTTAAACATATACATCTTGATTATTTAGTTCAACTCTTATGTATGAAATAAATTTTAAATATATTATTCTTTATTTATAATTATTAATTTTTATTTATAGTGGAAACACAAAATTGATATATTTTATTAACAAAATGATATTTTTAAGTGATTTCTTCTCAATCTGTATTCATTGAGTATTTATTGTTAATCCACACCTTTATTCTTTTTTAATGTTTATATAAAACCACCACGAAATTTCATCTCCACATGTTATCTATAATAATATTATTTAATTTCTTGGTAAATATATTAATTCATGAATATTAATATTTAAATATTTAAAGTGGTATGAGACACCTTAAATGTTTAAAGACTTAATTATCATATCTTTTTATTTCTGATATTAATTTACATATTTATTATATAGATATAAAAGAATTTTAAAGGATTTTTTATATATTTTTAATATAATTTAATGGTTCTCAAAATGAATCATTCAATGTGTTTAATATGTAATGGTTTCATAAATGAAAAAAGGAATTTTCCTTCTAATGTATATGGCGACAACAACTTCTCTAATATCATGACCGTTATTTGATATTTGGATTCCTCTACAAGCATAAATATTTTTAGAATAAAGAGAAATAACTTATTACCATTTTGGGTGTTTTTTTATAGAAAATGGTTATGAAATTATATTGAATATTTCAATATCTCGATATGATATCTTGTGATTACAATTCAGAAATGTTATTTTTCCTTTATACATGATTTATGTGTTGTGATTATGTTTTGGTTGTTGGAAATTTGATGGGTGGTTACATGATAAACCAAAGATGAGTGGTTATCTAATAAACCAAATAAAGGTGTTAACATGATAATCCAAATATAGGTGGTTCCATGATAAACCAATGATATGTGGTTATATTAGAACCTCCAATGCACTGGGTATGGTAGTCATCCATATTGATAGTCCATTTGTAAGAGTGATATGTGTGGAAGTTGAACGCATGGTTATTCCATTTATGTATGGTTATGTCTGAAGTGACATTATATGTTATATGTTATATGTTATTTTTTAGGGGTTCTATGGTAATATTTTTATTAGATAAAGGGTAATCAATGAGATTATATTTTTTGAAGAGTATTTATTACTTCTCAAAAGAGAAAAGTATTACTTTATGATAGAGTATTAATGGTTTACATGTTTTTACAAGAATAAAAGTTTACTTCATTGTGTATCATTTTATAATCTTTTTATGCTCATCCAAAGTTTTAAAATTTCATTCACATGATTTAATGGAGGAATATGATAATAATGGAATCAAGGGTAAAGTTTTGAAGTTTAAACATTAAATGAAACCACATTTCTTTTTAATAGATTTTGTTTTATAAAAAATGGATAGTGAGTAAAAGTATCTACTTTGTAATATTTAAGTTTATATGTATTAGTTACACCCTAATTATCAAAATATCTAAACCTGAAAATAACCTCAATGGGAATTCTGGAAATAACTCAAGATTATGTAATATTTATGGCCGGGGCCTTATAATAATCCCTAATATAAAATTCATAGTCATAAATTTTTTTAATTGTATAACAATTTTTTCTCTAGGATAATTTAAGTTGATCCTAAATAGTTATTAATTTAATTGTTCTTTAATTTTTGATCTATTTGACAACTATTTTTATTTCTATATAATCATCCCAAAAGGATAGTGTGTGACACATCTTCCCACAAAATTCATTGTATAGTTCCATCTGGTGATCGAGTGGAAGTAATTTTTGTATGAAAAATCCACTAAAGGTAGATACTGGTCCTAAAAAAAATTATGTTATAATAAAATTATGTAATCATTTCTTGAAATGTTTTTATAGTTATTTAGACATCTAATCAGTCAGGGTATAGTAGAATTTACATAATTTTATGTCATTATTAAGACCCCTTTAAGGGATCCTCAAGAATTTTGATGTGAACCGAGGGCCAAGATATGAAACAATCGATAAACTTACTACATTAAACTATTAAATTTCAGTTATATAGGGTTATAAAATATGATCATGGGGTCAAATATCACTTATTTACCTGAAAAATAAAACATATTAAGATAGTAAATTATGAGCCATTTGTCGTCATTCTTCCTTGGTGTCTTTGGGGGTTTAGTGAAAAAGTTTATTTTATAATTATCCCTCTTTAATATTGGTTTATCCATAGGTTATTTAACAACCTTATTATGTTTTCTATCAACCTTCACCATCTTTCATGCAATAAATCATGATATATAATGTTACACATTTAGATCTTTTAATATATATTTTATAACAATTTAATTTCTTCTATAGAATATGATACAAGCAGACCCATGTATAAATGGACTATAATATAGTATACTATTATAACCTAGAAATAAAATTTGTGGTATGAATGGGAAGAACCAAATTTTAAAAACACTTAAAATGTTTTTATATAGAGAAAATATATTGATAAAAAATTACTCATTTTTAGTAATTTCATTATATTATTCAAAGAAACCCTTCAAAATTGTATTATTATTTATGTGAGAAAATAATATTATTAATTTTTTCATTTTTAGAAAATATAATTTATAACATTATTCCATTTTAAATTCAATATTTAAAATATATAATATAGTAAATATTTGAGAATATTATTATAGGTTTACTTTTTCTATGAATACTGAAAAATATTGATTTTATTGGAAACTATATTTTGATTTTATGAATTTAAAAAGGACCATTATCTTATAAATATTTCAAAGGATAAAATAATTGATTTATAATATTATTAATTCAATTATAGTTATTATAATTAAATTTATGTAAATTTTGGTATAACAATTTTGTATACTTAGGAAATTATTTTTCATAAAAACAAATTTTTAGGGGTTTTTAGATAAATTTAAATGTAATTTTTAAAACAACCTTGAATCTAGTAACCTAGTATTAATGGTTAAATTATTATATATTCATAGATACAAGGGTTAAAATCATGATGAATCTATTAGTTTATTAGTTTTTGAGAACTAAATACATACATGATACATGTTTTACATTTGAAATAGAATATAAAACAAGTAATGGAAAACTTGATAATCCTTTAATTCATTAAAATAAATATTTTTCATTTCACGTGGTAGGGAGAAAAAAATAATGATTTTAAATGATTAAAATGAGATACATATAGGGTAAGCTATAAAAAATAAATAATCAATATGTAAAGTTAAATAATAGAACATATATTCCACATAATCTATAACATGACTATTATAATTAGATAATAAATAATCAATATGGTAATGTAAATGATTTAGAAAGTGTAATATTTAATAATGATAAAAAATGTTTCCAAGGATAAATTTAATGAAATTTTTTCATTGTTTATATTAATTTAATTATCAAAGGAGAAAATTTTAAATTTTAGATGTCACGATCTCAAACATCATTATATCTATACTTTCATGGAATTTCATAAGGAACTTTAAAAATATAAGTATAAACCCTTCAATTTGCCAACCTATTTGTCACATGAGACCTAGAAATTCATTTGAGGGATATATAATTACAGGCCCACCCATCACATCATGTTCTAATAATACCTTATGTATTGAATAATCAATTTAATTCCTGAACAATATTCCTTATCAAGAAATACCAATATCAATTAAATAATACTAATTTATCAAAATTTCCCTAGTTAATCAAATATCATTCAAATTAAATACTATGGTAAAAATGGGATATAGTTTAAGAAGAAATAATTTATAGGATAAAAAGTATTTTAATATTTAATAGAATTGTAATTTCAAATGAAAATTGATCTCAAGAAAGTGATTGTCTTAATATATTGTTAATAATAATAAAATCTATCATGAGATGGAAGGTAGACATAAGTCCCCCAAGAATATTTCTATTGATAATAAATTAAATTTCTTTTGATTTATTAAGGGAACAAAATTTTAATTTTAAATTAATCTTTCATAAAATTTTCTTCATTTTAAAATAATTTAAATGATAATAATAATCTTGATTTTTAAAAATGATTATGGTGGAAGGGATTTTGGTTGTCGAAATATATGTAAAAAAAATAATTTTGACTTTTTCAAAATCATAAATTTTTAAAATGACTAGAATGAATAATTTCAAGCTATTATTAAAATTCACCAATAACATAAATATTTTTATAATGAATAATTTTATTAATTAAAGGTAATTTTTTAAAAATAAATTCAAAAATATTATAATGTTAAAAAAATAAATCCCATTTAATTATAAATAAAATAATTTCTTATTTTAAACATTTAATGTTTATATTAAAATACCAATGAGAGGAGAATTTATATGAAAATTTTGAATAACCTTAAAAATATAATGTATAATAAAATTATTTGAACATATAAAGGATTAATGATTAGATTCCTTCTATGATAATAAAATGATTCCCAATGGAATGAGATATTTTCAAATATAATGTTACCTATTTCGTAATATTGAAATCATAACCCACTAAATGAATAAAAATGAATTGAAATTGTAATAATCATAAATATATAGAAATCATGTTAAATACAATTTTTTTATATACACCACATAAAATTTTATTCATTAATATTAACAAATTATTCTCAATGAAATATAAAACTTGAGGAAATAAAATACCTTATGAATCCATTTTTTTGAATCAATTTAAATTCATATATAATGGTATTGATCATGTTATTAATTTTATTAAGACCCATATTCATGTTTATAATAAAAAATATTATCCTCTTTCTAAATCTCACCTCCATTTCATTAACCATATTTTATTTTATTATTTTTTAGGTGTTAATTGTTTCATTTTCCCATGATTGTATTTTGAGGAATGTCTAAATTCATGAATATAGGATATAGTTCCATAACCTATATAATTATATTAATTTTATAAATTTCATAATTAATCATTTAATATATTTTTAAAGTATTCTTGAATTTTTCAATGGAAAATTTACCGCACACTTAGTGTAGATGGTATGTTGTAGGTATGCATAAACACAAATATCATTCCATTAATGGGTTAGTGTGTAAATAAATTTATGAAATATTTTTTCAAATTTGGAAACATTTCATAACTATTATATATATTCATTATGTCCAACAATTTTACTTTCAATTTTATTTTATGATGGAAAAAAATTACATAAATTCTTATGGTGGTAGTCCTCCATACCCATGAGTGATAGCTTTTTTCCACATTTCATGGAGAAGGTAGTGGATAAATATTATTCCATCAACAAAATAACATGTAATAAAATGTTATATACTTGTGTTTTTATACTTGAATTTTTATGACATAATTTAATGTTATTAAAGAATAATGAAAAAGAAATGGGTTCATTAGTAAAATTATCTTCTCAAGAGAAGCTTCCTTTGGATAACTTTTGAAGAACCATATGTTTTTTTGGGGAATACATGCACTTATTAAAAATGGATATAGATTTTGGGAAGCCATTTTTACATTCTTTGGTCAAGAAAAATGCCTCGAGAGGTGTGATGAAGTTTGGAGAGGGAGTTCCCATTAATATTTGTAGATTGTACTTTATTAAAAAAAACAAAACTACTCAATAATGGGAAGTCATTATATAACCAAGATGCTAAATAATTGATAATTAATCTATTTTATATATCTTATTGTTGATCCACACATAAAACTCATAAAATAAAGTATGTTATTAACATTTTACTCCCATATATTATGTGTTTACTTATGTTCATAATTTAAGTTTTCACCAAGGTAACTAGTTTTTATACTTTTTAATTAATCAATTTTTATATTAAATAAGACATAATATATAATTTATACCCTTTTATTATAAATATGAAATCAAATTAATAATATAAAAATTCATTATATTTGAATTTTAAATTTCAAATCATGTGCATGTGACGTGAAAAACCTTGGATTAATAGTAACCACGGTAATAAATTTATAATGACTTTTCTACTAATTCTGAAAAAAATTAGTTTTACCATATATAAAAATATAAATTATGATGGTTAAAAATATGGATTATATTTTATAAAATTCAACTCACATATTTTGTATAATTATGTTTAAAAACAAACCCACAAAACATGTCAAAAAACTATTTTTCATGAAATGTAATTTTTATGTTTAATATTATCTTATATTAATTATATGACAAGTAATCATCATTAAATGAATTTAAATTCCAATATATATATATATATATAATCTATTCTTTTAATTTTAATCATTAATTATTAATACTTTTTTAATTAAATATCATGGGTTACCATGATTCATTTTTAAAAGAAAAATGTTTCATAAAAATACCCTTTCACCTCCTAACTATGTTATCTATATTTATATAATGTGTATAATTAATAAATTAGTAAGTAAAAATACTATTAAAAACTATTATAAATAAAAGTAATAATATTTAATTACAACATTCTTGATTATTCATAAATATTCATTTCTATGGGAAAAGTTTTAAAAATTCATTTTGGGCTTACTTTTACCAAGTAAATTCAAAATATATATTCACACTATCATATTATAATTTTTTACATGAAGTGTTATAATATGAATTATGTTATAGTTTTGTTAAAATAAAATATTCACCGTCTATAATTGACCCTCGTGTTTTACATTCCTACATTTAATAAAAATTTCATCCATGATATTTTCATGGATATAACATTATCAACAAATGATATCAGTTCTTCTTCATATCATCCTATGGTTCCCATATTGTTTCCTCCATTTTATGATTCTACCATTGTACATTCACTATTTGATTCATCCGAGTCCTCAATATTTTTTCACTATTATCATGTATATTTATAGGATATTCATAGGATATTCATAGTAAGATTGAGAATATTCTAATACTATTTCAGTAATGGTAGGCACATGTGTTTTGTCTAGCATAGATCTTATTCTATATAATACTTAAATGTTTTTTTGTGAAGATAGGTATTGTTTTCACTTCTTACCAAACCTTATGAAACCCTTCCATTAAGATACTTTCCAAAAAACATAATATCCCAAATGAAAATATGATTGTTTCCCATGGTTGGTATCATAACTCTTTTTCCCACAATGTTCCTCTTTCAGGCGATCTTGGAAGTAATTTACCTTTTTTATCTTCTTCCCAACAAGTTCTGGGCCTAAAAGTTTTCTTTAACCAACATTATCCCCATTGGTTATAATACTTAATCTAATTTCTTATAACGCTTCATATGATTCCATTTGTAACCTTGATTAGAAACTATGACTATAGAAAGTATCTACAAATGGTAAATACTAATCGCACATACCTTTAAAGCTAATTTAACTTAACCTCTATATGTTTTTTAATATATGGATTGTCATTTTTGATTTTACATCTATTTTAGGGTGTTTAATGGTGCTCAAATAATGTTTAGTACCAAGAGACTTCTCAAGATTATTTTTGAAATAAAATGTAAAATGGGAATCATGACAATTTATAATTGAATTTTCTGTTCCCTGAAAGCTTAAAAATTAATTTATAATAATAATAATTTCAAGTTTCAATAGTGTTAAATCTTCTTTTATAGTGAGTAAATGTATATATTTTTTTGGTGAAAAAAATTAACCATACTACATCATTCATTCTAGGAGTCTTTGGTTTGTCCTATAACATAGTCTATAGTAAGATTATCTTAATTCCAAAAATGAATGGGAATATGATTCATGACTCCTCTAGGATGATTTATCTCAATATTAACTTGTGGAAAAACTAAAAAAATGAACACATAATCATTAATTTCTCTCTCCATGTGATTCCAACAAAACATTTCCCTCAAATCACTATACATCATGGTTCTTGAATGGTTTGTAGATAAATTAGACCTATAAGAATCATCCAAAAATTCCCTATTCAACTCATGTATATATTGATACATAATCTATTCCCAATTATTAACAAGTTAGTTTACAAATATATTTTACCAATATCTAACAATTCACAACTATACTTTTATTTTGAAATATCTAATCATTAGTTTTGAATAATTTAATCATATCCAATAAATATGGTTTCCCAACCATTTGAAAACTTAGTGACGTATAACATTACCTAATAATTCCCTTACCAATCACTAAAATATCCATTCATATAGGATACATATCAATCCTTATTTCTCTTTGAAATAAATTATACTTCCAACACAATGTATATAATACCTTATTTTATCTCCATGGGTGATAGTGTATTGAGAAATCCTAATCTATGAATAGCTCGATCTATTATGTTTTCCTCAAATTGTGATCGTTTCTATACAGTTGCCTCTTATTTTCATTGAATATTTCATATCCTTCACCATTGATATATTATCTCTATATTATTATAGAAAATATTATATCTTCCAAATCAAGATCACGAGTTGGATTGCTAGATTATTTAGTCCTTAATTTTCTCATTTTATATGAAATAACATTGTCATTTTTCATAATGACACAACCAAGTAATTTATTTTACGAATCACTGTATATAATATGCCCATTATTTCCGTATGGTACATTAAAAATTAATGTGTTTACCAATAAACTATTAAATTCATAAAAATATTCTTTACAATCCATTGTACATATGAACATAACTCATTTATAGGTAATCTTGGTTAATGGTTTCACCAATTTGAAAATATTCTAAATTAATTTTTTATATTCATTAGACAAAAAAATGGAAATGCATACAATATTTGTTTCTTAATATAATCCATTATTTGTTACCTTAGTATTCAAGGGACCATATGAGATTCCATCTTTGGAGGAAATATGTATAGGAAAAGAAACATACTGAAGAAATAAATCACACTTACTAAATTACAAATATAACTATTTTCTTCTTTGTTTGTAAAGAATGATATTCATGTTATTCTCATGGTCTTTATAGCTCTAAAAATTTACCAATATATCATATATGATTACTGCCATGAAATTATCATGATATTCCTTGAATAATTTTCTCAATATATATACATATATGAAAATAGGGTGAATTAGTCAATCTAAGTGGAATTACTATAAAAAAATAATTTACATATTCATAATTTTATTATTGGAATGTATTCCTTCATTAATCATAATTGATGATACCCATAACAATTTTCAATCATTGAATAATATTTTTCTTCATGAAGTTGATCGAATAAATTATCAATGTGAGTAAAGGGATACTTTTTCATTATCATAATAATATTTATATTCCAATACCAAAAGTATACCATCATTATCTATCTATCTTATTAATGATTAGAATAGGGGTTACCATTGTGAAACACTCAGATGAGTAATTCTTTTGTCACAAAAATCCTCTTGTTGTTCCATCAACACTAATAATTCTACATAGGATATTCTATTTTGAGTCTTTGATAAAAGATTTTCATTAGGGATTAAGTCAATAGAGAACATGACATCAAACATTAGTGGATGTATATGTAATTCAATAAGAAAAAAAATATATGTACACATATAAAACATTTATAAACTAAATTTTATGATTACCATATCCATCTATAGATTCAATTGGATATTCACCCCTAAGAATCCCGACTAAAAGAGTGACTCAGGGTGGATCTAGACATCAATTAGATAATACTATATCATACCTAAAGATTATGAATACTATTTCTTCAACCGGAATAATAATTTCATTCTCCTTGAGTTAATGTTTTTCAACGTAATTTGAATTCCAATCCATACCAAGGATTATTTCAATGTAAAACACTTTTATTATATTAATTTTAGCTTATAGAGAATGAATATGTTTCATAATGGGGTTTTCCTTAAATATACTTTTTAGAGTGATACTTCCAATTATAGTTTTTACTAAAAAATACCTTCTTCAGGTGAAATGGAAATATCAAATTTTAATAGAAAATATGTTATATATAATAGAGTGTGCAGATAAATAATAACTTATTACATTTAAAAAATTTGAGGGTATAACATAATATATTTTTTAAATACCACTAGATTAGTATTCTCACTAATTGAGTGGGAATTCTATAAAATGATGTCGTCTAGTGTTGGATAATAATTCTATCAAACAGAAGGTTGATCCATTTAGGAAATGTTATTTTATATAAAATAATTAATTTTCCTTAATATATAATTGTTATACTTATAACTAACATTAGTAATATTGGATTATTCCGTAGGAAAGTTTCTACATTAACCATAAGTGTCGATGCCATTATTTCTTCAAGGTATAAGTTTTTACTAATGGAATATATGAAATTAGTACATGACATTATTAATCATAAATCAAAAGGTGTAATTCTTTTTATATTGTAACACTAATCATTAATAAAATATTTATACATTGATAATATCATGATCCTATACATGGATTATTTGGGGACATCGATGTTATCAAATCCTTCATAATGGTTTATATAGAAAATATGAATTATCCTATGAATATCCACCTATATTTTAAAACCAGATGTGTAGTAAGGAATGTTTTTGTACATGAGGTCATGATTAATTCAAACCCCAATGCATCCTTTTTAGAGATAATACCCATAAGAAAAACTAATCCAGAACCATTTCCACTTGTATTATCAAGACAATAATATATTTATTAGAAAAAACAAAAAATATCTTCCTTAACATAACATTAAGAGTTTCTTATACATATATTCTTATAGTCTACTATAGGCTTATGTTCCTTAATCTATGTTTCAATTCATCTTGTTCCCCTGGTTTCTACTAAAATTCCTCTCATACTAACTTGGAAAACCCCAACTATATTATTAAGGAGATTTTGTTATTTTACAACATTGGAAAAGATTCAATGCATAAAATCTAAAATAATTGACTAGTTTAGTAGTTTTATGGATCCATATGCATACATAATACACATTTTAAAATTTTAATAGAATATAAAAATTATAATTGAAAATATTCCACATAAGTGAACTGATTCAAGGAATGCCTCTTCATATCCTATAGATAGGATAACAAATAAAGGTGAACATAAATTCTCAATATGGGTGAAATAATGTGGAATAATTAATAAATAATTTAGGAATAATCAGTATGAAAATGTAATAAATTAAAAACATATTATATTTAATCAATAACATTAGTATCATATTCAGATAAGGCTTAATCAATATAGAATGTTAAATAACTAAATAAAAAATTCCATTTAATAACATGAGAACAAAATGATTTTATTGGTAATATCAATTAAAAAATCTCATAGATAACAGTGTTTCAATTATAAATAAATTATGATCTCAATTTTAGATGTTAACATATTAAAATTTTTTATAGAAATTTTTTTAGGAAATTTTAAAATATATAATAATACTTTGGATAGAAACCCATTTCATTTTTCTAACTAATTTTTCTCATGTTACAAAATCATGTATCAATGGGATAAATAAATTCAGGACCCACTAATCAAAAAATTTCTAAATAGTTCCCCAAATATATAATGATGAATTTTATTCAAGAAAAATATTCCTTATCAATAAATATTAATATTGAGTAAACAATTTACCTTGATCAATATTTTCACTGTTAATACAATAACATTCAAATTTAATGACATATGTAATAATGGTATATAGTTTAGGAAATTATTATATAAATAAAAAAATATTATATATATTTAATATAATTCTAATTTCATACAAAAAAATATCTCAATAAATTGATTGTTTCATGGTAATGACAATAATAAAAAAATTAATCAATTATAGAGAGGTTAATATAGAGTCACCAAGAGTATACATTTTTGAAATAAAATCATTTCTTTTAGAAGAATAAAGGGAATGGAAGTGAAATGTTAGACAAATATTTCAGAAATTTTTTTAAAACAAAAAAATACTTATATAGTTAGATACATTTAATAAAATAGTTACGGTAGTTGGATGTTTTTTATCACCGTATAAATTAACTAAATATTCAAATTGATAATCTCTAGAAAATAACCCTTTTTGAAAAATAATTGAAATATTCCATAAAAAATATTTTTAAAAGAAAATGAAAACTTCAAAGTTAAACAATAACTCATTTTAGAAATTAAAATTACATTTGATAAATAATTATTAGGGACATGGTTATGGAAGAAAAACATATATTTGATTTAAATAGAAATAAAATCAGTTTATCATCATGAATTTTAATTTTTTTATTAGTGTACCAAATACTGGAAATATTGGAATAAATATGTGAATAAATATCCAGTTTATATTAAATTTATTGGATACTATAAAGGATAAATGATAACAATCCTTCAACAAGTGTAAAATCAATCCCAAGGGATCATGAAATTGTAAAATAGATTCTTAATTATTTTATGTTGATAAAATTGTAATCCATTGAAAATGTATATTTTTATTGAAACAATAATTTTAATTAATAAATTTTTACTCATTTAATATACCTCAATGAGGCTATATATAGACTATATATCATTGAATAGGGGTATATTAACAAATATGTCTAAATGAAATGGAAATTGAGACAAAATAACTTAAATAACACATTATTTTTTTGGAACACACATTAACATCTAGTATAATAAAATTATGAGTTATTTTAATTTATAATATAAAGATACTCATGCTTATAATTCCATATATGTTACACTAATAAAAACATACCTCCTGTTAGTTAACAATCATTTTTTATTTTTATAGTTTCTTATATCAGTATGCTTGTTTTCTCATGATTGTATTATCATGAAGGTTTTGGTTCTTATTTATATGATATACTTACATCATCTATATAATTATTTTAATTATATTAATTTTTTGTTTTATCATTAAATAAATTATTATAACAACTATTGAATGTTGGGCATATAAAATTAATTGCATCACTTCATAGAGATGATAATTTATACGTTCGTATGAGAGATTATATAATTACATTAATGGATAAAAGGGTAAGGTATTGGATGACATATTAATGTTATATAATAAATATCACTTAATATGTATTATTTATTTTCATTTTTTCATCATTAGAACTATCTAGGTGGGTCTATGATAAAAAACAATTGACATATATTCATGAGGTTGTAGTTAGCCATACAAACGAGGGATGACTATGTTTCTCATTTGATAGAGAAGGATAAAAATAAATATTATTTCATAAACATAAAAACATCTCATTATATTTAATATATATTTTTTTATAGTTTTTGTCTTAGTACATAATTGAATTTTGTAAAATAAGAAATAAATAGAAAGATCTTCATTGGAATGATTATATTTTATTAGAGATACCACCTTTTAATCCCTTATTAATGAAAATAAAATTGATCATTTGGGTTTACGTGAACCTATATATATTGTACAAGGATATTTGGGACTGATTTTAGAAGTACTGTTTCAGTGAAAATTGCTTGAAATTTGTGAATATACAGAGATATGGAGTTCTTTTTTACAATGATAAGGAGTGACATATTTGTAAATACCTAAAAAAATTCAATAATGGGAATTCAATATCAAACAAAGTTACCATATTATTGATAAGTAGAGTATTTTAGAGAGGTTATGGTTAATAAAAACCTATACCATAAAAAAGAAACATCTCTTCAACATGCTACTCTCGTATTCTCTAAGATTACATAATTTTACCATTTCAATTTTCACTACGGTAACTAGTGTTTTTAAACTATGTAATTAATCAAATATTCATAAAATAAAATGATAAATTTTATCAAATTTGTAAAATATAATTCTAAATATAAAAAAAATTATAAAATAAAAAATATATAAGTGTGAAAGATTAATTTTAATAAAGGAGAACGCTATCCTCAAATTTCTGTTTTAACCATAAATGTTGTAAATAAATTTTAATGAATTTAATACTAATTATGAACAATAATTAAGAAGAATATATTAGATAATATTAATTATGATAATTATCCATATTTAATACATTTTATCCTCTTCAATTCACATTAGTGGAAGAATTTAGTATAAAAATTAACACGTAAATCATGTCCAGAAACCTTTTTTCATGAAATATATTATTCATGTATCAGATAATATTTAAAAAGACTATTTTTCTAGTAATCTAAATTATATGGATTTAAATGAAAATATTTAGATATATAATCTTTAATATTTAATTTACTCATTCATCATTAAAATTTCTTTTAAACAATCGTAATGGTTAGAAATTTTGGCATAAAAAAATACTTTCTGAAAATGAATTGTTTTCTAATAAATACATATTTTATCTATACAATATATTATATTTATATCAATAAATTTCATAGTTATTAAATTCATAATTATAAATATTAATACAAATTATTATAATAAATGATTAATAGTTGAATATTAATTTTGATTACTCAAAATAATATTATATCTAAGGAAATATTTTAAAAAATTAATTCTAGTTTAATTTTGACCAATTAAGTTAAAAATAAATATTTATAAAATTAAATTATAATTTTTTCCATGAGATATTAATATGTTCACTATATTATTGCTTTATTAGAATATAGTGTCCACTGGTAACAAATGAGCCTCAGGTGTTACAATTTATACAAAATCAAGATATTTTAAATGAAAAATGGTTTTTATATTTAGAATATACATATCCTAATTTTTTTAATGAGAACACATTGATTTTTTTCAGGGAAAATATTTTAAAAAAATAAAAACAATTCATCACATTTATGGTTAAAATTAGATTACTATGGGTTAATCCTATGGATAAGGGTAAAGTTTTCAGTTATACTTGTCTAAATAATATTTTATATATATATATAAAATAGTATTCCACCCTCAATTATCTATCCATTTTTATAAATCTTTCATGAGAATGAATTTATTATCTTTTAATATTTTAAAAAATTTATTGTCTATCCTCTATCCCATTTACGACAGGCCACCCATACTTTCTCTTTGTTAAACTACATTGATAATTCAATATAGACCAATACATACTATAATATCATATAAAATTCCCTTGGCATGAATTTATAGTGTTTTTAATTTCAACATATTGTTACAATTTCCTTATATAAAGGATCTAAAGGAGACCTACCAATGGATAATTAATCATATTATTGAACCTCTTTCAATTTCATTAATTATCAACATCTTCTTAATTTATGTTATTCAACATAAAATAAAATATTATGCGTCATAAATATAATGAAATTTTATTTTGATTATGGAACAAAAAATATCCACTCCTAATCCCATAAAATGGGAAGTGAAATTATCAGGCATGTAGACTTGTAGAATACTACCTCTAAGTGGTGATACAATTCATTTTTCATCACCATCTACTAGGGATGATTAGTATAATTTTTTTATAGTTTGTAAATATTATTTGTGAGATAATTATTTTTGTGAAACTATAATACCATATAATCCATCATACCTCCCAATCCATTGTAAAATGATAACATTTCTCATATGTCCTTATAAAATACCACCCCTATTAAATGATGTGATTAATGTTTCACTTACTCCATACTTAGTGGGTAATAAGGATTTATTTGATAAATATATAGGATATTTATGTACTAATAATTGTTATATAAAATTTAATATTTATTTAAATTTCTTCTATTTCATTCATTGTAATGAAAAAACAACGTTTGTCTTATCAGCCAAATGAATAGTGAAATACATTTATCTATATATTTAACTCATTATTTAATTAATATATACATATAACGAATATAAATTATATTTATATCATCATTTAAATACAATATCTGATGGTACCATGATCACAGAACAAGTATTGGAACTACAGAACCAAAATTCTCATGAAAAAAGTAGTAGTCAACAATTAGAATTTATGATTTTAATACAGAATAATTGATAAGAGGGAATCAAAATTTTATTAGTGGATAATATATAATATTATAATTATTTATTTGATGACATAATTTTGGTACAAAAATTTTAAATTTATTATATAGTAGTTTAAATCACTTTTGAATAACATCAAACTCAAGGAAACATATTTATGTTACAATATCATTATTTATCCTGATTATTTATTATTATGATCATAAAGAAGAAATTTCATGATCTATCTCAAAATATTACAATGGAATTTATCCAAAAATAATTTTTTTCCAGAAAATACTTATTTTTATTTAATTTCCCTTTCTTCATGTACTCTAGGGAAAAAATAATATTTCTAAGGAAATATATCTTTATTTCTCTCATAGGTCAAAAATAATTTTTCTTCATTGTACACATTTTAAAAAAATGCATTGAAATATGTTATTACTATCATAATAATATATTTTAATGTATATTTTACCCATTTTTTACTTTTTACATTATGGTATTAGGGTAATATTTATATCTTGTTCTGAATTAGGTATTTTTTGTATTTTTCTAAAAATATGAATTGAATTTTTTTAATGTACAACACATGAAAATAATTTCACACCATAATAAATAAACTATTATTTAATGTCAAATTTATATTTTTTATATTATTTTTAATAATTTCTTTTACTATTTTTTTATATTTATATATTTCGAAATTATAATTTCACTGCAAAAATGGTATTTTCCACAGGACATTTCCAATGATCTTTTAGATTCTTAATTAAAAGATGATAAAATAATTTAATGTTACTTATGATTTATTTGGGTTTTATCCGTTTAAAAATCGACAATAATTATTTTTATGTAATTTTTATGATAATTAATTAAAAATGATTCAATTATGATTATTTCCATCCTATGGGTTAAGTAATTTATGATGAATAATTTGTGAAACTTATTTCTATTCTATGATTTATGCTATGATAAAATTAGGTAATGTTTAGGAAACCTGTTTCCCTTACATGGGTTATAGTATGATGAATGTTTTATATTCTTTTCAAAAAAATATGTATGATTTTCATTTTGTGTAGTGTGGTCCTAGAATTATATTTCCCTATAATGCATTAGGGAAAATTGGAATATGTCATCATATTATAAGTTTTCAATGAGGAGTGAACCTTGTTTACTAATGGACTATGTCCACTTGTATTATATTAAGAGTGAACTTGGATTATGATATGATGGAATATTGAGTAATCCCAATCCACTACGATAGTCTTATAAGTGATCATTGAATATGGAAATGATTTTACATTCAAATGTGTGTGCCAGAATTTTTATTACTTATGCCAATGTTATGATTTCATAGATTAGGTACTTTGATTTTTTATGACTTCGACCTTATTAATTTGCAAGGATTATTCCATGAATCGAGATTATGATATATGATTTAATTGGTACGTTTTTCAAATATTTTACTAATGTTATCATACCCCTATAGTTTTGTTACATTTATGTGATATATTATATATCACTTATTTACCATTACTAGGAATCCAAACTCACCCTATCTAATGTATCATTTCTCTTGGTTATGAAGAAATGATTTAAGTATGATATGTCTTAGAATATTTCTATTTATGATGAAATTATTTGGGAGATTACGTAGATCTATTATGAATGAATATTTTATGTTTTAATGTTTCCAATGATGCTATAAATTTACGATTTATTCATGGATCATAATGTTATTTATTGAGTATTTCACAAAAAAATTCATATTTATATATGAAATATATGGGTCACATTTTTTTGGTATTATAGAAAGGGTAATTTACCATTAGAAAAGAATATGAGAAAAAAAATTTATGAACCCTTGTAGTAATTGTTTTTAATTGATAAAAAACCTTTCAATGGTTAAAAATAGAGATTGTTTTTCATAGAAAAACATACAACTTTGTACACTATGACATGGTGTGGTTTTTTGAACAGATTCATCATGGGGTAATAAACATAAAAATATTTGGTCAAGTATATCTCACCCAACATTCTAGTCTATTGTGAGTATACCCTTACAATAACCTTGGTTGAACACCCATGAGGGATATTCTTTGATAATTCACATTTTTATGAGATATTATAATGGATATGAATAGATGATTCTCATTAATTAATTAGGTAAAACATCATGTTTCATATATCAAAAATTAGGTTCCATATTTCAGACATCGAATAAATTATTTGAGTTATTCTATGGTTTCCCTCTATTATTATTATTGATACCAATATAGTTTTTATTATTATTGATCACACTATTCGTTTTTGGTTTTAGTGAAGTCATTTTATTATTTAAAAATATGTTCTATTCAATATTGATATTTTTTATTTTCTATGAGAAAATGTTATAAATAATAATTGGAAAATTTAAAGAATTCATCTTAAAAAATGGACATAATTTTTTAAATCTACATATAAATTATTTCTTATGGGGAATTTTTTATATTTTTCTAAAAAATATATTTTTCATTGAATAATGAAAAATGCTATTTTTTAATTGTATTTTAATTTTGATTATTTAAAAATTAATATCATATATTGGATATTTTGAAAAAACAAAATTTTATTTAAAAATATCAAACAATAGTTTTTTATATGAATTTTTATACACGACTTTAGCAAAAAACATTTATACTTAAAATAGGCATTTGGATTAAAAAACATTTTTCATCTCATTATTCTTATTTAATTTTAATTAAATATTCCCAATTTCAGATTTAAATTTTGAAAAATATATTCCAAATATTGATTTATAAGGTAAAACTTTTATAAATTGGTTTCTTTTAGTTTCATAAAACAAGAATTGTAGCCATAGAATGTTTTTTTATTAATGTAAGGGGAAATTTAGGTAATTAATGGAAAAATATTACATGATAAGGACTATAAAACGACACTAAAACATTCCTTAAATTTATTAGTTGAATTCTTGTAGAGTACCTTTTTTACAAGACATTATAATATATCAATAAATATTTTCAAATTATGGTGCGGATACGGTGTGAAATTCCAAGGACAAATGTTAATGAAAATAATTTTATAAAAATATTAAATATATTGTATATGAAGCGCACATGATCTATTATTGAAATTTATATAACACATAAAAAGAGTCTCACATAAAAAATATGTGACAACAGTGGAATCCATAATGTGAGGTTTACCATTTGTGTGACCTAAATTGGGTTGACACGCACATTCATGAAAAATGGACAATGGCATGTGTGTTTAAATAAAATAAATAAATAATTTTATTTATTTAATTAAATAAAAATTTAAAAATTCCCTATTTAAATATAACATTATGGAATATCTATAGTGTTTTTCACATAACCATGGGTCTATTGAGACGATCATTATTAACTACTCATTAGTGAATTCAAGTAAGAGGATGATGAAACACTAGATCGAGGAAAATCTGAGCCCATAGAACACAATGAATTCTATTATCTATTAGTGAGTACATCCTTCAATGAATAATGATCCAATAAGCTAGTAGTACGATTACATCTCTGTATATTTCCTTATTGATTAAATAGAGTGAACACGATCAGATTGTTTCTTTGGTCTACATTCAAATTGAACCTCTACATGAGCTCATGAACATGATTTAATAATTTATCTAGTCTTCATACAATTGGGCATCCCAATTTGTATTTGTTGGATGATAACACTTCTTGAATTATTTTAAATATTTTTTGGTTGTTTTCTTCCTATTTTTCTTCACATTCTTCAACAATTGGCCCATGAGGTCTCTGTTTAACATTTTTTGGGTAAGACCGACCCTGTTCACACCCCCCGAATTCACAATAGATTATAATGTGATGAACTATTTAGACAATCATGGATGAATAGGGAGGAATCATGGTATTCAGGTTATTATTTCATATATATGGTTTTATAGACAATTATATCAAAAAATGATAGACATTATAGATTTAAGGGATACAAAAAAAAACAAGGAGAATCTGATTTATACGCATTGTATGACCGGAGGGCATACACACTAATTTTGGGTGGTTAAATGGCGTGATTCAGAGTAATTAAGGAAGACTTGGGATCCGTAGAATAGATTTGAGTGCGTATCAAAATCATGACTACATGTCATGTACTGGAATGAGCACAACCTGTTAAGGAATTATCTTTTATGAATTGGTTTTTCTGGGAATTATAAGTATCTCATGACATGTGGAAGCCCCATATGCTATGTGCCATATGTTTTGGCAACCAGATGTGTAATCCAGGATTTCATGGGAATCACCAATGATAAGAAAATTACATATATCATCACATGACCAAAGAACATCATCATGGCCCAAAGGACAAAGGGATTAACCTTATGTGGGGGGACACACTATGTTCCAGAGTGCATGAACAAGGATAGGTTTATAGGAACATGGCCATGAGAAAGGGTGGGACTCAGTGGGGATGGGGCATGTTGTGTTGTCCCCTTAAACACAATGTTTGTCTAAATGGGTAGTGATTTGTATACTGGTAGGGGAATATCCAGACATTGTAATGGGACCACATTCTATGTGCTTCTCCATTAAATTTTTATACCCATTCCTTAATTTTTAGGAAACATCAACCTATTGTATCTTATTCATCTTGACTTAGAGGTTGGCCTCATATAGCCTATCCTACGTGTTTTTCTTAAAAAAATGTAATGTTATACTTTGTAGTGGATTTTTTGATATGATACAAGATGTTACAAGTGTAGTTCTGATTTAGGAAACACTTGATGATGATCATGATCATGAATGATCACCACAGAGATTAGAGTGGAATGCTCTTGCTGGGTAAGGAATAATCCATTTTCTATAACTAGTGTGGAACCCTATTTCTAGGTAGGTCATGGTTCATCGATTGACTATTAGAGTGTAAACCACATATTGGGTATTTAATGGTTCCTATATCAACCACTATAGTGACATCCTTTTACAAGGAAGGGTATGTGTCTTCTATCTGCTATCCGAGTGGCACCCACCACCTAGGATGGGCATGATACCTTTACCAATTACTTGAGTGGTATCCTCTTATCTTGATATGGAATTTATCCTCTAGATATCTACTGAGTGGCACACTCATTTGGATTTGGGGTATGGGTCCTATATATATTGAGTGTTACCCCATGATATACTAGGGAATGAGTCCTATAACTATATATTGTACCCCTTGACTATGCGGTACAATGAAAAGGTGTTCCTTTACATTTATTTTTTTGGGCAGACACATAAGATGCTAGGAATTATTGATGGAATCTTGGAACCAGTGGAAATATTTAATATTTTTTGATTTTGGAAAGAAATATTATTTCTCTATAATTTGGGATAATTTTTTTGAACATATATATATATATATACAGTTTTATCCATGTCATATGTTCTTTTTACTCACTTAATTGGGTCAAACATTATATTCCTAAAATGTATCATACAACATACCCATAATAATTAAGGAAAAACTACTGAGTATTGATATAATCACCACATTATGGTTTTACTATTCATTTCATGTATTATTTTGATTATAGAGATCTTAGTTCCAATTATATAAGATAATAGGGAAACATGGTGAATTTTTCATCATACAGTTTTTAGAGATTGAAGATTCTGATATGGGATCTCTCAGTATTTTACAATTCCTATTTTCAGGTTGATACATCTAGTTAGGCCTCTATGTTTCCCAATTAACTTTCATTTTACATATTCATAATAATTTTAGTCCCTATAGTGGTTTAATTTATGTTTATTGATATATATGTAACATAATATTGTATTAGTTATCATCACTTATGCATTGACTTGGTCATTTATCTGTATATTGGTACATTAGGAAACCTCCTCCAATACTATTTATTCCATTCGATTCTTATCTCCAGCCCCTAGCCTATGGATTCGGGATTAGGGTAGTTATTGATCGATCCCCATTGGGTTAGGTCAGGAAATATTGGTATCATAGGTGTTTTGATCCTTGGGATAAGGTTTGGAGTAGTCCCCTTATGTGGACATGTTTGAGATATAGGGTAACAATTTCAAAGTTTCTTGAGTGTGTATCTTGGCCCTGAGAAATTTTTTTTGGTATAGTTACTGATGTATCCGTATAATAGGGCTATTACTACATGCTTGTTGACTCAATATACTATGGAATTTGATGTAGAGATCAATATTTTATGCATCATATATTATTTATTATTTTTATTTTCCTTATTGGGTTATATCCCCATTGTATATATATTCTTGTTTGATTTTGGTATGACTTGATTCAATTTTAAAGATTCATCCATGATGAAAAAGAGGAAGGTTACCAATTTGGGTCACAATGATGATTTAGGGAGTTATTAGGCATCAACTCAAGGGTAATCTCGTGATATTCTTCCTTTAGAGGGAATGGTTGCAGCACCCCCACCTATTTATTAGAATTTTATATAGGCATAGCATGAGGATAATTTTTTTATGTTAAGAGAACTACGAGAGTTCTAGAACCAGATGCTAATGAGGTTCTAAAGTGAGCCAGATCCTCAGGAAACAATGAATTGGTTAGAGTCAGTGATCCATATCTTCAGGCATATCCAAACAAAGAACAATCTGGTGTTTGGGCTATAATCTTTCTCTTTCCACAGATCATTTGGGAACTGGTGGAGTCTTATTATATAAATGCATGATGAGTTCATTCTCTCATGGAAAAATATCTAATATTTGTTCCATGAGATGTACAGACCCTATAGTTTCTGAATTGTTTTGATTTTTGAGCTTCTGGAGATGGGAGGGATGAATGCTACTGAGGGTTCTGAAAGGTTCGCAGACCTAACATGGTACTCCCTTGATATGATTTGAGATGACTAAATCTTGGATCCAATGTTTCAGTAGGTTATACATAGAGATATATGTCCCATATTTGTAACCCTATGTCTTCCCACCTATGACTGGGTGTTGGAGTAGGAACTAGTGTTTTATAGTTTTCTATTAGAGGGATTATATGGAGATAGAGATTGTAGTGTGTGTTATAGAGTTGAGTTTTCTACAATAGATAGAAGATGTCAGTAGATACGATCTCATCCCATGATATTTTCTCAGCATCAAATGCAGGAAACTAGTCATTGGAAGTGGAGTAAACAAAGAAATCCTAAAGAGGGTAGTTTATATAAATGAGATGGGATAGGTCACATGGAATTTCATTTACCAAATTGATGGGATGAAGAGTGTAGGATGATAACATATAGAATTCCACTGTAGAGGTAGCACAGTGATCCCATATTTCCCAGGTAGGGTTAGGGTGGTTCCTAGGGTGGGAGGGCTAGGAGGGGAGATAGTGGGGATCTAAGAGAAAGTTATTTGGTTAGTGGAAGATCATATGAGATTCTTAAACCACCAAAACCAGGTGTACCATGTGAGGTTCAGGGAGCTAGTGGCTAGGGAATCATACAGGTATAGGGTATGGTTGCATATGAACCATCGGTACACGAGATGATTAGGTGTATGGTCTGCATTTATTACACTCATACCTTAGTATTAGTAGATATATTTTTGAGTCATTTCGTCACCAATATTGTCTTGGTGAGAGATCTATAGGTCCTAGATGTGGATTTAGCACAAAATATTGTCTTGATGTTCTTATGGGGAATGATTAGTCTATTTAATTTATTTTCTAGTGGGGAATGATATCGCTTAGTAGAGAGAGGCTATCATGTGACCTTTTTTATCATGATTGAACCCTATGAAGTAATCGTGGTTATGGATTGGTTTCCCTTAGACAATATCTAGATTGAGTGCCTTTATAGAAGAGTGATATGTCTTCCCACTGATGGGGTGATTTTATCCTTTATGGTCGATATAAATCTCATGGAAGGATGAATGGGTTTTGGTAGAAAGATGTTGCATCCCATCACCCATTAATTGGTGATTGTATCCCTTGGTGAAGCAAGGTATTTAGGGATCTATATTACTTCAGTTTTGGAAGATTTTATGGATGTCACACATAATGAAATTTGGGAACTACCACTGAGGATTGAGATTATAACACCTAAATATTTTGTGAGTTATTTTTATGAATTAATTTAATCTTTTGATATTTTTTCATATAATACAACACTGGATATAGCTTTTTTTATATAAACACACTAAGTGTGACTTGTGTATCAGGAAAAACATAGTCCATATTGTGCTACAATAAAAACTTAAATTTTATTATGGTTCACATAACACTATGTTTAACCTATATTGAACACAATACAGAGTCCCTTTGATCACTTATGTTACAGACACGGTCGAGTTTTTCCAAACTACATGATACTTTTAATATTATTATTAAGTATTCCACCTATACATTAGAATGGAAGTTAAGAATAAGATTAAATAAATTTGGAAAATATTATTTACCCATGTATATAAAATTAATCTGTTGTTTATTAATTAGTATAAGTGAATGTAATAGCTATATGAAAATAATTAAATTATTTTTTTAATAAAACTATTTTCTATTAACAAACACAATTTTATCTCAATAAATAAAAAATAATTTTTATTAATGTTTTCAATAAAATTTATATATTATCTATTAATTCAGTATTTCCTATTTTCATCCAATTGATTTTATAGGTATAATATAAGAATAAATCCAATTTTATGAAAAATATGTACTTTTCTAAAAGGTAAGTTCAGACCCTTTTAATGGTGAAACCATATTAAATAGTATATTTGAAAATTTAATAATTTTTATTTAACAAAATAAATATCATTTCTTGATGAGGAATATCCAAATATACTTTAGGTGATTTTTTTTGTTTTTCTATGAACTTTCATTTTTTGATGAATTGTGAGAAACAATGAATTTTAATTCATAACTTGTTTAACGTCTAATTTATTTATATAGTAAAATTATTTTCTAGTTCTATTTTAAAGATTAATTAGATCTAATTTACATAAATTAACTGAATTTAGTAAACTGTAATAAATTTCATATTAAAATTGGATATAAAAATTTTCAAACTTTTGAACATTTTTTTACTTTAAAAACATGATATGTCGTCCCATCAGTAGGATTGAATTTAAATTAATTTCTACCACTTCTGTGATTTAAATTTTTAAAAAGTGATTCCAAATTTGGAAATAGAATAATTTATACCATCAAATAAGTTCAACTTATTTTATCACCAATAGTATTAGGGAAAGTGATTAAAAATAATTACATAGATTAAGAGAAAGAATAGCTTTACAAAGTACTAAACCTTAATCATAAAGAAAAAATGACCTATACAATATGACAAACACTATTTTTTGGAAATATATTAACAATATCCTCCCTTTAATATAATTTGTAACATTATTGTAGCCACTTGATATAAGACCCCAACCTTAAACGTTACATAATATTTAATTACATCCAGAAATTCACATTGGGGTTCTTTTTAGGTTTAGAGTTTTAGAGAATTAAGACATAATTATTACATAACAACTCAAAATTTACAAATTTAACTCTTACACTATCTTTCAGTTCTTTTTTCAAAAAATTAAACTCCTTAAATTAAACATGAATTTTTTTTCTTGATAAAAATCTTATTGAATTCTTACTTTTTCTTAACCATCCTTATAACCTATGAAAAACATTTCAAAAACATGGGATGAGCCTAAAAATCTCAGTATGGTATATAAAATAGGGAAAAAAGATGTTAGTCCAGGAATACATAAAAACAAATAAAATTATAATTTTCACTCATAGAATATATGCTTTTTAAAATACCTCTTAAAATCATAATATTTCTTAAAAACTGATAGAAATTATAAATCATAAAGGTAACTTGTGGCATCCAAAACATTCTTACATTGTATCTTTCATAACTACATAGAGAGTAACCTTCATGGTTACATTTTGAATAACCATCATAATATATTACCTAAATAAATGATGAGAAACCTTAATGTTTACCTCTATCATGTTACGCAATGCATTAGAGTGCTATCAAAGGCTCATTCGCCATCGGTTTATCGCATAACCACTAGTATACATAAGAAATTCCCAAGAAACATAACACAATTATAACATATAAAACATGCATAAAGATAAAATAACATTTCCACATTTCAATTATAATATATAATTTCAAGAATATTATCAATTCATTATAAATACCATTTCAAAACCAAAATACCTAAAAAGGGAATATGGTATTTATGTTTCTTTTTAAAAACATTATAGCTTTTAGAGTAATCCAAATATCAAATAAGGCTGGTGGAGGGAAGGTCATATTTGCTGCATACATTAAAAATAAACATTTTATTTTTTGAGTAAAAGGATTCAGGGAAAAAGAATTATGTTTTTAACTGTTTAATGAAATTTCATGTCAAATGGGATTATTATATATCTTTTAAAATAAATTCATGTGTAAATCAAAATATGCCTCAAAGAAAGGAGATAGTGATGAAGTCCCTTACAAAGATCGTATCATTAGATCAAGGATAAATCAATGAAATAATTATGTATGAAAAATAAAAAGACACACAATATTATTGGATATTTAGTGTAAAACAATCCAAGTACATTCAAACATATTCTTGGAAAAACCAAACCAATGACATGGACATTTAACTCAATGAATGGAGATTGTTTTATGATTTACCTTACATTGAGCCTGAAGTTTCTCATTCATTCATTAATTTCATGAATAATAAACTTATGTTATTTAATAATTTATTAATTTTTTTTAAATATTATTTTTTCTTTTATATAACTTATTACCATGTTAGAATAATTAGTTAATTATTTGAGTTAAGATCGGAAGTTTTGTCGATGTTTGGTACTTGAGCAAAAATGAACTTGTTTTGATGAACAATATCAATGTTGTCATAATTACATCATCTATAGAATGATATTAATGATTTAAATATAATATATATCTAGTATATATGTATTTTCAATAGTATATAATATTTTTAGATATGAAAAGAAATGTACCCTTTATAGAGACGATAGGCTATACGTACGCATGAAAGATACTTTGAATTCCTTGTCATATTAAAGAAATGAAAACTAAATGATAAATATGTATGTTAGAATTATAGTATAATATATATGTTATATATTTTAAATATTTTCATTAACTCAATCCATTATACATTCTATGTATGGAATGAATGAGTCACATCACTTTGAGGGGGCGGTAGTCCACACTTCTTAAAATGAAATTAGTGTATTCACAAATTATAGAAATCATAAAGGTATGTTGTAAATAAAAATTACTAACTCATAGAGACAATATAAATATAACATGTATTACATATAAATATAGTTCAATCATAATGGCCACAATGTGAGGTGGTAGGAGAAAATTCAACAATCATTATTTTGTAAGGTAATAGTTCACCGTACACAGAAACAATATGTTCTATATCCATTAGATAGAGGTGTGTTTAACTCTATGTAGAAAAAAACAACCTAGTATATTTAAGATATTAGTTTTTTATAAAATAATGGAATAAAGATATTTTTTTTGGTTGGAGGATGAAAATAAATGTATGAAGCTTGAGGGCAGATGTTACCTATAAATTGTGTAACTCCTTATGATTATAGCCAAAATTATTTCTTATATTGCCTTATGAATAAGCTAAGCATTCTAGGAGGAATGGAGGGAGTTTTAGAGCTTATTTGAGCATAATTTTAACGAGCCATGGGGAATAGAGGTGTGTGTAATTGGGTATATGTGGTGACCTTTTATAAGAGAGAGGAGGGGAATTTTAGGAAAGTCATGAAATATTATTATATTACAAATTTAATTTCGAATTATAATAGCTTCAAAGTGATATATTTTGTGGTTAATATTTTTATGGTTCGCAATCCTCTCAACCAACAGGTTTTAGAGTAGTTTAGGTCACAAATTTAACCTTATAGTCTGGCATTAACCCTTAGTTAGATAAATTAACTCTTACCATGTCTTCTTGTATGTTTACATTATATAGTTGATATAGTATATATAAAATTCCAAGAGAACCTCAAGTGGATAATAGATGACATTTGTAACATTACCTATGTTAGTTGGCTGAATCATAGTTTCTTATGACCATTATATTATTTAATAAAATAGTATTTGTTTTAAAAACCCATTTATGTAAATTTTGACACTATTTAGTATTTGATTTTTTTAAAGTCATAAAAACATGATTCATTCGAAAAAACTACATTATTTTAAATTTCAAATTTCTTAATAATCAGTAAAACTCATGGGGGACATCAAAAGTTTCAAATTATATTTGTTTAAATATTTATAATATCATTTATTGGAATCATTCATTAATATGGTAATCACTACATCATCACTATGTCATATCTAAATTTATATATTTAAGGTCTAAAAATTATAACTGAAATACCATGATGTAGAAAATCATTTTAGACAACTAATTATGATTTATAGTCAAAGATATCAATTATATAACCCCATATAAATTTTTTCAATTAAGAATATACATATTTATGTTATATTTATCTTTATTTTAAATTAAGTTTTATAACTAGTCATTATCACAACAAAGGGGCTCCCAAATGAAAAACGTTAGGCCAATTGATTATCAAGGTCATCCATGACTCATAAAATAATATTAATACATATTTTAGGGTATTTTTATATTATTATAATATTATTTTAATCCCTATTCACCTAATTTACCCTTTAACCTCGGTAAAAAATAATTACTGAAGTTATTATTCATAATATCCAAAAATAAAAGGTACCTATTTACTAAATTTGGACTTTTTGATTCAAAATATGGAATCCCTTTTTCCAAATTCCAAACACAGAAGTTGTAGTATTTAATTTAAAATGAAATCCCATTGTCAATATGAGAAAACATGTTTTTTGAAAATTAAAAACCCTCAAATGATTGGCACATGTTTATATCAAATTTCAATGGGAAATTACTTATAATGACCATATTTTGGTTAAATGAAAAAAATATAATTAAACTTTAAAACCAATTGAAATGACAATATAACTATTTAATTTAATAATATGAAAAACTAGTTTTGAATTAAAATCTTGTATTTTTTAATATTCATTAAAAATGGATTTTATCATGATAATACCAAAAATTCAACAAAAATAAATTTTGATGTCTTTAATATAAATAAGTACTTCATTTTTTCAAATATAACATATAAAAGTTTCAAAAAATAGATTTAAAAATATTTCTCCATCAAAAGGAGATAAACTACCATTTGAATATATTAGAGTATTATATACTTAAAATTTGATTTATTCTAATTTTATGCCTCTAAAATTTATTATATAAATGTAAAAACATTTAACAAACATGTACAATCATAATAGAGTTAGTTATATTCATATCTTCTAATTAAATGTCTAAGAGTCAACTACTATTTAAAACAATTTCGGTATTATTTTTTGGTATAACTCAGTGTTGTGTGCGAAATAAGATTTCATAGAATTCCATTATTGTGTATCGTGTACACTATCAAAGATAACATCCCCATTAAGGTAAAATCATTATCTAATTAATAAATATTAATAGATAAAAAAATTATTATTCAATAATTACCTAATATGTTATATCCTTCCCCCATATTGAAAATTATATCCTCACAATTTTAAATTTTTTTCTCAGTATCTGAGGGTTCACTTTCAAAAACACTACATTGAAATACCAGATCAGAAAATAGTAAATAAAATTACAACTTAAAGAAGGAAAGAGAAGTAAAAAGCTCCCCTGAGATAGCATATACTATGATTCTATATAGGAAAACATTGATATGGGTGAAAAGAAAACCACAATTTTCTGAAAGAGAGTGATAGAAAACATGATCACACGAAAGTTAACAATCAGAAAACAAAAATAGTTGGGATAAGTTAAATGGTAATTGATTTTTTATTTGTAATAGTGAATAAAAACATTTTTCTTTTAATATCCTTTTCATACAGTTGAAGAATTAATTTACTTCATAGACTAAGGAAATAAGGTAATATAATTTCTTGATAAGTAGAATTTTATCCAATAGTCAATTTCCACAATAAAATCATATTTACCTTCAATCAATAAGAATTTAAGATGATGTTTTCACTCATGATGCACTAAAATCAGCATCTAAAGAATAACATAATTCAATAAAGGTTAATAATGTATTCCTCCTATATTTAGGAATTAACCAAACCAAAAACAGTTAGTACAAGGTAAGACAATTCCCCAAAATTAATGATCCATTATATGACAAAAAATACATTAATTTCCAAAATTTAGAATTGAAGCCCAATTTTAACATAGACCATTCAATGAATAACTATGCATAAAATTCTTCTGAATAATCCAACTAAGATTGAAACTCAAAAATAAGAAGGATCTTATCACATAGTTTTCCACTTTTAATTTTAACATCTATCTCTAAATAACATCAACCACTCTTAATGTCTCATACAAAAAAGCAATTAACCTAATCAAATTTTATACATGATAGGATAATCACTTCCATAAATAACATAATTCCAATAATTTCATAATTAAAATAATATATTTTTCAAAAATATATATCAACCATTACTCCATTGAAACCCTATAAAGTTATATTTTCTTTAATCATATAAATTTCCAAAACATTGAACGTCTTCTAAAATAACATTTGTCCCATAATCCCAAAATCATTTTCGAATACTTAATATATCCATATGATAAAATATATATCTACCAAATTAAATTATTCTTAATTCATAAGATCATTTATGAAAATATAAATAGTCATACTTACCAGGGACTCCCGGTAGACTAGTGGTAGGTGATGTTCCCTTATCTCCCTTCAGTTGTGGGTTTGATTCCTGTAAGATTAATAGACGCGACAGGTTGTCACCCATCCTGTGGGGTTTCCTTCTTCAAAAACTATATGATTCTTATAACATTATATTAAATAAAATAGTTTCCTCAAAAATTACTATAACATGTTTATCCTCAAAAGTTATCTAATACCTTTCATTTTGAATCCTAAAAAGTAACAACCCATAATCAACTTTAAAAAACATCATATGAACCCTAAAGGTTATGCATTAATTTTATTATTATTCCCACACAATAAAATATAATTCTTCCTCAAATAAAATTTTCACATAAAAAACTTCATGTTTTCACATACTAAAAAGAAATCGTCTAACGTAACCTCATCATCAAAAGTGAATTATTAAGCATCCTATAATCTACCATAACTCTTGAATACCTTATGTGTAGACTTATTAATCATTTAGTGTTCTTCATGATACTTTATCAATGTTTTTATATATTATTCTGTGATCCTAATTTTATTCAAACCAAATCATTAATCATTTCCTTTGATTCAATAATGTCAATACATAAGCTGATAAATAATTCATACCTTTAAGAGGGAATTTTTAGTTTCCTCTTCTTCAATTAGAAAGGCATTATGTATTGGGAAAAAAATATTTTTATGGTCCTGCTGATACTATTACCGTAACATGTTATTTAGACATCTATTTTCATAATGACCATGCTCCCAACATTTAAAACATTCAATTGTTAACATGAAAAGAAATTTGTTCCCTTTCTAGGAGTCAACTGAACAGTTCCTTTTTCCATAGAAGCGTATGGATTTATGACCTTCATTACCACATCTTTAATATATCCTTGAACCTTTAAAACAATTTCCTATGTGTTTCATTCCATATTCTTGACACAAAGATTGTTGAATGTACTTACCTTTATGATTATTACATGAAATTCCACAGGGATTCGTTACACGCATATATAATGTTTTAAAAAATTCTACAAGGTTCAAGTGGACAATCATTACTCTATAGAGTCTGTTTAGAATAAGCATAGGTGTTCTCCTTGTAAATCCTATTTCATTTGGTTTATTATTCAAAAAACACCATAGTTTTATTCACATCCATTGTTACTTTGGTACCTTCTAGATCTAACCATTTACTGAAACCAAAAGAGTTTGTGTGAGGATATCAGTAAAATAATCCTATAATATCTTATGAGGAGGGTAAATACTAAAATATTCTTATTCATGTTATCTTAAACTCATTAAATATGTCTACAATAACTATGAATCTTTTTAATATGCTATCCACTATGGTTATATAAAACATGTCACTTATGCATAAATAAGACCCAAACCTCTAAAGTTATCTAAACCGACCTATGATTCCAATTATAAGAACCTAACCTTAAATGTCACATAATATTGAGTTATGTCACGAAATTCACATTGAGGATCTTTTCAAGTTTAGAGATTTAGAGAATTAGTCCATAACAATTACATAACAACTCAAAATTTACAATGTTGACTCTTATACTAACTATAAAATATTTTCACAAAATAAAACTCCATAAATAAAACAAGAATTATATTGTTGATAAAAATATTGTTGAAGTATTCATTTCTCTAATTCATCCTTATATCATATAAAATGATCTGAAAAACATGGTATGAGAATAAAAATCTCAGTAAGGTTTATAAAATAAGGAAATAAAATGTTAGTCCGTGAATATATACAAACCAATTAAATCAAACTTTTCATACATAAAAAATAATATATTTAACATAACTCTTGAAATCATAATATTTCTAAAAAACACATAGAAATTATAAATCCTAAAGGTAACTTGTGGCATCCATAACATACTTACATTGTAGCTTTCACAACTATATAGGGAGTGACATTCATTGTTACATTTAGAATACTCATTAAAGTATATTCCTTAAATCTGTTAGGAGAAACCTTAAATTTTATCTCTATCATGTTACCCAATGCATCATAGAGCTATGTTAGGCTCACCCACCCTTAGTTTATCATAGAACCACCCATATACAGAAAAAATTAGCAAGTACCATAACATATGCATAACACATAATACATTAAAAAAGGAAAAATAACATTTCCAAATTGTAATAATAATAATATATCATTTCAAGAATATAATTAAGTAATTATAAAAACCGTTTTCAATAAAAAAAATCCTAAATAGGGAATATGGTTTTTAATTTTCTTTTTAAAAACATTACAGCTTGTAGAGGAATCCAAATATCAAATAATGATGGTAGTGGAATGATGGTTGTCACCATGTATATTTAAAAGAAAGATTCATTTTTTCATTTTTCAAAATGATTAATGGAGAAATATTCAATTTGAAAAATGTTTATTTATAGTAAAAGTCAAAGAGGTTGATTATATACCACATAAATGAAAGTCATGTATAAATCAGAATATTCCTCAATGAAAGCAGATTGAGATGAAGCCCCTTACAAAGGATCGTATCATTATATCAATGATAAATCAATGAAATAATAATGTGTGAAAAATATAAATACACCCAATACAAGTGGATATTCAGTGTAACAAAACCATAGTTCATTTTTATATATTATTTGAAAAACCAAACCAATGGTATGGATATTTAACTCAATGCATGGAGATTGGGTTACTATTTCCCTTACCTTGTGTCCGACTTGTCTCATTCATTATTTAATTTATAGAATAATAAACATAAGTTATTTTTTACTTTATTAGGAACCTTTTTAAATATTATTATTCATTTAATATATCTTATTACCATGTTATTAAAATTAGTTAATTATTTGAGTTCATATCAGACATTTTGTCGATGTTTGGTACTTGAGTAAAAAATAAACTTTTTGATGAAAATTATCGATGTTTTCATAAGTATTTCATCGCCAGAATGATATTAATGATATTAATGATTTTAATATCATATATATCTATTATAAATGTATTTTTAACAGTCTATAATATTTAGATATAAGAAATTAAATGTACCATTCATAGAGATTGTAAGTCATATGTACACATGAATGTTTTTTTCATTTCCTTAACATACTGGAGGAATGAAAATTAAATAAAACATATTTATATTATAATTATAGTATAAAATATATGTTATATATTTTACAAATTTAAATTAATTCTATACTTTATAAATTCCATGTATGGTATGACTGATTTATATCACTTTGAGGGGGCGGAGGTCCACACTTCCTCAAATGAAATTATCATATTTAAAAATTATGGAAAGAATAATAGTTTGTTGTAAATAAAAATTAATAAAGAATATAGGAAATATAAATATAATATATATCATATATAAATATAGTTCTATAATAATGGCCACCATGAGAGGTGGTAGTAGAAAATTGAACAATCACTACTTCGTGAGGCAGTAGTTCGCCGTACAGAAAAACAATGTGTTATATATCGATTATATGGAGGTGTGTGTAAGTGTAGGTATAAAACTTAGCCTAAAAAATAATAGTATATTTATGATACTTTTTTTTTATAAATTATTGGAATAAATATAGGTTTGTGGGCTGGAGGAGGAAAATAAATGAAAGAATCTTGATAGAAGATGTTACCTCTAAGTCGGGTAACATGTTTTAATTTTAGCCAAAATGCTTTCTGGAATTACCTTATTCATAAGGTAAGGGTTCTATTAGGAATGTAGGGATATTGGGAGCATATTGAAGAATATGTTGTATGATCCAAGGCTCTTTAAATATGTGTGTAAGTTGTTAGATGGGGTGGAATTGTTTAAGAGGGGGAAATGGCACTTTAGTAAAGTCTTGAAAAATTATTTTATTATAAAGGGATTTTTGAATTATAATAGCTCCAAAGTGATATATTTAGAAATTAATACGTGTATTGGTTGAAATATTATCAACCAATTGGTTTTTGACAAGTTTAGGTCACAAATGTAACATTATAGTTTTACTTTAACCCTTAGTTGAATAAATTAACTATTACCATGTCTTCTTGAATTTTTACACAATATGGTTAATATAGTTATTATAAAATGCCAAGGTAACCTCAAAAGAATATTTAAAGACATATTTAACACTATATATGTCATATGGGTGAATATTATATTTTTATTACTATTATATCATTTAATAAAATAGTATTTGTTTTTAAAATCTCATTTATTTCAATTTTGACACTATTTGGAAATTGATTTTTGTTAAAGTCATAACAACTTGGTTAATTCAAAAAAATTACATTAAATCATATAAATAATGTAATAATCACCCAAAAAATTCATTTATAATATTAAAATTTTCAAATTATATTTATTTTAATATTTATAATATCATTGATTTGAATCTTTCATTAATAAGGTAATAACTATATCACCATTATGTCATAAATAAATTTAATTATATAATGCCTAATTTTTTTTAAATAAGTAACCATGATGTGGTAAATATTTTTATTTTTCTCATTAATATTTATATCAAAATTTATTAGCCATATAACCCAATATTGAAAATTTTAAATTATGAATATACAAGTTTATGTTTTATTTATCTTTATTTTAAATTAATTCCTATAACATGTCATTATCACACCCATGTGGCTCCAAAATGCCAGAAGTTCTGCCTAAGGATTTTTTGGCTCACCATGGACACATAAAATATTATTATTACAAATTTTATGGTACTTTTATATTATTAAAATATTTTATTACACTTATTTACCTAATTTACCATTTAACCGGGGTAACAAAATAATCACCGAATTTACTATTCAAAACATCCAAAAATAAAAGGTACCTATTTAATAAATTTTTACATTTTGATTACAAATATGGAATCCATTTTTATAAATTATTAACATTGAAGTTTCTGTAATTAATTTTAAATTAATTCATGTTGTCAAAATGAGAAAACAGGTTTTTAAAAAAGTAAAAACCATCATAAGATTGACACATGTTTTTATCAAATTTCTATGATAAATTACATATAATGACTTTAATTTAATTAAATTATACTAACTTAATCCAATTAAACTTTAAAGAAAATTAAAATGATAATTTAACAATAAAAATAAATCAAGTGACAATGTATTTTGGAATTAAAATGCAACATTTTTCACTATTTATTAAAAATAAATTTTATCATGAAAACAAAAACTTCCAAAAAAGTAAATTTTGATGTCCCACTTCAGAATAAGAAGTTTATTTTTTCAAATGAAACATATAAAAGTTTAAAAAAATTTATTTGAAAAGTTTTATCCATCAGAAGGTTGTAAAACAATATTTTAAAAATATTAGAGTATTTTATGTTTAAAATTGGATTTATTCTCATTTATAGACTCAAATATTTATAAGATAAATGTAAAAAAAATTATTTTTTTAATCATAATATAGTTAGTTTTTTTTAATTCTAACCAATAAATGATTGGGAATTAACCACTGTTTAAAATAATAATTGTATAATTTTTCACTATAACTTAGTGTTGTGTGCAATGATAAATTTCGGAGAAACCCATTGTGGCGTATCGAGTACGCTATTAAAGACAATGTATTCATTAAAGAAATACCAATATGTAATTCATAAGTATTAATAGATATTTAAAATTATTATTCTATAATTACATAATATTTTACACTTGACTTTGGAAAAACATTTATGGAATTCCTTTTTAAAATCATTACATGAATGCCACTCCTCCTCTACTATAAAAAGAAACTCACCCCTACCACTTGTTCACAATGATAAGTACCATTTTATCAAACAAAACATCTAAAATAATCCAAAAAAAAGATCTATATTTACTATAAAAATCCATTTTGGAATAACACCAACCAAGGAAGACCTTTGGTGCAATCCAAGGAGTGTTACCCAAAGAAAAAGTATTATCTTTCCTTAAGGTCCTTTATTTTCTTTTCTTTCTAGATCCCATAAAATATTATTATTAAATTATTTTATAATATCATTATTGTTCAAAATATTCTTATATTGTTTTATTCTAAGGGTTATACATATAGTTATAGACACTTACATCTAATGGGTTACAAACTTATCATTCTTATGTAAAGAGAACTACCATCTCACAAAATGATGTTGTTCGTTTTCCTTTACCACCTCTCATGAAAATAAAATTATGATGGAAACTATATTTTTGTTTCAGATATATGATATTTATTATATATTTTTTCTTTTGGAGTTATTATAAAAAACAAAACTTCACAGATTCCATTTTTTAAATACGATAACTTCATTTGTGGATAGACTACCGCCTCCTTAAATCATTGTTATTTGTTTACACTCTACATGGAATGTATTAACAATGGATTTAGTGAACTTATATTATATATATATATATATTAAATAATAATTATATTGTAAGGATATTATATATATATATACATACACGTGAGTTACTTTGTTTCAATCAATACAAAAAAAAGGAAACAACATTCATTCATACGTATGGTCTACCATATTTATGAACAATGTATTCCATTTCATATTTATATATTTTATAGATTATTATAAATAAATTTATATGGAATATATATAATATTTATATCATTATTTACTTTCTATAAATATTTAAATCCTGATATACATAATATCATCAACAATAACAAGTCAACACTTATATGAGGAAAAAAGAAGATATTACCCAAAATTAAATATTAACATGGGGTTTTTAATAAATGGATAATATAAATTCATAAAAAAATATTTATTAGATATAATAATATTGTTCTATGATATATGTATAATAATATTATATTTATTATACAAGGGATTTTAATGTGTACGAATAAATTTAGGACTTAAGGTAAGGGAATTTCATCTCTCTTTTTATTTTCATGAGATACAGGCCATATTATGTACACCCATCTATTGTGTGGTGTATATAAAACCATATGAAATGTTATATAATTAATTTTATTTATTTAATGATATTAAAATATTAAACTTATGCTACTCTTTCATGTGGCTCATTATTATAAAGTTACTTAAGTAGTAAAGGTTTTCTCATCTCTATTTTTATATAAGTGAGATACATGCCATGATAACCACTCGTTTCTTTTGTGTGGTGTATATACATACCATGAATTTTTTATGTGAAACTTATAATTAAATTTTTTTGTATTTAAATATCCATATTTTTATCCGTCTTTCATGGATTTTACATTTCAAAAGTTATCTAATCGGTAATGTTGTTTTGTTTCAACTTTCCATATTTGAGAAATATGTTTTACAATACACCTATATTATTTTATGAGGTGCACATAATGTACCCTTAAAATATTATATCATGAATCTTCTTATTTTCATGATATTATAAGATTGATGTAAATTTATTCTCTCATGTGGATTATAATTTAATGTTACTAAAGTGGTAAGAGTCTGTTGCTACACTTAAGACTATTTACAATTATTATTCCCATGATAAAATATCAAAAACCATATATTAATAACTCTCATAAATATTTTTTCTTTTATTCCTACTCATGTCATGTCCATGTAATTCAACATTTTTACACTATATGGTGATTTTTATAATTAAGAAAATGTTTTTATGAAATTATGAATTTATTTATCCTTTTGATTTAAAAAATTAATTCTTTCAAAACCATGATTTCAAAATTGTTTTCAAAAAGGTTTTAATATTATCTTATGGTGATTAAATCAAAATGTTTCCCATGTTTTAACAACAAATATATTATTTAAAATTAATTTTCTTCTTTTTTTCTGATCAAGGAACTTTTCTTAACATTTATGGCATAAAATGAATGTTCGACATGTATAAATTTACCCACCATCATGACCATAATTCCTTTAGAAATGTCCTTTTATGAATTTTATTCCTAAAATTATCAGAATTAATTATTTTTAAAGTGGTTTTCAAATATTTTTCATGATTTCATAGGTGTTGAAAATGATTTACAAAAATTTCTTTAAATGTTTCCAAATCTATTTTCAAATAAAATGGGTTTTCTAAAACGTTTTATGATTCAAGAAGTGTTTGAAATGATTTAAATAAGTATTATCAAAACTATTTTTAAAGAAATAGTTTTCAAGGGGTTTTTTACATTTTAAAAGTGTTTTAGATTTTTTAAATATTTTCTATACGTTTTCAACGAGTGTGGTTTTCAATTTTTTTTTCATATTCATTTATATGTTTTTAAATAAAAAGGTTTTCAAAATGTTTCCTTGATTTATTTAACATTTTTCAAGTTTAATTTCAAGGAAAATGGTTTTCAATTGGTTTTATGTTTTAAAAATAATTTTTAAAATAACAATGGATATTTTTCCTTTGAAATATTCCATGTGATCATTAAAAACACTTCTCCATTTAAGAACACAAAAATTGATATATTTTATTCTTTATTGGGGATATGATTAAAGAATGAAATTCATATTATTTCTTGAATGTTTTATTTTTTGATATAATGTTTTTGTGACACCCATTTCTCATAAATGGGTTATATAATTTTGAAACCCATTTCTCTTCATTGGGTTATGATTTAATGAAATTATTATTAAATATATATATTTTCCCTATGTAATTATATGATGATGTGTTTATGATACGCAATTCACTTCTTGGGTTATGATCTGATTATTATGAAGCCCATCACTTTTTATGGGTCGTTATATGATGCATGATTTATTATCTTGTTGAACATGTATATATGATTTAATAATGTGAAGGTTTGGATATATATATCCCTCTAATGCATTGGGTAATGATTTATATCTCATGAGATTATGAAGGGATACAAGTCTATTAGATTGATCCAAAATGGGAAACATTTGTATCTTGATACACTATAGGAAGATGGGGAAACTCCATCCATTATAGAAAGATGGGGATACCGTATACACTATGAGAATATGAAGAAACCAAACAAACTATGAGAATATAGGGAAATGAGATCCCTTATAAGGAAAGGACTATAACTGAAGATGGTGGTTTTTCCTACATAGTAGGTGTATTCCCTAGGATATTCCCTGAACTGTTTTTGGAAACCAGCCTTGACATATTGGGAATGATGTTACACATTTATGTTTCTTCCAAAAATTCAATATCTTATGCCTTGATATGATCAAATTGTTTATTTTATTGATTGTATTATGATTTATGTCTTAAGAATTTCCAATATTAATGCATTATCTCTTTATTATGTTCTTCATATGCATGAAATGATCTTTAAATATCATTCTCATGTAGTCAAAACATTATGGTCAAGCTATTCTTACGCATTTCATTTATTTACCCATATTGAGCATTCAATATCACCCAATTCTTATATTTCCTTTATCTAGGTTATGAATAATAGTTTTAAGTATGAGTTTTAATGGGGAGGATCTTTAAAACATAAATTGAATATGTTTCCCAAAAAAAGAAGAATGTGTTCCAAGTTTCCAAACACAAAAATCTATTATGGTCCCCAAGAATGTATTTTATAATGTTTTCATTGTTCATCTAAAATGTAGTAATATCCATGTATGGTAATACTAAGTCGATATAGTTGGTATAAAAGGAAAGGGTTATTTAAATTTTTGAATAAAAATGTGAAAACATTAGTGATATCTGAATGGATATTTCTATGAATATTTATAAGGATGTCTCTAAGGATGATTTTAATGAATATTTAATGGTTAGGAAAATGTACTTGAATTTTATTAAATGATAGAGTGAGTAGTTTTTTAGAAATACACAAAATTACTGATCCTATAAGTGGATGGCTCAGTAAACTATATATATAAGAGTAACAACCCTAAAAGAACTATATTGAGCTAGACTCAATCGATAACTAGTGCATTGAAACATTCCTTTCATTATAATTCATTTCACCCACCTGGGGTAAATGATTTGGGAATTTATAAACTCTTTACAAATCATCTTTAAGGATTTAAATAAAAGATTACTATGAATAAACAAGTATAACCTATGGTTTTGGAAAATAAATAAGTATATGTCCCGATTTAGACATCATATAAATTATTTTTCATGTTAACATGGTTTTATGATATAATTAATGTTTCTCATAATATGATTTCTAGTTTTAGTCAATGGAGGGAACCAAATGAATCTGGGTGAACATTGAATGTGAAAAATATTTTTCTAATGAGAAGTCAAATGGGATGTTCATGGGAGAAAAGGATGTTATTCTCAAGAATAATCAAATATTAATGCATATTATTAACAATGTATACCTTGTTTAACTCTAAGATTTACTAAGTAAGTGAAGGAAATAGTTTTATAACAATTATAGAAATAGAGACCCTGGAGGAAATATGACTCATATTCCTACATGTCATGAATACAGGAAGAAACACCCATCTTAATGTTTCAAAGGAACAACAATATTTCTTGACTATGGTAGATAATGAATCAAAATAAGTAATTGCAATGTGAAAAATTAAATGTTCAGTTACTTCAATGGATGTAAATATCGGCCTCCCTGATGTATTATCAACAACCGAATGTTTTAATGTGGAATGAATGGTTATTATGTATATTGGTGTCCTGTGTAAAAATATCTTGAAGGGAATCAACAATGTTGTACAATTAATGGTTATATTATTAAGGATTCCGAGAATAGAGATGAAATGTGAAAGGAAAGATGAATTAATTAATGAGATATAGTGGATCTATTAATGTCTTAAGGAGAAAGTAGTATAATTGATGATTTTATGTTTTGGGATTCAATAATTATGAATTATAAAATATATAAGGATTTATCAGTTTTTTTCTATGGATTTATAACAATTTTTGAAGGGTTCTGATGGACTAGAAAAGTGATTTACTAGAAAGGTGAAATTTTCACTTAGGGAAGATAAACATTAACATGGTTCTTATGTTATAGTAATAATGTAAGAATAAAGGTACATTGGATTTGAATAAGTAAATTATATAGTATATATTACCTTATAAATAATTAAGTATTTGATGAAAATTCGTTTGTGTTATCATTGATGATGTTTATGAAATTTTTGGATTTATGTAATATATCCAATAAACATTGGAATATTGAAACATGCATGTTTTCAATAAGGATTTGTGGTAATTCAAGTTATTACCATGTTTCAAGGAAATAAATGATAAAGGTATTCACATGTTTGGTATGTGATAACCAAGAGATACATTATGTTATTTGGGGGATCAATTTTAAGATGATTTAGTTAACTTCTTTTTAATATTGTGAATTTTCAACTTTTTGAAGGGTTATAAGGTTAATCATTTTTTGAACAGTTTTTTCTAAAAATTAAATATTTTTTATAGATTAAATTATTTTTTGAATATATTATTATTTATGTATTTTGGATAACATATCATAAGATTTTTTTTTGTGATGTTTACTTAACAAAGATGAAATGAACCATAATTTGATTTATGGATCTCATGATTTTTTAATGGTATCAGAATGAAAATTTCACCTTCATTTATTAGAATAAAATATAATGTTGAAATTGATCAATATAGGAAAATGGGTATAGATTTCTTGAAATCATGTTAATGTATCTTCTCATGAAAACTCCTTATCTTTAGAAAAAATTGACTTTATATAAAAGGTTTTCCCAGTAACATCATTTTTATAATATCAAGGAAATTTTTAAGCCTCTTTCATTTATGGATTTTGGATCATTAATTTTTCCTAAATATGATATATACCACTCTACATGAGAAGTAGATAGTTATATTTCCCTTCTATTTCTATGTTTTCACATCCTGCCTATTTTCTTATGTGAAATCCTAGTTGTGAGTTACTTTATGTAACTTTTTTGTTTCCAACATTCCCCTTTTAAATAAAGTCTTAGTATTAATTTTTATGATGTGTGTTTGTATGAAATAAACATTCATGTATAGAAATTTTAGCAACCTAAAAAATCTTCAAGGTAGAAATTCATTTTAATATGGGTAGAATGTAACACCCTAAGATTTTGTGAATTACTTTTTTGAATTAATTTAATATTTTTTATTTTTCATTTCATGCAACATTGAATATAGATTTTTTATATGAAATCACTAAGTGTGTATTTAATTACACGAAACATGTCAATATTTTATTGTTCACAACACTTGTATTCCATTTTGGTATGCACACCACTATGTTTGGCATGTATGATAAATAATTATGAGTCCCTTTGATATATTTTGTTACACACAAGGTTGAGTTTTACCGAAGTACAAGAAAATAATAATATAATTATTAAATTTACCAACTAGACACTATAATGGATAATAAAAATAATATGAAACAAATTGTGCAATTATTATTTACACATCAATATGAAATGAAATTTTTTGTTATCGATTAGTAAAAGTGAATGTAATAAAATTTTGAAAATAAAAAAATTACATTTCTAAGAAAACTATTTTTCTATGTACAAACACAATTTTATCTCAATAGTTTTAAAAAACACTTTTAATTTATTATTTTAATAATATATATATATTATATATTAAATAATTTTTTTATACCAATCCAATCTATTTGATAGGTATAATAAAATAATAATCCCAATTTTATGAGTAGAATGTTGTCTTTTTTAAAATGTAATTTTAATTTTTTTAATAGAGAACCTAATTTAAATATGACTTTTGAGTATTTTATAACTTTTATTTCAGAATATAAAATTAATTTTATGAATTTTAATTTCAATATTTAATTTAGGTGAATTTCTTTTACTTTTAAGAGAAGTATAATTGTTTGATAATTAGTGAAAAACAATAAAATTTAATTCAAGACTTCATTTTCATCTAATTTATTTATGTAGAAATATTAGATTATATTTTCATTTTAAATATTAATTAGATACAATTTACATAAATTAAACAAAATTAGGTTATAGTAATTAATGTCACCTTGAAATTGGATATAAAAACATTCAAAACTTTTGACCATTAATTTACTTTAAAAACCTGATTTATTATTCCATCTATGGGATTAAATTAAATTAAATTTTTGTAAATTCTTTGATTTTATTTTGAAAAAATGAATTAAATAATTAAAATCATAATCATTTATATTTTATAATACTTTCATCTTAGTTTATGAAAAAAACATTAGTGAACGTGGTTAAAACTAATTATATTGATAAAGAGAAATATATTCTTAATAAAGGAATAAAAATGAAAAATAAGTGCCAAAATAACCAATAAACTTTCCCAAAATCCAATTTCTAGATATATTTTGATACTATACTCCATTTTATCTAATTTTTACTATTATTGGAGCCACATCACATGGAAAAAATGTGGCTGGAATTCCTATTTCATAATTTTACAATAATGCTCTCCCCCACTAATATAAAAAAGAGCTCACCATTCCACTTATTCACACATATAGAGAAATTTGGGATACAATAAATCTAATCAAATCATCTTAAAACATACCAAATTTTATCCTAGAATACTCCTTTTTGTCTGAAATACAACCAATGATTCCCTTTGGTGCAAAAAGAGAGGAGTTACCCAAAGAAGAGGTAACATCCTTCCTTAAGATCCTTCTTATTATTTTCATTCTTCTCCACCTCAATTTTTATTATTCAATTATTAGAGAATTAAATAATTATAATTAATATAAACATGTGTTTTTATTTTAATGGTTCTACCTATACAAACACAAACTTCAATCTAATATGTAATGAACCTACTGTTCTTGTGTACGATGAACTACTGCCTCACGAAACGATGTGGTTCATTTTTCTATTACCACATATAATGGTTGGGAATTATGATGGAAAATATCATTTTATATAATATATATTATATTAATTATGTCATTATTATTTTTAAATTATTATATAAAACATAAATTCATTATTACCATTTGGTGTAAATACGATAACTTTGTTTGTGAACGTGTGGACTACTACATTCTCAAAGCGATGTTATTTGTTCAATCTACAAGGAATTTACTAAGGTTGGGTGTAGTGAAATTATATGATATATATGAAGTAATAAATATAATATTTATATATTATATATACATATACATATATTTTACTTACTCTCTTATATTCAATATGATAATAAAACAGAAGTAACATTCATATGTATGTACGACCTACCATCTCCATCATCAATGTATTTCATTTCATATTCTGTATTTTATAGATTTTTATAAATAAATATATTATTAATATAAATGATATTTAAATAATTATTTAAGTTTTAGAAATATTTAAGTCATGATCTTAAAAATAGGATCAATAATAACAAGCAAAGTCATATACGAAAAACGTTGCAGATATTATCAAAAATGTAAAATTAAAATGGAGTTGTTAAAAATTAGGAAATATTTATTCACTAAAAAATCATATATGGAATTATACATAACAATATTTTCATTATAAGATGTATAATATTCATATAGTTATTATACATGAGGTTTGAACATGTACAATGAAATTCAAGACTTAAGGTAAGGAAATTTCAAATCAATTTTTATTTCTATGAGATAGATTCCATTTTCACCACTACCTTGTATTTTATTGTGTATATACATACCTATGAAATTTTATATAATATATTTAAATTATTTAATTATTTTCAAGGAATTAGTATATTTTATTATGTAATGGGTATCATGATTCTAATGTTACTAATGTAGTAAAGGATTTCTCATCTCATTTTTATATCTGGGAGATACATGTCATATTCAACACTTATTACTTTTTGTGGTGTATATACTTCCCATGAATGAATTATATGAAATTTATACTTAAATATATTATTATTTACATATATATTTTATGATCCCTCTTTCATGTGGTTTGAGTTTTAAAATTTACCAAATCGGTAATGTAGTTTTGTCTCAATTTTCCTTCTTTGTAAAACATGTTTTATTATACTCTTATATTCTTTTATGAGGTTTAAAAAACCCTTTGACACGTTATAAAAATAATGTAACTATTTTCATGACATTAGGAGATTCTTATAATTTTATTCTATCGTGGGTGTTACGATTTATAGTTACCAAAGTGGTAAGAGTTTATTGTATGAATTTCATTGTTTATCAGGAGTGTTTATGATTATGCTTACATTGATAAAATATTATAATAAATCACATAATAACTCTCATAAAATTTTATATAATCTGGTTACTCATTATGTATCCATGTAATGGTACCAATCATTCTATATTTGGTACATAAGATAATTATGGAAATGTTTTTTATGAATATATGACTTTATTTCTCATTTAATTTGGAAATATATGTTATTTAAAAATAATGTTTTATAAAAAGTTTTTGTAATATTTTTACTATTATCCTATGATAATTGAAGGAAATTTTTACGCATGTATTACCTTTTTAAAAAATGTTTTTTTAAAAAAAAATTCATTTCAATTTTCTGATCTTGGTACTTCTTTAAGATTTTATGACACAAAAGGAATTTTTGACATGTAAATATTTATCGGCCATCATGACCATCATTACATTGAATATTCATTTTCATGATTACAAGATTTATTTTTATGAAAACTTATTTTGTTAATATTCTTGAAATTCATTTTTTTAATGTGGGTTGGAACAAAATGGTTTTCAAAAATGGTTTATGGTTTAAGAGGTGCTTAAAATGATTGCCAAAGCATCCTTTAAATGTTTTCAAATTTATTTTTCAAATTATTTTTTTAAATTTTTTTTCATGATTAACTAAGTTCTTTAACTGATTTCAACTAATTTTCAAAGAATTTTTACATTAAAAATGTGTTTTGAATTTTTTTAGGCTTCTCTTATAAGTTTTCACAGAAAAAGGTTTTCATAAATTTTACATGATTTATTTATAAGTATTCTTAAAAAAAGGTTTTCAAATGGTTTTCTAGCTTCCTTTATAATATTTCAAATTTATTTTAAATGAAAATGGTTTTCAAAAGGTCATATGTTTTAAAAATTATTTTTAAAGAATAAATAATATTATTTAACAAGTGTTCCAAGAGATCATTTAAAATCCTTCACTGTTTAACATTATAAACGACTTTTTTTTATAGTTTATGATTTATTGAGGATATGATCTAATAACACCATTCATATTCTTTATTGAATGGTTTATGTTTTGATGGAATTATTTTTATGAAACCCATTTCTCTTCCACGGGTTATATGAATTTGAGATTTGTTTCTTTTCATTGACAATGCATTGATTAAATGTTTATAAAACCTATATATTTTACCTAGGTAATTATATGATGAAATGTTTATGATACCTAGTTAATTTCATGGGTTATGATAAGATTTTTATGTAACCCTTCTATTTTTATGGGTCATGATATAATGCATGTTTTATAATCTAATGGAATATTTATGCATGATTTTATTATGTGACCGATGTGAACAATATATCCCTAATTTTAATTGGTTAATTATTTATATCACATGAGATTATGATGGAAAATAAGTTAACAGGCTTGATCCAAAAATGGTAAAGAGGTGTGTCATGATCCACTATGGGAGGATGCGGAAACGCAGTCTACAATTAGAATATGGGAAACCTAATCCACTAGGGATAACGAGGAAACTCTTTATACTATGGAATGACAGGGAAACATGATCTATAATAAAGAAAGGCCTAATAATGGGGATAGTGGCGTGTCTTAGTTGGTACATGTAGTCCCTAATCATTTCCATGATATATTTTTTGGAAACGACCCTTGAATTATAGGGAATGATATTATATGTTTTTGTATCTACACAAAAATATATGTCTTCTGACATTAAATGATCACATTGTTTATGTTCTTGATTATCATTGATTTATATCTTATGAATGTCTAATCTTTAAGTCATTCCTCATGACTATGATCTTTTTATATTGGGAAAGATCTTTAAATGTTTTTCTCGTTTTGTCATACCCATATGTTCATGTTATTCTAATGTATTCCCTTTAGTTACCCTTACAGAGAATACGAGCTCACCCCTTTCTTATGGTTGATTTCTCTAAGCTATAAATGAAGTTTTTATGTTGGATAATTAAAGGGGAAGATCATTAAAGGAGATGTTGAGGATCAATCACTAATGTAGAATAAGATATTCAATGTTTAAAATGAAACTAATTTATTACATTCCTCGTGTATGCATTTTTTTAATGTGATGAAGATTAATATAAAATTATGTAATACCCATGTTTGTTAAGAATGGATTGTTATAGAGATGGATAAGTTTCTCTTAATTCACCTAGGGAATGCTCCAATATCTTCTTTGGTATATCATATGTCCCCTATTGATCACTGAGATATGTACTCTCAGTTAGTGGATTTTTGAAATAAGGTTTTAATTATACCTAGTTTGTAACTATGGGAATCTCTACTGTTGTTCATGAAAAAGGTGGAAAATGTCTTGTGGATTTGTGTTCATTATTGTCTCCTGAACCCGGACACAATAAATAAAAAGTATAAATTTCCAAGGATTGACAACCTCCTTGACCACTTGCGAGGAGTTAGATAGCTCTCTAAGATTGATCTCAAGTCAGAATAAAACCATTTGAGAGTTCACAAGGATGATATTATGATTTTGGAATTTTGATGATTTTATAGAAACTTTGAGATCCTAATGATTCAATTTAGTGTGACAAATTCCATTGTTTAGTTTATTAATTTGATTAACTATGTCTTATAGTTGTATAAAGACCAATTTTTTTGTCTTATGTAAGAATTAAAAAAATAAAATTCATAAGATGATGATCAAGTACAGAACATGAGGATGGTACTAGTTTTTCATTGGGAGAACCAGCTTTATTGTAATATATGAAGTTCTAGTTTTGGATTCATGAGATTATATTCCTTGGGCATGTCATCTCTAAGAATGGATTAGTTATGGACCCTGAGAAGATCAATGTAGTGTTTTCTTAGGATCCACCAAAGAGAGTTTCAGAGGTGAGTATTTTTCATGTATTGGAGGGGTACTGTAAGGGTATTTTTGGAAGACTTCGCAATGATTTTCACACCTTTGGCCACCCTGACATAGAAGGAGTAGTCGTTCACCTAGACTATGAAGTGATAGATGTTCTTTGTAGAGTTGATATTGAGGTTGATTATTAATCAACTTTTTAGACTACTTCATGAGGGATTTGAGTAGGTAATTTATTGTGATTACTTCAGAGATGGGCACAAATTCCAGTTTATGACGATATATGTAGTCATCACATATGGGTTGAGTAATTTGTGATCCCCTAATAAAAATTATGTGACTCATGACATATATATTTTATTGGTACTCTTTTCTTTGAAGATGTGGAGGAAATATATTCTAGGAGAGAATGTTGTTGTTTAATCAGACCCTCAAAGTATCATGTTTGTCATTATACAGAGATAATTTAACATGAGATAGAGTTTCTATTTGTATTTTGTTTAGTAAAATTACTTTGAGATATTTTATACGCCAAAAAAGGTTAAATTGATAGAATATTCACTTAGCAAAATTCCCCAATATCACTTAGTGTAGTAGGAATATTATTAGTCGTACTATTTACAACTAACCCTGATTGACTAGGAGGGTGATTCTTTTAATCAGTTTATGGTTATGACTTCTCAAATCCTCCAACATGTGAGAGAGTCCCATTTGAGATACATTGACTATGAGGCCTTTCATGACTAAATATCTTCAGGAGATTCACCAAATGGATTTTCAGAAGGATAGAATCACATCATCCTTTTTCATAGAATAATGGTGGTCCCACTCACAATGTGAGAGGAGGGGATGATTGAGTTTCCTGTATCTCCTATGTTTTTACATCCCGTTGTTGGGATGATGTATAAAGTCATTCATCATAAGTTTTGGTGGGCCAACATGATATAGAACATGGATGAGTTTTCCTTTCTATGCCTCACATGTCAGCAAGTGATGGTTGAGCACCTGGTTCCAAATATTTTATTTAATCACATTAAAATACTATAGTGGAAAGGGGATGTAATATACATAGTATTTGGGAAATGGATTCTATGGATAATGATATTCCAAGACACCATTTGGGAATATTTGACACAATCATAAAGTCAAATCAATTCCTTTCTATTAGAGAGAAAATGTCAGTGAAGAGCTGGAAGAAGTTGAAAATATATGATATCTTCCACCGTCATGGGGTTCCCATGAATATTTTCTCTAGTCATGATGCATGGATTATGTCACTATTATGGAGAGGAATTTTGGAGTCATTTAGGACCCAGATGTGGATGTCTAAAACCTTTCACCCGTAACATGTATTGGAATACAAAGTTCTCTATCTAGGAAATGGATGGAATACTGACATATTTCATGTTATATATTAGATAGATCTTGTAGGAACAATTTATCTTGATAGAGTTTTCATACAATACTATCTACCACTCTATTATCAACATGGAACCAGTCAAGGATTATTATGAGAGACTGTTTTGGTCATCCATATACTAGGATGATATTTGAGAGACATGTCGTTTTTAGTAGATATGGTGCATGGGATTATGTATAAGGACCATGTAATCTATGAGAAGATGATGATATCCTAGAGAAGGGAGAAATATTACTCAAATAGACATCATTTACCCTTGGAGTTTGAGTAGGGAGACCAAATATTCTTGAGAGTCTCCCCATAATGAGGGTTGGAGAGATTCTGCATCGAGAAAGCTATCCTCAAGTTTATTCATTATTTTTGAGATCATTCCAAGGGTTTTCATGGTTTTTTACCACCTCAACCAACCCCCGTTGTTTTATTGGGTGCACAACATCATCCTTGCGTCATAACTGAGGAGATATGTGCATGAATCTACATGAGTTATTGATTGAGGAGAGATGGACATCGGGGAATTTTCCACTTTTGTAGGTCACTTAGTAGAAATTGAGGATATAATAAAGAGGAACCTTATTAGACTGACCATTAACTTTTATTGTGTATTGCGGCCACACGAGTGCATGCATGAAATCTCTTTGAAGTGGGAGAGAAAAATTTAGGCTAAGTATCCCAATATTTTTTTCTTTTTTGGGACAAAAATCATGAATGATGGAATAATGAAGAGATTGGGTTTCCATGTAATAATCATTAATATATCATGAAATATTTTTTTTTCATTCCAAAAGTTATGATGACATTGATTTTTAAGCCTGATGTACCCAAAATTAATTTTATAAAAATATTATATATATATATATATTATCACATGTTCATGATTTCATAAAAAAATGATTAATTTTAAATAAATACATACATAAAAAAAATATATAATTAGTTGAATCCAAAATGTGAGGCTTAACCTATGCACAATATGAAATGGGTTGGCGAGGGGTGTTTGTATAAAATAGTAATTGATGGTTACATTAAATTAAATTGAATAATTATTTATATATATTTAATTAAAAAAAATAAAGAACTAATTATATATTAAAATATACTTTTATGGTGGGTCTCAATGGTTATACTCAAAACCCTATAACCATTTATAGGATATTCTTCCACCTCTCATTGGTGGATTATAATCAGATGATGAAAAAACTCGTGATCCAAGTGAATCAAGGTGCAGCGAATACAACAACTTATCTAATTTTTCTTGAGAACATTCTTCAAAAATGATCAATCCAATAAAATGGAAGATTCATATATGTTTATATTCTTCACCAATATATTAAATATATTTATAATTATCATATTGTTTCTCTTATATGCATTCAAATTAATACTTTTCATGAGTCGGTGAACTAGATTTAATTTTGTTATTTGGTTTTCTCACCCTAGGCATCAGAATTTCAATATTTTTCCCCAAATATCTTATCCAAATTATATTACAAATAGGTTTATCTAATTTCTCCAAACCATTATTCTTTTCCTTCCCATAATTCTAATGGGGTATCATTTTAACATTGGTAGGTATAACTAAAGACAATCAAACCCCTTGATTCATGAAAAACTTGTGCGAGACGAATGATTTGAAGAATAAAATATAAAAAGGGATGAATAACAATATATGGGTGATTATATAAAAGATCTTGTATCTTAGAAAATGAATTAATGGAATAGGAGATATACAAGGGATACGAGATTTAGATAAACTGATAAGAATCCAATTTATAACCACCAGATTGATGGAAACAATGTACAGATGTAATATCCACCAATTTCATGTGGTCAAACTGTGTGATTCGAAGAGGTTAAGATGGACCGTGGATTCATAGAATGGATATAAGAATATTTGAATATCCTGACTACATGGTCTGTATTGGGATGGATGCACACCGTGTTGGGCCACGACAATGTTGGCTAATGATTCAGGTGAATTCTATGAATCAAAATACTTTTAGGAACCCCACACGCAATGTGACCCATGTACTGGGGACCTGACATATAATATAGGAGTACACATGCACTATCATGGAAAGGAACATGTTTTGTACCATCACATAACAAGAGTACATCGACACAACCAGAATTAAAGGGGAGAGACCCTATGCAATAGGATAAACTGTGTACCGTAGTACCTATACATGAGTAGGATTATATGGAAATGAAAAAGGTAATGGGGAGGTCCTTGGTTTGATATGGAACACCGTTTATCCCCTTATATGTCAGGTAGGGATACATGTGTAGTGAGAAATGTAATGTCTAGGAAATAACCAAATAGTGCAGAGGGACCACACATCATTTTGGTACACTAAATTTAGTGCACACCTTCTTTACATTTTAAGAAAACCATACATCAAATATATCTATTGTTTTGACATGGATTTCGTACCTTGAGTATCCAATAATCTATGAATTTATATATAGAATGTGATGTTACCCTTTAGAGTGGATTTTGAGATATAACATCATAAATTCATAGTGTGATGCATCTTTAGGTGATGCTCAATGATAGTAGTGATCAGGGAAGATCTCCCAAGAGATTAGAGGGTCACCGTTATACTGGGTAGTGCATGTACCCTCTAGCTATCACCAAATTGGAACCCTCTTATAGGGAATGATATAGGTTATTGATCAACTATTCGAGTGGAAGCCTACTTATGGATTGGTCATGGGTCCTCTATCTACGACTAGAATTGCACCCTCCTTTTGGGAAGTGCCTGAGACTGCTATATGGTATCTGAGTGGCACCCTCTATCCAGGATAATCATGGGTCCTCAACCAAATACTTTATTGGAACCCTCTTATTGGGAGAGGGTATGGGTCATCTAGCTATCTACTGATTGGAACACTCTTGATGAGTTTGGGTATAGGCCCACTATCTATTGAGTGAAACCCCCTGTTGTACAATGGAATAATTTCTCAACCCCTAGATTGTTCCCCTTGACTGTGTGGAAAAATGAAGATCTGTGGATTGAATTGGATGTTTCTTATGGGTATACACGTGAGATTCTAGTCATCATTGATATACTCATTAAACTATTGTCACTCCTTCATGGACTAGTCTATGAGATAAATATTCCCTTTCTCTCTCGTTTCAAATTATTTTGTTGAGAAGATATATGTATAGTAGAAACAATGTCATTAAATATTGTTTCTCTCTTACTTTGGGTCTAATTTTCTATTACTATTACATATATCACTTCTTCCCACATAGGATTTTAAACATCCCACTAGGTATGTATATACTAACATATGCCTAGGATATTCCCATACACATCGCATTTTATGCACATGATGGATAAGTCAATGGAGATTATACTAGAGTATTGGGACACTTAGTGAATTTGGAAGCACATGATTGTTAGTTCATGGGGATTCAAAGGTGGGATTTCCCAATATTTTACATTTCCAGTTATTTTAGGTTGGGAGATCTTTCTCATTGGGCATGTGCTTTTCCTATTTAAATTTTAGTTTACATTGTCATACTCATTGTACTACCACAAGGTTTTTTAGGTTTGGTTATTACTCTATATGTTGAAACTTTTTCTTTTATTCCTACACACTTCTAAACTGATATGGTTGGGTGTGTATGTACAGTTACATTATGCAATGTCCCCCATACTAGATATGTCTTTTGGTGATTGTTGGAAGCCCCTAAACTATAGAGGAAGGATTTTGGTAGTTGCGGCCCAAGCCCTGTTGGTCCAGGTCATGAAAATCCTTATAATTCATACATGTACAATATTCAGTAATAGGTTAATTTTGGGAAATTTCAATGTGATTATGACATTTATATTTTTTTATAGAAAATTAAAAAATAACACACATTTATTTTCAATAACTACGATATTTTTATAATGGGGATAAATAGAAGATATATTTCAACATAAATATTCCATTGAAATATAATGAATTATCATCATCATGATAATTTATCTTTAAATTTTAGGGAAAAATAATTACCTTAAATTCATAGATAATGTTGATGTCATAATTTCTCAATTAATATAAAAATAAAATAACTGAAAAGAAAATAGTTAATGTAATATAATTTTTAAATTTATAGCAACACATTAATTTTATAGAATATTATTATAGGCTTGGGATGTATTGAAATATTTTGTTCTAATTAAATATTTTTTTGTGATGTTATTAACATCAATGTAATTAATAGTTCTAATAAATGATGTAAATGAGATTTGATAATAAATAATATTTTATATAAAGATATAAACATTATAAATATATTTCATTCATACATGTGATTATGAAATTGTTTTTAATATCAACCATTTTACATTTATGTGATGTTTTCCTATTTAGATTAACTTTATTTTCTGTCATAGATTAGAAATCCTTGTTATCATTATAATTTTAAAGGGGGTTAACAGACAATTAAAACCCTAGTTAAGGGTAAAAACATAGTAAAACATGTATAATTTTTCTTAGGTGATAATATTTTGAAAAATAATAATCCTATATTAATATTTTTTTGTTTGAGATCATGTAGTTTTTTTAATTTATATTAATTTTATATTTTGAGTAATTCCAATAGTTCCCCTCCCATCTCTTATAATAGAGAATATATTATTTTCATTAATTTACACATTAAAATAAATTTGTCTCATAAAATATCAATACAAATCCAATCCAAACATCCCTCCAAGGTAATAGAGGCCATACTTAAGGTAGAATTCCAAATTTAGTGGTCATAATGTGTTAATTAGAGGAGGATGTCTGAAGAAGATGTATCATTCCTAACCGATCATTTAATTTTTATTTTTTCTTCTACCTCCTTTAAATAATCCTTATATAGTATTATATAGTAACATAAGTATGTTATATGAAATGATATATTATTATGTTAATTTGATGACCTATATCCATCTGTATCCTCTATCAAATGAGAATAGAATCCATTATTTGTGTGTACGACATATTACCACCTCACAGACCTATATAATTCATTCTCCATCATCACCTCTCACTACAGGTTAAAATAATGGATTTAGTGTATATATATTATTATAATGAAATATTTATCATTTTTAAATATAATATATTCCTTTTTATTATCTTTACATTCATTAAAAAATGATAACATCGTTTGTGTGTATGTGTGGACAATAACCCCCACAATTCGATGAGATTCTTTATTCATTAACCTATCACTTGGAATATAAAGAAGTATATTTAAGGAAATGATATGATATTTATTATATTATGTTAATTATAGAAAGAAAAATTAACACTTAACTTATTTCAATACTCAGCATTGAAAAATGGAAATGCTGCACATGTGTATGTACGAACTACATGACCTAAAAATTAATTTTTTAATTTCAATCACTTTTAATGGAAAGTGAGAACCCAAAATGTACAGAAATCAAACATCAAGTACCATAGGAGATGGATGAACCATTAAATACTAACTTCAGCCAATTATATAATCTATCCTTAAATAATTTCTAATGTAGACAACTTACCTCAGTGGCCAGATCATCCTTGGTAGGATCATCGCACCAATAAGCCACACGTATGAACTAAAATTTCTATAATTGTAACATAGTAAATTTTTAATAGCCATATATCATGATTTTTAAAAAAAATATAATTGACAAATAAAAAATATAATTAATTCATAATTATTATTTTATAGATGATTTAATAATAACCTCTTTGACCATAGCCATCCAACCAATGTAATTTCGAACATATGATAAGAATATCTTCAAAATGCCCGATATGAACTTAATTAATTTTGTAATTTTATATAACATGGTATAAGTGAAATTAAAATAATAATAAACTTGGAATTTTTTTTCAAGATTTTTTTATATGTTTACTTTCCCGGATGATAAAGAACACATGTGATGAGTTAGAGTTGAGCTCATGGACACTTTATATTAAAGCCTTGGTTTAAATGACTTTATATTTAATTTTATAAATATTTCTGATAATTTTCCACCTTCTTATAAACGATTCAATAAATATTATAATTTATAAATAAATGGATTATAATGTTAATTTTGGACAAATTTGAAATTTTAATATTGTATTTAATGTATAAATATTTTTAATATTTTATATAAGGGGCATTATTTTAAAAAATAATCTTTTAATGTTTCCCTTGAAATTATTATCCTTACATGTTAATATTTTTCTTAAAAATATAAATGTTTTTATATTGAAATAAATGAATTACAAAGGGAATTTTATTGTCTCATTTGAATTTATTTTTAAGGTTTTCAAAAGTAATCTTTTATAGATTGTTTAACATTATCTACAAAAATACAAAAGTAATGTTCTATTTTAACATATAAGGTGAAAACAAATATTACCACCACCATAAAAATGATATAAATGTTTTGATTCCATTATATTATTTCATGTTTTGTTAAAATAAAAACTCCATCACTATTTAAATTCTAGTTAGTTTAAATGTTTTTTATGTTTAATCGATACATCAATATTATAAAATAATTTATTATGGGTGAAAAGAACATTTTTATGATGCAATGTTTTATGCATTATTTTAAGCTTATTGGTAATTATTTTTTTGAATGGGTTGTTCTACTATAAAATGAGTTTGGGTGATCTTGTTATAAACCTTCAATTCATTGATGTTCCATAAAAGGACCAGGACCCCCTAAGAGGGGTTTTTTGGGTGAATTAGTGGTTATTTTTATTTATTATAAGAATTTTTCTTATCTTATTCTTGAGAAAATATTCTTATCTTTAGATATAATGTTAGAGTTATGATCCATTCAAAATTATATGTCTACCTCACTATTCTTATGAAAAAAAATAATGATAGAGAAGTACATGATATTTTTAATGTTGATTACAAAGACCTTCTAAATTACTTATTAGTTAGTTCCCCCAAAATGGATTCTTTCCACAACCTTCTTTCTAGAATATAATAGAAGAATTATATGAAATTCTATAAACCAAAAGATATGTTTTTTAATATTGTTAGTTACACCCCTAGATTATTCTGTTAGTATATTCATTCACCGAATGTGGTTATAAACCCCGAACAAAAAATCATTTTGAGTAAATAATCATATCCCTAAGGTATTATAATATTTATTATTATTTAATTATCCACTTATAATAGTTTATTACTTCCTCCACAAGTATGATTTATATCTTAACATGTGTAAAATATTTGAGGTCTTCAAAAATTCTATTAATAATTTTATAGTCTAGAAAAATCCTATAGATAATTATAAAATATGAATATTCTGAATGAAAAATTCATGAATATCTATGTAGAAAATATTCTCAATAATATTCACTCTGTTCGACCTCATTTTAATGACATATATAGGATGGTCTCTATCCGATCTATCATGTATGATGTTTTTCTTCTGAATCCAATATAGTAGAACATCAATCGACAAATCAAAAATTATATGAATGATAGATCTCATTCCAATAAGAAATCATTTAATGGATCTCTCAATAATCAATTTCCATTTTATGGAACTCCCTTTGATGAATCTTTCATCGACGATTCTCACTCTGACCGATCTCACTCTGGTTATCTCAACTTAATCTGAAAACAAACTTTTGGTTAGTATCTCATTCTATAATTTTTTTAAGAATTTTATACCTCCATAATATTAAATAATGTTTTAATATTTAATTTAATATTATAAATATTTATAGTCATCTAAGATTTATAATAGAGGGAAAATCAATTTTTCTTGTTAATCAATTGAAAATCATAAATCTGAATTTCTTATTGTTTTGGATTCATATTTGACCGTATCAACTCTTATCGATATATTTGGAGCCTTATAAAATATTATTTAATATTCTCTAAACCACATCTATACTCAAATTTAAAAAATATTCTCTAGACCAATCATTCATTATTTGGTTACTCCAATTGTTCTTTCTTCCTCAGATTCTATTCAATGGACTTACTTATTGAAAGTCTTCCAAGGGATATTTTTTATCTGATTGGATATCAGTGTGGGTAAATTATTTGATGGATCAACATAAAAAATACATCTTCTGAATGTTTAAACAATTTAAAAATAAAACATTACATTTTATCTTATCTCACCAAATGAAAGAACATTTTAGTTCTCACTCATAAGATTCAATCCAAAAGAAAATTTTTAACTATATTTTTTCAAATTATATAGAATTTATTCTCCTATTATAATTAAAGTATAAAATATATAAATTTAAAATTTTCATAAATCCTTAAACACACGCTTCAAAATTTAGTTTTGGACACATGATGTGTAGTTTTTCATATAATGATTGTAGGAAAATATACATTACTTCATACAATAGCTGACTTTTTCAGTTTAAGTTTTGTCGAATATAAAATTATATCAAAATTTATCAAAAAAAATAAAAAATAAAATAAAATTAGTAAAAGACTTCATGTGTGATAAATCCATTAAATAAGTGAAGGCCTTTAGATAATGTCTATTAAATCCATGGAAAATAAATTTTGAAACATAGGGTGAGAAATTATTTTTCCCAACAAGTGGTTTTAAAACCAATGATAAAATCCTTTTTATATACTTTGAAAAATTAGTTAGAAAAACATTTTATATCTGATAAAAAACATTTTATTTATTTTTAAAAAAATTTATTTGATAAAAATTCATAAGAAAGAACTTTTTAAACCCCTTAAAATACTTATCATTTTGAAAACCCATTTTAAAATCATCTTTTAAAATCGCTTGGATTTATCCTAAAAAATAATTTGAAAATAATAACTCTTTTGTGGATTAAAATGATACATAACATGTCCTATGAAAACCATGTGGACACTATAAGTATCACTTATTAGTAATAGTCCCCTTAAGGTTATGGGTTTTCTCTCCATACCTTATCTTCTCATACGATACACAAATGCTAAATTTTAAGAATTGTTTTTAGAAGATCTTCTTTTCTCATTCATAACCCACTAAAAACATTTAATAATCTTATATAAAATATTTTCATAGAATAAAATAATTTCAATAATTCTCATAATTTATTAAATATAAATTTTATTCAAAATAAAGATATTTAGGAGAAATTCACCTTTCAAGATGAAATATGATCATTTAAAAAGACATAAATAATAGAATATATGATTTCATAATAGTTAACGATATGTCACTAAAAATTATATATGATGTCCATATCTAATATAAGGAATGAAAATTATTTTTTTATTGAAAAATATAAGATTCCATATTAAAAATAGTGATTTAATAATAGTTCCCTTACCTTGAGTTCGACTCATCACATTAGTTTTTTTTATCTTCCTCTTCTTTGTAAAATCACTTTTCGTAACACCTTAATACCACGAAAGATGGTTTTATTTCCAAAATATGACCTCTATAATGGGGATATCGACGTGGATAATTTTATTTTATGTGGATGGTCTATCATGTAGGATCATGGTGATGAATATTTACCAAGGAATGAGCCTCCTTTTATAATCGAGGTGATATATAAGATAGGAATTACACAAATTATTAAAATATAATAAATAAAATACATGGATTATGACTTAAAATAATCACTAAAACCCAAATGGGATTAAATTTTAGAAACAATAATATCCCATTTGGTCTTATTTAGTAATTTTTAGTTTTATAAATAATTTAATAAAATATTTTATTCATAAAAAATTATTTTTTAAAAATAAAATATATTCACAACTATGACATTAAAAATATCAAAAAAAAGTTTCAGATTAGAATCCAATTCTTTATTATATCATAGATATATCATATTTATATAGGTAATTAATTAATTTTCATAATAATATCAGATTATATATATTTTTAATATGAATAATTTGATTTATTCAATAACTAAATTATTATCGTATGAAAATTGTTAAAGACATTAAGGTCTTTATATATTACCTAAAAATGGAAAATAAGATTTCCGGAATATGGTTAATTCTTTTCCTTTCCATGCACTATAAATTTTCTAAAAAAGATATCAGAAAACTATATATTAAAATATTATACTATTTAAAAACTATAATGTGAAAACTTGACTTTCTTTTGAAATAAAATATTATAAATGCATTAAAGTGATTCATGTGATTTCAAAATGTCATCTAAACAGACACAAAAAGATATTGGTCGAAATTTACTAATAGAAAAATATTTATGTAAAATATGGTTCATTTAATAATTACTACAAATTTAATTAAATTTATTTATTTTTCTTATGATTTCTAAAGCACTACATTAGCATTACACATACATTAATGTTAATTATTTCATACATTAAAATTAAAAATAAAATACTATCATAAAAATTAATTAATTATTTTAGAAATAAAATTTTATACTATTTCATTATGTATATTAAATCATATACATATCAAGGAAACTTCATAAATTTTTTAAGGTATATTTTCTTGACCTGTGAAAGCATTGCCCTTGCATTTTGATATGATTAATGTAATATAACTTTAAAATTATTAATTAATGGAAAAAATAAATTATATTTAATGAATAATAAAATATTATTTTAAATAAATTTTAGCAATAAATTATTATTTATGAGGTATCAAACTTCATAATGTCATTGCTGTGCAAATATTACGTCGAAACTGACAATAATTTTTATACTTAACATTAAATTAATTATAACAGACATCTTATGAATTATTTCCCTAAAATAATACTTTTATAAAATAATAATTTAGTAATTAAATAAATTAAATAAATTTTTTATCATTATTATGACTTCATGACGTCACAAAAAATACTCTATTTTTATGAAAATGCATTTTTAATATTCATAAAAAATAAATCTTTTTCAAAAAATTATAAACAATTCATACTAAGATAATTTCAACATGATAAAATCAAAAATGAAATTATTTATTTGAAGTTAACATTCTATTATTGATAAATTATAGTTTTAAAATAAATAACCATATAATATATTATTTATTTTAATTTTTTTTACATAATGAATATAACTATTTAAATCCCGATTACTAATAAATATGATTCTATAAATACATGGGTTGTTACATTATAACCCTCTTAATGAATCTAAATCTCAAAATCAATTCATTATACTTAAAATTCTGAATTTATATATTGATAATTAAGAAAAGATATTTTCTTATTTGGATATAATTAACAAGAAGTACAGAAGTAAATTTTATTATTATTATTTTTAAAATGAAAAAGCATAATCTCCAATGTTTTCTAGACCGTTCCTCGAATAAAAAATGTAAATCCCCGAAACCGTGCTTCATATTTAGTTCAAAACAAATGATTTGTAGTTTTTTTAAAAATATTATAGGAAAATATATAGTACTTTGTACAAAATATGACCTTTTCTAGTATAGGTTTTGGAAAATATATATTACATTACAAATTATATAAATTGTAAAAAAATAAAATAAAACATCTAAAACACTTTAGGTGTGCTAACTGTGTAAAATAAGCAAAAACATTCAAATTATTTTTACTAAACCCGTGGAAAATAAATTTTGAAACACTGGGCTAGTAAGGGGTTTTAAAAACATCAATAAAATTATTTTTAAATATAACGATAAATACTTTAGATAAACAATTTATATCAAATAAAAAACATTTGACATAATTTATAAACCTATTATTTCATAAAAATTCATAATAAAACACTTTTCAAGTCCATCAAAATACTTTACATTTTGCAAACCCATTTTAAAATCATCTTTCAAAATCACTTGGATTTTTCCTAAAAAATAATTTTAAAAAAACACTTTTTGTATATTAAAATGATACTTAACTGGTGTTATGAAAAAACTGTGGCCAGTAGGAGTACCAATTGTAGGACACCATCCCCTTAAAGACATGAGTTCACTCCCCATACCTAATCATCTCATATAATACCATAATGAAAAATTTTAAGAAAACATTTTATAACACCTTCCTTTCTCATTCATAACCCACTAAAAATATTTAATAATCTTACATAATGTATTTTCATTGAAAAAAATAATTTTTTGGGAAAAAAAACCTCATGGTATCATTACAGTATTTTTGGGTTGATTGAGTGTGTTGACTAAGCATGTTTCCATAGTGAATTTTCAAGTTCCAGAGATGTTGTTGAAAATCCATGTTGACAAAGAACCATGATAATGAAATCGACGATCTGGAGGCGGTACAAAAGAATAGATACAAGGTGGCACTGTTTTTCAGTGTTTTCCAAATTTTTTGGGTCCAAAATTTAGAGTTTTTTGAGCTTCATGAAATGTGGATATCCTTGGAGATCTCATCAAAATATGGAAATGGCATGAATTTCACAAAGATAGGCTTAATGATTTGGAAATCATGAAGACCTGAAGAATGTTGATGGTGATGCTTCGTGATTACTTCAAGATTCACGAATGGAAGAGGTTGAAGTGCATCGCATCATCGAAGGGTTTTGCGAGGGAGATTCATGGAGAAGGCGTAAAGTGATTGACAGTGATGCTCCGCGATTACGTCAAGTTCTGTGATCGGAAAATTTCCGTGGTGCTTCGCGATTTTGAGAGAATTTTAGTGGGAACTTTGGAGCTTCACGATTTTTGATGACGTGGCCTTGACTTCATTCGGAAGGATCGATGGTCGGTGGAATCGCCTATAAATATACCTCGACCCCCTCGAGAGATGAAAAGAGAATTTTCAGAAAAATATTTTTCTTTCGGTTTGAGAAATTAGTTCACGAAGGCTGTGTGCTTTGCAAAAGAAGAGCATTGCGGTGGCGAATCTAGCTCTGTGAAAGTTGCCAGCTCCGCGTTGTCTTAGTGAGCTTCGTTAGGGAAGTCGCTCTGCGATGACTTGAGCTTTGCGAGAGTGCTTCACGAAAAGTCAGGAGCTTCGCAAAGTCTTGTTTGAGCTTTATGAAATTGGGAGCCTTGCGAAGTAGGGTGCTTTGTGAAAAACTTATAAAGGTAGTTTCTTAGTGTTCAGAGGCAAAGTGGTATTAATCTGTGGATGAAAGTTGGAATTCAATAGAGCATCTATCAACAATTGAGGATGCATCCATTCATGCAAATGAAGAGAGCTACATGTCTATAAACTGTGAGTGGATCCCTTCCAAGTGCAGTGAGAAAAGGAAGAGGAAGAAGGTTATCCTTTCTACTTGTAGTGAGCCAGAGAGAGAAAAATAGGGTGTGACCCTTGGGAAAGCAGTGAGATGACCCAAAACATTGTAAATTCAATGATCCTAGGCATAGAAGTGATATAGCCTGAACTTTGCTGGCAGTGAGCTTTAGTGGATTTGGTACCATGGCACATCGCCATTGTATGCTCCTTGGATGTAGCCCAATGAGGGTAAACCAAGTAAAAATATTTGTGTCTACCTTCTTGCATCCCTGAATTGAATTTAAAGCATCATCATTAGATAAAGAAGAAAAGAAGTAGTCATAATAAACACACAAGTTAAAACAAAGTGACCCTTGTAATAAAGAGGTCAAGATCCAGTGGGGCAAGAGGAATTTAAAAAATAATATCCATAACTTGATTCACACCCCCCCTCTCAGGGTATATAGGCCCCTATTGGTCCTAAAAATTGGTATCAGAGGCATGTTTCTTTATCAGATTTGTTTTCCATGACTTAGTTCAGTAGATATTCATGGATAAAGATTCAGTCTACTCTTTTCTTGGTGTGCCATGGAAAAGGGAAGATCTTTAAAGAAGAAGAAGAAGTCTGGTAAAATTCTCCAGTGTGGAAGTGTCAAAAGAAAGAGTCTGATTCAGTTAAATGAATCATGTAGTGAACAAAATAATGATTTGGATGAATCATAGAGTCAAAATACATACTCATTCAATGATACTGAAGGAATGAGTGAAGAACCAGATATTCCAAGTGATGATGGAACATCTGATGATGAAGAAACTCTAAGGAGTCAAAAAGTAGAAGTTGTCCATGAGACAAAGGAGATGGATCAAAAATTGGGTGATGAAATTAAATGTAAAGATATAAGGATCTTGGTACTGGAAATTGAGTTCAATAAGATAAGTGGCTAAAATGAATGTCTAATTGATGTGCCCACTGATTTGAGGAGGAAGAATGATTCTCAATCTGAAGAACTACAAAAGCTGTCAATAAAGAGAGAAAAAATCAAAGTTGTTGTTATGGGAAAGAATCTGAACAAAGATGAAATTCAGAATTTGAAAGCCAGAAATGATGATCTTTCTAAAAAAATATCTGAGATAGTTCATAAGAATCAATGGCTACCACAAGATAATTCACCATTATCTGAATCTGTTTCTCACGAAAAATTGAAAGTAAAGGATCAAGGTGGCATGGTGGATAAGATAACACGTGAATTGGAAAATGAGACGAGTAGAGGGAATCTTATTAATAAAGTAATTGATTCCCAACTTGAATCAAGGGATATGAATATCAAAAAGTTGGAAGAAGAGATAGAATCATTAAAGAAGGAGGTAGAGAAATCCAATACCAAAGGAATGTCTAAAATGGAGGTTGCCTTGCACTTACTATTTGATTATCATTCAACAAGTGATGATAAAATGAAGAACAAATATGCTATATGTAAAGAGAAAAAAAAAATATTTTCTCATATCATAGACAATATTGTTTTGGAAAATCTGAAATTGGATTTGATGAATCCCCTCTCATGCATGATAGAATGTGAGCCGTGAATAGTTCCAGGAGTGGAGAAAAACCTCTAGGTGTTGGAGATAGGCCTAAGAGGATAGTTTCAAAATGAAATGATGATGTGTGCTATTTCTGTGGGATTCATAGCCACACATAAATCTTCTGTTCAGAGGCTATGGAATACGTTTTAGGCTGTCAAAGTAGAAACATTGATAAATCTAAGAATTAGAAGAAGCATCATGAGAAATCAGAGTGAAGAGTCTCTTAGAGGAAAGAAATCTTTAGATGATTTTACTGTGGAAGAATGGGATACATCATGAATATATTTCATGAAGCTTAGGAGGTCAATGTCAGAGGAATAACTGAAGCTGCATCAACATCTCGACTGAGAGATGATGAAATGATGTATGCCTTTACTGGAAGATGTTTCATTGTTCTAATCATGGACATTTAGAAAGATATTTCAGCAAGAAGAATATAAGAACGGAAAAGGAGCTCAGAAAGAAATTCTTGAATCTAGTGATTTATAAATAGAAATATTACATTGGGAGACAATGTGGTAAGTTGGAGAATAGTCTTAGAGCCTCAGGGGAATCACATGAAGCTGAATGAAAGTTGTATGAGTCACACTCACAATATCCCTATAAGAAAGAACATGAAAAAATCTAGAATAAAAAGGGAGGAAATGCTACAGCTGTGAGTAAGAAGAATGTATGTTCATTGGAGGACCTACCACCAACAAAAAATAGTGTGGTGACTCAAAAATATGATAAAGGTAAAATAAACAAATAATGAATTGAAAAATTTGCAAGTCGTGTGCCACAAAAAGAAGTAGAGGAAAGTGGAAGAACCATACAATGGAGGACGGAGCCAGGGAAGATGACAAGAAGAGATATTCCTGCTCAGAGAAGGAATCAAGATAAATGGAATTTTGGAGGAACATCAAAGATAGAAATGTGTACTAGTGGGTTAAAACCCCAAATGGTGAGAAAGGTCATGCCTACAGAATCTTCATATCAGAAAAAGACTAAGCATGCAGGTGATGAATTATTAGTCATACAGCCAGAGCAGTTGAAGTTAGCTAGGTCGCTAGAAGAAGATAGGAAGAAGTGTGATGTTCTTCATGAACGAATCAAAGGGTTAACCCAACAGGATCAACCGCAATCATCATCATGAGGTTTCCAGAAGGACTTCCCCTCTCCCTAAGTATATAAATGCTACTAACCAATGATTCAAATGTTTCAGGTTTTAGGGAGATACGATCTAAGGGGAAGTGGAATCTAATGATGAAAATTGGAGATGTAATATGCTTTAGAGTTTTAATTTCCTCAAATCAGGTACCAAAGTTGAATGAGAAAGGGAGACACAGAGCATAATAGGATGTGAATGTGTCATTAACATTATCTCTTGTTTCCTACACTGAGTTCCAACTCAATAGGCTTAGGGATTTGGTTAATGGATCAATGCTGATTTCCATATTAGAATAATTGATGTAGTAGGAGAAAAATGGTTATGGGCCTAAGTAGTGGGATTAACAACTGGAAGAGTTTCATAAAACAATGGGATCTCTTTATATCCTAATCAGATGGAAGATCTCAATGGGATATGAAGGATGAATTATTAAGTTCATGATGAATGATTGGGGGACTACTAGTAACACACAGGTTTTTCATTCTTATCCATTTTTTTCTGAAAATATGGTATCATCATTCTATTTTTAGGAAACCAAGAAGCTTCGAGAGAAACCCTATGGCGTTTCAAAAAAAATCTGAGAAAAGTAGTATAAAGAAATAACATCACTGAACAATGAAACAGTGAAATGTTTTCTGTTGAAAGTAAGGAAGTGGGAAGAGACTCAGGGGGAGTAGAAGTGGAAAATGCAAATTCTGATGTAGACACCCAGATATAGGGAATTGATTCCTATGAGAAATTTTCAATCGTTGCAAGGCTAGAGACAATCAGATGATTCCTAGCCATTGCAGTACGACGAAAGTCCAAGGTATTCCAAATGGACGTTGAAACTGCATTCTTGAATGGGATTATGGAAGAAGAAGTTAATATCGAGTCGATAGATGGTTTTCTTATTCATGAGGATGAGAATAAGGTTTGTTGGCTAAAGAAGACATTATATGGGATGAAACAAGAACCAAGAGCATGATACTCCAGGCTCGATCAGTATTTGAAGAAGTTTGGTTTTTAGCATGGTGGATTTGATTACAATATCTATTTCAACGACAAGAGTAATCAAATGATGATGGGGATGGTTTTTGTTAATGACATAATATTTTGCTGATCAGGTGATGCACAGTGTAGTCAGTTTTCTGAATTCACAAAACATGAGTTCGAAATGTATATGGTTAGTGAGATGACATTTTTCCTTTTTTTATAGGTTACACAAGGAAGGTATGACACGTTTATTTCTCAATAAAAATATTCCAATGTGGTTTTGATAAAATTTGGATTGTAAAATTACAAGGAGATAAAGACTCTGGTTGCTACACAAATGAAATTATCAAAATATGATAATGGTAATGTAGTTAATATAACGGAATACAAGAAGATTATTAGTAGTTTTGTATAACATGACAGTGGCAAGACCTAACATTGTATTCCCCACATGCTATGCAGGAGATATCAGAGTTATCCCAAGGAAAGCAACATTCTTGCGGTGAATAGAATACTTCGGTATATTAAGGGAACAATAGATTTCAACATGATGTATAATGAAAAATACCAGATAGAGTTATTAGGATATACTAATGCAGATTGGGCCATTTTAGAGAAGGACAAGAAATCGACGTTAGGAGGTTCATTCTATCTTGGTGGACTATGTATTTCTTGGAAAAGAAAGAAGAAAGATTTTATTTCATTGAGAACTGCAGAAGCTGAGAAAATTGCGGCCACTCAAGAATGCACACAATTATTGTGGATGAAGCAGTAGCTTGATGATATGGGAGTTGAAGTAAAGTCTCCGATCGAAATCCAGTGCGATAACTCAAGTGCTCTAAATCTCAGAAAAAATCCCGTCCATAACTCAAGGACAAAGCACATTGAGATAAAGTATCATTTTAACAAGGTGAAGTTTGAGCAAGGAATTGTGAAGTTGGAGTATGTTCCTACAGAATTATATGTTGCATACATTCTGACAAGATCCTTACCCAAGGATGATTTTGAAAGTCATCGAATGGCTCTGGGAGTTCAGTCGACTCCCCGCATATAAAAGAGTGTGGATGTGGAACACCCCCTCTCCCTGAGGTGTTGCGTGTTTTTATCTAATGCGGTTATCTGTGTTCTTTCCAATGTTTCAGATCGAAAAGGGATTACCTTTGAGTTCATTTACAAGGGGGGAGAAATAGTAAATCCTCAAGGGGAGAAACTGTGGCTAAATAAGGGAGAAAATGTCTTAGTAAATGACATAGGGGGAAGCTGACGGGTGGAGCAGTGAGATAGGGGGAGATTAATGAGATAAAGGTAGAGTAATAAATCTGACAATGATAGAAGTGATCAATCAAAGAATAGATATCATGACAATTGATGATCATGATAAAAGAGAAACATTGATGTTGGAATGGTGTGAGAAGGTTTCCAGCTATCACCAATTAGTATCAGTGTGGTTCAACAATTTGTATAAATTTAGCAATTTGTATCAGTTTGGAATCGAGAATTGGTGTCTGAAATGAAGTGATTCATTGAATAACTTTTCATAGTAATCTTGTTTCTCATGCCGAGCATTGCTCATGTGGGCTTAGAGTGCGTGTTAAGTGAATCCTTGAACACCATCAGAATTGCAAGAGGAAAATGGTGGTATCGGTTGGAAGGATCTTTAGAGAGGTATCAGCATGCAGAAAGTCATTATTAGAATAGTTGTCAACAAACTCAAAGGGAGAGATTATTGGGAAAAAATCCCTCAAGTTATCATTATACTATTTTTGGGTTGATTGTGGTTGTTGAAAAATAAGGTTTCCATGGTGAAATGTCATGTTCCAGAGATGTTGTTTACAAATCACGATTGTCAAAGAACCATGAAAAAGAAATGGACGATATGGAGGCGGTAGAAAATAACAGATACAAGGTGGCACCACTTTCCAGTGTTTGACTAATTTTTGGCGTCCAAAATTTTGAGTTTGGAGAGCCTCGTGAAATATGGATATCCTTGGATATCTCATCAAAATATGGCAATGTCATGAATGTTTCAAATATAGGCTTCATGATTTGGAATTTGCGAAGACCAAAAGAATGTTGACGGTGATGCTTTGCGATTAAGTCAAGATTTTTGAATGGAAAAGGATGAATCACATCGCAACATTGAAGGGTTTTGCGAGGGAGCTTCATGGAAAAGGTGTGAAGGGATTGACAGTGATGCTCCGTGATTACGTCAAGATTGACTATCAAAAAATTTCCATAGTGCTTCGTGATTTTAAAAGAATTTCGGCAGGAACTTTGGAGCTTCATGATGTGTGATGACATGGGGTTTAAATCGCACAAACGAATCGATGGTCAGTGGAATCGTATATAAATAGACCTAGACCCCTCAAGAGAAGCAGAGAAAATATTCTACTCTCAGTTCGTGATGGTAGTTCACGAAGGCATTGTGATTCACAAAAGAAGAGCTTCACGGCAGCTAATCTAGCTCCACGAAAGTTGCAAGCTCTACATTGGATCAGAGATCTTTATGAGGTAAGTCACTCTGTGATGACTTGAGCTTTTCTAGAGTGCTTTTCAAGAGTTCTTTATGAAAAGGAATTATATTCACGAAGTCTTGTTTGAGCTTTCAGAAATTGGGAGCCTTGTGAAGTAGGGTGATTTGCGAAGGTACTTCTAAAGGTACTTGCCTAGTGTTAAGAGGAAAAGTGTATTCATTTGTGGATGATAGTTGGAATTCAACAGAGCATCTATCAATAGTTGATGATGCATCCATTCATGCAAATGAGGAGACCTAAAGGTCTGTAAACTGTGATTGGATCCCTTCTAAGTGCAGTGAGCAAAGGAAGCGGAAGAAGGTTTTCCCTTCTACCAGTAGGGATCTAGAGAGAGGGAAATTGGGAGTGACCCCTAGGAAATAAGGGAGTTGACCCTAAAAATTGTAAAGGTAGTGAGCCTGGGAATGGAAGAAATCTAGCTCTATCTTTATTGGTAGTGTGATTTTGTGGTTTTGGTACAACGACACATTGTCGGTGTGTTCTCCTTGGACGTAGCCCAGTGATGGTAAACCAAGTAAAAATATATGTGTCTTCTTTCTTGCTTCCCTGAATTGCATTTAAAGCATCGTCATTAGATAAAGAAGAAAATAATTGGTCATAATAAAGACACAAGTGAAAACAAGTTTACCCTTGTAATAAAGGTGTCATGATCCAGTGGGGAAAGAGGAATTTTGAAAAGAATATCCATACGCTGATTCACCCCCCTCTTAGGGTATATATGCCCCTATTGGTCCTAATAATTGGTATCAGAAGCAGGTTTCTTTTATCAGATTTGTTTCCTCTAACTTGGTTCAGTCGATATACATGGATTAATATTTAGTCTACTATTATCTTGGTGTTCCACGAAAAAATGGATGAACTTTAATGAAGAAGCAGAATTCTGGTAAAATTCCTTAGTGTGGAAGTGTCAATGGAATGAGTGTGATTCAGTTAAAGGAATCATGTAGTGAATAGAATAATGATTTGGATGAATGGTACAGTCAAAATACATACTCATTCAATGATGCTGAAGGATTTAGTGAAGAACTAGATATTCCATGTGATGATGGAACATCTGAGGATGAAGAAACTCTAAGGAGTCAAAAAGTGTAAGTTGTCCATGATACAAAAGAGATGGATCATAAATTGGGTGAAGAAATTAAATGTAAAGATATAAGGATCCAGGTACTAGAAATTGAGGTAAAAAAGAAAAGAGTCTTAAATTAAAGGATAATTTATGTGGCCCCTGATCTGAGGGAGAAGAATGATTTTCAAGCTGAAGAACTGAAAAAGGTGTCTATAATGAGAGAAAAGCTAAAATATGATGTTAAGGGAAAGAATATGAACACAGATGAAATTCAGAATTTGATAGTCAGAAATGATGATCTTGGTAAATAGATATTTGAGCTAGTTCAGAAGAATCAAAGGCTACAACAAGATAATGAATCAGTCTCTGAATCTGTTACTTAGGAAAAATTGAAAGTAAATGAGCAAGGTGGCATGGTGGATAAGATGACATGTGAATTAGAAGATGAGATGAGTAGAGGCAATCTTATTAAAAAAGGAATTGATTCCCAACATTAATCAAGGGATGTGAATATTAAAAAGTTGGAAGAAGAGATAGAATAATTAAATAAGGAATTGGAGAAATCCAATACCAAAGGAATGTCTAAAATGAAGGATTTATTGGACTTACTATTTGATTATCCTTCAACAAGTGGTGATAAAATGAAGAACAAATATGCTATTTCTAAAGAGAAATAACAAAATATTTTCTCATCTCAAAGACCATAGAGTTTAGGAAAATATGGCATTGGATTTGATGAATCCCCTCCCATGCATGATAGAATGAGAGCCCTGAAATGGTTCCAAGAGTGGAGAAAAACCTATATGTGTTGGAGATTATCCCAAGAGGATAGTTTCAAAAAGAAGTGACAATGTGTACTATTTCTGCGGGATTCATGGCCACATATAAATCTTTTGTTCAGCGGATCTGGAATACATTTTAGGCTGTGAAAATAGAAACTTTGATAAATCCGAGGATAAAGTGGAGGATCATCAGAAATCAGAGAGAAGAGTCTCTCAGAGGAAAGAATTCATTAGATGCTATTATTGTAGAATAATGGGACACACCTTGAATATGTGTAAGGAAGCTTAGGAGGTCAATGTTCGAGGAAGAACTAAAGCTACATCAATATCTCAGATGAGAGAAAATGAAATGAGGTATTCCTTTAATGGAAGATGTTTTATATGTTCTAATCATGGGCATTTGGAAAGATACTGCAGCAAGAAGAATGCTAGAAAGGAAAAGGAGGCCAGAAAGTGATTCTTGAATCTATTGATGTATAAATTTAAATCTTAAATTGGGAGACAAAGTGGTAAGTTGGAGAATAGGATTAGAGCCTTAAGGGAATCACATGAAGATGAACAAAATTTGTATCAGTCACACTCACAATCACCCTCTAAGAAAGAACATGAACAAATCTGGAAGAAAAATGGAGGAAATGATTCAACTGTGAGTAAGAAGAATGTACGTTTAGTGGAGGACCTACCACCAATGAAAAATAGTGTGGTGAATCAGAAATATGATAAAAGAAAAATAAACAAAGAATGCATTAAAAAATTTGCAAGTCATGTGCCACAACAAGAAGTAGAGGAAGGAGGAAGATCCCTACAATAGAGGATAGAGCCAGGGAAGATGACAAGAATAGATATTATTTCTTAGAGAAGGAATCAAGGGAAATGGAATTTTGGTGGAACATAAAAGACAAAAATGTGTACTACTGGTTTTAAACACCAAATCGTGAGAAAGGTTAGGCCTGTAGAATATTCATATCAAAAAAAGTCTCATCATGCAGGTGATGAATGCTTAGTCATATGGCCAAAGCAGTTAAAGTTGGTTAGGCAGCTAGAAGAAGCCAGGAAGGAGTGTGATGTTCTGCAAGAAAGAATCAAAGGGTTGACCCATCAAGATCAACCACAATCATCATCATGAGGATTCCAGAAGGGTTTCTCCTCTCCCTAAGTATATAAATGCTACTAACTGTTGATTCAAATGTTTCATTATTTAGGGAGAAACAATCCAAGGGGAAGTGGCATCAAATTATGGAAAGTGGATAAGTGATATGCTTTAGAGTTTTAATTGCCTCAAATCAGGTACCAATGTTGAAGGAGAAAGGAAAAAATAGAGCATATTAGGATGTGAATGTGTCATTAACGTTATCTCTTGTTTCCTACACCGAGTTTCAACTCAGTAGGCTTAGATATATGGTTAATGGATCAATGATGAGTTCTACATTAGTATAATTGATGAAGGAGGAGAAAATGGTTAAAGTCCATAGTAGCAGGATTAACAACTAGAATAGTTGCATAACACATGGGGAGCACTCTATATCCTAATTAGAAGGAAGATCTCAATGGGATATGAAGGATGAATGTTTATGTTCATGAATAATGATTGGGGGATAAGCAGTAAAACACAGGTTTCTCATTCTTATCTATTTTGTTCTGGAAATTTGGTATCAGATTGCCATTTTCAGGATACCATGATGCTGTGAGAGAAACCCAAAGGCGTTTCAACAAATATCTGGGAAAAGTAGTTAAAATAAATGACATCATTGAACAATGTGATAGTGAAATGTTTTCTGTTGAAATTAAGGAAGTGGCAAGAGACTTAGGGGGAGTAGAAGTGGAAAATGATAATTCAGATATAGACTCCCAGATAGAGGTAATGGATGTCACTACTGGAAAAACGGCCTATACCCACGGTTCAAAACCGTGGGTATAGCCCCCAAAACCGTGGGTATAGCCTATACCCACGGTTTTGGGAACCGTGGGCTGGAATGCCGTCGGTATAGGTCCCCATCCTATACCCACGGTTTTGGAAAACCGTTGGTATAGGTTTCCTGCCACCCTGTCACCGAAACTTAGACAATTTCCACGGTTTCAACGACCTATACCCACGGTTTCAAAACCGTGGGTATAGGTCCTAAAAAAAATGCAGGTGCCGAGTTTCGATCCCGCAACCTCTTCGCTGTAAACACCACGTCTAACCACTACCCTAACTTCACATATATGTATATATATATATATATATAGTTATAAAAACCGTGGGTATAGAGGGAAGAACCGTGGGTATAGGGTTCCCGCAAAAAAAATTCCTTCCCGCGAAATTTTTTTTTCCCGCGCACACAAAATTGACCTATACCCACAGTTTTTCATAACCGTGGGTATAGGTATTTTATCCCAGACCTATCCCCACGGTTTTCCCCAAAACCGTGGGGATAGACCCCCCCTATACCCACGGTTTTGGGAAACCGTGGGTATAGGTGACTTTTCAGGACCTATCCCCACGGTTTCCCAAAACCGTGGGGATAGAGCCCCCTATACCCACGGTTTTGGAAAACCGTGGGTATAGGTCATGAAAATTCACCTATACCCACGGTTTTCCAAAACCGTGGGTATAGGGGGGGTCTTTCCCCACGGTTTTGGTAAAAACCGCGGGGATAGGTACATTTTCCAGTAGTGTGTCTATGAGACATTTTCACCGATTGCAAGGTTGGAGATGATTAGATTATTCCGAGCCATTGCAGTACGATGGAAGTTCAAGGTATTCTAAATGGATTTCAAATCTTCATTATTGAATGGGATTTTGAAAAAATAAGTGAATATCGAGTATCCATATAGTTTTCTAATTCATGAGGTAGAGAATAAGGTTTTTTGCTGAATAAGGAATTATATGGTCTAAAACAAGAACCAACAACATGGTACTCAAGGCTCAATCATTATTTGAAGAGGCATGGTTTTCAGTGTGGTGGATTTGTTTACAATCTCTATTTCAAAAACAATAGTAATCAAAGAATGATGGGGATGGTTCATGTCGATGACATAATATTTGGAAGATCAGATGAAGCACAATGCAGATAGTTTTCTGAATTCTTGAAAGATGAGTTCGAAATGTCTATGATTGGTGAGCTGATGTTTTCCTTGGTTTACAGGTTACAAAAAGAATGTACGACACATTTATTTCTCAATAAAAATATGACAAGGAGGTTATGAGAATATTTGGAATGGAAAATTAAAATTACATGAAGACTCTGATTGCTAACAGGATGTAATTATCAAAATATGATAAGGGAAAGGTAGTTAATATAACGGAATATAGGATGATTATTGGAAGTTTTCTATAACTTGACAGTGGCAAGACCTGACATTGTATTTTCCACATGACAAGCATAGAGATATCAGAGTAATCCCTAGAAAATCCACACGCTTGCAGTGAAGAGAATACTTCAGTATATAAAGGGCACAATGGATTTAGGCTTGATGTATAATGAAAAATCTCAGATAGAGTTATTGGGATATACTAATTTAGATTGGGCCAGTTCAGCAGATGATAGGAAATCAACGCTAGGTGGTGCATTCTATCTTGGTAGACTATATATTTCTTGGCTGAACAAGAAGAAAGATTAAATTTCATTGAGCACCACAGAAGATTAGTATATTGTAGCCACTCAAGCATGCCCACAATTATTGTGGATGAGACAGCTGCTTGATGATATGAGAGTTGAAGTAAAGTCACCTATCAGAATCCAGTGTGATAACTCAAGTACTATAAATATTACCAAAAATACCATCCATCACTGAAGGAAAAAGCACATTGTGATAAAGTATCATTTTATCAAGGAGAAGGTTGAGAAAGGAATTGTGAATTTGGAGTATGTGCTTACAGAACTACAGGTTGCAGACATTCTGACAAATGCCTTACCAAAGGATGCATTTGAAAGGCATCGACTGGCTATGGGAGTTCAGTCGACTCCCCACACTTAAAGAGTGTGGATGTGGAACACCCCCCCCTCTCCTTGAGGTATTGCGTATTTTTCTCTAATACACAAATCTATGTTCTTTCCAATGTTGCAGACCGCAAATGGGTGACCATTGGGTTCATTGAAAAAGGGGGAGAAATAGCGACTCTATAAGGGGGAGAAACTGTGGATAAGGAAGGGAGAAAATGTCTTAGTAAATGACATGGGGAGAAGTTGAAAAGTGGAGCGCTGAGATAGTGGGAGAGAAATGAGATAGGGGGAGAGTAATAAATCTTACGATGCTAGAAGTGATCGATCAAAGAATAGATATCATGATAGTTGAGGATTGTGATAAAAGAGGAACTGTGATGTTGGAATGGTGTGAGAAGGTTTCCAGCTATCACCAATTGGTATCAGTTTGGTTCAACAATTGGTATCAATTTAGCAACTGGTATCATTTTGGAATCAACAATTAGTGTCTGACATAAAGTTATTCATTGATGAAAATTTCATACTGCTCTTGTTTCTCACACCAAGAATTGCTCATATGGGCTTAGAGTGAGTGTTAAGTGAATCCTTGAATTCTATCAGAATCACAAGTGGAGAATGGTGTTAGCAGTTTGAAGGAGCTTCAGAGAGGTATCTACGTACAAAAAATAATTATTAGAAGAGTTTTCAACAAATCCAAAGGGGGAGATTGTTGGGAAAAAATCCCTCAAGGTATCATTGCAGTATTTTTGGGTTGATTGTGTTTATTGAAAAAGAAGGTTTCCATGGTGAATTATCAAGTTCCAGAGATGTTTTTGACAATCCATGTTAACAAAGAACCATTAAAAAGAAATGGATTATCTGTAGGTGGTATAAAAGAACAGATACAAGGTGGAGTAGTTTTACAGTGTTTGCCAATTTTTTAGGGTCCAAAATTTAGAGTTTGGTGAGCACTGTGAAAAGTGAATATCCTTGGAGATCTCATAAAAATATAGAAATGGCATGATTTTTTTTGAATATAGGCTTCATTATTTGGAAGTCACAAAGACTAGAAGAATGTTGATGGAGAAGCTTTGCGATTACGTCAAGCTTCACGAATGGCAGAGGTTGAATCACATCGTGACATTGAAGGGTTTTGCGAGAGAGCTTAGCAGTGAAGGCATGAAGGGATTGATGGTGATGATCCACGATTAAGTCAAGCTCTGTGATCAGAAAATTGCCTTGGTGCTTCAATATTTTGATATAATTTCTGTGGGAACATTGGAGCATCACGATTTGTGATGATGTGGCATTGACTTTGCATGAAAGGATCGAGGGTCGGTGGATTCGCGTATAAATAGACATATACCCCCTCTAGAGAAGCAGAGTGACTTTTCAGAGAAAATATTTGGCTCTCTGTTCATGAAGCTAGTTCGCGAAGGTAGTTCGCGAAGGCAGTGTGCTTCGTGAAAGAAGATCTTTGTGGCGGCTAATCTTTCTCATCGAAAGTTACAAACTCCACGTTGTCTTAGTGAGATTCGCAAGGGAAGTTGTTCTGCGACGACTTGAGCTTCGTGTGGGTGATTCTCGAGAGTGCTTTTAAAAAAGGCAGGAGCTTCATGAAGTCTGGTTTGGGCTTTGGGAAGTTGGGAGCCTTGCGAAGTAGGGTGCTTTGCAATGGTACTTCCAAAGGTTGTTGCCTAGTGTTTAGAGGAAAAGTGGTATTCATCTTTGTATGAAGGTTGGACTTCAACAGAGAATCTATCAACAGTTGAGGATGCATCCATTCATGAAAAATAAGAGACCTACTGGTCTATAAACTGTGAGTCGATCCCTCCCAAGTGCAGTGAGCAAAGGAAGAGGAAGAAGGTTATCCTTTCTACTGGCAGGGAGCCAGGGAGAGATAAATTGGGAGTGAACCTTGGGAAAGCAGTGATCTGACCCTAAACATTGTAAAGGTAGTGATACTGGGCATAGAAGTGATCTATCCTGAACTTTATTGGCAGCGAGATTTAGTGGATTTTGTACAACGGCACATCGTCGTTATATGCTCCTTGGATGTAGCCTAGTGACGGTAAACCAAGTAAAAATATCTATGTCTACCTGATTTCTTCCAAGAACTGCATTTAAATAATCATAATTAGACAAAGGATAAAATAAGTGGTCATAATAAACACACAAGTGAAAATAGAGTTACCCGTGTAATAAAGAGGTCTAGATCCAGTGGGGCCGGAGGAATTTAGAAAAGAATATCCATACCCTGATTCACCCCCTCTTTGGGTATATAGGCCCCTACTGGTCCTAACAAATTTTAATACTTCTCATCATGAATAAACCACTATTTTCTTAATACACAATATATTTGGGAGAAATCCACATTTTTTGATGAAATACAAATATTTAAGTTGACATAAAAATTAGAACATATGATTGCATAAAATTTCAGGATACGTCACTAAATATTATAGATGACTGAAATATCTACAATATTGAATGAAAATAATATATTTTTATTGAAAATATAAAATTATTTAATAAAAAAAATGTTTTCAAAATATCCCATTACCTTGAGTTTGGCTGATCTCATACATTTCTTTATCTTCCTATTTTTCATAAAATAGCTTTTATTAACACCTTAAGACTAAAAAATATGGTGTTATTCCTAAAATAAGTCCTCCAGATTATGGAGAACGAAATATAGAAGGTAATTGTTCAGTGTATGGCTGATCATGAAGGTTCATGGTGTTGAATATTTTTGAATGAAGGAGCCTCATTTTATAATTATTTTCAGTGGTAACATAGGAATTACTCAAATTATTAAAATATAATAAATACATTATTGGGTTTAAGACTTCCAATAAGGCATAAAGAAGGGAAATACATTTTAGAAAAAATATTATCCTATTTTTCCTAATAAAAATATTTCAATTTATAAATAATTTAATAATATATTTTATTCAATAAGAATAATTGTTTTCAAAATAAAGACTATTTATATCAATAACTATGAACCTATCAATAAACATTTAAAATTCCAATCCAATTTTTTAATGATATCATAGAAATATCATATTTGTCTAGGGAATTCATTAAATATCTTAAAAATATCAAATTATATTTATTTTATTATTTTTAATATCATTAATTTGATTTATTCAAAAATTAAATTTTTGCTGCATCATAATTGTTTAACCCATTAAGATCTTTTTTTAATCATTAAATTTTAAAAATGAAATTCCATGATTAAGATAAATGTTTTATATTTTGATGCACATTTTTTATTTGAAAATCTATATTGGAGAACTAAACATTTAAATATTATACTTATTTAATAGTATAATTTAACAACTTTACTTCCCTTTGAAATTAAATATTACAAAGGCCTTAATGAAATTCATAGCAGTCCAAAAGGCCCAAAACCGAATAAAAAAGAGATAACGGTCATCATTTACTTACAGAAAATATTTATCCAAAATATGGGTCATTTAATAATTCTCAAAATTTTAACTAAAAATATTTTATTTAGTTTTGTTATATTGGAATAAGAACTACATATGCTTTTCACATGCAATAATGTTAATTATTTCATATATAAAAATTAAAAATAAAATACTATAATAAATATAAATAAATTAGTTTAAAAATAAAATTATGTATTCATTATTATGTATATTCACTCATATACATATCAAGACAACTTCATAAATTTGTTATTTTGTCTTTTCTTGCCTCACAAATTCATTACAAAGACATTTAGATAATAATAATGTATTATGACTCTAAAATATGAAATTAATAGAAAAAACATAAATTATACAAAATATATATTAAAAAAATTATTTCAAATTACTTCTATTAATGAATTATGATAAATGAGGAACCAAATGTGAGATTGTCAATTCTGTGCGTTCACTACATCGGCACTAACAATAATTTTTATACTTATCGTGACATAAATTATAACATACATGCTATGAATTATTTCAAAACAATATTACTCTTAAAAAAAATCAATAATTAAATAAATTAAATAAATTAAATAAATTTCATATCATAATTATGTCTTCATGATGCCACAAAAAATATAGTATTTTTAAAAAACTATATTTTTAACTATTCAGTAAAAATTAATGTTTTTAATAAAACTCTAAAACATTTATATTCAGGTATTTAAAACATGTTGAATTCAAAAACGAAATTAGTTTCTTCAAGTTAAAATTATATAATTTTAAACATAATGTTTTAAAATAAATTACCATATAATAAATTATTATTTTAAGAATTACTTATTAAGATGAACATAACTATTTAATTCATTAATACTAATAAATATGATTCTGTTGATACCTAGGTTGTTACAATTTTCAAATAAATTATCAATACAATATTAACCTTCATATATTTCCCCTTATTTTTAGATATTCTTCTTGATCAACTTCATCTGATGAATTATCTATGTGATCAACCCATATGATAGATCCCTTTAAACTACTTGTCTCATTTAAAATAAAACAATTTGGCCCATCTGATAAAATTTGGGATATACAATGTTTTATAGCTAATCAAACCCTAATTCTGATGCATTATTTGTGTGAATAAAAATAAAACCTTTAGTTTTTCACACTTTTCATATTTATAAAATTATGATGAATCAGCTTCACAAGATTTATCTATCGATCATAACCTTTTAAAACTCATCAAACTTCAATAAAATCAAACATCCAAAAACTCCTACATGTGACGATCTCCATCTACGAAAGTATTTCCCAAATTAAATCTCACTTATTCTATTCTTGAACCTAAAACTTATATCTTTTAAATTATTCATTATTTAGTGACTGTGAATGTTCAATAAGGAATCATCAATTTTTTTTGATCAGAACCTCTTTCTGGTCTTCTGTATATGAAAACCAACTTTCAATTCCATTGTTCCATGTCAGGAAACATTTATTTTAAAACCATTTTACAGTTTCTTCTCATTTGAAACAGATATTATTCTATATATTGATCATATTTAAAAAGATCAATAAAAAAAACATTTCATTACAATCACCCCTTCGTGTTTGTTATCAATACCCATACAAAACACACAACATCAATTTTATTTATAACTAATTTATAGTCATCTTTCTTATGAAGTATTGTTTTCAATTTCTAAGTATTCCTCATCAATTTTTCTTCTCCCCCTAATTAACAATCAAATCCAATGGGTAAACTCATGAATCTAAAATTTTTTATTCTTAATAACAATACTATCAAAAAAGTTTCTCAACAAAGATCCTTTAACTAAACATCTTTATGTCTATGTGGCCAAACCTAGAGTAGATTAAAAGAGTGTATAATCAATCTGAAAAATTTTATCTATGTCACAAATATTTTTGTAATACTTTTCTTATTATTTTCAAAACATTCTCATATCTTAGTATATATGTGAATTTTTTTTAGATATAAAAATTCCACCCTTCTCAAAAAAAATATCAAAAAATTTCAATTCTATAAACACAATTTTCTAGAAATACCTTCTTTATTATCCTTGTTAAATTATTTTTCAAAAAAATTAAGAGACTCAAACCTGAGATTCATAACATAAACTCGTTAAATTATATGTAGGTTTGAAAAAATATTAAAATATTTTGGGAATAATGAGGGACATCATTAGGTTTTTAGGAGGAACATTATTACTAATAATCTTTACTCATTTTTGTTTTTTAAATTTTCATGGTTTTTCATTATATTTGTCCTAATATTTTATTACAACCTTCTCAAATTGATCGACCTATTTATTATGAACTATATAATCTTTATAGGATACTGTCATCTTCAATAAAACTTTTGTAATATTTTTGTTATATGAGTTTTTAAAAAGTTCTTCATTTTCCCTCTTGGGAAGGAAATATAGTCAAACAAAATTTTCAATATTCATGTCTTAATCAAAATTCATGCTCATATTATGAATCTTAAAATACATATATATTAGGATTTTTAATCGACGCTTTTCTCATATTCAAAAAACCTTTTCAGTACCTTATTCATTTTTTTTATTACTTTCTATAAATGAAAAAAACACTCTTTCCAAATTAGTAATCATTATTTATTTTACTTCCCCTCATTTTTAATTTTCGCAACATTTTTAATGTAATTTTTTTTCATTATTTCATTGATATTTTTTGTCAAATCAATATTTTTCACCTACTGAATTCTCTTCTCTAATTACAAAATTGTTTTTGGAAAATTTGATCATCTTTTACCATCATATCAACCCCATATTTATATATGTTTTTTAGTTGAGATATTTTTCACCCATATGAATAAACTATGTGTATGAAAATTAATCCACAATAACGGTGACTTTTGAATTTTGATCTTTTAGTGTGATAGTAAACTTTACCAAACATTATAGTTTTTTCTTATTCATAATCTATGGAATATATTTCATAGGGGGATACATTCTAGAAGAATTATACTCACACTAGTGATTTCTGTTTCTAAAAATTATTACCTTTTATAAATACAATGTTAGTAGAAAAATATGTATATTATAATTGTATTTTAAAAGGAAAAACCTTCTTCTTTGAATTTTCCTTTCCTCTATCATTTAATGTTTAACAATTTGCCTTAATTAGTTCAGTAAACTCTTCCCACATTCTTATTCACATTATGTCGTAAGAGAGATGGATTGTGTTTTCAAGAACTTTTCTTAATTTTCAACCAAACTATCTTTCAAAAAATTTATCATCTTCTCAAACTCATCTATCATAAACATTCTCACCTATATTTATTCAACTAGTTTAATATGGAAAATTTTTAAATTCTCATCTAGGGTTTATTTTTATCCATAAATTTTAATTTTTCATTTATTCTCACCAGTCTTCATTTTATGAGTTCTAATTTAATTGTGGTTTATTTTATCATTTTCCCATCCAAATTATAAAAAGTTTTATATTTAACATACTTATATAAAATACTTACTAAAATAGGTTTGAGACTAACCACTTTATTGAAAATAGAAATAAAAACATACTGAAATCCCCTTTTTGGCTGGGTTGGGAAGGAACAATAACTAGATAGGAGGCCTAGGGGAACACAACCTAAAATTTAAATGAACTAAAATTTAAATGAACTCAAATTCCATTGGCCCAAATCTGTTAAAAAATTCTCAAATTGTCCAATACAAGGTGATAATTTACATTATAAACACCATTGACACTTCCACCACCTGTCCCATCAACCTGACCACAGGACCGTGCCATTTGTGCTCCATCAGTCTTCAGCCACTACCGCACTGTCTTCCTTCTCAGCTTGAACCTAGACATCTAACTGGGGTTCCTCCACCACCTCCTAGTTAATAATATTATCCTACCTTGAATACCTCCAACTTGAATCCTGTTGTTATCACCATTGACCGCAAACGTCATTACTTCATCATGTTGTCATCATGGTTTACTATAATGGCATGATTTATCATTCAATTTTTTTAATAATTAACCTCAAATTCTATCAACTCATCACCACCATCATCATTGTTTAATGGGGTACTTTCATTTATTACTCGATAAAGGAATTTTAATTGTTGGAGAGATTCATCACTGGATGGGGATTCATCTGTTATTATATTACTCAGATATAATTTCTTCTTCATGTTAGAGGGAAATTTTTACTTATGTTTCTTCCACTTTTATTTATTATAATTATTTTCATGTTCATCAAACACATGATATTTAAATTTCTTCCTAGGAAATTTATTTTGTGAAATGTCCCTTAAATTAACAATTCTATCATTCTAGAGAATATTTACCTTTTCCCTTCTAATTACATTAGTTGTATCTTTTAGAAAAGAGAGAAAACATTGTGTGGAAATCTAATTCATCTTTTTATTCATCTAAATTACTAAATTCTTCTCCAAGTTCATTATAATAATTCTTTCCCTTTAGAAATTTTTTAATGCAATATATATGTTATACATTTTATGGAAATAAGGATTTTTTATAATTTCATTAGACATTATAATATTATGACTTTAATCCAAGGAAAAATTTTCATTATTTTAAAAAGATGAAACTTTGGAGTCAAATCTGTATGGACTGTTTATCATCAATTTCCTAAAAATATTAGAACCTTATAACTTCTCAAAATAACCATTGATGTTTCCCACTCTCTAATTTACTCTTATAATGTAATCATAAATAATTTCATTATCATCCATCTAATCATCATCAAATATTCCTCTCCACATTTTAAATCTATCTTCATTAACTTTATAATTTCCATCATAACCGCTTTTCAAATTATACAACCTTTTCTTAGCTATACAAAAACTATAATCTTTATGAACTCATTTTCACTAATATCCATATACATGGAATTTTATTCTTTTCTATCATATTTTAAACTTCTAATGTCATTAGTTTTCATAACAACATCATTGATGGGTGTAAATCCCACATTTCTTGCATATATAACTTTTAGGCGAGGATATAGAAGATAGAGGGAATCTTATTCCTCCAACTGTAATATTTTTGTCTCTGAAAAATTAGAATACCCCAATTTTTCAATGAAATTAAATTAACCATTATCATATGTAGTTCCTTTTGAGGGAACCATACTTTCATTAGAATTCATGATCCCCAATAGGATTATGACCATTGAGATAGAGTGAATCAGTGGTTGATTTCTATTTCCATGGAATAATTCTTAAATTATTATTGAGAAAAAAATTATTAACCTTTGAAAACATGGTAGATATATGACCCATTCAACTATAAATCTCAACCACACCTTTATTTTTCAAAAGAAATAAAAATATGGATATAAACAAGATATTAGTAATATTTGGAACAAATAACTACTCCCTTCCATGTTAGTTATTCCCTTAAACATAGATTCCTTCAACTAAAATGTTTTCACAATACAAGGATCAAGCATAAAAATGTTTTACAACCTAGTAGAAAAATTTTATTCTATAGTTGGTTATACCCCAAAATTTCATTTTTGGTATCCTCTTTTACAACAGTTGGTCATACACCCAAGAAAACAATCATTTTCAAAAAATGGTTATTACCAAGATATAAGATTCTTTATTCTTATTTCCAGACCCACTTCAGAAAGGTCATTAGTTCTTACATAATAATGTAGGATTAAATTCATATCATTTACAATATGTAATAAAATTAAACATTATCTTATGAATTTATAGGTCTTGAAACATTCCCATGATAATTAGAAAATATGAACATGATCAATAAAAAATTCCCAAATCTATATCTTGGAATCATACGCAGTATTGGTAATTCTATTTGACCTTAGTCTAGTGACCTATTTCCAATTGATTCATTCTAATGTTGAAAGTATGACCTTTCACTCTTCCATTAACAAATAGATAGAAACCCAATCTGAAAATAAAAAATTATCTTTCCAATAGATATCTATATGATGGAACACTATTGTATCTCTCCCGCGTGAGAGCGTCTCTCTCCTTGGGTGTCCTAGATTTTCAGTCTCCTTGTCCAACCGGTTTCCAGTGGCACTGTGTCCCTCCATGCACCCCACTCTAGGTTTGTGTTGTATTCTCTTTCTTCATATCCGGTGCCTGTGGTTCGTTTTTTCCATTCTGTGTCGCTCCCTGACCCTCTGCGTTAAGGAATCCGTGTTCTTTTGCCTCTTTTTATCCTCCAACTATACCCAGATCCCAATTTCTGTGTTCCGGAGGGAGTCGGGTTTCATCATCATCTTCTCGACTTCAACCTCAGGCGTAGTATCAAGACTCCCATGGGGTCTTGAAGTTCCTTTCGTCACCATCATCCCTCATTGGAGTCAGATCCGGGAGAGGGAAGGCGGATTTAGATCACATTTTCTCAAACTCCATCTTGACTTCAGATTTGTGCGATCTTGTCTCGAGAGATTTACCATCATTTTAGGAAAACCTTCCCTAATCGCAAATTCCCTTTCATCTTTCAGATCCGAGAACTCAATGTCTCAAGGAATAACTTATGTATGAGGATTTGTTTATGCTTTTCACTTTTCATCCTGCTTCCGTGAATTTTTGTGCTGAACTGTAGGTGGTAAGACATCTCCTTGTTTTGCAAAGTTTCCGCCACAAAGTGGATTGACTCTTGAATATCCTTCCACGATGATTCATAGCGCTGAGAGATCAGGAAGTGGCCGCCGAGAAGTTCCAGCTGTGGGGTGTTGATCCTCCAATACTTGGGGAACTGTGAAGAGGGAGGTGACTTGTGGGCAGTTTTCTGTTTCCACAAGGTTTCGAAGTTCCTCCGTGAAGTCGCTTGACTTGCGAAGCACCTTCCGCGAGGATTCACCGCATTGAGAGTTCACGAAGTGGCCACTATTAAGATCCTACTACAGTGTGCTGTTCTGTGAAGGTGGGGTGTGCGCTGTGTTGAAGGTGGTGACATGTGGGTGAGAGGACATTTCATTGTTGTTTCGAAGCTCAACTATGAAGTGGATTGATGCAGGTCTATTTAGTGATGTGCCTCCGCAAAGCACCTGTTGGGTTGTGAATCTCTAAAGGTCCGCTGTGGGTTTTGCTCCGTGAAGACTGTTGTGCGCTGCGGTGAGGGTTTCTTCTGTGCGACCACTCAAGGGGCATAGTTGACCGCGAAGGCCAGGGAGCCTGTCCCAGTTTTGTGGATCATGGTAGGAGTCCACGAAGGGGCATCCAGTCTAGAAAACCTCTTGTTGTACTGGAACTTGACTCATGTGAGGGCCGTGGGGACTGCAAGGGCACTGACATTTAAGGAGGATTGCGAAATCAATCATTTTGCACTATGGATGTGGAATTTGTAAATCAATGGAAGAGGTTGTACCTAACTGACAAAGAAAAGGTGATGATTGAGGCATGAAGAAATAAATACACACTTCTGAAAAATCACATGTCTCTACTCATGGTGGGAAAGTTTGTTGAAAACTTATCGTTAAATCAGAGGGCTCTGAAAAACACTCTACAACACATCTGGAATCTTGATGTAGGAGTGGCTATTCGGGAATCGGGTATCAGTCACTTCATCTTTGAGTTCATTAGTGAGAGTGATAGAGACAAAATCGTGTATGCCAGACTGTGGTCCTTTGATAATAATCTTCTCCTCATGGATGAATTAAAAGGTGGGGGGGATGATATCCAGTGATTGAATTTAAACCGCTCCCCCTTCTGGATACAAATTAAAGGAATATTCTTCCATGCAAGAACATAATGAATCATGAGAGAAATTGGGGATAGTTTAGGTCACTTTCTTGACTGGGGAAGCTCAAACCCAATACAATGGTCTCCTGAGGTTCGGATCAAGGCAGAAATTAAAGTTTCAGATCCTCTGATGGGGGGAATTTTCTTGAGGATTGAAGATACCAACACTTGGATATCATTCGAGTTCAAGAAACTCCCAATATTTTCCTTTTTCTGTGGTCTCCTTGGACATATGGAAAGAACGTGCACCACAAAACTTAATAGTGGAGCGGGTAACATTATCCTCCAATATGGCACTTGGCTCTATGCTAAAATGAATAAATATGCTTTCACCCCTGAGAAGGAAAAACAAAAGGACCGTGACCGTCTCACATTGGCACATACCAATCAGGCGAAACCCATACCTGAAAATGCCCTAATTCTAGGACCAATGGATTTCTCAAATGCTGGCCCTCCCACTCAGAGGGAAGATGGAGTTCACCCTAACCCCTTGAAGGAAAATACTCAAACATCTACAATGTTGGCGGAGATTCAAAAATAATCACCATCACATTGCTCAAAGCCAATGCTGATGCACGTTGAACCACCAGATCCAGATCCTGCACCACAATCGACCGCAACAATAATTATAACAATGGATGCCCATGGAATGATGGGGACTCCAATACTGGGACCAATCACCCGTTGAATGTGGAAAAGGGTGGAATGAGGAGAGAGTGATGGGTATATGGAAGACCCTAAACCCAGGGGTTAGGAAAAGTCAAAATGAAACATGTCAATCAGGGAGGAATCCCACCAAAAGATGGAAAACGACAAGTGGAGAAACAAGTCTGGAGGAACCAAAGGTGATGGTGGGTTAAACCCATCCCTTCCTAGAGCAATGATTTCTTTTTTTTTTGTAATTTTTGTGGGCTTGGAAACCCACGAACGGTTCGCATGCTTTAGTGCAATTGTGCTCAAAGTCGCCCTGATATAGTTTTCCTGTCTGAAACCATACTTGAAAAAAAGGACACCAATGGTATTACTATGTAGTGCGGCTTCCAGGGATTCTTATTAGTGTGTAGAAAAGGCCACTCTGGGGGCCTCTGTCTCCTTTAGAAGGAAAATATCGACGTCAAAATTTTGTCGCACCATGTGTCAGCAACTATTCAAAAAGATTATAACCCTCCCTAGAATTTTGTGGGATTCCATGGCTGGCCATCCCATAATGATAAGGTGAATTCATGGGATCTTCTATGCAAGCTATGACAAAATTTATCGAGACCTATCCTCTTCGGAAGAGATTTCAATGAGATTATGTTCCATAAGGAAAAAAGGGGCAGAATCATCCGACCCTCACCTTCGATGTAAAACTTCCAGGACGCAGTCTCTAGGGCAGACCTGGTCGATTTGGGGTACACATGTAATCCTTTTACATGGTTCCACGATAATACTGAAGGAAACCACATCACAGATCATCTTGATATATTTATAGGTTCTTCTGATTGGATTAATCTGTTTAGAATGTTTAACATCGACCACATGGACCTTAACTGTTCGTACAATTGTCCAATTCTCATTGATTTTACGTGGGGAGAACGAAATAGAAAAATGATCAGAACCTTCAGGTTTGAGAGATTCTGGGAAAAAGACCAGGAATGAGAAGAGATGATCTGATCATGCTGGAAAAGAACCCACGTGGATGTTGGTCCCAATCTCTAACAGGTCAAATCTGAGCTGAGGTCTTGGAGCAATACGAAATTCCACCACCCCGAATGGCACTGTGGTGTCCTCGAAAAAAGACTAAACAACCTCCTCAAAAACCCCACATCCAATTGCATTCTCTCTAAGATTGGAACCACACAAAGAGAGCTGGATACAGCCCTGCATATCAAGGAAATCATCTAGGGTATGCTGGTGTGGGTTAGCCACATTAAAGAGGGGGATGCTAATACCTAATTTTTTCACCAAAAAGCTTCAAGCAGGTGTCAGAAAAACTCAATTACATACATCTTACAACCCAATAGAATCAATGTTTCTGACACCAATGGTATCCACGAGGCCTTGATTTACTATTTTCATAACATCTTCACTGCAGGAACCCCTTTCATGTTTGCCAAGGTGGAAGATTGTATCAGACCTGTGATCACATATGATATCAATAGGCAGCTCACCAAAGATGTGATAGATGAAGAGATACGCCTGGCTCTGAAATATCTTTATTCCACTAAGGCCCTGGGACTGGATGGGTTCCACGCACTATGTTTTAAAAAATACTGGCACATAATCGGTCCCAAAATCTACAAAAAGCTAAAAAAAATTTGGTTTGGGAATAATAGCAGTGTTTCCATCAATGAAACTATCCTTGTCATCATCCCCAAAATTAAGAAACCTCTGGTGATCCCTGATTTTGGACCTATTATCCTTTGCAATGTCTCCTACAAGATCAACTCAAAGATCCTTGTCAATCGGTTGTGACCATGGCTACCTGATATTATCTCTGAGAATCAGAGCGCTTTCGTGGCCAAGAGACCGATCACTGATAATACGATTATGGCCCATGAAGTGTTCCATTCTATGAAATCACGATCCACCACGAAAAGAGGAACCATGGCATGGAAATTGGATATGACCAAGGCCTAATATAGAGTGGAATGACACTTCCTTTGTGTCATTATGCTGAAAATTGTTTTCTGTTCTAAATGGACAGATTTGGTCATGGACTGCATCTCGACCGTATCCTTCAAAATCAAGGTCAATGGGGAGCTCACCAGAGGATTCACCCCATATCGAGGCCTTCGGCAAGGATATCCTCTCTCCCCTTTTCTCTTCATTCTGATGGATGACATGTTTTATAATCTTATTTTCAGGGATGCATCCTCTAATTCTATTCATGGGGAAAAGGTCTTCCGTGTTGGCCCACCAGTGTCAAATATTTTATTCGCCGATGACTGCCTCCAATTTTCTTGAGAAAAAATTAATGAATGCTGGGTGATCTACCAAGAAATCCACTAGTATGAGAGGGAATCTTTCTAGTCAATCAATCATGGAAAATATGAAATTTCTTTCAGTGTAGGGGTGCATGTCTCTAAGAGGAATGAGCTATGTACTTTAGCTGGAATTCATATGGTTGTGAAACATTAAAAGTATCTTGGGAATCCCACGGTGATCGACCGATCCAAAAAATAAATCTTCGCATCTCTAGTGTATAGGATCAAGAAAAAAATTCTTGGCTGGTGTCCGAAATGAATTTCTAAAGCTAGAAAAGAGACCCTCATCAAAGTTGTCATCCAGTCTATCCCTAGCTATTTTATGTCCTTGTTTAAGCTCTCGTGAATCATCATCGACCAGATCCACACACACACTACCAATTTCTGGTGGGCTAATAATGATGGAAGGAATCGACCCCCCTGGATGGCCTGGGAGAAACTCTACAAACCCACATCAAAGGGAGGGATGGGCTTCCATAATCTTCTTCTCTTAAATGATGAACTATTGGTCAAGCAAGGATGGAATCTTATTAAACGTACTTCATCTCTTTGTGCACATATTCTCTGAGCTATGTACTTTCCCCGCACGGAATTCTATTCTTCCTCTCTTGGTCCCTGCCCGAGCTTCCTCTGGAGAAGCATTTGGGGGGCTAAAAAGCTCATGGATAAAGGACTGGGCTGAAGGATTGGGTCTTTCTCATTAGTGAATATCTGTACTGATCCATGGATTATCGATAAGGAAGTTATGTGGGCTACATCTCCTACCGAACCAGGTCTTGAAGACTCCACTGTTAGCTACCTCTTTTCCGACCAGGGATAGGTGTGGTTTTGGGAAAATATCCTTGATTGTTTTAACAAAAGGGTCTAAAGAATCATCCTTAGCATTCCCTGGATCCCTGACGTAGGCCCCAACCATCTTTTCTGGTCCAATGACATCTCAGGAGAATACACTATGAGATCTGGCTATAGACTAATCCTAGGAAACCACCCAGTCGGCCAGGATGAGGGACCTTGGAAATCGATTTGGACACTCAACGTTCCCCTAAAATACGAAAATTTTGGTGGCAGGTTTTCACGGGTACTCTCCCAACCATGAGACTTCTTTCTTACCGACATATAGATAGTACTACATTTTTTCCCTTTCTTCCCGAACACTATTGAAACTCTTTTCCATGCCATCATTCACTGCCCAGGAGCTAAGAAAGTTTGGAGTAAATGGGGCCCGACCTCTACCACTTCACTGAAATTGGCCACTAACCTTCTCGATCTTCTGAATCAATGGTGATCTTCTCTTTCCTCAACTCTTTCAAGTTCCCTTTTCACTTTGTCCTGGATTATTTGGGTTCGGCGTAAATATTTTGTTTTTCATTAAGCTCACCCCCCCTGAATTCTGGATTGAACGAGCCAATTCTTTGATTGAGGGATGGAAAGACCACAATGATCATTTTATGCCAGGTGTTACCCTCACCATTCCCTCTCATTAGAATCCCCCAATGGAATGGATTCTTAAGATTAACATGGACACGTCTCTCCCAAAGGATGGTCTTGTTGCCCTCAGCCTTCAAGCCCGTAATCATATGGGGAAAATCATTGCTGCAAAATATGAAGCACATCGGGATTTCTGGGAACCGACAGTTGCTGAGGCCATGACCATCCTTGCTGGTTTGATGCTCGCATTGGAATGTGGATGGAGCGATATTATTATTGAGTCTGACTGCCTTACAGTAATCGATGCTATTAGCTACAACGATAGTGGGATCCAATCTTTTGGCATCAACATTAGGACACTTCTCTCACTTTTTCATCACTTCTCTTTTTTCACCTTCTCATTTACAAAAATGGAAGGAAACAATGCGACCCATTCGCTAGAGGCCACAGGCCCTTTCGACTCCATCCAGCCCTAGTTGGACAATTTCCCTTCTTGGCTTTGCACTTCTACTTCTGCTGATAGTTTTCATTAATTATTTCTGTTTTTAATCAAAAAAATAATGGAACACTATTATATAGATCTATCTTTTACAGATTTACATATGATGTAACTTCATCCGATGAAACCCACTGTGATGAATCTCACTTATATGTAACACTATTTGATAGATATAGAACCGATAATATTTACTTCAATATTAAATTAATTTTTTTTGTGATCCCATTCACAAATATTTTTTTTAAAATGTGAACTCTATGCCTTCATGAATAATTGAAAATTATTATTTTGTTGAGATATCTATTTATAGGCCTCCATGAATGGTAAATTTAGGGAAAAAAATTCTACTTCCCTCAATTAAATTGATAAATCTCAATTTCTAATTCTATTAAGAAATGTCTTGTACAATTTCAACTCTAGGTATTTCTGGAGACTTGTCGAATCTTCTTTAATATTCTATGAACATCATGAATCATCAAATTTAAAAATAATTCTCTAGTCCGATCATTATGTTTTGATGACTTTGGTTATTTTTATTCCTCAAATTCATTCATAAGTTCTTTATTAATGAAAATTCACCCGAGGGAATTTCAACATATGATTGAATATTGCTGTGAAGTTCTCATTTGATGGATTGGCATAAAAAATCATCCAAATAATATTTAACAAATTTAAAATGACCTCATTACATTTTCTCTTAACTCATTGAAAGAAATAAAAATTTTATTCTCATTTTGATTCTTTAAACCACAATAAAATGGTTTACTAAATTATTGCGACATCGATTGAATTCATTCACCTGCAAAAATTCTGGTAGAAACTATATACATCTTATATTTTCAAATAAATTTTCAATATAATAGAATTATTTATACATTTGATCAGATGTTTAGATCATTTTTTTGGAACCATTACTTCTAATGACTTGTCAGTGTAATCATCTCATCTAATTGATCGATGACAACTTCTTGTCTCATTCACAATGATGAAATATGGTCCATCCTATACAATGTTTTCTATATGACATTCTATATCTGATAAAACATTGATTTTTATCCCTCATCGATTATAATGAAAATAAGAACTTTGTTTTATCAAATTTTTAATCTTTATAAAATTCTGATGAATCCATTTTATTTGATTTATTGGTTGATTGAATCCTCATATTATTGATTATTTCTACACTTATTCTCTTTTGCAACATATATTATGTATCATGATATTTTAGGTTCCTTTTGGAGTGGAAGCGCATGGATGGGTGTACCCAACTTTCACTTAATCATTAACAATGATCAATCTGAGATCCGTCACAATGGTAAAACACCGGATAATTGGAATAGAATGAAGAATGAAAGAGAATAGGGGAGTCCTAAAACCATAGGTAGGATTATCATATGTTATTTATAATTAATATAATTAATGGAGAAGAATTACCTTTATGAAATTATTTTTTTATTGATGTTTCCTGTCAAGATCCGATGTGATCTATTGTTGTGTCATAGAAACCAAGTGTGGGCTTCCACTAGTTGTGATCTACACATGCTCCACATATCTCTAGACACCGTTGAAGGGATCTATGGGTGATAAAATAGAAGAGCCTTCGCTTGTGTTTCCTGCCTTTGATCGCTCTGAGAGTTTCTTCCAAAGTGCTCTCCTTGAACTAGTGGAGGAGGATGTCTCTCGTTACATTAAGGAATTATTAAAGGAAAAGAATTCTCTCTTGGTGTGAGAGATTTTTCCAGATCTTTTGTGAAAAAACACCAAGAATGGCTTGGTTAATGAGAATAATATAATTGGTATTTTAATTACATAAAATTAAAAAATTAATTAATTACCCTAAAACATTTATTCATTTCCTTTAATTCTTAGTAAAACACCATGTCTAATAAAAACAGTTGACTTTTATTACTACAAGACATGTGCTTGATAAATTTCACCAAACTATTATTTAATTAAATAAATAATATTATTTCTCATAAATCCCCAGAAAAACTACACGACATGTATATATATATATAAACGGAAAGTACTTTTGTTTTCCCATTTTCTTTATTTCATCCACCTCATTTATTAGACCTTGAATAATGACTGTTTGTTTCTAAAATAAATATCAATACATTACTCACTAATAAAAATATTATTTCTCCCACAATATAATTTCCCGAATAACTAGTTTCAAAATAAGTGCTATCAGACAACCTTGAATAATTATTAAACCACAATCAGGAATAATCATTATTTAACTTGTTAAATGAGTATTTAAACGAGATACATGGACACACTTAGTGTGTAACCCTCTAGTCCTCTTTCTTAGTAGCAATAGGCGGAGCCTGCCTAAAGTCCCTGGTCATCATATAGTAACATGCCAAGGAAACCATAGAGAAAGATGTTAACTCTGCAATGACATGTCACCTCCTATGAATTATTACCATGCAATGTAATCCCTTTGTGTTGATATCGCAAATGAAGTGGGTTTCATGCTAGTGCCATCAACCCATATGCTCGATTATTTTTTCATTGAATTCTCATAATTGAACTTTCACATTCCTCACCATAGACATGGATTTATTTAGGCTATATAAATTTTATCAAAGGGACTAAGATATAAAATTCAATTATGGAATAGAAGTGAAAAATCCTTTCTCGCATTATCTTTTAATATAGTATTACTCAAGACTCATACAACATATCCTAGCTCACTACGAATATTGTGTCATCATAGTTTTCATAAATACATCCGAGTGTGTGAGTTTTAATACTCATTAATAATTTTATTAATGTAAATGGACCAGTACACATATACGAAGATAGGAATATCCATTGACACTATGAAATGTGGATTTCATACTGGCGGGTCTCGTTATCATAATATCATCCTAGATATTACCAAGGACGCACACCATGAGAAGGTTCCTCAATGCTTTTTGAGTCCTCACCCCTAATGGTTTGCATTATTTGTGTACCTCAAATAACATCATCTATACATAGAACATATATTAAACAGTAGTGTTATGGAACTTCCAGGATATTATTATACCAAGGATACTCTATGAACCTTTGGCACAACAGCTATGCTTAGGAAATTATCACAAGTATTGTTATGCAGAATAATAGTCATGATGTGACAAGGTATTTATAAATTAATAATGTAAAAACTAGTTTTTTATATGCCACCAACTCCAACATACTCCCACTTGGACTAGAGACAACTACTAAAAAGCTTTAACCTTCTAGCTCTCACATGAAATTCATGCTTCTTCTAAGACATGCCTTTAGTCATGGGGTCCATCATGTTCTCTTATGTGGACACTCTAATCACTGAAACTTCACACCATTGATAGAAATCCATCAATAGGTCATACTTTCAGAGAAATTGATTTGTCTATTGATGTGACCTTGGTTCTTTTTCAAGATCCACCACTACAGTATTATCACAATAAAATGTGATAGGATATTTACTGCTGGGTAGCACATCAAGCTCTTGAAAAATGTTTTGAATCCAAGTGGATTCGTTGTCTATATCGAAACCACTATATATTTGGATTCCTCTATATAATCGACATCAAGTAGCTATTTAAAATATTACATCTCACATATCATCTGTTGATATAGGAAACATATCCATATTACAACTTAAAATTGTTCTGATCTCTCTGAAAACCAGCATCAACATACCCTCTGATGACAAGATCCTCATCTCCTTCATACACTATTAACATATCATTAGTTCTTCTTATATACTTAAGGATATACTTAACAACAGTCCAATGATTTTCTTTGGGATTTGCTTGATATCTTCCTACTATACTCAGTTCATAGGCAACATAATGCCCAGTACATAACATGCCATACATGATGGACCCTATACCTAAATCATATGTGATCTTTCTCATCGTATATTTCTCCTGTGGTGTGTAAGGAAACATTTTATTTCAATTATATAGGCCATGAGACACTGGAACTAATCCCCTCTGAGATTATTCCTTTATAAATATATTTAGTATCTGGTCAATGTATATACACTAACTTAGTCCAAGAAGCCTCTTGGATCAATCACGAATGATCTTGATCCCTAGAATGTTGGCTAATTCCCCTAATTCTTTCACGGAGAAACACTTGTTCAACCATTCCTTAACTAAACTTAATACTGGTACATCATTTAAAATAAGTAACATGCCATCAAAATGTATTATTAGTATAATGAATTCATTACCATTAAACCGTTTATAAACATATGGAGCACATTGGTTCTTAATGAAACAAATTCATTTATGGTTTCTTCAAGTTGAATGTTCCATGACATGTATTCTTTGTTTAACCCATAAATGGATTTATTTGACATGAAAACCTATTTTGATTCACCTTGTTTCACGAACCCTTTCGATTGTGTCAAATAGACATCTTCCCGATGGTTCCTATTAAAGAATGATGTTTTGACATCCATTCTCCAAATCTCATAGTCATGGTATGTTGCTATGGAAATTATGATTCTTATGGATTTAAACATAGAAATTGGTAATAATCTTTGATTTTAGCCAATTCCTTGACATTTTCTGAATCCATTTTCTACTCTCCTTACCTTATTGGTGCTAATTTGACTGTCAATGTCTAGATTTCTATTGAATACACATTTATATCCAAGATGCTTTATATCAATTGGATCATCGACCAGAACCTGAACTTTGTTCTAGTACATGGAATCCCTCTCCAAATTCATATCTTCTAACCATCTTATAGCTTCTAAGTTCACTACTACTTCCTTGAATGATATAGGTTCATCATTATCCAACAATAATGATTCACCATCCTCGGTGACTAGGAAATGACATCTCTCTAGTTCCCTTACCTATCTTGAGCTCCTACGTAGTACTTTTATTTCTAGAACCACTTCCATATGGACTTCTGGAACTTATTCCAATACCAACTCCTATGTATCTTAAGAACAAACATCTCCGAAGTCAATATTATTCCCACTATCCATTTTGATGATGTTATCCCTCTCAAGAAATATGGCTTTTATGGTGATAGTGACTTTCTTTTATAAAGGGTTATATATGTAATATCCTTTCATTTCCTTGGGATATCCTATAAATACAAACTCCATTCCCCTAGGTGCTTGTTTTTTTTCTGATAAGGCCTTACCAAATGACTCACATCCCCATTCACATTTGTCTAAAAAATGGGTTTCTGTCCATTCCATGTCTCGAAGGGAATTCCATTTTCTTCCTTAGTTGGTACTTGGTTTAATGTGTATGCTGCATTTTGTAATTCATATTCCCAAAATGATAATGGAAGATCTACATGACTCATCATTGATATCATCATGTCCAATAAGGTGAAGTTCCTCGTTTCACAAACACCATTCCACTTCCATGTATAAGGAGGAGTGAGTTGAGATAGAATCCTAAAATCCCATAAAAGGTCAATGAATTCTTGGTTCAAATATTCCCCACCTCGATTTGATTGAAGCTTCTCAACTTTCATACCAAGATGATTCTCTACTTCACTCTTTAATTCCTTAAATACATCCAAGGCCTCTGACTTATACCTCATTATGTATATATATCCATATCTACTCAAATCATTAGTAAAAGTAATGAAGTAAGAATATCCACCTCTAGATTCTACGAGAAATGGTCCACACACATCCATGTTTACAAATCCTAGATGCTCTGTGGCCCTTTAACCCTGCCCAGTGAAAAGAGTCTTGGCCGTTTTACATTGTAAACAAGCGTGACATCTATCAAGATGTTTTAGCTCAGTAGAGTCTAAATAACCATCTTGGCAGAGCTTTGTCAAGCGCTTCTCATTTACATGACCAAGATGATGATTCCGCAACTGGGTGTTGTATGAGGCATGTGAGCTTGTATTGTTATCGATTTGGAAGACTCAGTTTTCATAATTTAATAAATACAAACCATTATTTAAATGCGCGATACCATATCTTATGTTGTTCTTATAAAAGAAACAAATCTTATTTACAAACATGAAAATAAATCAATACATATATAAAAATGATACATAAATTATGTTATTGGAAACACTAGTAACATAATAATAGTTATGTAAAACCAAAAGCATCCCAGTTTGAAATGAGAGATGGTAATCGCCAATGGCCAACACAGATAGCCTCACACCGTTGGAAGCTCAAAGTTCTATATCTCCTCTAGAAATATTTATAAATAAATTTGTTTCCTACATTTGAATACAGATGTGAGACCCAAAATCTTTATCTAATACCCAATGTGTAGAAATGGAAATATTACACTTAATAAAGAACGATCCTTCAGCATCCTCATGCTTCTAGGTAAATTTACTCTTCTAGTGGCCTGACTTTCCACATGCAAAACATACCCCCTCCCATTCTATGCCATACCTCTAGATATTCCCCTCCATGGAGGGTCATTTATGAGGGGATTTAGACCATTTATGAATCCTTGGACCATTTCCCCAATCATTCTTTTTCATAATCAGCATAAGGAATTTGGGTTTGTGATGCTCCATATCCTTATCTACATGGAAAATTATGGTTAGAAGTTCTGATAGACTATTCTCATTATTACTCATGTTGTAGTTGACAATAAAGCTAGAGAAGGTCTTGGACAGTGATGATAGGATGAGATCTTTATGCAACGCATCCAAAAAAATAATCCCTAATATTTCTAGGCATTCAATGTAGCCAATAATATTGACTACATGAGGCCAAGATGGAACATAATATTCAAGTGTAGTTGTAAAAAAGTCATTGGATATCTCATATCTCTCATATCTTGCCTTCTCTTGATAGAGATCCTCAAGATGAGACATCATGCTATACGCATCCATGTTTTCATGTTTCTTCAAGAGATCAATAGACATGGCTGATAGAATGAAATATTGGACATATGTGGAACCATCTATATGTTTCATATAGAGAGATAGTTCTTCACCACTAGCCTCATTTCCATTCACGACTAGAATAGGATCCTCCAGCATGTACAATTCCATCTTGTGGTGAAGGATGACACGTAAACACCTCTTCTATTCTTGAAAATTGTTGCCATTGAGAGGGTTTTACTTTTAGAGTATGGTTCTCAATGAATTTTTTAATTCATTCTTCTCATTTCTTCTAAAAATTACTATGAGAAAATATTTAGTACTTTATCATGAAAAAACTAAGACAAATAAATAAATTAATACTTATTAGTCTCCCACTATTATATTGAAATTTAATATCTCTCACCAATGAATTTATATTATTCTATTTTCTAAATATTTTGGTGTAAAGGATCCATATTTCCCCTACTATTTCCCCAACTATGGTTGGTCAAGAAACTTTAATGCTTTTCGGTAGTCATTACAAATGACAACTATATTAACTCGCAGTTCCTTGATCTGCTGAGTGGATTCCCCAATCTTGAAATCCATTTATTTTAAATTTTGTCATCTTTTGCCTCTTTGTCACACCAAGTCCTACAATGGAATTCATCCTTTAATGTTAACCAGGTCAATTCCACCCAAAACCTTGAATTAGAATTTCCTTATAATTGAAAGCACCCAAAATTGGGTTGATCAAGCACTTTGAACTATGGTTCGATACCAACTAGTTCTAGTCGGAAAATTTTCCCTCATGGATTTTCACATGTAGTTCTACTGATCTTCATCATTAATGATATATGTTTTTAATAAAAAAACTATGGTTCTACTCTAACCAAGATTATGGAAGGCTATACCGACTTAATATTTGTTTGAGGGACTTTATACTTATACATAAATTTACATTTTATTATCTTTCTTGAATTCTTATTAATATTATGTGTGATATACTTAAATGATTAAAAATTTCTAAGATAATATTTATGCATAATCCGGTCTTATTTTAGTTATATGTTGCATTATTGTTTAATTTATTCATTGTGTGATCGCGATAATACACCCCCAATAAATAAACCATGCAACTAATAGAAACAAAATAAATGGTATGATCATGAGATTGTTCTGTTGGTTAGTGTGTCTAGAATTTGTAAAAATAACATAAGACCAAGGGGAGAAACACCTTGAACCTTTTGGATTCATGTTTACAGCTTTCCACCTTTCCTCCATTGAATCTCCATAGGTTGGTTTCACCATGGATCTTATCTTGAGATGCCTCCCCTAGGATGGCGATATATCCATCACATATGCTTTTATCTCACTCGCATGTGAGGGGTATAATAGGGTTTTACATAAAAGAAACCTATGGTATGAATGTATTACATATTAATGAGGAGAAGTATCACGTGCCGACAAATTTAATTTAAATAAATAAATTCAAAAAACCATCCACATAGAAAGGAATTAGTCAAGCACATGATCATCCATAAATGCAACGATACAAACACATAAATAAAACAAGAATTCAATTCTTTAATAGTTATTGTTTAAGATAAATCACACTCGAATCAATAAATTATATTTAATTAATAAATCCTAATCTTAAACAATTTTTAGGAATTTCCTTGAGATTCTCATCCATCATAATTTTAAACAAATAAATTAATTTAAAATTATCTTGGTACAAAACTTGTACCATTGTGGAAACCTGGTGAATTCCCGTTCATAACTACCCAATGGGTAAAAATTAACATTACACATATGTTAAATTAAACACACATATATAAAATACCTATCACATGTCATTCCTCAGCTTTACACCTGCACCATAGTACAAGTCTCAAGGGTTAATATAATATAATAATAAATTTTAATAAATCTGTGTAATTTGGATGAGTACAGGGATTGTAGTTCCGACTACACGACATGAACTATCGGTCACCATCCATCCAAAGTACCCACCTAGGGATACAACATGTGAGTGTCCTTCAGTAATATTCAGAGTACATGGAGTGTCTAGTGGGCCACTCGCCATGTATTATTCTTGTTACATGGTCTCAAACCGGGCAAGCCGTGTATGGGGTACATGGTCAAAACCTAACCCGTAGGGATTATAGGTTGTCTCTAGTGGGCCCCAGGGATTGTAATTCAGAAATTTAATGCCACCTATTTTAGGTCAACAAACGGTGTCTTAAAGACTGAAAATCTCTATTGACATAGCGTGGTATGGAGACCCGATCAGATGCATTGAAGCTGCACTACACAACGTTTACGACTGAATACAATCTTTGTGTTCAGGTGTTGTACATCATGGAACATTTGGCACCTTTAGAAGAGATCATATGTTTTATTTCAATCAAAATTAAATGATAAGGATCATTTTTATAAGTGAATTGATAAAAAATAGAGGATGAATAGATCTCAAGATTCAGATTTACAGAACGATTAACTTGAATTTAAAGAAAAAAATTATTAAATGTGTAAATCTTAAATGAAAAGAAAAATAATTATAATCAAAGATATGGCCACTATGATACCAATTACAGGTTCTAGGCGCAACAAAAGGGTTTGGGTGGGTGTACCCAACTTTAATTTTATCAATAACAATGGTCAATCTAAGATAGATCACTAGGATAAAACATCGAATCTTCAGAATAGAATGAAGAAAAAATGAAAAGGGAGAAGTCCCAGAACCCTGAAGAGGATCATTATATGTTGGTTATAATTAATTTAATTAAATGACATGAATTTACTTGATGTAATTCTATCTTCGTTGATGTTTCTAGTCATGACCTAATGTGATTAGTCATTTCATCATAGAAGCAATGTGTAGGCTTCCTTTAGCGGTGATCCACATGTGCTCCACATATCTATAGGCATCTCCCAAGGGATTTCTAGGTTCTATCATGGATGATCCGTCACTTGTGATTCTTTCCTTCGATCTCCTTGAGATCTTATTCCAAAGTGCTCTCCTTAATTCTGTGGAGGAGGATCTCCCTCGTAACTTGAGAGAATTCTTAGAGGAAAGTAATTCTCTATTGGATTGAGAGATAATTCAAATTCCATTGTACACAACCACCAAGATTGACTAGGTTAATAAGAATAATATAATTGGTATTTTAATTACTTAGAATAATAAATTGAATTAATTTCCCAAAATCATTTATTCATTTCATTTAATTATTAGTAAAACCTCATGTCTAATATTAACATTTGACTATTATTATTACTTAAAATGCACCCAAGGAATTACACCTAATATTAATTAATTTAAAAAATAATATGATTTCCCACAAATACCTAAAAAACTACATGGATTCTATATATTATTATACATGATGTTTACTTTGGTTTTTATATTTTCTCTTATTTCCTCCACCACAATTATTAGACCTTGAATAATAAATATTTATTTCTTAAATAAAAACCACTGCATTACTTGATAATAAATATATTATTTTATCCAACAATATATTCTCTTGAATAAATTGTCTTTAAATAAATGCGACCATACATCCTTGAATAATTACTAAACAACAATTGAGAATAACATTTATTCAACTTTTTAAATGAATATTTAACGGAGATACTTGGACACACTTAGTGTGTGACCCTCTAGGCTTCATTCTCTGCGGCATTAGGTAGAGCCGAACTAAGTTCCAAGGTTATCATATAGAAACATACCAAGGCACGCATAGAGAAAAAATTTAACTCCGAAATAACGTGTAACGTCCTATGAAAACTTACAATGTAATGTATTCCCTTGGTCTCAATATCTCAAATCTAGCAGGTTTCATGATAGTTAAATCAACCCATGCTCTCAATTATTATCTCTTTGACTTTGCAGAATTGAATTTTCCCATTCCTCACCATAGCCATGGATTTATTTAGGCTATAAAAATTCCATCAAAGGGCTTAATAAATCAACATCCATTATGGAAAAAAGGGAAAAAATCCTTTCTTGCATTATATATTAATGCAGTATTACTCATGACGCACAGAACATATCCTACCTCGTTGCGAAAAATGTTTCATCACAATTTTCATAAATAAACCAATGTGCATGATTTTTAATACCCATTAAAAATAATCATAAAGTCTAAGGACCAATACAAACATCCACATACACGAACATCCAATTGCACTATGAAATGTAGATTTCCTACTAACTGGTCTCATTCTCATAATATCCTCCTAGATATTACAAGTGTTCACACCATGAGAAGGTGCCTCAATGATTTATGATTCCTCACACCTAAAGGCCTGTATTATTTGTGTCTCTCAAATAACAACATCCATCCATAGAACATATATTCAAGAATAGTGTTATGGAACTTCTAGGTTCTCAACATAGCAGGTATCCGCTATGACCGATTGGTGAAAAATCTATCTTTATGACATTATCACATGCATTTTCATGTATAAGAACAATCAATATGTGATAATGTATTTCTTAATGAACAAAGTAAAAATTAGTTGGTTCTAGGCCACAAACTCTAATATATACTTCATTATTATTTAGTGGAATTGAATGGACATCAAAGAAATGTTAGTTTTTATTTGGTTAGAACCTATGTCAAATCATATACAATTGGAAAAAACATTCTATTCCGATGTCCAGCGTCCAAAAATAACTATCTGAAAATAATTAAACCATTTTCTCTCAAATTCAACTTCTTTTATTAAATATATTGATATTATTGAAAAAAATACAATACAGACATAACATGGGCCTTACATTCATTGTTTAATGGGATGAATTTTATATGTTAGAATTCTCTTAAAAAATTACTTGAATATACAATGATGATTTTTAAAATTGTAACAATGATGGTTAATTTAAGTGAAACCACGAGGTTTATTATAGTTATAACCATGATGGTTATTCCATTAGTAATATTTATATAAAAATGATGCCCCCTGTTAATAATATATTTATCTACCCTTTCTATTTTGTTTTATAGAAATAAAATAATTTATTATAGTAATGGGAACTATATAAAATATCCTATGCCTGAAAATAATAAATTTGTAATAAACTTTGTAATGATATTTTCATAATATTAATGAAACCATATGTGTTTTATTTTTTCACTTTATTAATTATTTTGAAATTAGTTATCAATTATTTTTTTGAGATAATGTGATTTCTTCGGTAATAAAATATTTATTTTGATACCAAATTTTATTTTCAAAAATGAATATTTTTTATAAGTATTCAGGGAATAATGATTTCCTTATTATTTTTATTTAAATTACTGAAATATTTTCTCTAATACAATGTTTGAAAATGTTTTTCACACGATAAATAGGGACAATCAAGAAGTAAAGATGAAAACTATCATAATTTTCTATTAAAAAAATCATATTTATTGTTAAATTTTTTGTTTGGTGAAAAAAATGGATACGAAACAGATGTGTCAAAATTTTAATATATGGGTATTTATGTAAGAGTTATGAAATAATTAAGTAAAAATATAAAACTAAATGATCATTGGGAATGTATGAAAGTTAAACTAATAGTTAAATCAACTAAAATATGTAGCTTTTATTGCCAGTCCCTTACCATTGGTTTCAGATCATGGTTTATACATCATTAGATTTTATGTAGTTTTTGTGCGAAAATTTATTGATAGATATTGATTCAATCATAGGTTTACAATTTTAAGGTTTATTATAACTTCAATGACTTAGAAACCCCCTATTTTAGGTTTCATGTGAGGTATTTTGAGGTGATTAATTGAATTTGTGTATGTTTAATTTAGAATACTATCTGACATAGTTTTAAAGGGTGTAATGGTTAATGGATTTTGGAATTTATAAGGGTATTTTATATTAAATGATCATTTTCAATTAATTATGAAGTAACTCATTTCCTGTTTTAATGGTATTCATATATAAATATTAAAGTTTATTTATTTATAAGGATTAAAATTAACCTTTCAAAAACTTATTATCCCATTTAGATGATTTGATTATCATTATTATTTGAAATTACAATTGAAATTATATTATCAACTTATTGGGTTTCAAATAACCTGGAAGAAATAATTTGATCCATATTATACCATTTTATTTCTCTAAAAATTATATTGAACATGGAATATCTCCTATCTAATTTAAAAATGTTATTTTATCCATATCATTTATGAATTGGGTTACCATATAGGATGTGACTATTTATTTTATGGCTATATTTTCTTCATGATGGGAGATTAAGGGGATATTAATAGCATAAAATAAGGCCAAGCGGTTTGTATTAAAGGTATAAATTATTTTTCTACTTTTTAAAAATGAATCATGATTCTGGTTACATTGAAAAATCATAAGGAAAGATTCCATATATCAATTTTCATGAATAAATTATTATAGAATAGGGCACCACAGAATCGTTAATGGTTTAAGGGTTTGTGTTAATATAGAGTTTTTATAATTATGATGTATTGGTAGTTCATTATTATTATGATAATCATAAATTACAATGGATTATTATATAGTAGGTTTTTCTAAATTAGAAAAAATATGTTAAATGGAATTGAAAACATTGATATATGGGATAGTTTAATTGTGAAATGTTTTTGGAGACATTTATTATGATATTTGAATTTTTTATATCTAAACATTACGATTAAAACCTTGAAACCCCTAATGGATTATGATTGTCTTTACATTTTTGGGAAATATGTGTAAATTTTTTGGTAGCCTTTAGAGTTTATATGATCTGTAATTTTTAGCTACTTATGGGTTATTAAAAATTCAAAAAAGATGTTTCATGATATAGATAACCATGAGATTAGATGTTGATTTTTTATTGAGTGATTAACGTTATTTCGGAAGGTAAATATTATTTTCGATACATTATATGATTACGTTAAATAAATTATTTTGGGATTTTATTTTCAGAATAATGGGTGTACAATTTTTAGTGGAATATATGATGTTATTGTGTATTTTTTAGTGAATTTGGTTATTTATGGAATTGATTTGAATATTTTAAACATTATATTATACTTGAATATTCCTTTTGGGTGTTCGAAATTAAGAGTGATTGATTTTATTTGGATATAAATAAAAAGTTTATTCTGGAAGTATAAATATTAATTTTATGTGTTTCAATATAAATCATGAATATTTTGATTATTTTTAAGGGTTTTTATTTATCAAATTTTACAATATAATGATTGAGTATTACTATTGAATTTTTAGGAATAAACTTGCTACAATAAATTTGAATATTTTCATTTTCATTTATTGAAGTAACACATATTAATCTTATTGTATTTATTTTTGCTAAAACAAAAGGATAATAGAAATACTATGATTTTAAATTATATATTATGTGATTATATATAAGTTTATTTTAGTTTTTAGGAATAAAAATCCCCAAAACTACTATAGTGAAAGGGTTTGAACACTTTATATTTTTCTCAGAGATTAGGGGGATTCTGGTTCCCCACATAATCAAATCACCAAAAATGGTTTGATGGCTTTTGATAAAGACTATCACAATTACATTAATGATCAAATCAATAAATTTAAGTAGTCAAATTTTTTGTTTGTTTATTTGATATGATGAAAATATATGGAATCATGAAAATTTATGGAATCAGCTACTTGTAATATAGGGATTTGATTGATATAACATTAATTTAATGGGAAGTATTTTATCAAATTATGATCCATTATAAGTATATTAATACCATAGATTGAGGAAATTGTCTTATTCAACTTAAATATTGGTTTTTCTGTTTCTGGATTGGGATCCTTTTTTGATCTTAAGAAGTTAATGAATTCAATATCCCAATATTGGGGTTTATCCAAGGATTGAGTCGGTTCTTCTAGACTCATTAATTGATATGGGGTTTTTCTTTGTATATTAGTGTATTGATCATATTTTAAAGGTAGATAGAGTGTTCTCTCTATTATCTTTTCACAAGGGTACTCATCAAGGATGATTTCTCCTCAATCTTTAATTAATTTATAATTATAGTTTCTGTAGGGAAACATATTGAACTCGAAATTCAATACAAGAGAAGATGAGACTTTTTAGAAACTTTTAATTCAACTAGAAACCTTTATGAGAGGTGAAAATAGAATTTAATTTTCACCAATTGTATGAAATTTAGACACCTTGGTGGAAATTGTAAACATGGGTGGGCTAATAATGATGCAGCTAGTAATCACATGAATAAGGATTACCTGATTCTTATTACAGGGGCCTCATATATTATTTGGACATGTTATAAAAATGGGGATGGGAATGATGGTTATAGGGATGGGACACATGAGTTCAAATAAGGGGTAGTTGATTATATTTCTTATGCTTATAGTCTCAAAAAGGGATTATATTTTTGGAGGGTTTGGCTCATTAAGGGGTGAGGATGAGGAGAAATGAAGTTGGTAGACTAATATAGAGATGGATACCATGGTTGAGGGTTTGGGCACTAGAATGGAGTATTTTCATGTGGCTGAGATTATTGTGGGACCAAATAGCATTGAAGGTGTAAAGGGGCTAGGTTGTGCCTCATCACTAGATCTGAAGATATCATTGTATAATATTGTAGTTGATGATAAGGAATATGTGTGGGTTTATCATGATATTATTTTCCCAGGAACTGAATATGAAATGTCTAATCAGGATCCCTCAAGATTTTCTACCTATGAGGATGTTTTCCAAGGGGAAGTTACTAATTTATTGAGGTAGGGTGCACTAACTATTTCATAATCAAAGTGGAAAGTCAAGTTTGTGGATGTAAAGGTCTTTAAGTTTGATATTCTTAGAATACAAAAAAATTAATCACCTACTCATAGGAAGGATTAGAATTTAAATATTATAGTAGATGTAAAAGAGAATCTGCTCAAATATTTACCAAAAGATGTTCATACAATAATGACTATAAAGTTTATCATGTTCCTTCCTTTGAATCATCCCTTTGAATCATAAGAGATAATGTAGTAGAGAATAAGGTGGAAGTTGAGGAGGATATCTCTATCATAATAGACACTATCCCCAATAATAAAATAGTTGCATTGATTATTATTCTAAATATCTTTTATAGAAGGTATGTTTTTATTGAGGAGTTATGAAATTTTCACAATTTCACTATTTTGATATCAAAAAATGATTTCAATAGTGATCAAGATAATGAGCCCAATTATGAGGAAGATAAATCATCATGTATGGATGATCAGGCTGACAATTGGTAGGATCCTATATAGTGGAAGAGAAGAAGAAAACCATGAAATCTGGGTGTCTCCTAGGGAAGTGGCAGTATATATAAAAGAAGATGACTATTTAACATTCTCTTGTTTTTATGTAAATTTTTATTTCATTTAAAAACATTACAATATCTTCTTTTATTTTATTTTTACATTTATTTTAATAAAAAAAATTCAAGACCATTGGTTTACCCATGGTTCACACTATTCTTGGTAGATGATAAATAATATCCTCAACTTTATGAAATGTATATTGACACAATAATGTCATGTTATTGCTTAGTTACTTTATTAAAGGATAGTATTTTTCATACCTCATCATGTTGTAGTTTTATGGCCATTAAATTTCCCAACATCCTTCAAAGTTTTCTGACAAATGTTCATTATTAGTCCCTATAATCTTTTATAATTAATATTTTTTCTTCCATGTAAATATTTTTAATTACCACTAAAGTTCTCTTATTTTGAAACCTAATACGTGTCTTCATGGATATCATTCACACTTCCCTTTCTGTCTTTTCAAGTGGAATATGTATTCACCCATTTTATGAAGTGGGATTTCAAAATATGTATTTTTAAATATAATCCTTTGATTGCTGAGTTTGAGTTAACATTACACTGATAAACATTAATAAATGTTTAGAGAACGTAATACCCAAATCTTTTCTTAATATAAGTCTATGCGCGGTATCGTATAAAATATGCAACACAGATCATAAAAGAACAGAAAATAAATTTCATTTAAATGAGATAATAATATTGTAGATGTTAAATATATATGTATTAATATGATTTTCTACTTTTTTATTAGAAGTAAATCTTATAATAAATACACATTTATTGATTAATTCTTATGAAATAATCCTTTAATTTTTTCAACAATATTTTTATTCTTCAAAAATATGTTTTCCTCAAAAAAATTATTAATTTTTATAAAAAAATACTATATTAATTTTAGAAATATTTATAAATTTTATTTTATAAAATGAGCTCAATTTATTATATCAACATATCAAAATAAACTAATGATGTAATTTTAATAAATTTTGGAACAAATCGATTTTTAAATGAATTACGAGGAATCCATATATTTATTAAGAAAATAATTATTTTTAGATTATTTTGAGTGTAAAATTATTTTTTTGGTATATTATAAAATAAATATTAATCCTTTTTATTTAAAATAATTAAAATTTTGGTTTTTATGAACATAATAGTTGAATTTATTATATAATAATTTTATACTTAAAATAAGAATTTTTTTCTTCTGAAAAACTGTTTGTTATCACAATATTCTAAATTAATTTTAAATTAAATTAATCTAATTATAAATTTTTAAGATTTAAAAATTTATTCTACATTTGATTCAAGACGAAAAGATTTGTACATACGTCCCATTTATTTTCAATCATTATGAATAGTAACTATACCAATTTTTATTACCACATTAGATGGTAATTTATTTAATTAAGGGTTATAAATAAAATGATAATTACTATAAAATGACACAATACATGCCTAAATGTTATAGGATGAGTCTGAATCCACCACAATAAACCATTATTCAATTATTGGACCTTTTTTCATTTGGTCAGGATTATTATTATTATTATTATTTTTTTAAATGGTAGTGCTTTGGTCAAAGACCATAGCACAATTTATTGATAAACAAAACAGGGTTACAAGAGGCGAAAAGATGGGATTTTTTAACAATCTCTATCAAGAAGGTAAAATAAATCAGAAGGAATAGAGTCCATCCAAGTCATGTGTTGATGAACTCCTTTGTTGGCAAGAGCATCAGCAACAGCATTTGCTTCCCGGTAGGCATGAGTAGCTATATAGTCCATCCCGTGAAGCAAATTCAGACAATTCATCCATCTTGTGGTAAGAGTCCAGGCCAGATTGATGTTGCCATTCCAGATGGCATGAATGATAGTGGTTGAATCACTTTCTATCCAGAGCGTTCTCCAACCTCTTTGGTGCGCAAAATCAACAGCATGAATGACCCCCAACATTTCTGCCTCCAGAGAAGAAGAGTGACCACAACCAACAAAGAAGCAGCCCTGACACTGCCCAGCTGAGTCTCTGAAGATGGCACCACAACTGGCAGGTCCAGGGTTGCCTTTGGAGGTGCCATCGACGTTCACTTTAATCCATCCTGGCATTGGAGATTGCAAGAATACTTCAAATGAGTGTTTGGGCTTTGGGTAGATTCCAGGAACACGGAGCTGTCGAAGAATCACAAAGTCACCAACTGAGTTGTTACAACAGTCTTTTTGTATTGAGGCAGCTTCATGAACCGCCAGAAGAATCCGAGCTTTCCCTGCATTAAGATTGAGACGGTGATTGTTGTGAATGAGGGCATTTCTGACGTACCAGATCTCATGAAGAAGCTCTGCCACTGCCGTCAGGAAAAGGTTTTTTATCTGCATAGAAATATCATATCTAGTACAATTTTTTATTAACAAGGAAATTGAGTCAGTAAAGAACCATCTATTATTAAATAATTCAGAAATATAATTCCAAAGAGCAGAGGCCGTCGCGCAAGATAGGAAGAGATGATTGGCATCCTCCCTATGTTGATTACACAGGCGACACTTAGAACAGAGTTGAATACCAAAAGTTTGGAGACAGGTCTCCGTTGGTAGTCTATTATGGGCAATGCGCCAAATAAGGGTGAGCCTAGAAGGTTTAATCCAGGGTTTGTTAAATTGATTTACCCATAGGAAACTAGAGTCATTATCAGAGAAATTATGCTTATAATAATTCTTTGAATCCAGGATGCCGTTGGTAGAAGGCTCCCAAACAAGGAAATCACCATTAGGAGAAAAAAGATGATTGTCAATAATTTGAGCAATATTGTCAGGGAGATCATGATGGTGAGATTGCAAAACCTCCTTTATAGTCTGATTAGTATCATCAGGAGGATTATGTGACGGTAACAAGGATATCAGGGGGCTACCACACCAATTGTCACACCAAAAATTAATGGAAGAATTAGCACTGACGATCCATCTAGAGTTTTGCATGATCCTATGATAAGAGTCCCGGATAGAGGGCCAGATGGATGAGTTGATGAAATTAAGATTACCTTTTAAGAGCTTAAAGAGTAATCTATGGTGTAGGAAATCAGTGGCCTTAGAGGTGGAGTTGATAATGTGCCAAGTGAGGCGGGCCTGAAGAGCATCATTGAACAGATTTAGATTTTTTATGCCAATACCACCATTATCCATGGGTTTACAGCAAGAGTTCCAAGGTATGGTAACATGTTTCTTTTCAAAAATGTTTCCAGACCAAATGAAGTTCTTAATATAAGTGTTATTTTTTTTAAAACACTGACGGGCCATTTATAAACCATGAAGGAATAGACCATTTTAGAAACAATGGTCGATTTAACCAAACAGATTCTCCCAGCCATGGAGAGAGTTTTGCCTTTCCAGCTAGCGAGTTGATTTGTGATTTGATCAATGATGCTAGCGAAGTAGGTAGCTTTGGGCCTACCCCAAAATATTGGAACACCCAAATAGTTGAAGGGCAAGAAACCCTCTTTAATACCCAGATAGGTGGTGATATTAGATTTCCTTCTTACAGGAAATTTTTTTCCAAAGAAGATATACGATTTGTCCCAAGAAATTGCTTGCCCAGAGATTTGTTCATAGTGAGAAATCGCTTGCTTAAGAACATGAATATTTTTTTTATCCCCTTTGATGAATAAGATAATATCATCAGCATATAAAAGGTGGGTAGGGGCATTTAAATTCCTGGCAACTTGAATAGGTTTAAGCATATGTTGATCAACCAGCTTGTTAAGAAGTCTACTTAGGTAATCCTCAGCAATAACGAAAATGATAGCAGAAAGAGGGTCACCCTGCCTGACACCCTTGGAGCAATTGAAAAAACCTCTAGGAGTACCATTAATCAGGATCGAGATATAGGCCGAGTGAAAGAGGGTCTTAATTCTACCAATGAAAGAATCATTAAAGCCAAAGTTTTTTAGAACTTTGAAGATAAAATTCCAGTCAATGGTATCAAAAGCCTTTCTGATATCAAGTTTGATTGCCACATTGCCCCCTCTTGTGCTTTCATTTGGTCGGGATTATAACTTTATGATATTTTATGTAATCAAAAGTAAAAAACATGATAATCTTATTTTTGCTAACTATAATATTTTTTAACATTTGATTAAATAAAATAAATTTTCTATTATAAATGTTATTTTTAAATCTATGTGATATATATTCATCATGATACATGAATTTTTATTTTTATTGAAGAAATACTAATGTTAAATGCTTACACACGAACAACATAATAATTTTTAAATTATTTGTAAAATCAAGTAAATGATATGTGAAATGTTGAAAGTAATATAATTTTTGATACATAATTTTATCCATGAATTATATATGTCAACATAATCTTTTATGGATGTCAAAAAATATTTTTTTGATGTTATTATTTTTATGATGGTAATAAATTCAATGTAACGAGTATTTTAAAAAATATACTTTAATCATACTTTATAATAAATAATAATTTATTAAATGATATAAAATTCTAATAACTCTTATATATTACCAGATTATTAAAAAATTTCTGATAATTTTCATCATGGTACATTTATTTTACTTCTTCTATTTACAGAATCTATCTTGAACCTCAAGGAGTAGAAATCCTTATTGGCACGATAAATAGGAAAGGTGTTAAAATGGTTTCAAAAAAAAGATAAGGGTAAAATTCTAGTTAAAACCCAAAAAAATTAATTATGTGAGATAATTGTTATCCATATACATTCTTTATTTTAAATAAACTAGTTTCAAACAATTTTAATATAAAATTCATTTATATTAATTAAATATTTTGAGAAATTCAAAGAGTACCCATCCTCTCTCTTATAAAATGAAATATATTATTCTCTTTACTTGAGATATAAAAGCTATATTTTTTAAAAATATCATCCCAATTATCTTCATAAAAATCCTTCCCATTTTCTAGAGAAATTATTTAAAGAAAATACAAACAATAGTGGTCTTATTTTTTTTATTAAAAGGAGGTTTTCTAAAGAGGATGTATCATTCTTAACTAGGAATTTCTGTTTTATTTATTCTTCCACCACCTTAAAATAGTAATTAAGCATGATTATATAATAACATAAGTATCTCCCATATAGTTAGATATTATTATGACAATTTAATGGACAATATCCATCTCTATCATCCATCAAATGAGAATGGAATCCACCTTTCATGTGTACGAATGACAACCAGCTAGTATACCGATATAATTTGTTTTCAATCACCACCTATCAGTGCTTCATAAAATGTTGTATTTAATGTATATATATATATATATATATATATATTAATTAAATAATTTTTTAAAATTTTGTATGACACATAATTTATTAGCTTCCTATTAACTGAAAATTGATATTTCTCTCAATGCATACCTGTGAACTACCACCTCCATGAAGAAATTAGATTAGTTATTAATCACCAAATCACATGGATTACATATCTAAGTATATTTAAATAAATATTATTGTATTTTTAATATTATTATCACTATGTAAATATTATATAATACTAACCTTATTTCAATAAATATTATTTAAAAATAAACATTTTACTCGTTCATACATACGACCTACCGCATTCACGATTGTAATGTAGTTAATTTATCACAACCATCATTAATTATTGGTAATGAAATAAAATTATAATTATTTCCTGATTTTATTTCTATATATTCAATAATAATAATATATTTCACCATATTAAAAAAAAATTATTTTGGACATATGATCTGATTATAATCAAAACTCCTAATAATAATGTAATTGATTATGTAATTATATGTAACATGGAATTAAGTGAAATAGAAGGAATAATAAACAAGAAAAAACAATTAACATAATTTTATTTTTTAGTAAGGTAATTAACATAGTTGATGACTTAGACTCGAGACGAGGGATACTTTATATTAAAACCTCATTTTAAATGTTTTAAAGTTTATTTTTTAGATATTGGACATCCATTTCCTTATCCTTCATAATATTTTAATAAAATTTATAATTTATACATAAATTGTTTATAATGTTAATTTTGACAATATTTGATTTCATTACATTGTTTTTTATAGAAATATTTATTTTGATTTTATTTAAGAGACTTTGTTTTTCAAAATCAACTTTAAATGTTTACCTTAAAAACCTTTTTCCTTCATATACAAATTATTAATAATGTTTTTAATCTATTTTTATATGGACATAAATTAATTAATATGGGTATTTTGATTTCTATTTTTAATTTCATTTTATGATATTAAAATGGATACTTTTTATAGATTTTTTAATGTTATTTACAGAAACAAATGATTGAATGTTCTATTTTAAGGTATATTGTGAAAAAAACTTTTCTCGATACAATAACCATAATTTGATTTTTGTATTCCATTAAAAGATTTTATTCTTTCTTAAAATAATAAAATCCATACTTGTATATTTAATGGATATTTTGAAAAAGGGTTTTCTAATGGTATGAATATATCAAAATATGGAAATATGTTCATATGGGTGGAAGTAAAATTTTTCTGGTGTAAGAATTTATTTATTCAATTATGGTTTGTGGGAATGTTTTTAAGGATATATACCAGGGTCAGTTATAAACAATGGGTAGGTTATCCAGTTTTAGATTTCAAATGCAATGGGTAAAGGAAAAAACATCCAATTAGGTTTCTTCTATGAGATTATGGTAATATACTATGATTTTTATTCCATTTTTTAATGTAATGGTCATTTTATGGGTAATTGTGATGATTATTATACTTGTAAATTTTAATATTATCTTATTTTTAAGAGTGAAATTAAACTTATTATGCAAGTAACCCATATGATTTATTTGTTATTTCATTGGGTTTTATAGAAATGTTATGATTTTACAAGGCAAAGGAAATACTTTTGAAACTTTGTAAGGTTTAATAGTTTTAATTTGTAAAAAATGTTATTTTGAGTTTATTATGATTTCAAAAAGACCTTATGAAAATTATTTTTCTAATAAGTTTTTTTTATGAAATGATTTTTGAAAAAATCCCCATATAAGGTGATTTAATATATAGGAAACTGATTATTTTGGGCCCAATGATTATTTTGAAAAAGGAATATTTTTAACTATATTTAAGGAAAAATATTTATGTTCTCTCTATTTTGTCTCCCTTAATAAAACATTTTTTCTCTGAAAGTGTTTTAAATTTATTTTATAAGATGAAAAGGGAAAATTAGGAGGCCACAATTAAAATTATAGGTATGTTTCATGAAAAGAGAGAATTCTTCATTTTAATGTTATATCTATTGAAAAATGGATACTTAATAGAAGTTTCCACTTTAAAATATAGGGGTTTGTAATGTAAGAGTTACGACCCAACTACATAAAACTATAATCTTACATGATAATTGGGAATGCAATAATGTGATTTATAGTTAAGTTCATAGTAATATTTTATTTTTTATGAATAGTAATTACAATTAATATGTGAGAAGTGATGGGACAACTTTGGATATTAGGATGTTTTTTTATCATGGTTTCTTATGATTATTGATACCATGATAACATTTTATGTATAAGGGTTACTATGAATTCAAATTGTTAGAGAGCCGTTTTTTTTGTTTTATGTGATGTATTTTTAGGTGATTAATAATATTTTTAGTGATTATATTTAGAACAAAGATTGAATTATGTATAAAGTATTTGATAGATAAAATATTTTATGATTTCTATGGATATTATATTTACATGGAACATTTTCAATTTTACATGAAATTATTCATTCACGGTTTTAATGGTTTTCCTTTATATAGATAATGGAAAATTTATCACGATGTATATAATGTGATCTTATAAATCATTCTTATCCATTATAGATGATTCGATTATAAATATTATTAAAAAATACTATCCAAATGTTATTTATAGCTTATTTATTAATCATGTAACTTAAAAGACACATTTTTTATCTTTCTAATAATTTTTCATTTATCCAATGTTTATATAGTTAATGGATTATCTTTTATCTTACTTCAAAATATCAATTTATACATCTCAATTGGTATTTAAAAATTCATTGAGGATGTGACTATTTATTTTATAGATATATAGCTTCTTGCTGCAAGAGAAAGGGGATGTCAATAGTACAAAAGTAGATACTCATATCTAAATTTTAGGAATTAATTTTTTTCATGGGGTTTATGTATAAAACATGATTTTATTTATATTGAAAATAACATGGTCATACTTTATATATTTGGTTTATATTAATACATTTTTAAGGAATAAGACAAATAAGAATGGTTTATCATTTAATAATGTGTTTATGTATAGAGTTTTCATAATTATTATATAGTGTAATTTTATCAAAAGTATAAGAATCATGAATTAGCTAAGGATTATTTTGTTATAGTTTTTTAAATATTATATACATATGTTATATGTAATACTTATATTATAATGATGTTATAGTGAAAGGTTATAATTTTTGGGGGATATTTATTGAGTTATGATAGAAGTTTGAGGCCTATTTAACCCTTTTATTTGACGTAAAAGGTTATTTTTGGAATAATTTTTTTTTAATTTTGGTGCAGAGATGTTTAATGTTATTGGTGTCCTATAGGGGTTATATGATCTAAAATTTTTAGGTATTTCAGGTTTATTACAATTTAGAAGAATATGATTTATCATATTGATAACCATGGGATCATAAGTTGGTTTTTTGATTATGCAATTAATGTTATTTTGGAAAAAGATCCCTATAATTTTGGGAACCTAATATTATTAAGGTAAATAGAATATTAGGAGATTTTTTTTATTAAAGGATGGATTATATCTTGTCTGATAAATTTTTTTAATCTGTATTTTGGCTGATTCAAGTAATTTTTAGAAATTATTATCATATTTTGAATAATATATGATGAAGAAATATATATTTTTAATTAGAGTCTTTAACTGTGATTGATGTTATTTGGAGTTAAATTCTATATATATCATTGATTAATATATAATCAATTTTTGGGTTTTAATATTAATAAGTAATATTTTTATGAATGATAATAATGGATATTTATCAAATGATATAAATTTATCTTTTGGTAATAATGTTTAATTTTGGAGATTAAATTATTTTTTATTCATTTGATATGTTATCATTATGGTAATTATTTGATATTCTTCTAACCAGTTTGGTTTTGTTTAAGATCTATAGACACGAGGGATAGTTTTTTTATTCTAGATTATTTTATTTGATAAGAGTTATTTTTATTGCTTTATGAAGGAAATGTTCATCTTAAATACTCATCATTTTGTGTAAAATATGAGTTTGTGGTGGAATAGGATTTATATATGAATTTATACTTTTCAAATAAGTTTATTTTCACATGATTTCTATATAGATGATAAATCAATTCAAAACATTTAATGAAATTATCTTAAACCAAAATATTTGTCATATTAATTTTTTTTCTATCAATGGATATTCCTTTACACAACTTATGGGGTTCTAGTTTTGGGGTAGTTAGCCTAATCAAGATAATTCACTCTTTTGTGATCATGTTTCTCTATCCCTACCCATCATCATTTGAAAATTACTTTTCTCTAACAAGTCCATATATTCAATTTCCTTTAATTTCTTATTATTTGGAAGTCTAGCATCTATCATCCCAGAAGTCAATCATACTTCCCTTTATCTATTTTCAAGGAGATGTTTAATTAACAATTTTATTGGGTGGGATTTAAAAATAAGTATTTTAAAATGATAAACTTATATTGATGAGATCTATTTAAAATTTTTATGATGAAATTTATTTAAATGGGAGATGTAATATGTGGAGTTTTTTTTTAAAATAATTCATTGTTAAATAACGTACAAAATACACAACAAGGAGCGTAAAATAAGCATGAAATAGAATATTTAAATGTCTCCATTATAATCTAGCGCTAATATTAGTCGGTATGAATATAATTAACTAATTTTTTGAAATATATATAGTTTTTCTAATAAATAAAAATTTATTGATTAATTATTATAAATAATCAATAACTTTTTGGTAAAGTTAATTTCTTTTTCAAAAATAATATTATTCAAAAATGATTTTTATTTAATTCTATGATTTAATGATAAAAAAAATTAAAATAAATTGGATTTGTTTTTTATGAATTGAAACTAATTTTGAAAATCATAAAATAAAAATTATCCTATGGTGATGATTTTGATTTTTTGGGAAAAAATTATTTTTCAATGAATACTGAAAAATACATCTTTTTATTGAAAATAGTATTATCATTTGGATTATTTATAGAGAAAATTTTAAATTTTAATTAGTTTCAAAATTCATTATATAAATTTTTTAAATAAATTAAAATAAAGTATTTTAAATGAGAATTATAACTAAATTTAATAGAAAAACATTTTATATACCAAATAATAAGTTTTTTAGAAGACCATTTTCTTCGAATTAGTTTCATTTGAGATAAAATTAAATCTCTCCACTATAATGTTTCAAATTAAAAATAACAGATTCCGTATTTGGAATCAAAAGGTCAATATTTGGTAAATAGATACCTTTAATTTTATTCAAGATTAATAGTATCTATTATAATTTGTTTTACCTGAGTAAATATAAATCTGGTAATTATGGGATAAAAATTATATAATATTTACTATAAAATTATCATAAGACTTTTTATGATTTTATTATAGGATTATATATCATCTATATACATCAATGATTCGATAATGTGGAATTTTTCCATTTGGGTGTTATTATGACCGTTATAATATTTTTTAAAGAAAAGTAAAGAATATAATATTCTTTTTTTATAACTATAATATATTTATCATGGGCTTAAAATGATGATATGTTTATTTATAAATATTAATTTGAAAATAAATTCTATATATCTTTATCATGATGAGTGATTTTTAATTCTAAGTTACAAAATAATTACATTAAATGTTTACACAGTTTTGGCGCATTAATTATTAAATTCATTGAAAAAATAAATAATTGATATTAATGATATTAAAAATAATATAAAGTGAGATAGTTAATTTTATTTAAAAAATTTATAAATTAATTTAACAATTTTGTTATTTAATACAATATTTGGTTTGAATTTAATTTAATTTCATGTTCTTATTAATTTTAAAGTAATGAATAGTTTTAAGAATCGATATTAATCTTATATCATAATATTTAATAATTTATTTGAAGATATAAAACACAAAAAAAAATATTATATTTAGAAAATAGATTATAATTTTATTTATTATATCATCCATGGTCTATTTATTTTCATTTATTCCATTTATATCACTTATCTTAGTTTAAAAGTAGTAAACACATTATTGTTGTAATAATTGTTAAAGGGTTTAAAAAGTGTTTAAAACCAAATGAAAAGGGAAAAAAATACTCAAAAAAGTTTTATTTTTTATTATATAAAATGTCTTCAACACATAATCCTCTAAAATTATAAATAAGTTTTTTTGATGCATTTTTATTTGAAAATTAATTTTATTTAATTAATTATTTTGATAAATTCAAAGAGTACCCCTCCCCTATCTTATTCAAGGGTGTGTCTTCATCTATTTAAATCACACCTAAATAAGTATTTAGTTTATCCAAGAACTACACAAATATGTTCCTAACAGAAATTCACCTGTTTGAGAGTCCTTATTTATAGAAAAATCTGTACTTTAGTGTTTTTTAGGTTTTATGTAAAGGTTGTTATCTAAATATTTGGTCAAGTTCTTAACTGAGAGATTCTATTTTATTTCTCATTCCACATACTTCAAATCATCCATAACCATGATTATATAATAAAATTATTATAGTTCATATATTATGTTTTTTTAATGTAAATATTAAAAGATATTTTATTGTCCATTATCAATCAAATGGGAAAGGAATCCATCATTTGTGTGTATGGATGAATACCACCTCAAAGTCTGATATAATTAATTTTACATTACCAAATAAAAATTATTATTAAATTTTTTGATTTAATGTATATATATATTATATTAATGACATATCTATAATTTTTTAAAAATAGTGTAACATATATATTTTTTAGATTTTCATTCACATAAAAATGAAATCATTGTTTGTTCAAACGTGGGAACTACCACCTCCCTCAAGAGATGTGATTCATTTTTCATAATTAAATATCATGTAATATATATATATATATAAATTGTATTGTATTTATTATATTAAGATAATTATGTAATTATAAGATACTATATACCTTATTTCCATAATAGTTATTTAAAAATTGATATGCTATTATTGGGTACTTATGAGAAACAATCTCTATGATTAAACATAGTTCATTTTTTCTAATAATATTTAATGATATGTTTTAAAATAAAAATTTATGTATAAAAATAAAACTAATTTCACGATTATTATTCTACATATTATATAATAGTGACCTATTGCACTATATTGAACCTAACAATATATTTTTTATATATCATATGAATGTTATCAAAACACCTGATATACACTAAATTGATTATGTAATTATTTATTACATGGTTGTAGGTGAACAAAAATAGACAATAAATATGAAAATTGGTCTTGTTATTGTAATTAATTTTCCATCTAAATGTTTTAATAAAAATTATGATTTATACATAAAGTGTTTATAATGTTTATTTTTTAAAACATATTATTTCCTTATATTCATTTAATAGAAATATTTTTTTGAATTTATATAAGGGACTCTTTTTTTAAAAAAATATTTCTATTCCTTGATAATAAATTTAAAAATATTTTTATTCCTTGATAATAAATTTAAATGGACTATTTTTCAAAAGGACTATTTTTATCGAATGTTTTAATGTTCTTTACAAAAATAGAAAAGAAATATTTTTTTTAACATTAACGAAGATAATGTATTTTATCACTTTCCTATCCATTAATTTATATTTCTGTTCCTTTACAATAATTCATGTTTTTTTGAAATAAAAACTACCATTCTTCACTTAGTTCTTGTTATTTTCAAAAAAGGCATTAAATTGAAATGATATATAAATATATTAAAATTTTTTCTGATGGGTTCAAAGAAAAGTTTTATGAGGCATTATTTTATTTATTCTAATATGATTCATGGGGATGTTTTATTGGGATGGCTTGTTTTGATATAAATAGAATATGTTTGAGCCATTTATAACTCATAGAAACATTTGTTAATGTGATGGAGTTATTCAATTAGTTTTCTCCAAATAGATTACTAGAATATACAGTTATTATTAATCTAATTGTATATATGATGGTTAGTTGATGTGTAACCATGATGAACATTCAATGTTTAACTAAGAAGGTTATCCACTTTATACGAGTGATATAAAAATGATTCACTATGTTAGAAAATTGATTTATCAATTTTTTCTATTTTAATGTAAATCATATTATTTCCAACGGTAAAGAAAATTATATTCTACTTTATAATGATGGAATGTATAACATCTTAAAGAAATTATTATTTATTTTTTCAGGATTTCATAGAAACCTCATGATCTTTATATTTCATTTAGGATATATTATGAATTTTTTTAAGAATTAATTTGGGGGATAAAGAGACTTATTGGGTAAAAATGATTATTTTAATCATGATGATTCTTTTGAAAAGGGAAATGTTTTTATAAGTGTTCATGGAATAATGGTTTATTTTTTTTATATTTATATTTGATTTATTTTTTCTCATACATCAATTTATAATTCTTTTTTCATGATGGGTAATGGTACGGTTTTGTTCAAGATGAAACTTTTAATGATATGTCATGAAAATATAATATGTTTAATATTAAAAGTTATTTTTGGTTGAAAAAATGGATACTGTATAGAATTTCATACTATATTATATATGGGTTTTTAAGATTTACTTTCTACCTCTATAAAACATTAAAACTAAAAGATAATTGGGAATTGAAGAGAGTGAATTCTAGTTAAATTCACTATAATAGGCAATGTTTACTACTAGGTCCTTATAGAAGTAATTACAGGAGCTAATGAAAATAGATGATGAATATATTAGTGTTTTTTGAGAGAGATTTTAATATAGATTTGGCGAATTATTCTTGTGTTATAATCCATCTTAAATGTTTTGATGATCAATTTTTTTGATTAAAAATAATAATTTCAATGTTTCTAGTCATAAGTTAAATCAGTATCATTGAAAACCCCATTAGACAAACAATGAAGGATGATTTAGAGATTAGGGTAACCCCTAAATATCATCCTTTTGATAAGAAATAAATTATTTAATTAAAATGAAATTATATAAATCATGGAGAAAAGAAGATGGACTTTCCTACATGCTCGATGCAGGGAAGGAAAGGAGGAGGATATTTTTTAAGGGAACTGGTGAAAGTTTTATGTTTAGAAAGGAATGCCATGAGGAATAAAATAAAAATGAGGTGTAAGAAGTTATTTAATGATGTGAATATTGAGAAATTTACATATAATTTTCCAACCAATAACTAATGTTTCATATTCCTAGAGTATGTGAATTATTCTTACTATTATCGAATATGAAGGTTAACGATGATGATTGATTGAAGAAAACTATAAACAATTGATATAATTGGAAATATCATCTGATTACTATTACTTATGAGTTGTATGACAAGAAAAGTGATGAAATGTACCATTACCATCAACTCTATAATTGAAAATGCCCAATTTGATTATAGATATACAAAATATTTAATGTTTGAAAAAATTTCTAAGGGTATCATAATACCACCTCAATAATTATATGATGAATTTGTAATGAAAATACTTAATGCTATGATGATAATAAGTCACATCTATACCACCACCACAAACATTTTTTTTATTTTCAAATAACCACTTTTTGGATTAGTGGTAACCATACAAAAGGAGCTAGCTGTTAACAAAAACCCACCATCCACAAAAACCACACCATAAAATTCAAAATTCAAAAGTTAAACATTAATATTTTGAAAACCAAAATTTTGGAAACCACCATATTTATCTCGAGCCACGATATTACCCACTGTAATCCAAAATTGTCCTTGCATACTGCCATCATTGGTACCATTAACCAACACCTTGAGACCTCGAACAAGGAGGGTGATCATGTCGCTTCATTCCTCCATTGTTAGAACTGTCATCATCACCATCCTCACTACCAAAAAATGTAACCAGAACTTTATATGACATCCACTTCATTGAGATCCATCTCCATAACCATGAATCCTATAAACATCAACTTCATCACTGTCGCTGGCCGATGGGCACTCACACAATCCGTAGCCATCAGAACCATGTACTAATAAAACCAAAAACCAGAGATGAACAACACATTGATAATACGATTGAAAAAGGAAAACTAATGAAAATACATAGAAAAGAACCAATATTCATTTTCATAACCATAGCCACCACTAAATAAAGACATCTGCAAGTTGAGGGAGAACCAAATCCATCATCAAACAAGAAAACAGAAAGGAGAAAGAAAATGGAGAAAGACAAAACCATTCCACATGCTTGTAAACTCATACCGCTCCCCAAACACATTCCAAAACCATCAAGGAAACCTTCACACTCGATTGACCTAGAAGGAGGAAAATGACCAGTAGGACAGGTCTATAAGGAGAAATAGACATAGGGTAAGAGAGAAACAAATCCTCCAAGGGACATGGAGGAGGATCACTGGGACTGAAACCCGAAGGGAAATCAGAAAAAAGATTGAGGAAGAACCGATAAAACAACCACCAGGAAACGAGAAAAGGGGGACTGGGGTTGATACCCTAAAATAATGAATCGAAGAAGCCAGAACTAAGAAGAACAAAGAAGTGTCGTTGAGAAAATCCACCAATACCTCTCAATCGATCTTTCTTACCATCATACCAAACAAGAAATGGAGTAAAGTGCGAGGGGGAAGTTCAAAAGAGTTGTAGAAGAAGCCCTCAACCACAAGGCAAGATCAAATAAAACCAAAGAGGAAGCGACAAAATTGAAAAGAAGAGTGGAAGAAATCTCATCCGACAATGGAAGCTCCGATGCAAGGAGGAAGACGCCCTATGAGGAGAGGCTCTCCAGAGAGAGCGAACCGGGAGTGAGAAGAGGCATCAAAGTCATTGAATATCATGTCTAGAATTCTTCACCAAATGATTTTTCTGGGAACATGATTCCTATAAATATAATAATTATCCCTATAGTTTAATTTTATATTATTTTTCGAATGGATTAGAATTATTTTCATAAATCCCATATCAGTTCTTAATAGAGGGAGGTAATGTTTGATGTTATGTACTAACTGATGATCTTCTGTCAGGGTAATTATATATATGAACATTCTATGGGAATCACATAAATTATATTAGTATTTATTCCTATTTTTAATGGGTATTTATCTTAGATAAATATAGATAATGTTATCTATCACGATAGAAAAATAACCCAACAAAATCGGGGATATAGTACAGAAACAAAACACTTATCACTATAATTTCATTTATGATGAAATCATTATATTCATTATCCCTAATAGATTTGTCATTTTTTCATTAATATTTACATGACTAAAATCCCTATCACTCTCTATTTTTTGATAGACTTTATTTTTTTCACAATTTCTATATTTTAACATACTCCTAATGATGTCATTATTTTAGAACCTAATAATGTGTTATTTTAGGATACCTTCACATTTTCATTCTCCTCTTTTCAAAATTTTATTTTTCACCTATTTTCAATGATGAGGATTTTAAAAAATTTAATTTTTAAATATTTTAATTCTCATCCTTTAATGATAATATTTTTTTATTATTCTTTTTGGAATTTATTATGAAAATATTTTAAACCCTTTATTTTAATCCCGAGATAAGATTTCAATGTTTAAATTTCATTAATGTTGCTAAATGTAAGGCCATGATATTTTAATATAAATATATCTTTTAAAATAATATTATAATTGATAAATTTTAATATATGTGGAATCAATGAACTTGTATTTTTTAATTACAATTAATGAAAAACACTAAAATATTGGTAGTCTGCAATATTAAACAACATAAGGAAAATTAAAATTTTAGAAAATTAACATATATATAAGAATAAAAAAATATAAAATATTTATCATAATGGTTCTACAAAATGATTTTGGCCCCAACTGAAATAAATGAAATTAGAGAAAATTGTAGGTATATAATATACCTGATGGGTGAGATATAAATGACTAAATGTTAGGGAATCATGTATGCATTGATATAAAAATGTAATATTATAACTATATATATGAAAATTGTACATATATCCATTGTGTGTATATATATATATTGAATTCATATATTCATTATGTATATTTAAATTCAATATTTTGGAAGTTGAGATAAAATATTATTTATATAAAAGTTATATTTTCAATAAACAAGTTTTTGTGGGTGTAATCTATATTCATTCTAATAGATTAAATTGATAAATAATAATAAATTATTATAAAAAATCAAAAATATTATATTCTCCATTAAATTAATTAGTATTTATTTCATTATGGTCATGAGAAATGAAATGTGAATAAATTCATTTTAGGTGTAAGAAGTAAATTTTATTCAAAAAATTTGTTTTAACTGTATTTTTGTCACTAATATTATAAATAATTTACTCGACTTGGATAATTTTTATTTTATAAAATTGATATCATTTTTTCAATTAGTATTTCAAAATTATCATTAGATAAAACATTAGGAATATTATGAAATGCCCAATATTACTTTTAAATATGAAAAATATAATTATATAGTAAACATTCAATCATGCATTATCAAAGACACATTTGTTTCAATTTTTTCCAATTTTTTATTAATTAATTTTAATTAAATATAATACAATTAATGAAAATGTAATCAACAATATACAAGATTTTTTAATTGAATAATTCCTTACCTAAAAAGAAAATGTTTTTAAAAAAATCATCATTTTTTTGTTGTTTGTAAATATAATTTCATAAAAATATAGAAATTTTATTTTTTTGATAAAAAATGAATATTTGGAATTGTATTTAATAATTTTTTAAATGATTCTATTTTTATTTTCATTCATTATGACTAGAATTTTTGGTATAAACTGAGTTACCATTGTGAGAGTTAAGACAGGTTAAAAGGATTAAAATTATAATGATAAGGGTTAAGAATAACCTAAAATCATATATAGTTCCAATTAAAAAAATAATATTTATATCATATCATTTCTACTATTTAAAAAATTGTCCATTTTGGAGCCATTTTATATGATAATTACAATGAAAGATTATAATACATTGGGACATTCGAAGTTTGACCTCTCCGCTACTAATAAAAGGACACCCCTATTTTCATCCCTCAACACAGCAAGAGCCAATTTAATTTTAAGAAACCTACCTAAATCTATGCATAACATTCATACCCACATATTAGACATCCTAGTGTGAACATAATGCCATCCTATTAACTATATAGGTAAAAACATAAGGAGGATGTCTTAAGAGGATTTATTCTTCTTAACTGGGCGTTTCTTGTTAATTTGTTCTTATACTCCCATTATTTGTATCATAACCATTCCAATATAATGTCATTAGAGTCTCCCATATACATGGTTTTTACTATTTTATGGAATAACCTCCATATATCACTTTCTCCATTATATTGGAATTTAACCATCGTTCGTGTGTATGTGAGGACTAGTACCTCGCGGATCGATGTATTTCACTTTCCAACAAATATACACATATATTTTTATCATGATAGATTTAATGTATATATTTATATATTTGTTATTTATATAAAAATTATCATTCAGAACATATATTATATATTTTATTTTCATATATTTCCATCAATTGAATAATGAATACATCATTCATATGTACTTATTGATTACCACTTCCATGAAGTTATATGATTCATCATTCACCACAACCTCACATGGATGGTATATAAATGTGTATTTAAAGAAATAATTTTATATTAATTATATATTCACCATTAAATAATGGTAAATTTATACTCAATTTCATTCCATTATGTTTTTTAACATCAAACCCCTCACCCATTATATTTGGAGGAGGTGGTGGTGTTAATTGATCTTAAGTTACCTCCCTAAGACACCAAAGGTTGTCATTGAATTCCAAAGGCCTCATAAAACTTTAGGGGATGATTTTACTTTTCTAAAGATAAACATCCTACCATATATAAAATAACTAAACGAAACTCAAGATGATATCTGAATATAACATATAACACAACACATAACCAAACCAGAAACCATATCGTTTTATAAGAGGAGAGAAAAAGTCATACTCAAGAAGATGAAAAATTACACAAAAATAAAATCTCTAAAGCTTTTTCAACTAGTAAAACCCATCCCACTCCAAACCCACAACTCCCCATGCGAGACCAATGGTATCATGAAGCATCACTAAAGAATTAAGATTCCTTGTCTTTACCGGTGGCATGATAGATGACCTCTACATTAATATCTTGGATTTTCCCATGTATTATGTTTTATATATTATATAGATTAATTACAAGACCAGGCACTGAGACAGTTTTCAATTCCATGTCCTGATGTTCCCAGAATAAATGTTTAAATAATATTAAAATACTAAATAAAACACATGAAAATTTTCCTAAAAAACTGGAATAACTTCTGAATGAGTGCACAAATCATAAATCTGATGGAACTGTTTCATTAAGAGTAGCATCTTTACCATAAGCGAGGCTTGAAATTGGCTAATGTGGGTTGGTTTTTTTGACATAGCTTTCTGACATTTCAATTAATAAAATAAATTGTGGATATATTTTATTTTATCATTACATTGACTCATCGACGCAACAACTCTATTTCATTTAAATAAAAAACTACGAATAGACCTAGATGGATTTTTTGGTATCACCCCATTTCCATGGATGTTATCCTTAACTATTGTGTCATACCTCTCTCTTCAAACCTATCATCATATCTCTCTCCTGAGGGTTCCTGATGAACTCTACTTCTCGAACGAATGTCATAAGTGCTATCAGACTTAGAAGTGTCATCTCCCAGATGAGTTCTTTGTGGCATAATCGAGTTGGATCACTAGTGTTGGTATGTTGTAGTTGTGACTTACCTCTAGAAGTAATGTCTTGGGTTTCAGAATATCATGAAATTTTTATAATATGTGGTGTAGAAATATAATATATAGAGATGACTGTACATTTCATTATGTAATGATTTGTGGTTTTTGGGTGTCCTACTGAGTATTTTTATAATCACCCCTACACGGGCTTTCCCCACACATGTCATGTCTTAGGAAGATGAGTGACCTCTTGATAGAGTCATAGGAAGACCCTGACCAAATGGTGCCTTTTGAGGGTAAGCAAGATGACTTGTTCCTACTGCTAGAGACAGGTGTCCCAATTCATCTTCTTATAAGTAGTACTTGTGGTTACAGACTTCTTTTTGGGTCAGCCTATTTTTTGGCCCAATTTACTTTACTTCACTTTACATTCTTATTATAATTTTTTGGGATATAGTGGTATTTATGCATCTGGTTCTTATTGGTGTTTACATTTTAACATTTTGTGGGTGTGGAGATTTGTGAATGAATATAAATACATAGGAAAGACCACCATTATTAGTGATATGCCTACTTGATGCTAGCCACCAGTCCCTAGCCTATTAGATGACAGATTGCAGAGTTGCAGTATGGGAACCACTAGGACGGGTCATGATAGAGCAGTATCAGAGGTGGTCAATTCTATTTTAGGACCATGAGTCATCAATATTGGTTTTTGGAATCATTATTATGTTTTTCGAGTTCAACATTAAGGATAAATAATCTAGTGTTAGTGTGGCTAGTCGAGGTTTCCATACTACATGACACTGATAACCTTATTTTCTACTCAGTATATGAGAACACTGGTTTCAGGTAAAATAATGGTACATGCACCATATAATAATGGGTGGTTACTTCTATGTATTTCTTGATTCAACTCTCTAGATATAATCATTGACCATGGTACATCTTATTTTCTTATAGGATTCACATGAGATGCATACTAGCTAGGATTTATCAGATCATTCATGAGGATGACCCCTACATTTTTTGAGGCTTCGATACATATACTAGTTCCCCAGATATCACTTCCAGGTGGTGCTCTATCCATACCACCACCTTTAGAGCTAAATGTGGTACCGAAAATACCTACAGATGAGGAGCACAGGGTGAGAACACATTATGAGTTTCAAAGACAGAGACTCCCTAGGTGTCAAGGTGATCCAGAAACTCATGTGGTTGGGAACTGGCTTTAGGTGGTGACTTGAGGTTTCCATGTAGTCATGACACCATTAGATTTGATGGTGTTCATGGTGGTGATACTTCTACATGTCTCAACAAGGTGGTATTGGAGTTTGGTTATCTAGACTCATGGAGAGGTGACTCATTCATGGACAGAGCTCGGGTACCTCTTCAGACTGGATTTATCACCAATTACACTTAGATTTTTATGTCTACAGGGGTCTTTTCATCTCATGTAGGGAAGCATGATATTTGATGATTATTCAATGAGGTTCACCAACCATTCTAGGTAGTCGATGGATATGGTTAGATATCTATACATCAGGACTCAAATATTAGAGTGAAGTCTATGTAGAGACATCGGAGGCAACATTATACCTATATACATTTCAACATATGTTGGGGTTCTTGAGTGAGATTTGGTTGTCTTAAGCTTCGTGGAATAGTAAAAGTAGATGGTGATAGTTAGTAGTGGACAAGTAGGTATAAAGACCATGAAAATAGGGGTATAACCTTAGTCTTAGGGATCTCAACATCAGAGAAGTTTTAGGAGGACATCCAAAGATAATGGATAATCTTTTTAGGACTCATATGGTTGGTCTAGTTTTCATAGGGAGAGAAAATTCAATTCCTGTGATGACATGGGACATTTCTCTTGATACTGTCCAACCTATCGTGTTGCAGATAGAGAGATAGTGGATGGAACACCGATGTAGACACAACGACATGAATAGGTAGATCCATAGGTTGGAATATGTGGAAGAGGATATTGGAGAGAGGTAGGAGGTGGTCGACATTTCGAGAGGTTACCACCACCTCCCCCAGGTGGTCCTTGATAGTATAAGGGAACTGGACGATATGGGAGGGGACAGCTGCATGCGGTCAAGGAATATGACCTAGGGGATCTAGGAATGATTCTATGTATAATCTATGTCTTTTATAATTTATCTTTATTAATAATAGACACTTGTGATATTAATTCATTTCTTGCAACATATATTGTTCGAGACCTTGAGAAAGTAGTTGAATTGTAGACTTGACTCTTATTCTTAGAGACTCGTACTGGAGAGGAATCAATGATAACACATCTATCCCGACCATGTGACTTTAACCTTGGTGGTGGGAGTTTCGGTTAGAACCTCTTTCTTGTTGCATTGAGGCCTTAAGACGTCATTCTTGGTATGGATTTTTTATCCACAGTCCATTCCCAAATTGACTATTTGAGGTGAAGGATATGGTGTGTGTGTAGTGATGGAAGGAGGGTTTCCTTTATCATTGAAAAGGAAACCAAGGAAACGTAAGATGGACTCATTCATTGGAGGGTGCACCAGATTATTCATCACTTGGATAGAATGACCCTCATCATAGAAGATGTTATGAGAGTTTAGTTTCCAACGGTTGTGGTAGAGTATGAGGATATCATTCTTGATGATGTTCCAAGATTACTTCCCCACTAAGAGATAGAATTCTACATTGATTTACACAATAGGATGATACCAATATCTACACCAGCATATCATATGGTTCATATAGAGCTTTCCTAAATGTGGGTGAAGTTGGAGGACTTGTAGAGGAAGGTATCCATGAGACCTAGTGTTTTATCCTTATAGACCCTAGTTTTTTTTCTAAAAAGGAAGAAGAACACTTGAGGTTGTGTGTGGACTACCTGTTCTTGAAACAAGAAACTGTGAAGAAAACACATCCACTACTAAGAATCGATGACCTTTTTGATTAGTTGACATTGAAAAAATAGTTCTAAAAGGTTGACCTATGATCATGACATCACCAAATGTGAGTATGGGACAGAGATATACCGAAGACGATAGTCAGAAGTTATTATGGTCACTATGAATACTTGGTGATGTCCTTTGGCATGACGAACACCCTAGCAGGTTTCATGTGAATCATGAACCAGATCTTTCATCATTTCATAGATTGGTTCATGTTAGTCTTCATCAACAATATCCTTGTATACTCAGCATCTGTGGAGGAACATCTGAGATACATAAGGATGGTTATGAACATACTCTATTATCACCATCTTTATGGGAAACTCTTGAAGTTACATCTTTGTATTTAAGTAGTACACATTCTGGGACTTGTTCTCTAATATAATGGAGTGGTAGGGACCCTGGCCACAATCAAGGTGATGTTAACATGAGAGTGAAATAGGAACATGAATAAGGTGTGAAGCTTCCTTGGGATAGTAGGAAATTATTGGAGATTCATACTTATCTTCTCCAGGGTATCTTCATAGATGACATATTTGACTTGAAAGGGGATGAATTTAGTGTGTACATAGAAGTGCCAGTAATATTTTCAGCTATTGAGGAAGAGTTTCAAGAACCGTCAGATCTTGAAATTACCAGAGTATGATTTTGAGTATATAGTGTTCCACGATGCATCAGGAACCAATCTTCATTGTGTCTTGATGCAAAGGCCAGTGTTGATTTCTTATGGGTCATGACCATTGATACCACATGACTAACACTAAATGAACCATGATGTTGAGTTAGCAGTGGTAGTCTTCACGTTGGTGATGTGGTAACACTACCTGATGGGAGAGCGATTTATCGTCTACTATGATTACAAGAGTATTATGTATATCTTATCTCACAAGGATCTAAACATCAAATATAAGCATCGTCTAGAGTTTCTATAGGAATATAACTTTGAGATTATCTATACTCTTGGGATGGGGAATGTGGTGGGAGATGATCTCAGTAGGAGGTCATGTTCACAGTTGTGGAATGAGGCATTGGAGTAGTTGTCCTTGATTCATTAATACTTTATGGATGGTGATAGAGAATGTTAATTTTAATAGATGGTTGTTATCCCATAAATCTAACAATGATTCAGGGAGGTACACGTTGAGGATAATGACTTTAAGACTCTACGTGCTTATATACCCACATGACACGCTCCTGATGGGTATTCAAAATGTGGGGAGCACGTTGTACTTTTCAAAGGATGTCTAATAGTTCCTGTGGCATTGTGGGAGGAGGTTCTGAGGAATTTTCATATGTACTATTTGGTGGTAAATCTAGGTGTGGAGAAAATGAACCAAGACCTCCAATATTAGTTTTGGTGGCCATGAATGATGAAATGAGTGGATGATCTAGTTTCTTCATGCCTTAATTTTCAGCAAGTGAAGGTCATGCACTAGGTTCCAGCTAGTTTAGCTCAACCAATTGAGGTTCTAGAGTAAACGTAGGATGGGATATCCATGAACTTAAATATGGATTTACCACGTACCCCCATGGGACATGATGCCGTCTTGGTGATCGTCGAATATCTCAAAAATCTATTCAAATCCTAGCAATCCAAGAGAAGAGTTCAATAGAGAGTCTCATATTCCTTTAATTTAGGAGATAGTTCTACTCTATTGATTTCCATAAATTATTTTTCAGATCATGATGTACATTTTTTATCCTGGGTGTGGGAGGGTTTTCATGAGGCATTTGGAACCTAGTTATGCTTGATCACAACATTTCACCCACAGATGGAAGACCACACATAACAGACCATTCTAGTTTGTGAGAACACACTATGGGATTGCATGTTGTACTTTGGACCCAGTTTAGTTTATCACATTCAACTTGTAGAGTTCACATATGACAATAGAAACAATTCCACCATTGGTATGAAATTATTCAAGGCTTTTTACATGCAATCCAACCTATCACCACCTAACTGGAATGACCCAGGAGACACACCACTTATGGACGTATATTTGGTGTGAGCTATTAACAAGAAGATGTAGATCATCTAGGAGTAGATGACGACTGCCCATAATCGTCATAAGTCTCAAACTGATAGGTGAAGGAGGACTTTAGAGTTCATTTAAGGAGAGCATGTATTCCTTCGATATTCACCTTGATAGGGATTGTAGAGATTTGGAAGGGGAAATGTATTCTCTCAGGTTTATCATCCATTTTCAAATACAATGTAAAGTTGGTGAGGTGGCATACCACAAAGATCTACCTCTATAGTTAGATCAGGTACACGATGTCTTCCATGTGGTACAATAGTGGAGGTATGTGCATGAACATCGCATATCAATGACTAGGAAAAGATAGAAATTGATGATGGAGAGACATTTTATGAGTACTAATAGAGATCGAGGATTGGCTCGAAGGGATCCAACATGGGTGAGTGATTCCTTTAGTGCATGTATGGTGGAAGAATGATAATACCTATGAGATAAAATGGGAGTAGATGTATAAGATATGTGTTCAGTTCCCTCATCTTTTTGAGTAGCCTTTGTTTTGGATTTTCAGGGATGTAAATCCACAATGTGTGGAGAATTTAATGTACTTAATTTTTTTTTATTGACCTCAAATATTATATGAATTAATTCTAAGACTAGGTGCTAAGACAATGTTCATTTATGAGTCCCGGTGTTCTCACCATAAATGCTTGAATAATATTAAAATATTAAATAGCATGCATGCAATATTTTCCTGAAAAGTGGAATAACATCTAAATTAACTCCTAGATCGAAAATCTGAGGTTACCATTGTGTTCAGAGTGGTGACTTTACCCTAGGTGGGCCTAACAATGAATAACTTGGGTCAGTTATGAAAATTAGTTTTTAGACATTTTAATGAATATAATATATTATGGATTTATTTTAATTTAATGACTTGTCAATGCAATGATGCAATAATTATGTTTAGTTTAAGTAAATATCTTGGTAGAGACCCAAGGTCTGACTCAAAAACCAAAACATTACTTAGAGTCTCTCAAGAGAATCCATGGATAATTCTCTCAGCAGACAACGATGTGACTGTGATCAATGATCATTCTTGATGGATCACTAATGGAAATCAGTCTTCAACAATGAGCAATCCCATTCCCAGGTAGGGCATGTTTTTTTGATTTATTTACCCATTATTAGATTAATGATGAATGAGGACTAATGAACGAATATGTTTATATGCACTTCGATCATTCTTATGGGATAAGTTTTATTTACAGGATTTTATGGGGATTATTTTTTATATTGATTTTGATTGTTGATCATTCATAAAGGAATGGATCGATGCTGGAATGAACAATGTTCCAGGTTCATTTCTTAGGCTTGTTCCATGTGTTATGATCTCTCCCTTTTTATATGCATGTACTCAGTTCTTCATGGGGTTGTGAAAGAATGATTATTGTGTCACGACCCGCCCCCCAGGGCCCATTTAGTAACTACCCCAATCCCGCCTTCCATAGGTTAGGGGCAGGCGAATAGCACCAAAGGCTTAAATACCTATAAATGGGAAGGTGTCACCTTTATAAAAGGTAAATACACACACAACCAGAGTACAAGTGGAATAAAACACTTTGTAAAGCAGTAACAAGTGTGATGAAAGTACAAAGGCGTCGGATATACAAGCCCAACAGAAAGGTACATCTAAAACTGAATGAAAGTTCAACTGAAAAAACAAACAGCTGAATGGTGAAGCAGCTCCTGGATCATCCGTCGGGTTCCTAACTGAAGGGTAGGTACAAATTTCCTCCTCAGCACTCTGTTTCTATCAGTCTGCTCCATGTTCCATCACACCGAGTGTCCACCTCTAGGTACCTTCCAGTTCTCATACACTCTACCTCGGCTAGTGTTGTCCGTCATCTGCATCCAACACAACAAGGTGAAGGCATTGGCCATGCAGGGGTAAGTATAACGATACTCAGTAGGGACCCCGAGACCCTCAAAGTATCACTAAATCCAACAAGGATAAACCACAAAGAAATACCTCAACAGATAACCTTTACATAGGTATATTCCCATACATATACCAAAGTTATCATGTAACCCCTCTCAATCATGAGGAAAACACAAAGGTCATTGACTCAGCTCAATCCAGAATTTTCATTATCAAAACCAAAACTACTGGAGAACTCCTCCTCTGTCGAGTACAGTGGCCCTGCCACGACTACGAGGCGCTACTCACTAACGTTATACTGTTGAGGTACTCCTCCTTTCGAGTACCACGGGTCTCCTGCCAAACCGGGCGCTCCTCCGCTATGAGTCTGCCGCCAAACTGGGAACTTTCCCTAATAGATGTCAGAGTTACTCCTCCTATCGATTACCACGGGTCTGCTGCCAAACTAGGCGCTCCGCCCACCATGGTTCTACCGCCAAACTGGGTGCCCATCCACTGGGATAGTTGAATCACTCCGAGTCAAATCGGTCAAGCAATCATCAGGTCTACAACTACTAGGTCTCTGCACTATGTCTGCTCATCTCCGGGAGGATCCGCTCTGTGAGCTGCTATTCGATACTCCAAGTGTCACTAAGTCTCAGGTGGAAGTATCTCAATGGACTACCATGTCAAAGGGGTCTCAACGCAATAGACGGCGCATCAATCGGACGCCCGGTCTGTGAGTTATTAGCCATTTTGTTTTGGGGGACTGGTTGGTTTCGTGTACAAACCAACCCGACCATATCTCAACTCTACCATGAACTCCCATGGGTTTTACTCAAAGGAACCGTTTCTCAACGAGATTACCAATGTCACTAACAGTTTTTCAAATGGACGTCCATTTTGATAGTTATTGGCTTTTCCATTCTAGGGGACCGATTGGTTTTTAAGCTAAAACCAACCTGACCATACTCCAACTATGTCCAAAACATAACTGGAATATTTCAAAGAACCTTCTCATCAAATGGAATCCAAATTCATTGACGTCACGTCAATCGGACGCTCGTTCCTTAAGTTATAAGAGTTTCCGTTCCATGGGCCCGGTTGGTTCCGTGTTCAAACTAACCCCGACATACAAAAAATTCACCTAAACCTTGATTGTAATATAATAAAACGACCGTCTCTATCCGAGTAATCTTCTGCAACCGACGTTACGTCGATCAGATGTTCGTAGCACATGTTATGGGGAATTAACTGAAAACGGTCCGAAAAAGGGGGCTCTAGGCATGGTTCGACCCGGCCCGACGGGGCACGGCCCTACCCGCGGCTGGCCCTGGGTCGGCTAGGCCGGACGAGCAGGGGGGAACTTGCTTGGTCACGCTAACCAGATAGCGGCGGTGCCCTACAGGTCCCGCCCTAATTAAACAAAGGGGGCGGTTTATTCACCCCTGTCTCCCGTAACAGAACTGGAAAATACTAGTTCCTCACCACAGAACCACTGGGTTCCACCCAACCGCAACTTCCCCTTTTGGAGCAGCGCGACGGCGCCACGCTGTCTCCGACCGCCATCGCCCGAATGGTCGTGGTGCCTCTACCGTGTAGCGCAATGGTGTCGGGCTTTCTTCCGACTGCCATAGACCTTCTGGTTGTGACCCTCTTACTCTGGCACGGTGTGACAACACCGTGCTCCACTGGTATTTCCGCGACCCATGGTGGTCGTAGTCCCATTCTTCGCACATCTTTGATGACCTAGTGACAATTGCGCTGCCGGATACTTCTGCGGTTTCCACTGCCGGTGGTGTTGTTGCACCATCGTCATCGTCAATCCAATAAGAACCATCAGAGGGACATCAGGCCGTGTTTGTTCAGCCCGTGGCCTCTGCATTAGATGATAATATCTACTAACAGTGTACCACAATAAAAGATGAGGTTTGATGATTTAAATTAATCAATAATGACCCCTACCTAGAAAATACTTCATATGTCGTCGAGTCGCGGAAGACAAGCGTCACAGTAGTTAGGCATCGGAGCAGAATGGTGATGATTCTGTCGACGTCGGAGTGCACCTGAAGAAGAAGTGTATTTTGTGACTTCGCGTTCTTCGAATCGTAGAGTGTTCTTCATCGAGGAAGAAAGATGTTCTTCGTGGAAGGAGGGAGCTCTTCTATTTCTCCAGAGGTTCCTCCACAAATAATATTTGCTATGAAAATATCTAATTAGATTTCTCTCACTTTAAAGAAATGCCAACCAAATCAAAAAGATTCAAATCCACCAAAAATAATTAATTAATTTGTGGTGTACAAAATAATTAGTTCACTGAGTTGTCATATTAATGACCATGTAGAAGGTGGAGAGTTTAGCAATTATGGGGTGGTTGTCAAGAATTAAACAAAGGGTTTATGGGAGTTGAAGAGAGTTATGGGGAGATGAAGGGTTAGGGATCGTATGGGACCCACCTCACAAATATCCACATATGGGAAGTTATTTGGGTTTGGGCCCTACCAATAACTTCCACATGGGAGGAAATAACCAACTCTCAAATAAAATTGTGTACCACACCATTTTATTTAATTTAAGATTAATCCCCAAAGAATTAACTTTCAACCCGTATGAAACGCAACTGCGATAAATGTCATCTTAAGCGAATGCCGGTGCTGTGAGTTCATCGGTTTCCTCAGATTTCAATTCTGAGCACCAGTTCAAATGATAAAAAAACCCGCATGTATGATTACTGAACGTACCTGAACAAAAATTTAGAAACTGATTCCAGGCACACCGGGCCTCAGAATCAGGCGCCGTTAGATATTGCAGAAACGTAAAATTCTAAAGAAATTAAGAAAAAAATTTACTTGAGATTTACGCATCCATACATTACTCCCACATCAGGGCTCTACGTCCCTATAAAGCTACAAAACACACTAGGAAAACAAAAGGGGGGTACTGAGCACACATTTGATCCTCCCGCTCCCAAGTTCTCTCCTGGAGATTCCCATACTGCCAGTGAATGTGCACCAGAGGTATCAACCATCCACGCGGGATCACTCCTGTCAATCCTCAATCTCCACTCGAAACTCCATGAAAGTTACCCCATCTTTGATGTCCATTTCCACGTGGTCGATGACGATGGATTGGTCATGGATGCATCTCTTTAGCTGACATATGTGGATGACGTCATGAACCCAGTACAACTGAGGTGGAAGGGCTAGGCGGTAAGCCACCTCACCTACTCTACTGAGGACCTGGAAAGGTCAGAAGAATCAAGGAGATAACTTGCCTCCTCACCCAAATCTCTGTAGACCTCGTCAAGGTGAGACCCGTAAGAAAACATGGTCGCCATCCTCGAAATTCAGTGGTCTCCGTCTCCTTTCAGCATAGGACTTCTATCTTCCATGTGCAGTCTTCATCCACTCCTGGATGATCTTCACCTTCTATTGTAGCCTCAAGATGGTCACACTAGTCAACCTATGCCTCATCTCTTGAAAAGCTCTGCTGGCATCTCTCTGACCACATGAAGGGTTTCCCCTTCTTCATCAATGCTAAAAGAGGTGCAACAACTCTGGAGAAGTCTTGAAAAAATCTAAATTTGGATGACACATGAGTGATCGACTGCACCCACTAATGCATGATTCCATCCTATGCTACCTGGGGTTTCCTTTTCACCGACCAAGGAAAAACAATCCCAACATTGTAGGTAAACCAAAACATTTTTTCCTAATACAGTCAATCTGTGTATGAACTGTGGTTGCCCACTCCATACCCAAACTAATGTCATAAGGCCTTGAAACTTCCACCAAGAGGTTCCAACCGAAACTCTCACCCCAAGGGTCAGATCACACCGTCAGCATAAGCATGATTATTGAGTCTCCTCCCAATGGAATCTCAAGATGTGAGGGTCAAGTCAACAGCTTAACCGGAAACTCTAGGTCTAGGACAAGATTCATGGAAGGAAGGAATGATTCGTATCAATGTCTGTTTTTAGGATATCTAGTAGTAGACATAGTCCATACCTAGAATCATTCCTAGAGACCCTATGTCACACTCTTTAACTACATGTATCTACTCTGTTCCCCTTCCCTCCAGCTCCCTGAGCCTGGAGGGGTCTATTATGGTGTCTGGTTGTAACATGTCCAAATGTACATCACCACATGCTTCCCTCCTAGCTCTTCTTACATGTCTGATGCTCTGCAGATTCATCTTTCCTTAACACTTCCTCTTCTTGAAACATTTTACATGCCCAAGTCTCTGAGACTAGTGACAGTTTCCTACATACCCACTGATAACAGTCTCTAGCTATTTCCATTCATCCAAAGAACATTCAACCACAAAGGTTCTCTCTAGCACCCTAGGATAAGTAGGAATGAATAGAGGAAAAGTGTTGGATTACATTTCCTTTAAATACACCTTGCACTAAGGTCTAAGCTCTAAAGCACTGATCGTATCGTAGTCATCAATTATCAGGAATGATTGGTACATCTCGATAAATACTCAGCTACCGACATGCATCCTGCCGAAGCTGTATAAGCTCTAGAAAAATCTCATCCACCTCCTTAAGCCAGTCCTCTGCCGCTTGTGAGTCGGGCTCATCTCAGAACCTGAGGGGTGTCTGATGCTGAAACACATGCAAGGAACTAAGACTACAAGTGTCATCTACCGGTACCTCCAGTTGAAACTACTAACCAATAGGTAGTGATATAGCTGGAACACTACCCGAATATACTATCTTAGGAAACAGTCAACGTACCGAAGCCTCATCACTATGTAGAACAACCTCATGGTCACTCACTGGGAAACACTAGTACCTAAGATCACCCGATACTATAGAAGTGTCTAAACAAGGTGTATAACTCTAGCAATCGCCTACATCCAGTCCACTACTGCCTGGGAATCTGTCTCGCCTTGTAACCTCGGAGGCCTCTACTGCTGGAACCCATGCAACATGCTCTATTAACATGCACTGTCTGCTAGTACAGATGGTGGTATATTCTTCCCAACGAGTGGTGGTGCTACTAGTACACCACCCGAAAGTTCCATCATAGCAAGAGGGCCATGCACTAGAGCCTCATCACTTGGTGGGCCATCATCGGGTACTCTATCAGAATTCCAACTGACTGTCTGCATGGAGGAATCCTGAACAGATGTGAAATGGTCAAAAGACTATATCTGGTGAGCTTACTTGGTTTGAGATGACTTAAAGAAATTTTTTGGAAATAGACACACAATCTGTGTTTTCGTGCACTAAGTCGAAAATCAATAGTCAGCGTCCTGGTGTATGGATACGTTGGCCGCCGCACCAACACTGGACTCCCGAAACAGAAAGCCACACTTGGTACCCTTAACAATATTTCTTCATAGAAATGAAATATTAGAGTCATAAGTTCTATGGTATAACTGACTCCTCTGATACCAATTTTTCACGACCTGTCCCCCAGGGCCTGTGTCGTAACTACCCCATGCCCGCCTTCCGTAGGCCAGGGGATGGAGACTAGCACCAAAGTCGTAAATCCCTATAATTGGGAAGGATTTTCCTTTATAAAATGTAAACACATACACACAACCAGAGTACAAGAAGAATAAAACACTAAGTAAAGCGGTAAAAAGTGTGCTGAAAGTACAAAGGGGCCGGAAATACAAGCCCAATGGAAAGGCATAGCTAAAACTGAATGAAAGTACAACTTAAAAGACAAACAACTGAATGGTGAAGAAGCTCCTGGATCATCCTCTGGGTTCCTACTTGAAGGGTAGCTACAGATGTCATCCTCAGAACTCTACGTCTATTGGTCCACTCTGTGTGACGTCATGCCGAGTGTCCACCTCCGGGTATCGTCCAGTCCTCGTACACTCCGCCTCAGTCAGTGCTGTCCGTCGTCTGCATCCAACACAATGAGGTGTGGGCATTTCCCATGTAGGGTTGAGTATAATGATACTTACTAGGGACCTTGAGACTCTCAAGGTCTCACTAAATCCAACAAGTATAAACCACAAATAAAGATCTTAACAGATAACCTTTACTTAGGTATATGCTCATACATATAAATAAGTTATCAAATAACCCATATCAATCATGAGGAAAACACAAAGGTCATTCACTTAGCTCAAAAAATGATTTTAATTATCGAAACCAAAACTGCTGGAGAACACAAAGGTCATACATATACCGATGTTATCAAGTAACCCATCTCAATCATGAAGAAAACACAAAGGTCATTGTCCCGGGGGCCCGGTTGGTTTCATGAACTAACCAACCCGACCGTATCTCAACTTTACCCCCAAACACCCATGGGGTATACTAAAAGGAACCATTTCTTAAGGAGATTACCAATTCCGCTGACAGTTTTTCAAACAGACGTTCGGTCTGAGAGTTATTGGCTTTTCCGTCCTAGGGGCCCAGTTGGTTTTTAAGCTAAAACCAACCTGACCATACTCTAACTACATCCTAACCTTATGTGGAGTATTCCAAGTAATAGTCTCATAAAAAGGAATCCAACGTAGTTGACGGAACATCAATCGGACCTCCGGTCCTTAAGTTATAAGCCTTTCTGCTCCGTGGGCCCAGTTGGTTTCGGGTTCGAACCAAACCGACCATACCCAAAAATCATCGAAACCTTGGGTGTAATATACTGAAACGACCATCTCAATCTGAGGAATCGTACGCAAGTAATGGTGTGTCTATAATATGTTTGTACATCATGTTATGTGAAATTAACCGAAAACTGCCTGAAACTGGGGGTGTGGGCCCGGTCCGACCCGGCCAAACCCACCCTGGGTCGGCCCGAACCGGGTGACCCAACCCGGGTCTGGGTTTGGCCCAGCTGGCACGGCCCGGTTGGGCACTTCCCGGCCAGGCCGACCAAGCGAGGGGGGGGGGACGCCCCTGGTCACGCTGACCAGGCGGCAACGGTGCCCCGCGGGGCCCGCCCTAATTAAACAATGGGGCGGTTTTTACGGCCCTTGTCTCCCATAACGGAACCGGAAAACGACAATTCCTCTTGACGAAACCACCGGGTTCCACCCTGGTGCACCCTCACTGGCGGCTAGCTCAGTCGGACGACCTTCTGCCTATTCACCGTGGCCCAGCCACGACATCCCCTTCTGGCGTCGGGCGATGGCACCACGCTCTCTCCGACCACCGTGGCCCACATGGTCGCGGCCCCTCTACTGTGCGGTGTGATAACGACTTGCTTTCTTCTGACTTCCATGGACCTTCTGGCCGCGAACCTCTTCCTCTGGTGCGGTGCGACGGAACCGCTCTCCTCCGATATTGTCGCGGCCCGTGGTGGCCGTAGTCCCATTCTTCTCACAACTTCGGCGACCCGGTGAAAATTACCCTGCCAGATTCTTTTGCGGTTTCCTCTACTAGTGGAACTGTTGCGCCATCTCTGTCATCAATCCAATAAGAACCATTAGAGGGATTTCGGGCCGTGTTTTTTCAACCCACACACTCCGCATTAGATGATAATATCGACTAACTGTGTACCACAATAAAAGACGAGGTTTGAGGATTTAAATTAATCAATAACGACCCCTACCTCAAAAGACGTCGTAAGTCATCAAGTCGTAGAAGACAAGTGTCACGGTAGTCGGGCGTTGCGGAAGAATGGTGTTGATTCTGTCGACGTCAGAGTGCACCTGAAGAAAAAGTGTCATTGGTGACTTCGAGTTCTTAAAATTGTAGAGCGTTATTCGTCAAGGAATAAATCCATTCTTCATGGAAGGAGGGATCTCTTCTATTTCTCCAGAGGTTCCCCCACAAATAATATTTTCTATGAAAATATATAATTAGATTTCTCCCATTTTAATGAAATTCCACCCAATTCAAAACGATTGAAATCCACCCAAAATAATTAATTAATTTGTGGTGTACAAAATAATTAATTCACTGAGTTGTCATATTAATGGCCATGTGGAAGGTGGAGAGTTTTTCAATTAAAGGGGGGTTGTCAAGAATTAAACAAAGGATTTAAGGGAGTTAATGAGATTTATGGGTAGATGAATGGTTGGGGATCGTGTGGGCCCCACTTCACAATTATACACACATGGGAAGTTATTTGGGTGTGGGTCCCACCAATAACATATCCATGGGAGGAAATGACCAACTCTCAAATAAAATTTTGTACCACACAATTTTATTTAATTTAAGATTAAAGCCTAAAAAATTAACTTTCATCCTGCATGAAACACAACTGTGGTAAAGGTCCCCTTAAGCGAATATCGACACTGTGATTTCATCGGTGTCCTCAAATTTCAATTCCAAGTACCGGTTAAAAAGATAGAAAAACCGGCACATACGTTTACTGAACATACATGAACAAAATTTCAGAAATTGATTCTGGGCACACCGGGCCTCAGAATCTGGCACCTGCAGAAATTGGGGACTCATAAAATTCCAATTAAATTAACAAATAATTTTCCTTGAAATTTCTAGGTCTTTACATATTGCGCGTTCATTTCATGCCACAACAATCCAAAATTGAAGAACCAATATTGGGAAGACCTAACATAGGTGAGATGACAATAGAAGAATCGAATTGATTCAAGAGATATTGTTTTTTAGGAAGTTTTCATCCGATGGATTGAAAGTAGTTTTCTGAGCCGATTGAAGGCCCAAAACACCTGGATCTAGTCTTAGGGTATTGAGGAAACCCATGATCTAAAGTTTTGGGATGAAAAAATTCCCAAAACAAGATCCTTGAGATCTACTAAGATGCATGGATGAAGAATGATAAATTCAAGAAACTCATGATAAACACGAGATGTAACCCCAGGCTACAAATCATTGGCCCCCACTGAGCAATGACTTGGGTTCCAGAGATATATAAATTTCACTTGGACTGTGTTCCCATCACAAGGGGTGTGACTCCATCACACAGTGTGTGACCCCATCACATGGTGTGTAGGTCATTCCCTAATACTCGGTATGTTTCTTGGGAGATACATAGTCATGGGGTGGAGTACATAGGTTTCCAACATGGATTGTACCACACCACACAACTGTTCCTGGGCCAAGTACATAGACTACCCCATGCACTGGTACATAATAGAGACACATGAGTTGACATAGTGTACTGGAACATGTGTGAAGTACACAAGTGGGCCTAGAATGGAAGGACATTGCATGTGACTTCTCCTACATGCCATGTACCCAAATTATATATAAAAATGGTAGAATGACTCTTGACGTTGTACATGGGCAGTACCTGGGGTCAAGGAATATGACGTGTGACCCTAATACATCCCATGTATACCTTTATACACGGATCAAATCTCTTGTCCACCATACATTTGACACATTTTATCAGGGTTTGTTCTGTTTATCGCTTCCCTAAAGGTTGATGGATATCATTTTCTACTCATAGGAGTATGATCCCTTCAACCGAACATCCTAGATAGAGCCATTTTAATACCCCACGTGGGATAGTGGAGGATCCTTGATGCATTCTTTGTTCCCTATACTGAGTCCTTAGTATTGACATAACCCACTTCAACAGGTGTCTATCAACTACTTAGCGGGTTAATCCAGATATATTTATTGGTATCACTCCATGGAACTAGATTTGATACTCATCTATTATATCATATCTCACTCATTAGATCTATCATCATATCGCTCTTGTGATAGTTCTGAATAAATAATACTTCTCAGATGAACATAATCAGTGCTGTCGAGCTGAGGAGTGTGTTCTCTCAGATGAGTGACCTATGAAATCATTGATATGGATACCCAGTTTTAGTATAAAGTAGTTGTGACTTAACTCTAGATTTCATGTCTTGGTTTTGAGTATATCTAGATACTCTTGTTATATTTGATGTAGAAATATACCTCATAGTGCTTATTATACTTTCCTTTTTGTATTTATTTGTGGTTTTGGGTGGTCCTACAGAGTATTGTTATACTCACCCATGCCTGGGATTTTACCACACGTGTCATGTCCTATGTAGATGAGCGACCTTTTGATAGTGCCCTAGGAAGATTGGGAACTAATGGTTCCATGTGAGATCAGGCAGATTGAGGTGTTCCTACAGTTATATACAATAGTCATAGTACCTCTTCATAGAGGTTTTATTGTGGTTAAAAATTTCTTTTTGGGTGGGCTTTTATTTTGGATTAGTTTTCATTTCAATACTTTACTTTCCTATTGTACTCTAGTTGGGATATATTGTTATTGATGCATTTGGTTATCATGGTTTTTAAATTTTATCATTTTGTGGGTTTGGAGATGTGTGTGTGCGTACAAGAACATAGGAAATGCCTCCCATATTGGTGATATTTTCACTCGGTTCTAGTCAACAACACCTGGCCTATTAAAGGCGGTATTGGAGAGTTGCAGTATAACCCCCACTAGAATGGGTCATCACATATACAAAGACCCAATAGTTCCCAAGAAGGGATTGAGTCTAAATTTAATTGGGTTTCCTCACTGAATTCCAATACTCATGACACTATGACATAAATTGTTAGAAAATTTTATAAATTAGTTTAAAGGATATTTAAACAATGTTTACCAAAACTATAATTTTTTTCCAATGAATGAATCAATAGTTATTGTTAATACATTTCTTATTTTATTTTTCATGTTCATTTCCATTTTAAATTTAAAAGGATACACCAACCCACAAGAATGGTATTACCATAGACTATAGGACTTAACTTCCATACTCTATCCCATTGATGGTGGTACTTCAAGACAATTATAGATTCCATTGAACTCATTCCCAACTCTTTATTCTATCATCATTTCAAGTCATTTCAATCAGAACATTTTATTATTTTAAAATAATTTCAAAAAAAATTACATTAATAAAACCAAACCATAATTTTAAAATATTAATCTTATAATTATAAAGAGAATGGTTTTCCAAAAACCAATCACTTTAATTAATGACCAAGGAAATTCCAAAACATGATTTTCATCATGAATAATAAATATATTTCACAATCATTTTATTAAAATAATTTAATTAAAAACAATCCTTCATGTTCTAAACAATGTTGAGTTGAGATAGAATCCACCTACCTCTCAATAATTGGATAAAATGAAGAAAAAAACAAATATTCAATACTCAATCAAAATTAAAATTACCTTCAATAGTCCCAAAAAATAAAATCATAAAGTAAGTCACGAAACACATATATTTCCATAACAAACTGGAGTTATTATACTATGAGTGAATAACTGAGGATATAAGAATAATAAAAAATAATTGAAACTTACTGACGAATCCATGCCTCTAATAAACATTGATTCACCTAAACATCACTCATGGATCGAAGTTGATCATCTATAATTACTTTAGGGGAAAATTAATTAATGTTATGAGAGGATTAATGGAAAATCAAGGGATTAATGGGATAACTAAAATTAGATCAATTCCTAATGGAGTAACATGTATACACCATATAGATAGGTTGTATGGTTTGTAAAATTGTATTCCAACCATGTACTACTTTTATCTTAAGGCCACACCTCCAACCGTTGGCTCACATAGTTAGAAAAACCTTGCACCAACTATGCATTTCCATATATTTCAAGATGAAATGTTTTCATGGGATGTCACATGGTATATTAAAACAATGGTAAAGACATGAGAATTAGTAGTGTTCAATATCTCCCATTTAACTATTTTAATGAAATGGTGCATGTTTATACTAACTATGGAAAAATCACGAACCTCCATAAAATCCACCAAAATATTCCAAAACCCCTCGTAACCTCATAAAACATAACTGATACAATATATAAACTCAAAATAAATGAATTAAGGGAAATGTACATAAAGATGGGGGTGAAACATTCTCCCTGCCATTGGAATTTCCAACCTGAAGAATTATAAATGCCATGTATTCCTTAAATAGTCTTGACCAATGCTCCACCATTTCCATCTCAAAGTCCTCGTTTCTTTATGAATCAGACTATAATGTCATAAAGACCAAAATAGAAAAATGATTTTCCAATAATATATCTTCTAAACTGTATCTGTAATACATATTGGGACATAAATCAATGTAGTGTCTAGATATAGATCAATGTGATCCCAATTTTTTTTGATTGAATAATAATACTTTTTATTTATATGAAAGCAAGTACAATGTCAATGAAACCCAAAACCCAAAACCAAAACCAAGCCAAAACCACAACCAAAACCAAAACCAAACCAAAACCAAAACAAAAACCAAAGCAGGACAATCAAGGAGGTCTGAAGAAGTCAAGACCAAGAGCATCCCTGATAGCGATGTCCACGCCGACCGAAGGAAGGGATCCAAGGTAATTAAAAACCAAGAAAGGGGGATGGGGGTCGCCCGAGAGGACAAGAAGTCCGCAAGACGATTACACTCGCGCCATGTGTGGATAATCTCGATGTCACCGGGAATAAGAGCCGTATAGTTTCGTATGATATAGGTGATCTTCCAAGGGGGATCGATGTCACCTTTTAGGGAGCTCCAAATGATCTTCAAGTCTCTCTCCACTGTAGTCAAGGGGAGATCCCTCGAGGAGCAAAGCTCTAAGCCGCTGAGCATGGCCTTGGCCTCCACCACCATAGGGTCACCAGCTCCGTATGAGGTGTAGAAATCAAGGACAATGGAGCCAAATGCATCCCGAAAAGCCCCCCCTCCTCTCATTCCCCCCTGGCCGCATGCCCCGTCAGTATTGATCTTTAGCTCATGAGGAGGAGGGTGCCATATTACCCAAGAACCATGCCTAGAAGGAGGTGGGGGACCCAGTGAGCGTAGAGTGCTGGAGTAGCGACTGAGGGAGGGTGCTGCCTCCTGATTCTTATGGAGCGAGGCAAGCTCATCAATTAACAACCTAGTCTAGAGGATCAAACCATGGAAAGAGGGGTGGGTCCCGTGGTGCCTCAAATGGTTACGTGGCTTCCAGATGCTCCAAAAGCCAGCAACGAGAACAACTGAACGACCATCCTCCGCATGTTTGGTGGAAGCACCATAGTACCAGTGCTGGAAGAGATCCAAAAATGAGGGAATCATCCCTGAAAACGCCATATCATCACCCAAGGTAGGCCACAGCTGACCAGCCCAGTCACTCTGAAGGAAGAGGTGGGTCGAAGTCTCCTCCTTGGGAGTTAAACAGCAGCAACATCTTGAGGTAAGTGGAATACCTTTGTCCTTGATTTCCATCTCCGTTGGGGTAGCATTGGATCAGACCCTCCAGATTAGAAAGTTGAACGTTGCTGGGATAAACTTTCACCAGAGAATGATGCCCCAAGGATCACTAGATGGCTGCCTAGGAAAGGACTTCTTGTAGTCCCTTGCAGAGAATCTGCCTATAGAAGAACCTCTGAATACACACCTATCCGTGGACGCATCCAAATAGATGTCACGGAACCGAGCCTCATGGGGGGGGGGGGGGCTGAGGATGGCTTTGAGGAAGGAAGGATGGAGAGAGGCCTCCTCAATTGAGTGGTTGGGAGTTGGACAACCCGGTAATCCGAGAAAGCCACTCCCCCAGTTTCACTCCTAGAAGTTTGAGGTTCCCTGCCTGATAATCCATTGGGAGTGCTCCCGAAGAGAGGACACATGGGAGCGGAGGGAGATCCAAAGGGGGGAAGGTTTCCTACAATTCTCCTTGAGCCCAAACCCGTACTTCCCCTAATGGAATGGCTCCACAATGTCTGGCCCTCGATAACTTGCCATGCCAAATTGCCTTGCAAGAAGAACATAGACTCACCCCAGCTTCTCACATTGATGACACCATGCTCTATAGGATTCGCTAATCTGGTCCAAGAGGCCCATCTGCAATGAACATAACAATGAGCGTCTCAAAGGAAGGAGAAAAAGATGGACTCCAGCCGGTTGATGACTGACCGAGGGACCTTCAGAACAGAAAGTATGTGCATGGGGATAGAGGACAACACGCTATTAATGAGAGAAATCCCCCCCAAAGGATAAGAAATGGTTATTCCAATTGTTGATGCGGCTAATAACCCTATTAGAAAGATCCTCAAAATGATGAAATCAAATCCTCCTTGGAGTAATAGGGGCCCCCAAATAAGTCATGGGGAACTACTTCCCAGGGATCCCGAGTACCCTTTCAGTAATCACCTTGCATCATCCCGGGAAGTTCGAAGGGAGGAACACACCACTCTTATCACGGTTGATAAGTTTCCCACTCCAATGACCATATTCGTCTAAGATCATCACCATGCTCTTGATAGAGGGGATCCTCCCATTGATAAAGAATATCACATCATCTGCAAAGAGGAGGTGGGAAACGTTGGGGACCTGAGCCCCGCAGTGGAAAGGGCAGACAGTGCCTTACTGCATGGCCATCGTGAAGTACCTGCTAAGAGCGTCTTGGGCCAGAATAAACAAGGTTGGGGAGAGGGGGTCTCCTTGGAGAAGGCCTCTAAATGACTTGATAAACCCACATTGATTCCCTGCCAAGTTGATCTTAAACCAGGGGGAGCTATAGCAGCAGAAAAGGATGTCAATGACAGCTTCTGAGAATCCCATACATCTCATGGTGCAGATGATGAAGGACCACCCCAGATGGTCATATGCTTTATCCATATCTAGTTTGATGACCATGTTCGAGCCCACAACCTTCCTGTTCAAATCCCATACCATCTCTTGGGCAACCCCAACAACCCCTTGAATTTATCTCCCTCAAATGAAGGCGTGCTGCTCATCTGAAACCCTCTGATGTGTGAAGGAGGAGAGCCTACTATTCATGATGGTATCCATAATCTTATAGGTAAAGTTACACAGACTGATGGTCTGGTAAGGGGAGATAGAGGATGGATAGAAAACCTTTGGGATCAAGATCATGGTGGTAGCAGTCTACATGCGTGGGAGAAATCTGCCTCTGAAGAAGTCCTGGACGGCCTTAGAGAGATCACTTTTGATAATGTTCCAATAAAAGGTGTAGAAGGATCCCGGGAATCCATCTAGGGTAGGCGCACTTTCAGGGTTGAGGTGAATCACTACCTCCAATATCTCCTTCTCATTCAGGACACTACAAAGAATGTCATTTGCATGGCTAGAAACGCTACATGGGATCGAGTCAAACAGCTCCACCTGCCCAGTGGGATAGCCATTCTGGAATTGAGGGTTAGGATCACATAGTAGGGATATGAAGTGGGAGAACACCATGGTGCCAATCGGTTCTGGGTCACTGGAGAAAGTCCCATCCTCAAGCCGAATATTGGGAACATGGACCCCATGCTTCTCCTTCAGGCACATGTGGATGAAAGCTGTGTTACGATCCCCCTCTCTAAGCCAGGAAATGCGGGCACAATCCCGAAGGCGTCTCTCCTATTCAAGAATAAGCACATTCGAATGATGTTTTTTTGATACATGAAGCGACAAAAACCTCATCATACCACTGATCTCCCAAAGAAAATTTAGTGTTCTCAATGTCTGTCATAGTATCCTCCATGATCAGCTGGTTAGTATCTTGTGATGTGGACCAAACTAGAAGAACCTGCTTCAAGCGTCGAAGATTGGAGTGAATACGGACCCAACTACCTTGCTGGAAAGGGGAGTTCCATGACTATTCCACAACCTCGAGAAACCCAGGGTTTTGAGATCATAACTTGGAGAAAAAGAACCGGCCGGGTGATGGGAAGCTCGATCTCATATGGATAAGGAGGGGGGGAGTGGTCAGACACAGAGCAGACCAGATGATGGACCTCAATATTCTGGAAAGCCAAGATTGCATGGATGTTGCCCAAGAAACAATCAAGTGTGCACCAACTTCTTCTATTTCCCTGTTGATTATTACACCACGTGAAATTGTCACCTGAAAATCCAAGATCCAGTAGCCCCTCTTGTGCAGCGAAAGAGGAGAAATCCAACCTGTCATTGTGAGGGAGATTCGTACCACCTTTCCTCTCAGATGGGTGCATGATGGTATAGGAATCTCCTCCCACGATCCAAGGGCCCACTCCTGGATTAAAAGACCTGAGATCCGTCCAGAGTTGTTCCCGTAGGATAGAATCCCATTTTGCATAAATAAAGGAACATGAGAAAGAACGGTTCCCATCCATCACCTTGACTGAGAAGTGTTGGTCCGACGATGAAAGCAGGTCGATCATCAAACTAGAACTCCAGAAGATCCAGATGTGGTGATTCACTGGCTCTCCATGCATGAAAAGCCGCAAGCCGATTCACTTAGCGAACTCCCAAATCTTGAGAGGAAAATGTTTGGGCTCCAAGACCAAAACGATGGCAACCTTATGAAGAGACACTTGGGACGATAGGAACTCTATTTTCACCCTGGCACCAAGACCATAGCAGTTACATATAATGAGAGAGATAATTGGAACAACGTGCACCTCATACTGGCCCCAGGGGACAATGCCGGTTGGCAATGCTCCATCGAAGCCGCTAGATCACCTTTAGTCTGCAATCTGGTTACCATCCTCTTTAATGAAGACCTGTGGGAAGAGGCCAGGATAAAATAGGCTTCAAAGCCAGGCCGGGCGAGGCATCGTCTCCTTCCTCACAACTGTCTCGGGGATGAGAAGTCCGCCCTAGATGATAAGGCCGCGAAGGAGTTGCCAGTGGGAATCGGGGATCGCGACTTGGTAGGGCCATTCAGCCTGACTGAGGCTAGGGAAAAAATATCCAGGACGGGGGAGATAGGTGAGATAGGGATCAATGCCATGCACAGATGGGGTGGAGAGGGAAGAGGAGGGCCAAGGGGGCCCAGGGGAAACGAGGGGGAAGGAAAGGTGCAGGCAGGGGATCCAAAACAGGAACTAGAGCCAAGAATGGGGGAAGCAGAGAAGAGGGAAGGGGAGAGAGAGGAGGTGGGGGAGAGGGAAGGACCAGGGGTGGAGGACAACACAATGTAGGGTTCACCAGTCTTTTAGGCGATTGACAGGAGGCTGATGCAGTAGAAGATTCACCTTTCTCGAAATGATTTGGTATTCTGAAAGGAGCGTGGTGTGATGAACGCCTCCTACAATCAAAGGACGCATGGCCATAGATGTGACAGCTGCCACAAAAATGAGGCGCCGAAGGGTAGAAGGGACACTTCTGACACTCCAGGGAAGTCCCAACCCGGAGGATAATCTGAGCCGGAGGAGGAGACGAGCGATCCACGACAACACAGATTTGGGCTGTAGCTGTGTCGAGCAGGCAAAGATTCCAGTCATCCACACACAGGAACTCACCAAGTGAGTTCCTGATCACCTCTAAAAAGGCTATGTTTTGGAAAGGTAAAGGTTGGCCGAGAAGGTTAACCCACACCGCAGACTCCGGGGACTCCCGACCATGGTGGACATCTAGGGACCACCAGGAGAGATGAAAGCACCAATGGTCGAGATATCTGGGACTCCAAGACCAGGATTGGATGAAATCCTTCCGCGACTCCAGAATGATGAGGTAAGTCTTCTTGCTGAGATCCGACACCCTAGCCGGCTGATCCAAGCCCCACCCCCGCACAAACATCTGGAAGCGGCCCCGTAGAGGTTTATCAATCCCAAACCGGGCGACAAGGGACCAACGAAATCCTTCCACGACTACAGAACGATGAGGTAATTTTCCCCAATGTTTGGATTATATGCCTAGATTTTCCATCTATTTGTAGACGATAATCCATACTCATACTTAATTATATTCCAAGGGATTACAAAAATGATTTCCAAAAGAGATAGTAAAAATAGGTTCCCTATCAAATACAATTGAAAATCGTATGTCACCATATAACACCCCATGAATTCATCTTTTAAAATAAATTTGATAGCTTATGTTTCACATAATACCGAGTTCGATCACATAATAATCTATTGAATTAGTTGTTTAAAAAGAAGTTATGGATAGTATTGAAAACATTATGAAATTGTATAAATTTTATTTTTAAAAATTGAATACATTTTTGAATTCAGAATATTAATTTTATATAATGGTGAATTGTTTGTATTTTTATGTAAAGTATCAATTTTTAATGAATAGTGAAAAATAATGAAATTTTGTTAAATACTAATTTTTTTATTTAAATAATTATATTATTTTAAATTTATTTTAAATTCATAATAGACAAATAATAAATATAATAATTCTATTTAGATCATTAGATGTTTTTTATAATAAAATTATTTATAAAAATTTATTGAACTTATTAATGTCTCTTTTACCCTCATTCTATCCACAATTGTGGGATTAGCATTAAACATAATTTTATTACTTCTATGAATTAAATTTTAAAAAATTTAAATACATTATTGTAATCGATATGAATTGTTTTTCTAATAGAATAAAAATAGTGTTTAATGAATATTAACTTTAGTAATTTTGTTTACCATGGTGAAAGGTAAATAGGGTAATTAAAGGTAAAAATAATTGTATAATAATATAATGTGACCCTAAAATCTATCTTAATTTAATTGTATGAGTGTGTTTTGAAACAAAGTATCATTGGGTAAATTTTGGGACCACTTGGAGACACTTGGATAATGTTAATATATATAATTTTATATTTGAAGAAAATCATATTTTATTATACATTTGTTTTTAAAAAGTAAAATATTTTAATAAGAGGTTATATAAGTGATATTCTAAACTATAAAAATTAATTAAAAAGTTAAAATATTTATATAAATTATGATAATTTATTTGTAATTTTAGAAAATAAATAATTGAATTAAAAGATGACATAATGATAATGCAATAATTTATTAATTAAAGAAAGCATCAAATAAATGAATTAATAATATTTAAATAAATATCATATGAAATATTTGAGCACATAAACCAATAATTTTGATTCTATAGAGATTTTAGGGATGGCTTAAGGTAGTTTGTTCTATAGAATCAATTTGTTTGAATTTTTTAAAAAGTCAAATAATTAATAGCGTCAAAATTGACATAAATGAGATTTTAAAATAAATAATATTTTATTAAATGATATAAAATTAATAAAAATATATATTTTGGCCAAATAACTAGGATAATGTAAAGGATATTATAATTATTTATTTTTAATCATTTAATGAAAACGTGTCCATGAAAATTACAAATATATTATTAAAATCCATGAATATGAAAAACTAACACCCTCTCTTTTTGTATAAATAAAATAATGTTATATAGGGATTAATAGAGACAAATTCAATGATTAATAGTATCAGAAAATATAAAATGATTATAAAAATTATTTAAATTCATTTATAATTGTTAGATACTAAATATTTACCACAAATAATGACACTATAGTGAATAAGTAATTATTTTATTAATATAAATATCAAATAAATGATTTTTAAAATTTCAAAATAAATATAATTTGAATTAATTGTGGTGATAAACGAATTTTCAAGGTGAATAAAACATGTTTATAGTGTATTAAATGGTTTTTATGAAGTTATCTCTATGTTTGGATTTTATTTACAGTCATTGTAGTAAATAGTTTCAAAATTGACATTATTGATATTTTATAAAAATAATAATGTATTAAATAACATTAAAACAATAAAAATCTTTGAAAAATAAAAAGTGATAATTATAATCTCTAAAATTTCATAAATTTTCCATTTTTGGACAAGTGAAGACATATAAGTAAATATTTATAAACATTCAATATTTAGAATATTATTACCATAATTAAATCAAAATAGATTAATTAAGGATAAATCAAAATGATAAGTTTTAAAATAGAATCAAAACATTTCTAAATTTTATTTTTTGAGAGTATTTCGTCTCAAACTCATATTATATTCTAAATATTTCACTTTGGATACATTTTTAATTGAAAATTAATCTATCATATTTTAATACTTTATGAGTTTCATAAATTACCCATCACATCTCTTATAAAAGGGAACCTCTCCTTGTCTATTATTCAGCCATATAAAACATTTGGCTTAGCCAAAACCTACCCATTTCCTCCCCCAACATCCATATATTCATATTAGATTCCATACTTTTGGAATAAACCCATCCTAAGAAGTCCTTTTGTACAAACAAATAGGAGATACTCTAAAAATATGTAATTGTTTTACCATTTCAATTCAATTTATTTTATTCTTATACTCCCTATTAGTATTTTATATTTATAAAAATGTAATAACTCCAGTATCAGATATATATTGATATGTTATTATGATTATGATTCCACCATAATCTTCTTTTTATCTATCCTTCGAAAAGCAATATCACTATGTTTGTGTACAAACAAATTACCATCTCCATGCTATAGTGTAAATTGTTTCTCATCTATAATTTATTTTTATGGTTTTAGAGATGAATAAAATGGATATAAATAATAAATATGACATGATATTTGTTCTTTATAATTAAAATATCATCCATTTCTTTACCCATTTACCATTTTGTAAATGATGTTATCATTTTTGAGTATGTACGACTTACTATCTCTACAACATAATGAGAGTCATCCTCCACATTAACCATTCAAGAATGATTATAAAAATATATATAATGAATAATTTTGAAATATATGAAAAAAAAATTCCATTAGAATAATATATATATATATATACATATATTTCATTTATAGGCTTCTGTTCAATACGATAAGAAAACAGAAGCAACATTAATGCATACGTATGACCTACCCTATCTATGAATGGTGTATTCTATTTCATATATCAATATGTTATAAATATATTTATTTTATTAATATATACGTTTAATAAATCAATTTTTACATTCTGGATGTAATTAAATCATGATCTAAGTATAATGACCGTGAATAACATGTCAAAACACATACGATATGCAATGTATTTATTACCCAAAACATTGAATTAACATAGAATTGTAAACTAACGGTTAATATAAAGTAAAAATGAATCATATATGATATAATAAGTATTATTTTTATTTTTTTAGATGTTTATGATTTGATTAGAAGCATTATACAGGTGTTTCAGACATGTACGTAGAGTATCCGACCCAAAGTAAGAGATAATTTCACAATCTCATTATTATCTGAGATTGTTTATGTATAAGTATTAACATGGAAATATTTATCATCAATGTCCATGTTTCTAAAAAATTATTTCAAAAGGCTTCTTGATAATGTTTTATGTAAGGGAATATTTATCTAAAAAATATTTTTATATCATTTAAATATATATTCTTTTAATTCATTCTCAATAATGTCCATTTTTTCCAAATGGGTTTAATGATTTAATTATATGAATATGAATGTTTTAAAATGTTTATTCCTATAAATCATTTAAAAGTTGTATAGGACACTTTTATTAAAAAATAAAATTTTAAACTTATACTTTTATAAGCACATGTCATCGGAATAAATTATTTCAAAGAAAAATTTGTATTTTTGTCAAGATATTTTTAATTATTTTATTAGATTACTTTCATCAACGTCAAAATACTTTGTTGGAATTTATGCTTAATTGAGGTTGATTTATTATGATACAATCATCTATATTTTATTGAAGGGTATATGATATTTTTTGATTATGGATGTGCTTTTTTGATACCATTCATGGTTTATGGTTAAATTACTAATATTTCGTATGTTTGTTTAAATATGAATGTTTATGTTATTTTTACCCCTTTCATAAGAGGAAAGCATTGGACATAGTAAGTGATGGATTGGGCCTACTATACCCCCTTGACACATCAATATGTATCATGAGACAAACTAGTATCCTGGTACGAGGCCTTAGTGGTATGGTTATGAATGGTCTTGGCATGAGTCCTTGACAATATGGTTATGTGTGGTCTTGGAACGAGTCCTTGATGGTATAGTTGTGATGTTCAACATTATGAATTCCCTCATTATGAGATGAGATATTTATATTACGTGTGAAGATTCAACTAGTATAACACCAATGTGAATGATTAAGTGGAATAATTTGATTTATTCTTTCCATATTATGCTGAATATTTTGTTTAAAAGTCTTGTGTTTTAGTTTTATATTTTTCCTTAAAAGTATATGCTTCTTTAAGAAATCTAATACTATATTGTTTGACCTTACTGGGCATCAGATCTCACCCCTTTGGAATGTTTTAATTTACCAAGATTCCAAAAAGTTTTTTATGAAAGATATTTTGGATTAATCTTGGAGAATAATGGTGTTCTAAAACGATTATATAGATGGTCTTTTATTTTTGGAATTATAATATACACTTCATGTATGTAATCCATTTTCTGATACTTCTAAACTAATATTTCCTTTTGGATTTGATTCCATATAATCATGATGAAGTATTAAAATAATGAACTCACTACAAGGTTCTAGGGGTCATGGTGTTATACTTTTTATCAAAGTATGTTTAGAAACAACCTTTGAAGTTAGATTTATAAATCAGAGATTAGAAAATATAACCCAATGAGTGACTCCGAGGATATGAATAATTATACAATTGCATCCTACAGTTTTGGTAATGGATAACCTAGGTTAATGATAAAGACTTATGTATTGAGAAGAATATGAAATAATTTAGATATTCTCTAAGTGATTATTCATTACTATATCACTATGATTAGTGTTTCTCACTTTGTGATTTGAGTTTTTGGTTAATTGTTAGAATTAGTATGGTTATACTTGCAATGGTTGTACTATTGACGATGAAGAGATCGAAAACTGGAAACGAAATGTAGGAGGTAATAATGAATATGATGTTGAATCATATTTAAGTGTTAAAGAGTGAGGATGAATGATTATGCATATTTTGTATTTGGATTCAAGAATTATTTCATCATTGGAACTCACATTATAGGAATCCCAAGATATATAAGGATTTTACTATAGTACTTATTCTTAAGGATTTGAAAGGATAAGAGTTTTAATTATATATTAAAAGGTTCTCAAATAGTTGGTATGTGAAAATAGGATCTATATTATATTTTTTGGGGAATCTGATGTTAATATTTATTTTGGAAATTTAGAGACTTATTTGGATAGTTATTTTAGATGGAAGTATTTTGGTCGAGTGTTAAATTTTTAATGGGATAAATTGAACATTGGATATTAGTTTTTTAGTTCTAAGTATTATTTATTAGATATTACGTGTTAACATTTTTTTTTTGGTTTTGTGAAACATTTAAAGGATGAATGAAATACTCTTGGACTACATTATTTGTTAAAATTTCTTCATACATAAAGAATAATCTTGAATATCCATCTCTAGGTAAATGAAACTAAGTGATAATAGATCGAACCACAACTAATGGATAACATTAATACATGAATGAAATCATGTAAGTTTTTTTGAGTTCATATCTGGATAGTAAATAATCCCTCAACTCTAGAAAAAATTTATCTAAAAAAGTTATTATCATAATACCTTAATTTTTTGTGAATCGATGGAATTTTAATAATCATAGATTTATGGGTTGTAGGTCCTCAATTTTCCATTGACTATTCACTTGTTTTTGATATATGACTTCAATCAATCCCAATAAATATTTACATTTTCCCTCCAAGTACATATATCTACTTGAAACTAATGTTCTTCTCTTCAAAAGCATAATTTGGTGGTGACCTTCATATTTCCCTTTCCGTCCTCTAATGTGTATTTTCTAGTAACCCTATTTCCAATGTGGGTTTCCCAGAAAATTATTTTTTTAGTATCAAAATTTTGTTTTAGAAATGAATTTTAAAATTATGAGGATGAAATATATTAATGGAGGGGAGAATATAACACCCCCACAAATTCATATTACGTTATCTTTTTAAATAAATTTGATAGCTTATGTTGCATGCAACACTGAGTTCGAGGACACCCTGATAAATCAAACTATCCATTTAAAAAGGGGATATGAATAGTATTAACCACATTATAAAAAATTAAAAATATTATTTTTCAAAATAGTCTTCATTTTTTAATTAATAATCTCAAAATTAGCTTATGATGAATTTTTGGTATTTTTCTAAATCATTTATTCTTTTGATGAATATTAAAAAATACTACAATGTTGTTAAAAAATGAAATTTTCATTTAAATAATTAATTTATTATAAATATATTTTATATCTAATATAGAAAAATAAAACATATATTAATCCAATTTAGTTCACTGGAACTATTTTTATAATAAAATTCGATATGAAAATTTATTAAACTTTTGAAAGTCTCTATTACCATCCTTCTAGGAACATTTATATGATTAACATTAAACTTAATTTTTTTTTCTTTGGGGAATTGAATTTTAAAAAATGCACATACATGACTGTAATAATTTTAAAATTTTTTTCCCAATAAGATTTATTTTTTGGTGAATAGTCACTTTATTTATTTTATTTACGACAATTAACGGTAAATTAGATAAGTAAATCTAAAAACAATATGATAAAAATATAAAGTTACCCTAAAACCTGACCTAATTTAATTTGATGAGTGTGTTTTGACCAAGATTATCCTTGTTTCTATTTTGGGACTATATGGATCTAATTGTATGACTGTAATATATTTATAATATTATATTTAACGAAAATCCAATTTTGTTATAATTTTGTTTTTAACGAGTAAAATATTTTTAATATGATGATATATAAGTGATGAGGTCAACTATAAATATTAACTAGAAAGATAAAATTTTTATCTACATTATGGTAATTTAATAATATTTTTAAAAAATAGGTAATTCAACTAAATATTGACTTAATGAAGATGCAGTAATTGATTTATTTAAAGAAGAATCAAATAAATTACATTAATATTGTTAAAATTAATATCATATGAAATATTGTATGCAATAAAAGAATTGTTTGGATGCCAATGGAATGAGAGGAATGAGTTAAATCAGTGTTTTATAGGGAATTAAGTTTTTATGATTTTATAAAAAGTCAAATAATAAATAGTGTCCAAATTAACATAAATGATATTTTAAAATGAATAATATTTTATTAAATGATAAATAATTAATAAAGATATATATTTTTTCTAAATAACTATTGAAATCACAAATATGTCATAATTATATAGTTTTAATCATTTAATGGAAAATGTTCCATGAACATTACAAAGATATTATTAAAATCAATGAATGTGACAAAATGCCACAATCTCATTTCATATAAATACAATAATTTTAATATTTGGATAACCTAGAGATAAAATATATAATTAATAGTATAAATAAATTTAAAGGAATTATATGCATCATAGTAATTTATTTAAAAATTTTAGAGACTAAATAATTACCATAAAGAATTACACAATAACGAAGAAGTAATTATTTTATTAATAGAAATATCAAATAACTTATTTCATAAATGTTAAAATAAATATTATTGGAAATTATTTATATGGTCCATGAATTTTATTGTTGACTATAACATGTATAGAGTGTATTAAACGGTTTTTTGGAAGTAATATTTCTATTTTGATTTTATTTAAAGTCAGTGTAATAAATAGTGTCAAAATTGACAATATTGATATTTTATAAATATAATAATTTATTAAATTAGTTTAAAATCATTCAAATATCTAAAAACTAAAAAGTGATAATTTTACAGTCTATATTGTCATAATGTTTCTTTTTTTGGACAATTTACAGCATATAAGTAAATATTTATAACCATTTAATATTTATAATATTACTAATAGAATTAAAACTAAATCGACTAAATAAGGATAACTCAAAAAGATATGGTTTAAAATAAAATCAAAACATGTATAAATTTATTTATTTGAGAGGATGTCGAATTATACTCATAATATATTCTAAATAATTCTCCTTAGAACCATTATTAACTGAAAATTAATTTTAATTAATTTAATATTTTAAGAGTTTCCAAAAGTGGTCATCACCTCTATTATAAAAGGGAACCTCTCCCTCTCATTCATTTACACATCTAAGGCCATTTTACTCGAAAAAATCCTACCAATTTCCTATAAAAACATAACTTAAATAATCATAGAGACTATAATTTGGGAAGTAACCAAACCTTTGAATTAGTTATTACAAATCAAAAGGAGATCCTTGAAGAAGAGGTAATTTTTTTACCATTTTAATTAAATTTATATTTATCTTATAATTCCTCTTCCATTGTTTTCTTCATACCAATTTAATAAATAAATTATCATATATATACTTAAATTCTTTTATTATTGTGTTACAACAATATTATTCTTTTAATCTATCTAATGAAAAGAAATATCACCATGCATACATGAGTACAGTTTACCGTCTCAATGCCTTAGAGTAAACTATTTTTCATATATAGTTTATTTTAATGGGTATAATGATGAATAAAATGGATATAAACTATAAATATTCCATTATATTAATTATTTATAATTGTAATACCATCCATTCCATACCCATTTATCATTAAGGAATTGATATCATTGCTCGTGCATATGTACAACTAATAGTCTCCATGACTCGATGAGATTCATCCTCCATGCTAACTAATAAAGAATGATAATAAAAATATATATAATGAATATGTATAAAATATATGAAATAATAATTTTAGTAGAATAATATATATTTATACATATTCATATATTTCATTTTCCTTCTTCTATTCAATATAATAAGAAAATGGAAACAACATTCTTGCATACGTACAACGTACCATCTCAGTGAATGGTCTATTACATTTCTTATATCTATATATGATATATGTTTATAAAATGAATATATATGATATATTAATCCTGATTCACATTCTATAAGTAAGTAAATCATGACCCTAGAAAAAATATCAATATTAAAATGTGAGAACATGTACGAAAAACATAGAAGTTATTACCCAAAATGTTTATTTAACATAGAATTTATAATAAAGGGGTAATATAAAGTAATAAATGAATAATATATGACATCATAAATATTATTATTATTATGGTATAAGTTATTATTATGTATAAAACTTTTATATAAAAGTTTTGGACTTGTACAATGAGTATCAGACCTAAGGTATGGGATAATATCACAATCGCATTATTAGGTGAGATTTTTTATGAGTATGTATTTACAGGGACATAATTATCTTCCATATCCATGTTTCTAAAAAAAAATTCAGATGGATTATATTTATGGTTTTATGTATGGGTCCCTTAAACTAAAAAATTATTTTAAATGTTTTCAAAATATATTCTTCTAAATCATTCTCAATAATATCCATGTTTTCAAAATGGTTTTAATGATTTATTTGTTTGGGAATAGATGTTTTAAAAAGTTAATTCATTTCAAAAGTTTAAATTTGGTATGGGAAACATTGATTAAAATATAAATTTTTAAATGTATTATTTTTTATACACATGACTTAGAAATTATTTATTTCAAAGAGAACGAGGTATTTGTCTCAAGATATTTTTTTGGATTTGATTAGATTGTTTCATCTATGTCAATATCCCTTATTGGAATTTATGATTAATTGTGGTTTATTTATTATGATAAAATCATCCAAATTAAATTTAAGGGATTAGGATAAGTGTGACTATGTATGTGCTATTTTGATAGAATTTACAGTTTATTATTAAAGTATTAACAGTTCATATACTAGTTTTAATGTGATTATTTATGTTATGCTCTACCCCTTTCATAAGGAGAATGCATTTTACATAGTCGGTGATTTGTGGGGCCCACCATAACCCCTCGACGAATCAGTAGGTTTAATGAGAAAAACTAGTATCTTGGCATGAGTGCTTGATAGTATGGTTATGTATGGTCTTAGCATGAGGCCTTGATAGTATGGTTATGTATGGTATTAGAACTAGGCCTTGATGGTATGGTTATGATGCTCGAAATTACGCATTAACTCGTTATGAGATTAATTATCGATATTATAAGTAAATATTCGACCTGTAGATTATCCATGTAAATGTTTAAATGGATGTATTGGATTTATTATGGGTATATTATGTTGAATATTATTTTTATAAGTATTTTGTTTTAGTTTTATACTTTTACATAAAACTTTAATCTTATTAATAAAAGCTTCTTCTGTATTGTTTAACCTCACTGAGTATCTTGGATCACCCATTTCATATGTTTTATTTTCCCATGATGCTAATAGGCGTTTAATGATATATATGAAGGGTTAATATAGGTGAATAATGGCATTCTAAAAGGACTATATATATTGTATTTTATGTGATTAATTTTAATGCATGGTTCATGTATTTAATCTATATTACCAGGCTGCTAAAATAATCAGTCATTCTAGATTTGATTACTTCTAATCAAACCAATGTATTTAAATAATGCAGCAGAACATGGCTTCTAGAGTCAGGGTGTTACACACACAATTTTACCACCTATTGAATATATATTTTTGACAATTACTCAACTAAATTAGTTAACAAAATGGGATGAAAAAATATGAATTGGTGAGTCGATCCACTATCACCCATATGAGATCATGTGTATAACCAAATTTGGTATACCTATTATAAAATCCATGGCTATATTCTCCCATTTACACATAAGAATCAGTAAATACTAAAACATAACATATGTCCATTGATGATTCAACTTTACCTATTGACTGGAGAGGCATTGTGAGACACACTCTTCTATATCTATTCCCATTCAAACCCACTGTAACTATTCTTTAAACTATTTATAAATTTATAAAATATAATGGAGAAAAAAACATTTTTAATGGTGTTAGACACCAAGATGTTATTCCTGACAATCCAAGGGTATGACCATCTGATCTCAATATCGAACAATGAATTCCCATCCAATTTCATTCCCTGAATGGTTGTCCCACAATTGATTTTTGGCTTCATAGAAACACATTATTGACCGGAAGCCTCATCCTTTATAACATTATCCACAAAATAAATATCTAAAAAAATAGAATAAAAATGAACCTATCACATTTGTTCAAGAATTATAGTTGCATATATGTTTTAATTCAAATAAGTTTCTACTAGTCCAAAACCTCTTTATCCAACTGAGAATATGAATTTTGGTATAATGCATCTTCCATAGAGTTCCCTTTAACTAGTTTATACATAATTTTGAAGTCAAACATCTACAAATACTCAATCCATTGTCATTGTCATAAATTGAAATCATTGTGTGGGAAAATCTGTCTCGAATGCATATGATCCATAAACCCAATGAATTTCTCACCATATTGGTAATGATGCCCAGTATTAAACACATGGACCAAAAAATCTATTTCCAAATCTTATATAGGGTATTTATTATAATGAATTTATAAATATCATGAAACATAATCAATTGCATGATATCATTGCATGAGAAAACATCCCAACACCAAACTCTATGGAAACAATACACTATATTGTACTATATAAACACTGGAAACATGAGGATAGGTGTTGGTGTAATTAGAGATTTATTTTATTAAAAATATTTCAGACATTTTTCTTTCCATTACAATATAATTCCTTTTTCTTTTCGGATATGTCATCAGTGATGCCCTGTGTGAAAAAGTATTTACTAATAATATGTATTATATTAGAAAACTAAGGAAACTATGTATCTCAAAATCAATATTCTATGGTTTCCCATAGAAGAAAGCTTTTATATTTTCAAAATATACTAAAAAACCACTTTAAAAAAATAAATCAGGAAGGAAATACACCTCTTATAACTATAAATAATAAATTAATAAGTTTTCACATAGACAATGCTCCGATAATATACTCAACAAAACTTTTAGGATATTACCTTGATCTTTTTTCCCTATAATTGAAAAGTATTTCATCAACACACACAACCAAAAAAGAATATAACTAACTTATAAAGACTCAATTCATGAATTCTAGAAATATGGTGGGTGAATTCCTATGACCAAAAGACAAAATGATATATTTGTAATGGACATATCTTCTTTTGAGATCCATTTTCAGAGTATCCTCCTTCTGAACTCACAATTCATGATATCTAAAACATAAGTTAATGTTTTAGAACAACTATGTTCCCATCAACTAATAAAAACATTCATTAATTTGTGGGTGTGGATATTGATTATTTATCATAAAGTGATTGAGCTTATGATAATCCGTAAAAATTAGAAGAGTTCAATCTTCCTTATTCACAAATAGAACTGGTGCTTCCCATAGAGATGCACTTGGTTGAGTGAACACATAACTCTACAAAAAATCCAATTTAACATTCAATTCCATCAATTTGTTTTGTTCCATTCAAGATGAAATAAGATATATAGGAATTGTCCCTAGAAATCAATCAATTAAATTATCAAAATCACATTTTTTGTGGAAACATTCAAATAATGTTATGGAAAATATCAGGAAATAGATCAGAAATAATTATAAAGTATCCATCCCAAATATCATCCACATATGATACATAATTCACTAATAACTGATAATAAATTATTCCAAACACCAGTTCGAGATGTCCTTCTTTACTAGCCTTTACAATGAAATACCCATTAAATATTTTCTCGATGTCATCCACTATTTAGGATCATTAATTTTAGAAAAATAGTAAATATGGGTGTCAAATAATTTCAACCAATCCATAACAAAAAAACTAGACATATACATCCATCTGAATAACATAGAAATCCCAAGTAAACCATTCTCCATCAATATTTATAAAAACATATTCACTCGTTAAGGACTATTAATCTATTTAAACAAGATGAGTATGATGATTTAAATTATAAGGAACTATATCATTAGTAAAACCCATAAAATCAATGACAAGAGAAGAAATAAACAAGTGGGACTATTTTATATCAAAAAAATCTTTCATAAGTGCATAATTCAAGATAATAAAAATTCTCACCATTAAAGAACTAGATTGAGAATCAATAATCACTTTATAAAATCGTATAATTATATAAATGATTCACTTTTCTCTTTATTACCCTATTGAGGTTACACTGGTTGAGTAGTCATGAGGTTCTCAGAATCACCATAGATTAATTTATTCTAATGAAGATAATTATTCTTCTTCACTAGTGTGCTCAAATAATTCGATGCTTATGAAAGATGAGATGTGTTTCTAGAACTAGAATATGGAGTACGGTGACAATAACACTCTAATATTATTATAGTTGTGACATGATTTAGGTAATTCCATACATTATTTCTTGATGTTATATACGGATCCACAATAGAAACATCCCATCTTATTTTTGGATCTAGGAGGAAGATTTACTAATCCCATGGTCTAATTTTGAGGTGTCCCATGACTTTAATTATAGGTTTCCCCGTTTTACTTATTCCATTTACAAGATTTACCATATGTTCCCATAAGAATTAACATTCTAACACAACTGTATTTCCTTATATATATATTTATAATATAGTTTCTATATTGACCATTTCTATATAATACATTATACAAATCACATCAATTTATTAGTGAATATCTAGTCATAATCAAGTCTAAAAAATGTGTTCCTTCATGGATTCAAATGTAGTAATTTCTATGGAAGAGCTAAAAAAATTTATACATTTAGGAACATACTCCTTTAGTGAGTGATTATCTTTCTTTAAATTGAAGAAGATCATTATTCTATCCAAATAAAATGTGTGAGGTTAGAATTTTGGGGAAAAAGTCTTCAAAATACATCCATTTCAAATATTGGTCCAATTTATCCTGAACATATATTTCCCCAAAATGAAATTCTAAATCCTATAGAATATATTTTACAAACATAAATTTAATCTCTGCATGTTTCCCAAGGAAATTGAGGAATCAATTCATCTACTTCAATAATACTTCTACATGTTCACCTGATAATTCCTCTGATAGATGTGTGGATTATTATTATTTAAGTGAAATGAATGGAGAAATTTATATATTTCATAATTAATTTTAACCAAAAAATTGGAATGACATTTTAGATATTGTGTTAAAATTGTGGTTGGTTCACCTATGGATCTGGTGAGACCGTATTTTTAACAGCCTCTTATAGTTAGTTTCAATAATGACAACCCAATTCCATCACATGTAACAAGAAAACAATTTAGTATCACTCATTATCTACTGTAGAAATATTAATTCAAATTTACCATATAAACGAATATTACAAAATAATACTGTTGAATTTAATTATTTTCATCATTTCAACCATTTTTCCAAAACAACTATTCTCTCATTTTAAAAAACTACATTTTTTCATTTCAATCACTTTATTCCTCAGAATAAAAAATACAGTCCTATGATAATGTATTACTATAAATTAATTTCATGAACTCTCATCTTTTAAACCCATGAAAATGAGGTGACAACTCATCTAGAGGTTTCCAAAAACACCCATGTACCTAAACTCTCTTATAACATGATGATCAATATAGATAGTTTTTCTTATCCTTTTTAGGATTTATATTTTAATATGTGATAATATTATATCATTTATACCATCCTTATATAGATACTCACACTATTTTCAACTACTAGATTAAAAAAACTGAGATTATTTATTTTGTAATGGAAATAAAAGTGGTGATACCATATTTTTAAAAAATAATAGATTCTATATCTATGATTAAAAATATTGATACAATATTTATTTAAAAAATAGACATATAATGAATGTTACAATTTGTTAAATCTCATACCTCTAACATTAGTTTAGGAGGAGGTAGTATTATTACTAATCCATTGGTGACATCCCCAAGACACTAAAGGATAGAAATAAATACTAATAGCCTCATGAAAATTTTTGGGATAATTTTCACCATGGATAAAAATATTTAAAGCACGAAGTAAATAACCATAAAAACTAATATGATGCATGAGTAAAAAATATAACTCAAAAAATAACAAAAAAAACAAAAATAATAGAGAAAATGTAGAAAAAAGAAGTCATACATAAGAGGAAAAAATGTCACCAATCTCAAAACACCAATATTAAATCAACCAGAAACACCCAACCCACTCCATGCTCGAAAAACCATATGAAAATACAAAGGTATGAAGAAGATTAAGTAAATAAATTAGATATCATTTCTTTACTTGTGTCCCAATAGATGACATCTACAAATTAAAAACAATTCCCATTTATGGGGAGATATTAAACTCATTATTTATTCCCCATTGACATCTAAACCCACACTACATGGAAAAATTAGTTCACACATTTTATAAAATAGTTTAACAATAGTTTATATATTTTATATATATAAATAAAAATAATTCTTCATTGAAAGTATCAAAAAATAATTTAAACCATTTTTAATTTGATTTATTATATTATTTTCCATGATCACACACAAAACCACAAAAATACGCACAATATTGGTGTTACCAATAATTATGGAACTTCACATCCATTCTATTCCATTCTCGGTGGTACATCATGACCTTTATCCAAACTATTAAACTCATGCTGAACCATTTGTGACAATATCATGCCAATTAATTTCAATAAAAACATATATATAATCTTAAATAATTCTTAAATGTACAGTACATGAAAGAAACCAAAAAATTATCTTAAAATAAAAATTTTAAAATTATACACAATTGTGTTTTCTATAAACAAATCACATTCCCAAAATTTGAAGACAATGTCGAAACATGTCTTTTATCCAGAATTAAAAATATTTTTCTCAATAAATTGAATGAAATTATTCTTTTAAAACTATGTATTTTATTATCTCAATTAAGTTGTGGAAATATAGAATCTAGAAATATCTCAAATATTGTTAAAATTTATTTATAAACATTAAAACATCCAAAATTGATAAGAAATCATGTTACCTTCACTATATGCAACAATATATAGTAAGAAATTTATTCATAAAACAAAGATATATCCCTAACTATTAAATATATGTTTTTGAGAGAGGGAATAACCTTGTATCTAAGAATAATAATAAATAATGGACCCTAATTGATGATTCCAGGCCTCAAACACACTTTGATTTACATAGGGATCACTCCCAGATCGAAGATAAAAATCTCTCATGCCTTGGGAGCTAATGAAAATAAGGATATATAAGGATTGGGGTAATATTGAAGGATCAGGTGGTTAATTTTTATTAATCAAACTTATTATATAGGGGAACCTATAAACTGTATGGTTAATCTTCGCATTTTTGAAAACCATGCTCTAATAGTGTAGTGATACTATCTTAAGGGCACACCTCACATAGTGGGGAAAACCATGATAAAATACGGAATTTCCATATGTTTTAAGATACATGATTTCTAATGTACAATCACACTATTTGGGCACACCATTCACTAACCGTGAAACATTCCATTGTTCACATTTTTCCCTTGCATAATTTTCTAGAGATGATTCATGGTTTCTACTAACCATTCACAAGTCGTTAACCTCCAGAAAAGACTCTAAAATGTTCTAAAATCCCTAAAAACCACATGAAACGTAATTATAATATTATATCAACTAAAAATACTTGAAAAAATGGTCCTACACAAAAAAATGGGTGCTAAATGATTTTTGAAAAAGGGAAACTTTTCTCATGTGTAAGTATAAACTACCATCTACATTTTGGAACATGTTTCTTTTTTCATTACCAATATACATAATAAGTTCTAAAATCACAATATACTTATAAAAATGATAACTATATTTTTATAATTATTATGGATATTATGGAACAATAATCATTTTATAGTAGTCAACTTACCCATGTTATTTTTACTTTATGAATCAAACATCTTTCAATTACACGACATGGACATAATTGATTATGTAATGAAATATGTTCTTGAATTAAATGAAATAAATAGTTTAGTGAGTATTTATTAAAATAGAGATTCAATAACCATAAATTCTATGATATATTTCCCATCAAATATATTTAACTAACATGATAGCTTACGATAAATGAAAACCTATGTCAAAATGAACCATAACATAATATAAAATTTAAAACTAGCCATTAAAATGGAAGAAAGGCTTTTAAAAATCACATTTTGAAAATCTTGTATAATGTTTGTATATAATTAAAAAAATTCATAAATAATACTCTATTTTCTATAATTTCATTATATGTTTCAAAAATATATTTTCACTCAACGGTTATTTTTATCGTTTTTATTAAAACATTATGTATTTAATATCCCCCACTATTTTGATTGATTTTTTGACGAAATAAAAATTATTTTTGAAATCTTAATATCAAAATTTTCATAGAGGTTTAATATGATAATATTGAAAAATGATTAATTCTTTGATGAGATGTGTAAAATTGAGTTTTTATTGAAAAATGAATTTTCTTTTAAAGAGTATAAAATGTTTTATTTTTTTTATAATCATTTAAAAAGAATTATTGGTTATATTATATAACTAATAATATAATATAAATCATTAGAGAAACTTATTTTGAATTTGTATATATATTTTTTCATTCTAATGATTTTTTTAGAAAAAATCTTTTCACCCCTTTTAGTGTTAATATAAAATTAAATTTAGAAAATTTTATAAATTGAAATTTATAAAATGAATTCCATATTTTTAATCAATATTTAAAAAAAAATGCAATTATTTCAATTTAAATTTTGGTCATTATTACTATTTGAAATTGTAAAACAATCACCATAGTTAATGTTAAAACTCATTTACAGGGGTGTTAAACCATGATATAAGGGTATGACTTCCAATCATAAATTTATAAATCCTGTTGGGTGCCCATATATAAACCCAATATTAACCCATATTCAATTATTATAAAATATGGTAGCATATAAAAAGAGTATTATTTAACACTCTATGTTTTTAGAAAACCTTTTTTACAAATAAAATAATTTTTTTGATATATCAAATTGTACGCCACACCAAGTTATATAAGTGCAACACAAAAAATTAGATTATCATGGTTTACATGCCACATTGAGTTTCTACAAAATAACATTTTATTATTATACTAATTTAAAATGGAAAATTATAGCATAGTTATTAGGATGGAATTTATGAATAGGATTAACTAGATGTCTAAATTATGGTTTACACAGAATTATTTCAACAAGTAATTATTAATTATGGTTAAAAACTTTATTTTTTTTAAAATTATTTAAATGTGAACAAGTGTGTTTTATACTAATAAATAATAAATAACAATATTTTTATTGTAATAATGAAATATATATAGAATATATTGAATCTAATTTTTAACATTCATTTTATTTGTCTTCTATAAATGATATAAGAACAAATCAAATCATATTTAAAAGTAAGCATATTTCTAAAAGGTCATTTTGCCACCTTTTGATGGTGCACTAGTTTAAAATCTAGTTTTTGAAACATTTTTGAATTATATTTAATAAAATAAACTTTTTTATTAAATAAATGAAATCAAAATTTACTTTGGGTTAACTTGTCGTATTTTTTAGATAAGTTTAATGTTTTAGTAAAAAGTGAAAATACAAAATTTTAATTTTAAATTCAATTTTTTATAACTTATTATATAGTTAAATTTTTTTAATTTATTTTCAAGTATAATTTAGTCAATATTATATTATTTAATCTAATTTATTTTAATTTAATCAATTTAACATTTAATTAGTATATAAAATGAATTCAATCTTTTGATAGTATTCCCTTCAAAAACTCGTCTTCTCTTTTCATCAATGAGGATAATTTTAATTTAATTACTTCTATTTCTATGTTTAGAATTATAATGATTATATTAAATATTTATAAATATAAGTTAAAAATTTAGTAATTCGGTCTCTTTTATTTTTAGAGAATATCAATAGTAACATTAGTAATTTTTATTCCCATGGTTAACAGTACATCAGGTAATTAAGGGTACAAATAATATAATAAATCATTGAAAAACATAAAAAAACATTGGTAAATGATATTTAATGAATTTAATTCTACCCTTAATCCTAAGGGTCTAAATGTAATTTTTAAGGGACACTTATCAATGAAAATGACTTAGATATTATTGAAACTAAAGAGAGTGTCCAAATGTTACACTATTAATTCTAATTAGTAAAATATTTTGAATATAGAATAAAATAGAATAAATGATAGACTTTATATATTTTGATTACTGAAAAAATATTCTTATAAATCATGAAATTTTATCATTAATTTTTAGTGACGAAGTAAGTATCCTGATTAATTACACAACGATGGTGCAGTAAATAATCAATTATTAAAATAATAAATTACATGATATTAAAAATATTAAAATAAATATAATTTGTCTTAATTAAGGTCATAAAAGAGTTTTATAGGTGAATAAGATAATATAGGATTTTATTAAATGAATATTTATGAAGATAACACTATTTATTTAATTTTATAAATTCAATGTTATGAATAGTGTCAAAATTGACACTTATGATATTTTATGAAAATAATGTTTTATTAAATTATTTAAGAATCATATAAATATAAAATAAGAAAAAGTGAATTAGATATGGTCTAAAATATCTTATTTTTTCTATTTATTGTCCAATTTTAACCTTATATGTAAAAATTTCATATTAATAATAATAATAAAATAGTACCAAAGTTAAAAAAATCCTAAGGGTTAATAAAAACAATAAAGAGTAAAATAAGTTCAAGATCTATCTAAAATCTATTGTTTAAAGATATTATATCCTTATAGTATCTAATTTTCTAATAAACGTCCCTTTTAATGTATTTTTATTGGTATTTAATTTATTATAAATTAATCATTAAAGAATTTCCAAAAGTGACCTTCAACTCTATTATAAAAGGATACCTCTCTTTATCTTCCCTTAACAAAAAAGAACCAATCTGGTTCAGCCAAAATCTATCTAAATCAACTCCAAACAATACTTCCTTTAACCTAGTTTCCTTAATTTTGAAAAAAAAATCTACCCAATAGAGTCATTTTGTGGAAATCGAAAGGAGATACCCAAAGAAGATACAACAATCATCAATGAACGATGTTGTTTAATTTATGACATAAAACCATTAAATTATTATAATATAATATGTATCAAATAAAATCAGTATCCTAAATATAAATTGATTTTTTTATCTTATGGATTTTACATACAACCTCACACACTTCCATCAAATGGGTAACGAAATTACTATTCTTGTGTATGATGAACTACCACCTCATGAAATGATGTTGTTCATTTTATATTTACTATATCACATGGTTAGGAATAACAATGGAAAATCAGTTTTTATAAGATATATATTTTAGTTATTATTTCTTCGTACTTCATTTAATATTATATAAAACATACCTTCCCGCTTTCCATTTTGTGGAAATATGATAACTTCATTTGTCAACCTGTGGACAAACACCTCCTCAAAGTGATGCGACTTATCCACACATTAAATGGAATGTATAAAGGAAGGGTTTAGTGACTGTATATGATATATATGTCATAATAAATCTAAATTAATTTTATTCAATACATATAAATTTATTTCATTTTCTTTCATTGTTTTAATACGACATTAAATGGAAGAAGCATTCAGGCATACTTATGGCCCACCACCTCCATGAACGGTGAATTTAATTTTATATTTATATATTTTATGGAAACCATAAATATATATGTAATGAATATATATAATATTTATATCATTTTTAACATTTTAAAGATAATTAATTCACAATCAATGTAGAAGAACCATGGATAACAGGTCCAAATATGTTGGAGAAACAAAGTAGTTATTTCCCAAAACATAACATAACAATGGAATTGTTAAAAAGAGGGTAATGTAAAGTCATTAGTAAATAATATTTGGGATTATATATATGAATATGGATCTTTAATATATCTATAATATAATTATATTTATTATACATCAGGTTTTCATGAGCACAAAAAGTGTCATGATATAAGGTAATGGATTTCCATCTCACATTTATTTTCTGTGAAATACGAACCGTGTTCGCCACCATTTTATTATATGTGTTCAACATATTTCTAATGAAATTATTTTATTATTTTATTCAAAATATTTTGGTTTTAAAATATCCATATAATTTTCTCTATTTCATGGGGCATACGATTCAACTGATTGCAATGTGGTACGAACTTTTTTCCTCACTTTTATTTATATGGGTCACATACCTTATACACTACTTATTTATTATTTATGGTGTATATAAATACATTTAATGTATTTTATAAGTATTATAATGAATATTATCAGTATTTACATATCCATTTGAAGTTCTATCTTCTATGGTGTTTATAGATTAAAAATCACCAAATTGTTAATTTAATTTTGTCTCAATTTTCCTACTATGACACACATGTTATGTTATGCACATATATTCATTAATGAGGTCTATATTCTTCTGATTGACATGTTTTATCATGAACATACTTATTTTAAAGATATTGTAAGCGTCATGTATTTTTTCTCTCTTGTAGATCGGAAATCTATGTTCCATCAAAATAATGTTTTCAAAAAATGTTATAAAAGTTTTCTAAATGATATTTTAAACTTTTAATGAAAATGGATTTCAATGATATATAAAATAGTTAAGATGATTTATTTATAAGTTTTCAAGGTCAGTTTCAATGAAAAAGGTTTGATAAATATTCTATGATTTTAAAATCATTTTTAATAGAGGAATATATATTTCCTTAAAGAAAGGTTTTAAAATGATCATTAAAATTATTTTCCATGTAAGATAACATAAATTATCATAGATTGTGATTTAATGGGTATATGTTCCAAAAAAATAGAAATAATATTATTTATTGAACCTTTTATCTTTATTATTGAATGAAATTTATTAATCGTATTTCTTTTATATAGGTTAGGTAATTATTGAATGATGTTCTTGAAACCCATTTCACTGAATGATTTTTGATATGATTAATGTATCTCTCCAAAATGTATTTCGCAATTATGGGAAACTCATGAGATATATATTTCATGCGTGAACCTAATTTAATGTTCAAAATTCTATTATTGGACCTTGTTTTCAAGTCCTTACTTTCATGTTTGGACCTAGTTTTCATGTCTATATGCTTATAAATGGGCCGGATCTCTTGTCCTTAATTTAATGAGTGAAATTTTTACTACTTATATATGTTAAAAAAGTTACAAATTTAGATATATGAAACAATTTCAATCCTTATTTCAATGTTATGATCTCATGGATTTTGTTCTTTGATTTTATTATCATTCATGTGTTATTAAATACCAATAATTATTCCACGATTTATGTTTTTGATCTTTTATATGAATGCTGTGATCTTTAAATGTTATTATCAAATTATCATACCATTTTTATCATCTATATTATTGCATATCTTCCCTTTTACCTTTATTGAGAATCTGAGATAAACATTTTGTTATGTTTCCTTTCCCCAGGATATAATTAATGGATTTAAGTAAGAGTACTAAAGGGAAACATAATTATTTGGAAACATTAATGATATTACACTAGACTATAATTTTGTTTTCCAAATTTCCAGAGGCACAAAACTAATATGGTCATTAAGAATGTGTTTATATAATGTATGAATTGTTCTACCAAAAAGATTTAATATTCAAGTATTAAAATATTTGGATTTAATAGTTATTACCTGAAAAAAGGATTATTCAAGCATTGGTATCTAGGAAGGAAAACAATTAGTGAGATCCCTATAGATATTTCTAAAGATATATCTAGTCATGTATCTAAGGATAAGTCAATGTATATGATTCAATCCTAGAATATTTGTAATAATCATGAATAAAATTGTATTAAACCTATGGTTTCAAAGATTGAAATATTATAAGTAATTTACCTTGATTATGTGGTTCTACCTCTTTTATTATCACTACTCACACTATGATTTTGATTTAATTTCAATGGATATAATATAAATGAATAATTTCAATGAAGAGTGTGATGGGTATTTCTATTATTTTGCTCAGGAGATACCAAATGTTATGGGAGCTTGAATGAAATATCTTATCACAATAATCACACAAGATATGAATCACGTTGGACTTTAAAATGGGTAGTGGAGGGAGAAAATATTTATTGAGTCCTTAATGAGGAAACATCCACATTATTTAAATTGGTCTTTTGATCCAGTTGTTTCTAAACAATAGATTAGAACCACCGATAAGATATTTTTAATACTTTTTTTTATAAAATGGAAAATTGATTATAATTGTTTATTGTATGGAATTAAAACCTACTCATTAGTGGGATATTATAAATAAAATAAGGAACTATGGGAAATTTAATGTATAGAATGATAAGAGTTTAATGTGATATGTTTTAGCATGTAATTCCCTCATATTCAATAAAGAAACATGGGGTGTGAAATCAATGAGATTATGAAAAAGTATAATGAATATTTTAGAACCTATGATGCCAATTTTACAGGACATTAAAGGTACTTATATGGGTTAATCATCAACCCTAAAATAAAAATTGATTGATTCTATAGTGGAATGAAGAAATGTCATTTAAATTCCTTGTCCATAAGGGACTTTGGGAGCTAATGATAAATCATTCAATGTGCACTAAAGAGGTAATGGATATTGGAAACACTCAAGGTTTTCGTGATAATAAAAAGAATATAAAGATTAATGGAAACTCCAGTGGTTTCTATTCAGAGGGAAGAAGATTTTTCACCATCGAACTTTACAAAATGTGGAAAGGATAATTCTAGGGATTATGAAATGAAAAAAGATTATGATTTATGTTTTTGAAGCCTAGATATAAAAAAAGAGTGTCAAAGATATGTAAAGAGGATATTCCATGAAATAAATGGAGAGAAATTTCAACAAAATGCACCACTGACACTTCAGGGCTATAAATACAAAGAGTTTGGGCAATATGAAAATAAATTCTCCAATCTTATGTTTAATATCAATAAAAATCCATAACAACCTCTTGAATTTAAGGTTAAAGGAAAATCCCTTGAGATAAATATTGGTGATGTGGAGTATGAAAACAATGTGGTGAAGTGATTGAGTATTTATTTTGACAAAATAAAATAACAATATGTTCATGATGTTGGGATAAGGAAATACCGATAAATTTTATTGTGAAAAATAAATGATATAGTATTGATTTCCATTTAGATGATAAGATGATATGATGGTTTACTATATCATGTATTGAGTTTATAGAATTTTTTGATTTATGGTATAGGGAAAGTGTTCTTTTTTGAAATAATGATTGTTTTCACTATATTTTTATAGAAATTCATGTTATTACCATGTTTCAATAAAAATCAGTAAAATAGGTCTTCACATGTTTGGTATGTGATAATTAAGGGATACATCATGTTTTTTGATGGATAAATTCTATGTTTTGTGACATTTATTCAAATTCTTGTATTTTAATCTATTTTATAGTTCATAAGGATAACTATTTAGAAAATTGATTAGCTTGAAATTTGTAGGAGGTTTTAGTGAATAATGTTTTGATTTATGAATATTGGATGACATGTGAAAACTATTTGGTTGAAATTATCACAAGAGATAGAATGAATGGACTATAATCTCATTATGAATATTATGACCCATTAGTTAATTGGACAATACAATTTCAACCCCATTTGTTGGAGTTAGTGCAGCAGTAGAAATTCATCAATGAACAACTAATGGATGATACTGTTCTTACAAAGTGGAATGCAATCTAGAAAATATATATATATATATATATATATTTGGGAAACTTTTATAAAATTAGGAAAATAATATTGAAACAAACAATTTATCCTAGTACCTTTATTTTTTGATAAATCAAATGGTCGCTTATATCACAACAAATTTATCATTCTATGATGATTAAATTTATAATGTTGATATTCTATATCACTCTCCATTAGAAAATGATAGTTGGAATTCTCTTCCATGTCAATATATTCAATTTTATCTAAACCATGTTATGTGGTGATACCTGCCTTTTACATTCCCTCTATTTAAGAGGATGTTTTATTAACCCATTTTATGATGTGGGTTTCCAACAATAAAATTCAAAAACATCCACCATTAATTTTTGATGAGAATTTTGAAATTTCATTGATGTGATTTTGTTTTTAAATTAATGATCATATTGGAATGATATCCTATCTATTGGGACTTCAACCAAATATATCTAATGTTCAGGATATGTTACAAGTATCTCTTCGGAGAAATCACACACGCAATCCTTCACATGTACTAAAATGAGTGGTCACACCACTGAAAAATATCCTTCTTATGAATAGAAACTATTATACGTCTGTCTCATTGAGATAATGTTATAAAAAACAAGATAACTCACATAGTTAATGTTTTATTGAAAAAACATCTGGTTTGAATAATATGTGTGGTTACTTGAGGATATTATGTGGTATAAGTATCGTCATTTGTTTATATTATAATAATGATATTTTAGGGGTAAATTCATTTTAGGGGTGGTAGAATGTAACACCCTATGTTTTTTGATATTATTAAAAAAATTAAATTTCATTGATGTATTTACTTATAAAATACAACAATTTATGTTTCCTCCATAAGAAGCATCAGATTATCTATAACAACATACAACAATGTGTTTCTATGATTATTAATTTTATTATTATAAATTTTTAAAATGGACAATTACAAAATTAAAATTTGAATGGTAGGTATGAAAAATATTAAATGAATTAGGAAATTATAGTTTACAAATATTTCTTTGAACAATTAATTATTAATTATGTTTAAGCCATTTTTAAAATAAATTTTAATATTTTTTAAGAAATTTTTTAAATGCACAAAATTATGTTTTGAACTAACAAATAAACAAATAAATATTTTTGGATTGTATTAACTGTATATATATAATATTAAGTCTAAATTGTAATTTTATTGTTATTTTTTATCGATACATGATATGAGAACAAATCCAACGTTACACATAAAAGTAGTGTTAAAAAAAGGATGTTTTACCTCATTTTGATGGTTCCCTTGATTAAAATATATTTTTGGAATTTTTAATATCTTATATTGGAAACAATAAAATTATTATTTTAAATTTAGAAATCAAACACTAATTTGGGTAAACAATTGTTATTTTTCAGAGAACTTCCATGTTTTGATAAAAAGGGAAAATTACTGAATTTTAATTCAAAAATACTTTTTCTTCAAACATATTTATATAGTAAAATTTCATTTCAAATAATTTTAAAGTACTATTAAATAAATTTATTAATAATTAATCTAATTTAGTTCGTTGGAATCAATTTTCCATTGAATTTGGTTACAAAATAATTTCAATGTTTTGAATGTTTTCACATTAAAAACAGGTTTTCTCTTTCTATCAACACGAATAATTTTATATAAATTTCAACCAACTAAGTATTTATAATTTTGAAAAATGGATTCCATATTTGGTATATGAATTTCCTAATCCTGTAATGGGGTCCCTTTTATTTTTTGAAAATATTAATATTAACTTTAGTAATGTTTATTACCACATTTAAGGGTAAATAATGTAATTATGTATAAAAACAATATAATAAATATAATAAATATAAATAAATACCATAAAACTTTCCCCAAAGATATTTTATGAACATAATTATACCCTCATAACCCATGGATTGAAATTTATTTTTTTAATGGTCACTTTTTCATAATGTTATTTAAATATTATTAAAATCAATGATCTTAACAAAATGCCACACTCTTACTTTTAAGAAGTATAATTTTTTAATTTTGGGAAAAAATAGATGAAATGAGTGACTATATATATATCTATATATGATTAAATATAATAGGTTTATCTACATTGAGAAATTTTATTTTTAATGTTTAGTGAAAAATAATTATCATGAATAATTACACAATAATGGAGAATGAATAATCAAGTGAGAAAAAAAATCGATTAAATGATATTAGAAATATTAAAATAAATAATATATTAATCAATTTAGGTGATACCAAAATTTTATAAATTAATATAAAATTTTAGGTGTGTATTAATTTAATTGGTTTGATGTTCACATGCTATTTTGATTTTATTAAAGTCAATGTTGTAAATAGTGTCAAAATTGAAACTTATGATGTTTTATGAAAATAATATTTTTTTTTCAAATATTTAAAAATAATAAAAAAATAAAAAATGGGATGAAATATTTATGAAAATATCTTAAATGGTGAATTTATGGTCTATGTTACAATTTATATATAAAAATTCCATATTCTTAATTTTAAAAATCTTGTTAACATAGTTAATATTAAATTGTCTTAAATCAGGGTTTTTGAAAATGAAAAGGTTTAAAAAAGCACCAAATTTCTCCTAAAATATATTATTTGATGAAATTAAAATATTTTGATATATTATATTATAATTAAATTCCATTTTGAGACATTTTTATTGATATTGAATTTATAATAAATTAATCTTTTTAGAAATTCCCCATGTTCCCATCCCATCTCTTATAAAAATATATGCCTCATTCTCTTATTTTCACACATATTGACCCAGTTTTTCAAAATCACTCTAACTAAATCTCAAAAAAATTACACCTATTCATCATAGAAGCAATAATTTTGGTAGAATGCCAACCAATGGAGTCCTTCTTTGAAAATTAATTGAAGATACCTAAAGAAGAGGTAATGTCAATCAATAAAAATTATTGTTTTATTAATTCCTTAAACCTATTAAAAAAATTTAATTTCATATTTTTATAATAACAAAATTATCCTAAATATTATTTTACGTGGTTTTATTGATTTTTTACCAACACTCTCACACATATCAATCAAATTGGAAATGAACTTACAATTCTAGTTTACGGCGATGTACCACCCCACAAAACTATGTTGTTAGTTTTTTCATTTACCACATCACATGGTTTGGAATTATTATAGAAAATAGTATTTTTATAGTATATATATGGTATATATTATATATTTATACTTCGTAAAATATTATATAATGAATACATTAATGATTTCTATTTTGTGGAAATATAATAACTTAGTTTGTGGAAGTTTGGAGTACCCCCTCCACAAAGAGATGTGACTCATTCGGATATTACATGGAATGTATTAAAGACTTTTTTAGTGATACTTTATGATATAAATCACATAATAATTATTATTTAAGGATATTATATATATATGTATATATATTTCATTTAATTTATTTCTTTCAACATGACATTAAATAGAAGCAACATTCATATGTACGTATGACAAACTCTCTCTATCAAAAATGTATTTCATTATCTCCTTATATATTTTATAGAAAACTTAAAATACAAATATAATGAAATTATATTATATTTATATCATATTTATAATTATGAATATAATAAAATCATTATATAAGAATGAGGATTAATAATAACAAGTCCAAACTTGTACGATAAAGAAATCAGTTATTACAAAAAACCTAACTTAAATATGGAATTTTCAATATGTGGTAAATATAAAGTAATATGTAAATCATATATGGTATTATATATATGAATATATATCTTTAATAAATTTATAATACAATAATAATTATTATATAAGAGGTTTTCATGATCACAATGAGATTCAAGATATAAGGTATATGAATTTCCTCACACTTTTATTTTTTTGTTATATGCAAGCCATGTTAACAACATATTTATTATATGTAGTTTCTATATATACAGTAAATATATTTTTTCAGTATAATAATGAATATTATTGATTTTAAAAATCCATATAATATTATTTCATTGATGTTGCATACAATTCGACTGATTACAAAGTGGTAAGTGATTTTTGTCTCACTTTTATTTATATGGGACACATGCCTTATACACTACTTATTTGAAATTTTTTGTGTATATAATACCCATTAATTTATTTTATGTGTATTATTCTTAATATTATTGGAATTTAAATATAAATTTTTTTATATCTCTTTCATGATGTTTACATATCAAAAGTTACTAAATCAGTATGGTAATTTTGTCTCAATTTACCTTCTTCGAGACACATGTTACGTTATACACCTATATTTTATATTAGGTGTATAGAATTCCATTTCTTCATGTCTTAACGTGAATATACTTATTTTCATTATATTTTAGGCTTCATGTAATTTTATTTTATCTTCGATCAAAATTTTTTGTTCCTTGAAAATAATGTTTTCTAAATATGATTAGAAAGTGTTTGAAATGATCATTTATACATTTTCAAGGAAATTGATTTCAAATATGTATAAAATGGTTTCAAAATTTCCTCTACAATTTTTAAATTTTATTTTAAATTAATGATTTTTTTATAAATGTTTTATTATTTTAAAACCATTTTTTATAGTGGAAAGGATATTTTAATCCAAAAATGTTTTAAAACATTATTTCAAAAGTATTTTATATATAAGATAAAATAATTTTTCATAGTTTAGGATTTATTGCAGATTTGATACAAAAATACCATATATATTATTTCATTAATGGATTATGTTTATGATGGAATGATATCTATGAATCCTATTTATTATCACTGACTTGTGTTATGATTGAATGATTACTGTGAAAATCAGTTCATTCCACGACTTACTATATGATTAATGATTTATGTTCTTGTGGTAAACATATATATGGTTTTAATTATGTGATTAGTGGGACCTATATATACCTCTAATGATTTGGTATATATAGATAACTCATGAGGTATACATGTTATTCATGAACAAGATTTCTTGTTCAAAACTCTTTGCATGGGCCTTGTTTTTATGTCCATAATTTTATACAAAGACCTCGTTTTCATGTCCATATGTTGATATAAGGGCCTGATGTCGTGTCCTTAATTTAAGGAATGAACCTATTACTATATATACATTTTAAAAAAGTCACAAATTTATATTTATTTAACAATTTTATGTCTTATGTCAATTTTATTCATTCATGGATTATGTTTGATTTTATTATTATTAAAGTCTTATGAAATGCCAATATTTATTCCCTGATTCATGTTTAGGATCTTTTATATAAAAGGTTTGATATTCTATTGTATTGATCACATTCCCATGACCTTATTTCCATGTTTATTCTTACATATATACCTTTTTTACCCTAACTAAGCATACGAGCTTTCCCTTTGCTTATGATTCCTTTCTGCAGGTTATAAGAAAATGTTTTAAGTAGATGCACTAAAGGGAAAGATCTTTGTGGGAAACAAAGAAGAACTTCCACAAGACTAGAATTTTCTATTCCATCATTCTAAAGGCACTAAACTAATATGGCCTTTGGGTGTATATTTGTATAATGTATGAAATTATCTACAAATAGGATGTAATATCCATGTATCAAAATCCTTGATCGTTATAATTAATTTATTATTATTTTTTATTTTTTCAGTCTCTAATGTCTCCTCTCAACCACTTATAAAATATAAACTCTCAATTTTCTACTTTAGACAACAATCACCCATCTAAATTTAAAAAACCCTAAACAATTATATTCAAAAAATCCCTAGATAAAAATAATTATTAACAATATTTATAAAATTTCATTCTATGGTTCTTCAAGAAATAATCTCAAGGAGGCCTACCAAAGAAGAGGTAATCATCTTACCTAAATTGTTTAAATTTATTAAATTTTCCACCATATATAAATCTATGGAACTAAATATAAAATAATAACAATAAAATACTCAATATACTTATTTTTTATTAGGATTGGGGAACAACCAATATCCTCCCTTTATTCCATTATATGGGATGTTTATGCATCTCTTGCGTGTGTGGGTGGAATACGGCCTACATATAAATATAGAATTAATTTTTCATCACTATATATGATGGTTTATTATTTTGAAGGGATACAAGTTTACATATGATATTTATGAAATAATTATAATGCCTTAATGATAATATCGTATCTATATTTACACAATTAAATCAATATGAAAATGTTTACACCTATTTTACGTACGTGTTCACTACAACATCCATGAAGTGATATGATTTTGTATTGAATTCATATTTACATAGTTTTTATTAAGGATAAATTTTAAGAATAATATGATATATATTATTTTATAATTATTCTAGAATGGTGTGTTTTTCTTCACATTTAATTATCAAAAACCATGTAGAACATAGTCAAGAATTGATAAATTACATTAGTACAAGATAAAATAAATCACACACCAAATGTTTAAATATTAATTATTCATGGTAAACAAGATGCATACTTGGAAATTATAAATCCATTTACAAATAAAAAATAAAACATTTTAATTTACTAGTGAACAAAATTTTCCCCCTTATAATTTATAAACATATAAATAGTAAAACCATTATTGGAATTCCTAGGAGAAATAAAAATTGGAATATGGTGAGATCAAATGCTCAGTATGGTTATGTATACAGTGGATTCTATCCTGAATAAATAACTATAAACAATATATAATGATAAAAAAATAAAACACATGCTGTTAAATTACAACTTCAAATTAATATGGTATTAATAATGGATGATCAAATAATATATATAAATAATCACAAGATCTTGAATGTTATCCATAGATATTCTAACAAATAAAATAATCCAATGGAAATTTTTAATTTATTTCATAATTATAGAATTCATAAGGATGAAAATCCTTCAATATCATGTTCCATCAAATCAGAATTAATGGGTAAGGACTCATCCAAAACAGTAACAATTTTGTCTCTTGAGACCTATTAGTACATAAAGGGTCTATAGAGGGCCATTCCGGTCACTTATTAAGTCCAATGAATTCCTCATATTAATATCTAATAAAACCAAATCAAAATTCCCTAAAAAATAAATATTTTTCTGTATTATAAGAACTATTCATAATATAAAATTCAAAAAAGGATGACGACATAGATGAAAAGATTTTACAGATATGACTATAATATTTCATTTGGAAAATCCTTTTTTTATTTTAAAATTTGAAAAATGTTCACATAATAAAAAAATTATTTTTAATTAAATAGAAAATTATAAAAATGTAATGGAAAAAATAAAAAATGATTTTTCATGATGTTGAGAAAAGTATTTATGACTAACCAGCTCTTTATTACACATTTATTCATGATTCATTAAATAATATCCTTGAAAATAGAAACCACAAGACTAATAATTCAATTTTATTCGATAATTAGGTATATTACATAACAACATGAAATACATAATACATCTCTATTATTGAAAAATTCATTAACATGATCATAATATTCCTTTGAACTTAAAGATATATGGGATAACCTTGGGATATACATAACAAAGGGCTGAGATATAAATCCCATTAGGGCAATGAAAATGGAATAAAATAATGAAAAAATATTTTTTATAAAATAGGCCTATAAATGGGGAATAAAAGGAGTGAGAATAAAAAAAGAACAATGAGTAATGATATAGCGTGATAATTATAAAAGAAAAATGGAAAATATGTAAACAACATAAAAAATCTTATCATAATCATAGCTCAAGTTTAAGTACAAAAAATATTTGATGAAAAAGTCCCATATAGGTATCAGGATTATTATTTATACCAACACGACGTCTCAAGAGAATAAACACAACCAAATTCATTAGAGAGCAATATAATTTCATCCACACCTGTCAACTTCAATTCATTCTCTTTATTATGTATGCCACATAGATTATAGAACATGGATACATTCATTATAATATTTTATTAAATGATAAAGGAGTATAGAATAAATACATTTAAGTACATAATTAGTACGTATAAGTTCATAGTGATGAACATACTTGATAGGAAATGGGTTTGGAATTCACAACACTATTATTTTGGAATAGAAAATTGTGGTGAACTTTTGGGCATATATTAACTTCACATAGAGAATAACAAAATGGGTTTATGAGAGGAAAAAATACTCTCATAATTTAGAAATAATTTGGAATTAAATAGGGACATGTAATAACATTTCCCAACAATAGGAATTGGAAATTGAGGTCATAAGATAATGAAGAAATGTGAATAATGAAAAGATTGAATTATTTACTTACCTAGAGAGTGTGAATCCAAATTCTTGGGTGGGAATTAAGGAGAGATTGGTGGAACATTGGGAGGACTATAGGCAGGGGTGGGAAGAGTGAGGAAGTTATTTAGGGATTTTGAGTAAAGATTAATGGAATATTGGGTGGTTTATATAGGAAATTAATTTGAAATTCTTTATCATTTCTCAAAAATAAGTTTTGGAAACATATAATAAAATAACTAAAACCACAAAACATACCACAATTGTTTCCATGATTTATTCCAATGGGAGTTTCTTTTCGTATTTTATAAGTTCAAGGGCCTAAAATAATAAAATAATAAAATTTTTGATGTGTAATTGAGTATTACTATTAAAAAATTACTTTAAAATCATAAAATATATTTGATTTTTTAGGAAATAGAAACTCTTTATTATATAAATAAAATAGAAATAAAATCAGATTATTTTAAATGGAAAACCTATAATAGGTCATCAATACCCTTTATAGTATTTATTAAAACTCTCTTTCATCATTATGATGTCATAAATCACTTCGTATATTTATAGGGTATTTAATTTTTACCAGAATATTTTATAAGATTATAATATTATGAAATATTTACCATTGGATAATTTCATTATTTTCATTAAAAGAAAATTCATTTTTACAAATTCATTTTCTTAATATTTTAATATTCAATATTCAAATAAAAATTCAAATTATTTAGGAAAATTTTATTTTGATAATAAAAATTTTCAAACCATTATAGAGACTATATTTTAAATTATAAAAATTATATTATCAATAACATTTATAAAAAAATAATATAATAGTAATAATTTATTAAAACATATTTTTCTTCTAAAATTGAAAAATGCATCAAAATTAATGTATTAATTGAAATTGTATATCACATAGAAATACAAATTCGGTTATATCATATGACAATATAATTTTTATCAATCTTATTATTACATTATTTATAAACTAAAATCATTAAATAAAAAATAAAATCATTATTTTAATGAAAATTAATGTAAATATATATAAAATAAGGGTTATTTTGTACATAAATATTTTAAAAAAATTTAAACCTTAATTAACATATTTTCATTTTGATGTGGTAATAAATATTTAATATAGTTAATATTCATATTGTTCAAAAACTAAGATTACCCTATTAATAAAAAAATAATTATGATAATTCAAAATATGCAATAAATATTTTCAAAATAAATTCACCGAGTTAGATGATATTAATTTAATATAAAACCATCAAGCATGAAGGATATCATTTTTCCAAAAAATACATTTTTTTTGGAATTTATGATTTTACATTAACTCTATAAAAAGAAAATATTGATTATATAAATTTCGATCCATTAATATATATTTTTAATATAAAAACATAATTTAAATCATTTAAAAATAAGTTTTAAATAAACAAATTATAGTGGAGAAACATTATTCATTCCAAAATAGTTTCTAGAAAAATGTGTTTTTAATCATAAACATTAACTCACACTAACTTTTTGTATATTGATGATTAAAATGTTCTAAAAATAATTAAATATACCTAAATAATACTTATGTGACCATGAAATAAAATTATATTAATAATTTTACTTATAATGTAATTTATTTATCAAATTAAATGACTATCTTATATAAAAATGTTATTTGTCACTATTCACAAAAAAATATACATATTTTAAAATCTCATAACTTCACTATATGTTAATTTTGATATGATGATATAAAAAATGGGGTTAATTATATCAGGTAACATATCTAAATGTTCTATAAAAAAAATTATAATATATTTTTAAAAAAAATATATAAAAAACATTATTAATGAAAAGTTATTTTTTAAAAGAAAATTAGCATTAAAAAACTTGAAAATTGTTTACTATGAATTTATCAATGTAATTACAATATAAAATTATATAATAATTTATTTAATCCTAATTATATACTATAGTTTATTAAAAGAATTAAATGGTCATATTTAAGTAATCATTGTTCGCTTGGGTTCTATGTTATGTATCACATATGCTATCGAACATTGTTTTATCATCTAAAAACCCAGGTAATTACATTCTTCCACCTTTAATAAAAATTTTCCTTGAAATTTATACTTGAACCCAATTATTCTTATTTCCAGCCATTGACTAGAATAAAGGTAAATTCTTAGATAACTACATTTAAACTACTAAAAACAAAAAAGGGAATCCAATGACACATAAGGGATAAATTATAATTTATATTTATTTTTATGACATATGAATTTCTAGGACACAATATAGGTCATTCATGAACTATTTTATAAAATACATTAATATGGGTTTCCCCCTATCAATAATGGTTCATAATGAAGTTAGGAACTTACCAAAGTATTTTCCATGGAGTGTCAAACATGGTGTAAATCAAGGATTGTTTTAATTAACCAATTCCCTATCATGTGTAGCTCAATATAGTGTTTTCATGCACCAGTTCCCTACCATGTCTAGCTCAATATAGTGCATTCATTTTGTACCCCTACGTACATCAATACTAGATCCACAACCACTTATAGAATATATACTGGGATGTATTTTATTGATAATCCACTTAATATATACTTACCAAACTTTTTGTATGTTTTATTATAATTAGTCATATACCTAAGGTCATAGATAGAGTTTTCTAATCCCAATACAAAAATAACTAAAATTTTCATTTGACAACAATTATGAAACTCAGTTCATTATTAGACATTAATTAATGATTTATTACATAAGATTATACATAATACAAAATTAATGATTGAGAAGACTAGTTTCTTTTGGAATTTGGTACGTTACAAAAAATAAAATAAAATAGATACTACAAAGCTATTATTTAAAAAACCTTTGACCTGATTATAATATTCTATCAAACATAAAACAGAATCAGCTAACCGGGGGACATATAAAATAAATGGGTGATCTCTAAAGCCCAATAAGGGAATAAACATGGAATAACATGATGAAAATAATAAATGACATACAATATGAACATAAGTGGGTTATAAAATGAGTAAGGATCATAAAAATGAATATTGAGGCATGATATAACATGATAATCATAAAGGAAACCTGTGGAATGTGAAAACTTCTTAAAATAGTGCATTATAAACACATGTCAACACTAACTGCCCTATTATTGTGATGAAAAATGTTCCATAAATTAATTAGGTTTACATCAGCTTGGAATGTGACATATCAAGAGACTAAATATTACCCAATGAATTTATGTTCTATTTAATTATAGGCGAGCCCATAACATTCATTTTATTCTCACGATTAAGTGTTCTACATAGATCATTCAACGTGGATTCATTGTTCTGCATGTTTTATTCCATTATAATGAAGTGATGAATTTCTACATTTAAGTCCCTAATAAATAGATATGTTCATAATGGAGAAACCCCTTGATAGAAAATAGGTATGGTATTCACTGTATATTTGTTTTGGTATAGGAAATTTGGGTAACATTTTGGAAGGAAAACAACATCAATTAAAAAAATCATAATATGGGTTGATGAGAGATAAATGGGGTATATCATCATTTATAATTCATATTGATAGTAACAGGTACATGAGAAAAATATTCCAATATTATCAATATAATTTTATCTTTAAAAATAGTATTTATAGTTTAACATAAACATAATATAACCCCAATTAAGAAATATTATATTTATGAAAAATGAGATAGTTATAAGTTCAACTTTTTTTCAAATAAAATATTAAAATGTCAGAATTTGATCGAAATGGGAAAATTCAAAACAACATGAAATGGGATTATCCAAAAAAATCAAATCTTGTTTTTTTTTCATTATATAATCCTTAATATTTTATTTTTAGCATTAATTCCCTAATTTATTTTTTAATGAGGAAACTAAAATTACTATGAATACAATTCACTTTGACCAAAAATAAAAGGGAACTATATTTAAAATTTGGAAAATAATAAATCAAAATTTGTAATATATTTTTCAAAAAACAAATAAAAAATGTTGTATAATGTAATTTAAAATTAATTACATAATATTTTATGAAAAATTGTTTTTCAAAAAATTCCTTTTGAAGTAAACTTTTGCATAACAAATTCTACTAGGAAATTGATTAGAATTACCATAGTAGAATTATTAATAATACAATATAAATAATTTTCTCTTTAAAGATGTTTACTATAAAATGGAACATTGAAAATAGGGGAAACAAAAAAATTGTCTTCATTAAGAAGCAACATTTTTAACTACTCAATGGAAAATAATTTTTTTAAAAAAATTCCCAAAATTTCTCCACAAACTAATTTTCAAATTTTTCTTTAAAAAAGATTTTTTATTTTTACAAAGAAATTCATATATGTTTGAGAAATTATTTATAATATTTTCCCACATGAAGTAATAAAATTTACTTTTTAAGAAAACATATTTCTATTAAATAACATAACATTACAGAAAAAAGTGAGTACAAATGTCATTTGAATTATTCAATTCATTTTTATTGAATATGTAATATATATATATATATAATTCATTTAATAATATTCATATAATTAAATTTTATATCTAGGTTATAATGGGCATGTTTAAGTGATAATATTTTTTAATTTATTTTGGCTTAGTGTTACATGTTGTATTGCATATCGGACAATGTGTTTATTTAAAATCACTATGTGTTAAATTATCCCCTCCTCCAATATAGTCCTTCCTTAAAATTTTATCTTGTAATCCATAATCATGGGTTTGGAATTTAAAGATACTTTAGAAAAAACACAGATCTTAAGATTGGTTAATAAAACACCCTATCAAAAGAGGGAATGTGATGTATGAAGGTCACTATAAATTATGGTTTCCAAATAGGATAACATTTTGGGGAAGTGAAAACATTGATATAGAAGAGAAAACAAAACCCAAATATTAATATAACGTTATAGATAACATGTTCATGAGAATGTACAACATAAAAATCCATAAATAAGTGATAGGTTAAAAACTATGGATTCATCAAATATAATGGAAATAAGATAACTTTTTTATTTCAAGATCCTTTTTCTAGAGTTATAAAATTAATTATTCGTTTATAATATAAATATAAAGAATCCTATAAACTTGACAAGTATAATTTCATACTTCACTAAATTTCCACCAAAATATTATATTTTTCTCAAAATGATAAGTATTAATGATTATATCATTACGATTAAAGAAATTTAAACAATATATAACAGATATCATAATCCATAATAGGATAAAAAACTATTACTCTTTTATTTATAAATTGTCCAAAAACTGAAATAGTTACCACAAGGTAAAATATCAAATAATATTTATACAATTTTTTAATTACAAGTAATCCATTAATATCTTTAATTCTAAAATAAAACCAATGTTTTAACATAAATCATTACATAAATAAAAAACTATATACCCCAAAGTACCTCAATAACTTAATATGAAATAAGGTTTTATCTTTAATGGTTATCTCATACCATTCAACTTATATGTCTAGAAAGATAATAACATTTTCCTAAATAAACCCTCATGTTAAACTCAATAGTTATATATTAATCAACCATATAAAAAGTCTATTGAAATATCATTAATCACATAAAATTCCATAAAATGAAGAAAATTTGATCAAATAAGTATTTATCTATCAAATAATTTAATTTATATAATATCCATACTAACCCATAAAACATGTTGTTTAGTGGTTGGCATTGTACCCTTATATCCATTTGATTGATAGTTCAAACCTCACATCCATACACGGAATTTGATGAGTTGGCTTCTAAGATACATGTTTACATTTTTCTAAATCCATGTAAATATAATTCCTATAACATTATGTTATTTAAAAACATTCACCAAATGAACATTAATCCAAAAAATAAATTTTTAACCAATTATTTATTATATACGATACAATCTAAAAATATACTGACTATTTTTTCAAAATTTATCATAAACACTACAACCTCATTTATCATATTAACCCTTTAGGATATAAATATATTTAAACATATATAGGAAAAATATAAAATAATTATTACCCAAATAGCCTTTTCATATACTAGTCCAAATGTTTGTATTCAAATAAATTTCACCCAAAATATATTTAATAAAACATAAATGATATAACCATTTATTTAAAATTCTGATTAACCAAAGAATTAATAAATAATTATTGTTACCAAAAAGAATAAAATATCCTTATTTTAATAACAAATTTTTTATATTTTGGAATCTTAAAAACTTAATTCAAAGTGACATGTTACCTTATTTATGTTTTTCTAAATGTTATTCCCATAGTTTCTATTAATGTTCCTCTAATACCAAATGTAATATCCTTGAACCTAGTAGCCTAGAGTTAGTGGTTATAATATTGTATCATTACTATAAATAAGATATTACATCCCAAATTACTGAATAGTTTAGTATATTTGGTAAAATAGATACATAATTATTATTACATTCCAAAACAAAATATAGAACGTAATAGTTTCTATAATAAAGACTTTATTCCCGTTAGAATATCTAGGAAATTATATCATCAAACACTAACTGTTATATTAGAGAAAATAAAATAAAAGAATGGGATGAGACTAGATGATCAGTATCGATATGTGTAAATTAAAATACATCATGAATAAATAATCTTAAATAGCATTGAAGGGTAAATTATTTAATCACATAACATTAGAAAATAAAATGAGTATAATGTGGAAGGAATAAAGGATAGTCAAATAATTCATATAAATAACCACGTGATCTCAAAAAATATCCATGATCATTATACCTAGTAAAATAATAACATCTAAATAAATAAAAAATTTCATAATTATAGAATTCATAATAAAAGACATAATAAACATACCGTAGATGACTCAACCCGGACATCTAAAAATACTATCCAAGACTTCTCCATGGCATCTGAATTAATGAGTACAAACTCAACCAAAAACAAATATATTTTAAAAAATGGGACCTAAAGATGAATCTATAGGATATAGTAGGCCCCTACCATCACTTAATAAGTCTATTCTATTAAATCTAGGAATAAGTAATACATGTAAATGAATATTAATTTTTAAAATCAATAACTATCTATCTTGGAAGAAAATATCAAATAGAATATCATTACATTCCCCAATCAGATTGATAATAAAAAAAGAAAATAAATATGATTAATGGTAAAATTATAGTAAATCCTCATTATAGGATTTATTAAATGATTTGGACATATATTAAATCAAATTAATGTGATTATGGAATATTTCTTGATGAAAACCCATTTTTTTAACATTGAAGATAAATTTTAAAATATTAAAAATTCACACACAATTGAAAACTAATTTTCATTAAAATTGAAAATTTAAATATGAAAATTAATACTTAAATAAAATATAACTCATAATCATTGCAATTTTTCTCTCTCTTTATAAGATTGAAAAACATTCTATTCACACTATTGTATGAAAATGGAAAAGTACCTTATTCAGAATATGATTGGGGGAATCAATATAAAATGATTTATAAAAAGTAAATATATTATAAAATGAAAAAAAATTATTTTAGTGTATTGAAAACATTTTTTAAAAAAAGTTTATAAAAAAATTACATGGAAGATAAATATTCCTCAGCCAAAACCTGAATAATGATGAAATTGTGAAATAAACCCTTAATAATTAGGATTGTTTTGAATTGTAATCCCCATGAAATAAATAACATAAAATGAAATGTTTAATAATATTAGGGAATGTATATTAATTATATAATATGATAATGTGGAATCATATAAACCACATAAAATAAATATGTTGGGAATATAACATATATATCATATAATTAAAAGTGAGATGAGAAATCCTTACCTATGTTTTAAATTTTCTCATAAGTTATTTTAAAATCCTGTATAATAAATTTATATTTATCTAAATTATATGAAAATATCTATATAGTCACGTATAATCCAATTATAACATTTCATTTCCCATTAGATAATGATTATTTTAGTATTATCATCAATTCAGTGATAACTGATTTGTTTTTCATCTATTATTTTTATTTAGTAGTTCCATTATATATAATTTTATTATGGTTCAACAATATACACAATATTTATCAAGGTAAAGATATGATATAATTCAATATATAGATTTTAACAATAATCCATGATATATAATTATAAAAAAAATAAATTACACAGTTCGTGGAGATGGTAGGTCATACGTATGTATAAACAATATTTTCATTTTTTGGTGGATATAAAAAATGAATTATAAATAATAATTAACCATTCCTTAATTTTTATTATGTTATATATAACATATTTATTATTTATTTCCATTTTTATTACCATCTTTACATCTTGGTGATGAAAAACATAGTACACAGCTATGTGGAGATGGTAAGTGGTACGTACATGCAAACAATGTTTTCACATTTCATAGGATGTGAATGAGACAAAATATGGTTTCTCTAAGGTCACAATAACAAATGAATATATTTATTATTATATAATTATTATATCAGGATGGATAAAACAAATAAATATGAATTAGATGAATAAATAAACATGAATGATTTAGTAAAGACGTTTACAACTTCTCTGGCAGACTCCCTTTATATAAATTCTTACGAGATTTATATTTTTATATATTGGATGATTTAGAATATAAATAACTTGTATTATTATTTTTATGAGTTAAATGGTATCATTTTGGTCAATATATATGGATCAAATGTTTATAAATAAGTGAAGGAAGTGGTTCTATTTTATAATAGAAGGGAGGGGAATTATAGGATTTTAGAAAAATATTAAATTAATATAGAATATTTTTCCCATAAAAATTGATTAAAATTTATATTATTATTATATAAGGATATGATAAGTTGTAATACATTAATAAAATAATATTTTGACTTATTTTGAAAAAAATTTCTCCCTTATATTTTAGTTTTAACCCGCAACCATTTTTACCGATACCTTACTATTACTATTTTGTACACTCTAAGGGACAATAATGTAACTACATGATGTAAGAAAATCTTAAATGGATAGTGGTAGATTTAATTAAACATACCATTTTTTTAAAATATAATTTTTTTCAAAATTTTATATCATTTAATAATATATTGTTTTTTATAATATATAAATAATATCATTTTTTAGAACTATTCATTACATTGACATTAATATTATCAATAAAACAGATAGAATTAATTTTTTTTATTATTTCCCTGTCATGTCATTGTATTCTATAATATTTTTGGATCATATTATCTATCTCATATTATATTATTTATAATATCATAATTAGTATTTACTTAGTTTTTAAATTAATTTAGTAATTTCTGCATTAGGTTTATGTAATCATTTAAGAAAATTATTTTTCATTAAAAAATTAATAATATATTAATATTATAAAGATAAATTTCTTAGAAATCATGTGATATTTTATAGTCATAAATATTATTTATATAACCAATTTTAAAAAAAAAATTATTTATAAAAGAGAAGAGTGTGAAATGCTTAAATTTTCTCAACTAAACTAATATAAAAGTCAAAATCTAATAAAAATTTAAAAAATTAAATAGATCTAAACCATGGATAAATAAATATAAAATTAATTCATATAATAAAATCAAGGAAAGTTTTAGGTTCATTTTACAATAGTTATCATTTTATTTCTAACATTTATTTCTTGATTTACCCATTATAGTGGTAACAAAAATTACTATGATTTCTATTCATATTGACTAAAATTAAAAAGGAAACTTTTATAAAATTAAAACCTATTGAATCTAAATATATAATCCATTTTTTAAAATTTGTATCATAGAAGTGGGAGAATTTAATATCAAATTAAATTGAAAAAATGAGAGAAAAATTATTTTATAACAGAAATGACTATTTACGTACAGAAATGTTTTTATAACTAAGTCAACAATGAATAAGATATAAATGATCTTAATTGAATTATTAAAAATATAATAATCCTAATTTTATTTTGAATTTATTTTTTTAAAATGTTATAATTTAAATAAATGGAATGAAAATATAGTATTCAATTAAAATCATTAATTTTCACTATTGTCTGGAAAATAATTTTTTTTAGAAAAATAAAAATATTTCACACTAAAATAATTTTCAGATGTTGATTTAAAAATTTATATTAATTTAATAAAATAAAATTTATATATATTCCATAAATTAATTATAATGGTTTCCAACATTAACTAATGATGTTAATTTTAGAAGACAAAATGTTTCTGAAGCATAAAATATATTCACTAAACAAATTAGTACATTTATCATAATAATTTATTACTTAATTTGTATTGAATATGTAATATATATATATATATATATATATATATATATATATCAAAATTCAGTTAATACTACTCCAACCCTAAATTTCAATGTCAAATTTATAATACACATATATAAATAATGACATTTTTGGATACATTTAAGTTTGATGATACATGTTTTATATGATATCAAACGTACTGTTTTTTTAAAATTTCAAAGTTTCACATTAACTTTCACTCATTCCATCCGTCAAAATGTTAACACATATTTCGTTCATATATAGAACCTATCATCTATATAAATGGTTTTATTATTTTTTCTATCTATACCTTTTATATATGAATCTAAAAATACCTATAATTGATATATACTATATTTATATAATGATTATAATTTTGGGTAAGATAGAACCATGATAAATACAAAAGAACTAGAATTACCGAAATGAAATTATCATGAAAAATGAAACAATTATCACATAGAAATATCAATTTCAAGGAATTAATTATTTATAAATGGAAGTTAAACTGATATAAGTTGATCATATATGACACAATAAGTATATACATGACTCTAGTATAGGATCCTAATATATAAAAAAGTATTATACATGAGTTTATAGTGAATATAAAGAAATTCAAACATAAGGTAAGGGATTTTGAACTCATATTAATTTATGTTTGGGACATTCTATATTAACCAATTTTTTCTTTTATGTGTTGTATATATATATGATTACACTAAGATTGGTAAAGGATAATTGATGATTATTTATTTTTTTATTTATGATGATAATAATGTTTTATATTTTTTGTCTAAAGATAAATCACCCCAAAAATTATATGCTTCCCAATACTTATAATTGATTGAAGATTATTGTATTGAGTTTTAAATTCCAATTCTATATGTCATTTTTTTCTAAATAAAATTTTATTATAGAAATGTTTATGGAATTTTTATCCAATGCTATATATAAGTTCCACTAGATAAAGTGTTAAAAAAATATAAAACCACAATGTTTTTCTTCATGCTTATAATATATTAATAATTAAAATATATCATGTTCTATGTGAATGTTTAAAGGGTGGTATAATAATATGTATGTAAAAAAATTACTATTACATAATGAGGCAGTTTACTAAAAATTTTCTCTAAGAGAGTGGAATATATGAGAAAAGTTTATGATCGATGTTATGTACAATGTAATTATAGTTTATCATTATGGGTAAGGGGGAAAATCAATTTCCTTTCTTAGTTTAGGGCTAAAAATAATTCAATAGAGTTTTATTAGACAATCTATAGTTACAATATCTGATAAGATAAATTTTTCAAATGTTCAATGGAATTTTGTTGAGTACTTAGATCAAATGAAGAATAATTAAATAAAATCTATCGAACAATCACTTTTTATGGTTTCTTATCAAATAAATATTGATGATGTTTATGAAAATATCACATTATGAATTCACCTATGTCTTATCAAATAAAAGGGTTTTTTTATAATTTAAAGGAAGATTCTATATAAATACCATCTATCTATTGTTGGTGTGAATAGATAACAAATGAAGAGTTCCATTGTTAGTATTTAGATTGTGAAAATTCAATCTAAAAAACATCCATGAAATTCTAATAAATTTATATGAACATCATATGGGTTAAAAGTTTATGGAAATTATTACAATAAATTATTATTATATGAATGGGTGTTATAAAATTATAATAGATAAATGATCATTATGAAAAAATCATAACAAATATCACGATTTATTATACTAAGCTATTCATTCAATTTTTTGCAATTTTATTTATTATATTGTTTATGGAAGTTTTCATATGAATAAAAAATCTAGAATTGTTAGTATAAGTCTCAAGAATAACCAATATGTGTTGATATGTTTTCAAAATGTTATGAAAATAAGAAGGATTAAATTTTGAGTTTTCCTTGAGTAGGAAAATGTATTTGGATTCCCTTATTTCTTCATGTGAGCATAAATATGTAAAGGTCAATTAATAAAACCTAAAAATGTTATTTTGATAATTAGTGTACTGGAGAGATGTTTTCTATATTTATAATTTTTATTAGATAGATATATTGTGAAACAAATGGTTAAACTAATACTATAATAAGATCTATAATCAATTGGTATCCGAAAGATGACGTAATAAAATTATTGGTACAATATGGAAAAGAGATAATAGTTTAGTGTTTTTGAAGATAAATCAATTGGTGGATACCATATAGAGATTTCATATTATTTATATCATATATTTAACATGAATATGTGATCATAAGAACAGAGGAATGATAATTCTCTCAAAAAAATGGAACTTAATGGAAATTACCAAATAGACATAAGATAAAGTAATCTAAATAAACCCATTAGAAAGGAAACAAACAAACTGAAGAATATTCTTTCCAATAGTTGATCAAGAATGTGAAAAATCACTTCCAAAAAGATAATGTTTGACAAATTTTAAGAAGTATAGTAACAATACACTATATCTTATTACTAATGTTTCTAATAGTTATTTGAAACATATATGATATAAATCTTATATGTGTGCACATAACACACATTTATGTTTGATTATAGTGTTTTCTAAGAGTATGAATATTTAATTCATGTCGTAACCATGTAAAGGTATTATTTTTATTATATTCTTTGGATTTATATTATTACTAATCCATTCCAACAACTATCTATTATTACTGGGTAGTAAACCATATAAATAAATGTCTTCTACTGGCTGGGAATGAATTATTATTCTCACTAAATTCATAACTCATTTATAAGAGGTGATGATTATTTCAAATGTATGAAATATAAGAGGATAAGATAAATAATTCAATCCCACCCACTCTTATTTATCATATAAATACATATTGGAACTTCATTTTTCTATTAGAGTTATGTTTACCTTCACTGAATCATTATTAATTTTTTATGAAATGAAATGTTTTCATGGTTGTTCAAAATTATTTTAATATTATGTGGATTGAAAATTTTTATTGTAAGAAATATCCTATTAAGAAAGGCTGAATTTTTTTGTATCATATTTACATTGGATATGATGTTATTGAGGCTGTTATAAATGATTTATAAAATTATGCTGATGGAGTTCCCAAACATATTTAGATATGATTAATTTTGTGAATGATCGGCGGGGCAAAAAAACTATAATTTACTCACTCTATAAAAGTTTATTTGTTCGAGTAAATAGAGTTGTAATGGATAAAGTAATCTAGGAAATTTCAAAAAAAATATGTGATGATAAAATGAAATTAACGATATATATATAAATTAAAAATATGGCAGCTGAAGTAAAAAAATCATAAGATGGGTGATTTTGTATATGTTAGTGATTTCAATACAAGGGTGAATGATATTACCAACACTATAAGATGTCTTGGTGAAAAGTGGAATGATATAAAACATATAAAAATAATTTTTCAAATTATTCATGGAAAATTATATTACAATTTTTTCTCCTTAGAAGATAGGTTTTATGAAACTCTTTCTCTATATAATCTATAAAACAAATCTCATCACTTATGAAATCAGATGAGAAATGTTAATCATTAATGAGGAGAAAAATGATATGTAAATTTCTTTTATGAACATTAAGAAATGAATTTATATGAGTGATATAATTTAAAAAGAAGCTAGTGACTCTAACACAAAAGATGAGTTGAGGATATATTTTAATGAATTTATGTTTTTTCTATGAAGGTGAAAAGGGGAATTGGAAAATGAAACGGAATGTTACCATTAGATTTTATTTTCCATAGATCTATTGTATATTTTTCATCAAATTTTCTATGATTAATGGAAATTAATTAAAGTGATGAAGATGAAAAAATTATATATCTAATTAATAAGGTTAAAAATCCAATTTCTATTATATGAGAAAGGATATGATGTTATCTTAATAAATTGAATTTTTTTACATAGTTTATAAATGAAAAAATCTAGTGCAGAAGAAGATTACAACTATAGTGGTTTTCGTACCAAGAATCATCATAATAAAATAATAAATGATTAAACATTCACAAGATATTCAATCTATATGATTGTATTTATATTGAAAAAATGTGTTTTTATTCATTAAAATAAACTCATAATAAATTTTTTTATAAAGATGAAAAAAATTTACTAATTGAATATCATACAATGAATTCATAATTATGTTACATTTATATAAAATTAAATGAAAAATTGTACTTTTAAATTAATTAATTTATCATATGAAATGACAATTCTATGTATAAAAAGTATTTTCACTATTTACTAAAGAAATATATTTCCCTAAAATTCAAAAATCTCAACCTAAGATAATTTTGATATGATGATATAAAAAATGGAGTTAAATTTATCAAATAATTTTTACAAATGTTCTTTAAATTATTTATAATATATTTTCAGAAAAATAAATAAAAAAATACTTTTATTGAAAACGTGTTTTTGAAGAGTAAATCGACATTACCCAAACTGATTGATTATTTACTAAAAATTAATCAGTCTATTTAGGACATATATATATATATATATATATATATATATTTAATATTTATTTTATTCATACTCATATACAGAAATTTAATTAATGGATTAAATGGTAATATTTAAATAAGTATTGTTTGTTTTTGTTCAGTGTTACGTATGACATATGCTATCAAACATAGTTTTATCATTTTAAAATATTGGGAATTAAAGTATATACTTCCATAATAGATAAAAAAATTGATTTCACACTTTTTTAATAAGAGTGAACAAGTATCATGTTTCAAATGCAACAAGAATATTTATTTTAAAATATTTTGTAAAAAGTCAACCAAGGGTAAACATGACTTTCAAAAAAATGGTGAATTATAATGAAAACTGAGAAATGTTTAAGAAAACATTTAAATGGAAATGAAATATTCCTTAGATAAAATTTATAAACAAATTATCCTTAATAATTATGACACTGTGAAATAATCACTAACCACAATGATTTCTTTTGCATCGTAACCCTGATAAAAATAATATTTTAAAATTAAACATTAATTATAATGAATACGATAAGATTAATGATATAATACAACAGAGGTGAATAATATACCCCACAAAAAATAAATACACAATGAATATGGAATATGACTAATGGATGTAATAGTGATACTAGAAACCCATACCCTATGTTCAAATTTCATTATATGTTATTGTAACATCATGTATAACAAATTTATGTTTATTATAATTGTATAAATATATATATACTGTCATATTATATCAATTTATAATAAATTGTTATCCATTGTTAATCATATCTTAACAATAATAATTATATTATTTTTATTGACACTGTGTTTCCTGAATATTTTGATTTAGTAGTTCTTTTCCTCATACATTTATTATGTCTCGATCCACTAAAGAATATTATTCTTGGAATAAATATTATATCAATTAAATAAATATACTTTTATAGACTTCTATGAATTATTAATATAGAATAATTAATTATACCATTCATGGATATGGTTGGATTCATGTATTCATGAAAATTATTTTCATTTTTAATTATAGAGATAAAAAGTATAGAAATGAATAGTTAAATTTTATAGAATAAATAATATGTCCTCTACATAATATATTTTCATCATTTCTATCATTACACCTACCTAATTAATATGTTTAGGAAAAATTAATTACAGTACTATGTAGATATGGTAATATGTACATACTGGGGAGGGATGATTTCTCTTTTTGTAAAATGGAAAACGAGATAGAATATAGTGGTACCAAAATCAAAATAATATACTAGTGTATTTATAATACTGAAGAGAATATTTTAGGATGGAAAAAATATATTAAGAGGAAATATACTACGAAATAAACATGGAAGAGTGGGTAATGATTATTACATATACTTCGATAGAACCCCTTTAAAAATATTCTAAATGGACATATTATTGATATTTTAGGATGGATATAACATCATGAACATGGATATGGTTTTTTAAGAGATTAATATATAAAGGGGTTTCATGCTAGATGGATCAATATGGTCTAAAGGGGAGAAATTATTTCCATTTTATAATTTAATGGAAAACCATTATTGAAATTTATAAATATATCAAATTAATATACATTATTTATCATTTCCGAAATGATTAAATTTATATAATTATATGTTAATTTTTATATATGTAAAAATAATTTCATCCATTATATTTTGGATAGGTTTGAGATACTTCTTAATAATTATCTTTTAGTCTTAACACCCCATTAACCATTTTTAAGATTACCATACTATAAAACTATTATACTCTTAAGGTTAATAATGACACTATAAAATGTAACACACGTATAAATTAGAACATATATATGAAACTAACCATATAATAATAAATTTTCAAAATCTAATATTATTATGAATTTTATATCAATTAGTAAAATAATTTTTATTATAAAATATCAATAATGTTGATTTTGATAATTATTCATTGCATTGAAATTATTAATATACAGAAACAAAAAAATAGTCTTTTTTATTATATAAAAAAAGTATTATGGTAATATGTAATATTCAGGGATAAAATTATTGGTGTCAAATTTTATTACATTTAATATTTAAAATACCACTTACTTGATTATTTCCTTAATTGATGAATTATTATGTAAGTGTTTTGTAAGGATTTAAGATTTTAATTTCTTTCCTAAATTATAAAAACCTTTTCCAATATTATCATTATATTTTTATCTTTAAAAATAGTTTTTATAGTTTAACATAACCACAATATAATACCAATTAAGAAATATTATTTTTATGAAAAATGAGATAGTTACATTTCAAATTTTTTTTCAAATAAAATATAAAAATGTCAGAATCTGATCGAAATGGGAAAATTCTAAGCAATAGAATATTGGTGGACTATTCATGAAATGGGATTAATCAAAAAAAATATCAAATTTTTCATTATATAATCCTTAATATTTTATTTTTATCATCAATTCCCTCATTTATTTTTTAAGGAGGTAACTAAAATGGCTATGAATACAATTCACATTGACCAGAAATAAAAGGGAACTATTTTTAAAATTTGGAAAATATTAAATCATAATTTGGAATATATTTTTCGAAATTCAAATAAAAAATGTTGTATAATTTAATTTATAATTAATCACATAATATTTAATGAAAAATAGTTTTTCAAAAAATTCATTTTTAAGTAGAAGTTTTATAACAAATTCAACTATATAGTTGATTAGAATTACCATAGTAGAATTATTAATAATAAAATATAAATAATTTTTCCTTTAAACTTGTTTAATATAAAATGGAACATTGAAAATAGTGGAAACTAAAATAGAGCCTCCATTAAAAAGAAATATTTATTAACTACTTAATGGAAAATAAATATTTCTAACAAAGTAACAAAATTTCACCATAAACTAATTTTCAAATTTTTATTTTAAAAATGATATGTTATTTTTAAAAATAGATTTTAATATGTTTTATAAATTAATTACAATATATTCCCACATAAATTAATAAAATCTACTTTTGAAGAAACCATATTTCTAATGAATAACATAACATTACAGAAAAAAGTGAGTACATATGTCATTTGAATTATTCAATTAATTATTATTGAATAGGTAATATATATATATATATATATTATAATTCATTTAATATTATTCATATGTTTAAATTTGATAGCAAGATTATAATGGTCATGTTTATGTGATAATATTTTTTAATTTATTTAGTCTTAGTGTTACAGGTTGTATTGCATTTCAAAAAAAAGTGTTTATATAAAATCACTTGGTGTTAAATTCTGCCCTCCATTAATATATTCCTTCCTCTAAATTTTATCTAGTAATCCATAATCATGGCTTTGGAATTTGAAGATACTTTTGGGAAAACCCACATCTTAAAATTGGTTCATAGAACACCCTATTAAAAGAGGGAAAGTGATGTATGAAGGTCACTATAAATTATGATTTCCAAATAGGATAACATTTAGGGGAAGTGAAAATATTGAAATAGAAGAGAAAAAAACACTGAAATATTAAAATAATGTTATAGATAACATGGTCATGAGAATGTTAATCATTAAAATACATAAATAATTTATTGGTTAAAACCCATTTTTACATCAAATATAATTGAAATCATTTTTATTTTAAGATCCTTTTTATAGAGTTATAAAATTAATTTTTCATTTATACTATAAATATAAATATTCCTACTAGCATGACATGTATAATTTCATACTTCACTATATTTCAACCAAAATATCATATTTTTCTCTAAATGATAAGTATTAAAGATTATACCATTAAGACTAAAAAACATAAAACAATTTCTAACAGATATCATAATCCATAATAGGATAAAAAACTATTACTCTTTTCTTTATAAATTATCCAAAATTGAATTAGTTACCAAAAGGTAAAATATTAAAGAGAATTTATAATAATTTTTAATTAAAAATAATTCATTAATATATATAATTATACAATAGAACCAATGTCTTAACATAAATCATTAAATAAATAAACAACCATATACCCCAAAGTAACTCAATCACTTTAACATGAAAGAGGGTTTTAACTTTAATGGTTATCTCATAAACTTCAACATACATGTCTAGAGAGATAATAACATTTTCCTAAATAATCCTTTATGTTAAACTCAATGGTTATATATTACTCAACCCTATAAAAAGTCAATTTAAATATCATTAGTAAGATAAAATTACATAAAATATAGAAAATCTGATCAAATATATATTTATCCACATAATAATTTAATTTAAAAAATATCCATACTAACCCATACAACGTGCTGTTTAGAGGCTGGCATTGTACCCTTGTCTCCCTTTGATTGATAGTTCAAACCGCACTTCCATACTGGATATGATGCATTGTCTTCTGAGCTACAAGTTTACATATTTCTAAATCCATGTTAATATAATTCCTATAACATTATGTTTTTAAAAACAATAACCAGATGAATATTAATCCAAAAACTAATTTTTTTTAACCACTATTGTATTATATACGTTACAATCTATAAATTTATTGACTATTTTTTCAAAATTTATCATAAATACTACAATCTCATTTATCATATCAACCCTTAAGGCTATAAATATATTTAAACATATATAGAACAAATATAAAATCATTATTACCCAAATAGGCTTTTCATATACAAGTCCAAATGGTTGTACTCGCATAAATGTCTCCCAAAATATCATTAAAAAACATATAAGATCTATCTATGTATTTAAAATTATTATTAACACTACAATTAATAAATAATTATTGTAAGTAAAACGAATAAAATATCCTTATTTTAACAATAATTTTTCTATTTTGGAATATTTACAACATAATTCAGAGGGATATGTTACCTCATTTATGTTTCCCAAAATTTTGTTCCCATGGTTTCTATTAATGTTCCTCTAATACTAAATTTAATCACCCCGAACCTAGTAGCCTACAGTTAGTGGTTATAATATTGTATCATCACTATTAATAAGTGATTACATCCCAAATTACTAAATAGTTTAGTATATATTGTAAAATAGATACATACTTATTATTACATTCCAAAATGAAAAATCGAACATAATATTTTCTATAAGAAAGCCTTTATTCCCATTAGAATATCCTGGAAATTATATCATAAAACACTAACTGGTATCGTAGAGAAAATAAAATAAAAGAATGGGGTGAGACTAAATGCTCAGTATCGATATGTGTAAATTAAAATAAATCATGAATAAATAATCCTAAATATCATGGAAGGGTAAATTTTTTAATCACATAACATTAGAAAATAAATTTATCATAATGTGGCAGGAATAAAGGATTATCAAGTAATTCATATAAATAACCACGTGATCTGAAAAAATATCCATGATCATTATACCTAATAAAATAATAACATGGAAATAAATAAAAAAATTTATATTGATGGAATGGATAATAAAATATATAAGAAACATATAGTAGATGACTCAACCCAGTCATCCAAAAATACTACCCAGGCTTTCTGCATGGTATATGAATTAATGGGTACAAACTCGACCAAAAACAAATTTTTTTTTTCAAAAAATGGTACCTAATGATGAATCTATAGGATATAGTAGTCCCCTAAAATCACTTAATAAGTGTATTTTATTAATTATATGAATAATTAATGCATGTAAATAAACATTAATTTTTAAAATCAATAACTATTTATCTTGGAAGAAAATATCAAATAGAATACCATTACATTCCCCAATCAGAATGATAATAAACCTTGAAAATAAATATAATTAATGGTATAATTATTGTAAATCCTAATTATAGGATTTATTTAATTATTTTTACATATATTGAATTGCGTTAATGTGATTATGAAATATTTCTTGATGAAAAGCCATTTTTTAACATTGATCATATTTTTTAAAATATAAAAAATTCACACGTAATAAAAAGGTAATTTTCATTCAAAATAAAAATGTAAATATGAAAATTAATATTCAAATAAAATATAACTCATGATCATTGTAATTGTTTTCTTTCTTTAAAATTTTGAAAAACATTCTATTCACACGATTGTATGAAAATGCAAAAGTAACTTATTCCGAATATAATTGGGGGAATCATTTCAAAATGATTTATAAAAAGTAAATCTAGTATAAAAATTACATAAAAAAATATTTTAGTGTTTTAAAAACATTTTTGAAAATATTTTTATAAAACATTGACATGGAGGCTAAATATTCCTCATCTGAAACCTGAATAATAATGAAATTGTGAAATAAACCCTTAATAATTATGATTGTTTGGAATTGTAATCCCCCATGAAATAAATACCATAAAATGAATTGTTTAATACTATTAGGGGATTTATATTCATTATATAATATGAGCATGTGGAATCACATAAACCACATAAAATAAATATGTGGTGATTATAACATATATCTCATAGAAGTAAAAGTGAGATGAGAAATCCTTACATATGTTTTAAATTTTCTCATAAGTTCTTTTAAAGTCCTGTATAATAAATTTATATCATTCAAAAATAAAGGATAATATCTATATATTCACATATAATCCAATTATAACATTTTATTACCTGTTAGATAATGATTATTTTAGTATTATCATCTTTTCAGTGATAACTGATTTGTTTTTCATATATTATTTTTATTTAGTAGTTCCATTATATTTAATTTTAATATGGTTCATCAATCTCCATAATATTTTCAAGGTAAAAATATGATATAATTAAATATATAAATATCTAAAATAATCCATGATATATAATTAAAAAAAAAATGAATTACACAGTTCATAGAGATGGTATGTCATACGTATGTATCAACAATATTTTCATTTTTTGGTGGATATAAAAAATGAAATATATTTAATAAATAACCATTATAGAATTTATATTATTATATATATAACATATTTGTTATTTATTTCCATTTTTATAACCATCTACATATTTTGGTGATGAAGAAACTAGTACACCACAATGTTGAGATGCTAAGTAGTACGTACGCGCAAACAATGTTTTCACATTTCATAGGATGTAAACGAGAAAGAGTATGGTTTCTATAAGGTCATAATAACATATGAATATCTTTATTAGTCTAGAATTATTATATTAGGATAGATAAAACACACGAATATTATTTAGTTGAATAAATAAACATGAACAATTTAGTAATGACGTTTACCACATCTCTGCCAGACTCCATTTATATATCTTTTTTATGAGTCCTCTATTTCTCTATATTGGAAGGGGTAGAATATAAAAAAATTGTATAATATTTTTTATAAGTGAAATTCTCTAGTTTTGGTCATGATTTATAGATAAAAATTTTCTAAATAATTGAAGGAAGTTGTTCCCTTTTATAATAGAAGGGACAGGAATTCTACGATTTAAGAAAATTAATATACTAATATAGATTATTTTTACATAAAAATGGATAAAACTTTATATTATTATAATATAAGGCTATGATAAATTTTAATCCATTAGAAAAATATTTTAACATGTTTTGAAATTTTTTTCTCCCTTATATTTTAGTTTTAACCCACAACCCTATTGACCATTACCTTACTATTACTATATTGTACACTCTAAGGGCCAATAATATTACTATTAGATGTAAAAAAATCATAAATGGATAGTGGTAGATTTAATTAATCATTCCATATTATTTTTTCAAAAAATATTTAATTTTTCAAAATTTTATATCATTTAATAAAATAATTTTAATTATAAAATATAAATAAAATCATTTTTTGAACTATTCATTACAATGACATTAATATTATCAATAAAAAATATAGAATTAAAAAAATATTTTATTATTTCCCTATCATGTCATTGTATTCTATAATATTTTCTTATCATATTATTTATCTCATATTATATTATTTATTATATATTAGTTATTATTTATTTGATTTTTTTAATTAATTTAATAATTTCAGCATTAGGTTTATGTAATCATTTGAGACAATTATTTTTCTTTAAAAAATTAATAATATATTAATATTATGAAGATAAATTTTTTAGCATTCTTGTGATATTTTATTGTCATAAATATTCTCTATATTACCAAATTTTAAAAATATTTTATTTATAAAATACAAGAGTGTGAAACGCTTAAATTTTCTCAACTAAACTACTATAAAAGTAAAAATCCAATACAAATTTAAAAAATTAATTAGATATAAACCATGGATAAATAAATTTTGAAATGAAATAGTATAATGAAATCAAGGAATGTGTTAGGTTCATTTTACAATACTTACAATTTTATTTCTAACATTAATTTCTTGATTTACCCTTTTTAGTGGTAACAAAAATTACTATGATTTCTATTCATATTGACCAAAAATAAAAGAGGATTGTTTATAAAATTAAAACCTCTTGAATTTACATATATAATCCATTTTTTAAAATTTGTATCATAGAATTGGAAGAATTTAATATAAAATTAAATTGAAAAAATGAGAGAAAAAATATTTTATAATAAAAATGACTATTTATGTATGAAAATGTTTTTAAAACAAAGTCAACAATGAATATGACATAAATGATCTTAACTAAATTATTAAAAATAAAATAATCCTAATTTTAATTTGAATTTATTTTTTAAAAAAGTTATAATTTAAATGGATGGAATAAAAATATAGTATTCAATTAAAATCGTTAATTTTCACTATTCTCTATAAAATAATTTTTTTAAAAAAACATCTAAAAATTTAACTGTAAAATAATATTCAGATGTTGATTTAAAAATTGATATTAATTTTATAGAAAAAATTTTATTTATATTCCATTTATTAATTATAATTTTTTCCAACATTAAATAATGAAGTTAATTTTAGAAGAAAAAATGTTTTTGAAGCATAAAATATATCCAGTAAAAAATTTAGAACATATATCATAATAATTGATTAGTGAATTTATATTGAATATGTACTATATATATATATATATCATAATTCAGTTAATACTACTCCAACCCTCAACTTCAATTACTAATTTATAATAAACATATATAAATAATGACATTTTTGGATACATTTAAGCATGATGATATATGTTTTATAAGATATCAGACTTATTGTTTTTTTAAATTTCAAAGTGTTAGATTAACTTTCTCTCATTCCATTCGTCAAAATGTTAAAACATCATTTGTTTATATATAAAACTTTTCATCTATATAAATGGTGCAATTATTTTTTCTATGTATTCATTTTATTGATGAATCCAAAGATACCGATAATGGATATATACTATATTTATATAATGGATATAAATTTGGGTAAGATGGAACCAAGATAAATATACAAGAACTAGAACAACCGAAACGAAATTATCATGAAAAATGAAACAATTATCACCTAGAAATATCAATTATAAGGAGTAATTATTTATTAATAGAAGGTGAAATGATATAAGTTGATCATATATGATACAATAAGTACATACATGACTCTATTATAGGATCTTAATAAATAAAAAACTGTTATACATGAGTTTACAGTGCATATAAAGAAATTCAAACATAAGATAAGGGATTTTAAACTCATATTAATTTATTTTAGAGGCATTCCATATTGACCAATTTTTTCTTTTATGTGTTATATATATATATATTATTTCACTAATATAGGTGAAGGATAATCAATGATTTTTTATTTTTTTTATTTATGATGTTAATAATGATTTATATTTTTTGTCTAAACATAAATCACTGGAAAAATTTTATGATTCCCAGTATTGATAATTTAATGAAGATTATTGTATTGAGTTTTCATGTCTAAGTCCATATGACATTTATTCCAAAATAAAATTTTATAGTAGATCCATTTATGTAATTTTTATCCAATGATATATATAAGTTCCACTGGATAAAGAGTTAAAAAAATCTAAAACCTAGTAGTTTTTCTTCATACTTATAATATATTAATCATTAAAAGATATCATTGTCTCAGTGAATGTTTAAGGGGTGATATAATAATATGTATGTGAAAAAATTTACTATTACATTATGAGAAAGTTTACTACAAATTTTCTCTCAGAGAGTAGAATATATGAGAAGAGTTTATGATAGATGTTATGTACAATGTAATTGTAGTTTATCATTATGGGTAAGGGGGAAACTCGATTTCCATTTACAATGTAAGGATAAATATAATTCTATAGAGTTTTATTAGACAATATATCATTAAGATATCTAATAAGATAAATGTTTCGAATGTTCAATGGAATTTTATTGAGTACATAGATCAAATGAAGTAAAATCAGATAAAGCCTATCGAACAATCAATTTTGATGGGTTCTCATCAATGAAATGTTAATGAGGTTTAGGAAAATATCACATTAGGAATTAACATATTTATTTTCAAATAAAATATTTTAAAAAGATTTAAAGAATGATTATATATAAATACTATCAACCGATTGTTGGTGTGAGTTGATTATAAATGAAGAGTTCTGCAGTTAGTCTTTAGATTATGAAAATTCAAGGTAAAAAACATCCATGAAATTCTAATAAATTTATATTAACATCATATGGGGTAAACATTTAAGGATATTATTACAATAAATTATTATTATATGAATGGGTGTTATAAAATTTTAATAGATAAATGATCATTATGAAAAAATCCTAAAAGATATCATTATTTATTATACTAAGCTATTCATTCAATTCTTTTCAATGTTATTTATTATATAGTTTAGGGAAGTTTTTATATGAATAATAAATCTACAATTTTTAGTATAAGTCTCAAGAATAATCAACATGCGTTGATATGTTTTCAAAAAGTTATCATAATAAGAAGGATTAAATTTCGAGTTTTACTTGAGTAGGAAGATGTATTTGGATTCCCTTCTTCTGTCATGTGAGCATGCATATGTAAAGGTTTATTCATAAAACATAAAAAAATGTTTTGTTCATAATCAATGTACATAATAGAAGTTTTCTATATTTATAATTTTTATTAGATAGATATATTTTGAAAAAAACTTATAAACTAATATTAGAATAAGATCTATAATCTATTGTTATCAAAAAGATGTCATAATAAAATTATTGCTAGAAAATGGAAATGAGATAAGAGTTGAATTTTTTTAGATAAATCAATTTTTGGATACCATATAGAGATTTCATATTATTTATATCATATATTTATCATGTATGTGTGATAATAAGAATAACTGGATGATAATTCTCACCTAAAAAATGGAACCGAATGGAAATTAAAAAATGGGCATAAGATGAAGTAATCTAAATAAACCCATTAGAAAGAAAACAAAAAAACTGAAGAATGTTCTTTCCAATAGTTGATCAAGAATGTGAAAACCCACTTACAAAAAGATAATTTTTAATACAGTTTAAGAATTATAGTGAAAATTCAATATATCTTATTACTAATGTTTCTAATAGTTATTTGAAACATATATGATATAACTATTATATGTGTGCACATAACATAGACTTATGTTTGATTATAGTGTTTTCTAAGAGTATGAATATTCCATTCTTGTCATAACCTAGTAAATGTATTATTTTTATTAAATTTCTTGGTAGTATATTATTTCTAATCCATGACAACAACTATCTATTCTTACTAGGTATTAAACCATATAAATATATTTCTTCTACTTGGTGGGCATGAATGATTATTCTCACTAAATTCATAACTCATTTTATAAAAGGTGATGGTAATTTCAAATGTAAGAAAATATAAGAGGATAAGATAAATAATTCAATCCCACCCACTTTTATTTATCTTATAAATCTGTATTGGTAATTTAATTTTATATTAGAGTTAAGTGTACCTTCACTGAATCTTAATTAATTTTTTAAGAAATTAAATGTTTCTATGGTTGTTCAAAATTATGTGAATAGTAAGTTGATTGAAAATTTTTATTATAAGAAATATCATATCAATAAAGGTTGATTTTTTCTGTATCATATTTCCATTGGATATGATGTTATTGAGGCTGTTATAAATGATTTATAAAATTATTCCCCTGCAATTCCCAAACATCTTTAGGTATGATGAATTGTTTGAATGATGGGAGAGCCAGAAACACATTAATTTCCTCACTCTCTAAAAGTTTAATTGATCATGTAAATGGAGTTATAATGGATAAAGTAATTTAGGAAATTTAAAAAAAATATGTGAAGGTAAAATGAAATTAAAGATATATATATATATTAAACATATGGTGGCTGAAGTAAAGAAAACATAATATGGGTGATTTTGAATATGTTAGTGATTTTACTACAAGGGTGAATGATATTACAAACACTATAAGATGTCTCAGTGAAGTGTGGAAGGATATAAAATTTATAAAAATTATCTTAAAAATTATTCATGGAAAATTCTATTCCAATTTTTTCTCCATAGAATATAGATTTTATAAAACTATTTCTATTTATAATCTCTAAAATACATCTCATCACTTATGAAATCAGAAGAGAAATGTTAATAATTAATGAGGAGAAACATGATCTAGAAATCTATTTTGTGGATGTCAAGAAATGAATTTATATGAATGATATAATTTAAAAAGATGCTAGTGACTCTTACACTAATTATGAGTTGAGGATATATTTTGAGGAATTTATGATTTTTTCTATGAAGGTGAAAAGGGGAATTGGAAATATAAATGAAATGCTACCATTAAATTTTATTTTCCATAGATCTATTGTATATTTTTCATCAAATTTTCTATGATTAATGGAAATTAATTAAATTGATGAAGATGAAAAAATTATATATCTAATTAATAAGGCTAAAAATCTAATTTCTATTATATGATAAAGGATATGATGTTTTCTGAAAAAATTGAATTTTTTTACATAGTTTAAAATTGAAAAAATATAGTATAGAAGAAGATTAAAACTATAGTGGTTGTCATTCTGAAAAGTATTTGAATAAAATAATAAATGAAGAAACATTCATAAGTGATGAAATCTATAGTTTAGAAGATGAAGAAGAAAAATATATATGAATGTATTTATATTTAAAAGGGAATAAAATGATATCATTTCAATGATTATAATCCATAAATAGTAGAATAAGAAGTTGATGAAAGAAAATTTTACATCAAATAATCAATATTACATTATTGAATAAAAATCCATGTTTATTATATATATTGTTGTTGTAAATGTTTCTTTTAATTAAGAGAATAATATCAACCTCAATATTGAGGAAATAATCAAATTAAATGAGGAATAATTAGATCATGTTAAATAAAATCATTCCAAAATAGTGTAAGGAATCAAAATTTTCAATAACATATTTATAGATTTTGGAGATAGTTTTGAAATGTGTAAACATAACATTGTTCCAAAAAAAATATTCTCAATGATTGACAAGTAGAATAATTATTCATATAACTTCATGAAAGTTAATAATATCTTGTATGTAGATAAAATAAGAGGATTTTAAAAATATGAATATTATAGGTTTTCAGAGTCTAAAATGACCTTATAATATAGGATATTATGTTGAGGATAACAATACATATAAGAAGAACAATAAAACTAATGGTTTTAATGAAATCATAATTGTGTAAAAAAAATTCCAAATTTCAATGTATGATAGTTTTTCGTAAGAATTTACAAAACTTTTTTCAATATGTTAGTTTTTATGGGAAATATGTTTTATATGGTTAATAATATTATTGTATATTTTTTTTCATATAATGAATATGCGCTCATTCAATAATAAAAACTATAGAGAATCTATGATAAACAGGAGGAAATATTTATAGGGGAGTCACCTCACTCAAAAGATACATCTCGAGACAATGATCTAGAGGATTAGAAATAAATTATATCCCTTGGAAACTAGTATTTGAAATATGAATAGGCTGAAAATCTAATTAAATGACATATTTATATGTTACCGATACAAAAATGTATTTATATCAAATATTAAAATTCTCATGAGAAGGATGAAAAAGGAAAATAAAAATTAATTAGTTATTTAAACTATCCCAAAATATATAAAAGGAGAGTGAATAATAATATTATATAGTGGGTGTCATTTACACATGAAATGATACTTTAGGTAATTGAATAATGTAAATATTATAATGTATATAGAAGGGCTTGGAAATGATGTGTCACTCTGAATCAAAGGCATTAAATATTCTATCACTAATAAATAAAAGTTAAAAAAAAAATATGTGTTATTTGATAGGCTAAAACAAAATTAATTTTATGATTCACAACTTTTTTATGATTTTATAAAGACATTTTTTTGAAATTATGTTTTTCATTAAAAGGATTAAATATTGGAATGTGTTTATAACATTACAAAAAAATGGATTATTTTTGAAAAAAAATGATTCACTATATTAATGTTATCTACCAATGAATAAATATAATTATATATGGAAAAATAGAATAAATAATATGTTATATATGGATATCAATAATATAAAAATGAGGAAATTTGTTATGATATTATGAATAAGACATGATGAATATATTGGATTTATTCTATTTTCTAGTAATGGATGATTAAAAGTTACTTATATTATATGGATGAGATATATTCAACTAGTCCCCTAGGGTTGAAAAATTTGAATTTTTGTGGGTATATGAGTTAATAATAAAAAATGATGAAAATTAAGTTATTTATTTTATTGATGATTTTTCTCAAATTACATGTATAATTTTTAAGAAACATAAATCCAAAGACCCAAAAATGTTTCATAGTTTTAGGAGAAGAATAATAAAAAAATGTGGATACTATATGAATAAAATAAAAACTAGTAATGGTGGATCTTATTGAAGTGGTATGTTTATAGATAATCATGAATATCATGGCATTCATTATAAGTTTAGTGCACTGCACACACCATCACATAATGATGTTGTAGATTGGAGAAAAGTATATTTGTTGGGGATGGTACAATAAATGTCGATCAAACATGATTCATCTCAATAAGTTTGGTGGTATGATTTTAGTGTATTGGTTTATATTCATAATCTATGGTTCTATAGTAAAAACTATTATTTAATCTTTATTATATATTCTATAAAAAAACAAATGTTATAAAAAACTAAATATATTTAGATGGCATTGAATTATAAAATTCCAGAGTGGGAGTCTTGTGATATCTGATCAGATAAGTGTTTATGTAATCTTTGATAGATACTCTTTAATTTTTGAGTATATAAGTGTTTTGATAAAGAAACATGAAGTATTATTCACATGAAATGTGTGACTATCTTTGAGTAGGATGATAATAACATTTGATAGATATTTTTGGATATGCATGAAAGGGAAAATGAGGTTGTTTATATTGAGAAATATGAAATTGTATTTAATGATAGTAAAATTTTTAAAGTTATTTGATAATAATATGTTGAATTATATATTTCAAGTGATTTTAAAAAACTATGTTCTACTCATCCTAATTTGGAAAGGAAATTGGGAATTCAAAACAACATTTTATATCATTGTAAATAGGTTCAAACTACAAGAACAACATTTTTAGTGTCAGATAGTTCACTATATTTACATGTTGATCTAATGGATATTGATTAATCCTTAGAGAATCATAAATGGATATTTTTTATTAATGGAGATATGGATTAGAATTAAATGAATGACACATTAGAACTTATACCGAGACCAATCAGTAATATCATGATTGATAAAATGTGGATACATTGATACAAGTTGACTGAGAATGTATATGTAATATAAACACGACATGGATGGTATGTAATGCCTACTCAAAAATTGAAGGATCTGAATTTGATGAGATGATTTTTTCAGTTTTAAATATAGAAACTATATGAATAATTATTTAAATAGTTGTACAATGGATTTATAAATTTTTAGTGATGGATATGAAGTTATATTTTATTGTTGGAGAGGTGGGTGAAGATGGGTATATAGAAAAACTGTTTCACTTTTTCCCTATAAAGAATGAAAGCTATGTATAGAAGATAAATAAGGATTTGTATGGGTCCAAGAAATATTCAATATATTTGTAATCAAAATTTGAAATGTTCTTAATGATGTTGAACTTCCTTAAAGAGAGATTCAGTTGAAACAAATTTTTTAAAAAAAATATTGAGGTTTCCCTCATTATTATTCTTTATATTGAAAAAATCATATTTGCTGTAAATAATTAAGAATCATGAGAAATATTTTTAAAATTGGTGCAGATGATTTTTGAAATATATATTCAATGATAATTTAAATAAATTATTGTATATCATATATCTCAAAATAATATATATATATATATTTATATATATATATATATATTCCTACCCCAAGAGAAAAATTCAACTAAATATCTGATGGTGTCTGGAAAGTATGATTCAAATCTAGTTTCTACACTTGTTTTAGGAGAAACCATGTTTTGAAAGATGTGTGAGGAAATAAGGTTGATCTTATATATTTTAAAAAAATTATTAGATATGTATTATATCTGAGGGATTGAAGGACATATATAGTTTATATAGTAACTGTAACGCCCCCACCCCAGCTACCCAGAGCCGGTGCATTACTTCGTAACATTGGCATGATCACAAAAGATCAAGTCTCGAAAGATCGATTAGTTTAGTAGCCTTGGAAACACTAGATACATTAATAAATGTTACATTACATCATAAAGTGAAAAAACTAATAACAAAGTCTTCATAGTCCACACTCATATCCTCTTCTGACTATCCCTGCAGGTCATTCATAAAATACTTCTTCACATCCTGGAAAATATTAAAACATTGAAAGGGGTGAGCTCAGATGCTCAGTAAGAATAACAATATTGCGGAAGCTTTCATAAATAAACATAAACATTTAAGGCAATGTATAACTAAAACAAAATCCTTTTAAACTTGAACATCAACATAATATGGAAAAAGTAAAATGAGACAATTCCATTTACTTCTTCACATGGATATTCTACTGGTCGAATAATCACATGCAATATCAATAACCACTTTCATAATGATGGAATGCATAATGCCAGAATATCATAACCACGTAGCCAAGGCCTCGTGCCAAGACCACAAATAAGATTTTGTCAAGGCCTCATGCCAAGACACTAGTTTGTCTCATGAGACCTGCCGATGCATCGAGGAGCTATAGCGGGCTCCACCTGTCACTTATTAAGTCCAATGCATTCCTCATATGAATAGGTTTAAACATATCATAAACCATAACATAATCGTATCACATAAAATATGCATAAAGGAAACATAACATTTCCACATTTCAATCACAAGATATCAATACAACACATTGATATAATAAAAACACTTTCAAAACCATTTTCAATACCAAAATAAAAGAAAGTTAAAACTTTGTATTTATTTTTCATTAAAAAAATGATGGCTTGTAGAGGAAGCCGAAACTCAAATAATGGTCACGGCGGAAGAGAATTCATTGTCGCCGCATAAGTATAGAAAGAAAAACATTACCTTTTTGTCGTTTAGTAAAATTCTTCATATAAAAAAGATTCCTTTTGAATAAACGTAAAAGTCAAAGGTGTTTATACACCGTATAAAAGAATGTTGTGTATAAAACCAAATATTCCTCAATGAAAGGAAATTGAGACGAAGTCCTTAAAAAGATAATTTTTAAAATAAAATAGGTCTATTATGTGTATTAACTATAGGTACACATAAATAATGTAAAAATACAAAATAAGACATAATAATATCATGACATAATTTTAAAGTAGGAGATTAACCCAAAAAATGGAAGTTGGGTTAAGAAATTCCTTTACCTTGCGTCCTGTCCTGACTCGAACGTTCTTTAACCTCCAGAATAATAAACTAGAGTTAATTCTATTTACATAAGAACCTTTTTCATGTTCATTATTCCTTTTATATCCCTTATTACCATGTTATGAACATTATGTATTTATTTAAGTTAATAACGGTCATTTTGTCGATTTTTGGTACTTGAGTCAACAATAAACTTCTTATAATTACAAGTTGTTTATGTGGTGAAATATCCATTATATCCAGAATTATATTCATGATTTAGATATCATATATATCATATATATACAGTATATACATTCATTTATAATATTACGTAACATTTAGAGGTAAGAAATGAAATGCACTGTTCATGGAGACGGTAAGCCGTACGTACACATGAATGATACTTTCATTTCTATTTCATATTTAATAGAATGAAATCATAATGATATAAATGTATAATATAATTCCAGTATAATATAGTGTATAATACCATTTACTCCATCCTTTATACATCCCACATATGGCATTAACGATTCAAATCACGTTGAGGGGGCGGTAGTCCGCACTTCCTAAAATGAAATTATCGCGTTTACCCATAATGGAAATCATAAAGTATGCAATAAATGAGAAATACAGAAGCATAAGTAAAACATAAATATATTATATATCATATATAAATATATTGACATCTTAATGGCCACCTTTGAAGGTGTTATATGAGTGTTGAACAATCATCGTTTCGTGAGGCAGAAATTCGCCATCCAGAGAAACCGTATGTTATTTAACCATTAGATGTAGGTGTGTGTATGTGTAGATATAATCCTTCTTATAACAACATACTATTATATTGATGATACTGGTGTTGTTACAAAAGAAATGAATAAAAAGAGTTTAGGGGGTTGGAGAAGAAAAATAAACAAAACAACATTTGAGAAGACATTACCTCAAAATCGGGTAACTCTTTTTGATTTGAGCCAAATGCTTCCTTGGGAAGAGTTATGCCCAAATTTAGGCTTCTAGGAGTAATAGGGGGAAGTTGGGAGAGTATTTGGGTAGAGGTTGGCCGAGCCAAATGGCTTGAATGTGTGAATGAGGTGGTAGAGGTGGGGGCCTTTTATAAGAGGAGAGGAGGGGCACTCTTGGAAAGTAATGAAATATTACTTTATTATACAATGCTTTTAGGATTCTAAAGGTCCCAAAATTCTATAATTATAGGATATGGGGATAAGGGTTATAAATCTACCCATCCAATAGGATTTGGACAATTCTAAGCCTTGTATTTTACATTATCTTTTCATTTTATTTAAATCGTTAATTAATGAGGTAATCGCTGCATCATAATGATGTCATAAATAATTTAATTTATTTAATGTCTAAAAATTATAACAAAAATACTATGATGTAGGAAATCTTCTTAGATTTCAAATGAATATTTATAGTAAAACATATGACTTGTATAACCCCATGTAAAAATTGTTTTAGTAAAACATTTCATGTTTGTGTCATTTTTTACTTTAACATTAAATAAAAGGTATTTATGTCATTTTCCAACTAAAGTGGCTCCATGGGGTCCCCAAGTTGTCCCATGGATTGTCTTGGTCGGCCATGGAACATCCAATTAGGGAATGACATGTGTCAAGCTCATCTCATATTATTAAAACATTATTTTTACCTTAAACTACACTAATTACCTCTAATCGCGATTAAGAACTTAAAAGTTACTATTCACCAAAAATTATTTTAATCTCATTGAACCAAATTTCACTTATTAATGAAAACCATGTATGTAGGATTTTTAAAAATCAAATCACAGAAGTGGTAATATTTCATTTAAACGAAAAATCAGTTATTTAACTACCACTTAGTGGTTTCACTATTCATCAAAAATTGAAGTTTTTCAGAACAATGCCAAAATTTCACCCTAAGCTATAATTGATATTCCGATTTCAAAAATGATGTATACTTTACAAAATTCCAAAAATATAAGTTGCAATAATTAATTTTATAATTAATTCCCGCTGTCACAATAAATAGTGTGTTTTTAAGAAACAATTTATATCAAATGATTGGCAATTGTTTATGTCCAATCTCAATGTTAAATTAATTGTAATGACCACCATTGGATAAAATGGTAAAAATATATTCTAATTATACTTTAAAACCACTAAATAGTATAATTTATCACTATAAATTATTTTGATTAAAAAAGTTGTTTTTAAGTATTTTTCACTATTCATAAAAAATTAGAAGTTCTCAGAAAAATACCAAAAATTCAACATAGGCTAATTTCGATATTCCAAATAAAAAAATGAAGTCCATTTTGAATTATAAAATTTCTATAATTTTAAAAAGTGGTTATTACTATTCATAACGGCTACTTTGATTAGTTGCGGTGTTTTAGAACTCGAAGTTGTGTGCAATGCAAGCTATTGCATTATTGAATGTGAAGCGTATTGTAGAAGCTCGGGGTGTTACATTCTCCCATCCTTAAATAAATTGCATCCTCGCAATTTGAAATTTTTCCTGGAAAATAAAAGGTTGAAAAGAGAAAATACCTTTGTGGAAAACCCACATCGGAAATAAGATTAATAAAATTTAGCCTTAATAAGAGGGAAAGGGAAATGAAAAAGTCACCACCCAATTATGATATCGATTAGGAGAACATTGGTTGAAATTAGAGACATATAATTGGAGGAAAAACGTAAATATTTTTATGGAGTAATTGAGGTCATCAATCACAATCAACTATCAAATTGAGGGCCTCAAAGCCTTCAATCTATGTTGATTAAAAATATCATCAGTTCAACAAGACATAAGGTATTAGGATAACACATTTTTTTGTTTTAATATCCCTTTACTAAAGTTTAAGAATTTATTTATTCATTGAATAAGAGATAGATATATATATATATTTATGCTTGACAATTAGATTTTCAACCTTCAACTCATCTTTCACTCAAAAAGATAATAGAACTCAAAAATATTATACTTATCTTAATTGTATAAGGTTCCAAATGTTAACACATACCATTTAGATTTGTAAAATTATTTTGTAATAAACAGGGACTTCCTGTAGGCTAGTGGTAGGAAATAAAGGCCTGTCGCACTATGATTGTGGGTTCGATTCATGCATCTTTGTCCGACGCGACGGGTTATGCCCCACCCTGCAGGTTGTCCTTTTCCTAAAACTATTGTATTATAATATTCCAAAAATAGTCTTCATAAATTTTTTAACCTTAAACAATACTATCCAAAGATCAAATTAATCCACTCCAACCTTTATAGTTATCCAAAATACCTCTGTCCAGACTTTCTCTAAAAGGTGTCTTAATTCCAAAATCAATTTTTCAGATTCCCCAAACAAATTAAAGTTTCTCTTTTTGTCACATACTAAAAATATGATTACCTTCATCATAGTAAAACCTTACTGAAATCAACAAGTACTGCAGTACAATCCTTATATATATATATATCACATTATTCTAATAACCAGAATATAATCCATGAGTCCAAAAGCACCAATACATTAATTATTCCGCTTCAACTGTAGTAACAGCATAATATTTTCCTTGATCCCTTGGCCTTTTCTGAGGTAAGTTTCCCTGACGCTTAGGACATTCATTTGCATAATGCCCCATTTCCCTACAATTGTAGCATTCAACATTGATAGCCTCTTTCTTTCCCTTGCAATCACGCGCCTGGTGACCTTTTTCTCCACATTTATAACAAACTCCCATTCCTTTTAGGCAAGTACCAGGGTGATTCTTCCCACAATTATCACATAATGGAAAATCCTTCTTTACCTTTTCCCCTTTATCTGTCTCTTGTTCCACCTTTCTCTTCTTCTCTTGCTTTACTTTATTGTCATAAGACTTAGAGAATTCCTTTTTTGTCTTGATAGAACACGAGACAATATCTTCGTATGAAGAGAAGGTTTTTGAGACTAATGATCGACAGAGAAATGGTTTTAACCCATCAAAAAAATGATCAATCTTACTTCTTGGGTTACGTATATAATCTGTAGCATGCCTCTCTAACCTTGTAAAGTTGGCCTCATACTTTGCGACATTCTCATCCTCCTTTTGTCTTAGACTCAAAAATTGTCTTTCCATATCTGCTCGATGGTCACGAGGATAGTATTTTTCTTGGAAAAGCTCTTTGAACTCCCTCCATTCCATATTCGATACGTCATCATCTTCTTTTGTGTATTGAATCAGTGACCACCACTGATCGGCATCTCCTGTGAGGCGGTAAACTGCCATGACAACCTACTCCCTTTCGCTACTGCCCAAGGCATGGAATATTTTCTCTAAGGTGTTTATCCATTGCTCAGCTACTAATGGATTTGTACCCCCATTAAATGTTGGTGGTTGTTGCCTCATGAAGCGGTCTAACATTGATCCTTTACGTTGCGGATCAGGGTTCTCCATATGATTAAGGTTATTATTTATAACCTGAGTGAGTTTTCCCAGTATGGTAATAAGTTGATCAGCACCAGTTGTATCTCCAGCTCCACAACAATTATCTTGAGTAGGAGGGAAATACCTACACGGAGTGCGTGCATTGATACGGTTTCCATTCCTTCCACTAGGAGCCATTTCTAAACAATGGTATAAACTATACTAGTTTATGAATCAAAATACATAATTCCATACTTGTAAGATACTTAACATAAATTGAACTATTTATGGATATAATCCATAAAAATGTTTTCTTTGAGGAAGTATATACTCATAATCGTTCATAGTGGTTTGTAAAGAAAATGAGAATTATCCTAAGCATATCCCCCGGGAGTGTAGTAACCAAGAGTGCAGCAAGGCCCGTTGTCGTGCACCAGTTCCCGTTCGAGTCTAGCTCAAAGCGGTGTTTTTGAGTTTTACCCCTAGGTACATCTGTGATAGAGCCGCCCCTACCTACTCGTATCCAGACAGGGATGTATTTCTCAGAAAACTCACAACATCTCTACAATACCAAAATTCTAGGAAGTTCTTCTATACTAATCCTCAAAGTCTATTTTTGGGCTATGTGCTCTAATCCGAGTTTATCTAAATCTATCTTCCAAGGATAGTACTAAACTGCCTCTGATACCAACTGTAACGCCCCGAACTCAGCTACCCAGAGTCGGTGCATTACTTCGTAACATTGGCATGATCACAAAAGATCAAGTCTTGAAAGACCGATTAGTTTAGTAGCCTTGGAAACACTAGATACATTCATAAATGTTACATTACATCATAAAGTAAAAAAACTAATAACAAAGTCTTCATAGTCCACACTCATATCCTCTTCTGACTATCCCTGCAGGTCATTCATAAAATACTTCTTCACATCCTGGAAAATATTAAAACATTGAAAGGGGTGAGCTCAGATGCTCAGTAAGGATAACAATATTGCGGAAGCTTTCATAAATAAACATAAAAATTTAAGGAAATGTATAACTAAAACAAAATCTTTTTAATCTTGAACATCAACATAATATGGAAAAAGTAAAACGAGATAATGCCATTTACTTCTTCACATGGATATTCTACTGGTCGAATAATCACATGCAATATCAATAACCACTTTCATAATGATGGAATGCATAATGCCAGACTATCATAACCACGTAGACAAGGCCTCGTGCCAAGACCACAGATAAGATTTTGTCAAGGCCTCGTGCCAAGACACTAGTTTGTCTCATGAGACCTGCCGATGCATCAAGGAGCTATAGCGGGCTCCACCCGTCACTTATTAAGTCCAATGCATTCCTCATATGAATAGGTTTAAACATATCATAAACCATAACATAATCCTATCACATAAAACATGCATAAAGGAAACATAACATTTCCACATTTCAATAACAAGATATCAATAAAACACATTGATATAATAAAAACACTTTCAAAACCATTTTCAATACCAAAATAAAAGAAAGTTAAAACTTTGATTTTTTTTCATTAAAAAAAATGATGGCTTGTAGAGGAAGCCGAAACTCAAATAATGGTCACGGTGGCAGAGAAGTCATTGTCGCCGCATAAGTATAGAAAGAAAAAAATTACATTTTTTTCATTTAGTAAAATGCTTCGTTTAAAAAATATTCCTTTTGAATAAACGTAAAAGTCAAAGGTGTTTATACACCGTATAAAAGAATGTTGTGTATAAAACCAAATATGCCTCAATGAAAGGAAATTGAGACGAAGTCCTTAAAAAGATCATTTTTAAAATAAAATAGATATATTATGTGTATTCACTATAGTTACACATAAATAAAGTAAAAATACAAAATAAGACATAATAATATCATGACATAATTTGAAAGTAGGAGATTAACCCAAAGAATGGAAGTTGGGTTAAGAAATTCCCTTACCTTGCATCCTGTCCTGACTCGACCATTCTTTAACCTACTGAATAATAAACTAGAGTTAATTTCTATTTACTTAAGAACCTTTTTCATGTTCATTATTCCTTTTATATCCCTTATTACCATGTTATGAACATTATGTAATTATTTATGTTAATAACGGTCGTTTTGTCGATTTTTGGTACTTAAGTCAACAATAAACTTCTTATAATTACAAGTTGTTTATGTGGTGAAATATCCATTATATCCAGAATTATATTCATGATGTAGATATCATATATATCATATATATACAGTATATACATTCATTTATAATATTACGTAACATTTAGAGGTAAGAAATGAAATGCACTGTTCATGGAGACGGTAAGCCGTACGTACGCATGAATGGTACTTTCATTTCTATTTCGTATTTAATGGAATGAAATCATAATGATATAAATGTATAATATAATTCCAGTATAATATAGTGTATAATACCAGTTACTCCATCCTTTATACATCCCACATATGGCATTAACGATTCAAATCACTTTGAGGGGGCGGTAGTCCGCACTTCCTAAAATAAAATTATCGCGTTTATCCATAATGGAAATCATAAAGTATTCCATAAATGAGAAATACAGAATCATAAGTAAAACATAAACATATTATATATCATATATAAATATAGTGACATCTTAATGGCCACCTTTGAAGGCGTTATATGAGTGTTGAACAATCATCATTTTGTGAGGCAGAAATTCGCCATCCACAGAAACCGTATGTTATTTAACCATTAGATGTAGGTGTGTGTAAGTGTAGCTCGAATACTTCTTATAACAACATACTAGTATATTGAGTATACTGGTGTTGTTACAAAAGAAATGAATAAAAAGAGTTTAGGGGGTTGGAGAAGAAAAATAAAACAAAACAACATTAGAGAAGACATTACCTCAAAATCGGGTAACTCTTTTTGATTTGAGCCAAATGATTCCTTGAGAAGAGTTCTGCCCAATGTTAGGCTTCTAGGAGTAATAGGGGGAAGTTGGGAGAGTATTTGGGCAGAGGTTGGCCGAGCAAAATGGCTTGAATGTGTGAATGAGGTGGTAGAGGTGGGGGCCTTTTATAAGAGGAGAGGAGGGGAACTCTTGGAAAGTAATGAAATATTACTTTATTATACATTGATTTTCGGATTCTAAAGGTCCCACACTTCTATAATTCGAGGATATGGTGATAAGGGTTAGAAATATACCCATCCAATAGGCTTTGGACAAGTTTAAGCCTTGTATTTTACATTATCATTTCATTTTATTTAAATCATTAATTAATGAGGTATCGCTTCATCATAATGATGTCATAAATAATTTAATTTATTTAATGTCTAAAAATTATAAAAAAAATACTATGATGTAGGAAATCTTCTTAGCTTTCAAATTAATATTTATAGTAAAAAATATGACTTGTATAACCCCATGTAAAAATTGTTTTAGTAAAAAATTTCATGTTTGTGTCATTTTTTACTTTAACATTAAATAAAAGGTATTTATGTCATTTTCCAACTAAAGTGGCTCCATGGGGTCCCCAAGTTGACCCATGGATTTTCTTGGTCGGCCATGGAACATCCATTTAGGGAAGGAGATGTGTCAAGCTCATATCATATTATTAAAACATTATTTTTATCTTAAACTACACTAATTACCTCTAATCGCGATTAAGAACTTAAAAGTTACTATTCACCAAAAATTATTTTAATCCCATTGAATCACATTTCACTTATTAATGAAAACCATGTATGTCGGATTTTTGAAAATCAAATCACAGAAGTGGTAATATTTCATTTAAATGAAAAATCAGTTATTTAACTACCACTTAGTGGTTTCACTATTCATCAAAAATTGAAGTTTTTCAGAAAAATGCCAAAATTTCACCCTAAGATATAATTGATATTCCGATTTGAAAAATGATGTCTACTTTACAAAATTCCAAAAATATAAGTTGCATTAATTAATTTTATAATTAATTCACACTGTCACAATAAATAGCGTGTTTTTAAGAAACAATTTATATCAAAAGATTGGCAATTGATTATGTCCAATCTCAATGTTAAATTAATTCTAATGACCAACATTGGATAAAATGGTAAAAATATATTCTAATTATACTTTAAAACCACTAAATAGTATAATTTATCACTATAAATTTTTTTTATTAAAAAAGTTGTTTTTAATTATTTTTCACTATTCATAAAAAATTAGAAGTTCTCAGAAAAATACCTAAAATTCAACATAGGCTAATTTCGATATTCCAAATCCAAAAATGAAGTCCATTTTGAATTATAAAATTTCTAAAATTTTAAAAAGTGGTTATTACTATTCATAACAGCTACTTTGATTAGTCGCGGTGTTTTAGAACTCGAAGTTGTGTACAATGCAAGCTATTGAATTATTGAATGAGAAGCGTATTGTGGAAGCTCGTGGTGTTACATTCTCCCCTCCTTAAATAAATTGCATCCTCGCATTTTGAATTTTTTCCTGGAAAATAAAAGGTTGAAAAGAGAAAATACCTTTGTGGAAAACCCAAATCGGAAATAAGATTAATAAAATTTAGCCTTAATAAGAGGGAAAGGTAAATGAAAAAGTCACCACCCAATTATGATCTCGATTAGGAGAACATTGGTGTCAATTAGAGACATATAATTGGAGGAAAAATGTAAATATTTGTATGGAGTGATTGAGGTCATCAATCACAATCAACTATCAAATTGAGGGCCTCAAAGCCTTCAATCTATGTTGAATTAAAATATCACCAGTTCAACAAGACATAAGGTATTAGGATAACACATTTTTTTGTTTTAATATCCCTTTAATAAAGTTTAAGAATTAATTTATTCATTGAATAAGAGATAGGTATATATATATTTATGCTTGACAATTTGAGTTTCAACCTTCAACTCATCTTTCACTCAAAAAGATAATAGAACTCAAAAATATTATACTTATCTTAATTGTATAAGGTTCCAAATGTTAACACATACCATTTAGATTTGTAAAATTATTTTTTAATAACCAGGGACTTCCTGTAGGATAGTGGTAGGAAATAAAGGTCTGTCACACTATGATTGTGGGTTCGATTCCTGCAGCTTTGTCCGACGCGACGGGTTATGCCCCACCCTACAGGTTGTCCTTTTCCTAAAACTATTGTATTATAATATTCCAAAAATAATCTTCATAAATTTTTTAACCTTAAACAATACTATCCAAAGATAAACTTAATCCACTCCAACCTTTATAGTTATCCAAAATACCTCTATCCAGACTTTCTCTAAAAGGTCTCTTAATTCCAAAATCAATTTTTCAGATTCCCTAAACAAATTAAAGTTTCTCTTTTTGTCACATTCTAAAAATATGATTACCTTCATCATATTAAAACCTTACTTAAATCAACAAGTAATGCAGTAAAATCCTTATATATATATATATCACATTATTCTAATAACCAGAATATAATCCATGAGTCCAAAAGCACCAATACATTAATTATTATTCTTCAACTGTAGTAACAGCATAAGATTTTCCTTGATCCCTTTGCCTTTTCGGAGGTAAGTTTCCCTGACGCTTAGGTCATTCATTTGCATAATGCCCCATTTCCCTACAATTGTAGCATTCAACATTGATAGCCTCTTTCTTTCCCTTGCAATCACGTGCCTGGTGACCTTTTTCTCCACATTTATAACAAACTCCTATTCCTTTTAGGCAAGTACCAGGGTGATTCTTCACACAATTGTCACATAATGGAAAATCCTTCTTTCCCTTTTCCCCTTTATCTGTCTCTTGTTCTACCGTTCTCTTCTTCTCTTGCTTTACTTTGTTGTCATAAGACTTAGAGAATTCCTTTTTTGTCTTGATAGAACACGAGACAATATCTTCGTATGACGAGAAGGTTTGTGAAACTAATGCTCGACAGAGAAATGGTTTTAACCCATCAAATAAACGATCAATCTTACTTCTTGGGTTATGTATATAATCTTTAGCATGCCTCGCTAACCTTGTAAAGTTGGCCTCATACTTTGTTACATTCTCATCCTCCTTTTGTCTTAGACTCAAAAATTGTCTTTATATATCTGCTCGATGGTCACGAGGATAGTATTTTTCTAGGAAAAGCTCTTTGAACTCCCTCCATTCCATATTCGATACGTCATCATCTTCCTTTGTGTTTTGAATCAGCGACCACCACTGATCGGCATCACCTGTGAGGCGGTAAACTGCCATGACAACCTTCTCCCTTTCTCTACTGCCCAAGGCATAGAATATTTTCTCTAAGGTGTTTATCCATTGCTCAGCTACTAATGGATTTTTACCCCCATTAAATGTTGGTGGTTGTTGCCTCATGAAGCGGTCTAACATTGATCCTCCACGTTGAGGATCAGGGTTCTCCATATGAGTAAGGTTATTATTTATAACCTGAGTGAGTTTTCCCAGTATGGTAATAAGTTGATCAGCACCAGTTGTATCTCCAGCTCCACAACAATTATCTTGAGTAGGAGGGAAATCCCTACACAGAGTGCGTGCATTGATACGGTTTCCATTCCTTCCCCTAGGCGCCATTTTTAAACAATGGCATAAACTATATTAGTTTATGAATCAAAATACATAATTCCATACTTGTAATATTCTTAACATAAATTGAACTATTTATGGATATAATCCATAAAAATGTTTTTTTGAGAAAGTATATACTCATAACCGTTCATAGTGGTTTGTAAAGAAAACAAGAATTATCCTAAGCATATCCCCCGGTAGTGTCGTAACCAAGAGTGAAGCAAGGCCCGTTGTCGTGCACCAGTTCCCGTTAGAGTCTAGCTCAAAGCGGTGTTCTCGAGTTTTACCCCTAGGTACATCTGTGCTAGAGCCGCCCCTACCTGCTCGTATCCAGATAGGGATGTATTGCTCGGAAAACTCACAACAACTCTACAATACCAAAATTATAGGAAGTTCTTCTATACTAATCCTCAAAGTCTATCTTCGGGCTATGTGCTCTAATCAGAGTTTATCTAAATCTAGCTTCCAAGGTTAGTACTAAAATGCCTCTGATACCAACTGTAACGCCCCGACCTCAGCTACCCAGAGTTGGTGCATTACTTCGTAACATTGTCATGATCACAAAAGATCAAGTCTCGAAAGACCGATTAGTTTAGTAGCCTTGGAAACACTAGATACATTCATAAATGTTACATTACATCATAAAGTAAAAAAACTAATAACAAAGTCTTCATAGTCTACACTCATATCCTCTTCTGACTATCCCTGCAGGTCATTCATAAAATACTTCTTCACATCCTGGAAAATATTAAAACATTGAAAGGGGTGAGCTCAGATGCTCAGTAAGGATAACAATATTGCGAAAGCTTTCATAAATAAACATAAACATTTAAGGCAATGTATAACTAAAACAAAAGCCTTTTTATCTTGAACATCAACATAATATGGAAAAAGTAAAATGAGATAATGCCATTTACTTCTTCACATGGATATTATACTGGTCGAATAATCACATGCAATATCAATAACCACTTTCATAATGATGGAATGCATAATGCCAGACTATCATAACCACGTAGCCAAGGCCTCGTGCCAAGACCAGAAATAAGATTTTGTCAAGGCCTCGTGCCAAGACACTAGTTTGTCTCATGAGACCTGCCGATGCATCAAGGAGCTATAGCGGGCTCCACCCGTCACTTATTAAGTCCAATGAATTCCTCATATGAATAGGTTTAAACATATCATAAACCATAACATAATCGTATCACATAAAACATGCATAAAGGAAACATAACATTTCCACATTTCAATAACAAGATATCAATACAACACATTGATATAATAAAAACACTTTCAAAACCATTTTCAATACCAAAATAAAAGAAAGATAAAACTTTGATTTTTTTTTATTAAAATAAATGATGGCTTATAGAGGAAGCCGAAACTCAAATAATGGTCACGGCGGCGGAGAAGTCATTGTCGCCGCATAAGTATGGAAAGAAAAACATTACCTTTTTGTCATTTAGTAAAATGCTTCGTATAAAAAAGATTCCTTTTGAATAAACGTAAAAGTCAAAGGTGTTTATACACCGTATAAAAGAATGTTGTGTAAAAAACCAAATATGCCTCAATGAAAGGAAATTGAGACGAAGTCCTTAAAAATATAATTTTTAAAATAAAATAGATCTATTATGTGTATTCACTATAGTTACACATAAATAAAGTAAAACTACAAAATAAGACATAATAATATGATGACATAATTTGAAAGTAGGAGATTAACCCAAAGATTGGAAGTTGGGTTAAGAAATTCCCTTACCTTGCGTCCTGTCCTGACTCGACCGTTCTTTAACCTCCTAAATAATAAACTAGAGTTAATTTCTATTTACTTAAGAACATTTTTCATGTTCATTATTCCTTTTATATCCCTTATTACCATGTTATGAACATTATGTAATTATTTATGTTAATAACGGTCGTTTTGTCGATTTTTGGTACTTGAGTCAACAATAAACTTCTTATAATTACAAGTTGTTTATGTGGTGAAATATACATTATATCCAGAATTATATTCATGATGTAGATATCATATATATCATATATATACAGTATATATATTCATTTATAATATTACGTAACATTTAGAGGTAAGAAATGAAATGCACTGTTCATGGAGACGGTAAGCCGTACGTACACATGAATGGTACTTTCATTTCTATTTCGTATTTAATGGAATGAAATCATAATGATATAAATGTATAATATAATTCCAGTATAATATAGTGTATAATACCATTTACTCCATCCTTTATACATCCCACATATGGCATTAACGATTCAAATCACTTTGAGGGGGCAGTAGTCCGCACTTCCTAAAATTAAATTATCGCGTTTACCCATAATGGAAATCATAAAGTATGCCATAAATGAGAAACACAGAAGAATAATTAAAACATAAACATATTATATATCATATATAAATATAGTGACATCTTAATGGCCACCTTTGAAGGTGTTATATGAGTGTTGAACAATCATCGTTTCGTGACGTAGAAATTCGCCATCCACAGAAACCGTATGTTATTTAACTATTAGATGTAGGTGTGTGTAAGTGTAGCTCGAATCCTTCTTATAACAACATCCTAGTATATTGATGATACTGGTGTTGTTACAAAAGAAATGAATAAAAAGAGTTTAGGGGGTTGGAGAAGAAAAATAAAACAAAACAACATTAGAGATGACATTACCTCAAAATCGGGTAACTCTTTTTGATTTGAGCCAAAGGCTTCCTTGGGAAGAGTTCTGCCCAAAGTGAGGCTTCTAGGAGTAAGAGGGGGAAGTTGGGAGAGTATTTGGGCAGAGGTTGGCCGAGCCAAATGGTTGAATGTGTGAATGAGGTGGTAGAGGTGGGGGCCTTTTATAAGAGGAGAGGAGGGGCACTCTTGGACAGTAATGAAATATTACTTTATTACACAATGCTTTTCAGATTATAAAGGTCCCACACTTCTATAATTCGAGGCTAAGGTGATAAGGGTTCGAAATATACCCATCCAATAGGCTTTGGACAAGTGTAAGCCTTGTATTTTAGATTATCTTTTCATTTTATTTAAATCGTTAATTAATGAGGTAATCGCTGCATCATAATGATGTCATAAATACTTTAATTTATTTAATGTCTAAAAATTATAAAAAAACTACTATGATGTAGGAAATCTTTTTAGCTTTCAAATGACTATTTATAGTAAAAAAATATGACTTGTATAACCCCATGTAAAAATTGTTTTAGTAAAACATTTCATGTTTGGGTCCCCAAGTTGACCCATGGATTGTCTTGGTCGGCCAGGGCACATCCAATTAGGGTAGGACATGTGTCAAGCTCATCTCATATTATTAAAACATTATTTTTACCTTAAACTACACTAATTACCTCTAATCGCGATTAAGAACTTAAAAGTTACTATTCACCAAAAATTATTTTAATCTCAGTGAACCAAATTTCACTTCTTAATGACAACCATGTATGTCGGATTTTTGAAAATCAAATCACAGAAGTGGTAATATTTCATTTAAACGAAAAATCAGCTATTTAACTACCACTTAGTGGTTTCACTATTCATCAAAAATTGAAGTTTTCCAGAACAATGCCAAAATTTCACCCTAAGCTATAATTGATATTTCGAATTAAAAAAGGATGTCTATTTTACAAAATTACAAGCATATAAGTTGCATTAATTAATTTTATAATTAATTCCCGCTGTCACAACAAATAGCGTGTTTTTAAGAAACAATTTATATCAAAAGATTGGCAATTGTTTATGTCCAATTTCAATGTTAAATTAATTCTAATGACCACCATTGGATAAAATGGTAAAAATATATTCTAATTATACTTTAAAACCACTAAATAGTATAATTTATCACTATTAATTATTTTGATTTAAAAAGTTGTTTTTAAGTATTTTTTACTATTCATAAAAAATTAGAAGTTCTTAGAAAAATACCAAAAATTCAACATAGGCTAATTTTGATATTTCGAATCCAAAAATGAAGTCCATTTTGAAATATAAAATCTCTATAATTTTAAAAAGTGGTTATTACTATTCATAACGGCTACTTTGATTAGTCGCGGTGTTTTAGAACTCGGAGTTGCGTACAATGCAAGCTATTGCATTATTGAATGAGAAGCATATTGTGGAAGCTCGGGGTGTTACAGTAACACAATTAAATATATTTAATTGTTTTCCAATGTAATATCAACTAATTTCAATAAAAAAATATCAAATATATTAAATCCATAATTGATTTTGGGTTTAAATATTATATCATAAGAATGATTGATTTTTTATACCGATACTGATTGGGAAGGATGTTTTTATGATAGAAAATCAATGTTTATGGAGATTGTTTCTAGGGAGAATGAGGTGTTTGATTTTATACATGGAAACAAACATCAATATTTATAATTATAGCATATTCTATATATGTAACTTCTTTTCAAGGCATAACACAACATAACTGGACACAGAAAAAATTGGAATAATATTTTGATGATGTAATGTTTCCTACTATAAAGGTTGTAATAATTAATGTCATATAAATATCATTAACAATCTAGTTTATCATTTTCAATAAAATAAACTTGATATAAAATAATAATTTTCCAAAGCGTATGTGAAAAAAATGAATTGAAGATGGTTTTTGTTCCTAAAATAGAAAAAGTTTCTAATATTTTTATAAAACCATTTCTAATGGTAATATTTCAAAATAAATGGTTTCTCATTAGGATAAATACTCATATTCTATAAGGATATTATATGAAAATATATCCCCACTCTGAGAAAGCCTTTTATATAGTGTTATCAAGGGAGGAGAACACTTTCATAACATAAATTTATCCCATTTTATCTGTTTTACCTCGTAATAAACATCATATGTTTAGAGGGAGTTCATAAATCAGTTAAGGTACAATTTCAACATTTTTGATCTTTGTTAACAGTTTGTCGAAGTATTTTTTGAAATATTTAATCTTTCATGTAATGTTTTTTATGAAAATATCAACAGGAAGGAAATTTATAATTATAGTTTTATATAAAATTTTCTTATGTTATTTATTATGGATTACATGGTATTATTGTTTAATGATTCTTGGTTCCTACAACATGTTATCTATAGTGGAATTAGAAGTGTGGGATAAATAATGCATCACATGTGTTAATTTCTTATAGTGAATTATGTACATTGGATGAAAAAACAATCCAGAGGATATTTTTGGGACCATGACTTTTAAAGGATCTTTGAAGATGGTAGTAGTTTTTAGGAAATGTGATAATAACGTTTTTTCATTTTTTGTAAAAACTTGATAAACCCAAAATTTTCAATCTTTCCAATATGGAATGATAAATTCACAATATTAGTGTGAGGTTTAAATATGGATTCCATCATATAGATTTTATCAAAAAGGAATATTAGATAATTATTTATGTGGAATGTTTATCCTATTCATCTAAAATGGTCCATATAGAAAACTATTTGACAAAACAATTTGGCCATACAATTATTTTTTTTTAATAATTAATTAATTTGGCGTAATGAAAGTCCTATTATTAAAAGAATAATTTTAATGGTGGTGATAAATTCATGTATGTTTTTTATTCATACAATGATGTCATTATGAAGTTTAATGAATAAATTCTACTTGATAGAGGTTTGGTGAAGAGGATATTCTTATCGAAGTTATATGATATGTAAGTGTAGATGAGCACACTGTGTAGGGGTAATATTTAATTCTCATATTTTGAGTAAGGGTTTATGAAAAGGAAAAAATTGTTATTAGAAAATCATTTCTTAATATTTATGATAAGATAAATGTTTACAATGTTCAATGGGATAGTCCTAGGGAACACGATTAGTTGAAGTCCATTTATATAAAGCCCATTAGAAAATATTTTTAATGGTTTTTGATCATAAAATGGTTGATTAGGTATTAAATTAGATTGAATTAGATAGATTACAATGAGTTAATCAACAAAATATTTGGGTTTTATAAATCATATGGATGTTTCTATATAAAGATCATTAGTCAACATTGTACATGAGAATACACTAGAAGAATATTTGTAATACCATTAATTAAATGATGAATTTCTTATGAACATATATTTTTAGAAGTAACAAAAATTTAATGTAAGAACATCATATGGATTATCATAAGGAAAAAATGTTTTTATGTTTTTTTATCAGATGATTGTGTGGTAAAAATTTATATGGTTTTAAATTTCTTTTTGAAACATTCATAAAATATATCCAAAATTTTAATTTTATTTTGAGCTTTATAATCAAATAGTGTTATTTAATAGAGAGGTTAATGATGTTCATATATGAATTCAGATGTTGGATGTTTTCCTACCAATTTCTTGAAGATTCTCAAGTTGTTGAGAAATGTCTATTATACTAGGTTGAGAGGTGGTATTGAATTTGTAGTTTTTATTGAGTGGGAAAATATATTTTAATTCCATAATTTTCCCCAATAATAATTCTTAAAAAATGTGATGTTTTTTCTACTGAGATAATATAATATTCACATGAGAAGATGTTTTCTGAAGCGCTGCAAAATTGGAATGTAAATTAGATAGACATTGTGAAGAAGCATAGGATAGATGATTATCAGAAAATTATTTATCCAAAATTGGTATTAGATATACGATGTGTTGAAATGATCATAAGAATATGTAAAATAGGAAGAATTAAAATTACTATACGTTTCATTAATCAGAGGATAATGGACATAGATTTCATGTTAGTTGTATTATATGGGTATAATTAAAGTGTGAGCATATTAACAACGGGTAAGAACAATTTAGTCTAGAAAACAAAAAAGATGGAATTTAATAAATAAACATGAGATGAAGTATTATGAAAGAACCCAGATGATGTATAACCATCTGAATGATTGAATTCTATTCTAACTAATAGGTATGAACATGAATAATTACATTCATAATGATAATTTGTAACTATGTTCATGTAATATAGTGAAAAAATTGAATCATATAGTGATTTTTTCTAATAGAAATTATGAAAATAATTATTATATCTCTTATATTTGTAGAGAGAGGATGAACTATAGTGTTTTTATATTATAATGAATGTTTTCAGATATTAACTACATGCTGTAACTATTTATAAAGACTAATTTTTAGTCGATTTTATTACATGTGATATTTTTCCAAAGTTTAGAAAGAACACTAAATTATTAATGGGTAATGAATCTGGTAAATTCATTTTCTCAAGTGGTTATTATAGTGTGATTATTATCATCACCATCATACCTATTTAATAGGTGGTGAAATATGGTTAATATGTGAGAACAAATAAAATAGAAATAATTGATTCATCTCATTCCCCTCTCATTGATCAAAAAGTCTCTGATTGGTCCACTCATACTATCCATGAATATATTTTATTATGATTTCCATGAAAATTATATATATTTATGTATCCATAAAAGTTTTAATATTTCCTAATGTTTTGATTCAAATATTATCAAATCATTAATTGATTTATATTAACATTTAATTGTTTATCAAGATGGTCTATGATTAGGTTTCTAAGGGTGAAATTTTAAGAACTCTCTATCAATAATATAGTGAATTTTATACTCTATTTATTTATAAATATTACATGTTTTATATTCATTTTCATTTCTTATATATCTCAAGAGACTAGATCATCGATTTAAAGGAAAACTATCTTTACATTTTTTACATCAGTCAAAAATATTTTCTATTTCATATTCTTATTTTCTAAAAATAGTTTATGGATTGTTTTTAATAGTCCAAATTAATTGGTTAATTTCATTTTTACCCATTATCTAATTTTGAAAATATGGTTTAAAATAATTGTTTTTCTAGAATGTGGTGGTCTTGACATTTTACAAAAAAATTTGAATGAATAAATATTTTTCAATACCAATAATTACAATAATTTCTCACTATCAGGACCTCTAAATAATTTAAATCTTAAATTAAATGTTTGTAGAGTTATTTTTCAAGAAAATATTTTACATAATATTTTTGGAATTTGGTATATATTAAAAATTTAATTCAAAGTGAAAACGTTATCATCCCAATAAAAATTTTATAAATATTTTAAAGTAATTTTTCATTTATAATAACATCGCTAGATGTTACATGTTATTTTCTAGTGCTATTATCAAATGATTCCATCCACTATTGTTCATTGGATATTCTATAATGAAAATTATTTAAGAATGATTATATGAAACACATTTCTTCCCCATACACTAATTATGTTATGATTATAACAATGTGAAACTAGTTTCATTTCCAATGGTTTCTATATGGTGGAATTATTAAATAGTTATGAATCAATTTTCATTTAAATGGGTTATTTTATAATTAATTTTTTATGATCATACGACACAGACACACACACACACACACATATATATATATATATGATTTAATTATTTTAATTGTGGTCTTCAAAAAATATATCCCTCAAATAAATTGTGTATAATGAACATCTAATGTGATAATGTGGAACAGAATAGGGATTAAAACTAGTTTAGTATGGGAATTCATCCACTATTATAGTCATGTAAGTGAAACTAGACTATGTATATGAGGGAACGAGGAGTGAACCCAATCTACTATGATAGTCATGGGAGTGATCCTGGACATCAGAAGTTATTTTTTGTAGTTTGGTTTATTCTAAAAACAGAAGTCTTATTCTACTGTTATGCTCTCATAGACAGTGTTCTTTTAATATTTTTTGATTTATTTATTATAAACAACTAATATTTATAAATATATTAAAGAATATTATATATCTTTTATTTGGTATGGTTTCAAATTTTATGCTCCTTTTATTATAAGAATATTGTCATGTTATAATTTAATAATCACTGATATCTATGTTTTTACCATTATTATGTATTTGATATCACCTTATCTTCTATTATCATTCTCCATGTTATGAAGAATTGTTTTATATATGACATCCCAAATAAGGGTTCTAGTTTGGAAGAACATTTTGGAGATAATGTAAGTCTATTATAGACATTATGGTTATGTATACCTATTTTCAATTATACTAGACATATATTAACATAGTCTGGATCATAAGATTGTGTAATTAATATTCATCTAATAAGATGTTTTATTTATCTATAAACAATAGGAAATAATTTTTTTATTAGAGAAAGATTTATTAACCTTTGTAAACATAGATGATAAAATGTTAGAAAAAACCCTTAGTATCCTACTATGAATATGTGAACAACCAAATTTATTATAAGGAATAAGGTGATTTATATATATATATAATTCCACTTCTGAAAACTATATATCTTCATGGAATTGGAATATATGAATCTTAAGGTAATAAAAATGAATGGGGTTGATAGAGTAAGTGTTTTCCATCATTCTGGTTCACTGTGAGTGATCCCTTACTGTGCGCCTAGTTTGACACTACTGAGTGATATGCATATGATAATTAAAAAATTTTAATTTCAAATTACAGTTACAGATTTTAATTTAATATAACCATGATTAATCAATGTTAAACCAAGGTTTCATAAATTAAAAATACGGTGGAAGATTTAGACACCTTTGAATGATTTCTCATGATTGATCACTCTAGTTAAAGATACATGATATTCATGGGACTGAATATAGAATGATAATTTTTAGGTGTTTATAGGTATGCCCAAATATGGAAGTATACTATTTTTTAATAGTTATATGAGTTCTTATATAATAGTAAAATTTTAGTGGAAGTAAAATTCTTATCCTCAATTAATTGATTTTGAATTAGTAGTTGAATCTTAAAATTGTATGATAGTAATATCTCATGTATATTATTATTAAATGTTTTCATTTTATGGAAAACTTCTTCCTTTAGATGTTGGTATTATCACTATATAAAAATTTTATGTTATCCTAGGTCAGGATAGTCTTTCATTTATTAAATCCCACTTTCAGTGTTGAGGAAGAGAAGTTAAATTTTATATTCCAAACAAACCTATGATATTTTTCCAGTGAAATGATAAACATGAACTTATAATGGTACATAAAAACATTATATGAGTCTTGATTCATTTTCAAAGGGGTTTTTAATATCTGATGGCTAGAGAGAAACCGAAATGCATTGATATTCATATTATAAAGATGTTTTTTATTGTCTGTTCAGAATAGTTTCCTTTAATTTCTAATAAACTATGAAGTTGAGTTTTCAAATGAACTCATACCCTGTGAAACACCCATTTAAATTAATTTATATATAATATCTCCAATATCGAAGTTTGTATTAAATAATAACTGTAATATATTATTTAAAAGGGATTCATTCATCCAAATTCAATGCTATGAAGTATATTTTTATTTTTATTATGATAAAATAATGATCAGTGTGAATCTACACCGAATATTGATAAATTAACAAGACCACAATAAATATTACATATATTCCACCACAATTTTTTTTACATTCAATTTCAGGGAGATAAATATTTTACCACGATTGACCTTAGATTTGGATTTTATTAGTTAAGTGTCAAAATTGAAAGAAACTACAATGGCTTATTCATATGAGGTATTGACACTATGAATTTTTAGTGATTCTATTTGGCGTAAATAATTTTCCCACAATCATCATGTATTTAATTAATATAGTTTTTATATGTTATCATGATTATTGGGAAGTAATATTTATAGATGATATTCTTATATCTTTCAAAAGTAAATAAGATAATGTGTATCACATAAAGATTGTAATTTTATAATAAGGATGGTGTGGTTTAATGAAATATATAATATGTGATAATTTTATCAAAAAAAATATTTCATGGGGTCATATAATCTTATATAAGGATTTATCGATGGATCCATCTTTGAAGAGTGTAGCTAAACAATGTATTAGAACAATAACTATAATAAATATCCTTAAACATCATGTACTTCAATTATATTATCAACTATTTGGGGAACATTCATCATGGATGTCTAATACACATCCGAAGAAAACTTAGAGGGAAGACATGTTTCTTTGGATATATGAAGGTGTAGAAAATTTCAATGAATGAAATAGAATGTAAGTAAGTGTGAATGTGCTTGCACTACCCTAATGTGGAGAAGGGTTTTAAAACTATAATTTTTCATCAAATAAGGGACTTAAATGCATCTATATATATAATGATCTTCTGATAGCTTATTACTTATTAAAAGTAAATGTTTATGAGAAGAACCACAAACACATTACTAATGTTTAACTATTGTAGTATTTTCATTAAAGATATGTAATAATTATATTTATGATAAAATTCTTGAAATATATGCTAGTGATTAAAGTTTTATATATATACATATCCAAAAATATTTGTATATGAACTAAATAATATGTTTTGGTTTGATTAAAAAACATTACATTTTGATGAGTTACTATAGTGGTAAAGGGAACAATGTGGTCAATACATTGAGATGAAAGGATAATGAAATACTATCTATGACGAGGATAAAAAATGAATCAATATTTATTTATTTGGGATGTATATACATTTAAATCATAAATGAATGGAAGAAATATTATCTTTCTCATCGGAGTGTTGAACCATTTATCCACCAGCAAAATATTTTGGGTCGTAAGAATGATATAGATCCATGTAAGAATGTAAGAAATATTTATGAGTTCATCATCGAATGGTATGTAATGATATGGTTAATTAACTCTATTTATGTCCCATCCATGATAGATTCTAGAAAGTAGGTTCTGAATGAAGTCCGTAGATCATCACACACTAATTATAATCAAATTATGTTGATTTATAGAGTTATTAAAGAGTATTTTCGGTTGAAACCCCTTTTGAGAAAAATTAAAGAGTATATATCTCTGTAATTGGTATTTCATCATGTTAAGGCTAGTAAGTTATTTTTATGGTGTTTTTATGACCATTAACCATCCCAAAATGGAAATGAGAAAACATCACCATGGATATTTTTTTCATAAATTCCAAAACATTTAAATATAAAAACATCATTTGGGTTGTAGTCAATCACCTTATGGAATAATACCACACCATTTCTATCTAATAAAATATATATATTGATCAAACTTAAAAAATATATTTTAACAAAATTGTATGGTCCCATGTAGTACCAAATTGTATTATATTTTATCAAGATCTAAAATATACATAAAATATCATATTATGAAATTACCACACTTGGGATTCAGAGTTTTATTTTAGTACCACATTTCATCCTTATATAGATGGTCAGCATGAGAGAAATAGTAAAAACATATATGTTATTATGAGGTATTTTTCTATGAATTTTAATTGTGGTTGGGATCAAAAAATTCATCTAGTCGTGTTTACATACATAAATTTACGTTAGTTGAGATTTTAAAAGGATCCCTAAGAAGAAATCAATAGAAATAAGTATGAAACGACAAATTTAATGGAAGAAGAGATATAAAGAAAGATATTTCATCCAATCATGTCTGAGGAAATAACATAAAATTTATTTCCATTCAACAACACAATAATTTATCTTAAATACTATAGGAATGTTTTATTGACAACAATCAGTGAAATCTATAATTTTTCATTCGTGAGAATGTATTAATAAATAGTTATCCATGAATAATAATAAGATATTTTTAAACAGGTTAATGTTGATCACTTATTATATCATCCCCTTCAAGATTCTTGACCATCATAGGATGATATGTAATCTCTTGGCGCTTCCCCTGAACCAGTCTTATGTTTATATTTTTATCCATGTTTCTATCATGACGAAATATATAAATAGATTATGAAATTTAACAAACTCAATTTTCATACTGTTGGAGCATGAAATTTCCTATGAAAAATTAAAATTATCAATCTTTCATCATAGAGATAAAGAGAAATGAAACATGAAAACTCACCTAGTTAATGTTCTATAGTGGAATCAAAAATTAAACGAAGCTACATTGGAACATGAAGAGGTGATAAAATATAGATACCATTTTTTATATATTATTGAGATCTAATTGATTTGAAATTTGGTTTTTTTGGGATAAAATATATTGCCTTTACATTTTATAAAATATTCCATTTGAGATTAAATAATTTTTTTGATAGGTTTTGATACATGCAAGGAAGATTATAAATGAACAATTACATTATATATTATTGAAACATATCCTTTAAATTGGGGAAATTATTATAAATATCCACATTATAGAATTTTTTAATTGATTTAGATAGGGATATAATATTCATAAATAATTTCTCACTTTTAGTAAAGTATTATATTCTTAAAAAATATAATTTTTCTTAAAAATGGTTTTTATTACTTTTTTTTGAAAAAAATATAATTTATTTTACCAAAATTTTAAAATTTTCTTAAATAAATTAAAATAATTTTTTAAGTTATCATATGAAAATTATTTTAGAGTGATATTTTTATAATTTTCTGAAATGATTGTTTTTTCGTTGAATTTTGAAAAATACATATTTTTATTGAAATCATCCAAGTATTTTAAAGAGTTTACAAAGTTATTTTTTTCATATATATGGGTTTAAAAGAATATATTGTTAAATTATGTTATGAATAATGAAATTTATACCATTATAATAAATTTTATGTTAAATGTTTTATTATAAGACCACACTCTCATGATTATTCATTTTTGGAAAATTACATTTTGTCACGTTGTACTGGTTTATTTTTAAATTAACTTATACCACATATATTAATTTAATTTTATTAAATATGTTACGTGTTATTATTCTTCATTTTATTTTTTAATGATTACAAATTAATTTATTCCACAATGAATAACAAAAATAGAAAAAATATATCATTGTGGTTATGGTTAAAATAAGATCACCAAGGGGTTAGACCATGATAAAAGGGTATTATTCACACTAAAAATATCTAAATACCTTTTAATGGATATATTTATACCTCCTCATATACCACATATTAATATAAGGCTATTAGAATCATTTTTATTGAGTAAAATGTTAATATATTTTAATATTTTATGAATTTTAAAGTGTCTCATATCCCCCTTATATTAATGGACTTCCCATGTTTATCTTTTTCACACCACTCTAATCCATATATCATAAGAACTAAAAATTCTTATATAAAATTCTCTAGATACAAATTCTATGTGAGGGTCATCTTAAAATAACAATCCAAGTTTCCTTATGAAATAATCCTAATGAGCCCCTCCAATAAAGAGATAATCATCCTTGACAACCAGTTTAATTTTTTCTACTATATTTAAATACATAGTATTTATCAAACAAAAATATATTATATGTTGTAACAATATTTAAATATTATTTCAATTAAAAACCCAAAAATATCCACCCTCTATTTAAAAAAGGTGATGAGAACATATCGCACCTAAATACGTGTGGATCACTACCTCCGTATAGTGATAAAATTAAATTTACAACATCAAATTTCAGGGATAATTATAATTATGATTCTATAGATTTTCTATTATATTAATAACATATTTATTATTTTTAATATATTATATCATATCAACCATCTTACCTTCAAATCCATTGGAAAATAAAAATGTCACTTGTGTGTATGCGTGTATTACATCCTCCATGAAGTAGTGCAATTAATTTCTTATTTTAGACATGAATGGATGTAAAAACTGATATATTTAAGTTATATGTATTTTATAATATTGAATATGGAAATATTTCATCTAAATTTCCTTTAATTTGTTGCATTTTTTGAAAAGTGAATATAGTTTTCATGCAAATGTATGTCCAACCATCTCCATGAGAATTGTACTTCATTATATTTATCACTACCTTTTATGGATGACTATTTAATTACTTATAATGAATATATATTATATAAATAACACTAAGAAATGATTATTTTAATAAGTAATCGTTAATTAATGTGTGTTGAAATGATATAATTGGATCATATATTTATTATAATTATATAAATGACTAAATATATGATTTATAATACATATAAATATATTATATTGGTGTTATAATTATTTATAATAAATTGTAACTCAGTGGAAGTGGTGATATTCTTTCATTAATTTCTCTGATACACATTCCAAATTCTCAACTTGTTTCATTTAAATGATGTATCTGTTAACAATTACTATATTTTATGATTCTTTTCATGAGAATTATTGGGATTTACATATCCATTTACTATTTTTTCTTTCATGAGGATTCAATTCATATATTACTATAGAGTTAAGTGATTTATGTTAAAATAGTATTGTTTATCAATATTTACTATGTTTAAATTTATGATGATGAAATTTTATGACCTATCTTCCAAGAATCCAAAAAATTTTGTTCTAATGTTGATACTTCTAGATACTACATGTTTTCATTACTTGTTTTTCTATTTAGGAACTCATAAGAACAAATGATTTTTTTTAATGAAAACTAAATTTATTCCCTGCTTTAGTAAAAATAATATTTATTCCACATAAATTTCATTTAAAAATGTTATCAACAATATTTTTACTATTCACATTGTATTGTTCAATGTCATTTTTACAGTTTAATTAATTTTTAAAAAATAAATTAAATGGAATATTAATATCATTCATTGAATGAGTTACCTTTGGATATTTATTGAAAATATGAATGGAATAATTGTCTTAATATACATATCATGATCATAATTTTCAACCATCATTACCACTCATTGATTTTAAGAATTCTTTACTTGTTTTGAAATTTATTTTTAAATAAATATTTATCCAAAATATTTTTAAAATTTTTATTCTTTTATTAAATTATTTCAAGACAAAAAAGTTATATTATCAATTATATTATGTAGTGATATTTCATAGGAATATTTAATATATGATGATATACTTGATGTTGCTTTTTCCTTATTAGGGTTATAATAAAATTATACAATCCACTTTCATTATATAGACTGTGTAGGATAATAATTCTTTTAAAACAATTCTAAGAATTTAGTTTCATTCCCATGAGATTATAATGTTTTGATGAAATCACTGTGATTATGAATTATTTTCCATGGGTTATCTTATAACAGAATTATAAGATATTTATGAATCTAATTTCTTTCCATTGATTATACTATAATGAATTTTTAATGATCCTGTGGAATAGATATGTAATATTTTCATGATGAGATGCGTGGTATTGAAGTAATATATCCATTTGATGCATTGGATTATATTTTTATATGTGTTTCATATACATTAAAGGCCATGAAAATTGTTTAGGATGATGGGTGATCCCAATATAGTTTTCTAGAACATTGGGTAATGATTATTGTCTTTACAGAATTATGATGGAATTAACCAAGTTAGAAAATCAATTTGTAAGCGTTCTTATGAGGTATCTTCAAATTGATCGGTTGGTATAGAGTATGATATTATCCTTTAATAACAACTGTAGGATCGAAATGATACTATATATTCTCAGTACACAAGGGGGGGGGGGGGGTGAATTATATACTTTAAAAAAAATCCTTTATAACTTTTAAAGATGGTAGTGTTTAACAAAGTTAAACAAGGTAAACTCACAAAACCTCATAGTTCTACAAACATGGTTTATTTCAGAAATGTGATTCTGAGAATGTAATTCTGTAAATGTGGTTCGAAAAAAGAAACATAAGAAAAGTATATAACGAACAATGATTCTACTTTAAATCATATAGAATCTCACTAAATCGGAGGATACAAGTACAAGAAAGTATAAGAAAGTTATACTTTTCTCAACACCAAAAAAGCAGCAAGAAACATGAAATAATACATGTAACAAGTAGTAAATATTTTAACTCAAAGATAAGGGTATCCATCAACCTAGGATAAAGGTACCTTGATTTATACTTTCAAGAAATTCTATCTCTCCTACACTTGGGTAAGTCCTCAATACAATGATCGGAGTCTGTCTTGCTATCCTGAAAAGACCTCGAACTTCAAGGTAGTCGGCACCTCTGTCTGTCTATCCCTGGAATCCCTCGAATTTACTTAGCAATATTCAGAGTCGCATGAAGGAATTATGAACAAGATGTTCTTTACTGACTAAGAAATAAAGTCTATCTCTCTCTAGAAATCACTTCAGCAGCATGTAATCTCTAGATTGATCAACTTATAATGGACTGGTTCAAATATGATCCTATTTATAAGCTGAGCTTTAATGGTTAGCTCCCTCCTCCATTATTCATATTTTTCCTTGAATTTCAGGGGGACCTATACACGTGTCACTCAAACAACAGTTAGTTAGTAACTGAATACATGACATCATTTTATAAATAAAACAAGTGTTAAAAAAACATGGTTGCTTAACCAAATTCATTTTTTGTAGTGTAATGAAATAAAATTTCAGAGTCTAACCAAAAATAATTCAGTGTCTATCATACATGAATATTCATATTCTATTTTCCATGAAATTCCTAACATGAATTCTATAAAATTATAGAGTCTGAATTTCAAGGAAATTCGGCATCTGAATTTTGTAGAATTCAGAGTTTGAATTATTGAGAATTTGGACTATGAATTCATAAGAATTCTGAGTCTAAATTCATAATAATTCAGAGTCTGAACATATAAAGTTTGGATTCTAGATTCATTATAATTCGGAGTGTGAATTCGTAAGAGTTCAGTGTCTGAATTCTGGAGAATGTGGTGTCTCAATTCATAAGAATTCAGAGTCTGAATTCAGAATAATTTGAAGTCTAAATTCAGAAGAATTTGGAGTCTGAAATTAGAATGTTTTGATTCTGAATTCATTATAATTTTAAGTCTAAAGATAGAAAGTTTGGAGTCCGAATTTAGTAGAATTTTGAGTCTGAACTTAGAATGTTCGGAGACGGAATATAAAATGTTCGGAACCTGAATTCAGAGAATTCAGAATCTGAATCTGGATCCTGAAAACAGAATACTATATATCTAAGTATCTATAAGATTATGAAGTTTTAGATATGAATCCCAATTTTACACATAGAAACAAAATGAGTTATTTTTAGAGAAAATAAGATATGAACAATGAAAAAGAGGTAAGGATAAATTATCCTTAGGGAAGGAAAATATTCCTTATCAAGATAAAAAATAGGAAAAAATAAATTTTCCTTACGATAGAGTGATTGTGATTTTCAAAACATGAATGAATATAAAGGTCATAAGGAAACTTTATTGACTCAACAATATCCACATTTTTTTAAAGCACAAACCTCCATATGAAAAAAATATATGTACTTAGAAAAAAATTCCATGGACTTTGAAAATAAAACATATCCCCCTTAACACACGGGAAATGATGAATACAACTAACTCCCCCTTAGAATTTGGAAACACTAAGGATCATATTCAAGATTTCTATATTAAGGCTTAGTATTTTATTCCATATGAAAATCATCTTGGATAAGAAATCCACCTTAGATAAACTAACCCTTACTTAAGGAAATTTCTTCTTTACATAGTATTCTCTTTTCCTTTCTCCCCCTTTGTGATTTTTAAAAAGGATTAAAGGGAATGGAAACAAAAATTTGGTACCTGAAATTTTGGTACTATACAAAAAAATATATAAAGAGAAACCCAAAAATTTTATTACGATTGGAAACATTTATACATGGAATGAATACAAAAAAGATTCTAATTGAATATGATTATCCTTCATTATCCTTCGACATCTATTTCTTCACTATGGTTTTGAGATTCTTGTGTTTCTTATGGTCCACCTCAGCTCATTTGAGAAGATGATCCTGATCTTCTATTTTCTTCAATGAGGCTTTTATTTTTTCTTCATGAGCCTTAAGAGATTCAGCATGATTTTTTATAACTTCTTCTTGATAGAAATTTTTTCTTCAAGTTCGATTCTAAGATCTATTTCCCTCTTCCATCTCTGAAAAACTTAATACAACTTCCCATTCAGATATTTCACTTCTTGCATCCGATAATTCCGTTCTAGAATTATCTTCTCATCAAAACTAATTGTGAGATCCTTGATCATCACATCTTCAGTGTCAAATGCATCCTTGACACTTTCTTGGAAATCATCAAGGATTCTCATCTCTTCAACTATCTTCCTTGACCAGCTAGTCATTTTATACATGATCTTTTATAAGCTTCATAGCTAATAAGAAAATTCTGGAAGTCATCTTTGAGTTTGACACACTTATACATCACCATGGATACTGAATTCGATTTCTGATTCAATGAATGTTGAAGAATTTGTAATCTCAATTCAATACTAGGAAATATTGGTATAGTTCCAACAAGCTTCTTTAAAGACTGTACTAAAAAACTATGATCAAGGGAGGATGATTCCAAATTTGAGATTTTTCTTGGTGAGGTTTCATTTTCTAACATAGCATTTTTACTCTTTGAAGAATCACCGACATCTTTCTTCTTTACCATAACCTTGGTAGGTGTAGCAACTACTACCTGTTTTCCCTTATTAGACATTAGAACCACATACTCTTGATCAGTAGATTCTTGTTCACTATCAAAGAGCTGAATGATTTTGTTCTCATCAAATTATTCATTTTCGGCTCCTAACTCAGCAACATCTGGGTGAATGAAATCTCTATTGATGATTTATTATTCATAGGTTTGTATACTTCATCTTAAACCTTCTCTTCCACATCTTTCAAATTCCTCTTCCTTCCATCCTTTTTAGAGATCTCATCCACCACCTGTTTCTTTGAAAGGATTTAAACTTACTCTTCAGGAAAGTCATAGAATTATTTAGATTCTATGGAAAACCCAATTTTTATCCTTCTAAGGGTGTTATCACTTAGCAATATGACATTGCAATTCCTCAACATAGATCTGCAAGGAATTTTAAAATATTCCAAACACTGCACAATCATCATTGAAAGATTGGATGAAAACATAATTATCTGAGCCTTTAGAATTCCATTCTTTATGTCCTCAATCGTAACCAAATATGCTTAACCATGTTTACGTTCCTTAGGTTTACCAAGAAATCCAAAATATACATATCACTTTTCTTTTAAGTATCCTTGTGTCATTTTCTATGTGTGACGAATCCTTGAACCCACAATTCAATAATCTAATAATTTTTAGTCATTAGAAGAATCTTCAGAGTCTTTACCTCTAAAATACCAAGACATGCCATGGCCTTAACCTTAACAAAACTTCCTTGAACATCAGGTAGCTTATGAGAACAAAACTCAGCTTCCCCTTCATAAGGAATTCAAATAAAACTAGAAGCCTTGGTATATATAAGAGAATAAGTCTTCCTGTAACACTTGAAGGAAAATTAGCTCCTTCCTTCTTCCTTGAAGAAAGTTGCTGACTCATATAATTCTATTAACAATTCCAGATAAACCAAATCTTGAGATTTTTGTTTTGAAAGGAAAGTAATTTCACACCCATTCATCTTTATATTCTTAGAGATACTAGAATCATTCTTTGTTAAAAAAAATGGATAAACTAACCTTTCATTGTATATCTGCCATTCCGATATTGGTTTGACAGTTGGCATATCATTATGAGAGGAGACTTCAGTAGAAATTCAAAATCAAGAACGATCTGAGATGTTTGGAACGAGATTATGTAAGAGGGTAGAGCTTCATCATACACGATTTTGAGTTTGAATGTGAGAAAAACATCCGCAGTCCTTTATATAGGCAATTGAGGGGATAGTTCAGCTTTCTTTCTGAATCAAATGGTTGAAAAAATTTCCTGATCAGATCTGATGGTTGAGATGATAGCCAGAAGGAAATTTTGATAAAATCCGATCTTTCAAGGTTTTTAATAAAAAAATTCAGATTTATGATTAAGTGAATACAGAAAATTTATAAAAACATGAAAATAAAAACAAGTATTAGATGATTAAAAAAAATTAAGATAGTAAACATACCTTTTGGATTGCTATGATGATTACTCGTATTGGGGAAAATTCATCTTGAAGAACATTATATTCAGAAAAAAAAATTGATTAAAAAAATCTTTAGACTACGAAGAAAGTTTTGTCTATGAAAACAAATTTAGACAAAAAAATCATTTAGACTACGAAAAAATTTTATTAGGTAAATTTGAAATATGAAAAAATAACTCCATTATAAAAATCTTACATACGAAAACCTCCATTACAAAAATTCTGATTACAAAAATCTAGAAAAACTGTCTACGAAAATTTTTATTACGTAAAATTTAGAAAATATTACTACAAAAATTTTCATTATGAAAAATTTAGAAAATCTTACTACGAAAATTTTCATTATGAAAAATTTAGAAAATCTGACTATGAAAATTTTCATTACAAAATTTTTTAAAAACTAACAAACAAATGTACTCTCCCAATGAAAAGGAGTTCCTTACGGTAAAGAGATATGTTTCAACATAAACTTAATAAGGAATATTACTTTATGGTTATCGTTCCTATCTTCTATTTAATGTATTCAAATATATCAGATGGAAGTGATTTTATGAAGATATCAGCCTGTTGATCTTTTGTTCTGATAAATTGAAGAATTATATCTCCTTTTTTGTGTGATCCCTAAGAAAGTGATGCTTAATATCTATGTGTTTTATATAACAGTGATGTGAAAGGTTTTTACATAAGGAAATGGAACAAGTATTATCGCACAAAATTTGTGTTTTGGTAAAAATCATACCATAGTCTGTGAGTGTGTGTTGCATCCACAACACTTGAGTACAACAACTTCTAGCCGCTACGTATTCAGCTTCTGCAGTTGAAAGGGGAACAAAGTGTTTCTTTTTTCATGACCAAGAAACTAATGAATCACCTAAAAAATGACAAGTTCCATATGTACTTTTTCTATCCATTCTACATCCACCAAATTCAGCATCTATGTTTTTAAAAAAAATCATTTCTAGATGTTTAATAGAGTCCTAGATCCATGGTTACATTTAAGTATCGAAAAATCCTTTTCACTTACTTTAAATGATATTCCTTAGGATTGGATTGATATCATTCACATAATCATAATGAAAACATTATGTCTGGACAACTAGCTTCCAAGTAATGTAAACTTCTTATCATACCTCTAAAAGATGTTTGATCTACTGGTTTCTCGGCTTCATTAAGATAAAGTGAATTTGAGGTACCAATTGGAGTACTTATACTCTTAGTGTTGTAGTATCCATAATTTTTAAGAAGATATTTAATATAATTTTGTTGAGATATATATATTCCTTCTAGTTTTTGAGGAATTTGATAACCAAGGAAAAATGTTAACTCACCCATCATACTCATTTCAAACTCAGATTTCATTAGACCCGTAATGGAATCAGTTAAAGATTGGTGAGTTTAAACAAATATAAGGTCGTCAACATAGATTTGAACAATTAAAACATTTTTCTTATCTTTCTTTATAAAAATTGTCGGATAAACATTTCCCTTAACATAGTTATTTTGAAGAAAAATATTTTAATCCTATCATACCAAGATCGAGGGGCTTTCTTAAGTCCATAAAAAGATTTTCTATGTTTGTAAACATGTTCAAGATGTTTTGAATATTCAAAACCACGAGTTTTTTCAAAAAAAAATCCTCTTGTACAAAACCATTAAGGAATGCACATTTAACATCCATTTGAAAAAGTTTGATGTTAAAGAATGCTGCAAAGGAAAGTAGATTAGGAATAGATTCAATTCTATCTAATGGAGCATAGGTTTCTTCATAGTCTACTCATTTTTGTTGATTATAGACTTTAGAAACCAATCATGATTTATTTCTTACTATGATTCCATTTTCATAAAATTTACTTCTAAAGACTCATTTTACTAAAATAATAGAAGTTTCCTTTGGTCTTTCAACCATGGTCTAGACTTTATTCCTTTCGAATTCATTTATCTCATCTTGCATAGATTTTTTCCAATCATCATAACTTAAATCTTCATCATTAATTTTTGGTTTTGATTGGGAAAGGAATGAAATATTTTATAATTAATTTCATAAAGAACTTCTAATCCTTATAGGTTTATTTGCATCACCAAGGATTTTATCACTGGAATGATTTTTTAGAAATAACTGATTTGGGTTTTGTAAAACCTCTTCATCAACACAGGGTGGGAATTCTTCTGGGGTAAATGATTTAGAAATAATTTCCTGAAAATTTTCCTTATCAGAATGTTATTCTAACAAATTTTGATAATCAGTTTTTGAAAACACATCCAAATATGTAGGTTGAGGTTGTTTAAAAACAAAAGGACCAGTTTCATCAAATTTGACATGTACTGTTTCATCAACCGTACAAGTATTTTCATTGAATACTATATAAGCCTTAGAAGTTATGGCGTGGCCTAAGAAAATCACTTCATCAGATTTTGGTTTTAATTTATGTAGATTATCTTTAGTATTCAGAATGAATACCTTGCAACCAAAAACCATGAAGTGGGAAAGTATAGGTTTTATACCATTCCATAACTCATAAAGAGTTTTATTAAGGAAAGGTCTAATCAAAACATGATTTATTGTATAACAAGAAGTACTTATAGCTTCATCCCAAAAACGTTTGGCTACCAAATATTCACTAAACACGGTTCTTGTTATCTATTGAATAATTCTATTTCTTCTTTCAACAACACCATTTTTTTGAAGTGTTATGGGTGATAAGAAGTTATGAGTAACGCCTTTTCTAGTACAAAAAGTTTTAAAATCAGAATTTTGAAATTTTCCTCCATGATCACTATGAATAGTTATCAAAGGATGGGTTTTTCTCATTTTTAACATGGGATCTAAACTTTAGAAATATGAAAAAGTTTCAGACTTCTTTGATAGAAAATAGACCCTTGTAAATCTAGTGTAATCATCAGCTAAGAAAAATAAATAATATTTTCCTCCAATGCTTCTAGTTTGTGTTCGGTGAAAAAGATCCATATGCACTAACTATAATGAATTAGTGGTTGATAAATCACCAACTGATTTAAAACTTGATTTATGTTTCTTTACGTATTTATAAGGATCACAGACTTTTGAAGAACCAAATTTAAGATCCAGTAGATCCTTAAATAGTCTTTTATTATATAGTTTGCATAGGTTCCTTAAGGTTACAATGACCTAACCTTCTATGACACAACCAAGAATGATCTTCCATTACACTAAGGGAAGACAAGTCTTGGATCCTAAGGTCTTTTAAGTTTAGTGTGTATACATTATCTTGCGTATTGGTAGAAATAATAAACTCTTCCTTAGAATTGTGCACTAAGCACATGTCATTACTAAAATTCACAAGGTAACTTTCATCACATAAATGACTTATGCTAATGAGATTTTACTGAAGAAAATTAACAAATAAAAGTTTTGAAATAAAAGTTTTTATAAGAAGAACAATGTTACCTATACCAACAATTTCTCCCTTAACATTATCTTTGAAAGTTACTTTTCATCCTTTCATCTTGATAATCTTGTCAAAAAAGTTTTTTTACCAGTCATGTGTTGGGAACATACACTATCCATGTGCCATGTATTGTTGTTGGTAATATTTTTTTCTTGAAAATAAGAGAGTTAGAATTTTGGAACCCAAACATTATTGGATTAGAAAACTTCAGAAAGAAAAATTTTATGAATCCACATATTTATAGAAAAATAATCATTGTGAAATCCTAAAGACTGAGTTTTGTTTCAGGAACAATTTTTTTCCAATTCCCACCACACTGAAACTTAGTGCAGAAAAGAGAACTTTGAGGGAAAAAATAATTGTTACAAAAAATCGGTTTTAAACTAGTATAACCAAATCTAGAATTATTCCTTAGAGGTTTAATTTGAGAATACATCTTATCAAAGTTTTCCTTACCTAAGGTAAAGTTTGACAAAAACTTACTCAAGGAAAATATTTCTGACTTTTGTTTAATAACTAAGTTCTTGTCTTCAAAAACATTTTCATTAGCACTATATTTTAGCTCTAAAACAATTTTTTAGAAATTAATTTTTCTAGATCCTTAGAATGTTTATCCTTCTTAGAATTTACATCCTCTAATTTTTTTGAAATACTTTCAAAATTACTGGTTTTCTTTCCAAGATCTTTAGAAAGATCTGATATTTCCTTAGTAAGAATAGAAATTCTTTAATTTTCCTTGTCAAGATTTTTATTGACTTTAGAAATTTCATTCTCAAGGAGGTTCATAATCATAAAAACTTATTCATTGGTAGGTAAAGTATTATCTTCATCAGAAAAAGATTCTTCATCCAAGGATTCAAAGTATTTACTATCACTATAATTAGCATTCAAGGATACATTGGTTGTTGATTCAGTATTGTGTACCTTAGGCATTAAACAATGATATCCAATAGGTAATCTGGCTATTAGATTAAGATTCTTCTGTCCAGAAGATTTGTAATTTTAGGATTCATCAGAAGAGTCTCCACCACTTTCACTCCAGGTGTCGTTAGATTTCAAAACCTTCTTAACTTTAGATTTGTATTACTTCTTCCTATTTCTTTCAGAATTCTTTTCCTTTCTATATTTTCTCGTAACCATTAGACAATCTGGCCTTATATGTCCAGATCATTTTTATTCATAACAAGTGACTTTAGAGTCTTTGTTATCCTTATTTATTTGTTCTTATATCTATACTGAATTTCTTTCTTCCAATCTATCTTTTTCATCCTTCGAGCTAGATTAGCTAGTTCATTATTAGAATGTTCGCTTTCACTTGATTCAGATAAAACAGTAACCTTCTTAGAATTAGATTTTGTAACTGTTTTAGGAGTCTTGACTTTCATATGATTTGAAGTAGTTTTAAAAGAAAACTTCCATTTCCATTCTTCTTCTTAACATTGTCAGAATCTCTCTTCATTCAAGTCTCAGGTTGAATAAGTGTTACAAAAGGTTCATCAAGAGTAATCTGTGAAACTTTCCTATTTTCATCTATAACTATTCTCTTGGATTCCCACTCATTAGGCATGTTGTCTATAATATTGTATATAAGTGCCTCATAATCTAATCCTTTTTCACCCATGGATTGTAAGATGTTGAAAATAGTCATAAATCTCTGTTTCACCTTCCATATAGGTTCTCCATAAGGAAAGAATAAACCATGGTACTCAGCTCTAAGCATATCTCTTCTAGTTTCAAAAACTTTTGAAGTTCAAAAATTAGTAACTTCAAGCTTCTTCCAAATACAATTTGAAGCTTAACAAGATGAAATTTGGATATATATATTCCTGGTCATGGATGACAAAAAAATAGTGTGTACCTTATAGTTAAGTTGATATTCTGACTTTTCTTAGTTAGTAAAAGCTCTGACTTACTTATCCATAATCATGAAATCTCTAGTAATAATAACAATGTTTTCCACTACAGTGTTAATAACAAAAGTCTTCATACAATCTCTACAATATTCATAATCATTCCCATCAAAAATAGGAGGTATATTAGGATTAAAAATTCCAATCAAACCAACATTCATTTATACCATCTCAACAAAAATATCTTTCCACACAAACTTGTCAGTAATAAAAGTTTGTAAACAAGGATAAAAATATCATACACAAGGAAAATAGAGAGAAATGAAAAACTCGAGGAAGACAAATTATATGGGAATATAAGTATTTAAGATACCATCCCAGATACCAATGGATAGGTTTTTATGGAGTTTGATATTCTCCATTAAAACCAACTATAGGATCAAAATGATACTATAGATGCTCAATACACAAGAGGGGGGGGGGGTGAATTGTATACTTTAAAAATTTCCGTTGGAACATTTAAATATGGTAATGTTTAACAAAGTTAATGAAGGTAAACTAACAAAACTTCTTAGTTCTACAAAGTTGCTTGATTCTGAAAATGTGATTTCGAGAATGTAATTCCGGAAATGTGGTTATAAAAATGAAACTTAACAAAAGTTTACAAAGAACAAATATTATACCTTAAATTGTATATAATCTCACTAAATTAGAGTATACAAGGATAAGAATGAATAAAATAGTTATACTTTCCTCAAAAACTAAAAATCAGTGGAAAAATGGAAACAATACTAGTAACAAGTAGTAAATCTTTTAACCCAACGAGAAGGGTATACAACAACCTTGGGTAAAGGTACCTTGATTTATAATTTCAAGAATGTCTATCTTACCCACACCAAGGTATGTCCTCGATATGATGATCAGAGTCTTTATTTCTATCCCCAGAAGCCCTCGAACATTATGGTTGTCAGCACCTCTGTCTTCCTATCCTCGAAAGCCATCGAATGTACTCAGTAACATTTTGAGTCACATGAAGAAATTCTGAATAAGATGTTCAGTATGCACTAGTAAATACAGTATCTCTCTCTAGAAATCACTTTAGCAGCATGTAATCACTATATTGATCTAATTGTACTGGGCTTGTTCAAATGAGCTCTTATTTATAGGTATAGCTTCAATGGTCAGCTCCCTCCTCCAACGGTCATATTTTTCCTAGAATTTTGGAGGGACCTATACACGTTTCACTCAAACAATGGTTAGTTTGTAACAGAATGCATGACAATGTTTTAAAACTAAAACAAGTGTAAGAAAAATATGATTTCTTAACCAAATTCATTTTTTGAAGTGTATGGAAATAGAAGTTTGGATTCTAACCAAAAACTATTCGGTGTATATAATACATGAATATTCAGATTCAGTTTTCCAATGAATTCATAACTTAAATTCTATATAATTTTGGATTCTGAATTTCAAGGAAATTAGGAGTATGAATTCAGTAGAATTCAGAGTCTGAATTCATAAGAATTCAAAGTTCAAACAAATAATGTTCAAGGCCTAGATTCATTAGAATTCAAATTCTTAATTCAGAAGAATTTATAATCTGAACTTAGAATGTTTGGAGTTAAAAATTTGAAGGTTCTGAACCTGAATTTGGAGAATTTAGAACCTGAATCTAGATCCTGAAAACAGAATACTCTATATATAAGTATTTATAAGATTCCGAGGTTTAAGATACAAAACAGTATTTTACACATAGAAATAAAATGAGTTAGGTTTAGAGAAAATAAGAAATGAAAAATGAAAAATAGGTATGGATAAATTTTCCGTGGGGAAGGATAATTTTCCTTATCAAGATAAAAAACGAGTAAAAAGAATTATCCCTTAAGATAGAGTGTTTGTGATTTTCAAAACCTGAAGGAATGGAAAATTCATAAAGAAACATTACTGACTCAATAAAAATATTATCTCCCAAGGAACTAAAATGATGTTTATAAGCCATATAGTGTGTATTCAGTGAAATATTTTTATTTTATAAGGTTTGATAATGATATTTTGCTGATAATTTTGTTTATTACCTTTAGAGGTTAAAAGGAATGTTTTATAGAAATTATTTTCCTCATTTCTCATGATTATTTAAAAATATATAACGATTTTACATTATATATTCTTATAAATAATTATATGTGAAAACATTTAGTATTAATATTGATTTCATTTTAATAAAGTGTTCATTCTATCTTAATGTTAATTATGTTAATGGAAAATCCCTTATTTTATATAATGGTTTTGAAATGGACTAGCAGGTTTCCATTGATCATTGGTTCTATCTCTCAATACGATTTTTGTGGCCATACCACATTTTAATTCTTTTTAGATTGGTTAAAGATGATTATGAAATGTGATGAAGATCTAATATGGAAAATTAAATGCTTGGTATTGTGGAAGATATTCCAACTTAAATTCAAAATATTTCTTAGGTCATATTTTTTCAATTTATCTAAATATCTAAACCAACACTTTTATTGGGTATATAAGTGATCTAAAAATTCCATTTCATATTGAATGTATGGATGACTAAAATTGTGTCACATTTATTTGGATAATAGCCATAAATATAAATATTTTTCAACACAAGGTCTACGAGTATGAGATGAAGCTTTTAATATACAATCATCTTACATAGTTTAAACCCACTACGCAAAAAAAGAACCAAATATAATGATTTTGAGGGATAGTGTTTAAAAAAATGATGTTGAGGATATTTAAAAGATATTATAGGTGATAAAACATTGGAGTTGATTGAAAATTAACATTATATTATTTGGAAAAAATAAAATGAAAAAAATCCACCACAACCTCAAGTAGGATTGAAATAATGGAGGATAAGGGAATTATACCTCAAAATGAGCATACAATTTTTAGGTGTGGCCCCAAACTATTGTGAAAATAATTCTCTCCCCAGGAATGACATTACTAGATAAAGCATCATCCACACAATTCCATTTTGTCGAAGAATGTTAAACTTGAATGTCGTAGATGGAAAAAGTTTGTATTTTATTACGAGGTAGGATATCCCCCATGGTGGTCTATATTTTTCCAAAAAAGAACCCATTGAGGATAGAATATTCTAAGTCAACATCTATGATCTGAATATTATAAATCTTATACCATATTATAATGGTTACCATTGGTATTATATCCAATTTAAATGATTTTCTTTAACCATAAAAGAAGTTGAAGAATAGATTCACTGAACCCTTCTAATCCCACACCATTACACAACCTCTAATTGTTGCAAATATACATGATACAAAAAAAAATTGTTTCTTCCTTATGTTTTCTACCTTCCATTTAACACATTTACCCTAATTGTCTTATTTGTACTTTGTATTCAATAAAATCCCCGATAGAATTTTTTTTAGCATATAATAAGAAAACATGCCCTTGATTAAAGAACCATTTTTCGATAAAATAATATTCATCCGTGCCTAGAAGAGACTAAGTTAATAACTTCATCCTTCTCTCACTATGTTTCTAGAATCCCAAATGTTCTTGCACACCCACAAACATTCACCTCTACCCCTTACTTCCAAACACCCTAGAACCTAGACTCTATAATTCATGAAATTAATCTCCATGAGAATATTTATTGATTCCATGCTCCATAAAACTATAGATACCTTTCTCCCATAGACCATTATAAAAAATATTTTCCATGTTGATTCCTATTTTGATGTTGCACTACATTGGCATCGTGATGCCATGGTCACACTACCTCTCTACACTTTCTTATCTATTGGATTTTCTTGATTTTTTATTCTCCAAAGAATATTGATAAACATACCTTTAATACCATTTCACCAATGTTTTTATTCCTATTTGTTCTTCACACCTCCAATATGTGCCATGTTCCCAAAATCATAACCATTGAATTGTACTAAATATAAAACTGAGAAGACACATGTGTCCAAATCATCAATAGAAGAATATTCTCATAAATTATATATTAATAATTATTAAGAGTAGTGTTTATAAAATTGTGAATTTTATTGCCACTATAAATGAGATATTTGGAATTGGGTACCCAGGGAAATCAACAGTTCCCCATTTGTTTTTATCTTTCACATATTAATATCCATGTGATAAGAAATTGATCAAACATTGTCCTTAAACTCCTCCATGATATCAAAAATAAACCAAATAAAGGTTGATAGTTTCTTATTTCATCCCAAATATTCTTAACATTCATCCTCATATCAGTCTCCCATGAATTTCACTAGTAAGTAATTCCCTTTAATGGTGTTCAATCCAATCTCACCAGCATGGAATGCATGATTTCTAAAACACTAATAAAACTTATACTACCTTAATCAATCAGCGTCACCAATCATTCACCAAATTCCAAAAGGAATCATCATACCTATATTTCATCCAATAATAATTCATTCATGATATTATAGAGACTTTCAATTATACCCATCAGAGTATAGAAAATAGAGATCACATGCATTGGCACAAAAGTAAGAACATTATAAATGTAAGTAATGAATCCTCAATATTAGAGGAATCATTTTTAACAATTATTTATGTTTCCAATGATCCAATTGATGATTCCAAAAAATAGAACATTATTAACAATTAAATGATAAAATTGGGATCTAATATAATCAATTAGAATTTACCATCCATTCATGCCATGATTTCTTGAATTTTACTACACTGACTGCTTAAACATTAATAGGATATGAACACACTACACATTATTTTACCGATACATAGGCCTCTTGGGTTTTCATATTTTGTATTAAAAATAATTTACCCATTAATGTACCCTTTCTTAATATTAATAAAAATATAATATGCCACCATAATACATAAGGTTTGACCAAATTCCAATCCTGAAACTATTTATGAAACTCATAAACCTCCCATCCTCCATATCTCAAATGTTGTTCCTTAATATACACTCATGATACAGTAAAAATATATTAGGAGATAAATGGTCTCCTTTACTTACTCCACATACAATTTTAATGAATCGAAATCTACATCACATTAATGAGATAGTCAACCATGTGGAAACGTAATATCTGAAACACATATCAAAAAATCGTTCATATAATCCGAATATCATCACAGAACTTATAATGAAACTACAAAATAACCTATCATAGGCATTTTATGTTCCCATCATGTTCATAATATTGGGTCTAAATATATATTTTTCACTTATTACACCATTTCATTTTCAAAAAAAATATCAACAGGATACTTCGCAATTGCATAGAATCATGTCGATCCATTGATATCAACATTGGAATAACACAAAAAAATGTTTAATTAATTAGATAATAGTGGATATAATAATAATTTTTTATAGGAGGATTATATTATATTGATTAATAGTTTTAGGTTCTTCTAACTTTGTAATAATAACATCCTTGGAGGGACTGAAAACCCAATTCAGTGATCTAGATCTAAAAATGTTAGGAACCCCCCCCCTGCGCACCTTGGAGTTGAAAATATACCATAATAACACATAGAAGGATACTATAAATTCATAAACTCAAGGTTATATTTAATATTTCATTCTGAACATAGTACCTTTAATTTAATCTTCCTCTTCTATAGCTTCCAAAACAGTAGTGTCTCTTTCATCCACAAGTCTCAGAATGTAGCTCATGAAATGATCTTCTTCATTTACCCCAATTTTTATTTCTTCATTGAAATTATTTAGTTTAACTAGAAGGGTTTCAATGTATTTTAATGAAATAATTGCATCTACATTTTAAAATGTCATGTATGTCACATCCCCTCCCAATAAAGATATCACAATGATTGGAGAAAGATAATAAGCCTCGATTCCCACCTCCAGTAGGCCCTGGGTTGTCCACTAGCACCAAGGGTGTAAAAATATCACAAAATGGGGGCATTAACATTAATAAAAAAATAAGATCAATAGATATATTGAATTATCCACAATAACTCCAAGAAATAATATAAAAATAAAAATAAAAAAAATATCCCACTTTAAAGGAAAAAGTATAAACAACACAGGTATATTAAAATTTCCAAAGTAAGTACCCAAATGAAAAGATATGGTAGTGATACAACTGATGTACAAAGGTCTAAGCTAGTAACACCAATCATGGTCCATAAAATCATCATGGAAACCTGAAATTAGTTTAATATATGTAGGGTGAGCATACAAGGATACTTATTCAGATAACTGAGGTCTCTCATGCACATGTAAATGATGAATACTAATGCTTCTGTGAGAAAAAAGAAGAACAAAAAAGAACCTAAAAATGTATACTAACCATCCCAACCTCACCAAGGCTTACACACCATGTAACATAATCCAATTAATATAATATAATGTAAATAACATATATTATAGGGTATCCCACATCACTTTTCCACTGGTGTGTCGCTCTCTCACCACATCATATATCCTGGTGCTCCCCTCCCTTCCATAAACCACATCACATCTCACCTGCACACACCTGGGCCTCAAAACCCTTCATGCCTACACACACCTGATCCTCAAAACACATCCCCACTATACACACCTGGACCTCAAAAAACATCACATAATATCCCATCAGGAAGACACCTAGTTAAGAACATCCCTTCTCATCCTAAAGATAGCTTGGATAGAACAATCCAGCTCTCCCACAAACACTTGGGCTACCAAATCTCACAAGAAGAAACCTGGGCTATCACAAAGACTATCCAAAGAACTAGTGGAACTCCATCCATCACATCTTTTTCCATACCTACCTATCTTGTAAGAGATAATGGAAAAGGGAGGGTACTCATCTGTCTATATGCCCCACTAGATGTTGGGAACCCCCCCCCCCACATGTTGATGCGAGTGTTCTATGCATATTCGTCAACATGGGTGGGGTGCATATAGAAATAATAAGAATATAAAAATATATGTATAGTGTCAAACACTCTAGACCAACCTATGGGTTCAAACACAAACAAACCATCTTACAACACCATCACTTTTGCTAACACCTTTAAATGAATCACTACACACAAATAGAATACATGCCACAAATCATTTTCAGTCTTTATTTATCACTTATCCACTATATAGATTTTACCATTTCAACCCATACCCTTTGCATTTATTCATTTACCATCAAACTTATCGAGAAACTACCATGAAAAAATGAATATAAAAAACAGAAATAAAAATATTAGAAGATGAAGAGCCTGGATAAATTAAAATGGATTCCCATTACCTCTCCATTTAACAAACATCCATTTCACATCACATAACAATCCCCAATATATGGGGTGAAGATTAATAATTTCTATTCATGGAGAGACTTAACGGTAATTTCCCATTACAATCACTATTTTTATACTTTGAGTCATCCTTCCCAAACCACTAGACCAACAAAAACATACCCCCATCTGATGACAACATCCAACAAAAAATTTAGAGCATCAAAAAATTCACATACTTGCTTCATAATCATACCACTCCCATCATAGCCCCATGGTAAACCCATATTCCATCCAATTCCTTGAAAAATAAAAACCATAAGAAATTACACATGAAATTATTATAAAACATTTTAAACAATCACAAGAACATTTATCTCATTTCACTGCTTTTATTTCATGAGTTATCATTGAAACCAAATCCATGGTCCACAATTTCATTATCCAGGAATACATGGTAAGACAATTTTCATTTTAGGGTGATTCCAATCATTATCAAATGAAGAAAAAACCACATCATATGTTTCCAGCACAAATAAATCCACCAATAACATTACTTTTTAGTGGAATCTCTAGCCCATAAAATCATAATATCACAAAAAAATATCAATGCGTTAAAAATATGTTGATAAAACCCCAGTTTTCCCATTCAATTCAATTAACAGAATATTTATATTTTATTTAATAGGGCTGAAACATAATTCAGTGAAAAATAGAAGTGAATCCCCTCACTTATGATTCATAATAAAGAGATATGAAGGGGATCATACCTCAATGAAACACTCAATATTTGTTTTACACCACATGGTGAAGGAGAATGCCAGAAAACGAGAGACGAACTATGAGGAACAACAGATTAATCTACATTCCACCAAGGATGCATGAAAATGTAACCCAACACATAATTCCAACCAATAAGAGACTACTGTAGTGTATCCCCAAGAGAATAATGTATGAAAAACAACCAAGAAAGTTGAAGAACATACCGCTGTCCAACAATGGATCGCTGACGAACAACCATAGGGGTCAATAGACCGAAGAGGAATAAATAATGGATTAATAGAAATATTAGAGAACCTAACGTTCACCAAAAATGAGAGGAAAAATGTATAAAGGCTAAATGAATGAATGATCAGCCAAAAATAATTTTTAAAACTTATCATGATCTGGGTATTAGAAGACGTGTAATCCCCTTTCACATCGTGTAATCCTCGATGTTCGGTTTCTTCCAAAAAATGTGTCACCTTTTTTTTATTCTATTAAAAATTATCTAAACAGTACATGATATTTCTAGGAAAAACAAGACAATGTAAATTTAAAATAACTAAAGCTATTGGACACACATATGCATCTCTCACTCCCAATTAGTCTCTTACTAACCATTAGGACTTCATAAAAAACAAAACAAAGCAATGGCCCATCCACATAGTTCCTTCTCTTGATGGTTCTGGATCTCTACTAGCTACTCCACAAATTCCTCATAATCATTGATATTGAACTCTCTATATTCAATTACATGAGAGCAATTGTGAAGATAATGATGAACTGATAGGTGTGATGAAGTTAGAGATTCTCTATAATTATAGGGGAAATTTCAACCAGTATAACACCTCTCTATCACTCCCAAACACATCAATGGTCCCACAAAACCTAGGAAAAATCTTACTAACACTCATAAACCACTACTGATACCATCGAGGAGAAAACTTCAAGAAATTTTTTCCCCAAGATCAAACTCCAAGGGTCTACTTCTATGATCGAAATATGACTTATATCATTCATGTGCTTGTTTTATTCTCTCAATAACAAGATGAACCTTAAATATCATACTTTTTACCACATTGGGACCAATAACAACTATTTTCCTAACCCCTTTCCATCACAATGATGAATAAAAAAATCTTCCATACAAGGAATCTAATGGAACCATGCCAATAGAAGAGTGATTGCTGTTATTATCTGAAAAATATACCAAAGTTAGGTGTCTTACCTAAGATCCACCAATGTCCAAGATGCATTCCCACAACATATATTCCAATTTCAGGATAGTACGTTCTGTATTCCCATCTGTCAGTGGGTGGAAAGTAGTGCTAAGGTGTAACTAGGTGCCAAAATCATGCTATAAGCCCCTATAAAATCATGAGGTAAATCACACATCCCAATTAGAGATAATGAACCTTTCAACTCCATGAAACTTCACCACTTACTTTATGGTCCTCTTAGATAAAGTTTCCACAATTAATAACTACTTGATTTCTATAAAGTGGGCCGATTTCATCAACCGATCCACTTTCACCCAAATAGGATTACAGCCTCCCTGATCTCTAGGTAACCCTGTGAGTATATCTATTGATATGTCATCACATTTCCACTTGGTAAAATCTAAGGTATTTAACCAATCACTAGGAACATAATTCTTAACCTTTACCTATTGGATAACCAAGCACAATGCCCCAAACTCTACCACTACACATTTCATCATAGGACACCAAAACTACACCCTCAAGACACATTATATATTGGAAACACATTAGTGTACCTCAAAATGAGTTCTATGATAGTTTCAATGGAATAAATCATGTGTTGAAACCACAAAAAGAAACATTCCATGAAACCAAATCAATTTTCGACCATCCTCCAACCATCCCTTTCAAGTGTCACCATGTGAAACATGATCTCAATAACCTCTACCTCTCAGTCTCCCCTATAAGACTCCTCGACCTACTATATTAGAGATTAACATTCCATTATTTAAAATAAACATCCTTAACACCATCAAGTAATACATCTAGGATAAAGGCATCCAACTCCTTCGTTTCTCTCCAAGCATCTGTAGATTACCAAACAACATTATTGTATAAATTGATTCTCAAAGCATCACCAAGAAATTCCTCATTCAAGAGGTGTAGGAGATCTCAAAATCATATTTTTGAATAATATCTATTCACCTTCAAAATAATTGATTCATGTCACACTATGAGAAGATATACCCCCAACTCATGTGACCCATGAAGACCACAAAGTTCTCCCCAATGAGGTAACTTAAACACATATTCTGTACAAATGCAACTGACTCAATTTCTAGATCATTGGGGGAATATTTACAATCATGTGGATGTAATTGAATAAAACCATAATAGATCAATGATCTCTAATAGATCAACACACATCACAATCCCAGACCAGAAGCATTAAAAAATACCTCAAACATCACCCCTTCATCATGAAATTGGAGAACTAGAGAACTAAAAAAAATTCTCTTTTGGGAAAATTATTGTTGCATGACATTCATCACTCCACTCAAAATATTGATCATTACAAGTAAAATATATCAATGGGATTTCAACTTGAGGGAAGTCAGTTTCAATCCCCTGATAATATCCTATAAGACCAAGAAAACTATAAACTTTTTCCTCATTATTGGGTAATTCCCAAGAAACAACTACTTCATTCTTTGATGGGTTGACATCCACACCATAATGAGACACCACATGCCTAAAAAATAAACCTCATGTGTCTCAAATATACACTTTTTAAAACATTCTATTGAGTTGGTGGTGTCGAAAAACATGCAAAACAGTTCTATGATTCTTGACATGCTCCTTCTATAACATCAAGTAGACTAAGATATCATCGATGAATGTGAGGATGATATGGTCCTAGAAGTCATAGAATAAAGAGTTAATAATCCACAAGAAGAAAAATGGTGCATTCATAGGACCAAATGGAATGAGTAAAACTAAAAGTTCCCATACTTTCATTTAAATGATGATTTCCTAATATCTCTCTCATACACCCTCAACTAGTGATATCTGAACTGGATACTAATCATAGAAAATCAAATAACCCCTCCCACGTGGTGGAAAAGATAAAATATCTTTGTAAGAGGGTAATGATTATTAATTTTCACATGATTCAACCTATGGTAGTCTATAGATAACCTCATACCACCATCCACCTTTATTGTGAAAAACTCTTGATCACCCCACGATGTCACAATGGGCCAAATAAAATACTTCTGCATTAGATCATCTATTTCAATTCTCAACTACAACAACTCAAGAGGTCACATATGATAATGACCAATAGAAATCATAGAATCATTGGGATGTAAGTCTATCCCAAATTCAATATCATGATAAGGGGTAGTGATGCCATATCCTTGGGCAAAACATCCAGGAACTCCCTGAAAACTCTAAAAACCTCTCCCATCCCAGTGTCTATTGATTATACTAACATGTGAGCAAACAATGAATGTGGGGGATCCACACATAGACTGCCCACCTGATAACCCTGCTCACCAATGAAAACCACACATTGGTCATCCACATCTTAAAACACAACTATCACATGGAAGCATTCAATAATAACATGTATGGATTATAACCATTCAATTACATGAATAAAATTATATAGCTACATATATAGCAAGAAGATTTCACGATAGGACTGAGGCAGTACCATCATCAGTCTACACCCCCGACAAACATCGAACAAGCTTGTATGGCCTCCAATTGGCATACACAACACTTGAGGAATAGGAATCCTATCAATGAATAGTATAAGAGAATGGAATGGAGAGGGTGAAACAATGGAGTGTGATAGTCCATAATCCAACAATGTACAAGAAAGAGTGTTAAAAAAATGATCGTACCATTAATGATTTCTGGACCCTCTGGTACTACTACCTCCACTTCATGTAACTCACCATGCCCAGGTCCTCTGCCACTTTACTAAAGACCACCTTGACAACCATGATCGGGTCATGTCCCTGGACAAGAGAAAGATCCTGAGGATGGCCTATACAATCTATATCTCCCCTCGATGGAATAAGTGTTTGCTGCCCCTACTGTCAAAAAATTCTCACTAGAAACTGTCACTGAAGTTGGTACTGAACATGTCCACCTCCATCGAACTAAGATTGGAGAACTATTGGGAATTTTATCATGTAATAAAAATAAAACCCACAACCAAAACACACTGTTAATGATCACCCAAAAAATCCTAGAAACCACTGGCACCAAATCTCTGGATAGAATGATGGTGTGGTTGACCCCTTGCTGGTTGAATCCTCAAAGGTCTTGTCCCCTGAGATCTTCCATTAACACTTCTAAATCTCGAATAACAGTACTTTCTACCCTCTAATGATAATCCTCCTCATGAAGGTATCTAATGGATCACTTCTACCTTCTTATGAACTTCTATATACATTAGCATAAAAAAGGAGTTACTACATACTCAAAAAAAAGAAGAATTTCCTCCTTTAGACATCTTACACGATACTACTCATTTGGAAAAAGGTTTGGGGAAACATAGAATGTCCATGAAAAATATTCCCAAATCCCACACTAACATGATCGCTTGCTGAATAGATATAATGTCCCGCATCTTTACTTCTTTCAGGGTTGACAGAGGAACTCTGGTCTAAACTCCTTCTGTATGTTAACCAAAAAAATTTCTGACTCCTTCCACTCTCCTAGATATAGTATCCACCATTGATGTACATCTCCCCACAGATGAAAAAATTCCATAGGGACCCAATACCTCACTTGAGAATGGATCAAACAAAAATCAATCTCAAGCTCCTCCAACCAACTCTTTGCCTCCATATCCGAAACACTGCCCTCGTACATCCCTAATGACGGCCTCTGAAAAGCACACAATATCCTATACCGCTGGTCTTCCTCCTTAACTAGATCAACCATATAGTGATATACAAGATTAGCTTGTTGAACCTCCACTTCCTAAGCCACTCACACATGATGAACTAGAGCCACAAATTAAAGGTAAAAATTGATTTCATAAGCTCGGTAGTATGGATTTTCATTGAGATTCATTTTAATTCATTTTATTTAGTTCATCCATTAGAAACTTCTCAAAACAACCCAATTTAAACAAGAAAACATTTATGTCATTATGATTCATGTACCTTTACTAGGTCTCTACCCAGTAAGTAGGTCCACCTCACCAAGCCATCAATAAGCTCGGAGCCCATGCACTGGATCACTGGGGAGCATAAAATCTGATGTCGTAGCTGTTATCCCGGGTCTATGTCATGACCAAGGTCAACTGGAACTACTTCCATAACATCTCATGTAGTCTGCACTGTACCTAACAAAAAATACATCTTATCTCTCAACTATCATCTATGATAACACTCTATCACAACCCCATCCTACCAATGATACCATAATTATTTAAGAGGTACAATGACCCCCTAAGTCCTGCCTCTTGTAGGTTACGAGATGAAAACTAGCACCAAAGTATACAAATATCAAAATATGGGACAAATCACACATTATAAGAAAAAATATCGAGAGGTACAATGAATCGTCCACAATAAATCGAAGGCATAATATAAAATGAAATTCCAAAAACCAATCCACATGAATAAAAAAATTCAAAATGATGCAAATTAAATAAAGTCTCTAATGTAAATACCCAAAATAAAATCTAATGTTGCGACACAAAAACTATCCAAAGTTCCTAGCTAGTAACAACCATCACGGTCCATGAAAACCTCTTCGAAACCAAAAATAAATTTATATATTTAGGGTGAGCATACAAGTATAATATATAGTAAAAGAAAGGTTCCCATGAACATGTGAAAGAATCATACTAATACTCATATGAGAAAACAAGAGAAAAAACAACACCAAAACTGGAATACTAACCTTCCCAAAATCCCAATGGCATACAAACCAAGTAATGCAAGAAAAATAATATAAAAAAATTAAATCACATCAATGATAGGGTACCCTCCACTACTTCCCCACCAGTGTTCTACTCTTACCCACTATTATACATCCTGGAACTCCCATGCCTTTGGTATACTACACCAAATTCCCCTCGCACACATCTAGGCCTCACAAAACATCATTCCCACACACACCTGGGCCTCAAAACACATCCCTCCTACACACATGTAAGCCTCACAAAACATCCCACCCACACACAAAATGGCCTCAAAATAGAAAACATCATATCTAATCATGAATAAATCTTGTAAAACACATCACATATCATCACAAGGACACCTGGGGAAATTCAAACCACCTCAACCGCAAACCCTTGGGTTATCACATCCTTCCCAAAGACACTAGGAAATCAAAAAAACCATATAAATTACTAATAAACCTCAGAACATAACATTATATTCCATAACAACCTATCCTAGAAGAGAGTGATGAAAAGGGTCAATACTAATCCATCCATACTCTTAATTGGATTTTGGTAAAAACACCCCTTGTGTGATGATGTGGGTGTTCGACACATATTTCTCAACATGGTTGGGGTGTGTAAAGAAATTATATGAATATAAAAAATATATGTATGTTATCGAAGACTCCTTCCCAACATATGGGTTCAAAAACAAACAAAGCATCTCACAACACCCTTACATTTTCTACCACCTCTAAATACATCACTCCATATAAACATGACACAAACAACAATTATTTTTCAATAATTATTATTACTTATCCATTCTCCAGGTTTTACCATTTCAATACATTAACATAGTATTTATTCATTTACCATATCACTTACTAGGAATCTACCAAGGAATAATGTATATCAAATAACACAAAAATAGTCATTTTGGAAGGTGAAGTGCCCTGATAAAATAAAATGACTCTATATTACCTCTCCATTAAACACACATATATTTTATATAAAATTAAAATAAAAAATATATTGAGTGACACTTCATAACTTCTATTCATGGATAATATCCAAGAAAATTACCCATACCAATCATTAAGTTCCAAATTCAATTTATCCTACCCAAACCACCATACCATCCCAAACAAACCCCCAACTCATGACCACATCCAACAAAAAACATTATCACAACTAATTTTACATCCCTACTACATTATCATACCATGCCCATTGTAGCCAAAATATACAACCACATTCCATAACCATTCTACATACATAAAAACCACAAAAAAATCACACATCACATCACAAAACAATTTACAGGTTTACCAGAAGATTTATCATATTTCCTTACTTTTCATTAAGTAATTATCACACAATCAAAATAATAGGGAATGAAATTCTTTAACCGAGTATATTTAGTTATCTAATTTTCATTTTAGGGTGATACCAGAGATTGTAAAGGAAAGAAAAAACCACAACAGATATATCCTGAACAAACGAATCCACCAAAAACCCAAATTTTTAGGGTTGCATTTATCTTGTCTAAACAAATTATGAAAAAAGTATCAATGTAGTAAAAACAAGTAGATCAAACCAAAATTTCCACTTTAAATTAAACTAATCGATTATTTATAATTATTTTGAGATGACATAATTATAATTCACATATAAGAAGAAGTAAATCCCCTCCCATATGATTCACAATATCATTAAATGAAAGGAATTGGACCTCAAAGAATAATTATAATATGCAAAACACCACTTGGTGAAAAAGAATGACCAAAATACATAGTCTCACCATGAGTAATTGTAGATCAGCCACACCAAACCAAGGATATATAATAAAACCTAATGTAAACCACAAACTAAATAAATACTGCTGATGTAAATCCAAATTTGGAAAAAGGAAGAAAAAATCTAATAAAGGGGAATAAAATACCAAAATAAAAAGATGGATCACTGAAGAATGTCCACCAAGGTCAACGGTTCGAAGAGGGAAGAAGAAGGTATTTATGGAAACCTCAGTGTGCCTAAGATTTACCCAAACCAGGATGAAAAAGGTAGAAAGTTGAATGTATGAATGTTCAATCAAGAAGAATTTTTAAATGTGCACATGATTGGGGTATTACATGATGTGTAATCCCATTTCATGTGGTGTAATCCCTGGTGTTCAGTTCCAACTAAGAAACACGTTTCATCTTTATTTTATTACATTATTAACCTTAAAAGCCCTAATGTCATGAACTATCCCTAAACAAGTTGAGAAAAATGATTTCATGTCTCGTAATCTAGTTACATGACATGTACTAATTGTATAACCACTGTTTCAGCTCCAAATTCCACCAAGAAATCGCAAAATTTTCACCAAGAACCACCGCCAACAAAACCTAAAAAAGTAGAAAACTGGGATGGAACATGCCTTTATAGTGTAGGTTAAATCATCATGTTTTATCTTAATCATTCTCATCACATTCTAATCCTTTAGTCATGAATGAGAATGAGAAAAAAATTTATCCCCCTCTTTGATATAGAGAGATACTAATCTATCCCTACACACCCTCTCTATCTCCAAGAGTTTATCTACAAATATATTTTACTTCTTTGTAAGATAAATAAAATTTTCATCATTAAAATTGATCATAAGGCTATACTCATGTCTTTCAGGGTAATCTTTGATCTGTTCAATGTTGAATTCTCCATCTATACTATTATAAAACCAATCCTAAATAATTTTTTAGTAGATTTAAATGCTATAGAAGACTGACTAATGATGATCATTTACAACAACTCTCTATTGGATGGTATATATTATACTGATGATCTTTTATATGAGGGAATGATTATTCCTTGACACTAATGATTCATTATCTCACCTGGTTTATTTGGTACATATTTCATTCCTTCATTTCATGTGTTCATGATTGTATTTCATTAGAATAACAAAAAATGAGGGGTTTTTGGGATATAATTCCCAAAATAGAAGGTATGTGTGGATTTTTAATAACCCTATAAATGGAAGTGGAATTTGTAATTCATTTTTATGTTAAATGGTATTATTTTTATCTACCACCAATACAAAAGAAACCTAATGGTGTTACGCCTTTATATGAGAAAAAATTATTCTATGGTGGTGAATCTAGGGTTTAAAATGGATTTTTTTCAAGGTCAAGGAATCCACATAAAATATAAAATATTTCACTATTATGGGTGATATTTCTCTATATATATTTTAGGATTGATGAGTATATGAACCATTATTTTGATGTTATAAACTATAAAGAAAACCATGATCATGTGATTTTTATTTATAATTAAAAAATATATTAACATTATTAGATTAATTAATATAATATAAAATGGAAAATTCCTACCATATATTATCAATTTAGAATATATAATATTATGAAATAATAAATGTGAAAGAGCATTATCGTGGGTGCCCTCAAATAATTAGTGTGATTTTGGGGTACTTAGGTGCAGTAGAGTGGCTGACCAAGGTCGTCTCTCAAAAGAGGAAGTGAATTAAAACAACTTTTTAGAGGTATTATAGAAATAAAATAAAAGAGAATAAAAACACTACTTTAAAGGATGGGGGTGGTTTTTTATATTTTAAAAAACATGAAGAAGTTTGCTGGATGAAGATTTCATTTTTTTTGTTTTTAATTTTGAAATGATGTTTGATTAAAAAGACACAATAAGAAGATGTTTTTTTAGAAAATATTTTAAAAGGAGTAATCGATCTAAGTCTACCTCTTTAATAAATTATTAGTAATTATAATTTAAATTAAAATTAAATTAATTATGATCTCTTAATTTGTTAAATCCTTAACCCTACGAGAATTAACTTTACCACGAAAATGATGTGAATGTAACCCTAGGCTAACTTCGGAACATGAAATCGCACCACCCTGCTTTGACTGATGTTCTAAGATTAGCTTATGGTCAGTGGTAAATTAGGAACATTTCCATTCTGGAAATGAGGATGAATTGTGTTTAGGGATTATATTTGAAATCTACAAATTTATCCCATATGGTCTTGTATTGCCGATTAAGATCGCGCTCTCACAATTTATACAAAATCCCGACCTCGCGTGTTTTTGTGTTAATTGTTCAATTGATTTATTAGTTTCTTAAATTTTAAAAACCCAATTCATGGATCATATTAATTGAATTAAAGTAGTTCAATGATTTAAAATAATTAAATGAAGAGGGTAGAAGATAGATCTATTACTAAAAGAGTACTCTTCCATGGGTGGCGTAATCATTGTAGATGCATTTTGCATGTGCAAAGGTTTATAATGGGTATAACCCAATAACGCTTCTACTCAATAATTCCAACCCAATTATGAAAATTTATAGAAGAATAAATTTAAACAAAATATAATAAAATAGTAGGAATAAAAGAAGACCAATGAATTATATTACACAAATGAAAACATTACAAAATGAAGAAGAGAAGGAGGCTTTGATGAGGGGATCCTTGCTTTAAGAGATACCCCTATTAAAATGGTTAGAAGATGTGGGTGAAACCAATTATCCTCTGCCTAAAATCTCCTAATTCATTTCCCAACCCCAAAAAATGAGAAAAACACCAATTTATAGAGTGGCGGGGAGGATAGGTTCAAAGTGGTTTCAAGTGTGAATGAGAAATCTCGAACAAATATTTTATTCCAACTTGAAACGCCCATTTGACGAACAAAACACATGAATTGGCGGGTCTTAAAGGGGGATAATATGTGAATATATGGGTTCTCTATCTCCTATAAAAATTAGGGCTCCATATAAGCCCATATGGAGGAGTTATGGCCTAAATACAAAAGCTTTTCCATTCTGGCTTGTCCAGCCCACCTTTGACTTTATGGCCAAATTACTCCATCCAAATGAACTCTTTTGATCTAGTGTCCTGAATAAAAGTTTTATCCCATGAAGTATGTAAAATAATTACAAATTATTAAGTTCAAATAATTCAAATAAAAATATTTATGATTGAAATACTACTGTGCACTATAAAGGGTAAAACAAGAATTTTCACGAACTTTTCAAATGAATGATCAAATCACAAATATTTTATAAATAAAAATATTTAACACAATGTGAGGAAAATATATCATTTATTATTAGTAAAATATTCAACAAAATAGTTTTTTATCAACTCCCCCACACTTACCCTTTTTCACTCCTGAGCAAAACCTCATATAAAGTAAACATTAATATCAAATCAAAACAAATTTTAAAATACATATCCTTAAGATCAATCAATTCCACACAAAGAATCAAAAGATATCATGACTCATAAAAAACCTTATTTAAGGTACTCCATTTATATAATTCAATATATTTCCACTTCATTTATCCTCCCATGCACAAAACACTTACCTCGCTTGAATTTTCTCTTATCACACAAATATCAATTATTTTTGCAATGTCTTTCTCATTCAAAATCATACAAGGGTCACCATAGGCTTGATAAATTCCTACATCTCCACCCGATGTGAGTCAAGGACGTATGTTTATCATTATGACTTTTCAGGGTTGTTCTGTGGCTTTCGGTTGGTAGGATTTAGATGTGAAAAATTCTGAGGCTGAATGAGGAGGTCTTGACTCTTTTTGAAGAAAAATTGCATTAATCTAATTTTCACTTAAGTATAGTCTTCTCCTCAATCCCCAGAGCATCTCTTCATCTCCATAATCATGAAAAATAATGGAATTTTCACACCATTCAACATTTCCACAGTAAAAATGTCAATATTCTCAAACACGATTTTCTTGAAAGCTCCAGATAGGCACAACTCTCCACCTCAATTAGAAGCTCCAGAAAAGGAACAACTTCACTTGTCATGAAAGTTCCAAAAATGGAACAGATTCCAATATAATTACTTCCTTCATCAGCAAACACATCTCTTCAAAATTTAATTTTCGACCCAAAGTATCACAGAATGTCGTATCACAACATAACATTGTTTCACCCAGACTCAAGATCAACTAGATTAAGAAATTTCACTTCAAGAGTTGGTTGGATAGGGAAAATTGGCTTGTAATGTGGCTAACCTAACAGGATATGCATGGATTCTAAGGGCCAAAAGGATTAAATTTTCATGTTAGTCCATTATAAAAAAGGATTATTTGAAATAGGGGATTTAATACCAAACAAATTCCTCAATCATTTAAACATAACTACCTCAAACCCTCATGTTTTGACAGGAATAGATCAAATTCTGGTTAAATCAAGCATGTTTTGGTTCTCTCAAGAAGTGAGGTGAATGCAAAGAATATTAAAATAATGGTTCCAAAGCCTCACAGGAATTTGATTTAAAATATAAAGACAGTGAGATGTGGCATGGGATTCAAAATTCAGTGTACGTTTCATGAAATTACTAAATATTTGAACTTGAAACAAAGTCATTTTAGCATTCATTTAATCTTAGTATCAAGGGATAAATTGTTTCACTCATTGATATGCATTTAAAAATTGTGATGAGAATCATTTCAGCTCAAAAATTTCAAAAAGAAAAAAGAAAATTGATAAAATAAACACACAAAATTTGAAAGAAAGCACACAATTTGTTTTTGTTTTTTTGAAATCTGGAAAACAATTGAAATTACTAAACTAAAAGGTTCCATCCCCCACACTTAAAATATTTCATTATTCTCAATGTGAACCCATGATATGATATATTCACATGAAATGTAGAATCTTTAAATAGGACAAATAATATAAAAGTGAAAGGGTTAGGAACAGCCTGATGTGCTCAAGTGATGACGGGGTCATGCAGTGTGATAAAATCCACTACATTAGTAAGAAGTCCCTTAATGTATCTCTTAAAACATTTCTCATTTACTATAAATCTCCTTCTTTTGTCCTCTTGTGTGATCTCCACTACACCATGAGAAAAAACATTAGTCACAACATAAGGACCTAACCATCTGGAACGCAACTTACCAGGCATCAGCTTGAGCCGTGAACTATAGATAAGAACCTTCTCTCCAACATGAAACTCCATTTTTTGGATCATTTTTCCATGTGATACTTTTGATCTTTCCTTGTAGAGACTTGATTTCTCATATGATGACAGTTGAATCTCCTCAGGCTCTTGAATTTGCAACTTCCTTTGAATTCCATCTTGTGCCAAATCCATGATGCATTTCTTTATAGCCCAATATTCCCAATGCTCAACTTCCACTAGGAGATGACATGATTTCCCAAAAACAATCCGAAATGGGGACATAATAATGGGTGTCTTGAATGTTATTCTATAAGACCACAACGCATCATCCAAGTGCTTTCTCCAATCCTGACTATTTGGCTTCATAGTTTTCTCCAAAATTTGTTTTAACTCACGATTTGAAACCTCAGCTTGGCCATTTTTTTGGGGGTGGTATGGTGTTGATGTTTTTTGTGTCACCCCATACTTCCGAAGAAGGGAAGAAAGATTCTGATTGCAGAAATGTGTCACATGGTTACTGATGATATCCATTGGTACTCCAAACCTACAAAAAATCTTTGCCTTCACAAAATCCACAACAACATGAGAATCATCAGTCCTGGTGGCCTTGTCCTCCACCCATTTGATCATATAATCAACAGAAACCAAAATATACAAGAAACCATATGAACTTGGAAAATGACCCATAAAATCAATGTCCCACACATCAAAAATATCACAAAATAGTTTAGGTTGTTGGGGCATCTCATGTCTCCTAGAAATGTTCCCAGTGTGTTAGCAATGAGAGCATGACTTACAAAACACATGGGAATCATGGAATAATCTAGGAAAATATAATCCATAGTCCAAAACCTTCCTAGCGGTCCATTGGGGTCCAAAGTGTCCACCACAAGCAAGTGTATGACAGAAATGAAAAACAGACTCAATCTCATGATCGGGAACACACCTCCTAATGACTTGGTCACTACACATGTGCCAGAGGTAAGGATCATCGCACACATAAAACCTAGACTCACTCTTTAATTTTTGGACATGAAGTTTCTTTTAATTAGCAGGGATTTCAGAAGAAACAAGGAAGTTAACTAAATCTTCATACCAAGGATGCGTACCTGAGATGGAATAAAGATGCTCATCGGGGAAAGTCTCTCGAAGTGGTACTTGGTCTAAGGTTTCATCCTCTAGTGTGTGAGTAAGCCTACTAATGTGGTCTGCCACCATGTTTTCTGACCCCTTTTTTTCCTTTATCTCAATATCTTATTCTTGAAGAAGGAGCATCCATCGGATCAGCCTGGGCTTTGCATCTGGCTTCTTCAAGGGCTACCTCAAAGCTGTATGGTAAGAAAAAACAACTACTTTAGAGCCCAATAAATATGAACAGAATTTATCTAAATAAAGTATGAAAGCAAGATACTCCTTTTCTATGGTTTTGTAGTTTGATTGGGATGAATCCAGTGTCCTTGATGCATAGGTGATCACATGTGAACGTCTCTCCACCCTCTGAGATAAGACAGCTCCAACTGTGAAGTTGGAGGCATCACACATAATCTCAAAAGGAATCTCCCACTGTGGGGGCTGTATGATCAGTTGAGTGGTCAGACACATCTTTAGCTAATCAAAGGAAGTCCTGAAAGAATCATCAAACACAAAATCGGAATCCTTTTGGAGTAATCGTGACATAGGAAGAGCAATCTTACTAAAATCTTTGATGAAGCGTTGATAAAATCCTACATGCCCTAAGAAAGATCTAACATCACGTACACATGAAGGATATGGTAAGGATGAAATAATGTCTATCTTAGATCTATCAACCTCTATCCCATGTTTTGACCCTACATGCCCTAAGATAATTCCATGCACTACCATGAAATGACACTTTTCGAAGTTCAGGACCAGATTCTTCTCAATACAACGATTCAATACATTTCCAAAACTATTTAGACATTCATCAAATGAGGATCCATAAACTGTAAAATAAACCATAAATACCTTAATTATGGTCTCAATAAAATCAGAAAAAATACTCACCATGCATCTATGGAAGGTACCTGGAGCGTGGCAAAGTCCAAATGGCATCATCCGGTAGGAAAATGTGCCAAAGGGATAGGTGAATGTAGTCTTCTCCTGATCCTTGGGAGCTATAGAAACCTGAATATATCTAGAAAATCCATCCAAGAAATAATAGTGTGTTTTCCTAGCTAGTCTCCCAAGCATTTGATCAATAAATGGGTGGGGGAAATGGTCCTTTCGAGTGGACTAATTTAGTTTCCTATAATAAATACACACACGCCAACCGTTTTTCACCCTCATTGGAACTAACTCATCTTTCTCATTTTTAACAACAGAAACACCACTCTTCTTAGGCACAACCTGAATAGGACTTAACCACTGAGAATCTAAAATGGGAAAGATTATACCTGCTTCGAGCAATTTTTCAACCTCTTTTTTACAACCTCCAGAAGGGTTGAATTGAGTCTCTTTTGTGGTTGCCTCACCGGTTTAGCCACATCCTCCAAGAGAATCCTATGCATGCAAATGGAGGGGCTAATACATGATATGTCAGCCAAGGTCCACCTTATCGTCCGGATGTTCTCCATCAAAATATTCAAAATCTTTTCTTCTTGTTCAAAAGGGATATTGTTAGCAATGATAATAGGTAATCTATCACTACTCAGCAGGTATGCATATTTAAGATATGGGGGCAATGGCTTGAGTTCCAATGTAGGGGGTGATGTATGGATGGAGAAATTGATGCAACAGACATATCTTCACAATAAACATCAGTATCAAAATAGACATCATCAAAATCAGAGAATAAAACATCAAATCCATCAGCATAATCAACAACCATGTCATAATCAGAGTGAACATGGTCAAAATCAGAATATGAATCCACATCAAAATCAAATCCAAGAGAGGATTGTGTATCAGCAACATGTGTGGAAGTTCTCTTAGACATCAAACTTGAACCAATACTCATAATCTCTCTAATCATAGGAAAATCACATTCCATGGCGTATTTATTTGGTGGTTCAAAATGGGAGATAACAAAAGCAGAATGGTCCTTTGAGGGGTACTTCATGGAATACAAAACATTAAATATCACAACTTCATCTCCAAACTACATGGAAAGTGTACCCTCATTAACATTTATGATAATTTTTGCAGTTTTGAGGAAGGGCCTACCTAAGATAATGGGGACATGAGATCTTACCTGATCATCCTCCATGTTAAGAACATAGAAGTCTGCTGGAAAGATCATGTCTCTTACCCGTACAAGTACATCCTCAAGAACTCCCACTGAATATGTTGTAGTTCTATTCACCGGTTCCACCACCACTCTCATCGGCTTCAACTCACCAACCTGTAAGGAAGAGAATACAGAGTGAGGCATCACATTTATTGAATCTCCTAAATCACAAAGAGCATCAGAGAAGTGAAACTCCCTTATGGTACATGGGATGGTGAATGTCCCCGGATCCTTGCACTTTGTAGGCATTGCTAGAGTTGTTGTAATTAGTACTGATACATTCCTTCCAAGGTTGATACTCTCATTTTCCTTGATCCCTCTTCGATTGGTACAAAAATCTTTTAAGAATTTATCATACCTTGTAATTTTCTTAATGGCTTCAAGTAGAGGAATATTAATCTCCACAAGCTTGAATGTGTCCAAAACCTCCTTTTTCATTGCTTCTTCATCCATATTCTTGTTTTGAAGAACCCTATTTGGAAAAGTAAGGGGTTTAGGAGGAACATCATCATTATTTTTCTTACCTTTATCTTTCTCCTTGGATTTCTCATCAGTTGGTATGGAATGAGGCTTCTATGGAGTTGAGGTGAATCTTAGTGGAATGGTAGGTACTGATGTATCATTCATTTGCTTCTCACTTCTCAATGTGATGTCACTAACATCCACCTTTGGATTTGAAGTGGGTTGGGAAGGTAGATTTCTGGAATTCTTACTCACAAGTTCATGGAGGGTGGTGGATATCTGGCTCATTTTAGTCTTCAACTCCCTCAACTCCGAACCTTGACTCTTCGGCTAATTCTGTTGATTAAGAACAATTTTCTTCAAAAGATCATCAGTTTTAGTGTCTACCTTGTTTTGTAGATTCCCCTGTTGCTAACTTGTTGATGTTTTATCTTCAAATCTCCATTGGGGTTGTTGGAAACCTTGTTGGTAAGGTGGAGGCTGCTGGAAGTTTAGTTGAAAAGGGGACCTTTGTTGTTGCCCATAGCCAAACCTCATGTCTGATTGATCCTTCCACCATTGGTTTTATGTTGGATCAAACATCTATTGGGGATCTGGTTGTTGTTGTTGTTGCTGATATAGTCTCCCAGGGAACACTGCTACACAATCTTCTGTTTCTTGGAGTTGTGGGAAACAGTCAGTTAGGTGGCTTGTCTCAGTGAAAATACCACAAGGCCTTGAATGAGGGGGTAGAGATGTCTTTTGTGCCAAAGAAATTTTCCTCACCATATTTTTAAATTCTTCTAACTTGGTATCAATCAAATTACTCTCAAGAGAAGAAGGACTTACCTGATGTACTCCCCTGACATGTAGTGTACCTCTATCGCCAAATTGTTGGGAGTTTTGGGCCATCTTGTTGATCAACGCATGTGCAGCTACTGGTGTCTTGTCCACCAATTCTCCTCCAGCAGCAGCATCTACCATTCTTCTCTCCATAGGTGTGAGTCCTTCATAAAAGTACTGGATGAGTAGTTGCACACTGATTTAGTGATGTGGGCATCTTGCACACAACTTCTTGAATCGCTCCCAGTACTCATACATTGACTCCTCTTGGGCTTGTTTAATCCCCGATATCTCCTTATGAATTGAAGTGGACCTCGATGATGGAAAAAATCATTGTAAGAAAAGACCATTCAAATCATTCCAACATTTTACATCTTCAGGTTGCAAATAATACATCCAATCTTTTGCATCTCCATCAAGTGAGAATGAGAATGCTCTTAATTTTATTTGATCTTCAGAAATATTTCTTGGTTTTAAGGTTGAGCAAACCATATTAAATTCCTTAAGGTGTTTGTTGGGATCCTTACTAGATAATAATTGAAACTTTTGAAGAAGGTGTATTAATCCAGATTTCAATTCAATGTCCGATTCGAGGTTCAGGTATGCAAATACAATTTGGTTGATAGTTAATATCTGGTGCATCCAATTCTCGAATGGTTCTATTAAGTTCATTTCCATTATTTTCAGCCATTGGTTCTTGTTTTAATTTGTACTTAGAAGTGTTACCAATTTCAAAATTCCTAGGGTGGAGGAATTCCCCATTTGGGTAAAATGGCGACACTTCCCGTAGACTGAGAATGACGGATTTGTGCCCTAAGGCTGCGTTCAATCTCAGGGTCAAGATCTAAGAGACCCTCGGGATTAGTTCGTGTCATAAATCAGAAAAATAGAAAAATGAAGTGAAGAAAAGTGGACCATAAGAAAATGATAATAAGTTTGATTTGATGGTCCCAAAAAAAGAAAAGGATGAAAAAAATGAAAACTTGAGAATGGGTAAAGATGAAAGAGAGAGGTGAAGAAAATAATAAAATGAAAAATAAAAGCAATGCCACTAAATGGTTGAATAAATTACATTCCTCCCCGGAAACAATGCCAATATGAAGGAGCACTTTCGTGGGTTCCTCAAATGATTAGTGTGATTTTGGGGTACTTAGGTGCAGCAGAGTGGCTGACCAAGGTTGTCTCCCAAAGGAGGAAGTGAATTAAAACAACTTTTTAGAGGTATTATAGAAATAAAATAAAATAGAATAAAAACACCACTTGAATGGATGGGGTGGTTTTTTATAGTTTATAAAACTTGAATAAGTTTTATGGAAGAATATTTCATTTTTTTGGTTTTTAATTTTGAAATGAAGTTTGATTAAAAATACACAACAAAAAGTTGTTTTTTAGAAAATATTTTAATAGGAATAATCAATATAATTGTACCTATTCAATAAATTATTAATCATTTTCATTTAAATTAACATTCACTTAATTATGATCCCTTAATTTGTTAAACCCCGAACCCTACGAGAATTAACTTTACCACGAAGATGATGTGAATTTAATCCTAGGCTAACTTCAGAACATGAAATCGTAGCACCCTGTTTTGATTGATATTCTAAGATTAGATTATGGTCATTGGTAAATTAATGCACATTTCCATTTTATAAATTAGGATGAATTGTGTTTAGGGATTATATTTGAACTCTACAAATTTATCTCGTATGGTCTTGTATTACCGATTAAGATCGCCCTCTCACAATTTACACAAAATCCCGACCTCGCCTGTTTTTGTGTTAATTGTTCAATTGATTTCTTAGTTTCATTAAATTTAAAAACAAAATCCATGGATCATATTAAGTGAAGTACAGTAGCTCAATGATTCAAAATAATTAAATTAATAGGGTAGAAGATAGATCGATTACTAAAAGACACTTCTTCCATGGGTGGTGTAATCATCGTAGAAGGGTTTTTCATGTGAAAAGGGTTATAATGGGTATAACCTAATAACTCTTCTACTCAAGAATTCCAAAACAATTTGGAAGATTAAGAGAAGAATAAAGTTAAACAAAAAATAAGAAAATATTATGAATAAAATAATATCAAAGAAGTGTATTACACAAATGAAAACATTACAAAATGAAGAAGAGACGGAGGCTTCGATGAGGGGATCCTTGCTTCAAGAGCTACCCCTCTTAAAATGGTTGGAGAATTTGGGTGAAACCAATTCTACTCTTCCTAAAATCTCTTAATTCATGTCCTAACTCCACCAAATGAGAAAAAAATCAATTTATAGAGTGGTGGGGAGGCTAGGCTCAAAGTGGTTTCAAGTGTGAATGGGAAATCTTGGCCAAATATTTTATGCCAACTTGCACCGCCCATTTGACCACCAAAAAGCATGAATTGGTGGGCCTTAGAGAAGGATAATATGTGAAGATATGGGTCTCATATCTCCTATAAATATGTGGGCTCCAGAAAATCCCATATGGAGAATTTATGGCCGAAATACAGAAGCTTCTCCATTCTGGCGTGTCCATCCCACCTTTGACTTTATGGCCCAATTACTCCATCCAAATGCATTCTTTTGATCTAGTGTCCTGAATAAAAGTTGTATCCCATGACTTAGTTAATATAGTTACAAAATAATAAGTTCAAATAATTAAAATAAAAATATTTATGATTGAAAAACTACAATGCACTATAAGGGGTAAAACTAGAATTTTTAACAAATTTTCAAATGAATGATCAAATCCCAAATATTTTGTAAATAAACATATTTAACATAATGTGAGGTAATTATATAATTTATTATCAATAAAATATTCAACAAAATAGTGTTTTATCAACTCCCCCACACTTACCCTTTTGCACTCTTGAGAAAAACCTCATATCAAGTAAACATTAATATAAAATCAAAACAAATTTTAAAACACATATCCTTAAGATCAATCAATTACACACCAAGAATCAAAAGATATAATTCCTCATAAAAATACTTATTTCAAGTTCTCCGTTTATATCATTCAATATATTTTCACTTCATTAATCATCCCATGCACAAAACACTTACCTCCCTTGAATTTTCTCTTATCACACAAATATCAATTTTTTTTTGCAATGTCTTTATTATCTAAACTCATACAAGGGTCACCATGGGGTTGATAAATTCTTACATCATCACCCTATGTGAGTCAATGAAGTATTTTTATCATGAGGACTTTTCAGGGTTGTTCTGTGGCTTTCGGTTGGTAGGATTTAGATGTGAAAAATTCTAAGGCTGAATGAGGAGGGCTTGACTCTTTTTGAAGAAAAATTGAATTAATCTAATTTTCTCTTAAATATGGTCTCCTCCTCAATACCCATAGTATCAATTCATCTCCATCATCATGAAAAATAATGGAATTTTCACACCTTTCAACATTTCCACAGTAAAAATGTCAATCTTCTCAAACACGATTTTCGTGAAAGCTCCATATAGGCACAACTTTCCACCTCAATTAGAAGCTCTAGAAAAGGCACATCTTCACCGGTCATGAAATCTCTAGAAAAGGCACAATTTTCAATATAATTACATCCTTCAACATCAAAAACATCTCTTAAAAATTTAATTTTCCACCCAATGTATCACAGAATGTCATAACACAACAAAACATAGCTTCCCCCACACTTAAGATAAACTTGATTATGCAATTTCACTTCAAGAGTTGGTTGGATAGGAAACATTGGCATGTAATGTGGATAACCTAACAGGATATGCATGGATTCTAAGGGCTAAAAGGATTAAATGTTCAAGGTAGTCCATTATAAAAAGGATTCTTTTAAATAGGGGCTTTAATACCAAATAAATTCCTCAATCATTTAAACATAAGTACCTAAAACCCTCAAGTTTTGACAGAAATCGATCAAATTATGGTTAAATCAAGCATGGTTTGGTTCTCTCAAGAAGTGAGGTGAATGTAAAGAATATGAAAATAATGGTTCAGAAGCCTCACAAGAATGTGATTTCAAATATAACGAAAGTGAGATGTGGCATGGGATTCAAAATTCACTGTACTTTTCATGAAATTAAAAAATATTATAACTTGAAACAAACTCATTTAAACATTCATTTAATCTTAGTTTCAAGGGATAAATTGTTTCACTCATTAATATGCATTTCAAAATTGTGATGAGAATCATTTCAGCTCAAAAATCTCAAAAACAAAAAAAAAATGAAAAAATAAACACATAAAATTTGAAAAAACACACACACTTTTTTGTTTTTATTTAAATCAGGAAAACAATTGAAATTAATAAACTAAAAGGTTCCCTCCCGCACACTTAAAATATTGCATTGTCTTCATTGTGAACCCATGATATGATATATGCACATGAAATTTATAATCTTTAAATAGGAAAATAATATAAAAGTGAAAGGGTTAGGAACAGCCCGATGTGCTCAAGTGATGACGGGGTCATGCAGTGTGATAAAATCCACTACATTAGTAGGAAGTACCTCAATGTATCTCTTCAAACGTTTACCATTGACTGTAAAGATCCTTCTTGTGTCCCCTTGTGTGATCTTCACTACACCATAAGAAAAAACATTAGTCACCACATAAAGACCTAACCATCTGGAACACAGTTTACTAGGCACCAGCTTGAGTCATGAACTATAGAGAAGGACTTTCTCTCAAACATGAAACTCCCTTTGTTGGATCATTTTTTCATGAGAGGCTTTTGATCTTTACTTTTAGAGCCTTGAATTCTCATATGATGATAGTTTAATCTTCTCAGGCTCCTGAATTTGCAACTTCCTTTGAATTCCAGCTTGGGCCAAATCCATGTTGCAATTCTTTATAGCCCAATATGCTCGATGCTCGACTTCCACTGGGAGATGACATGCTTTCCCAAAAACAATCCGAAATGGGGACATACCAATGGGTGTCTTGTATGCTTTCCAATAATCCCACAACGCATCATCCAAGCACTTGTTCCAATCCTTCCTATTTGGCTACGTAGTTTTCTCCAAAATTTGTTTCAACTCACGATTTGAAACCTCGTCTTGGACATTTTTTTGGGGGTGGTATGGTGTTGATGTTTTTTGTGTCACCCCATACTTCCGAAGAAGGGAAACAACATTCTTATTGCAGAAATATGTCTCTTGGTCACTAATGATAGCCTTTGGTACTCCAAACCTACAATAAATCTGTCCCTTCACAAAATCCACAACAACATGAGAATCATCTGTCCTGGTGGCCTTGGCCTCCACCCATTTTCTAACATAATCAACAGCAACCAAAATATACAAGAAACCATATGAAATTGGAAAAGGACCCAAAAAATCAATGCCCCACACATCAAAAATCTCACAAAATAGTATAGGTTGTTGGGGAATATCATGTCTCCTAGAAATGTTCCTAGTGTGTTGGAAACGAGAGCATGACTTACAAAACACATGGGCATCATGGAATAAGCTAGGCCAATATAATCCAGAGTCCAAAACCTTCTTAGCTGTCCGTTGGGGTCCAAAGTGTCCACCACAAGCAAGTGTATGACAGAAATGAAAAACAAACTCAAACTCATGATTAGGAACACACCTCCTAATGACTTGGTCACTACACATGCACCAGAGGTAAGGATCATCCCACACATAAAACCTAGACTCACTATTTACTTTTTGGACTTGATGTTTCATTAAATTTGCAGAGATTTCAGAGGCAAAAAGTTAGTTAACTAAATCTGCATACCAAGGATGCGTACCTGAGATGGAATAAAGATGTTCATCGGGGAAAGTGTCTCGAAGTGGTACCTGGTCAAAGGTGTCATCCTCTAGTGTGCGAGTAAGCCTAATCATGTGGTCCACCACCAAGTTTTCTGACCCCTTTTTTTCCTTTATCTCAATATCAAATTCTTGAAGAAGGAGCATCCATCGGATCAGCCTGGGATTTGCATCTGGCTTCTTCAAGAGGTACCTTAGAGCTGCATGGTCAAAAAAAACTATTTTAGTGCCCAATAAATATGATAGGAATTTATCTAAAGCAAATATGAAAGAAAGAAACTCCTTTTACGTAGTTTTGTAGTTTTATTGGGCTGAATCCAGTGACCTTGATGCATAGGCAAACACATGTGAACATACCTCCACCCTCTGATATAAGACATCTCCAACCGCGATGTTGGAGGCGTCACAAATAATCTCAAAAGGAATCTCCCACCGTGGGGGCTGTATGATCAGTGGAGTGGTCAGAAACTTCTTTATCTCATCAAATGAAGTCTTTAAAGAATCATCAAACACAAAATCAGAATCCTTTTTGAGTAATCATGACATAGGAAGATCAATCTCACTAAAATCTTTGATGAAGCGCCGATAAAATCCTACATGCCCTAGAAAAGATATAACATCACACACACATAAAGGATATGCTAAGGATGAAATAATGTCTATATTAGATATATCAACCTTTATCTGATGTTTTGACACTACATTCCTTAATACAATTCCACGCCCTACCATGAAATGACACTTTCAGGACAGGATTCTTCTCAATACAACGATTCAATAAATTTCCCAATCTATTTAGACATTCATCAAATGAGGGTCCGTAAACTATAAAATCATCCATAAATACCTCCATGAAGGTCTCAATAAAATCAGAAATAATACTCACCATGCATCTCTAGAAGGTATCTGGGGCGTTGCAAAGTCCAAATGGAATCCTCTGGTAGGCAAATGTGCCAAAGGGATAGGTGAATATAGTCTTCGCCTGATCCTCTTGATCTATATGAACCTGAAAATATCCAGAAAATCCATTCAAGAAACAATTGTGTGTTTTCCCAGTTAGTCTCTCAAGGATTTGATCAATAAATGGGATGGGGAAATGGTCCTTGCGAGTGGACTGATTTAGTTTCCAATAATCAATACACACACGCCAACTGTTTTTCTCCCTCATTGGAACTAACTCATCTTTCTCATTTTTAACAACAGTAACACCACTCTTCTTAGGCACAACCTGAATAGGACTTACCCACTGAGAATCTGAAATGGGAAAGATTATACCTGCCTCGTGCAATTTTTCAATATCTTTTTTAACAACCTCCAGAAGGGTTGGATTGAGTCTCCTTTGTGGTTGCCTCACCGGTTTAGCCCCGTCCTCCAAGAGAATCCTATGCATGGAAATAGAGGGGCTAATACCTGATATGTCAGACAAGGTCCACCCAATCGACCTGATGTTCTCCCTCAAAATATTCAAAATCTTTTCTTCATGTTCAGAAGGGATATTGTTAGCAATGATAAAAAGTAATCTATCACCACTCAGTAGGTATGCATATTTAAGATTCGTGGGAAATCGTTTGAGTTCCAATGTAGGGGGGTGATGTATGGATGGAGAAATTGATGCAATAGACATATCTACACAATGAACATGAGTATAAGAATAGAAATCATCAAAATCATAGAATAAAACATCAAATCTATCAGCATAATCAACAGCCATGTCATAATCAGAGTGAACATGATCAAAATCATAATATGAATCCACATCAAAATAAAATCCATGAGAAGATTGTGCATCAACAACATGTGTGGAAGTGCTCATAGACATCGAACTCGAACCAATACTCATAATCTCCCTAAGCATAGGACAATAAAATTCCGTGGAGTTTTTATTTGGTGGTTCAAAATGGTAGATAACAAAAGCAGAATGGTCCTCTAAGGGGTACTTCATAGAATCCATAACATTAAATATCACAACTTCATCTGAAAACTCCATGGAAAGTGTACCCTTATTGACATTTATGATAGTTTTTGAAGTTTTTAGGAAGGGACTACCTAAGATAATGGGGGCATGAGAACTTACCTGATCATACTCCATGTTAAGAACATAGAAGTATGCTGGAAAGATCATGTCTCTTACCCGGACAAGTATATCCTCAAGAACTCCCGCTGGATATTCCGTAGCTCTATTCGCCAGTTGCACCACCACTCTCATCATCTTCAACCCACCAACCTGTAAATAAGAGAATGCAGAGTGAGGCATCACATTTATTGATGCTCCTAAATCACAAAGAGCATTAGAGAAGTGAAACTCCCCTATGGTACATGGGATGGTGAATGTCCCGGGATCCATGCACATTGTTGGCATTGCTAGAGTTGGTGTAATGAGTGCTGAGAAATTCCTTCCAAGTCTGATCCTCTCATTTACCTTGAGCCCTCTTTGATTGGTACAAAGTTCTTTTAAGAATTTCAAATACCATGGAATTTTTTTAATGGATTCAAGTAGAGGAATATTGATCTCCACACGCTTGAATGAGTCCAAAACATCCTTTTGCATTGCTTCTTTAGCCATCTTCTTGGTTTGAACAACCCTTTTTGGAAAAGGAAGGGGTTTAGGAGGAACATCATCAATATTTTTCTTAACTTTATCTTTCTCCTTGGATTTCTCATCAGTTGGTATGGAATGCGGCTTCTCTAGAGTTGAGGTGAATACCAGTGGAATGGTAGGTACTGATGTATCCTTCATTTTCTTCCCACTTCTCAATGTGATGGCACTAACATTCCCCTTTGGATTTAGAGTGGGTTGGGAATGTAGATTTCCAGAATTCTTACTCACAAGTTCATGGAGGGCAGTGGCAATCTGGCTCATTTGAGTCTTCAACTCCCTCAACTCTGAACCTAGACTCTTCAGCTCATTCCGTTGATTAAGAACAATTTGCTTCAAAAGATAATAAGAGTTAGAGTCTACCTTGTTTTGTAGATTCCCCTGTTGCTGACTTGTGGATGTTTGAGCTTCGAATCTCCTTTGGGGTTGTTGGAAACTCTGTTGGTAAGGTGGAGGATACTGGAAGTTTGTTTGAAAAGGGGGCCTTTGTTGTTTCCCAGAGACATACCTTATGTCTGATTGATCCTTCCACCCTTGGTTGTATGTTGGATCAAACTTCTTTTGGGATATGGTTGTTGTTGTTGTTGCTGATATGGTCTCCCAGGGAACACTGCTGCACAATCTTATGTTTCCTGGAGTTGTGGCCAACAGTCAGTTGGGTGGCTTGTCTCACTGAAAATACCACAAGGCTTTGAAGGAGGGGGTAGAGATGTCTTTTGTGCCAAAGAAATTTGCCTCACCATAGTTTAAAATTCTTCTAACTTGGTATCAATCAAATGACTCTCAACAGAATAAAGGCTTACCTGATGTACTCCCCTGATAAGTAGTGTACCTCTATCGCCAAATTGTTGGGAGTTCTGGGCCATCTTGTCGATTAACAAATGTGCAGCTACTGGTGTCTTGTCCACCAATGCTTCTCCAGCTGCATCATCTACCATGCTTCTCTCCATAGGTGTGAGTCCTTCATAGAAGTACTGGATGAGTAGTTTCTCAGTGATTTGGTGATGTGGGAAGCTTGCACACAACTTCTTTAATCACTCCGAGTACTCATACATTGACACCCCTTGGGTTTGTTTGATCCCCGATATCTCTTTACGAATTGAAGCGGTCCTCGATGCTGGAAAAAAATATTTGCATGAAAAGACATTTCAAATCCTTCCAACATGTTACATCTTCAGCTTGCAAATAATACATCCAATATTTTGCAGCTCCATCAAATGAGAATGAGAATGCTCTTAATTTGATTTGATATTCATAAACATGTCTTGGATTTAAGGTTGAGCAAACCACATTAAATTCCTTATGGTTTTTGTTGGGATCCTCACTAGATAAGCCATGAAACTTTGGAAGAAGGTGAATTAAACCAGATTTCAATTCAAAGTCTGATTTGAGGTACGAGTATGCAATACAATTTGGTTGATAGTTAATATGTGGTGCAACAAACTATATAATGGTTTTATTAAGTTCATTTCCATTATTTTCAGCCATTGGTTCTTTTTTTAATTTGGACTTATAATTGTTTCCAATTTCAAAATTCCTAGAGTGGAAGAATTCCCCAGTTGGGTAAATATCGACACTTCCTGTAGACTGAGAATGACAGATTCGCGTCCTAAGGCTGCGTTCAATCTCAGGGTCAAGATCTATGAGATCCTCGGGATTGGTTCATGTCATCAATAAAATAAATAAAAAAATTAAGTGAAGAAAAGTGGACCATAATAAAATGATAATATGTTTGATTTGATGGTCCCAAAAAAAAGAAAAGAATGAAAAAAATGAAAACTTGAGAAAGGGTAAAGATGAAAGATAGAGGTGAAGAAAATAATAAAATGAAAAATAAAAGAAATGCCTCTAAATGGTTGAATAAATTACTTGCCTCCCTGGAAATGGGGAGAATTTTAAAGAGCATTTTCGTGGGTGCCCTCAAATGATTAGTGTGATTTTGGGTACTGAGGTGCAGCAGAGTGGCTGACCAAGTTCGTTTCTCAAAGGAGGAAGTGAATTAAAACAACTTTTTAGAGGTATTATAGAAATAAAATAAAAGAGAATAAAAACACTACTTGAAAGTATGGTGGTGGTTTTTTATAGTTTATAAAACTTGAAGAATTTTGCTGGAAGAAGATTGCATTTTTTTGTTTTTAATTTTGAAATGATGTTTGATTAAAAAGACGCAACAAGAAGATGTTTTCTTAGAAAATATTTTAATAGGCGTAATCGATCTAACTCTACCACTACAATAAATTATTAATAATTATCATTTAAATTAACATTCACTTAATTATGATCCTTTAATTTGTTAAATCTTAAACCCTACGAGAATTAACTGTAACATGAAGATGATGTGAATTTAACCCTAGGCTAACTTCAGAACATGAAATCGCAGCACCCTACTAAGATTGATGTTATAAGATTAGATTATGGTCAGTGGTAAATAAAGGCACATTTACATTCTAGAAATGAGGATTAATTGTGTTTAGGGATTAGATTTGAACTCTACAAATTTATCCTGTATGGTCTTGTATTACCGATTAAGATCGCGCTCTCACAATTTACACAAAATACCGACCTCACGTGTTTTTGTGTTAATTGTTGAATTTCTTTCATAGTTTCTTACAATTTAAAAACACAATTCATGTATCATATTAAGTTAATTAAATTATCTCAATGATTAAAAATAATTAAATTAAGAGGGTAGAAGATAGATCGATTACTAAAAGACTACTCTTCCATGTGTGGCGTAATCATCGTAGAAGCGTTTTGCATGTGCAAAGGTTTATAATGGGTATAACCCAATAAAGCTTCTACTCAAGAATTCCAACCCAATTAGGAAGATTAATAGAAGACTAAATTTAAACAAAACATAAGAAAATATGAGGAATAAAAGAATATCAAAGAAGTGTATTACACAAATGAAAACATTACAAAATGAAGAAGAGAAGGAGGCTTCGATGAGGGGATCCTTGCTTCAAGATCTACCCCTCTTAAAATGGTTGGGTAATTTGGATGAAACAAATTATCCTCTGCCTCCAATCTCCTAATTCATGTCCCAACCCCACAAAATGAGAAAAAAACAATTTATAGAGTGGTGGGGATGCTAGGTTCAAAGTTGTTTCAAGTGTGAATGGGAAATCTCGGCCAAATATTTTATGGCAACTTGCACCACCCATTTGACCACCAAAACGCATGGATTGGTGGGACTTCAATAAGGCTAATATTTGAAGATATGTGTCCTGTATCTCTTAGAAATATGTGGGCTCAATTTAAGCCCATATGAAGGAGTTATGGCTGAAATATAGAAGCTTCTCCATTCCGGCGTGTCCAGCCCACCTTTGCCTTTATGACCCAATTACTCCATCCAAATGCATTCTTTTGATATAGTTTACTAAATACAGGTTGTATCCCATGAATTTAGTAACATAGTTTCAAAATATTAAGTTCCAATAATTCAAATTAACATATTTATTATTGAAATACTATAGTTCACCATAAAGGGTAAAACTGAAATTTTCACCAAATATTCAAATGAATGATCAAATCCCAAATATTTTATAAATAAACATATTTAACACAATGTGAGGAAATTATATCATTTATTATCAATAGAATATTCCAAAAATATTGTTTTATCAAAATGGTATTATATAATGGCCCCAAAATTGTTAATATTAATTTTTTTATGATTATAAAATCCTAACTTAATCGTTAAGGGGAAAAAACAATTTTAAATGATTGGAGAATGTCAAAATGATGTGTGTATATATTAAAGGACTACACTACTTTATAGAATAGATTATATAAATTTGATATCTCACATATAATATTTTCATAGGAACATAAGCATTTATTGGTGGAATATCAGGGTAAATATATAAATACTTTCGGAAGTAGATCCTTGTACATTTGTTAGAAAAGATGAAATAAGGTATGTGTTAAATTGAATGGTGAAGAAAATTTAATATTTTAAAATAAATATAAATGTACATATACATATATCTATATGAAAATCAACCCATTACATTTGGAAAACATTATGATTCAAAAATCATGGTTTGATTAAGCTTTTATGAATGAAGATATGATTATTAAGGCATGAGTATATACAATTCGAAACATAAAAGAATAGACTCTAAACAAAATGTTTCATATTTTTAGTAGTATTATAAATTTAATTAGATCCGTGGGGAAACATTAGATTATTTGATTTCGATTGAAACATAACTACCAGCTACACCCTACATGTGAAATTCTAAGAATATACCTATTAATGAAATAAACAATTATGTATAATTTAAATTAAATTAGATTATTATATATTTATTTAAAAAATATTTTTAACTAAAAACATATATCTATGGAATATTTCTAAAAAGAAAGTAATTTCATATAAATCTGTTGTTACTACATCCTCATATAACATTGGCCGATAGTCTAGTGAAAACATTCTCTGTTAATCATGATAAAGATTGAGTAATTAGAATGAAGAAATAGTAATCTCAAATATTTTGAAAGTATCATCCAAAACATGATTATGATTTGATGAGAAAAGGTAATAATATTTCAAAATATGATTTATAAATTATTTTTACGATTGTGAAAAAGAGGATAGATCAATCCTAATTGCATAAGGATCACGAAGGAAAATGGAAAGTAAAAATAAGAAATTTGGGAAATTTAAACAAATGAAATCTGGTAAGAGTTATAGATCAGACTTAGATAATGGTCATGAATATAGTGATAAAATAATATATAAAACTATTTTTAATAGATTCATCAAATTAGTTAAGTGAATAATATTGTTATTAATATTATGTATTTTATTCTAATAATAAAAAATATCAATTGAAAAAATAAATTGGTATATTCAGTATTTTATTTTCATGAATAATGGATTATTAAAGAATATTAAATGTGACCATACAAAACTTCATGATGAAAATGAAATATTTATAAACTATCGATATATCTCTAATGAAAGATTATATTTTTATTTAAAAAAATTTCAACATGAAAATATTAAATATTATGAATATGAGTATAAAATTTATGAAGCTCAAAAAATTGTGTTTTATTATTTTATAGAAGAAAATAGAAATCATACAAAAAAAATTGTACGATTAAAATAATTAATTTCCACTTCTATTATTGAAATCCTTGTTAAGATAAATTTTTTAGTTTAAATATAATGGGAATAAGGAGAAATTTCCATGATATGATCACACTCTTCCCAAAATGTAAATGGTTATATTTGTTAAAAGTTTTTATGGATTCATTTCAAGTGTTTTATTCAGAATAATTTAAATTAATATCCATTATTAAAATGAACAGTATATTATATTTCAATAATATATTCTTCACACTCTGGGTTTTGTTTATAAATTATTTTCGATAGATTATCTATAAATACATTCTTAAATTAATATTTGGTCACCATGAATTATTTTTCTAACTCAATTGGACCCACATATTCATGGGTAGAAAAAATATCCTCAAATATTTTTTATAATTTTTATTTCATGTATGTTTCCAAAAGATCCCATGGTATATGTAGAGGGTTGTTCATGAAAAAATACCTATTATATATCTAAATCACTCTGATTTAATAAGTGTGATTGTAGAATTATTACAATTAGTGATAAATGAATGGGAAAATAATTTTTTTAAAGAAGTTCAGATTTCACATTATATTATTGTTTAAATTAATTAATTTATTTTATGCTTAAGTCATAATTTTTTTATTATATCCCATAATTGTGGTTATATTATTATTATGTTTTAAAATGATAAGTGTAATTTTTTTAATGTGGAATTTGTCATATTTTGTGAAAAAAACTTATTGGAAGAAAAAATTCTGAGTGAAATGATAAAAAATATATTATTATGATTGTGGTATAATATTTAAATGTTTTATGGAATAATAATTTTGTGATAATAAAATTTATGGTTGTTTCTCATGATCTATAAAAAACAAATGTTTTTGGATCTAGCAGAGTCAAATCTAGACAACAATTACGTTTCTTAAACTCGATTGAAAGGTAGTTAAAACAACTTCTATTATAAATAAATTCAAAATTCTTGAGTTCCTATACTACTATCGCATTTTTATTAATCTATTTAGTACAATTAAATAAATAGGACAATGATAAAAGTGTATTTTTTTCAAAAATAAATTACTGACGATGTTTTTAATACAATATACCAATTCTATAATAAATTTATATTTTACAAACATTTAATAAAACAGATTATAAAATTTTTATGGGAAGGAAGCCATAAATGTTGGTATTTTATAGAATTTGGTTAATAAATGTTCATTTATAATAAAAAAATAATTATTTAAAAATTCAAATTCAAAATCTGATATAATTATTTTTCAAATATACTACAAATATAGTGAAGAGTATAACATTTAAAAAAATGAAACAATAGTTTTTGATGAATATGAGTATATTAAATTTGATGAAAATCATTTAAAATTTTGTTTTGATACAAGTCTAGTTAAAGAATAATTTATATATTTTAACATTGAAGACGCTAAAATTTCATATTTAAGTGCTTCAATCTAGGGGGAAGTCTTTCTGAAAAACAATAAAACTCAATAAATATAATAAAATATAAATTATTAGTTTTTCATGTAACTAATAGTGTTAAAACTATAAATTCCTTTAGAAAAGTCTTTTCTTTTGATGAATTTATTTACATTTTAATATATTAAATTTTTGATAAGAAATATCTAGTTTTTAAGTCTATATAGTCTAGTGTTTTTATATGAATTTATGTGTAATATTAATGGATTTATGTTGATATTATACCCTTATATTTATTTTATGTATATTATGTTATAGGGTTGACAAGTGGAGTAAAATAAAGGAAAACAAGAAATTAAATAATATTATGGTAGTTCAATTTAATCTATGAAAAGGATCGACATGAAAAATAAAGATGATAAATAAAATTTCGAATATTTAAGAAAAACGGATCAAAATCCCATTGATAAAACATTTTCCATTATGTTATATGATCACATAATGTTCTAGAGGATCGAAATTTGTGAAATGGAAAAAAAATGTTACTTCTAGTATTAGGGATTAAGATTAGAGATTGTGCAAAAAAATCAGGAAATGAAAATATTACATGGAAAGTATGAATTACATGACATGATGTGAATAAAATTGTCTAGAGTATGTATCATTACATTTTATGTTGTTTAAATATTACATGATATGAAAAAATCAGACATATGAAATATATAGTGAATTTTACAAATATTTTGATGGGTTATATAGCATGCAACTCAAATAGAAATTTAATAATGATATTGACCTATGGTAACCCAAGGATGATATGTTGTATTATAAATATTATAAACAAACATAGTAATATGTTATTAATTCCTTGGTTAGTGGTTCGACAACCTGGTGTCTTCCATAGGGGTTTGACCGAGAGTGCTACATAGATATGTTTTTTTCATGGTTTTTTCTTTCCATTAAGTAATGTAATGTTTGATGATTTATTTTTTAATTACACTCTAATATATTCATTACACTTTTTATATTATTTCCCCAATGGTTTTTGAATTTTTTCATTGAAAATCACCAAATGATTGTAGAAAAAACATGTAGGTATGAGAAGCTTCTGCTAAATTTGGTGGGTACCAATTTTTTTAATTCATTATTCAATAACATAATGATTTTATTCAATTTTTATTTTTATTTTTGATTCACATTAATCATATATTTTATTAAATCATGGTACATGTGTTATTTATAGATGATGAATCCTAGCATGATAAAGGTAATTAATTTCTGAAAATTGAAATGAATTATTTCTCTACATTTGGAAATATAATCTGAATTCACTCTGGTTATTTTAATTACCATACCACCATTAATTGAAATTATGGGGTATATTGACAGGGTTATACCATATCTATTATCTATTGAATATGACTGATTATGCATCCAGTTAGTATTATTTTTTTGTAAGTGTATTCAGAATTTTCTTTTATCTAATGTGACTATGAAAAATAGTTCTCATATCTTCTATATTTCTATTTTTATTATTTTATTTTATATTTTTCATTAAATTAGTTTAATAAAATCAAAGATAAATTTTAGTAACCTATCATTTGTTTAAAATTCCATTTATATTTCCCTTAACATAATGTGATCGAACATGTTCTTACACATCACTATTTCTTTGTTGTTAGTGTAGTTCTATTTTCATATCAATTTTTGATTTGATACAACTAGAGGATTTAAGGACACCCTTTCAATGCATCAAATTTTGGAACTTTTTTAGGGAGGAGTGGATTGTTGCATATGAATTAAGACTAATTAATCTGGCCAATGACTTTTATTATCAATTTATGTTTACAAATTTAAAATCAGTAATTTATATTTTCAATAATATTAAATTTTATTATTTTAAATAAAAATTACTTTTAATTACTGTTTTTTTTTATTTTAGATGAAAATCATGATTTTTATTTTGCTTCATCACCCTTAGTATAAATAAAATTATAAGAGTATCTGACCACATGAGGAGTGTAGAATTCCGAATGGTGGTCACATCATGAAATAAGGGGGATGAGTCTTATTGGTATGAAATATGACAATTTCTAACCTCAATAGTTGGGTGATTCAACTATTAAATCATATAGAAGAGACCCAAATATTAAAAAAATCAAGGTAGATCATGGGATGTGCAGAACTAAGAAGGCCAACTTGATAAAGTGATCTCACAGTACATTTATGTGAAGGAACAAAATAGACTATAATTAGTCTAAGCTTAGGGAACATGGTAAAAATATAAACTACCTAACTCAAGTAATTTTAAAATTTAATACATCACTAACATTAACTATATAATATTATTTTTTAGTATTATGTAAGGAAGAAGTGGGAAGTAAATGAATTGATGAATAAATGAATAATTCATGTTATGATCTCAAGATTCACTGAAAGAACCTAGGTTATATTGAAATTAAGAAACTCATTAAAAACCTTCAATATAAAGGGATTACTTTTTATATTTTTTATATTTGTTCATAACTAGTTTTTTTCCACTACACAATTTTGAAAAATATGAATTGAACTATTAAATGAATTGAATTGAATTAGATTCACCCACCAGAATAATTGTTTTTTATTGTATACACTGATATAAGTAAAATAATACCTTTAGTGATGTATGATTGAATTTTGGATAATTTGAAATGTAATTCAAAAAAAATGAAAAGATATAAATGGATATTTGAAGTGTCAGTTTCTGACTTCAATTTGAAGTTTAACGAAAATTATTATTGTTTTGATTGGATTTCGTGATGTTTATTCCAAGAATATTATCTTGAGTAAACGTTTTAGGGGTTTTATTCAATAAGATGATTGATTTATTTTAATTTCCCATTCACAAGAGGATTTTAGACCCAATATTATAAATTTTTTTGATCATATTTTTTAAGTGAAACATGTGGAATGTAAACCTACTAGAATATTAATTCATTTATTTTCAAAGATATAACTAAAAATATTATCTTCTATAATGATTGAGTCATTTTATTAATGATAACAATAATCATGATACCCACCTATGCACTGATCAATTATAACCCATATAATCCATGGTTAAACATTTTTTAATTGAGCCATAGTACAAGGCAGTGTATTCCTTTCCTACCATAATATTCATTTTTACATGATATTCAATTGAATATGTGTGGGAGAGGGGTTATTCATGGTATAGATGGTATTTTTTATTTTGTGGGGAGATTTTATGGTGTTTCCATGGGGTTTTAAGGAACAATAAATTTTACATTAAGTATATTTTAGTATTTAGGTCAATTATTTAAAAAAAGAAAATAATAAAGAAAATATAAAAAGAAAACTTTTTTTAACTCGGGATAATAAATAATCACAATTAACAAAATTATTATATTTATCATATGTGGTTAGGTGGTGGATGTGAGATTCATTCCAATAATGACTTTTCTAAAACAAATTAGAAATAATTAGTTTGCTTCTCAGTAGATCAAACCTAACCACTTCGAGACAGATTTTTTTTAAATATTATGTAGTTTGGGGGTGGATGTGAGGCTTATCCTTGATAAAAAAGAATAAAAAGGAAAAATAGATGAAAATTTAAAAAAACCAAAAGGGAGGGTCACTTTTCATTTCGATTGTATCATCTGTGAGCCTAGAATTTTATTTTTGTGGGGAAGATGATACAAAATTATTTTATTGGGGGATATTTACATTGATATAATTTTTTATGTCATATATTATACATTATGTTTTAGCCTCAATTTTTAGAAAAACTTCTTTTAACCATCAATACCTAACAATCCATAGACACAGAGTAATTTAATCGTTATTAGAAATCTCTCATGATCAATATTGATATTTTTATTAATTGGATTGGGATATTATATTCAATTCAATTTAATTTTAAGGATATTATACACTATGTGTGAAAAAAACTCTATTATAATTTTTACCATTTGTGATCGAAGACAAAAATTCATGGTGATGTGAATAAAAATGGCATGGGTGTTAATGAACGGTTGAAATCTGTATGTGGAAAGGGTAAAATATCATGAATTTAAAATTATAAATTATGAAAGATGTATGGATTCTATATTAGTTATGTTATTTGATTTTACAAACCATTGTTATAACTTGTTTTTTAGCATAAAAATTTGAAAATTCACTTATTTTTGTATGAACCATTTGTGTTTTAAGGTAAAGATTTTTCTTAAGGTTAAGAATATTTTTTAGTGTAGGGATATATGATATATATATATATATATTATATACCTTTTCTGGTGTTTTTATATGAATTTATGTGAAATATTAATTGATTTATTGTGAGATGATACACTAATATTTCCATTTTTGTCTTCTTCTCTAGGAAGGACTTGTGGAGCACTATGAAGGACACATTAAAATTAAAGAATATAAAGGTAGTTAACACTAATACGTGAAGTGGATGAACTCAAAAATGAAACGTTGATGAAGTTGATAATAATGATCAAATCCAAATGGTTCAATACACTCATTAAACGATCATTTTCCACATTTTTGGATGATAACATGATGTTTTAGAGGCTCAAAACAGATAAACCAGAAAAAATAGATTTCCAACATTGTAGAGTAACATTAGATGTTGGGAAAAAATTAAAATATGATAAAATATTACATGGTGTGAATTAATTACATGACATGAGTGACAAAATGTTTCTAGATATTGGTGGTCAACATTTTAGTTTGTGTAAAGAATATACTATAGGAAAACATATAAAACACCTAAAAGATATTGATTTTTGACAATATTTTAATGGTAGATATGGAATTCACCCCAAAAAGACATTTAATGAAAATATATACATTAGGTAGCCCCCATAGAAAGCAATAATGTATTCAATCTAGGCATAGTTGTTTCAACACTTTGAGGCTATAGTTGGGTTCTAACATGGAGTTTTGCGAAGATAGGGATTTTCATATTCGTTGTTTTAATTTTCCATATTTCTAGTAATTTTAGATGTTTTCTTGTTTAATTATTTTATAATCTCTTAATTTTTCATTTGTATTCTCTAACCAATCGTGTTTCAATTATTTGTGAATTGAAATAACCCAACGAAGATTGTTTAACCTATAATGGCGGTTGAATATGCTAAACTGGGTGCATACCAATATGTTTAATTTCATTAGTCAATTGAAATATTATTATATTAAATTTTAATTGTTATACTATTAAGATTTATCATATCAGTTATTATATAATAGACCATGCACATTTGGGATCTGAAGAAACACAATATAATAAATGTAATTAACTGATGACCATTAAATTTAATTATCCTTCTGCTTTAGGAAATCCGATCATAATGAACTTTGGTTTTTTAATTTATTATTCCACCATTAATTGAGATTATATGGTATATTGGTAGTGTTTTACCATCTCTATTATCAATTTCATCTGAATGATTATGTAACCAATTAGTAATATTGTTCTTCAAGTGTGGTTTGCAATTCTTATTAGCCAAAAAACAATGGAAACTAGTTCCCATCTCTTTTTCTTTTCTATTTGACAATATTTAATTTATTTGGGTTATTAAATTAGTTTAATTAAATAAAAATGAAATTGGAGAGACCAATTCTTTCTAAAAATTATTCTTTTACCTTCCCCTTTCTATATGTGAATGACTATGTACTACCACTTCACTATGAATTTTTTATTAGTGTGGTTAACATTTCATATAAATTACTAATTTTATACCATTGGAGGATTTAATGACATCATATGGACAAATTTATAACGACATATCATATTCTTAGTTTAATATATAATTTCATTGAAAATTAAATAGATTTTATATAAATAATGTTGGTCTATAATTGATCCCTCAGCAAATCAAAATTGAATAGGATAAAATGATCTTTCCAAATTAGTTATATATAGATGATAAAATAATTATAAACCTTTCATGACATGTTTCCTATGTAATTAATCAAACGACTAGATTGATTTATCCTAAACATCCTAAAGGCCTTGTTTTTATTTTATTAGGGATAATCCCAGTTTTAATCTAGATTGATTTAACAAACCATTTACTCTAGTTGGAATATTACAATAGGTAAATGTTATTTTATTCTAGGAAATATATTTTTAGAATCAACCTATTTCAAACGGTTTTCAATTATTTATTTATAAATCGATATATTTGAAAAAAAATTGTAAAATACCCAACATTGTTTTGGAATGAAGAAAAGACATACTGTTTTTGGAACTATAAATGCAGTTTTCAATCTAAAAAATCTCTAATATATTGGGATGAATGGTTTTCATTATTTAAATTAATTAATAATTTATAAAAACTGAATATTTGTTGTAATATAATAATTAAAACAAGATCTAATGAAAATAAAATTGATAAAATATATACTGATGATATTGTTATAGGTGCTTCTAATAAAATATAATAACATTAAATTTAGTATTTGAAGATATGTGAGTTTTAAATGAGAGTTTGGATTGAACATAAACTCATTGTTGGTAAGCATATTTTTTATGGAAATTATGGAATTTTTAATTATCGGTCTATGTAAGGCAAGGCTATGGTCAAAAGCATTGGAATATATTTAAGAAAAAGATGTCATAATCCCATGGGAGAATATTCTAAAATTGATCATAATGAATCTTTAAATTCTAATGATATTAAAAACTTTAGAAAATTTATATATTTATGTTTTACATTGCTTCATGTATTACATATTAAATTATTAGTCTTTGTAAATGATTTTATTTCAAAATAATTCATAGGGAATTCAATTAATTTTTTTAAAAAATAATAAATATCATAAGTGTTAATTAAAAATATAATTTTATTATCTGGAAGATACATCATTTGATTTAATAATTTATTAATATAATTTTATTGGTTTTGAAATTATTATAAATAACGCAATAGATATGTGTATTTTTCAAGGTAAAATTTTAATCTAATAATGTTCTTAGAAAAAACTAATATAATTATCAAATATAAAGAGTGATTTTGTTTCATTCACATATTCTTGTTCATAGACTTTATAGATTAAACAAAATAATTATGATATTTTCTGTAATTTTCAAAATATTAATATTTTTGTGATAATATGTCTTGTATTTTAATTTTTATAAATACCAAACAATAATATCAGGCTAAAAAATTAGTGATTTCTTTCTATTTCTATATTTTTTTCTAAACCTGTGATATTATGAACAATTTGAATAAATTTAAATTATTATTTCCATGATATAAATATAATAATTTAATATATATATATATATATAATGTGTTAGTAGCGATTATTTTATTTCAAATATGTAATTAATGAATTTAGAAATTCAAAACCATTGATGATTTTTTATAACCCACTAGGTACATAAATTGTTGCTTTGAAGTGGCTCCATGAAACATGTTTTTAAAGAATCCAGTTCAAGAGTTATTTATACATAATCTATATTTATTTTTTTAATATTTTAATTATATGTGGTTCTTTTTAAAATTCCATAATATGATTATAACATTCATCCTTTTTGAATTTTTTAAATCTTCTTAATATTAAAATAAATTGTAATTTGTAAAATATATAAAAATTTTATAGTTTTAAATTATAAAATTAGAATGTATAGATTCATTCCTAATTATAATTATTCAATGTTCAAATCATTGTTGGATATATCATTAGAAGTCTAAATTATTTTTAATAATTTTTAAATTGAGGATGATCCTAGTTTTCTATTGGATGTCAAATTAGAAGGGTTGTTTAATTCCAAATTGTATTTTTCTATCTTAATGGGAGATTGGTTGAACATATAATTTGATTTATACATGTTTTATATTTGTAATTTTCATCATTTTAAATAGGTCATTTTTTTGAAATTAAAATTAGATTTTTAATTCTCAAAATTGGGGAGAATCATGATGTGTCTTCTTACCCCATTATTTATCTAATAATTAATATATAAAATAACACATTGTTTCCTAATCATTAATTCTAAAAGATATTTGTTATCATTTATTCCCTATAACAGAAGGTAATATAATTATTCATCACTTATAGAAGAAAAATTATTGATGATATCTCTTATTGTTTCATTATTCTAATTTCTTATGATCTTTTTAAACTTATTTAATAGAAAAATACCTCACAATAAAAGTTGGTATCTTATTTCTTGAATTTATTCTAATATAATATTCCATTATATTTAGGTTAATTAATGGATTGAATGTGGGAGTTAAAGAAGCATTAGTTATATCTTATAATCCACTATCTTGATGAAAATACATTCACCACATGTAAAATTCATCAACCAGAAAAAAATGACTAAAAATGTATCAAAATTTATCCCCCACTAAAATATAATTCATCCATCTACCACCTGAGAAAAAATATAAATGATATATATTTATAAATTTTTAGCGAATTTAAAATATTTTAGTTTTTTATGCCAAAAATTATGTTAAAGTGTGTCACCTGCATTTAGGTATTTTCCTACTCCATTCATTTTACTCTATTATTTTGGACAACAATATACTTCTGGGTATGGATATCATTTACTAAGAAATGTGACCTAATTTTTTAGGATTTATGTTATTTTTAATTAATATAGGCTGGTTACTAACATGTATTGTAATTTTGGGTTTCTCCATGATTTTGGAGAACACCAATTCTAGTTTGATGTGTTTGTGAATAATTTGGTGTTTTTATTGTATTATGGAGAAGTAAATGCTTTTTAATGGGAATACATTACGTGTAATGTCTTCATGGAAGATGTTGTGAACCATATACAAAGCATGAAGAGATTACACTCATAAATTTTTCAAACTATGTAATTTTAGAAGATTGGATTTAATAAAAATAATATTTTTTAAGAGTATTTAAGTCCCATTGATTACATGACTTTTAAATAGATTAAGAAGCATGTAAATGTCATAGATATATGTTTTAGAGCACTTCATTGCTATATTTTTATTTTATTCTTATACAGCTCACTCCCCTCCATACCTAGAGTGCCTCTCTAGTGTTTTTTGATTCCTCAGTTCGATCCAGATTGATTATTTTGGATATAGATCACCATTGTGAGAATATTATGTATCTCTTAGTGAGTAATATTTTTTATATAATATTTTATTTTATCATTACAGAGTTTTTGTGTCACATTATTGGATCTATTGTGCCACAATGGTATTTCTTCTTAATTCCATTTAGATCTGTTGTGTTTTCTCTTTCTGAGGGACATATCCTTATAGATTATGATGTAGAGGGTGTGTGTTCTTGAGCTATGTTTTATTTCATAGTCTATTATTAACCTTGGATAAATGGAATCAACTCTGAAATTTTTAGGTTGGTTCTAGTTAATATGTTGTCTTTTTTGGTTTCCTCCTTGTAGTGGATTCTGTTTTAGGAGTATACGACCCATATTTTGAAGTTGGTGGTTCAATAAATATCCATTCAAAGTGAAATAAAATACCCCTTTTTAATTATTTTTTTATTAAATGAAGTTAAATAATATGGATGATCTATTTTGTGTGTGTGGAAATGGTGTTTTACAAAATTTCATTTCCCACTAGAATTGAGAAATATAGGAAGTGATTTTTAATGATATGTGAAATAGTATTATGATATGGTTTTCAAAACATGGTTTTATGTAAATGGATTGATGCATTGAATTTGAAAATAGAGCACACAGTATTCCTTATAAACTAATGTTGAAGGAATAGTAATAGGTCTCATCCACTATAAGGGTTTTTGTCATGGGGATTTCATCATCTCCCTAGGCATATTGTTATAAGTACTTCTTAGACCTGTTGCATATATTACATGTTGTTGTGTTCCTATAATATCTATAATTAATGAATATATCTAGTTGTTTGATGTATACATAATTTTATATGTTAGGTAAGAGTTTCCATGATATCCCAACCTTGTTTGATCCCTGGTGTGATGTCACTTATGCTGGTTCTTGGATGATTTTGACAATTTGGTCTATACTATTTTTTATACTTCGATAGATATGTTATGATACATGATGCATATTGTGTTTTAAAATTATATATATTTTATTATATATACATTTTTAATACTTCGGAACTAATATGAATACATTATTTAGAAATGTTTATAATGATAAATTAAATTTTTTTTCTAAGATTTGGATATAAAAACTATTAAAATATCATCCAGAATTATTTTCATTAAAGTCAAGAATGCTTGGATTATTGTTCTTACATATTATATAGAACAAATGGGTGATAAAATACTAACGCTATTAACTAAAACCATGTGTACCCCATCGATGGTTCGTTCACCTAGTCATGTCATTCAATGGATGGAATGACATGGTGCAACAGTGATTCAGTGAGGTTTTAGGTTAGTTGGGTTTTGGGTTGCAGGTGGTTAGATAGGGGAGTTTTCTTACATTATTACATAGAGCAGTAGGAGTAGCTGTTCAATTTTGTAGACCTTTTTAGTTGTACTTCCCACTTAATTATTTTTTTCTAACAATTTTAGTTGTATAGCTTCTGCTATTATTTTTTAGTGATGAAATATATATAAATATTCTAATGTTTCCCACTTTTTATGTGAATATCGGAATTTTTATTGATTTATATTCGGGAAAAGCATTCCCTCTATTTAATATTTGATTCTTGAGATTTAGTCTCTAGCCCATGGTGATCGGGAACACCCTTCGAGTATGTTGAGATCAGTTCAGGTACTAGTTTGAGAGTGTATTAAAGTTGGTTCATTATATTATGATATAATATGATGTATTTCTTCGAAAGTCCTTGTCATTAGACGGTTGGTAGACTAGAGATATGAAGGTCAATACTTTAGAGGTATATTACTCTGAGTGTTTGGACAATTCTAGCAATGAAGAGACTCAAGTCACCCTGGGATGTCAGAATATGTGTCTTCTTTTTTGAGTTATTGAAGTTTATCAATGTTTTTTTGTATTGGGTATTCTATATTTAAATGATATTGTTTTCTTGGATGATCATTTATTTTATTTCATTGTGTAGCTCTATGATTAAGATACATGTTCTGTGAGTTCCTCTAGAAGGTGAAGCCCCTGATCATCAATGGAATCATCTGATGGATAATAATTTTATTAAGGAAATATTGATGGAATTTCATCTTATTTATGTGAATGTACTGCAAGAAAGAACACTATTACTGAGGTATAACCAGGATTTGTAGGAAAAAGAGATCAACCGTGGGAGTTCAAGCATGAGAAACCCCCATCCTTTAATTGTACGAATGATCCTCCAGAGGTTGACAACTAGATTGAAAATACTGAAAAAATCATTCCCCTATTACATATAACTGATATTATCATGTTCAAGTGTACAATATTCACACTTGATGAACCTAGAATGTATTTCTAGGATTATATTGTATAGGTATATTATCATATGGGCTTGGACTGTATGGATTTCAATACTCCCTTATACTAGACGTTTTTCTAGAGTCACTAGTGATGGTGAAATTTCTGGAGTTCCTCTCTTTAAAACAGATAGAGAATTCATTGTTAGTGTAAACTAATCGTTTTATGAAGATGGATCATTTTCCACCATTGGTTGTGATGAATGATTAAATAAAATTTCATAAAAAATATTAGGTATTTCTACCAGATAACAGTTTAAATGTATTTATGATGAATCATTCAACCAATCTGGTGATAGTAGATAAGAGTACAGTGGAATAAATGAAAATGACATGCACATTTAGATATTACACCCCATATGTATCACACTTTGTAAGCTACATTAGCATGACTGTGAAAAATATGATGTGTCAATATGATCTTTGGTGTGGTGGAGGTGGTTCTTGGTAGCATGGATGTTCCCCACCTCTAGTTTCATATAGTGTTTTGACTCTGACATTTTTTCAGGGAAGCAATGTGAAACACACAAAATTATCTTGTTCTTAACATGATAATATTTTTAATAATTGTAAAACATATTGTCATTAATAAAATTTATATAAGTCTATGTCTACACCTATATAAGGTTTGGGATCTTTAGTTGTCAAGGCTAACACAGGGTATTCAGATGCATCAATGAGTACATGGATCCAGCCACATTCCTTAGGTGTGAAGAAAATTCATACTGTAGATGTGTTTTTGGAAGAGGTAGACGCAAGTACATTGATAATGAGCAGTAAAATATTTATTTCATCCTTTTTTCTGGTTATTTTATTTAACAGTAGCATTTAAAAATCGTTTATATGTATTCATTTTTCTAATATTATTAAATATCCAATGGACCACCTTCCCTTTGTAGTGAAATTAGTGACACCTCTTAGGACATGAAAATATCATGAGTTTCAGTTTGAATCTTCTAAACTATCAATAGTTATTGTGCAGTTTGTTTAGAAATTTCCTATTCTCAGTCTAAATTTATATGAAATCCTCATTGGATTATATTGGATTTTTTCTCATCACGATGAGATTAATTGTTATCACCAGTGTTTCCCATTTTTTGTGGATGATGGAAGCACATGGTTGTTTCAAGGGAAGTGGAATATGAGGTATGTTCATGCCGGACCTTGAAACACATCTATCAAGAGTTTTTGTATCTTCTATTGTAGTTTTGACTGATTAAATTTCTTATATTTTAGATATTCCTTCTATTGATCGTGATTTTTATTGATATTATCCTAGATTATTTATATGAGATTCCTCTAGAGTGGGCGGTAGAGTTCATTATTTCGTGGTTCTCGAGATATAGAAGATATAAAAATCTTATTATCCAATGGAAAAAGAATAATTGAAATATATCATGATTTAGTTAGACTATCTATTGAGAATGGTTTTTGTTTTGCCTAGTGGTACACCTTGGGAAACTCAAATTAAATTTTCGAAGAAATAAGATAGATTACTCCGATTAAACATGGACACTCGAAAAATAAGTAATTGTAATGAATACAAATCCATCAACTCTTATTGAAGATTTATATGATTAGTTAATGGGAGGAAAATGTGTTTCAATGATGGATATTTTTCATGTTATCTTCAGGTTATAGTTCTTGAATGTGATATACCGAAGACAGAATTAATGATAAGGTATTTCCAATATGAATATCATGTGATTTAGTTTACCTAACTAACACTCTTGATATTTTTTTTGGGTTTGATAAATCAGATATTATATCACTATAATGACACATTTTTAGTGTTTTTGGATTAAATTTTGGTGTAGTTAAGGAATGAGAGTGAGAGAGAGAGTACAATTAGAGTTTGGATTTGAGAATAATGAGGAGTCTTTGATTCTTTGAATATGATTTGAAATTAACTTACTGGATTCAATATGTGAAGTTTTCATGGAATGCGATTTATATTCATGGATTTTTAGTTGATCTTGTTATGGTAATGGATTTCCTTCATATGAAGAATAATAAAATGACATTGATATTAAGGGATTTCTTGGCCTTTTGGGATACTATCGGCTCATCATCAATGATTTGTATAAATTCACCTTTTTCTACTCCTGAAAGTAATGGTGTGAAATTAAACTAGGATGAAAAATTTCAATATTTTATTGATGCGTTCAAATGAATTTTTACATCAAATCTAATTCTGATCTTAACTAATAAAGTAAAAGGAATAGTTTTTTATGTGATGATTCTAGTTTTAGTTTGGTTTCTGTACTCTTGCAGGATAACCATGTTGTAGCATAAAATTATCTTAATCATTAAACACATGAAAAGGGTTACTCTATAAGGATTTAGAGCATTATACTATTATGAATGTTCTCAAGTGTTGGAAGTACTATATTTTTGGGAATAGGATAACGATCATTTATGACCTTAAATGTTTGTGTTATAAATTTTCTCGTAAGGAATTGAATCTCAGACAGGGGTTCCAAGTGGGATACCATCAGGAATTTGAGATTTATACCTCTTACACCTTAGGGAAATGGAATGTTGTTGTAGATTCTATTAGCTATAATGTTTCATCCCAAGCTATTTTAGAATCAAATGACGCGTAGAAACATATGTGTATTTTTTCAGTTTCATCAAGATAATTTGGAGTATGTTTTAGGAATGGTTCAAAACAATGTTCAGTTATCATCATGTCTTATAGAGCATATTCTATATATTCAGAGAAGGATAGTGAGTTCATAGGAATCAGAAAAACCCTATGTAGTGGGAATACTCTTTCGGGATAGTCTCTATCATCAGTTGTTATTCACAATTTTGGATGCATTTTATCTTCCCTGTATTAGTAAAGAGATAATTATTTTTTTATTGACATAAATAATTATTTTATATTCATTTAGGAATTATAATGATGTAATATGACATGATATGTTATTTCTGGTGGATGGGTTTGAAGTGTGACATTTCAGATTTTGTGTCCCACTATTACTCAATCCTAAATAGAAAGGTAGAGAAATTGAAACCTTCTTGTTTTCTATATCATCATCATGAGATTATTTGGAAATGGGATGAGGAATCTATAGATTTTGTTTGTTGGATTATTAGGACACATATAGGGAGGAATTCAATCTTGGTGGTGATTGATTGGTTGGCAATGTAGTCTCATTTCATTATGATCAAGGACACCACTAAAGTTGATGATATGGGAAAGCAGTATGTGATAATAATTTTGAGGTTGCATAGGGTTCCATATACCATTATTTCATAAAGGGAAAATAAATTTTGATAGAGTCTCTAGATGGTTCTCTAAATGAAGATGGGGAAACAAGTCATATTGAGAACAACATATTATCCATTGAAAGATAGTCAAACAGAGATTTCTATTTTGGTTTTTTGAATAATATACATGATTGTGTAATAGATTTTGGTGGATCATGGGATATATATGTAATATTGGATGTGTTTTATTATTTAAACACTTATCAGTCATTGATCAGAAAAAATATTTTTAGGAATTATATGGTCACCCATTCAGATCAACTTTTGTTATGTATAGGTGGGAAAATATATTTTTGTGGGAAAAAAGTTTGTTTTAGAATATTTTATCAAGGATCTAGGATATTCTATTAAATTTGGTTGTAGTATAGAGTTGATCGAAATATTTTGTGGATCAACAATGTCATCAATTCTAGATCTCTATATGAAACTGGGTTTTCTTAAAGGATTATCCTCAATTGGGCCACCATCATCTTATAAAATGGAGAATGTTTTCTCTAAGATTTTTTGGACCATTTGAGTTCATTGAGATGATTGGGTTGGTTTATTGTATGTTATCTTATCTAGTTCATTTGATGATAATTCATAATTATTTCCACATATTTCAACTGAATAAATTCCATCATGATCTCTCTAATGTTCTGATTTGGGATAATATTAAGTTAGAGATAGATGTTTTTTGGTTGAGAAGCTAGTTGAGATCACTTAATCTAAAATAAAAATCATTCTTGGGAAGTTGATTATATTGGTTAGAGTGATATGGTGGATTGGATCATAATCTCATAAGACATGGGACTGCGAGTTATACATGAGATAGTAGTGGCATTACCAATTTTCTAGAATTAATTATTCAACATAAATTCCTGGGCGGGGAATGTCTTATGTTGAGTATGTTGTATCATCCTATTACCCACTTTCAAGTATGATACCACTATTTTATTATTTTACTATTTAATTAGGTCTATATTGGGACACTTATGAATAGAGAACATTTGGTGAGAAGATGAACTAAATTTCAGGGATCTTTGTTAGTTTCAATTAAGAGAGTATGGGTACAAACGTATAATGGATTTAGGGTTTCTCCTCGATTTAGGAGAAAGATCAATTTCGTTAGAGTTTTTTTGTGAGGAAACAATTTTTTTACAGACTATTGGAGAAATTAAGGCAGTGTAATGGGAAAACGCGATGTGTAATATATGCAAGAAAGATGTCATGAACCACGTACAAAACATTAATTTATTATGTACTATGTATAGGTTACACATTGTGTAATATAATCTAATCCATTTCTAATAAACATGCAATGTGTTTTTTGGTGGAATTGAGTCCCTAGGATTAACCCACAACTAAAGGGATTAAAAATAATGTAAATGTTGGAAAATGGATTTGTAGGTTTTATCTTGGTGATTATTGTCTCATTCATCCATATGTTTATCCACTCATGTCTCAATCCATTCTATAGTGATTTTGGGTGACATTATTTGATATATATCGATCATAAAAAAATTGATCCCCAGTGCAGTTGGAATGAAACTCTTAGGGTGAGATATTATTCCGACTTATTCATTTCTTTGATCGTAGTAGCATAGCAGTGTTGCATTATTGGATCCATTTACTGGTGGTTTTTTTTCTTGTTTATTCCCTCATGATCTGTTGTTTGATCTTGTTATGGGGGGATGTTTATTTATTAATTATGGTGTAGTGGGAATGATTTAATTTAGTATGTGTTATTTCCAAATCTTTATGGATCCTTTTCTAATGAAAATAATTTTAGACATGTGTAGATTGATTCTACAACCTTTATTGTCATTTTTGTTTATTCCTTATAATAGATTCCATTTTTTGGCCCATGTGACTTGTGTTTTGAGATAGGTGGTTATATCACTAGCATGTGTTTCTGAAATGTATTTCACATATTTTAATAAATTATTTTATTAAATAAAATTTTAGGAGATAAATAATTTGTTTGTAATTCGAAATGGGTTTTTAAAATATAGTTTCCCCTGGTCTTTGGAAATTGAATAATTGTTTTTCATATAAATGTTTAAAAGTTTCTTGAGATTGTATCCAAATCCTGGCTATATGAAAATGGCAAGATGAAAAATTTATAAAATATAGCACCTGGGATTAATTGGGTAATTAGGTTGATGGTATAGTAATAGATCTCATATACTATTTGGGGATATTGTATAAGTGGCTTTCATCTGCTCCCATGGCCCATTATTCGAGGTACTTCTTAGACATATTTAGAGGTTCCCCTCTTAGGGTGTTCGTTTTCTCCCTATACTCAATTCATATGTAAAATCGTTTGATGTGAACATGATTTTATTGGTTACGTACTAGTTTCAAAGATATCATGACCTAGTGTGATCCCTGGCATGATGTTACCTATGTTGCTTCTTGGGTGACTTGTCCTTTTTGGTTCATACTGATTATTGATGCACAAAAAATTTGATATGATCTGTGATGTATTATTGGTTTTCAAATGATATATATTTTATGATATATTTATATGAAAAAATTTGGAATGAATTTTCATTTTTTTTATATCAATATATTGAAATATGATAAATTAAATGGTTTGTCTGTTATTTTAATATAAATACTGTTAAACTATTTTCAATATTATTTCATTAAATTTCATATTTAATATATTATTGTTCAGAGACATGATATGGAACATCAGTGAGAGAACCTACTATTCCTGTTAACTCATATCCATGCATACCCCTTTGCCGTTTCATAAAACTGATTTTGAATTTTAGTGCAGCAAATGGGAAAGTACCATAGTGAGGTGAAATATTTTTTTATGATGGGTTTTTGGTAGCTATTTCTGAGATGGTCGGGGGGTTTCCCACATTATCATAGGGATTGGTTGGAGTAGCTATTCAGTTTTGTAGTTCATTGTAGTTAGACATCTAATATGGTGATTTTTTATTATCTTGTTTTGTTGAATTCCTTACTTTTATCATTTTTAGTGATTTCAAATATTTTAATAATTAATTATTTCACTATATTATGTGTATATATTCCATTTTTTTGCCTTAGGTAGGGAAAAGGAATTTATTTTATCCTTTTTGTAATCTTCGGGTTCTAGTCTGTAGCCCGTGGGGATCGAGAACACCCTTCATATATGTTGAAGTTCTTGTCGGGTAACAGTTTAATAGGGAATTTTGGTCAGTTCATTACATTTTGTTATAAAATGTGGTTATACCTAGGAGTCCTTTAGTTGAAATATTTGGTAAATTAGAGATAAGTTTTCTAGTACCTGGGAGGTCTATTATGGTGAGTGCTTTGACATATCATTATCGATAGAAAATCAAGTCACCATGTGATATTAAGATGTATGGATCTTGTTTTGAGTTCTTGATGTTAATATTAGTTTTGTTTTAGGGGTTTTTTATTTTTAATTGATATTGTTATATTTTCTGGAATTTGATTTGTTTCAGTGTATAGAAGTTTTCCTCTATGATTTATTCTTTGAGTTCCTCCATAGGGTGGAGTTGATGTTCCTTAAGGGAGTGTTCTATGAATAATAATTTCATCAATGATATCATGTGGGAAGATCATGTTGTTGATCAGAATGGACTTCAACCTCAGAAAAATGTTATTGAGGTACAGTCGTGATCTTTAAGAGAAATAGATTGATCACAGGGGGTTTGTGTGAGACACCATCATCCTTTCAAGGTACTAATATACCTCAATCCATGAATAATTGGATTTTGGTGATCAAGAGGGTCTTTGAAATCTATGATACACCTGATATTATCAAGGTGACATACAATGTTAAAAAATGATAGTATTATAATGATTTGGTGGGATTCTATGGTATAAGATGTTTTTATGTGGTCTTTGACAAGAACTATTTCAAGACTCACTTATTCATAATGAATATTCCAAAGCCACTAATTATAGAGAAGTATATAGAGATCCTTTCATTAGAGGAGGGAGAAAATTTGGTGTCATCATACCACAATCCATTTACTTATCATGTTTTTTTCACGAGATCTTTTGAAAATGATGAAATTAATTCTTATAATTACTTGGAGGTTTTCTGAAAGGATACCAAATCACATGTTTTTTTGATAAATCATTTAACCTATTATGAGATAGTGGATAATCCAATAATGGTTTAAACGAATATATTTGACAAGGATGAATATTCCTACCCCTCTCTTCCACTATGTGGTAGCATCAATAGTGTAGTAGGTAAAATAAGGAAGTTGAAGTATCATCCCAAAATTTGTTGAAGTGGTTCTTGAAAGCAGACCTCTTTAGAACCAAAAATTCTTTCTAGTGGTGTGCCTCTATATTTTCATCTCTATGAAATGGTTGGACACATAGAAAATTCTATCACCTTGACTGGAAAGATGTTTAATAGTTGTGGACATTATGATTATCTATAACATTTCTAACAGGCTATGTCTAGGCCTTGATATGGCGAGGGATCATCATCGTTAAAGACCATTGTAGGGTAGTAAAATGCTTTAAATACTATAGGGCTCCAACATCATAGCTTATTATGGACTCATCTTCATATAGTTGATGAGGTTCCAATGGACACACACATAGGTATAGTGATAGTGAGAGGTAAGATATTTTTTATATCTCTAGTAGTGATTTACTTATTTGATAATAGGGGTTCTCACCATTTTATATCATTCAATTTTCTTATATGATTAAACTTCTCATAGAGATGATATCATTTGTTATGGAGATAGATACACCTCTTAGGAAGAGGTAAGTGTAGGGCATCATTATCCCTTTACACCATTGATAGATGGTGTAGAGTTAGATTAGGATTTTATTGATCGTGATTTGGAATTTTTTACATCACTATCTAGATGGATTGGATTTTTTCTCATCATCATTAGGTCGAATTTTTTGATCAATGTGTCTCATTTTCATAGCCAATGGGAGATCATAATTGTATCATGGAGAGTGGTATCGAAGGTCCAGTTGCGAAGAACAATCCCCCCCAGAGATCAGAATTTGTTTTGTATTCTATTACAGTTGTGACAAGTGATGTTAATTATAGTAATATTTCTACCATTGTTTTGTAATTCATTGATATTTTCATAGATAATTTATCTAGAATTCCACTAGAGGGGGAGATATAGATCATGATTGAATTTGTTCCAAAGACATAACCAATATCGATAACTTATTATCATATAAACCCAATTGATTCTAAAGGTCTCAAGAGTCAATTGGATGATCTGGTGGCAAATAGTTTTGGTTTCCTTAGTGGTTCACCTTGGCCATCCTCATTTCTCTTTGACAAGAAGGTAGATGATCCACTCTGATTGTTCACTGAATATTGGAAACTGAGTAATGTTAAATAATATGTATCCATAGATACATTTTCATGTTATATTTGATTAATTAACGTGGGAATTATTTTTTTTCAATGATGGATATTCAGTTAAGTTATAATAATCTGAGAGTTTGAGAGTGTGATATATTGAAGATGGATATCAAGAGGAGGTAGTGCCATCCAAAATATCATTTGATAACAATTGGTACAAATAATTCTCCTAAATGTTTATAGAATTTATTAATAAAATATTAGATTAGATTCTCTATAATTATTTTCATGTGTTTATAAATGATATTTGATTATTAATGGTTTGATATTTAACACAAGTAACATATGTTTTTGGTTAAGATGTCCTAAGTAGTCACAGTTTTTATAGAAAACATTGAAAATGAAATTTCATTAATCATGTAGTGAAGTACATAGGGCATAAGATTTCATCCCCTGGATTGTTAATTGAGATAATTTATGAGTAACATTAAAGGTGGAATGGTTCCACATCATTCTCTGGTTAACTTCTTATATAATATAAATTCCCACAAAACCATCCAAATTTATCAATATAATTACCTTTATTGGAATATTTTTAGAACAACTATGTTATGTGATGATGTTAAATGATGTAATATTAAGGGTCCTAAAATAGTATATTATATTGTATAAATGATCAAGGCTATTCACCATCACACTAGGGCTTCTCAATGATTATAGAAAATTTTTTCTCACAATCATCAATTAAACTTAAAAATAGGTTTCATTGATATATTTTTCCATTACGAATCACCATGGTATATATTCGAGATATTTTGGATTAAGGGAGAGCTACATCACTTATACATCAACCCTTTGATATTATTGATTACGTTAAATCATTATCCAATCGACAAGCCCTCTAAATGAACTTTTCTCAAGTATACGAATTTTCCACATATCCCTATTGAAGAAATAAAGAGAAAATACCGAATAGGAAAAAATTTCTTAGGTGGTATAGATAGAAAAAGATCTACCTCGGGTGGAGAAATTAGTAAAGATCTTAGATCATAGTGATAAAGTTATATACTTTAGGGGAACTCACCAAGAGAAAGTACTATACAGAGTCTATAAGTACAATTGGGTGTCAATGGAATAAGAAAAAACCATGAAGTAGTAATAGACTCTCATGTTTTAAATATATTATGTGACATGATATTTTTAAATATAATTTTCTTAATGGGGAATAATGCAATGACCTATAATTTAATAAAATTAATTTCTGTTATAAATATATCATTATGTCATATTTATTAATATAATAAAATGAATATTCTCCAAATGATAAAAAAACTACATTTTATTATACTAATTTAAACATTAACATGATACAATAAATATAACCATAATAACTGAGAGTACTATAATGGGACAAAAAATATAAAATTTAATAACAATAACTGATATATTTAGATCTTCTCGATTCTATTTAATAATTTAACTCAAGAAAAACATAGTATTAATGAAATTGAATATTAATAAATCAATATTCATTTTGGAAATGAATATATACACATAATTGAGAGAAAATTGATTTTAATGATGAATGAATGAAATATAAAGTAATTATTGTTTGTAGGGAACCCATGTGACCATTATAAATCTGACCAGTGGTTTGGTAAATTGATATTTTTTTGTAAATAGACTATTAGAATTTTAATCAGACCATTAACATCTATAATATGACTATTTTCATAATATCCCCACCTTTGGAAAAGTAATTTAATTTATAGGTATCTTATAAATTAATAATAACAAATATTTATGTCATGATACATGTAAATATTTTCTTTTCTTTATAAAATCAGTATTTTTATTTTTTAAAACTTACTGTTTTCATTTAATTTTTTAAAATATATATTATATTAAAATATTTTTTTTATTTTTTTATATAAATTTAATTTATTTTTATTAATAAGTATGTAATTTTTTAGACCATATGTAATTTTTCTATGGGTCCAAAAATTGATCACAATATTAAAATTTGTATTTATTACATAAATGATGATTTTATTTACATATATAATTTCTGATGTTTACAAAAAATCATTATTAATTGTGATATAATATTTGAAAATATTATTTTTTAACTACTAATGATGATGTTTTGGTATTGTCGGTAAAATAGTTAAATATTTGTTTAATAGTGAAGTATGGAAAAAATTATATTTAACATTATAATATAAATACATGATTTATTTCGTCACACCTAATTTAAGAACCCAAAAGTTATCACTGATGTGAACTATTTACTATATATAATAACAAGAATCAATATAATTCGTACTCGAGAACCAAAATTATTAAAAAATTATTATAATATTCAAAAACACCCTCTCCCCCAATTATAAATACCATCCCTTTTCATCATGATATATATGAATTACAACATGAAAATTTCATCCAACATACCTTTATGATCCTCACCCCTTATGTCATAGTGCTACTAGTATCATCTAAAGACCATTCTATTAATTTTTAGTAGGAAGACTTATAAGAGATTGTTTCCTATGGAATTGGGTATGACCTCATTGGTTTAAGGTTCAAACATTCCCAGTAGTTTCTAAGGGGTTTTTTCATAGAACTAGAAATATCCAATGATTCCATATCCATTTGGACTTACTTTCCAATGGCAGGTGCTCACTAGTTAAGAACTGATGAGGCTTAAAAATTTTCATTGGTCGAGAGGATGGGAGGTCAGACTCATCACACCATTTTTAGGGGAATTATTACCTACTCTGGGACTCTATTTATAGATTTATGTTACGTTCGTGAATCCTTATTAAATTACCAAGTATAAAATGAGCTTTCCTTTAGATCTGACAATCAATGATTGATATATAAGTAAATTTAGATAATCTTTTTATATATAATCGAGGTTCTTCATCGATAGAGAATCATCTGTATTTGTTAGACATTCTTAGTCAATTTTATCCTTTAATACATTATATCAAAGTCTCTTGGTCATTACAATGAGAATACTGGTTTTAAAGCCACTCAGTGAGGCACATGATGTTTATTGTCATTCAGAACGACATGGATTATTTTAGAGTTGGGATCGTACTCATAGATGGGCTACCTACGTATCCTTTATTTAGAAATAGAATCAGAACCCATGTAGCTCTAGTAAAGGAGTATGATGTTTATGCATGATTGATGGATCAAAGAAAGATTTCATGATTACATTTACAATCTAAGCTCACGTGAGTCATGCTCGGTGTGAGAGACAATAGGTATTGGTGAAACCAGAAAATTACTCCATGAAAGATGCAATGATTTAGGGATTATGTATGTATAACTGCCCAATATAGATGAAGATTGGGTATTACTTCAAGGATGAAACCTAAGAACAAGGTCCATAAAGGTATTTGTGCTTTATGGAGATTTGGATATTCTAACTTGGGGCTTACTCCAGAGGAAGAGGCCCAAATTAAGAGCGACTTATGATTAGGTTTTATTCCTGAGAAGGAAGCCAAAAATCAAAAGTAAATTAAGACTGGTTAAGGGGAACTATGACTAGGGCCGACTCCTGAAAAGGAAGCCCAGGTTAAATAGATTTGAAAACTGGGGCTTACTCCAATGGAGGAGGCCCGGGTTAAGGGAATTTTAGAATTAAGGTATTTGGGGATTACTCTTAAGGAAGATTCCCATATTTGTAGACTTTGAGACTGGGGCTTACTTCTGAAAAGGAAGCTCAGGTTAAAGAAATTATGGATGGGGCATACTCTTGAGGAGGATTCCCTGATTTGGGAAATTATGACTGGGGATTACTCCTAAGGAGGATGCCCAGGTTAAGGGACTTGGGGATTATTCCTAATGAAGATGCCCATATTAAGAGAACTTTTACTAGGGCTTACTCTTAAAAAGAAGTCTCAGGTTAAGGATTCTCTCATATTTAAAGGATGATATTGAATGAATAAAATCTCTAATCTTAGTGGTATAAAGATGTGTAAATCACTAGGTTTTGAGAGATGTTCCACAGAATTTCCCTTCATATTAGGAATCCAACAAAGGAGGTAAGCCATAAATGGATTTGAAGATGGTTTTGAAGGTTGAATCTTGAATAAGAGAGGTGGATATGCATAAGAGAGGTGAAATGGGCAGGAAGGGCACCCAAAAAGAGGGGGGGGGGGCTCAAGTCCTGTGTGGGCGCGCAAGTCATGGTCGCATAGGTTTACCCGCCCGACACATGGGTACTTGCGCGATGGTCAACCCTTAAGGTAATACTTGGGCGAGACTTGGCTCAAGCCCTTAGTATTATACATAGGGGCTTCTAGAAGGGTGGCGCACATGTTCTGTTGGAGTAAGGCGGTCCGCAAGTGTGGCCATTTCCCTTTAAGGATGGCCACTTAGGTGACCAAGTGTTGATGAGTTTCAATACTTAGGCCTCCCCTCCCTATTTAGATATTCTTTTCTAGGTATGAAATTACCTTAGAAGTGTTTGGAAGCTTCGAGAAGAGACTAGGGTGCAGGGAGCTCAAATCTGAGTATCTGGAATTTTTTCTCTTGAAATGGGGGGCCCACCGGGGGTATTTATAGGCTGGTGAAGACCCTGGGAGAAATTTAAAGAGGGCACGCAAGTCACCTGTGCGACCACTAGATGGCACGCAAGTATACTTGTGCGACCTTGGGGGAACTTGCGTGACCCAAGTGAAAATGAATATTTCTTCACACCTTTTTCAATTTTTTAGGTTTCTTCAAAGGATGAATTACTTTGGGTTCAAGGTATTTCCCTTTTCATTCATTTAGACTATGTGATAGAAAAGAGCGTCAACAAAAGTCCCCCCTCAGAGTTTGATCTGAAATAAATAAGGTTGTGACTCTGAGGAAAAGAAGAAAACCAAAGAAAAGGCGGCGCACAGGTTCTGAGCATGCAGATGGTGTCGTGAAAGTGCGAGTCACGCAGGCATCTGTGCAGATGGTTGCGCGTCCTGGCTTTAGGCGCGCAACGTTGAGGCCTGGCCTATATATATGCGGCCATTCCTCACACAAAGAACCGAATTTCGAAATTTCAAGCTCTCTCCACGCAAGATGCATTCACCGCACAAGTTTCTCTGTTTTCCGTTGTTTCTTTGTTGTCACGCTACTGTAGAGGTATTTGGACTTGCGTGGTGATACCTGCGCGTAATGAATTGCGCGATACACTTATACTTACATGCCAATTTTGGGACATGCGCGCCATAGTTCCTTAGACATTTTTTCACTTTTCATCACAAAATTTATGAAAAATCAACTTACTTAAGAGTTAATTATTCAACTTTTGTGCAGATTAAATGGCTCCCAAGAGAATCAGAATGGCTGATGAACTGGATAGAAAGCGAGTTGATGATATGATGAGCATCATTGGCCCTGATGATTATACTATCTATGACAACACTCTTCTAGATTTGGAAAAGTACATGAATAAGTATCATCTTCACTTCCCACAGAGAATTTATCTATCTTTGTATGGCTATGGTCATCTGTGAGAAGTCACTATTCCAGAGGCAAAGAATTAAGTCGCAAAGTCTTGGTTTTAGAAATACACCAATTTTTCTTCAGAAAATATCTCAAGTGGAGGAGTATTTGAAAATGCTAGAATAGCAGATAAGGCCTACATAATGTATCATATCCCTTGTACACCAGATCTGAAACCTCACAAGCCTGAGCTACAACCACATTGTTATCCCTCAATCTTCTGAAAATTTTAGATGGATCAACCCAAAGGCTGGAAGGAGAGTTGGGACATTCCTCCTGGAGGAGGTGTGAAGCCAACTTGGATGTGGGTATACTTGGTGCGACAAACCTGTGCATATTTTGTCGAGGATTTGAAAGGAGTTGTGATATATGAAGCTGTCTCGGCTGTGCAAACATATGTTTATAGGCATGATAACTTCGTCCCGGAGATACTCAGCCATTGGAGACCAGAAACCAATTCGTTCCATCTGACTCATGGAAAATTAGGCATCATTTGGATGTCCACAAGATCCTAGAGGCTCCAATTTTGGGTGATATGTATAATGAATTCATCCCTCCCTAGGCAACTTGGAATGATTCGGAGAAGACCCCGGATTTGGATCAAGAATTATTGAAAATATTCCACTAGATCAAGAGTTCAGAGACCTCTTTAACTCATTCTAGAAAGGGTATTCATCCAGAGGAGTGGATGAATATGTTTCTTATCGAGAAGCAGGATAAGGAGCCGAAGGAGAAGGGATTGAAGGAGAAGGGATCCAATGAGAAGAGTCCCTAGGAGAAGAGGCCCACTCATCCTACCACCTGCCCCAAAACAGAGAAGAGGCGTGCTCCTAGAACATTCTAGCCGACTCTAGAAGCAGGATAATTTGAGAATTGGGGGTGCGAAGTGAATTAGAGAATCCCATAGAAGACTCGTCTGGCGGGCTTCTTGGCCTTGTGGCTCATTCTTTATATTTTTCCAGTCAGGGACTCGAAGGGAGGCTTCAAGCCTGGGACCTTCGTTATTGCAGCCAAGTTGGATGAGGGGAAAATAGATGGGTTGGCTACCCTCATTTTAGCAAAGATTCACAAGAGTTTAATCCATGTATTCATGGGTAAGTATCCTTTGAGAATAATGGGACCATTCCAAGTTTTTTGGGGATGGATCACCACTCACTTCAAGACATAAAATGTACAGAATGGAGTACAGATTCCTGGACATTATTTCATACCATCAGTGCAGGAATTCTCTAGAATTTCTCTACTAGCTCTCAATTCTTATCAAATGAAGGTGAGGCTATGCATGTATAAAGAATTTAATTTCTTTACTTATGGAAATATGCCAACTAGGAGGTTGGTTGATGATGAAACAACCAGTCTGGAATTAAGGGCATACATTCTGGCCTATAGAGATGGTGTACTGGTCACCAGGATCGACAGAGACATTATATGCGAGGCCTATGCTCCATACAGATTTTCACGTCAGTTCAAGTATTTTCAGTAGACTATTGTATCTCCCCCTGTGCATGTCATGTCAGAACAACACCCGATGGTTACCTGACAACTATGGTTGCTGGCATCTAGGGAGAAGAATGAGGCAGTGTTTGATCTACCTGTTGATAAAGCGGCAAATAACTTGACTACATGGTATGTCGAGAACTAGATAGCATCATACCCTGGAGGGGTGCTGAATCACCCGGTTTATCAGGTGGGGAAAAGGAAGAGAACTGTAGATAAAGAAACCCTTCCTTAGGAAGGTGATGCTTCCCCACCTGAAGCTGATTCACTGGATTCCTCATCTAGGACTTATTCACCAGATTCCCAGGATAGGGATGATGAGGAAAAACATGTGTCTAAGCGGCCTCGTTCCAGATATAATCCTCCCATTAGAATTAAGAGACTAACTCCATCAACTCCTAGTGAGTTACTTCATTGGGGCACTTTAATCACCATTACTTTATAGAGAAACAATTCTTATTTTCTTATTATCTATCTATAGTTGCAGGAGTTGGGAAGAATCTAAAGTATAAGGTTTTAGGACACTTCTCGCAGCCTTCTAGTAAACATACTGAATATCTATGACCAGGGGCTGTCCCGACATGGCGGAGTTTATACTACGGTGCTGAAACTGCCTGGCTGGATTTGTGTAAGGGGCTAAACCTTCTTGGAATAGGGAATCTTCTGGCATCTACAGATATCCGTTACAGGGATAACCCCGATGAAGTGAAGAATTACATCAGAGAACAAGAAATGCTAATATATTCCACTGATGATTCCATTCCTATCACCAAATGGGTGAAGGAAATGATTGATCGTGGTGCCACTGAGGGGACTGGTGGTTCTGAAGATGAGGATTGGCATGACTATGTGGGTCCTGAAAATGTAAGTCTATTTCCTTATTGTCTTTGAAACTTGATTTCATTCAAAGCATTGTTACTCAAGGAAATTATTTTCTTCATCCTGCAGCTTGCAAAGAAAGGAACTTCTGAGGTTCCTTAACCACAATATAGTCCTGGTGGTACTTCCATTGGGGTTAATGAATCCCCTCGTGAGTTGGGCGAGATATCTCTAGGCCAGCAAGCCAGGGATAAGGAGTTGAACATAGATTTAAATTCTCCAATTCATGTACCTGTAGTTGATATTGCCATCACTCCCAAAAGGCCAAAGAAGTAAAAACATAAAAGGAGGAAGTCCACAACTAAACACTTCATTAGTAGTGGTAAGTCTTTCAGATAATCATGAGTCTTAACCCTGGAAACTTTTGCACATAATTCTTTGGATTTTATGGGATTATTCAATTTCCCCTTTGAGGGAGAGGATTGAACTTCCTCTAAGAACAACATAGGGTGCTGGTGAACAATCACAAGTTCAGGCTAACATGGCTACTCCTGGAGAAGAGACAACATCTGTTCCCAGTATCCCTCCTGCTGCTGTTGCAATGATAGAGGCGCCTTCTTCTGGTAAGTTAACAATGCTTCATAAAATGTTGAATAAAACATCAACTGAATTCCATTCCGTGATACTTTAGGTTTAACCCATACATTAGGGCTTTTGGCGGCCATTGCAACTGATGCCTCAATTTTATCTTAAGACACTCTCCAGGGTCAGAGGCCGCGGGATGAAGGTCGCAAAGAATATATGCCAAATGCTCCCATTGGCGAGTTTAACTAGGATTCTGAGATTACATTGGATGAAAAGATGGGATTTGGAGCATATTTTGAAGATTTTTTATATCATGTTAAATTACCATGTAATTTAGAAGATTATAAACATGAGTGTTATCTTTCGTCCTATTAAAAATAAATTCTTATTACATATCTAATCATGATCGGTTGAAATGTGCAATTCTATCTGAGAAAGATGTTGATCTGCCAACGCTTGAAGGGGGTATGGAAAACCCTACTATTGCAGAGACAATATCTCAAGTGGAGCTGAACCTCATAGAGATTCATCAAACACACCCTGAAAATCTTGTTGAAGCTAGGAAAGATGGGGAGGATCCTTCTCAAGTTGCTGATCTACCGTTGGGTAAGAGATAAAAATATTTTGTGACTGTACTTAATTTGCAAGACATTTAATCAATTTTTGTTATCTTATGAAACTAACCAAAGCATTCAATTGATTATACAGGTCCATCAATTTCAGTGGCTATATTTGGAGGTGAATCCTTAGCCTTCTCCCCAACTGGAATAGAAAGTGGAGAAACATGGGTCAGGGGGGAAGGAGCAGAACATGGAACTTACCTAAGTGCAATAATCCTGGATTACATTCCCTCATGTGATAGTGATGCTGAGTCAGATCCGAAGGTACAAAAAGCGCACCAATTTTCATGGTGCAAGGCATGTCATAACATATGGAAGATCATATCTGAAGTTCCTTTAGAAGAGGTGTCATCGAAGATCCCTCAACTTTCATCCTTATTTTTCTTGCTGGGACTTTGTGGGTTTGGATATCAAAAGATCCATGTCGTGGTAAAACAAGTCATCTTAAGGAGGGAGTAGGAGAAAAAGTGCCGTCAAGATTTGACTAGGGTGAAGCTGTTAGCCAATATCAGCAAATTTGACGTTGTGGTATACAGAGATGAGGCTGATTATGAAGCCAAGATGAAGAAGCTGAAGCATAAGATCAAAGATAAAGTCATCCATCAGATGCACCTTCAGCAATAGTTAGATTCTGTTACTGAGGAACTTGAACAACTAAACAATTCACTGGAAGTAACTCAAACGAATTGTATGAAATCCATTGCAGATGCCAAGAAAGCACTCCATCAAGATAAAAAGAGTGAAGTTGGTCGATTGCATGAGCTTCAAGTGGCTGTTGATGATGCTCGGGATGCTTTAAATCAAGTGAAGATTTATGTTGACAACCTTTTGTAATTCCTGTAAAAGAGAAGAAAATCCAGTCTGTGGATTTCCTTCTAATTCTTTTGCATAAAATGGAAAAACACTTTCATTTTCAATCATTTGTGCACGCATTTTCATGTTACTTGCTTTAAATTTTTACCTAATCCAATTGGCCTAGTAAGAATATTTTGAATTTTTCTAGGATTATTGTAAATAACCCTACAAACTTTGAATATTTAAATTTATCAATATTACCTAAATCATATGAAATGTATGTTTAGTGAGCTGGAACTTGATTTTGTTCAGAGTTCCCTAGTCTTTTGTGGGCAGTTTAATGTCATGCACATCAGATATAAAAGGATAATGTTTAATGTCGAAATATATTTGACCAAATGGATTAAAATTGACTCAATTTCTTGACAGTTTATCTGAAAACATATTACCATACTCAAGTATAAGGGAAAATCTGTAAAATATGACTTAGGAAATTTTGAATCTGAGGGATGACATGAAAAATGGATAAAAGGCATTAGAAGATATAGTTCCCAATAATGATGTTACCACTATTTAACAAACCTGTTAGGGGGTTGAATTATGCAAAGGCCTCCTAAGGGCATTAGCTGCATAGTGAAATAATAGTATCTTTTAGCTGAAAAGTCTGTTATGTAGACTACTTATACAAGGCCGCCTAAGGGAAGGTGCTGCATAGTCAGGTAAAAGAACTCTCAGAAATTTACTTTTCAACTGCAAAAAATCCAATGGATGTATATGGATATTCTAATTTTCCAAAGCATAGATTTTTCTGTATGGAAAGAGGTACTTGAATATGGAGAGGATATTTCCAAACAAGATTGTCTAAGAACTGAATAAATGTCACTCCTATGAAGGTCTGACCCAAGTGTAGGGAAGAGAAATATAAACCATAGACTTAAATACTTTCAGATCATGAAAAAGAACATGGTACAAATATGTTAAGGATGACTATTTTCTACAGATCCTTAAATATTGTTGATAAGACCAATAAGGAAAAAAGATGTATTCTTCCTAAGAATGAAGTTACCATTATTTAACAAACCCATTAGGGGGTTGAATTATGTAGGGCCGCCTAAGGGAATTGGCTACATAGTCAAATAATAGCACTTTTTGGCTAACATTTTCATTATGTAGACTACTTATGCAAGGCCGCCTAAGGGCACATGCTGCATAGTAAAGCAGAATAACTCTTGGGTTTCAGTCATTTTGTGACTAGAAGTCGAGAAAAGGGTTATAAAGATCTGAAAATATTTAAGGATAGGATTATCACACAAAAAAATGGGTATTTTCCAATGTATGTAGAGATACATAGATCAATGCCCACCATAATCATGTAGTGGTTGGGTCTTTAATTGAAATGTTGGACTTCACTACGTATCCCATAAGGATGGGAATCTAGCCATACGTAGTTCTTGAAATATAGTTTAGCATTATGTGGGAAAAAAGTATGAGCGATCTTAGTTTAGGGTCATAGATCTTGGACCATAATAATGAATACACAATCTGTGTTTTCATAGGTACTTTTCAGTCAGGGGACTAAAAGTGGATTTTGGGGTTAGGCCCAAAGACATGGGGCTGGATTCAAGGGATATTATAACATTCCTACGTATCCCATAAGGATGAGAATCAAACCCACATAGTTATAGAAATACCCTCTGTACAGATTTAGATTGTACAAGTGAAGGGAGAAAAAGGGACTTTAGTGTAATGATGGTTTGACCCACGATAAAAAGTTCAGGCATTGCCATTTATGCACGTAGTCTTTGGAATATAACATGATTAGAGAACAATGTAAATAATGATTCCCTCTCAGGTGAGGGTATCAAAGAATGTTGTTGTTTATTATCATATAGGAAAATAGTGTTGTACAGTTTAACTTCATATAGCAAGGAAAAATGTGATCCAATGTAAAGATATTGATTCTGGGGATGGATTCATGAATCAACATCATATGAGATGGAAGTGAACCGATGTGAAGATATTGGTTTTGGTATTGAACCTCAGGAGGTTACCTACGTACCCAGCCTAAAAGGAAAGGATCAAAGTCTGTGTAGTTAAACAAATGAATGAATTAGTGATCAAGTTGTTCTTGGGGACAATGACCTAAAAAATGGTGTTGTTACTTATGCATGTTTAGCGGCCCAGAGAAGGTGTTATGGTTGAGGTTTTCTCTAAGCTCACGTGAGTCATACTTGGGGTGAGAAACAAGAGGTAGAAACAACCCTAAAAATGCACAGTTTAATGTCATGAAGGACATATGAAGGGACTGTGCAGTTTAAAGACTTGTAGTGAGGAATATTGGTGCTGCACAGTTTAATGTCATGTTGTAGGGACAAAATACAGTTTAACGTCATGTAGGACAAATATAGGGACATAGTTTAACATCATGTTGGACGTGAACATAGTTTTGTGTCATGTTGGACAATAAGGGTGCAGTACATTTTAACATCTTGTAGCTAAGAAGATGAGGACAATACAGCTTAACGTCATGTTGGATGAAAAGGGGGACTGTGCAGTTTAATTTCATGCAGTAAGGACAAAGAAGACACAGTTTAACGTCATGTTGGACGAAAGGGATGCAAATATTTTAAGGTCATATGCATGGACCGTTGATGATGATGCATTTTAACGTCCTATTGGATGAAAGAAATTACAATAGTTTAAGGTCATATGAATGGACCGTAGGTTATACAGTTTAACGTCTTACTAGATGTAAGGGACATTTGTACAGTTTAGCATCATGTAGTTAGGACGTCACAGTTTAACGTCATGTTGGACGTAAGTGAAAATAGTTTAAGGTCGTATCCATAGACAGTAACTGATGATGCAGTTTAATGTCTTGCTGGACAAATAAGGTTATTTGTATTACACAAAATACTTCTTCATAAATCTAGCATTGTTTGGAGTAGTGATGAGTTCTCCATCCATTGCGATTAAAGAATAAGCTCCATTGGATTAGACCTTATGTATTGAATAAGGTCTTTCCCATTTTGTCTCAAGCTTGGGAGGTTTCTTTCCTGGTATCATTAGAGTTCTGAGAACTAATACCAATTCTCCCTAAAAGAATGAATGAAGACGAACTTTTTTGTTGAAAGCTCGTGATATTCGATTCTGATAGACTTCCAAGTGGTGAAAAGTGCACAATCTATTCTCATCTAAATGTTCCAATTCATCTAGTCGCTTGTGAGATTTTTCATCTGTAGATGACTGGTCACAAATGGATAATCTGAGAGAGGGTAATTGAACCTCAATAAGAAATACTTATTCCCTTCCATATACCAATGAATATGGAGTTGACCGCGTTGCAATGCGGGTGGTGGTCCGATAAGCCCATAAAGCATGAAAGTGTTTATCAGGCCATGATTTATTATCTTTATCCCCTATCTTTTGCAGTATATTTGAAAGATTCGTGTTGAAGGCTTCTATCTTTCCATTGGACACTACATGATACCGAGATGAATGATTGGATTTGATGTTGTATTCTTGATACAACTTCCTCACCTCGGATGAATAGAAGTTGGTGCCATTGTCTGTCAATATGGTATGAGGGACACCAAATTTGGTAATTATGTTAGACTTGATGAAGCTAACAATACATTTAGAACTGACTTCTTTTAGGGGTATTGCCTCTTCCCATTTGGAAAAAAAGTTAGTAGCAGTAAGAATATTACTCAACTGCTTGGTTGTAGCCAAAGAATAAGGTCCCACTACATCCACTCCCCAAGTGTCAAATGGCCACGAGTATTTAGCTATATGAAGAAACTCTAGGGGATGATGAATGAAGTTGGCATGTACATGTCATGAATGAAACTTCTTCATGAAATCATCACAATCTTGTATCATTGAAGTCCAAAAGTACACATGCCTTCGAAGTTGATTAGATAGTCTATGTCTAGACTGATGGGCACGACAGACTCCTGCATGCACTTCTTTCATGACATCCATTGTTTCCTCACCATCAATGCTTCTGAAGAGAGCACCATCAAAACAATGTCTGTAGAGAATTTTCTCTAAGTGATCTAGGCCGTCATAAAGAGTAAAATTTACCACACATCTCTGGACTTGTTCTTTCCCAGCTCTATCAGGTGGAAGTGTTCCGTTTTGAAGGTATTCCATTATAGGTGTCATCCATCCTGTAGTATGACCATATGGTTCTGGAATGGGACTAATTTCATTGATTTCCTCTGTTATGGTTTGAACATAAGGTGAAATTGTATGACGGTGGGCAATACTGATAGTTTTCTCGTCCCGACGTGGATCTTCCAGAGCTATGGCTATATTAGCCAGTGTACCAACTTGGGCATTTTGTGATCTCAGGACATAAGAAAATGTCGGTCTCATAGTAACTTAATCCATTAGCTCTCTAATGTAATCATACAAAGGGATTAGTTCTTATTTTCTGATGGCATAATCCCCATTGACTTGTTTGATTACCAGGTCTAAATCACCATTCACCTTTATGTGATTCACTTGTGCACGAAGCGCCAACTCCAATCCTATGATGAGAGCTTGGTATTCTACTTCATTATTTGTACCACATACCAACAACGGGAAATAATAGGGTAACACTACCTTTTCTATTGAAATGATCACAATTCCTAACCCAACTTTGTTGAATTTAGGATTTTCTATTTTCCTCCCTGTTGGACTTCTGGAAGCACTGTCAAAGTACATTTCCCATGTGTGAAGACTATCTTGAATAAATATGACTTCTTCATTAGGAAGTTAAATATCTGATGATGTATCTTATACTAAAGGGTTTTCAGCAAGGAAATCAGTTAGATCATGGCCCTTTAGTGCCTTTTGAGACACATATTGAATATCAAATTGTTGCAGAATAACTGTCCACCATGCCAGATGTCCTATAAGCATTGGACGACTAAGGATGAATTTGAGTTGGTTATTGCGAGATACCAATTGGACCTCGAGATGTTGTAGGTAGTGCCTCAAATTTGGAACTACAAAGATTAATTCTATTCATCACTTCTCAATAATTGAATAGTGGGTTTCTGCTTCAAGCATAGACCGACTAAGATAGTAAAGGTTGTTTTCATTCCCAGCATCATTCTTCTGATCAAGAAAGGAACCCAATGATCACTCTAAAGTTGTCACAAAAAGGATAAGTGTCCATCCTTAAATAGGTGGCATTAATATCAGTGGAATCAAGAGATACTTATTGAGAATATTGAATGCCTCTTGACATTATTCAGTCAACTGGTAAGTGACTCCCTTTTTCGTCAATTTGGTGAAGGGTAAACTTTTTCCTGCCAAATTGGAGATTAAATTACAAATATAAGCTATGTTTCCTTAAATCCCTCTAAATTCTTTCAAATTTCTAGGAGGTGACATAACAAGGATTGACTTTTTCTTCTCAGTATCGACTTTGATACCACAATGACGTACAAAAAGCCGAGAAATGTTCTTGAGGTTACCCCAAAAGCACATTTTAAGGGGTTCACCTTCAAATTATGTTGCCGAAGTTTGTGGAATATGACTTCCAAATCAGAAAAGTGATTAGAATGTTTCCTGGATTTAACCACCAAATCATCCACATAAAATTCAACAAACTTCCCTAAAAAGGGTTTGAAGATACGATGCATGGAACCCTGATATGTTGCGCCTACATTCATTAGGCCAAAGGGCATTACCCGATAGCAGAACACACCCTGAGGGGATCTGAAGGCTGTAGATTCCTCATCTTCTATAGAAATACGGATTTGATTATATCCTAAATATCCATCCATGAAGGAAAGTGCTTCATAGCCAGTTGTTTCATCAATTAAGAGTTCCGTAATTAGAACTGGAAAATCATCCTTAGGACAATGCCGATTAAAATCTCTGAAATCAATGAAAACTCTAATTTGTCCGTTCTTCCTTTTCATAGGGACAATATTGTCCAACCACTTTGGATATTGAACTTATCTGATGAAGTTATATTTGATAGGATTAACCACTTCTGCTTCAATTTTGGAAGCATAGGTTTGGTGTGTTCTCCTCACGGCTTGTTTGAATCCTCTATGTTCTTCAAGAAAACCCAAATGATTAGTGACAACATCAGCATCAAGCCCTAGAATATCTTTATAGTTCCAAGAAAATATATCTCGATTTTTCATTCAAAATGAAATATAAATATCTTTCTCTTCAAGAGTCCTGGTTGCACTAATTAATGTGGGGTGTGGATCTTCTTTTGTACCCAGATTTATTTCTCTGAGTTCATCCACAGTGGTAGAGATACCCTCTTAAAATGCTGGAGGATAATCCCTGAGGTCTTCCTCTTCTTCTTCAACATGTGTTATTGCTTCTGTTTCTACTTGCATAGTAGATGATGAAGTACAATTTCCATGATCAGAAGAGATGTTAAAATTTGAACATCTTGAAGAAGAAGCTTCCATTTCTAACCCGATTGATGATGAAGGGTCTTCCCTAGGTAATAAAGAGGAGTTGATGGATTGTGAATCAACATCATCGTTCACCTATAACATTACTATAAATTCTTATGGCCTGGTTGGCGAAGTATAGACTTGCTGGATTTCAGCAGATAAAATGAAGACATCCCCACTTGAGCTATTCCAAACCTATAGTCACATGTGTAAATGGGTTTACTAGAATCTTTTCCAAACCATATGGAACATTAACTTTGGTAACCTCCTTTGTTGTGGATTTCTCATTTCCCTTCATGTGATAAAATTCTGACTCATTGTATTGAGATTCACATTTCTTGAATGGGGACTTATCACCATAAAATGTACCAATTTTACCATCGAAACAATATTTGAGACATTGATGGTATGATGAATGTATTGCCACATTTTTATGTATTCGTGTCTTCCAAGAAAGATGTTGAAGGATAAGTCTTGATCAACAACCATGAAATCTAAATTGGATACAAAATTCAATACTGAGTTCTGAGTGTAATCTCACCTAGTGGTTCTTGTTCATTTTTATCATATCCGTGTAACATCATAGTAGAAGGAGAAAAATCAGATTCTGTGAGGCCCAATATACGAAGTGTACAAATGGGGATGAGGTTGACTCCAGAACCATTATCAATGAAAGATCATTGAATGTCTACAACATTGACCTTTCCAGATAAATACAATGGTCTAATATGTCCATTCACGACATCATCTTCATCTTCATCTGTGAAAGATATCACTGCATGGAATTCTATAGTATTATTCTCAACATGGTAGGCTTCAGCTGCAGCAATTTCAGTTTCAAATTTCTGAGTACTTGACAAAGCCTCAATGAGTGCCTCCCGATAATCCTTTGATAGATTCAAGGTATTCAAAATTGATAAATTGGCTGGTACTTGGACCATGTTTTTCAATACATCATATTTTTAATCCATAGGTCTGCGTTTCCCAATAGGAACATGTGGTTTCAGAGGTGCCTTAGAAGTTGATGATTCGAAAGTTGATGAATCTTGTACTGGGATAGGAGTTGTTAATACTCCTGGCAATGGAATATTAGATCGACTATGTCTATTTACTTACTGAGAGGAAGATGGTGAAACCTCCAAACGATCTTCCATAATAACTATGCCAGGACTACATCTTCCCTATGTGGAAGAACATGCTTATTCTTATTGAGATTATTGAAGGGATCTACCACGAGTTTCTGATGCATGCACAGTTCTGGCAGGGGTAGAATTGGAATAGTAACTTCTGGGAGATCCACGTCTTCCTCTGTATCCTAGATCTCTGGAACTCCCCCTAATTCCACTATTTGATATAGGGAACCCAGGTTCATCGAGTTCGAAACTATGACTGGAATAAGGATCTGTTAAGTGAATCATATTAACAGAACCGAAGATTAACTCTTTATCCGATGAAGACTCTTCCCGACTAGCCAATTTAGGTTGTGTCGTTTAGTGGGACGGTTCCTATATCTTCGAAGTAGATGAAATAAAATCTTCCATAGTCAAAGACAACTTGGTCATTGACACGATCTCATCATCTTCTGATTTCTCTTCCTTAATTGAATTATGTTGTTTCTTTGAAGATTTTCCCTCTGATGAAGAGGGTTTTGCTGTGGCATTCATGGCAGAAGACGCATTTGGTTTCTTCCATTGTGTGCGCAAAATAGCATGAGTTCAGTTGATTGTTTCTCTGAACATCCAATCATCATATTTTTTGTGAATTTTTGTTCTTAAATTCTTGACACTCGCCCTATTCCTCTGTATTTGTAGCAGTAACACATGCTACCTGAGCTAAAGAACCATTCAATTTGACTTTTCCTGAGTCGACCATTTTTTATAGGAGGTCTTTGAAGACAAAACACTCATGAATGGGATGCCCCAACATCTGATGAAAGGGGAAATAATTTGGACGGTCTTCATCTCCTTCCTTGTTCGGCCTTTTGGGACTTGTTGGAACAAATTATTTTCCAAAGCTGAAATGAAGTAGCCAGGAACTTGTTCATTTCGGAAAGAGTAAACTTTTCTCTTCAAATCCTCAAATTCTTTTAGTCTTTTATCTATTTGATCATCTTGACGAAACGACATCTGTTTTTGATGCTCAGGAGGTGGAGCCCTTCGAGAAGATGATGTTTTTGAAGTAGAAGCAGGTAAAGGTGATTGTTTAAGCATAACTGTAGCAGTCTCTACTTTACCCATTCTCCTTCCTAGAGCTGATGGAATTACATGATTTTTTCCTTAGTCTTCATAAGAGAATCTTCAATCTGTTCAGCTATTGAAGTAAGGTCTCAAAACACTCATGTGTATTTCACAGGGATCAACAGCGTGCGTAATTCATCACGTAGATTTGCCACATAGATTGGAAAAAATTCTTCTTGAGGGAGTTCTAAGATCAGGGAATATGTTAATCCCTTCCAGTGAGCAATGAAATATGAAACCCTTTCATTTTCCCTTTGCATACAATTTTTAAGATAAAAAACTGTTGTCTTTGGCAACAATGAGATGAATTAAAGAAGGAATATTTGGCGGAGATCTTCCCATTCGGTAATTAACTGGGATTGTAAGCTTATGTACCAGAAAAAATAAGGCCCTTGTAATGACTATACAAAAAACCTGAGCTTAAATACTTCTTGTTGCTGAGGGGTTCCCATCATAGGATCGAAATGAGAAAAAAATTGCGTTAAGTGTTTCTTTGGGTCTCCCAAACCATTAATGATTGGGAATGTGGTACTTTAAAATTTTATGGGGGAGGAATCGCATCAACCAATTCAGTATAAGCTCTCTTTTATGGCTGAATTTGAGCTCTCTTTACCTCCATAGCTTCCAACCGAGCTTTTAATGACTCAATAGTATTTATTAACATTTCAAAAACATCTAGTTGTGCTTGGACCTGAGCTGGTGCAATAACTGGAGTTTGGATAGATGTGGTGGCTGGTACTACAACTTATGATAACACCACTGGTTGTTGTTGCACTTGACACATAGGATTAGACCTTTAAGGGTGTACTGGTAGAGGTGGGTATTCTTGATCTGTCTCAGTATCCACAACAAATTCCCTTGGTTGACTGACTCTAGCACGCTTAGGAGGAAGACTACCCTGAAGTGGTTCTGTATTCATCCTTCTTAATTCCTTCATTTATTCCTCTTGTTGTGAAAATCTTTTCTATAGTGAGAGTGATTGGCCTTCTCTAGTGGAAGGGTATGTTACCTGATTCTTTTCTTTCCCCTTGTTGGCTCCCATTCAGAGAATGGGAAGTGGGTTACTTGAAGGAACACCTAGATTCTGGGTAAGCCTTTGATTTCACGTACACACACCTTCTTCATTTGTGTCTGTGCGTACAACTTTCTGAGCATGAACCTCTTCATCTGATCCTTCTCAGTGAGCCTCATCTGGTGGATCAGCAACAATGGAATTAATGACATTAATTGATGCATAATTCATTGCATCCCTTCTATCTTCATTCCTACGATAATTCCTTTTTCCATGTCCCTGATGAGACATTGCCATTTTTCAATTTAATCCCTCATGAACTTTTTGACGAACCTTAATTTGGAGGGAATCTCCTGATAATATTTCTCTTCGTTCCTCTTGAGGCTTCTTCCATAATCGAGAGAAGACTGAATTTCTCTGAGGGATAGATTGATGATTTGAAAAAGTCCCAAGTCCAGTGGACTGGGGTTGTTCCTGCTATTCCTGCTCAACTCCTCGAATATTATTTTCTGATTCTGAGTGTTGGGTTAAAAGAGTCCCCAGTTTGGTGAGCTGGGGCTGTTATTGACATGATTTATCTGAGATTTTCTTGAAATCTCTCCCGATCTTATGGACTTTAGTCTGGAAATTAGCTGGATGCATCAACTAACATCTACTCTTATCACCCGGCTCAAAATACTATTGGATGATTTCTGACACTTTTGTCACTTGATGATGTGCTTTCTCAAAATGAGAGGCCTGTTCAATATTATCGTTTTCTTGATGCAGGATTAATTCAACAACTTGTTCTATGTATTCTTGACTTTGAGAAGAACTAGTTGAGGCATGTTCTTGGGAAATCCTTTGATTGCAAACAATGCCAATTGACTGTGACCGGCAATGGGAAATAACATTGCATGAGACCATTTTTGGTGGATTTTCTAACTAGAGTACAGTGAAATGTAGTGCTCCATGAATACCCCATCCCTTAATATGAATACTAGATAGTGAATTAGAAATTAACTGGTGAAATCTTCTTAGTGCGCCAAGGCTTGAACGTTGAAGGGATCTCTGTTGCTTTTCAGCCTTCGATTATTGAGAAACTGAGAGATATGCCAAGTCAATTTGGTGTTGTAACTCTTCTATTATCTTAACATGATTTTCATATTTATCATAACATGATATTTTATTTTTTAATTGACAAAGAGTTTTCCATATGTTGAGACGAATATCATGAATTCCATCTTCCATCAACATCTCTGGATTGTCATACTTAGAGTCAGCCAAAGGTCAAAACATGACTGGCACTTCACCTTTCGCCAGTTGTTTTCTAATATTCATTAATTCCTATTTATCATTCAATGAAGATTCTTCTACCTGATTAGAGTAGAGCTGCTGCTTCTTTGTTGCTTCATTGGATTCAACAATATCAGTAGAGAATTCACTGATCAAATTAGAAGATGAACGACCCAGGGGTGGTTCAGAGAATGACTTACACCCTAGGATATCTTCTGATTGAGAAAGTATTTCACCTGCTAATGATAAAGAATCAGGCATGACATACTTCACATTTTCAAGTTCCTCAAGATAATAGGGCTTTCTCGTCACTACATTGTCCATTGGAGCATTTTCCAGGCAATGTGAATTACTACTGTGGAGAGGAATTTCACAGGAAAATTCATCATCATAGGGAGGACCACCATGGTGGGTTTCATCAAAAAAAGAAATATTTTGATTGTTGGTCTTCTGGCCACATAGTGGGTTCTTGTAGCTCTCATCTGAAGATGAAAATTTGAGATCGACTGAATTTTCATGAAGCCAACCTTCATGAGAAAGTGTCTGACGAAGAACATAATAATTAAAGTTCCCACTATTGGGAAACGAGCGAGTAGAATCTTTAGTTGCAACAGATAATTGTCTGAGTGCATCAAGAACTCCAGCATTGAGCAAGGCCTTGATACATATTGGATCTTGATTTCATGACTGTGATGGGTGGGTCTTCTTTTTAGACACCTTCTTACTCGCATTAGGAACCACTTGTTGACGAATGTGGTCATTATGGGCAGTTATATATTTATGCTAAGGAGAAATGATCAGGTTAGGCTGATTGTCTCCACTCAAATCAGGTGTATGTGCCTGACTTGGCTTTCCGTATGATATGGGGGAGTACGCCCCAGAACCCTCTTGGACTGGAACAGATGTGTGTGTCTGTTCCAGAGTGAACTGTTGATGTGTCACACCACTGGTAGGGATAGATTTATGTGTCTTTCCCTAAGATTCTGTTGAACCTGTTATAATATCGTGGCAGGCATCTAGAATATGAGCAGGGATTTTCTTCTGCTCTTTAAATACTGAAAGAATGTGCATGGTGACTTCAGCGGTTGGAACGGGGATATACGTCCATTCCATGCTTGGAGTAGGTGTATGTGCCTACTCCTGTCCTCCTTTTCCTGTCAGCGAATTCTGATATTACACATGTGTGGGGGCAAAGAGTTGAGTCGGCCTCCTCTTTTTCATTAGAGGTTTCAGACTAACTTCTCCGAATGCTACAAAATGAGACTGTTGGTAGGCTTGATCAATACTAGCTGGTGTATGTGCCTGCTGATTGCACTCTTCCAAACATGGTTGATGAGCTTCCTTCAATACCGACAGATGAGGATGCTGGCAGGATTGAAGAGTGTAAGCAGGTTTATGTGTCTGTTTACCAGTTGTCAACACACTGGGTTGGCAGGATCCATCGCATGTAGTCAGACGATCCTACTGACTAGATAATTATTATAAACAGGTGTATGTTTCTGTCTATAGTACTCCGCTGGAATTTCTTGACGGGATTGGCGTGATGCTGCCAGATGAGTCTACTGAACAGCGGAATTAAAATGGACGGGTGTGTGTTCTCGTTCGTTGCTTTCCACCAAGTTAGGTTGGTGGACTTCTCCAGAAATGGCAGAGATGAGAACCTACTAACGGTTGACCGGATTTCAGCTCTGGAGGTTCGTATTACCTACTCGGGTTTGAGGAACCTGAGCCGAATGCCTGGATATGATACCGTCATCATGTTGAGGGTGCACTTCCGCACAAGTCTGGCGGAAAGTGTTGATGGGAGCCCTCGGGAAGGACTCCTGTCTCCTTAAATTAAGGCCCTAAGGGACCTTCTCGTTCACCTACCCAGAATATGAGAGTGAATGGTGATTGAGTTCTGGGGATAACGACCCAGAACAGTTGGAGATGGTGGTTAGCACCACCTACTTCTTGATTGCTGGTCTTCGCTGTCCAGATGACCATGGTGAATTACTAACTTGGAGGGCTTTTCTAATGGACTCCAAAGTTGGAATAGTACCATTTGGATGGTACTCCTTAACCATCGCATTTGATATTCAATATTGAAGATGATGAGTAAGTGATGTCTTCCTCAGAGCGGACGACAATCCAACAGGAGTAGCAGTAGAAGTATTCACATTAGAAGTATTCACAAGTGTGAACTTAATAGAAGCCATCTCTGTAATGTAGAAGATCTTGGAAAAGAGTGCATGTTTGATATAACAGACGTAATCAAGATAAGTCCGGCCACTAAATCTTTTGGATAAGCACATATGTTATTGATTGTCTTGTTGGCCCTCTCATTGATTTTAAATAGGGGCCTAAAAAATAAGTAAAACATGATTTTAACATGGTTAAGGATTCATGTCAGGTTCACCAGTTTTTGTTTCCTCTAGAATTGGGGATGACCTCATTGGTTTAAGGTTCAAACATACCAAGCGGTTTCTAACGGGTTTGTTCATAGAACAGGAAAAATACAAGGATTCCATATCCATTTGGACCTACATTCCAAAGGTAGGTGCTCACTAGTTATGAAATGATGAGGTTTAAAAATTTGCATTGGTCGAGAGGATGGGAGGTCGGACTCATCACACCTTTTTAGGGGAATTATTGTCTACTTCAGGACTCTCTTTATAGATTTAAGTTATGTTCATGAATCCTTATTAAATTACCAAGTATTACATGAGCTTTTCTTTATATCTGACAATCAATGATTGATAAATAAGGAAATTTAGAGAATATTTTTATATGTATTCGAGGTTCTTCATCGATAGATAATAATATGTATTTGTTATAGATTCTTAGTCAATTGTATCCTTTAATACATTATATCAATGTATCTTGGTCATTATAATGACCATATTGGTTTTAAAGCCACTTAATTGGGCACTTGAAGTTTATTGTCATTCAGAAGGACATGGATTATTTCAGAGTTGGGATCGTACCCACAGATGGGCTACCAACATATCCTTTATTTAGAAAAGGAATCAAAACCCATGTATTTCGAGTAATGGAGTATGATGTTTATGCATGATTTATGGATTAAAGAAAGATTTCATGATTACTTTTACACTCTAAGCTCACGTGAGTCATGCTCAGTGTGAAACACAAGAGGTATTGGAGAAACCAGAAAATTGTGCCACGAAAGATGAAATGATGTGGGGCTTATGTATGTATGACTGCCCAAAATAGATAAAGATGGGGTTTTACTTTAGGGAAGAAACCCAGGAACAAGGGCCAAAAAGGTATATGTGCTTTATAGAGATTTAGAAACTCTAACTTGGGTCTTACTCCTGAGGAAGAGGCCCAAATTAGGAGGGATTATGAATAGGTGTTACTCCTAAGAAATAAGCCCAAAATCAAAAGTAAATTAAGATTGGTTAAGGGGAATTATGACTTGGTCCTACTCAAAAAAAGGAATCCCAGGTTAAAGGTATTTGATAACTGGGGCTTACTCCTAAGGAGGAGGCCCAGGTTAAGGGAATTTTAGAATTAAGGGATTTGGGGCTTAGTCCTAAAAAAGATTCCAAAATTTGTAGACTTTGAGACTGGGGATTACTCCGAAAAGGGAAGCCTAGGTTAAGGGAATTATGGTTGGGGCTTACTCCTGAGGAGGATGACAAGATTTGGGAAATTATGACTATGGCTTACTCCTAAGGAGGATGCCCATGTTAAGGGACATGAGGATTATTCCTAAGGAAGATGCCCATATTAAGAGAACTTGGACTGGGGATTACTCCTAAAAAGAAGCCCCAGGTTAAGTATTCTCTCATATTTAAAGGATAAGATTAAATGAATTAAATTTCTAATCTTAGTGATATAAAGATGTGTAAATCACTAGGTATTGAGATATGTTCCACAGAATTCCTTTCAGATTAGGAAGCCAACAAAGGAACCACACCATAAATGGATTTTAAGAGGGTTTTAAAGGTTGAATCTTGAATAGGAGAGGTGGGTATGCATAAGAGAGCTGAAATGGGAAGTAAGGGAACCCAAAAAGAGAGGGGCGCGCAAGTCCTGGTCGCACAGGTGTACCTATGCGACACATGGGTACTTGCACGATGGTCAACCCTTAAGGTAATACATGGGAGAGACTTAGCTGAAGCCCTCAGTGTTATCCCTCGGGGATTTTATATGGGTGGATCACAAGTTCGGTTGAAGGAGTAATGCCTCGCGTAAGTGTGGCCATTTCCCTTAAGGGCTAACCACTTAGGCGTGCAAGTTTTGATGAGTTTCAACACTTAGGCCTACCCCCTCTTTAGATCTTCCGTTCTGGGTATGAAATTTCCGTAGAAGTGTTCGGAAGGTTTGAGAAGAGACTAGGGTGTTGGGAGCTCAAATCTGAGTTTCTGGAATTTTTTCTCTTGAAATGGGGGGGCCCATACGAGGTATTTATAGGCTGGTGAAGACCCTGGGGAAAAATCCAAGGGGGCGTGCAAGTCACCTGCACAACCAAAAGACGACGCGCATGTATACTTTCATGAACTTGGTGTAACATGTGCGACCCTAGTGGAAATGAATATTTTTTCATGCCTTTTTCAATTTTTGATGTTTCTTCAAATGATGAATTACTTTGGGTTCAAGCTATTTCCCTTTTCATTCATTTAGAATCAGTGACGGAAAGGAGCATCAACAGAGACAACCAAACATAGAGGTAAAATATAAACTAAATTAAATTTTTTACTATTTTTAAACTACCCCATATGTCTAATATAAATATTTTACTCTGCCTTATATTATTTACAAAACAATTTTTTTCATAGTATTATTGGTTCACTCCCTCTATGAACAACATAATTTGTTTTTATTCACTACCATAAAAGCTGGTAATAGAAATAATATTATTTCTAAATATTTTTATTAAAATTATATAATACGTATTTAATGAGCTAATATTTTAATAATAATTTATTAATATAAAATATATATAGTTAATGAAATTTTTTAAAAATCCCTAAAGGAACTATCCACACAACGTTAACTTTGTTACTAAGTGAATCATCACAATGTTGGAAAAAACTATAGGTATTTAAACAATTTAAATTCCATTATGTCCATTAAAATAATTTAATATCACTTATGGTGTTATTGAACCATTTCACTTGATCAGAAATAATTAGCCACATGTGATCTGTCCTTGGAATCAGTATAAAAATCCTATTGTAATTAGAAAATTGAATCTTTTATCTTATTAAATTGGATATAAATGAACATAATATAATTATATAAAAAAAATATATAACAAAAGTGATATAATAAATTTATTAATAAATATAATTTGATTATCAATGATTTTATGTACATGTGAGGAATGATTTTCTAACCAATGGTATGATATCCCTCTGAACAACCCTTTTTATTTAGGGTATAAATTTTCTCTCTATCACTCAAATGAAATATCTCTTTAATTATATATTATTCTTATAAATTATGTATATATGTCACTTAAATATATACAAATACTATTATCCATTCAATTAATGGGATAATAAATGTATTAATTACATCATCCAAATGACTTCTTAAAAAAATGCAAATATGGGGAAATTTTCAATCCATTTATACTTTTATTTACTACTCATTTAATGTCACTATACCCATTCGTTATTTAAATAAATAAATTAAACATTTAGTTAAAACAATTTATATTTTACCTATATTTTTCAATCAAAATTACATCATTATACATTTTCAAAAAATCATTAATGGATACTTTAAAAACCATTTTAAATATTCATATATATCCTCAATTATTTACCCTTTCTCATGATATTTTATTTGAAAAAAACACCTTATTTTTTAAAAATTGTTTTTTTAAACATATGTGAACTTCAAAAATATTTTTTTATAATTCTCATTGTAATTTTACAAAATATATTTTGATTATGTTACAATCCAAAATTATGAAACACTTATTTTTTCATGTGTAACTATAATCACTATTCAACACTATTGTTTGTCCTAATCAATGATAATAATAAAATAAATAAAATTATTAAACACACCCCTATCCTCAAAATATAAATTCTACCATAACCACCAATTCTTTGCACAACATATAAGATATTTATGTTTTATTTATTATGTTCAATTAAACACTGAATACTTTTCCCTGCATTTTTTCATTCTTTTCTCCCCAAAATATCTAACCCAATTTAATTAAGGAGGATCTCAAGGAGAAGACATTGAATATGTAAAATCCCCCTTCTTTCTCTTTTAATTTTTTAATTTATTATCATCTCATAACATCCCCTATTCAAGAAAGAATAATAACTACAGTATAATATATATATTGGAATTTCTATATCTTAATGGTATATCCATCATCAAGTTTTATATCTGATCCTTTTATAATAGAAATGAAAACATCACCTACGATGCATCAATTCACCACCTTCATGTATAATGAGTTTTAGTTTTTCACTTTCTCCATCATGACTAGTAATGAAAACCTAATAATGGTTAAATGTTTTTATTAATTTATATTATGACTTTTATAATGTCTTGTAACTAAACTATATTCATAATTTCAAATATTAAAACAAAACTAGTTCATGATGATAAAAAAAAGCCAAAATATAAGCATTTATCATTAATGTTACATCTAATGAATCATCCTCATAATAGAATGAAATTTTGATATATAGTAACATTTTAAATTATGTAGTAGATTTAATATCATATAATTACACTTTTATAGTTTTAATTCCATTCTACAAGAACTCCCTTATTTAATCACATGGGAACCAATCATAAAATCATGAAACAAATGCACCTAGAAAAACTAAATTAAACATTATAACCCATCAAAATAGTCAAAAAAATAATAAAAAAATAATAAATAAAATATATTTTAATAGGTTGTGTAGTTAATTATTAATGAATCCAAATTTATTATACTGGACATTAAATGTAACTGCAGAATACTCTCAGACATATGGTAAGGGATCTCGCCTAACCACCTAATTACCGTTGTCTGATGCTTTCCCTCTCTTTCCACCACTGTAATTATAAACTTTTATTATATACATATTCCATATAATGTTTATATATTACATAATAATATATACTTATCTATTCATCATTATCTCATTGGGAAATAGATTTTTAATGGTTCCCCTCTCAATTACTTCAAAACAATACACCCGATTAAAATGATCATCCCAATTTAATGCCAGTTTTAGGTACAATAAATAAACTATATTAATACACCAATATTTAAAAATATCAATCATTTTATCCTGACTAACTACCTTAGTTCATTTTTTATATTGTAAAAAAATTATTTATTCCTCCTCTTTAATGTCCCTTCAATATTTTCTCTAAAATCACACCAAAGTGGATCATTTCTAATGATTTTTAAACCATTTTTCATGTTTTCACCAACATTTGAAAAAATATATCATTATCTATTACCATTTTCAGTAATTAATGTCCATGTATGATTTAAATTCATTATTTTATGGACACTATTTTGATATTCCATTTGGTTATCCTTTATAACATGATTACGATACATATTTCCTTCCATGGGTAACTATTATGTTTATTTTTATGATTGATTCTTCATGTCAAAAACATATTCAAGAAAATTTTTGGATGATTTCCCCCAAATAGTGTTCCAATGCATTCATTAATGATCAACATAATGAGACATCATGTATGGGATTAGGGAGTAAACTTAATCCATTACGGGACTTATGCGAACCACGTGATATTTTCCTAATAGTTTGTCATGACTCTTGTTTCAACCAAGGTTTATGTTTATTAAACATTCCTTTATTACCATGAATATATGATCCCATGTATCATATGTTATAATTACACATGTTAATTCATTTTTTATATTTTTTATTTCATTTGGAATTTATTTAAAATACATGTGATATTCCATTTTCTAATGTTTATCCCTTCACTAGGATTTTTAGCTCAGTACTGTTGTATTTGTATTCCAAAGTTTATCCTATAAATTTAGGATCCCATATAAATTTAAATTATCCTTATTGATGATAAATATAATGATGTTTTATTCTATTTCCATTTTTTCAAATTTATGATCTTAATATTACCAAGAAAAACAATTCTACAATCCTTATGTTCTATTAATTTGATAATTCTACTTAAAAAATGTAATAATATGTGCGAAAGAATAGGGTTGTTATAGTTAGTATCAAAGAAAGATATATTTATCATTAGAGATTAATACTATAAATATTTATCAAGATCCTAAAAATAACTCTATCACCATAGACAACCTATATTGAAACATATATAATCACAAGTTGGGATTTAACTTTAATTTATATGTTTATCCTCCTATGTTATAAGTTGAATTTTTTACAATCTCATTAAATTATTATTGACCCCCCTAATTTTTCTTTATTTTTAATTATTAATTGATGGATATATGAGAAATTTATAAAAAATAAATGTGATAGGAAAAGTTTTGATTTCTCTAATGAAATGAAAAATATTATTATAATAGGAGAAGAAAAATTTGTGAAAATACAATGAAAAATGGATGAAGATATAAATAATAACATTAATATTATATAAATCCTTCATTATCCTAAGCAGTAGAATGTTTTTTTGAATCCTTTTTGAAACATTTTCATCTTATATTTAGTCAATATTTTGATCACTTCATTGTAAAAAAATTGATCAACACCTTAAAAACATATTCTCTTTCCTCTAGCGCCCAAAAGAAGAAAACTTTTTTTAGAGGTGTGTCATTTTTATTGGGAAGATGATCAATGATGGAAACTAATAAAATAAATTATATGGTGTAAATTTATTCCATGTATCAGGAAACATTAATGAATATATTTTTCAACAAATATTTTTCCTGAATTCTCTGTCTTAAGATAAAAATTGAGTTCTTCAGACTGAAGAAAAGTGAAAGAGAGTCTATCAGGGAATACAAGGAAAAACATACAAGGATTTCATGAAAAAAATCTGGAGTTTTCATGAACATATAATTAAAGGTATATATCTTCTTTAGTGGATAGGGAGAATATTCAAATGTGGGATAGAGAAGATCCATGATCATTATTTCCCAAATGAAATAGAGAACACCACATATTTGGAAGAAGAAAGTATGTTTCATATCAAGAATATGCATAGAGTGAATTGTTTTTACTAAACATAAAATAGGAATTATATGATAAATTTCCCTAAGCCCTATGTTGTCTAAATAAAACTATAACAACCATCCCTTTGAAAACAAGGAATATTATAAACACTACTAAATTGGATCCTGAAAATAATGTGGTAATAGTTATCTATTTATTAATTCATGAATAAGGACCATACTATTTTTTTTGTTTCTATGAATTCTTTTATGTCCTTCAAGATTAGTTGAACTTTTCAAACGCCACCTCAAAATATTTAGGTTGAGTTATATGTGATAAATAAATTGGGAAACTATTGCATCCATATTATATAACCCCTCCCCACCTACTTTTTGTGCATTGAACATAAAAAAACATTTTATTTCATCCTTTTTTGGAGTTTGATTCTATAATGGTCGTAGGTTGGATATATTTATTCAAATCCATCATAATTTATTAGAAAAGGGAGACCAGTCTTCATATCCTGAGGCGTCCTCAAGTTCTATAAATGTATAAGACACGGACGAATATCCTTAATTAAAAACATCTGGAGTGTGGATGTTTGTTCCTTATAAGAATGAATATCTGGTTTAAATTATTGAGATAAAGAAAAAATTATTCTCAAATACATTTCCACTATGAGGGACTACACTGATGTTTTTTCTAAATAATTTAATTGTCTTCCTCCAGATCAAGAGGTTGATATCACAATTAAATATATTCCTAAATCTCTGCCTATATCAATGAAAACTTATCGAATGGACACCATTGATTTGGAAGAACATAATAAGATGTTATAAGACAATGTAGATGAGGATTTCATATCTTACAGTGCTTTATTGTGGGGAGTTCAACTTCCATTTTTTTCAAAAATAATGATGGATCATTTTGCCACTTCATTTATTATAGTGATCTCAAAAAATAATGATAAATAACAAGTATCCAATGCCAAAGATAGTTGTCTTATTCTATCAACAATTAGGGTCCATGTATTTATCTAAGACGAACCATGGTCGGAATATCCCCAATTATTGGTGATGATGGAAGATATTCCCAAGATAGCATTTTGAATGAGGTATAGACACATTGAGTTCATAAAATTCCATTAGAACACACTAATGGTCCTGAAATATTCTTGGACATATATAATTTCATCTTTATAGATTACCTCAAATAATTTATGGTATTATTTGTAGATGATATTCTAATATATTGCAAGATAAAGGAGGAACATGATAATAATTTTAATACTACACTAAATACTTTGAAAAGGGGTAATTGTTTTGAAATATATAGTAAATGTGAATTATGGATGGAGGAATTATCATTATAGGTTCATGTTATCAATAGAAAATAGATATATGTGGACCTTTATTGGAAAATAAAATATTGAGTGGCCTAGACCAACACCTATAATGAAGATAAATAGTTTCTTGGGTTTAGATGTTTATTATTTAGGATTTAGGATGAAATTATCACGATTTTAAAACCCCCTAACCAAAATGAATCAGAAAGGAGTAAATATTTCCTGGACTAATGAATGTGAAGGATTCTTCTAGGAGTTGAAAAATAGGCATATCACTGCACTGGTATTTCAACTACTAATGAGTGGGGTACTAAATGTTTTATACAGTGATGCTTCAGGGAAAAGGATTAATCAATGTACCAATTGAAAATGATATTATGATATCCTAGGAATAAAGGAAGTTGTTGTTTCATGAGAAACAATATCCAATATATGATTTGGAGTTTAAAGAAATTATCATAGCATTGGAAATATGTAGTCATTATAAAAATGGAATGAAGTTTGAGATATATTGTTATAACAATGGACTAAAATATATTTTCACACACAAAAAGATTAATAAAAGATTGTGAGGATGGTTAGATCTCATCAAGTATTCTGATATATGAATCCACTATTATCCAATTAATGTAAATAATGTGGTAGAAAATAAAAGTTTAAAGAATCCTACATCATTATCATTGATAAGAATTGAGATGGATCCAATATTCTTAGTCTTGAAAAGGATAGACATGTGAATATATAATGAAGGAACATCATCAATATTTTCTCAAATGACTTCCCAATGATACCTTGTGTAGAAAATAATGAATTCTCTTAGAAATGGTGTGTAAAATTAGAAATATGTGCAAGATATCAAAAAAGATAATTCTTCATAGTACAAAATTGAATTCTAATGATTCATAAGATTTGGGTGACAACTATGTGTACTATCTCGTCCAGAGAAAAAGAATGATCTTTAATGTGATGTACATAGCTCAGCCTTTTCTATAAGCCTAGGGAACACAAAGTTTTATCTAGATCTCTAAGAGAACTTCTGGGGGACAATATAAAAAAATATTATCACATAATATACGTTAATGTTCCTAGTATGTTATCAAGTGAAGGATGAAAGGAAAAATATTTGGGGATAAAGATACTATTACCCATACAAGAAATGGAAATGGGGAAACATAAACTGGGACTTATTCACCAAAAATCCAAAGACATCATGAGAAGATAATTCTATATGGATTGTTATGGATTATCTGGAAAAGAAAAGTCACATTATTGCAGTCACTGAGGACTTATTACTAGATAAACATTCCTGGATATAACACATAGAAGTTGTCAGGCTCTATGGAGTACCATAATCAATTGTATCTAATTGAGATTAAAGATTTACCTCTATGTTTTGGAAAAGTATCCAACATGATATAAAAAAAGAGTTGAAGTATAGTACAAATTATCAACCTCAAACTGATGTTCAATCTAAGAAGACTATTAAGAAACTATAATACGTTTTGAGAGTATGTCTTATGGACATCAATGGAGGATGGGGAAAATATCTTCCTAAATTTGAGTATTCATACAAAAATAGTTTCCACCAAATCATCAAAATGGATCCATTTTAATTTCTTTTATGGTAAATGATTCAAAGAAGTTTCTTCATGGGATGAAGTTGGTGAGAAAAAGTTGATAGGACCTGAAATGGTAGAAGAAGTGGTAGAAGAGATTTAAACCATTTAGAACCACATCAAGTTATCCAAATTCTACTGAAGAAATATGTAGAAAATCCATGAAGGAAAATAGAGTTGAGTTTGGTGACATGGTATTCCCCGTCATATCTCAATAGAATTGATTCTTGGTATTTGGGAAGAAAGGAGAACTAAGTCCTAGGCACATTGGCTGATTTGGGACTATTAATCATGTCAGATTTGTGGCATATTAACTAGAACTCCAACCTAACATGTATAAAGTGAATGATCTATTCCATGTATCCATATTGAATAAATACCCACGAGATCCATAATATGTACTATATTTAGAGGTGGTATAACTGGAAAATGATCCCACTTATATAAAGCATCCAATAAAGTTCTTGGATAGTAGAGATATATTTCTACGAAATAATTCTACTCACTTGTTCAAAAGTAAAATAGTGGAATGATAATTCTAAATGGAAATCATGGGATGCAGGGAAAGAGATGAAGGTAAAGGAACCTCTCATATTTTCACCTTAGTATGTAAAATGAAATTTCGAGGGTGAAATTTTATAAGGGGGTATAATGTAACGACCAAAAAATACACCAATGAATTTTTATCATTTTTATAATTATGTAATTTAGTATAACAAACATATATCACATAGGAAACCAAATGAAATAATTATCCTCCTAAATTAAAAATGATACATTAATTTTAAAAAAATATAAGAATATCACATTTTACTATGGGACAACAAATAGGAAATTAAAAAATTTGGATCTTCTAGAATTGACACACTCTGGAACAAATATTTATAAATAAACTAGACTGACAATAATAATATATTCATTTAAAATCAGAATATATAATAAAATTTAGTATATTCCAATTTAATGGTGATATTTTCATACCATATAGTTAGTAATTAAATATTTTAAAAAGGATAAATGTAGTGATGACATTCTGTGAAATTGAAATATTTTTTTTAAAACATTAATAATTAAAATATTTATTTAAAAGAAAATTTATGCTCATAAATATTTTAATAATTTCTTTGTGTTTTGATTATAAGATAATTTTACAAGTCCATAATTAATTTTTTCAATGTGTCATAAAATTTGTTATAATATTAAAGTATTTATTTTTTGGATAAATGATTATTTGACTTAAAAATTAAATTTCACATGTTTACAAAATTAATATCTTAAAATTGATTCTATTTTTGAAATATAGAAATAAAAAATTTGTTGGGGATAATTTTTGGGATTTTTCAAAAATAGTTGAAGTTTTGGTGAATAGTGAAATATGGTAATTTATAGTATTTAATAATTAAATCCAATTACATGAAATTTTTGTCCATGTTTGATGTAAGGACACATTAGTTTGAACTCCCATTAAATAATTCTTTACTGATTCTCAATAATTATCACTATTAATATCAATGAGAAAAAATAATTAACAATTGATAAATATAATAAAAAGCACCCCTCTCGTTCCACTATAAATGCAACCCATCACCACCTCTTCTCCTGAATCCTTATAAATTTTTTATAGAAAATATATAATGCCTATGTACTCGCATACAACTCGTACCTAGTTCTTTCTATTTTGTTTATCACAAAAATACCAAACCCAAATATTTTAAGGGTTTTCTCAAGGAGATGACACTAAAGATTTAAAACCCTCTTTTATCATTTAATTTATTTTTTATTATCCTCCCCAATCCAAACCTATAAATTTTTTTTAATAAATCAACTATAATACATATAATATAGTAATGTTATTTTAATTTAATATCCTTCATCACTTCCCTTCTCTTTTCCTTTCATCCTTAAAATGAAAATATCATTTGTGATGTGTCGATTCACTACCTTTTGGAAAATGATTTTTTGTTTTCTATGACTGCTTTCATGGCCTATCATAAAACAATTAAGATAGTTAAAAAAATTGTGAAATGTTTTTTTGTAACTTGATTCATGTTTTAAAAATGCTATATATTCATAATAATAAATAATTAACAAAACAAGTTCATGATGATCGAAAAAATACCAAAACAAACAAAACATTTATCATCAATGTTCGATCACAGGAAATATCCTAATATAATAAAATATGATATATGTGACTATTTTAAATTATATAGGTGAATAAATATCATATAATTCATCTTTAGTAATTTTTTCCCATTTTACAAGAACTCCTATAATACAACTCTTGTGAACAGATCAAAAAATAAAGAAATGAAGACACACAAAACAACGAAATTAAGTATTATACGACATCAAAATGGTCATAATTAAACTTCTTAAATTTTTAATAAATAAAGTATATGTTCAAGGGGTCACAAATTAAATTATTAATTAATCTAATTTTTTTATTTATGACATTAATTTCAATCACATAACACTTTCAGACATAATGTAAGGGTTTTCTCTGAACCACCCAATTATCATTGGGTTATGATTTATCTATATTTACTCAATCATAAATATTGATTATTCTAGTATACATCTTTCATATTTATTTGTTCCACTTTTTTTCCAGATCAATTCATCTTTTTAATGTGGAAATACATGTTTAAAAATGATTCCTTCCCAATTCCTTCACATAAGTAAGCCAGATTGAAGGGAAATTATTAATTTCATACCCAATTTCCATGTACACTCCATAAAATATTTTATTCCAGAAATATTTCCCTAAAATCACTGATTTATCAAGAAAAAAAATCAGAATTTTCAGTTTTTATACAAAAAATATCCCTTCATCCTCTTTAAATATAGTTTAATATTTTCCATTAAAGCACACTAAATTGGGAAATTTATATTGTTAAATAAACACCCATCTTATATGTTTCACGTTCAATTATAGATAATATATATTTTAATATGCATATTTTCCTCATTAATATTCATTAATAATTTAAATACACTATTTCTTCTACACCGTTATGATATTAAAATGGGTTATTCCTAATGACATGATTCTGAAACCCATTCCTTTCCATGGGTAACCATCTATTTATTCCTTATGTTTGATTCATCATGTGGAAAATATATGCATTAAAATTATATGGTAGGTGCACCAATATTTCACTCCCATTTATTGGGTAATAGTTATTCCCATGATACATAATATATGGTATTAGGGAGTAAACCTAATTCATTACGGTACATTGTCCACCTGGTGATATAAAATTGTTATTTAGCCATGATTCATGTTTATTTAATGTTTTATATTACTACAAAATTACTATATTTCCATGAATACATGATACTATGTTCTATATGTTATGCCAATATATGTTTATTAATGTTCTATTCATTATTATGTCATCATGTTAATATATTCTAATCCATGTTCTATACATTATTCCGATGTTTATTTCATTACTGTGTGTAACATCCCAAGTAATTAATGAATAATATATATTCTTATATATGTCAATTTATGAATTAGATAGTGTTTTAAGAGGTTTAAAATGAGAATAAATCAAATATTAAGCATGAAATACTCTAATATTTTTAGAAGATTGTTTTACCGCCTTTTGATGGAGAACCATTTTAAATCTATATTTTGACAATTTTATAAGCTCTATTTGTCAAAAAAACTTTTTCTTTAGTATTGGGACATTGAAATTTTCATTGGATAATTTTTTGGTATTTTTTTGATAATGTTCATTTTTTAATGAATAGTGAAAAATACTGCATTTTAATTCAAAATTTTTTGTTCATCTAATTTAATTATATGGTTAGATTATCTTTTTAATTTGTTATAAAGTGTAATTAGAATATATGTTTTCCATTTTATCTAATTTTTTCATTATAATTAATTTATCTTTGGAATTGGGCATTAACAAGTGCCAAACTTTTCAGAGATATTGTTTCAAAAAAACCCGCTATTTGTCTTGACAACGGGAATTATTTTTAAATTAATTATTGAAATTTTTATGTTTGTAATTTGGTAAAATGGATTCCATATTTGGATTCATAAGGTTCAAATTATGTAATTAAGACACTTTTGTATTAGGACATTATGAATAGTAATGACGGTAATTATCTTTAATTATCGTGATTAATTAGTAATCAAGTAGTTAAGGATAATAAAATGATATCATAATAATAAAAAATGACCCCAAAGTGTGACCTAATTCTACTGGTTGTGTCATGGACGTCCATGGGATGCCTTGTGACAAATTTTGGGACCCCATGGAATCACTTTTGGGTGAAAGTGACACTTTATAATTTTATTTTTAATGAAAAGAGAATATCACTAAAGAATGCATCACCCGAGTAAAACATTATTAGTTTTGTCTATGTAAATGATATCTTAGACTATAAATATTCATTGAAAATATAAAATTTTTTCCTACATCATAGTATTTTTTTATAATTTTTAGACTTTATATAAATTAATTTATTTATGACACCATGATGATGCACCGGTTACCTCATTAATTAACGATTTAAATAAAATGAAACGATAATGTAAAATCTAAGACTTACACTTGTAAAAGACCTATTGGATGAGTATATTTCGAAACCTTATCACCTTATCCTATAAATATATCAATATGGGACCTTTAAAATCCGAAACTCATTTTAATATAAAGTAACATTTTATAACATTCCAAGAGTGCCCCTCCCCTCCTCTTATAAAAGGCCCCCACCTATACCTACTTAGACACACTTTTAAAGCCATTGGATCTTCCAAGATCAGATAATTTTATCTCTCAACATCAATCACTTCATCCTAGATTCCTTACCTTAGGCATAAAGCATTTCAAGAAACCCTTTTGGTACAAACGAAGAGGAGTTGCCTGATTTAAAGGTAAAGACTTCTCTAATGTTCATTTGTTTTATTTTGCTTCTCCAACCCCCTAAACTCTTTTTATTCCTTTATTTTGTAACAACAAAATAATCTTAAATATTCTTGGATGTTTTTATTAGAAGGATTCGATCTAAAATTACACACACCTTCATCTAATATTTAATTTGCATACTGTTTCCGTGGATGGTGAATTTCTACCTCAAGAAACGATGATTATTCAATATTCTTCTAACACCTTCAAAGGTGGCCATTAAGATGTCACTATATTTATATATGATATATAATATGTTTATATTTTCCTTAATATTCTGTATTTTTCATTTTTGGAAGACCTTTATGGTTTCCATTATAGTAAACGTGATATCTTCATTTTAGGAAGTGCGGACTACCGCCCCCTCAAAGTGATTTGATTCGTTAATTCCATATGTGGGATGTATAAAGGATGGAGTGAAAGATATTATATATGATATTATACTATAATTATAATATACCTTTATATCATTATTATTACATTCCATAAAATATGAAATAGAAATGAACGTAGCGTTCATGCGTACGTACGGCTTACCGTCTCCATGAACGTTGCATTTCATTTCCTACATCTAAATGTTATGTAATATTATAAATGCATGTATATAATGTATATATACCATATATATGATATATATATATCATGAATATAATTCTGGATATAATTGATATTTTACCACATGAACAACTTGTAATTACAAGAAGTTTTTTTGACTCAAGTGAGTGTTGAAAAAATGACCATTATTAACTTAAATAATTACATAATGTTCATAACATGGTAATAAGAGATATAAAAAGAATAATGAACATTAAAAAGGTTCTTAAGAAAGTATAAATTAACTCGTGTTTATTATTCAGGAGATTAAATAACGATCGAGTCAATCGGACACGAGGTATGGGACTTCGTCTCAATCTCCTTTCATTGAGGCATATTTTGTTTCATACAGAACCTTATTTTATATGGTGTATAAAACCCTTTGTCTTTTATGTTTATTCAAAAGGAATCTTTTTTATACGAATCATTTTACTAAATGACAAAAGGGAATGTTTTTGTCGTACGTATGGGGCGAAAACAACTTCTCCGCCGCAGTGACCATTATTTGAGTTTTGGCTTCCTCAACATGCCATAACTTCTTTTTTTAAATGATAAATAAATACCATGTTTTACTTTTCTTTTATTTTGGTATTGAAAATGGTTTTCATAATTTTTTTATTATATCAATGTGTTGTATTGATATCTTGTGATTTAAATGTGTAAATGTTATGTTTCCTTTATTTATATTTTATGTGATACGATTATGTTATGGTTTTTAGGAACTGTTATGAAGACGGGTGGTTTTATGATAAAATAAGGGCGGGTGAGCCCGATATAGCTCTCCAATTCATTGGGTAACGTGAAGGGTTTAAACGTTAAGGTTTCTCTGAATCGGTTTAGGGAACATAGTGTGATGGGTATTCCAAACGTAACCATGAGGGTTACTCCCTACGTAAGAATGTTATGAATGCCTAAAGTTAACTTTATGTCTTATGATTTCTATGATTTATTCATGATTTGATGAGGTATGCTAAAATTATTAGGTTTTATGAGTAAAGTATGATTTTATTAATGGAATAATGTTTTCATTTCTTACTTTTATATCCCTTACTGTGCTTTTTATGCTCATCCCATGTTTTTGAAATGTTTTTCATCGGCCAAGCGAAAGGTACATGATGTGATGATAGTGTCAAGGAAGTGTTCAGAAAGAATCCATGTTTTATTTTAAATATGTTTCTGTTGATGGAAAAAATGAGTACTATCTTTTATGTAACCACTTTGTTTAAATGTGGAATGTAATGAATGATTTAAGATCTAATTATCTAAAACTCTAAACCTGAAAAGATCCTCAACATTTTTTCTTGAAATAACTCAAGATTAAGTAATGTTTAAGGCTGGGGCATTATAGTTGGTATCATAGGTCGGTTTAGATAACTTTAGGAGTTATAATTATATTAAAGGATTATCCTAAAATATTTTTTTTGTCAAATTGAAATGATATAGCATTTGAAGATTGCCATGTTGCTTCATCTAAGACATGTTTGTTCAGAATGGTTTTTCGCAGAGGAAACAAAAAAGTAGTGCAAGGAAGTCATACATAAGGAAATGACCTTCCAAATTAGCATCCTGAGATGGTCGAAATTGGAACTGAACAGTTTTTTGCAGTAATGGCGTAGTTGACTCAAGTGATAAATGGTGGTGGTATCCATGCACAAGATCAGCCAGATCAACCGCCGAGGAACATGTCAGTGGTGAACATTTAATGAGGTAACATCCCCCATCATTCAGAGGATCATCTGACCTTGTGCTAACTGAAGGGTGGATTAAAGAACTGGAGAAGTTTTTCGATGTCATGGGGTATTCATACAATCAAAAGGTTAGTCTTGCAATTTACCGTTTGGAGGGTGAAGCAGTTCAGTTGTGGTCTATGGTTAAAAATATTAGGGATGGTGATGAGATTGATGCTCTCTAATAGGATTAATTGAAAGGTATGTTTATTGAAGAAGTATTATCCTAAGGATGTTCGACTTAGGATGGAAAAAAATTCTTGGAATTGAGGCAAGAGGAAGACTCAGTGGCTGCTTATGAAGAGAGGTTCACTCTATTGGCAAGGTATGCTCAAAATTTTATCCGAGACCTTGATAGTAAAATCAATTTTTTTTACTCAGGATTAAAGCCAAAATATTGAAGGGCATTAGCTTCTCGTGAGTTGAAAAGTTATGAAAAGCTTGTTCGATGTGCTGAGAAGGTGGAAATGGAGTTTTCTGATGATCAAGTGTTCTATAACAACCAACAGAAGAAGAGACCAAGGTGGCAGGAGAAAGGGAATAATTATTCAAAAAGGTCTAATGGTAAGAAAAATAAGTTTCCAGTTTGTGATAAATGTGGTAAGAGGCATGCCGGGGAATGTCTTATGAATTTCGGAAAGTACTACCGATGTGGTAAGATGGGACATAAGGCTCGTGATTCCACTGAAAAAGATCAAGGTGATGGTATGACCAAATTTTATTCACAGCCAGTGAAATTTTTCAAGTGCAATGAGATGGGTCATTATGAAAATGAGTGTTCGACAAAGAGCTCAAATGATGGGAAGCAGTCAGACTACAAGCAAAAAGGAGTGGTGAAATCCTTTGCAACTAATTCAGTAGATGTTGGGACAGAAAATGAAGTGGTATTAGGTGATTTTTTTGTTTTCTCAGATTATGATAATGTGTTGTTTGATTCTGGGTCTGTACATTCTTTCATCTCTAAAAACTTTTCTAGTAAATTGTGAATTCCATCTCAAGAACTGACTCCTAAACTTGTGGTAAAAACACCTGGGGGAAATGTTGAGGAAAAAAGAATTTATAAGAGTCTTCATATCCTTATCTGTGGAAAGAACCTACTTGAAAACATTACTGGTTTACCTCTAGTGGAGTTTGATGTTATCATGGGTATGGATTGGATCTCTGTTTACCATTCTATGATTGACTATAGAGATAGAGAAGTTTATTTTCAGAAAGACTTTCAGTTTGTGTACAAGAATGAACCCTTACTATTGATAACATATCAAGAGGATGAGAAACTTGTAAAAGATGTAAATAAATGTTACCTTGCACATACTGTTGAAAACAAAGGAACTGTTCAGATTAATGATGTGCCAGTGGTAAATGAGTATCCTGATGTTTTTCCTGAGGAGTTCCCTGGAATAATACCAGATCGTGAAGTTGAATTTACTGTTGACTTAGTTATTGATGCTAAGCCAATTTCAAAACCCCCTTATCGAATGGCTCAAATTGAACATCTAGAGTTGAAGGAGCAATTGCAAGATTTATTAGAGAAAGGTTTCATTTGACCTAGCACATCACCATGGGATTATTATGTTTTATTTGTTAAAAAGAAATATGGTTCAATGAGACTTTGAATTGATTATAGAGCCATGAATAACATCACTGTTAAGAACAAATATCCTTTGCCTTATATCGATGATTTGTTTGATCAGCTCTAGGGAGCTTAGTATTTTTAAAGAATGACCTGAGATCAGGGTACCATCAGTTGAAGGAAAATGAAGAAGGTATTCTGAAGACCGCGTTTCATACAAGATACGACCACAATGAATTTTTAGTTATGCCTTTTGGGCTAACCAATGCACCTTCTGTATTCATGGACCTTATGAATAGAATTTTCCAGGAGTTCTTGGATAATTTTGTGGTTGTTTTCATTGATGATATTTTGGTGTTTTCTAAAAGTAAAGAGGAGCATGAAAGACATTAAAGTGTTTTTTTTAAACCTTAAAAGAAAATAAATTGTATGGGAAATTCAGAAAGTGTGAGTTTTTGTTGCAACAAATTTCTTTCCTTGGTCACATTGTTTCTAAATATGGAATAAATATTGATCCTAAAAAAGCAAATGTTGTGGAAGAATTTCCAATACCCAAAAATGTAACCGAAATTCGTATTTTTCTTGGTTTGGTAGGCTATTACTGAAGGTTTGTTAGAAATTTTTCACGGTTATCTATTCCAATGAATAAGCTAACTCGGAAGGGTGTTAAGTTTATCTGGACAAAAGAATGTGATGATTGTTTTCAGGAACTGAAAACAAGATTGGTGAATGCTCCCGTTTTGGCACTACATTCCAGGAATGGTGAGTTTGATATCTATAGTGATTCTTCATTGAAAGGACTTGGTTGCATCCTAATGCAGAATGATCAGTTAATATCTTATGCTTCATGTTAGTTGAAAACTCATGATGTAAATTACCCTACACATGATTTGGAATTAGTTGTTGTTGTTTTCGCTTTAAAAATTTAGAGGCATCATTTGTATGGAGTAATGTGTGAAATATATACCGATCACAAAAGTTTAAGGTATATATTACCTCAGAAAGAATTGAACATGAGAGAAGATATGGCTAGAATTAATCAAGGATTATGATTGTAAAATTCCTTACAATCTGGGAATAGAAAATAAAGTGGCCGAAGCATTGAGTCGAAAAAGAAATGCTTCATTAACCATGTTACGTTTTTAAAGTAATCCTTTGGTTAAGGATTTGATGAACTCTGGCATAGAAGTAGTTGGTGCTGGATGTTCTTCTGTTTTGTTTCAGGTATCAATGAAATCTTCTCAATCAGACAGAATTAAGCAAGCACCGAAGCAAAACAGTATGTTGCAGAAAAAGGTAAAGCTGGTTCAGAAGGGTAAGTTACCTGAATTCAACATTGATAATGATTGTGTTTTGAGATTTGGGAAGATATTGTGTGTTCCTTGTGATTAACAGTTGAAGAGAGAGTTGTTATGTGAATCCCATAGTTCTCCGTTTTCAGTTCATCCAGGCAGTACTATGATGTATAGAGATCGTCAAGAGTATTACTGGTGGGATGGAATGAAAATAGATATTGTTGATTTTACTATGAAGTGTTTGACTTGTCAACAGGTTAAAGCAGAGTAGAAGTTACCGAAAGGGATACTTCAGCCTCTACCAGTGCCAGAGTGGAAATGAGAGAATATATCCATGGACTTCGTTGTCGAATTTCCGAAGACACCTTGAGGTAATAATGCAATCTGGGTTATTTTTGATCGCTTGACTAAATTTGCTCATTTCCTTGCTATACGAGATACTTTTACCTAGATCGACTTTCCCGTTTGTATCTTCAAGATATAGTCAGGTTACATGGAGTTCTCTCTCCATTGTATCTGACTGTGATCCCTGGTTTCCTTCTAACTTTTGGAAAGGCCTTCAAAAGTCATTGGGTACTGAATTAAATTTTAGTACAGCTTTTAATTCTCAATCAGATGGGCAGTCAGAATGAACAATTCAGACTTTGGAGGATATGCTACGTTCTTTATCGATGTATTATTAGGGAAGTTTGGACCAAAATCATTCTTTGGTTGAGTTTTTCTTATAATAACAGTTTTCATTCCAGTATACAGATGACACCATTTGAGGCCTTATATGGGAAGTAGTGTCGAACTCCAGCTTTCTAGGTTGAATTGGGTGAAAGTAAGTTGATGGGACCGGAATTGGTAGAAGAGTTGGAAGAAAAAGTTTAGCTAATATAGAAACACATGAGAACAGCTTAGAGCAGGAAGAAAAGTTATGCGGACAATAGGAGGAAAGATCTCTCTTTTGAGGTAGGCGATCATGTCTTCCTCAAAGTTTCACCATGGAAAAGTGTGATGTGATTTGGTAAGAAAGGAAAGATAAGCCCAAGGTTCATTGGACCATATGAAATTATGGAGAGAGTTTGATCAGTTGCATACCGAGTGGATTTACCTCTGAGTTTATCTCAGGTACACAATGTTTTTTATGTTTTAATGTTAAGGAAGTACATGCCAGAACCATCTCATGTTTTGTGTCTAGAGGTAGTTCAGTTGGAAGAGAACCTATCTTATGAGGAACAATCGGTCCAGATTCTTGACCACATGGAGAAAGTGTTTTGGAATAAGGTGATTCATCATGTAAAGGTTTTGTGGGAAAACCACATGATTGAAGAGTCAACATGGGAATCAGAAAATGAAATGAGGGATTAATACCCCCACTTATTCGATAAGTAAATAAATTGCGGGGACAAACTTTTCTAAAGGGGGGAAGGATGTAACATCCCAAGTAAGTAATGAATAATATATATTCTTATCTATGTATATTTATGAATTTTATAGTGTTTTAAGAGGTTTAAAATGAGAATAAATCCAATATTAAGCAAAGAATACTCTAATATTTGTAAAAGATTGTTTTACCGCCTTTTGATGGAGAACCATTTTTAAATATATCTTTTGACAATTTTATAAGCTCTGTTTTTCAAAATAAACTTATTATTTATTATTAGGACATTTAAATTTACATTGGATAATTTTTTGGTATTTTTCTGACAATGTTCGTTTTTATTGAATAGTGAAAAATACTGCATTTTAAGTCAAAATTTCTTTTTCATCTAATTTAATTATATGGTTAGATTTTATTTTTAATTTGTTTTAAATTTTAATTATAATATATTTTTACCATTTAATCCAATTGTGGTCATTATAATTAATTTCACTTTCTAATTGGGCATAAACAAGTGCCAAACGTTTCATAGATATTGTTTCAAAAAAAACCTGCTATTTGTTTTGACAACGAGAATTATTTTTAAATAAATTATTGAAATTTCTATGTTTGGAATTTGGTAAAATTTATTCCATATTTGGAATCATAAGGTCCAAATTATGTAATTAAAACTCTTTTGTTTTTGGACATTATGAATAGAAAGGACAATGATTATCTCTAATTATCGTGATTAATTAGTAATCGGGTAGTTAAGGATAATAAAATGATATCATAATAATACAAAATGACCCCAAAATGTGTCATAATGCTACTTGTTGTTTCATGGCCGACCATGGGATACCTTGTGCCAAATTTTAGGACCCCATGGAATCAATTTTGGGTGAAAGTGACACTTTATCATTTTATTTTTAAAGAAAAGAGAATATCACTAAAGAATGCATCACCCGAGTAAAAAACATTAGTTTTGTCTGTGTAAATGTCATCTTAGACTATATATATTAATTGGAAATCTAAAAAGATTTCCTAAATCATAGTATTTTTTTTATAATTTTTAGACTTTAAATAATTTAATTTATTTATGACACCATGATGATGCAACGATTACCTCATTAATTAACGATTTAAAAAAAATGAATAGATAATATAAAATATAAGACATACACTTGTCAAAGTCCTATTGGATGAGTATATTTCGAACCCTTATCACCTTATCCTAGAAATATATCAATGTGGGACCTTCAAAATCCGAAACTCATTTTAATATAAACTAACATTTTAAAACATCCCAAGAGTGCCCCTCCCCTCTTATAAAATGCCCCCAACTCTACCTCCTTAAACACACATCTCAATCCATTGGCTCGGCCAAGATCTGCTCATTTTATCTCTCCAAATCCCTCTGTTCATCCTATAAGCCTTACCCTATGCAGAAATCTCTTCAAGAAACCCTTTTGGTACAAACCAAGAGGAGTTACACGATTTAAAGGTAAAGAATTCTCTAATGTTCTTTTGTTTTATTTTTCTTCTCTGACCCCTAAACTCTTTTTATTCCTTTCTTTTGTAAAAACAACAGTATCGTCAATATCCTAGGATGTTTTTATGAGAAGTATTAGAGATACAATTACACACACCTTTATCTAATGGTTAAAGAGCATACTGTTTCTGTGGATGGCGAATTTCTGTCTCACAAAACGATGATTGTTCAACATTCTTCTAACACCTTCAAAGGTGGCCATTAAGATGTCACTATATTTATATATGATATAAAATATGTTTATATTTTCCTTAAGAATCATTATTTTTAATTTTTGGCATACCTTTATGGTTTCCATTATGGGTAAACGCGAGATCTTCATTTTAGGAAGTGCGGACTACCGCCCCCTCAAAGTGATTTGATTCATTAATGCCATTTGTGGGACATATAAAGGATGGAGTTAATGATATTATATATGATATTATAATTTAATTATAATATACCTTTATATATTTATGATTCCATTCCATAAAATATGAAATAGAAAAGAAAGTAGTGTTCATGCGTACGTACAGATTACCGTCTCCATGAATGGTGCATTTCATTTCTTACCTCTAAATGTTATGTAATTGTATAAATGCATGTATATACAGTATATATATAAAATATATGATATCTACCTCATGAATATAATTCTGGATATAATGGATATTTTACCACATGAACGACTTGTAATTACAAGAAGTATGTTTTTGACTCAAGTGCCAAGGGTCGACAAAACAACCATTATTAACTTAAATAATTACATAATGTTCATAACATGGTAATAAGTGATATAAAATGAATAATGATCTTTAAAAATGTTCTTAAGAAAGTAGAAATTAACTCAAGTTTATTATTCAGGAGATTAAATAACGATCTAGTCATGTCGGACATGAGGTATGGGACTTCGTCTCAATCTCATTTCATTGAGGCATATTTTGTTTCATACACAACCTTCATTTATATGGTGTATAAAACCCTTTGACTTTTATGTTTATTCAAAAGGAATCTTTTTTATACGAATCATTTTACTAAATGAAGAAGGGGAATGTTTTTTTCGTACGTATGCGGCGACAACAAATTCTCCACCGTCGTGACCATTATTTGAGTTTCGACTTCCTCTATAAGCCATAACTTTTTATTAAAATTAATAATAAATACCATGTTTTACTTTTCTTTTATTTTGGTATTGAAAATAGTTTTCATAATGTTTTTCTTATATCAATGTGTTGTATTGATATCTTGTGATTTAAATGTGGAAATGTTATGTTTCCTTTATGAATTTTTTATGTGATACGATTATGTTATGGTTCATGGGAATTGTTATGAAGAGGGGTGATTCCGTGATAAACTAAGGGAGGGTGAGCCCGATATAGCTCTCCAATGCATTAGGTAACGCGAATGGGTTAAACATTAAGGTTTCCCCAAAGACATTTAGGGAATATACTGTGATGGGTATTCCAAACATAACCATGAGGCTTACTCCCTACGTAAGAATGATATGAATGACATAAGTTACCTTTATGGCTTATTATTTCTATGATTTATTCATGATTTGATGAGGTATGTTAAAATGATTATGTTTTATGAGTAATGTATGATTACATACATGGACTAATGTTTTCATTTCGTACTTTTATATCTCTTACTGAGGTTTTTATGCTCATCCCATGTTTTTGAAATTTTTTTCACATGTCACGGGAAAGGTACATGGTGTAATGATAGTGTCGAGGAAGTGTCAATAAAGAATCCATGTTTTATTTTAAATATGTTTCTGTTGATGGGAAAAATGAGTAATAGCTTTTATGTAACCACTTTGTTTAAATGTGGAATGTAATTCATGATTTAAGATCTAATTCTCTGAAACTCTAAACCTAAAAAGATCCTCAATGTGTTTTCTTGAAATAACTCAAGATTAAGTAATGTTTACGTCTGGGGCCTTATACTATGATTTTGGGCACATCCATTTTGTATATGTATTCCCCAGGCTATCATATAGAGATGTAGGATGAGAAAAAAGTTATAAGTTCATCATGGATGATTAATATAAATGTATTTTACTCTATTACAACCTTATTTAACAAATATTATAAGATTTTATCATCCTTGAATTGTATATGATGTATTATTATGCTTGAAATCATGTAATAATATGTCTAAAAGGTAAGGGTCACTATAATGAGTGTATTCTGTATGTATATAGGAACAAAATTTTCATTCTTCTACTAAGATTAATAGAAATTAAGTATATAAATTTTACTTTTTATATTCCTAAATATGTTATAAATGTCATATTTATTAATTATTTTCATCTTTATGTAAATCCATGTGATGTAGTAATGAAAAATAATTAACTTCGATTCGTGGATGTGATATTTCATATGTACACATTAGATAAATTATTATTTACCACTGATAGAAGGTTAATATGATATGTAATATATTATATTTACAAAATAATAATAATTTCATAAAGATATAATATATTCTATACAATCATATTTATAACCCTCTACGGTAGATTATAAAGAAAAACTAAATACATAAATTAGTGGATATTATAGTCCACAGGTACACACCAACGCTTTTTTCAATTCTCATTGGATGGAAAATTAATTTTAAAAGTCTTAAAATGTAAACATGATTCAAAAAATTAAATTGAAGATATTTATGTTATTATATCAGCATGATTATGCTAGTTTTGAAATATTTTGAAGAAAAAATAACCATGAATGAACTTTTATGAGATTAATAATTCATATTTGGAAAACCCAATTTAATAAACACCTTATATAGTGACCCTGGTTTATCATATATTGATATTAAATATTTATATATATATATATTCATAAATGACATAAACACAATCCTGGGGACTGTAATATTTCAGTGCATTTGAAATTGTGGAACATAATAATCTCAATTTAGGAAATATTTTCTATATTTATCAAAAAGATCATCCCCAGTATAACTCTAGATAGAAAACCCATATCTATATCCTAGGGAAATGGAATATATAAATGGGTGACGAATGATTATCAATAAGGATAAACAAAGGATATATATAGTCATAACATGATAATAAGTGTATCAAATCCTGTGAGTAAAATTTGAAAAACACACACTAAATATCAAATTTCATAATCTTGAGTAATGGAATAATGATTAGTAGTTCATAATATATCAATCAGATGGAAATAACAAAACATGTTCTATAAGAGAAAAAATTTAGAATAAAACCTATAATTTTAGTATACACGTCATCTTATAAAATTCTGAACAAGTATAAATTGATAAGGTTCACTCATTAAGATATGTATAAGAAATCAGGAACATGCATAATCTTTTAGATATATAACCTTGTCTATGCATAACGTTAAGGAATGAAAAAGAGATCTACGCATAAAACTATGACCATTTAATTAGGTTTACATATAAAATTTTGATCATTTAATTGGGTTTATGCGTAATAGTGTGAACATGTATTCATGTTTACTCTTTAAATCATGAACATGTAATAACTTTCTTGCATAACATATTTATTGATGAGTTATCAACCCTTAACCAATGTATTATAGGGAGATATAGGTCCTAACTATCTAATGGTGAAAACAAAATTTATATGCTCTATAAATCATAAAAAATTTATAAAATAATAACCCATGAATGGAAATGGATTTAATAAACATTTCTTTATATGATAACATTTTTAGAATAGAATACTTTAGTAATAATTTAATCATTTCATCATAGAATAACCAATGAAAAAAGGATAAGGTTTCATATTAATTTGGTTCTGATATAAAACATTAGTCATACAAACTAGGGACTTCATGTAGGCCAATGGTAGCTGATAAATCCCAGTCGCACATTGGTTGTGGGTTTGATTCCCACAACGTTTTCTCACTAGTAACCTAAATATCATTACATCAAAAAAATAAACCATTCATTGAATTAAAATGAGTAATATCATTGTATCATATCCCCCTTAAGCCATATGTTTCATCAAAATTTGTAATCTTATATAGAAAATGTTTTTCAATAATCATTTAAAACATTTAATTATTAAAATGTGATTTACTCTTTGGAAAAAATGTTATAAAGATAAAGAATGTTTGAAAAACACTTTCTTTGATAAAAACATTGAATACTTAAAAAGTACGCTTTAAATAAAAATTTTCGTTAATGATGGGAAATTTTTTCGTGTCATACACGTTCAATTAGAGATCCTATCACATTTTAATTAAAGAAAAATGGTAATTATTTAGAAAATGACATGAATATTCCATTAAAAACAATAAAAACTCAAATATAGGTAAAAATTACATTTAAAAATGAATGTATAATAAAAAATAATTTTTCATTATTTCAATAAAACATAGTTTTTAAGGAAATATAATTTCTGACCGAAGAATAAATAAATTTATATTATTTCAAAAAAAAATTAAATTATAATTACCATATACTGTAAAATGGTGCAATTAATTGAATATTTAATGAATAACAATAGGATAATAAAAATAAATGGTCTCTTGAGAGATAGATAATAATATTTTATCATCAAAATCATAATCCTAAACAATCTTGAAATAAGATGTGATTGTAACATTAAGTAATTTCCCCTTTGGTAACATTACTTCATAACAAACATGATAAAATACCATATCATAGAACATAAAATAAATTGTGAATAATTGGATTGAATATATTACATAAAAATTGGTTCTTATATACACCTCGTGAAAGAATATAGGTGTACAACATAATGTAATTCTCATAGGAGGAAAATTGATATTATAATCCCTTTTCGCTTTAGTAATATTTTGAATAACAATATAAATTAAAAAATAACAAAAAATGAGAAATTATTTATAATTAAAATTATGGGATTCATTATATAACACGTAAAGGATGTATTGTATGTACCACACATGAGAAATTAGTTGGGAATTTCCAGATGTCTCAATAAAATAAAAGAGAGACTTGAAATCCCATTTCATAAAAATTAACATTCATTTTACAAAATAAAACCAACATTATAATAAATATAAATATATTTAAAAACTATTACATAAAAATATGTATATATTTTTTACCATATATGATTTCAAAGGATCATTAATTACAATTTTATTAATAATTCAATTCCAATTATACGTTTCAGGTAACGAATATTTATTTTTTCATATATGTTTTTATTTATTATTATTGGTACTCTTACATTAATAAGGATTTAAAAATATATATAATATTAACCATTATATAACTATCATATAGATTCTGTATATCTCTATTTATAGAAGTCTATAAAATATGGCAATAGAAAATGAAGTACACCATTTATGAAGACAATTGGATGTATGTACACATGAAGATTGATTACATTTTCTTCTAATATTGAAATAAATTTAGTTAATGGGTATATTATAATTATATAATAATTTTTTTTCATATTTATCACAGATTTTTATTAAATCCATCCATAGTAAATTCCATGTAAAGTGTGAACGAATTCCATAGCTTCACGAGGTCGTGATCCATTATACACATGATCTACGTTATCATGTTCCCATAAAATTGAATAAATGATGGTATGTTTAATATAGTAATCCTAAAATCATAATAAAATCATAAATATCAAATATTAATAATAAATATGTTGAAATTTGAAAACATGAGAGGTGGTAATGGAAAAATGAATGACACTAGTTTAGGAGGAGGTAGTCTGCCTACACATAAATGATGATTTCATACCGCAATTTATAAAAGTGGGGATGAATGACGTCCATGAAAATAACATAAAAGGATTCATTATATTTAATATAATGAGTTAATTTTATCATATGTTATGTTAAGAAATTATGTTGGTGGAAAAAGGATTAAAATAAAAAATATGGTTGATGAATTTTACCTCTTCTTCAGGTGTCATCCTTATGTTTGCAACAAATTCCTTCTAATAATGGATTTTTATTCAAAATAATGACTCTAAGATGAGATGAGGGAAATATTTTATGGTATAATGTTACATTTTGGTCAATAAAAAATTTTCTGGGATGTTTTATGAAGTACAATGAGTGCGTTTCCATTTATAATTTTAGAGGAGGGACATTTTTGTGAATAATGAACAATATTCACTATTGTGGGTTGTTATTATAAGGCCCCAGCATTAAACCATACTTAATCTTGAGTTATTACAAGATTACACATTGAGGATCTTTTCAAGTTTACAGTTTTAGAGAATTAGATCATGAAACTTGCATTACATTCCACATTTAAACAAAGTGGTTACATAAAAGATAGTATTCATTCTTCCCATCAACGGAAACATATTGAAAATAAAACATGGATTCTTTCTTGACAAATCCTTGACACTATCATCACATCATGTACCTTTCCCTTGACCTATGAAAAACATTTCAAAAACATGGGATGAGCATAAAAAGCTCAGTAAGGGTTATAAAAAATATGGAAAGGAAACATGAGTTCATATATACATAATAATGAAATCATACTTTGCCCATAAAACAAAGGCACTTTAACATACCTCATCAAACCATGAATAAATCATAGAAATCATAAGACATAAAGGTTACTTGAGGCATTCATAACATTCTTACGTAGGGAGTAACCCTCTTGGTTACATTTGGAATACCCATCATAGTATATTCCCTAAATCTCTTCAGAGAAACCTTAACGTTTCACTCCTTCGCGTTACCCAATGCATTGGAGAGCTATATCGGGCTCACCCGCCCTTAGTTTATCACGAAACCACCCATTTTCATAACAATTCCCAAGAACCATAACATAAACGTATCACATAAAACATGCATAAAGGAAACATAACATTTCCACATTTCAATCACAATATAACATTTTAGTATATTGAAATAATGAATCCGTTCAAAAAGAAACCATTTCCAAAACCATTTAAAACATTTAATAAGGTGATTTTTGAATCAAAGTGTCCCATACCACCTTGAAGCTTTTAACATGTTAAACCATTAATATCCATATAAATAAATCCTTAAAACCATTTTGAAAACATGGATATTAATAAGAACAAATCATTAAAACATTTAAAGCGATATTTTGGTTAAAGGGTTTTTACCAAAATTAGAGACACTTGAATACAATAATTGAGGAATAACATTTAATCAGAACTTTATAATATCATGAGAATAAATGGATTCATGATATAATATTCCAAAGGACATTATATACACCATATAAGAGTGAATTGGTGCATAACAACAATGAAGTCTCAATAGAGATGTAAAATGTGATGAAATCCCTTATAAAAAAGGTATCCTTAAATTAAGGATAAATCAATCTCAAAATTACGTGTGACAAATATAAATACACCCAATATAATTGGATATTAAGTTTAAAACAATAAAAGGTCATTCACACATATTCAAAGGATGACATATTCAATAACTACATGTTGAACCCAAAGAAATCGAAATTGGGTTAAAAAGTTCCCTTGGTAAAATTCGACAGCCTAACGGCATCACATCAAAATGAGTTGATGAGAGATAAAAAGTGTATCTCATCACTTGGACATAATATTTAAATCAATAATGATATATGAGAACATATCTCAACATAACAATATGTAAATTAAAAGACCCAACAAAAGAAGTATTTTAAAAAAGAGGAGGGTGAAAGGTTCCCTTACCGACATGGGTATCTTTCAAAACATAGGCCCCGTGAAAGAAGGACAATACATCATTGATGTAAATACTCATAAATGAAATAATATTATATAATGAGTAAAATAATGGTCAGTACATACACCACTCAAAGGAAATTGTGGAAAATGTATCATAAATCTCACGGGAATAAAAGTGAGATGAAAAATCACTTACGAAAACTCGGCAGCCTAACGGCGCCACGTAAAACATCCAAAAATGGATTGATGAGATCAAATAGGGTATCTCATCACATTACAACAAAATGTACAGAAAGAGGAATATGAAAGAACATCCCCCATCATAACAAATAGGTGCTTAAAATAAGTGACATAAAGTAGAGTACTTAAAAAGAAAGAGAGAGGTTAGATCTCTTACGAAAATTCCGCAGCCTAACGACGCCACTCAAAACATCCAAAATGGATTTATGAGAGAGAATAGGGTCTCTCATCACATGAAAATAAAAATTACAGTAATATTAATATAAAATATCATCCCAATAACAAGAAAGATGAGCTTTAAAAGGAATGTCATAAAAGTGTGTGTACTTAAAAAGAAAGAGAGGAGTAGGATCCCTTACCTCAGGTCCGACTTGACTCGATCGTTCTTTAACATCCTGAATAATAAACTTGAGTTAATTTATATTTTCTTAAAAAACTTTTTCAAGTTAATTATTCCTTTAATATAACTTATTTCCATGTTATAAACATTATGTAATCATTTAAGTTAATAATGTTTGTTTTGTCGATATTTGGTTCTTAAGTCGAAGGTGGACTTCTTACAATTACATGTTGTTCGTGTGGTCAAAGGTTCTGTATATCCAGAATGACATTCCTGATTTGGATATCATATATATCATATATATCTAGAATATACATGTATTTATAATATCACATAATCATTTAGAGGTAAGAAATGAAATGCACCATTCATGGAGACGGTAAGCCGTACGTACGCATGAACGCTACTTTAATTTCTTTGTCATATTAATGGAATTAAAACTAAATGATAGTTATGTATATTTTAATTCCAGAATTATATTCATCATTTATATGTAACATAAATTATATATATCCATTATAAATATGTACTTATAATAGTACATTACATTTGGGGATAAGAAATGAAATGCACCGTTCATGAAGACGGTAAGCCGTACGTACGCATCAACGCTACTTTCATTTCTATCTCATAAATTAATGGAAATAAATAATAATTATATAGATTTATATTATAATTACAGTATAAAATCATATATAATAACATTAAATCCATCCTTTATACGTCCCACGTATGGCATTAACGAATCACATCACTTTAAGGGGGCGGTTGTCCGCACTTCCTAAAATGAAGATATCGCTTATACCCATAATGGAAGCCATAAAAGTAAGCCACAAATGAAAAATACATAAGATTAAGTAAAACATAAACATATTATATATCATATATAAAAATAGTGACATCATAATGGCCACCTTTGAAGGTGTTAAATGAGTATTGAACAATCATCGTTTCGGGAGGCAGAATTTCGCCATCCACAGAAACCGTATGTTCTTTAACCATTTGATGTAGTTGTGTGAGAGTTTAGCTCGAATAAATATTATAAAAACATCCTAGTATATTTAAGATACTGGTTTTGTTACAAAAAAAGTAAATAAAAAGAGTTTAGGGGGTTGGAGAAGCAAACTAAAACAAATGAACATGAGAGAATGAATTACCTTTAAAAGTGTAACTCCTTTTGATTTGAGCCTAAAGGCTTCCTTTAAAAGGATTCTGCCCAAAGGGAAGCCTATAGGATGTGTAGAGGGATGTGGAGAGAGTAAATGGACAGGGTATGGCCTATCCAAAGGCTTGAGGAGTGTGTGAAATGAGGTAGAGGTGGGGGCCTTTTATAAGAGGAGAGGAGGGTCACTTTTGGAAATCGTGAAACTATTATTTTATTTTCAAAAGTGTTTCGAATTTATAAGGACCCACATTGATATATTTCAAATATAAGATGATAAGGCTTAGAAATATTCCCATACAATAGTTTTGGGACAAGTGTAGGTCTTAGATTTTATATTATCGTTTCATTTTATTTAAACTGTTCATTAATGAGGTCATCGCTGCATCATCATGATGTCATAAATAATTTAATTTATTTAAAGTCTAAAAATTATAACAAAAATACTATGATGTCGGAAATCTTATTATCTTTCCAATGACTATTTATAATCAAAAATTTGATTTTTATAACCCCATGTAAAAATTGTTTTTGTAAAATAACTCAAGTTTGTGTCATTTTTACTTTAACATTAAATAAAAAGTTATTTATGTCATTTCCCAACCAAAGTGGATCCATGGGGTCCCCAAGTTGACCCATGGCTTGTATTGGTCGGTAATGACACAACCAATGAGGTTAGGACATGTGTCAAGTTCATTTCATATTATTAAAACATTATTTTTACCTTAAACTACACTAATTACCTCTAATCGCGATTAAAAACATAATAAGTTACTATTCACCCAAAAATTATTTTTACCCCATTGAACCACATTTTACTTCTTAATGACAACCATGTATGTCGGATTTTTGAAATTCAAAACACAAAGATGTCAAAATTTCATTTAAACGGAAAAATCCGTTTTTATAAGTACCACTTAGTGGTTTCACTATTCATCAAAAATTGATGTTTTTCAGAAAAATCCCAAAAAATCACCCTAAGTTATATTTGATATTCTAAATTCAAAAATGAAGTATATTTTACAAAATTAAAAACATATAAGTCACATTAATTAATTTAATAATTAATTCCCACTGTCAGAGCAAATAGCGTGTTTTTATGAAACAATAAGTATCAAAAGATTGACACTAGTTTAAGTCTGATTTCAAAGTGAAATTAATTCCAACGACCACTATTTTATTTAATGGTAAAAATATATTATAATTTCACTTTAAAACCAATTCAAAAGATAATATAATCATATAAATAAATTATATTAAAAAGAGGTTTTGAATTAAAATACAACATTTTACACTATTCATTAAAAAATGAACTTTATCAGAAAGATACCAAAAATTTACACAAAGTAAATTTTGATGTCCCAATTCTTAAGAAGAGTTTTATTTGGTCCAATATAATGTATAAGAGTGAACAAAACTGTATTTAATGACGGTTCACCATCAAAAGGTGATAAATGAACCTTTAGTGAAAACTAGGGCATATACGCCTAAAATTGAATTCTTTCCGTATTTTAAGCCTTTATCTTTTATTGGATAAATGTAAAAACATTTAAAAACATATATAATAATATTTTAGTTATTTCTATCCATTCCCGCCAATACAACGGCTACATGTTAACTACCATTTAAAATAATATTATTTTATTATTAGAGTGCAACATAAGATTCCCAAGAAACTCGTTGTTGCGTGTTGGGTACGCCATCGAGCATAGCATCCCCTTTAAAGTAATATTAATATTTTATTCAAAAATATTGATAAATATGAAAATTCCATATTCTTTATTTACCTGGGGTGTTACATCCTTCCGCCCTTTTGGGAATTGCGTCCTCGCAATTTTTAAAATTGAGCTTGGAAATATCCTTGAACGTCCCACATCGGAACAAGAGTCGGTAAAACAATCACTTAAAAATAAAGGAAGATAAGTACAGAGTTCACCCGAGTTAACCCATACTAGGACTCCATGTAGGAAAACATGGACATGGATGAGAAAACATAGGGTCATGTTCTGATGGAGAGTGATAGAAAACATGTTTAGGAGAAAGTTAACAATAAGAAAATCACAAACTTTTGATGGGTTAAACGGTATTCAATTAACCAGTAGGAAAAGTTAATAGACAACATTTTTGTTTTAATTTACTTTTTATTGAGGAATTTATTCATAAGGAAAAATAATCACTTATCATGTTGGCTTTCAACTTTTACTATATTCCTTAATCAAACTCATATTTTTTTCCAAAAGACGAGTATTTAGGGAGACTTGTTCGCATTAAGAGTACTATAATCAACTTCTAGAGAACCACCTAATCCACAAAAGAGGACTATATACTTCCCATGTATTTAGGCTTTATCCAAAACCAAAACCAAAAAGGTTAGTACAAGGTCAGATAATCCAGAAAAGGATAACGCTTTAAAAAGAAAATCTATGCTTAATCTCCAAAATTTGTCCAACAAAACCCAAAGTTCAACGAGGACCATCCAATAAAAAATTTGTCCATAAAATTATTCAAAGTAAACCAATATAAGATTGAAACCCAAATATTTTAAGGATTTAGTCACATAGTCTTCCAAGTTAAATCGTAACATTTATCTCCAATCAAAATCAGCTGCTCTTAATGTCTCGTATTGGAAAGTAATTAACCTAATCACATATCCTCGATGATAGGTTAATCATTTCCATAGAGAACCCAAAATAAACTTACTATTGATTCCTAAAATCATCCAACTAAAAGGAATCAGTCAAACTAACCAGGGACTTCACGTAGTCCAGTGGTTGGCGATAAATACCAGTCACACTTTGGTTGTGGGTTCGATTCCCGCAGCTTTGTCCGACGCGACGGGTAGTCACACGGTCTGCGTGTTGTCCTTTTTCCAAAACTATATAATTCTCAAATCATTCCCCAAAAAGGGATAAAATCATCAAAAATGATCATAACTTATTTTAACCTCAAGTTTATCTCATGCCTTTCATTTTCCAGCATATCATATAATAACCCATAATTACCTCAAAAGTAAGGATCATATAAAATCTAATTGTTACCTTTATAATTATTACCTGAACTTCCACATCGATTGGTCATATTGTACATGATAAATCACAGAACATACCAAGGTTCAACTGGTTGATCATGACTCCTTGATAGTTGGTTTAGAACAACCATGAGATTCCTCATTGAATACCCCATTTCATCCAGTCTCTTAATCAAAGAACCACCACAGTTTCCTTTAAACCAATTGTCACTTTGGTGCCTGCTAGATCCATCCATTTACTAAAACCAAAAAGGCCAGTGTGAGTATATCAACAAAACCATCATGTACTAATGAGTAAGATAAACACTAAGATATACTTACTCATTCACTTTATCTAAAACTAGGACTCTTTCTGAAATCCTAACCATTATGGTAATGTCACTTATGCTAAAAGAATACCCTAACCTCTAAAGTTATCTAAACCGACCTTTGATACCAACTACAAGGCCCCATCCTTAAACCTTACTTAATCTTGAGTTATTACAAGATTACACATTGAGGATCTTTTCAGGTTTAGAGTTTTAGAGAATTAGATCATGAAACTTGCATTGCATTCCACATTTAAACAAATTGGTTACATAAAAGACAGTATTAATTCTTCCCATCAACGGAAACATATTGAAAATAAAACATGGATTTTTCTGGACACATCCTTGACATTATCATCACATCATGTACCTTTCCCTTGACCTATGAAAAACATTTCAAAAACATGGGATGAGCATAAAAAGCTCAGTAAGGCTTATAAAAAATTTGGAAAGGAAACATGAGTTCATATATACATAATAATGAAATCATACTTTGCCCATAAAACAAAGGCACTTTAACATACCTCATCAAACCATGAATAAATCATAGAAATCATAAGACATAAAGGTAACTTGAGGCATTCATAACATTCTTACGTAGGGAGTAACCCTCTTGGTTACATTTGGAATACCCATCACAGTATATTCCCTAAATCTCTTCAGAGAAACCTTAACGTTTCACTCCTTCGCGTTACCCAATGCATTGGAGAGCTATATCGGGCTCACCCGCCCTTAGTTTATCACGAAACCACCCGTTTTCATAACAATGCCCAAGAACCATAACATAAACGTATCACATAAAACATGCATAATGTAAACATAACATTTCCACATTTCAATCACAATATAACATTTTAGTATATTTAAATAATGAATCCGTTCAAAAATAAACCATTTCCAAAACCATTTAAAACATTTAATAAGGGGATTTTTGAATCAAAGTGTCCCATACCACCTTGAAGATTTTAACATTTTAAACCATTAATATCCATATAAATAAATCCTTAAAACCATTATGAAAACATTGATATTAATAAGAACAAATCATTAAAACATTTAAAGCGATATTTTGGTTAAAGGGTTTTTACCAAAATTAGAGACACTTGAATACAATAATTGAGGAATAAAATTTAATCAGAACTTTATAATATCATGAGAATAAATGGATTCATGATATAATATTCCAAAGGATAGTATATACACCATATAAGAGTGAATTTGTGCATAACAACAATGAAGTCTCAATAGAGATGTAAAATGTGATGAAATCCCTTATAAAGAAGGTATCCTTAAATTAAGGATAAATCAATCTAAAAATTATGTGTGACAAATATAAATACACCCAATATAATTGGATATTAAGTGTAAAAAAATAAAATGTCATTCACAAATATTCAAAGGATGACATATTCAATAACTACATGTTGAACCCAAAAATATAGAAATTGGGTTAAAAAGTTCCCTTGGTAAAATTTGACAGCCTAACGGCATCACATCAAAATGAGTTGATGAGAGATAAAAAGTGTATCTCATCACTTGGACATAAAATTTACATCAATAAGGATATATTAGAACATATCCCAACATAACAATATGTAAATTAAAAGACCCAACAAAAGAAGTCTTTTAAAAAAGAGGAGGGTGAAAGGTTCCCTTACCGACATTGGTATCTTTCGAAACATAGGCCCCGTGAAAGAAGGATAATACACAATTGATGTAAATACTCATAAATGAATAAATATTACACAATGAGTAAAATAATGGTCAGTACATACACCACTCAAAGGAAATTGTGGCAAATTTATCATAAATCCCACGGGAATAAAAGTGAGATGAAAAATCACTTACGAAAACTCGACAGCCTAACGGCGCCACGTAAACATCCAAAAATGGATTGATGAGATCAAATAGGGTATCTCATAACATTAAAACAAAATGTACAGCAAGAGGAATATGAAAGAACATCCCCCATCATAACAAATAGGTGCTTAAAATAAGTGACATAAAGTAGAGTACTTAAAAAGAAAGAGAGAGGTTAGATCTCTTACGAAAATTCGGCAGCCTAACGACGCCACTCAAAACTTCCAAAATGGATTGATGAGAGATAATAGGGTCTCTCATAACATGAACATAAAAATTACAGTAATAGTAATATAAAATATCATCCCCATAACAATAAAGATGAGCTTTAAAAGGAATGTCATAAAAGTGTGTGTACTTAAAAAGAAAGAGAGGAGTAGGATCCCTTACCTCAGGTCCGACTTGACTCGATCGTTCTTTAACGTCCTGAATAATAAACTTGAGTTAATTTCTATTTTCTTAAGAACCTTTTTCAAGTTCATTATTCCTTTTATATCACTTATTTCCATGTCATAAACATTATGTAATCATTTAAGTTAATAACGTTTGTTTTGTCGATATTTGGTTCTTAAGTCGAAAGTGGACTTCTTACAATTACATGTTGTTCGTGTGGTCAAAGGTTCTTTATATCCAGAATGACATTCCTGTCCTGGATATCATATATATCATATATATCTATAATATACAGGTATTTATAATATCACATAATCATTTAGAGGTAATAAATGAAATGCATCGTTCATGGAGACGGTAAGTCGTACGTACGCATGAACGCTACTTTAATTTGTTTGTCATATTAATGTAATTAAAACTAAATGATAGGTATGTATATTTTAATTCCATAATTATATTCATAATTTATATGTAACATAAATTATAGATATCCATTATAAATATGTACTTATAATAGTACATTACATTTGGGGATAAGAAATGAAATGCACTGTTCATGGAGACGGTAAGCCATACGTACACATGAACGCTACTTTAATTTCTATCTCATACATTAATGGAAATAAATAATAATTATATAGAGGTATATTATAATTACAGTATAAAATCATATATAATAACATTAAATCCATCCTTTATACATCCCACATATGGCATTAACGAATCACATCACTTTGAGGGGGTGGTAGTCCGCACTTCCTAAAATGAAGATATCGCTTATACCCGTAATGGAAGCCATAAAATTAAGCCACAAATGAAAAATACAGAAGATTAAGTAAAACCTAAAAATATTATATATCATATATAAAAATAGTGGCATCATAATGGCCACCTTTGAAGGTGTTAAATTAGTATTGAACAATCATTGTTTCGGGAGGCAGAATTTCGCCATCCACAGAAACCGTGTGTTCTTTAACCATTTTATGTAGTTTTGTGACAGTTTAGCTCGAATAAATCTTATAAAAACATCCTATTATATTGAAGATACTGGTTTTGTTACAAAAGAAGTAAATAAAAAGAGTTTAGGGGGTTGGAGAATCAAAATAAAACAAATGAACATGAGAGAATGAATTACCTTTAAAAGTGTAACTCCTTTTGGTTTGAGCCTAAAGGCTTCCTTTGAAATGATTCTTCCCAAAGGTAATCCTATAGGATGAGGAGAGATATGTGGAGATAGTAAATGGGCATGGGATGGCCGAGCCAAAGGCTTGAGGAGTGTGTGAAATGAGGTAGAGGTGGGGGCCTTTTCTAAGAGGAGAGGAGGGGCACTTTTGGAAATCATGAAACTATTATTTTATTTTCAAAAGTGTTTCTAATTTATAAGGTCCCACATTGATATATTTCGAATATAAGATGATAAGTCTTAGAAATATTCCCATACAATAGTTTTTGGACAAGTGTAGGTCTTATATTTTATATTATCGTTTCATTTTATTTAAACTGTTCATTAATGAGGTCATCGCTGCATCATCATGATGTCATAAATAATTTAATTTATTTAAAGTCTAAAAATTATATAAAAATACTATGATGTAGGAAATCTTTTTATCTTTCCCATTACAATTTATAATAAAAAATCTGATCTTTATAACCCCATGTAAAAATTGTTTTCGTAAAATAACTCAAGTTTGTGTCATTTTTACTTTAACATTAAATAAAAAGTTATTTATGTCATTTCCCAACCAAAGTGGATCCATGGGCTCCCCAAGTTGACCCATGGCTTTTCTTGGTCGTCCATGACACAGAAAATGAGGGTAGGACATGTGTCAAGTTCATTTCATATTATTAAAACATTATTTTTACCTTAAACTACACTAATTACCTCTAATCGCGATAAAAAACATAATAAGTTACTATTCACCAAAAAAATATTTTTATCCCATTGAACCACATTTTACTTCTTAATGACAACCATGTATGCCGAATTTTTGAAATTCAAAACACAAAGATGGAAAAATTTCATTTAAATGGAAAAATCAGTTTTTATAAGTACCACTTAATGGTTTCACTATTCATCAAAAATTGATGTTTTTCAGAAAAATCCCAAAAATTCACCCTAAGCTATATTTGATATTATGAATTCAAAAATGAAGTCTATTTTACAAAATTAAAAACATATAAGTCACATTAATTAATTTAATAATTAATTCCCGCTTTCAGAGCAAATAGCGTGTTTTTATGAAACAATAAGTATCAAAAGATTGGCACTAGTTTAAGTCTGATTTCAAAGTGAAATTAATTCCAATGACCACTATTGGATTTAATGGTAAAAATATATTATAATTTCACTTTAAAACCAATTCAAAAGATAATCTAATCATATAAATAAATTAGATTAAAAAGAGGGTTTGAATTAAAATACAACATTTTACACTTCATTAAAAAATGAACTTTATCAGAAAGATACCAAAAATTTACACAAAGTAAATTTTGATGTCCCAATTCTTAAGAAGAGTTTTATTTGGTCCAATATAATGTATAAGAGTGAAAAAAACTATATTTAATGATGGTTCGCCATCAAAAGGCGATAAGTGAACCTTTAGTGAAAACTAGGGCATATACGCCAAAAATTGAATTCTTTCCATATTTTAAGCCTTTATCTTTTATTGGATAAATGTAGAAACATTTAAAAACATAAATAATCATATTTTAGTTATTTCTATCCATTCCCGCCAATAAAACGGCTACATGTTAACTACCATTTAAAATAATATTATTTTATTATTAGAGTGCAACGTAAGATTCCCAAGAAACTCATTGTTGCGTGTTGGGTACGCCATCGAGCCTAGCATCCCCTTTAAAGTAATATTAATATTTTATTCACAAATATGGATAAATATGAAAATTACATATTATTTATTTACCTGGGTTGTTACAGTTATAACCCCATATGCCTCTTAAATAGATCAATAATGTAGTGTTGGAAATAAGTTTTCAACAAAAAATTCAACTATAAAAAATGAATACATTTTTATCAAGATATTCCTTAGTCATTAGGTATACTAAATTTTATAATTTCTTTATTACCATGGCCACTATATCTTTTTATAGACCAAGGTAATTTTATCTTTAGGAATAAAATTAGAATAAAATATATTAGATAATTTTTAAAAATTATTTTAAATATTGAATACAATTTAATACATATAAAACCTCTATGTTCAGAGAATTAATTTTGATACAAACTCATGTAACACACAAAATCACATTTTAACCTTAATCATTGTAATTAATTTTTACGTTTTTCACACATAATTAATTTTAAAAATTAATTTTATAATATTTTAGATATTAATTATTATTATTAAAAATAGTGAATAAATTTTTATAAACTCTATTTAATGATGTGGTAGAATCTTATTTAAAATTATTCCTGTAGATGCGACTGGAAACCAGGGTTTCAAAAGAAAATAGTCAATTATTTACAATGTTATTATATAAAATTTGAAATTTAAAATAATTATAATGAACTAAATTGGAATAAAATATATAAAATTTATCTAATTGTACTGTAATAGAAATATAAAATTTCATTTATCTTCATAAATAATTAAAATGAAAAGACAGTTTTCAATTAAAATTTAGTATTTTCACAATTCATCAAAAAAATGTAACACTTTTGAATAATTCACCCTATGATTAGTTTTAGAATATTATATATAAAATGGGAATTATTTTTCAAAACAATTTTATAAAATAGAAATATATTATTTTAATGTTAGTGTCCCTAATAGCCAAAAAATAATGTTTCAGAAAAAATACAGTTTTGGAGAGAAAAATTGGCTTTATTAATATCTATTTTCTAGAAAACACATAATTTTCATGATATTCATTATATTAAATATTTAAGATATAAATAAAATTCAACAAAATTAATTTGATTAATTTGTTGAAGTTAAACACACTTGAATGCATAAAAATAATTTTGTTGAAAAATATTTCATTTTTTCGAAAGGATTTTATTTTTACATCCAATAAATTGGACACCAATGAATATATTATTTGTGTTAACAATATTGAATTTTTTTAATTTATTCTATTTATATTATTCATTTCAATGACAATGTGATTACTATTATACGAAAAAAAAAATCATAATGTTAGTTCAAGTTTTGTTTAAACTAAATGTTACATATAAAGAAATGTAAACATTGTATTACATAGAATGTTAGAAAATAATATTAATGAGTTTAATAAAAGATAAAAAATGTTAAGAGTAACAAAAAATATCTAAGAGAAAAAATTTATTTGAAAAATATTAAAAAATATCAGTGTCTTATATTATACATCTATGTAAAATGGATTTCACCAAACAAATTCATCTCAGTCATCAATGATTAACATTTGAAAATTAAAATATAGAAAAACAAATATAAAAAATGGATAATATAAATTTTTATTGAAATAGGGAAAGAGATGTGAGAATTTTATTAGGAATAACACATATTAGTTTTCCAAATAAGAGAACATAAGTGGGATTCAAAAAATGTAAATTTAAGAAAAAATAATGTCAAAATACATATGGAGAGTGATAGAAAATATTCATCACCGAAAAGTGGGAAATCTAAATAAGGATAATTAACACAATACCATAAACCAAATAAGAATTAAAAATTCCACTTATATCATAAAAAATATTTAAAACCGAATAAAATTTACCTTCATGATAATTTTTTAATGTTGGGTAATTTTTAAGAGAATATATACATACACGATTAAAATCCATTACAGAAAAAAAATCTCACACTTGGGTTCTACCCTGATCAATTTCCACCTAATATATTACTCCAAGAAATAAAGGTAAACTTTTTATGACTAATGTTATAAATTATCTTATAATAAAAAAATAAATTATAAATAAGTTTGTCAATCTTTAGATATCATCACAACAAGATGGTTTGAATAGGTCAAAAAATATGCATAAATCATAATATGTTTAAGTAATTAATTATTCCCTAAACCATCAACAAATGTTCAACTAAAACCATTTTATAAATGGTTTTATTTGTAATCCTTAAATAATGAAAAATTTCTACATAATTTTACCAAATTTCCCAAAATCAACTTATCATTAAACCACCATATATCATAAAGTGGCCCTTTATTGTCACATAACACACATTAGAATAACTTAGTCATGCATTTTCTTCAATAATTGTTGTGACATTGATTACCATAAAACCAAAATGAAAGCAAACAAAATTACTCATTACATGAATAGAACTATAGAGTATATAATATTTTTCAACAATTCAATAATTATGTAAACTCCACTAGGGATAAAATATAACTCTTTTTCCATAAATCAATAATATTCTCAAATAGAATAAGTACTATCTAATATAATTTTTTCATATTCAACATCACTTTATCCCAACATCAATATATCAATATCCAAATCATATTAATGGTTATATTCTCTTAATCAAAATATCTCAATGCTAATAATTAACTTTTCGAGGACATCATAACTAGTCAATATATTTTTGAAAATATTTAATAAAAAAATTATATTATAGAAAAATTATATATTTAATGATTCATGTAACATAATTCAAGAATTAAATTACATAGAAACTTTAACAATTCAATTTAATTATGAAACCATTAACTAGGATTCATCATCTTATGCCTTTATACCTTTCTGCAACATTATAAAATATGAATCATTTCTTTTCATTCATCATAATCAATTTAATCATGGAATAAACAAAACTATTCAAACATACCATTCCTTTCTTATTTTATTTTTAGTCTCTTCCTCATCAGAAATATAACCATTTCACATTCCACATTGCTGATTCCCTACACAAGATTTCTCCATAGTACATTAGTTAGAAAATTACCATAATCCACTAATTTTAAAAAATATTCCTCTGATAATACTTTATAGAGGTTATAATCCGATATATTTTGTTAACTGAACTATTCATTTTTCCTCGAAAATTAATTATATTGCATACTTTTTCCAGACTCAAAACATCTTGTCATTCCTCTAAGATATTAATATGGGATCTCTTCCCAACATTATTAAAATATAGGAAAGTGAATCTTATTTCCTATATGTTATAAATTACATGAATAATAACCAAAATATAGTATTTTTCGAATGGTGAGGTTGATATTTCATTAAGGTTAATGTTTCTAATCATGTCCCATGATAAATGATTAGGTATAATCACAATATTCTTCCCTCTAGTGATTATTTCATTAGGAGCCTCATTAGAAGCTTGTTGATCACATTCAATGTTATCCAAAAAATTTTATGGTTCCTTCCATTGGCTAAAACCAAAAATAATTGTGTTAGTGACAGTAATAATAGTGAAGAAACAAATTATTATGAAAAATTAGTTATATGATACCTATATACTAACACAATTTTATTTATATATGAAAACCATAGCCATTCATGTAACGACCCAATAATTTTTTAACGGTAATTACTTTCTTATAAATATGTTAAAATCACATTAACTAATAAGTGCTATGGGACCCTTAAAAAATAAGTTTCACTTCAGTGATGTGAATTTCAAAAATCCGACATACACAGTCACGATCGGTAAGTTATTTAGAGTCTAATAGGGAAAACATAATTTTTGGTGAATAGTAACATACCCTTATGAATAGTAGCATACCCTTATGAATAGTTATATACCCTAATGAATAGTAACCTTACCTATTATAATATATAAATAACATTCATTTTGAAATTATGATATACCTATATTTTAGAATAATTTAATGAATGTTTCAAAACTAGTTTTTAATAATAAATTTTGATTTGAATTAAATTTTAAAATAATAATATTTAGAAAATTATTTTTGAAAAATGTAATTCATTTATGGATAATACATGATGAAAAATGGTTAGGGTGAATTTTTGCGACTTTTCTGAAATACTTGATTTTTTGTTGAATAGTAAAATACGGTAATTTACTGTATATATACATTATAATATAAATAGACTATTCCAAGAATCATTGATGATGTCACCACCCTTAATCCGAATTAACATGATAAAATTACTATTACGGGTCAGGGAATACTTACTTTTACTTGTGTTGTGAAGAAATAATAAATTAATGAGTTTTATATTAAGAAATCCTCTCTCTCCTCCACTATAAAAACCCCCTCTCACCCCCTCTTCCAATCACTCCTCTCAAGCCTTGTTCCTTATTCAAATTCTGGCCAAATACCCTCCAAACCTCCACTCCCACGTCCAGTAGGATTTGGTCTCATTAAAAGAACAAAAACTCTCCCTTAAAGAGGTTCTCAAGGATGTTTTGTTCAAGAGGTAAATTCACCTTTTCAGTTCTTTGTCATTCCTTTCAAGTTCATTTGTTTTCTTTTTCTATTACCTCTCTTTATAGAAATTTTGTGATGACTCCAGTACCTTATATGTACTGAAATTTTTTCATGATAGTTGAATGAGTTATCATCAACTCCCCCTTTTTACCTTCTTTTATACTTGTAGCAAGAACACCATCCGAGATGTGTCAACTTTACACATTCAAGGACGATGGACTTTCAATTTCTTTTATCGTTCTAAATTCTTGTCATGAAAAGATTCTTGTTATTGTTGAACCATATTATTATATATAATATTACTTATTTTAGATTCTATAATCCATTTGTTCAAATGGTGTTAGGTTATAATGAATAATGAGTTGGTTGTAATCAAAACCCAAAAATTAACCGAAACAATTATCATTAATGTTCTATATGATAATTCATCCTCATTACATGTAACCAAGTTATATAAATGAAAAATAACACCTATTTATGTTCATAAATAATATATAATTTCAATTCTGGAGATTTACATCCATTTCACTTCATTACTTAAAAAAAAGTGAACCAAATATGAAAATAAGAGAAATGAACACCCCATAATGACGAAATTTAATAAAATATCTTGTCAATAAAGACATTAATGAACTAACCATAATTATGGTAAACTAAATACATGTCTAATAGGTTCTAAAATCAGTTATTAACAAGTATAATTTCATATTCTTGGAGCTTAAGTACAAGGGCGGAACATGTTTGGAGTTAAGGTAAGGGTTTTTTCAACCCGAACATCCATTTTTATTCGGGATACTTTCATTATATAATTACCTAAATTAAATTATTATGTATTGTTCTTTACTCATCATATATTCTGTGTGAGTATCATATATATGTGTCAAAACCATAACCCTTCCTTATTTTATGGATAGTTACATATTTTAAAAGGAACTTTCAAAATTGTTTCCAAAATCAAAGCCCGGTTCATGGGAATTTCTCAAATTCTTACCTATATTCAAGGGCACTCAATAATATTTTTTGGAAACCATTATATTTATAAAATCACTCATTTCATTATGAAAATACTATCTTTCCTCACTTCTGGTTTGATACAAAGAGTTTTCCAAAATAACACTTCTTTTCAGAATAAAAGAGTATTTATCTCAAGAATTGCATAATGATTTTATAAGAGTGTTTTTGTCTAATTCAACACTCTTGTTGATTCCATTGTATTATTGGGTTTAAAAATTTCTGAATTAATCTACCATATTTTATTTAATTGTTTATAAATAACTCTATTGTAGATGATCTGTCCTAAAACCATTCACCATGTTATTCTGAATGGTTAGTGTTTATGTTCTATAATTGGGGAATGTTTGTTACATATCATATGGCAGTCTCAATATGAATTAATATGTTGTTTATGTTTATCTATGCTCATATAAGTAATTTATTGGACTTATTATGTGATGGGTGGGGCCGTATATATCCCCCGATAAATCGGTAGGTCTTATGAGACAAATAGACATGGAATTGCCCGAGGCCTTTCCCAATGTGATATAGATTTTGGTCGAGGCATTAATCATTAGACGTCTTGGCCGAGGCCTTGAAAAAATGTTTCAGAATGTTCAGTATTATTAATTCCATCATTATGAGTTCAGCTATTGATATTTCATGTGGTTATTCGACTAGTAGAATACCCATGATTATGTTTTATTATGGCATTATTTACTCAGCTCAAATTCCTGCCATAATGTGTTCAAGTTAATTATTAAAGGAATGTGTTTTCAATTATTCACCATGTCTAATGTTTATATTATCTTCTGATTTATTGCATAATCTTACTGAGAGTTTGAGCTCACCACTTTCTTATGTTTCATTTTCTCAAGACATGAATAAGTATTTTATGAATGACTTTCAAACATAATCTATGAGATGTGATGACTCTAGTGGAATAAAGTAGTGTTGTTTTTCCTTTCCTTATGTAAATTTGAACTTATGTATGCATCTTGTTCCCAATAATACTAAACTACTTGGTTATTTTGGATTCATATTCCTTGTATGTATTCCAACGTTATCAAATAAGGCACTGACTCTGGGCAACTGGGGTCGGGTCCTTATAGTTGGTATCAGAGGAAGTTTAGTAGAATACATGGAAACTAGATTTAGAAAACATAGAATTAGGGAAGAGTCCCTAATTTATTATTTGAGGATATACATACAATAACATCCTGGTATTTTGGTAAGAAATAGATTATGTGTATCTTTCAAGCAATAAATCCCTGTCTGGATATGAGCAGGTAGAGGCAGCTCGGACACAAATGTTTCTAGGGGTAAAACCCGAAAACACCGCTTTGAGCTGGACTCAAATGGGAAATGGTGAAAGAAAATGGGCCTTGATGCACTCTTGGTTACGAAACTCCTGGGAGATATGCTTAGGATAATTCACATTTTCATTACAAGCTATTATGAATGATTCAATGTAAAATATTCCTCAAAGAAACCATATTTGTGAATATGGGATTAGCCATTCGTTGGATCTCATTTTTTTTCTAAGAATTTTGTTAGGTTAAGATTATACGTTATGATTCATAACCTAATATAGTTATGCCATTATCTGGGGATGGAACCAAGTGGATGGAATGGAAAACGCACAAACACATGTGTCCCTTGTAGGGATTTTCCTCCGATGTAAGATAATGATGTTGGCTACGGTGTTGTGACTGGTGCTGAGAAACTCATAAACAAACTACGACAAATTAATTAGGTTATGAATAATATCCTTACCCGTATAGAGCATCCGGATCCACCATGTGGATGAGGCATGTTAGATCGCATAATGCGACAAAAGCCTCTGTCATTTAACAGGACTACAAACCCGTTTGTAGCAAAGTAGTGGATATGTTCTCCTGGGAAGATATTTCGCAATTTGGGATGTAATGAAAGAGAGAAGGTTTTCATGGAGGTATATTGTCTATCAGGAGATGAAGATTAGTGGTGGTCATTAATCCAAAACAAAAAAGGAGGAGGATGAAATAGAAGAGATGGAATGGAGGGATTTTAAGGAAATATTCTTTGAAAAATATTTCCCTCGAGAACAAAGAGCAGATATATAGAGGTAATTCTTGAATCTGAGGAAAAAGGAGGATGAAAATGTTTCCAAGTATGAAGCTAACTTTACAAGGCTGTCAAGACACGTTGTAGACGACATACGAAATCCAAGGAGAAAAATCGATCAATTCTTTGATGGCCTAAATCTATTCCTCTGGTGAGCACTAGTCTCCCAAAACCTTTCATCATATGAGGACATCGTTTCACGTGCTATCATGACTGAAAAATAATTCTCCAAGTCTTATGACATTAAGATAAATCATGAAAAGAAGAGGGCTGCTGAAAACAATGGGAAAGTAAATAAGGAAACAGGGAAGAAGGGAAGAGTATAATTTCCACCATGTGACAATTTTGGAAGGAAACACCCTGGTGTGTGCTTAAGAGGAAAAGGAGTATGCTACAAATATGGTCAGAAAGGCCATCTTACTGGTGATTTCAAAGGAAATAAGGAATCCAATGATGTTAGATGCTATAATTGTCATGAGATGGGGCACTATGCTAATAATTGTCCAAAATGTAAAGGAAATATGCAATAGAATAGGCCAATGGAGAAAGGACAAGCATATGACATCACAACAGCAGAGGTTTATGTTCTGCGTGACATGGTGGCAGGTACTTTGACCGTTTCCTCAAGCTTAACCAATGCATTATTTGATTTTGGATCATTGTATTGTTTCATATCTTACCAGTTTTCGATGAAAATTAGATATTTACAATTTGATTTAAAAAGGGAGTTGTCAGTCAAAACTCATAAGGGAAGTATCATTGCTATAAAGTTTTGTGATTCAATTCCCATTAGGGTATACAAATGTTATTTATCTGATAATATCATCGTCATAACCAAGATTGAATTTGATATAATCCTCGGTATAGATTGGCTTTCGGATCATGATGAAAAAATTTATTGTAAGAAGAAGGAGGTTACAATTTTTGATGACGATGATAAAGAACACCTTATCATTAGTGCAGAATCATAACCACCAAATTCTTATCTAGATCCACCCCAGTAGCTCAACTAAATTCTATTATTTGGGAGGAAGATAATTAAATAACTATGGTTGTGGAAAGGAATGTTCAAATATAAGATGTACCTATTGTGAGAGAATATGTTCATGTCTTTCTAGAAGATTTACCAGGACATCCTCTAGAACGAGAAATTGAGTTTTCCATTTATTTAATTCTTGGTTCAAGGCCCATATCGAAGACCCCTTATAGAATGGCCACTATGGAATTAGTTGAACTAAAGAAACAACTAGAGGAATTGAGTAATAAGGTATTTATCCACCCTAGTTTTTCTCCTTGGGGAGCCCCTGTCCTTTTTTAAGATGAATGATGGATCTATGAGGTTATGTATCGACTACAGGGAGATCAATGCTATAACAATAAATAAAAAGTATCCCCTACCTCACATTGATGATTTATTTGACCAACTGCATGGAGCTCAATAATTTTCAAAGATTGGCCTTCGATATGGATATCATCAGTTGAGTGTGAAGAAGGAAGACATTCTGAAAACAGTATTTTGAACCAGGTATGAGCATTACGAGTTTACAGTAATGACTTTTGGATTGACCAATGCACCATATGTCTTCATGGATCTAATGAACTGAGTTTTCAAGGAATATCTTGATGATTTTGTAGTGGTATTTATTGATGATATCTTGGTATACTCCAAAAGCAACGAAGACCATAAAAATCACTTGCGCATTATCCTGAAGACTCTCAGAAGATAAGAATTATATGGGAAGATTAGCAAGTGTGAATTCTGGCTTTAGGATATTTCTTTTCATGGCCATATTTTTTCTATAGAAGTAATCATAGTTGATCCTGCAAATACAAAGGTAATCCAATATTGGCCCACACCAACAAACATAATTGAGGTACGTAGTTTTATTGACTTAACAGGTTATTATTGGCATTTCATGCAGAATTGTTTCAGACTGGCTAACCCAGTAATGAAGATCACACGTAACGGGGTTAAATATGTTTGGAAAAAATATTATAAAGAATGTTTCTAAGAACTGAAGAGAAGATTAGTCAATGCTCTTATATTGACTCTACCATCAGGGAATGATGGGTTTTTTTATAGTGATGCGTCAAAGAAAGGAATTGGTTGTTTCCTTATGAAAAATGATAGGGTTATTTCTTATGCATCACAATAACTAACAATAAATGATAAAAAATACCCTACTCATGATCTTGAGTTAGCTGCTGTAATCTTTTCTTTGAAGATATAGAGACATTATCTCTATGGTGAAAAATGTGAGATTTATACTGATCACAAGAGTTTGAAGTATATTTTATCACAGAAATAACTCCACATGAGGAAAAATATATGGCTTGAACTACTCAAGGATTATGATTGCACAATACACTAACACCTGGGGAAGAAAAATAAGGTGGAAGATGCTTTGAGCAGAAAGGATCAGGGAGTTTTGAACAAGATGAGAGTTGAAAGGGATCATATTTTCATGGATATAGTAAATATGGATATGGGAATAACCATGGAAGGGGAAACATCAATGCTTTTTAAAATGGTTTCCAAACAACCTTTACTATAAAGGATAAAAAATTATCAGGCAGATGATGAGGAGTTTCAAAAGAAGATTGAATCTGTGAAGGATGAGAGATTGAGTGACTTCGTATATGAAGACGAAAATTTGAAATTTTGGGAAGAGACTTTGTGTTCCCGATATACCTGATCTAAAGAGGGAATTATTGGATGATGCTCAGAGTTCCAATTTCTCTATACACCTTGGTAGCACTAAGATGTATGGATATTTGAAGGAACATTTTAGGTGGGAAAACATGTAACACCCCAAGATTTTATGAAAAATATTCTTTTTAATTTCATTAATGTCTTGTGTTGTACGCTACACCAAAAGGAACTTGCTCAACATGCATCCTTGACTTTCCTTGTATTACACGCAATCGCGACCTTCCTCGATAGCGTTTCTAGTACGCAATACCGAGTTTCACTAAACAACGATATGCTATTAAAATATTATTAAAACTAGCCGTTATGAATAGTAATAACCAATTTTTGAAATTTTGTAAATTTTATTTTTTCAAAATGGACTTCATTTTTGGATTCGGAATATCGAAATTATCTTAGGGTGAAATTTTGGTACTTTTCGGATAAATTTCATATTCTGATGAATAGTGAAAATCACTAAATTTTAATTAAAAACAAAATTTTCAATCAAATTAATTAATAGTGATAAATTATTAATTTGATTGTTTTTAAAGTATATTTAGAATATATTTTTACAATTTAATACAATGTTGGTCATTGTATGTAATTTCACATTTAAACCAGACATAAACAAGTGTCAGTCTTTTGATAGTTATTATCTCTTAAGAACACGCTATTTGTTTTGACGATGGGAATTAATTTTTAAATTAATTAATGCAACTGATATATTTTTAATATTATTTTTTGAGTTAGGACATCTAAATTATCCAACAGTGAATTTTTCATAATTTTCCGAGACAATCGAATTTTGGGGTCAAAATAAAATACCGTTTAAATATATAATGTGTTTTATGAGATCATAATGCCCCAATAGTGATTTAATAAAATATTATAAACATTATGTTATGCCAATATATGTTTTATATTTAAAATTATGTGATTTTTTATTTTTTATTTATTTATTTTATAAATCTTTAGTGGACCCTTCAAGGCTTAAAAACATTTTGTCTTTTTAAATTGTTTTCTTTGAGAGTGCGAGTCACCTCCACATAATAAACCCTATTATTTTAAGATTTTTAGAGAGTGGCCTCATAACATATTCTTTTCCACTACCCTTTGGAAAAAAAATGGGAAAAACCATGGGTGGGTTTGTGGTTTTGATTAGTTTAATGTGTGGTGACCCAAACTTAAATAATAAAGAATTCCCTCTCCTTTCCTTTATAATTCCATCAAAGATCCCACTTCCTATTCACTCAGAGCCTTTGGAGTTTGACCATCCCCTGATATTATCTCTCCATAATCCTCCCAAGGTTAGGCAAGCTCCCAATAAGCCTCTCTCAAGCCTCTCCCAAGCCTTTGGGATCACAAATCCAAGTAAATGATTTATTCCTTTCTCATTTTTGTCTAATTTTCGTTAAGTTGTTATGCCCTTTGGTTTTCAATAAAAAATGTTGGGGTATGATTTAAAACCTCCCCATACTTCAATAATTATTTTTGGATGATGGTAAACCCATTTATCCCTCATTAATGCCTCCCATGTACACCCATTACCATGCCGAAATTCTGTGAGTGATTTCTCACTCCTCTTTTACATCCATGTAATAATTTTGTATTATGAATCTAAATTAAATTAATTTTGTTGGGACATTTATCTATATGACCCCCTTACTATAAATTTCATTTACATATGATGAGACTCCATTTTCTATCTTATCAACCATTTCCATGAATCCTTATGTGACGCCGTTATGTTGGTGAAATTGCACCACGTTTTCCCAAGCCAAGATCATTCTGTAGTGAATACCATACACATGGATTTATCAAGGGTATTCACCTTTATTAACATATACATATATAATGGTACTATAATGTACTTATTACAAAATACATAATCTTGAAATAACATATGGTTCTGATTTATTCTATATTATATGATCCATGTGACACACTTATTCATGAAATGAAATGTTTCAGAAGGGTGCGACCTGATAGCGTTCCAATGCATTGGGTAAATTATAGTATCACAATACATCATGTGAAATGGGTTTTAACTTATGCTAATTCAATTGAAATAGGTTTTGACTCATGCTTCATGTGCAATGAGGGTTTACTCATGCACCATGTGCAATGAGCCATGGATCATGCTAATTCCATGTTAAGTGTAGTTGCCACATTTCCATGTTATGATTATCATGAATTATCATTCCTTTATGTTCATGTTTCTCCTGTTCTCCATTTATATTTCTATTATCTTACATGTATTATATTCTTCATGTTATTATATTTTTTTCCCTTACTGGGATTTATAGCTCACCCTTTTCTTATGCATGTTCTCAGGTTGTCCCATGCAATGCTAAGTACGAGGGAATGTAGTTGTCATGTAAAGGATGTTTTAATTAAGATGTTGTGTTCTATGATTTATGTTGTTATGTAATGTTCCTAAGCCCCAAATACACTAGACATATAAATTTTACATGTTGTATCATTTGTTGGTTTTATATAATATATCAGGTTTAAGTGTGTAATAAAGAGCAGGGTTGTTATAATCTATTACATGAACTATCACCATTCATCATTAAATTAATAAATTCTAACATAATATTGGTGTTATATAATTATTTAAAATACTAAATAATTAAATAGACCAACTGATTATTTTTTATAAACCTATCATTTTTTCTAATGATCAATGCAACACAACCAAGTAAAAACAAAAATGAAAAAACAAAACAAGGAAAATCACAAGAAGGAACCTTGATCTGATAGATTCAATATTGACATGATTATACAGTAGAGACCAATATAAAAAACACTTCAATGGAATAATTTGTAAAGGAGGATAATACCAATGTAAAGAAACGTAATAGGGATAAATCAACAAACCGCTACGTCCAAAGGTGATGATATCACTCTGGATCCATTGTGAGTTTCCTTGGGATCAATATGAGGGGATGAAACTTTTTTTATTACACTACATATAACTAATTTTAATGATAATTTCACAGAATTTATCCCATTTACACATTGTGTATTCCATCATAATGGGTAATGGAAAAAATCTTATCCCCCAGTGTTAATTTTATCTGTGATTGACAATAAAAATTATGTAATTTATTTCTAGTGCGTATTAATTTCACTTCATGAACCTGGTTTGTAATTATTCCTTGTAATATTTACATGCCATGTAACATGTTTATGGTATGTAAATTCGCTAAAAATAGTATAAGGACCCAAATTTAAACATTACTTATTCTTGATTTAAGTTAATAATTCACATTGTAGATATTTTTATGTTTAGATATTTAGAGAACTCGGTTATAACTTATACATAACCACTTGAATATTACAAGTTGACACTTATACTCACTATCCATTTTTTTCATAAAACAAAAATTCATACAAAAATAAATATGTATATTTTCTTGTTTTAGACAACATGAGTTTTCCTTGATCCCATCATTGACCCTATTCATCTTTATGTCCCGTGAAAAATATTTCAAAACATGGGATGAGCATAAAAAGTTTAGTAATGGATAAATAAAGTAGGAAAACTATTATTTATTCAAAAAAACATGTAAACCATAAATAAATTATCATAATGTAATACTTTTTATGTTAAATAGGTAGCATAAACACTTCATTGAATATAAGCTCAATACTTACCGTTTTTGTAACCAAAAGATTACCATAAAGCGCATTGAAAACAATGCATTGCATATAAAAGTAACATGGTATATAAACATACATAAATGGAACAAAATTATTGTCTTCATTGACACATATCACTAAATCTAATAGCCATAATTCCTTGAGGATATAACATAACCACCTGTCCTTGGTTTATAATGGAACCACCCATCATTGGGTTTATCACATAACCACCCATTATTTCGTTTATCAAATAACCAACCATACAATGAACAAGAACCATAAAATAATCAAAACACATAAAAAAGAATAAATGAAAAATAATGTTTCCATATTACAATCACAAGATATCATTTGAAGATATTGATATAATCAGTTCATTTATAAAATTCAAAAGGAAGAGTTTTCAATCAATGTTTCCTATACCACTATAAAACATTTGAATGGAATTTACCCTTTAAAACACTCATGTAAATATTAGTAAATACTTAAAAACATTTTGAAGAAATTAAAATTAATGAGAATTATTTTGAAGAATAAATCATTAAAACATTTAAAACAATGTTTTAGTTTAAGAGTCCCTTTCCACATGAGAAATAATTTAATAAAAATAATTAAGGAATAAAATCAAAAAGGAATTTAGATATCATGAGAATATACTACTTCATGATATAAATATTAAAAATGGTTGTATAAACAAATTATAGGACAATAGGGTGAATAACAACAATAAATTCTTTAATGAATGGAGATTGAGACAAAGTCCCGTACAAAGATAGTATCATTATATTAAGGATAAATTTTGTGTGAAAAATATAAATACACTCCAAATAATGGGATATTATGTGTAGAAAAATTATAGGTTATTCACAGCTATTCATTTCACAACATAATCAAGAATTATAAGATTAACCCAAACAATGTAAATTGGGTTAATAAGTTCCCTTATGAAAAATTGACCGCCAAAAGATGTCACTTAAAAATTTAGAAAATGAGTTAAGGACAAAAAAAGATTCTCTCATCACTTGGACAAAAAATTTACATAAATATGTATATAGAATAAAATATCTCAATTTAAGAATATTGATATTAAAATACATAACATAAAAGAAGTCTTTGACTAAAATAGGAGGGTGAAGGGTTCACTTACCTTGTGTCTGACCTCACTCATTAATTCTTTAATTAATTGAATAATATAATTAAGTTAATTTTAACTTTCTTAAAAAACATTTTCATGTTTATTATTTCTGTTTTATCACTTATTACAAAGTTATAAAAATTACATAATTATTTATGTTAATATTGGTCATTTTGTTGATATTGGGTACTTGAGTAGAAAATGATCTTCTTATAATTAAAATTTGTCCTTGTGGTCAAATTTCCAATATATACAGAATAGTACTCATATATATATATATATATATCATATATATCACATATATATGTATCTATAATATTCCATATCATTTCTAGATAAGAAATGAAATTCACCGTTCATAGAGATGGTAAGCCGTACGTACGCATGAATGATACATTCATTTCTATTTAATATTTAATGGAATGACAATATAATGATAAAAAGGTATATTATACTTAAATTTTAATATCATATTATATATATATTTCATATGTCCATTAACTCCATCCTTTATATATTAAATTTATGGCATGAACGAGTCATATCACTTTGAGGGGGCGGTAGTCTGCGCTTCCTCAAATGAAATTATCATGTTTACACATCATAAAAATCATAAAGGTATGTTCTAAATAAAAATTAAATAAGAATAAAGAATATATAATCATAATATATATCTTATAAATACAGTGAAATCATAATGTCCAACATGAGATGTGGTAGGAGATAATTGAACAATCATCGTTTCGTGGGGCAGTAGTTCGCTGTCTATAGAAATAGTATGTTCTAAAAACATTAGATGGAGGTGTATGTGAGTGTAGGTAAAATAAAACTCATAACAACATCATAGTATACTTATTATAATAGTTTTGTCATATAATAATGTACTAGAGATATTTTAGGGAGTTAGACAAGGATAATAAATGGAAGAAGCATGAGAGAATACATTACATCAAGCTAGTTAACTAACTCCTTTTGATCTAATAAAAAAAGGAATCCATGAATTTCCTTAAGGAGAAGGTAAGGATTCTATGAGGAATATAGGGATGTTGAGAGCTTATTAGAGGAGATTTTGGATTATCCCAGGGGATTCAGAGGTATTAGTAAGGGTTTAGTTGTGGTGGACTTTTAAACGAGGGAGGAGGGGAACTTTAAGAATATATTGAAATAATATTTTATTATAAATAGAATTTTGATTTTCAAAAGGTCAAAAAATTATTTCATTTAAATATAAGATTATTATTGTTCAAAAGCTTCTCAAGAAATAGGTTTTAGGCTGGATTCGGTTTCAAATTTAACATTATGATTTTTCTTTAACACTTTATTAACTAATTTAACAATTACATTATCTTCTTGTACATTCATAATATATGTTTAATATAGTTGCCATAAAATGTCATTAAGACCTCAAATATTTCTTTAATGAAATTATCGACATTATCTAAGTCATTTTCCTGAGTCATATATTTTTAGGACTATTATATCGTTAAATAAAATATTATTTGGTTTAAAAACTCATTTATGTAAATTTTTATACTATTCATATCATGAATTTTTAAAAACCCATACCAAAAAGATTATTTTGAATTAAATTAATAAATTAAAATATATATAGTCATAATCATCCCTAAATTTTTTGGGTGATATAAAATGATTCAAAAAAAATATTTTAAAATTTATAATCTCATTTATTTAAATCGTTCATTAATAAGGTAATCACTACGTCATCTTTGTGTCATAAATATATTTATTTATTTGATGTATAAAAATTATAAATAAAATAACATGATGTAGAAAATATATTTTTATTTATATTTAATATTTATTGTCAAAATAGTAACTTATATAACCCTATATAAAAATTGTTTTTCTAAAAAATACATGTTTATATTATATTTTCCTTAACATTAAATTAAAAGTAATTAAATGTCATTTCGCACAAAAGTGGAGCCATGGGGTCCTAAAATTTTCCCAAGGATGCAAACAGTAGGATATATCTCATATAATAGGGTTAGTACATATCTTAGGGTAATTTTATATTATGATAATATTATTGTTTTGTCCTTATTTCCCGGATTTACACTTTAACCATGTAAAATAAAATATTTACTGAAGTTATAATTCCTAATATATAAAAATTGAAGTTAACTATTTAAACAATTTTGACTTCATGTTCCAAATAAAGAATCCATTTTTTCAAATTGAATACATATATGTTACAGAAATTTATTTAAAATTAATTCCCATTGTCCAAACCAAAAAGACTATTTTTAAGATGTAAAAATTACCAAAGGATTGACATGTGTTTATGTCCAATTTCAATGTGAAATTACTTTAAATAACCAAAATTTATTAAATCATAAAAATATACTCCAATTAAACATTAAAACCAATTAAAAGATCAACATAACTATATAAATAAGTTTGATTAAAAGGTAGTTTTGAATTAAAATGCAGTATTTTCACTATTTATAAAAAATGATCTTTAGTTGAAAAATAACAAAATTTCCTAAAAAGTATATTTTTAGGTTCTTATTCTAAATAAGAAGTTTAGTTTTTCAATTAAAACATGTAAATGTTTAAAAATATATTTAAAAAGGGTTCTCCATCAAAAGGCGGTAAAATATAATTATTTGAAAATTACTTCTTTTATCCGAAAAAATGAATTTATACTTATATCATATCTAGAAAACATATAAGATTACTTTAAGAATTTACATTTAATATTTTTCATATATGTTTCATTAAATAAAAATCAACAAAGAGTGTTATGAAAAACCAATTATTCTCTTTTAAATTTGATTTCATAAAAACAAATCCATTATATTCAATTAGTTTTGATTTCTATTTCTAATAAATTTGGTAATCAATGAATCATAATTTAAACATGTGTAGACAATATTTAAAAATTTAGTTGATACTAATAATTCCCTCCATTCCAATGGCAAGGTGTTAACTATAATAATAACAATAATGTATTATTTTTTCAGAATAACTCAATATTGTGCACAATGTAAGATTTTAGAGATGCCTTTTGTTGCGTGTCGAGTACTCTATCAGAAAAATCATCCCCTTTAACATAAAATTAATATATTATTTGTAAGTATTAATATAAATCAAAAATTATTATTCTATAAATAACTGTGACGTTACATCCTTCCCCCCTTTTGGAAATTACATTCTCGTAATTTTAAAATTGGGCTCGAAAACATCATTGAAAGTACCACATTAGAAAAATATTCAATAAAACTATAAATTTATAAGAAATAACAACAGGTATAATGTTCACTCGAGATAACACATACTAGGATTCCATGAAAACATGGATATGGAGGCAAAAAATAACCATCATGTTCTGATGAAGGGTGATAGATTACGTGATACAGAGAAAGTTAACCACACTAAAACCACAATCTAGTGATAGGTTAAATGGAATTTGATTCCCCTGTATGAAAAGTAAATAGACAAAGTTTTTGTTCTATGTTCACTTTTGTGATGATAGAGAATTTATTTATGATATTTACTAATAACATTAGAAATATACTTACATTTCAAATAGAGTTTCATCCTTTAATAAGTTTCTTACCAAAAAGTCATCTTTTCTCCAAACAATGAGTATTCAAGATGAATTGGTCACAATTGAAGTTCTAGAATCAAAATCAATAGAATATTATGATCCACAAAAGTTGAACCATATATTTCCTCTATCATTAGACATTAACCAAAACCAAAATGGTCAGTACAAGATAAGATAATCCCCAAAAATGATAATATTTTATAAAAATAAGTAGTACTGTTAATCTCTAAAATTCAAAAACATTACCCAAAGATCAAAAAAGAACATTCAATCCCAAATTGTCCTTAAATTAATCAAAATAGTCCAAGATTAGTTTGAAACCCAAAATTATGAAGGATTTGATCACATAATCATCCACAAAAATCGTAACATTTATCTCCAAATCACATAAGCTACTCTTAAAGGCACATACTTAAATGTAATTAAAATAATCATATATTTCCTATGATAGGTTAATCATTTCCATAAATAATCCAAATAACTATAATCCCACAATAAAAATATTTATTCTTCCAAAATCAAATTACACCATTACTCTTCAATTAAAATCCCAATGTATTCTGTTTTCCATAGGCATATAGTGTTCCCAAAAGTGGAAATTTCTTCTAATATAACCCTTATCACTTAATCACCATATCATTTTACTTTAATAAGGATATAAATTTAATAAATCTTATATTCCCAAAATTATCATATTCATGATCCATAAAATAATTTAACTAAAAATAATTAGTCAAACAAACTAGGGACTTCATGTAGGCCAATGGTAGCTAATAAATCTCGGTCTCACATTGTATGTGGGTTTGATTGACAAAACCTTTTCTCACTAGATGGTTTCGCACATGGTCTACATGTTGTCCTTTTTTTAAAACTGTATAATTTTATAACATTTCCAAAAATTAATAACTCATAATTTCTTTAAATTCAAGGATCTTATAAACCCAAATGGTTCTCTATAACTATATCCAAAAAAGAAAAAAATCCTTCCTCAAATAGAATTTTAAAATAATAAAATAAAGAGTTACACATTCAAGAGAAATTTCTTCCAATGTAATCCCATAAACAAAGAGAATTAGTAATTTAAAACATTACATCACCCGAGATATCTAACATAAATGTAGAATTTCAAAAATTTAGACATCCTAATCATCAAACATTCTCCATGATCCCTTAACATTTTTTCAACTTATTTCATAACACATTTTTAAAAAAAAATCATGGATCATATCCTAGTATTTAATAAGAACAAAACATCAGCTAAGAAATAATCCATACCTTTCATTGGTCATTGTCAGTTTCCTCATACTCATTTGGAATGGAATTATGTATTGGTAAACATATATTTGTACGGTCATGCTGATCCCATCCTCATTCATTATTCATTGGAAATCTATCTATATAATGACCATGAACACCACATTTAAAACATTCAATGGATCCTTCAGAAAGAACATCTTTTCCTTTCTTAGAGTCAACTGGACGCTTCCATTATCCATGGAAGGTTCTATACTTATGATCTTCATTACCACATCTGTAGAATCGTACCATCCCTTTGATGCATTTTCCTAGGTGTTCCATTCCACACCCTTGCCTCATATATCTTTGAATAAACCTACCTTTATGACTATTACCTAAACATCCATAGGTATTTTTTTTCACATATATGATGCCTTATAAAAATAAACAATGTTCAAGTGGTCAATCATGACTCTAGATAGTTGGTGGAGAATGACCACAAGATCTCTCATTAAAGCTCCCATTTCATTTAGTTTCTTATTCATAAAACCATCATAGTTTTCTTCTCATCCATTGTTACATTGGTGGATGTTAGATCTGGTTATTTACTAAAACCAAAATGGTTAGTGTCAGTATATTAGAAAAATCCTCATATAATATCTTATGAGGAGGGGAAATACTAAGGTATACTTATTCAAGATATCTTAACCTCATTAAATTTACCTAAAATTACTATGGCTCTTTATAATTTGATAAGATTTAGGGTTTTGTCTCTTATACTTAAATATCACCCTAAACTCTAATGTTATCTAAACCGGCCTCTAATACCAACTCTAAGGCCCCAACATAAAACATTACTTAATCACTAATTAAGTTAATAATTAAAATTGAGGTTCTTTTAAGGTTTTGATATTTAGAGAATTTGGTCATTACTTATACATAACAACTTGAATATTACAAGTAAAAACTTCAACTCACTATCTATTTTTTCATAAAACAAAAACTCATAAAAAATGAAACCTGTCTAGTTCAATGTTTTATACAAAATGAATTTTACTTGATATCATCCTTGAAACTATTCATATTTATGTCCTGTAAAAACATTTAAAAACATTGTATGAGCATAAAACTCTCACTAAGAGATATATAATGAGGGAAAACTGTTAGTTTTTTAAAAGTACATGTAAATCATGAATAATATATCATAAAGAAATAATTTTCACCTTAATGAAGTATAAAAAACACTTTACTGAATATAATCTCATTGCTTACCCTTTTTGTAACAAAACAAGTACCAAAAATGCCATATAAAACAATGTTTATCATATAAAGATAACATGGGACATAAACATAATTAAATGGAATAACCAATCAGTCAACTTCCATACATATCACTAATTGTAATATCCATACAACCGACATCCATAACCAATTAATTAGATGTTATAACGTAACCAATCGTCCTTGGTTTATCACGAAACCACCCATCATTTGGTTTATCATGTAACCATCGGTAATTTAGTTTATCGCGTAACCACCCGTAAAATTTCCAAGTACCATAATATAATCATTAAACATAAAACTATCATAATGGAAGAATAAAATTTCCACCTTACAATCATAGGATATAATTTAATGATATTGATATAACGAGATCATTTGAAACATTCAAAAATAAGAGTTTTGAATCAAAGTGTCCCATACCACTCTAAAACTTTTTTGAAGGAATTTACACATTAATACACTCCTATCGATAAAATTAAATCCTTAAAACCATTTTGAATACATGGACATTAATTATAAATATTTAGATGAATAAATCTTTAAAAAATTTAAAATGATGTTTTAGTTAAAGAGTCTTATACCACTTTAGAGACAATTAAATAAAAATATTTAAGCAATAAAATAATAAAGAACATAAGATATCATGAGAATACACTAATTCATGTTACAAAGAGTCAAATGGGTTGTATATAAACATTATAGGATAATAAGTGTGCATGACAACATGATATTCTTTAATGAAAGGAGATTGAGACGAAGTCCCTTGCAAAGATCATATCATTACAGTAAGGATAAATTATGTGTGGAAAATATAAATACACCCAATAAAAGATGATATTAACTGTAAAAAATCATTTTTCATTCAAGATTATTAATATCACGACATAATCAATAAGTATAAGTTGAACCCAAATAATTGAAATTGTGTTAAGAAGTTCTCTTATAAAAATTCTGCAGATTAACATCGTCACATAAAAATTTAGGAAATGAGTTGATGAGAGATAAAATGGTCTATCATTACATGTACATACAATTTAAAAAAATAAGGATATATAATAACATATACCAACATATAAAAATTTAAATTAAAAGAAATAAAATAAAAGTAGTCTATGACTAAAAGAGGAGGGTGAACGGTTCCTTTACCTTATGACCGTCTTGAATCGTTCATTATTTAATTTACTGAATAATAAACATAAGTTAATTTATATATGATTCAGACCCATTTTAATTTTTATTATTCCTTTTATATTACATATTAACACATTTTAAATATTAAATAAATAATTAAGTTAATATCAGTCGTTTTGTTGATATTGGGTACTTAAGTCGAAAATGATCTTGTTATAATTAATATTTTTCCATGTAGTCAAAATTCCATTATCTCTAGAATATTATTCACATATAAATAATTTATATCATGTATATATATATATATATTTATATTTATAATATTCAATAGCATTTGGATATAATAAATGAAATGCACCGTTAATGGATATGGTATGTCGTAGGTACGCATGAATGCTACTTCCATTTCTATTTCATATTTATTGGAAAGAAAACATAATTCTACACTGGTTTATTATAATTACTATTTAATATCATAATTTATAAATCTTTCATTAGTTAATTAATTCCATCCTTTATACTTTCCATGTATGGCATGAACGATTCATATCACTTTGTGGGGTCAGAAGTCCTTGCTTCCTCAAGTGAAATTATCTTGTTTACACATCATAAAAATTTTAATGGTATGTTGTAAATAGTAATTAAAAAAGAATAAGGACAATATAACCATATTATATTTCATATAAATACATTTAAATCTGAATTTACACCATGAGAGGTGGAAGGAGAGAATATAATAATTATCACTTCGTGAGGTAGTAGTTCACCCTCAAAAGAAACAGTAAGTCCATGATCCATTAGATGAAGGTGTGTGTGAGTGTAGGTTGAATCCTCTTCATAAAAACATCCTTTTATACTTAATAAACATTTCTTTATAAAATAATGGAATAAATTGAGTTTAGGCAGTTGGAGAAGGAAAATAAATGGAAGAATATTGACAGAAGGCATTACCTCAAATCGGGTAAATCCTTCTAATTAAAGCTAAAAAACATTCATGAATTGTATTCATCCTAAGGAAAGTATTATAAGTGAAATATATGGATTTTGGTATATTATTAGAGAATAGGTTGGATGAACCAAGGTTCTTGTGAGGTGTGAGTAAGGGGTTAGAGGTGGTGGCCTTTTTTAAGAGGGAGGAGGGGCACTTGAAGAATATCTTGAAATATTATTATATTTAAAATGAATATCGATTATAAAAATATCCAAAAATCATTTAATTCTATTATAATATGAGGATTGTTCTAAATCCTCTCGACAAATAGGTTTTAGACAATTTTTGGTTTCAAATTTACCCTTATCATTTAGTTTTAACCCTTAGTTAACTAACTTAACTATTACCATATCGTCTTGTATATTCATAATATATGGTTAATATAATGACCATAAAATTCCAATAGAACCTCAAGTGGTTCAATAATGAAATTTAAAACTATATGAAATTAATTTGGAAAAATAATATATTTTTGGGACTATTATATAATTTTATAAAATAGAATTTGGATTTAAAACTCATTTAGATAAATTTTTAGAACATTCATATCATGACTTTTTAAAAATCCAGAAAAACATGATTATTTTGACAAAACATATCAAATAAAATATAAAAAGTCATAAAGATACCTATAATTTGTGGATGAAAAAAAAATATTTTAAAAAATAGTTTCTTATTTATAATGTCAATTATTTAAATCAGTCATTAATAAGGTAATCACTACATCCTCATTGTGTCCTTAATATATTTGTTTATTTGATGTTTAAAAATAAAAATAAATTACCATGTTGTTGGAAATATTTTTATTTTTCTACTGACTATTTATAGTCGAAAGGATAACTTATATGTTCCCATATAAAAATTGTTTAACTAAAAGATACATGGTTAGGTTATATTTTCCATTACATTAAATTAAAAGTAAGTAAATGTAATTTTCACACACAAGTGGTTTAGTGGGGTCCTAAATTCGACTGAAGTATGCCCATGGTTTAAAATATTTCATTACATAGTGTTAAGGCTTGTGTTAGGATAAATTAATATTTTATAATATAATTTTGTTAGCCTTATTTACCGAATTTACCCTTTAACCATGGTAAATACAATATTAACTAAAGTTACTATTTAAAATTTATAAAAATAAAACATACCTATTTAAAAAATTAGGAACTCTTGATTCCATATATAGATTCCATTCTTTCCAAATTCAATATATAGAATATTCAGAAATTAATATAAAATTAATTCCCGTTGTCAAAACCGATAGGCCAGTTTTTAAGAAGTAAAAACCACCAAAAGATCGACATTTGTTTATGTCCAATTTCAAAGTTAAATTACCTAAAATATCAAAAATTGGATTAATTTAAAAAATTATAATCAAATTACACTTTAAAACTAATTAAAAATAAGAATATAAATACATAAATAAATTAGATTAAAATGATGTTTTGAATTAAAATGGAGTATTTTTCACTATTAATAAAAATGATCTTTAGCATAAAAAAAACAAAAATTCATCCAAAGTAAAATTCGATGTTCCTATTCTAAATAATAAGATTATTTTTTCAAATAAAAAAAAATAAGGTTGTCAATAAATATATTTAAAAAGGGGTCTCTATTAAAGGGTGGTAAAACTGCATTTTTTGAAAAATACTTCTTTCATCCGAAAAAATGAATATATTTATATATCATATCTAGAAATCATATAAGATGAATTTGAAATATTACATTGAATGTATATCATATAATTTTTATTAAATAAATATCTATAAAGTGTGTTATGATAACATAATTATTTTCTTTTAAATAGGTTTTCATAAAAACACATCAATTATATTCAACAGGTTTTTATTTACATTTCTAATAAATTTGGTAATCAATGAATCATAATTTAGACATGTGTAAAAAATATTAAAAAATTATTTTATTCTATTAGTTCACACAATTCCATCTACTTGGAATTAACTACAATAATAATATTATTATTGTATTATTTTTCAATATAACTCAATGTTGTGTGCAATGTAAGATTTCAGAGAAGCCCATTGTTGCGTGTCGATTATGCTATCAGAAAAGGGCCTCTTTTAAGTTAAAATTAATATATTATTCATAAGTATTAATATAAATCAAAAAAATATTATTCTATAAATACCTGGTTCATTACAAATAGTTTACGTCCCTACTTCAAAAAAAGCACCCAAAAAACCTTTAAAACCATCAAAACTCTTGAAAAACCCTCCTCATCCTAATAAAAATGTTTATACCTAGAATATAATTATTAAAGAACAAATTTATCTCTTAAATTTATTTAAATTTTCAAAAAAATGTTCCCTTTCCTCGAACAATACTCAACATCCATGGTTTATAACTAAAGAGAAAACCTAAACAAAAGGCATTCAATGAAAAAATCAATTCAAGGACATACCTAAAAAGTACAATATAATAAAAGATAGTTTATTAGATATTATAGATACATAGGTATACATATTTCATTAATATCATATATAAAAACTAAATATACCATTTTAAGGGAATTAAGGAAAAATATCACATTACAATGTGGAGGGGGTATTGCACACCGATGCAGGAGTGATAATCTCATTTACCATGTGATGGAAATGTGGTGAATTTTTTTTCCCATCATAAATATAAACTATAAACATATTTATGATATTGGATTCATAATTTAATGAGTTTCATGTTAGAATCTACATGTATTAATCATGTTTTAATGATCACAAATCATATATTTTATGTAAATCATTGTTATCCTGTGTAATCCATCTTAAATCATGTACAAATGATTAGTATCCATATGCTTTAAGTATAGCTATCCAAGATCTTAATTTCTATACATTAACATTGATTACTATAAACTATATTTTATTTACTTTATAATGATTTCTTTGATGAATGAATAAGTCTAATCCATTATATGAATATCATTTCATAGGTCTGAATACTGATATTTGGATAAGTCTAAGACACCGTGAGTCTGCCACTGGTTAGGTTTTTATGGAAAAGGACATAGAAACTGTGACCAGACACCGTGACTAGACACCGTGACCAGACACCGTGATCATCCAGCCACCGTTTCAAGGAGACACTATTTTATAGAGACACCATTAAAAGACAAACTACATATAATCTGACAGTATAAGGTATGTGGTGTAGAAGACATGAAACCTATCGGCTCCAACAAATGAAATCCATTAATAAAAGAATAAGTGGGACCAAGAAAAAATACAGTGTGACATAGAGAGCGTTACCATGAAGAAAACATGATCTTTACTAATAAAAGAACCGACACATGCAACTCAACATTCCTGAAGAACACACGAAGCATTATTGAATCAACAAGATGGACACCATAGATTAGAATCGTGGAGAACATATTTGAATTGTCAATACCATAAAGAACACGAGCCATATCTAGCTAAATTAGGATACTCTATATTCCACAAGTGGCCTAGTTTTCTACATCTATTTCATCTGAGAAGTCCAAAGCTGCATACTCTTAGAGAACTTCTAACCTTATATCTATACTTATGCTATGTTGTGTACTTTTTTTAGCTTTCGAGTAGTGTCTGTATGTGTCCATGTTAAAACACACACTATCACCTGCATTAAATTGAAGGATACACGATATCCTTTCTCAAACATATATTTACACTTGTGTATACCCATGGATAAGTGTTGAAGAGGTTATTTGTAACTCGTTGTTCATACCGACGAAGAAATATGGAAGAGGTCGTGTGACCTAGATAGTTTTGTGTACTGTTGTAAGGCCTGATAGAGGCTATGTATCTAGTTTATTTACATACACTTCTTGGTGATAGGGGATCACCACGTGGAGTGGATTAGGTCTCATCTTGAGACTAAACTAGTTGTTTTATATCTGATGTGCTGTCTATTTTAGTTATATCTGTTTTACTATTTAATTCAGAATTCACTAAATTCACTTCGATAATTAATCTTGTAAAGAAGTTATAATTGTATTTCCTTGTTAAAATAGCTTAAATAGTAATGTTAATAACAAATATTAAAATTACAGAGAATTAATCAATCTTCTAATAAGTTATTTAAACATCCAAACATTCATAACAGCATAACATTGATTAAATGGGAATTATTTAACTTTATTATGGAACCCTTTTAATAATACCTTTTAAATAGAAATTTTATATAGATACTCAATTAACCCCCTCTTGATTAATCTACTCTGACCAACATTTGGTATTAGAGGTATGTTTGTTAATCTTATTAAGACTCGGTTTTTAACCTTATTCAAATGTGATTATAGTTGTACTTTAAAGATCTATACATTTGTATTAATCCTAATTTGCTATCTCCTTTAATGTATTTCTGTATTATGGATAATAGACTGGAAGTTGCTACAACCAACATACAACCATTCATTGATAGAACCAATTAAGTTCAATGAAAAAATAAAATGAAAATGCATTGAGAAAGTATGAGCCTTGAAATCTGGTCTTCAATTATAGTTTAATATAAGACACCTTCAACTGATAGAATAACTTAGGATAAACCTACCAAAACTTCCTACAATGAAAAATGAGAATCTATAAATTCTTTATAATGCTCTTAAGGATATTAGGGATTTAATCGAATCACTTCTTATAAAACTGCCCAAGAAATTTGGGATACCTTATCTGTTTAACATGAAGGAACATCTAGTGTGAATGAAATGAGAATTAATACCTATAATATTAAATAAAATAAATTTTAAATGAAACCTGGTGAGTGTATTTTTGAAATATATCTCAGGTTCAACGAAATTGTCAACACAATTATTTCACTTAGACGAGAAGTCACTAATAAGGAATAGATTATGAGAATTCTCATATTTATACCTGAATGGTGGAGTGGAACCTCTGTCTCTATTAGAGAATCATGTGATATTAGCTAGATACCTATAAAAGAACTCATTGTGAAACTGATGATGTATGAAGAGGAGAAGAAATTCACAAGGAAGAGGAGGATGAAACAAAAAGAAATTATGTTGTGTTCCACACCACCACCTCTAAACACAAAGAAAAATGGAAATTGGATGGTTCTGTAGAATGTTCCTGTAGTACAAAATCATCACCTGACATTTATGAGGAGATGGCTCAATTAGCCAAAAGGATCAAGATATTTTACTAGAAGAAGAACTTTTTCAGAAATCCTATCTTCAAGGGAAAATATGATCACAAAGGATCTTGGAAGAAACATTGGAAAAGAAGTGACATGTCCAATGAGATTGTATTCTATGAATGTAACAGAAAAGGACATATCAAGGTTGACTATCCAAATACCATGTACACAAAAAAAATATTAGGAAAAATATAGAAATTATAAAAATAAAATGAAAGCAATGTGGAGTGATTTTGAGGATTTTTCACGTGACCCAGAATCATCACATGATGAACAGGCTAACAAAGCCAAGATGTGTTTTATGACAAACACATCTGAGGTAACACTGGAATATCCTGTACACAATTCAAACTATTTTGGAGATGAGTGTTACTCGGAAAATTTTTCTAATGAAGAAATGTTTGAATAATGTAATATTCTTGAAGAGATATGAAATGATATAAAAGATAAATACAAATCATTAAAGAAACAACATGATCTTACCACAACTGTTAAAAATGAACTCAGTAAATAAAGGGAGAAAAATTCTCAACTAATAAAAGAGAACAATGAACTAAAATTATCAAATGAAAAATTGAAGAAAGACTTAGGAATGTTTACCAATGGGAAAATACCCTTACTCAAATTCTAGGTAAACAAATTGCTCTTAAATATACTACTAGAATTGGATATCAAGTTGAAAAAATAAATTTTGGAAGAATTAATTTTTTTTCCAAATCTAGGACATACATATTTAGTCCCAATTATGGAAAATATTCAACTAGTTCAAGTTATGATACACTTTTTACTATTTAAAGATTTTCTGGACCTAATTGAGTTTATTTTTCAAATAAATTATATAATTATTATAGGAAACCTTTCAGGCAGATATGGGTTCCTAATGCACTCATCACTAATATTACTATACCCAAACAAGTGTGGGTACCAAAATCTATTTTTATTTGACTATTTTGTTGGAAAGTTTCTTAAAGCGTTACTGTAAGAGCATATGGTACTTGGATAGTGGGTGTTCAAGAAACATGACACGAGCCTACTCATGCTTCAAGAATTTATTAAAAATTTATGGATGACATGTTACCTTAGGTGTTAATGCCAATGGAAATATTTTGGACCAAATCGATAACTCTAACTCAATTTTGATTTCTAATTTAAATTTTGTTGATGGATTAAAATATTATCTACTTAATATTCTACAATTATGTGATGATGTATTTAAAGTTATATTTGAAATTTATGCATGAATTTTTATTAATTCTGATGATGAATTAGTGGTTTCTGTATTGTGAAATGAAAATGTTTATTCTGTTAACATATATTTTTAGCTTTTCAAGGTGCTTCATGTCTAAGTGTGGTTCCCAAAGAGTCCTGGCTTTGGAATTGGAGAATAGGACATAGTAACACTCACTCCCTTAGAAATTTAACTAGGAAAAGCATAGTCAGATACCTACAGATGCTTGAGTTTCTAAATGTTAATGTTTTTAATTCTTGTCAAAAAAGAATGCAGCACAAAATTTTCTTGAAACCAATGAAAGAAGTATCAACTTCACAACCTCTCGAATTGGTTCACATGGATTTTTTTGGACCATCTAGAGTTTCTAGGTTAAATATGAAGCACTATGTTTATGTTCTTGCAGATGACTTTTCTAGATATATTTTGACATTATTTTTGGCTCAAAAAAGTGAAACCTTCTCTCATCATACCAAATATTCCAAAAATATAGAAATTTTTAGTGGACATAAAATGAAATCATTAAGAAGTGATCATGGTCGTGAGTTTAAAATCAATAGTTTGAATCCTTTTTCTCACAAAATGTCTATAATAATTATTTCTCTAACTCTAGAACACCTCAACAAAATGGAGTTATAGAAAGAAGAAATAGAACCCTGCTAGAGAATCCTAGAACCATGCTTAGTGAATATGACATACCTATTAATTTTTGGGCTAAATCTATAAATACAACATGATACATAGTCAAAATAGTGTCGATTATACATATTGTTAAAAGGACCCCTTATGAGTTATGGAATAATAGAAAACCCAAAGTTAGATACTTCAATGTTTTTGGTTGCAAAGTCAATATCTTTAATAATAAGGAAAATCTTGACAAATTTGAATCTAAGAGTAAAGAAGAAAAATTCTTAGGATATTAAATATATATTAAATCCTATAGAGTTTATAATAAAAGAACTAAATTTGTGAAATAATCTATCCATGTTAAATTTGAAGAAACACATCCATATGATCCTAATACCACTCTAGAGAACCTGGAGGACGACGTATCAAATCTTCATATTAATTTAAAATACCCAAACCATCTTGTGAAAAAATCTATGAAAATTTCCAGTTCGGTAAATTCTTTAGACTCAAGTCACAATGAGCCTGAACCTGTTGATGAACCTGAAATCACTAGTCCTTCTTTTTCTAGAGTTTTTAGAACTCTTAAGAACCATCCTTTAGATTCTGTTATAGGATACATAGATAAGGGAACTCAAACTAGAACTTCTTTTAAGAATCAGGTTGAATATCAAGTCATCAATTTACAAATTGAACATAAAAACATTAATGATGCTATCAATGATAAATATTTGGTGATGGCTATGCAAGAATAAATTAATCAGTTCGAAAGGAAAAATGTTGGGAAACTTGTTGAAAGACCCAAAGATACATTCACCAAAGGAAGTAAATAGGAGTTTATAAATAAGGTTGATGATGCTGGTAATATAATAAGAAATAAGGATAGATTAGTTTCCAATGATAAATTCAAGAAGAAGGAATTGACTATAAAGATACATTTTCACTACTATCTAGACTTGAAGGCATTAGAATTCAGCTTGCATATGCTGTAGATCTGAATTTCAAACTATATCAAATGGTTGTCAAAAGAGAATTGCTAAATGGGTATATAGCTAACGATTTCTTTGTTGAGAAACCACCTAGTTTTACAAACAGTTATTTTCCAAATCATATTTTTACATTGTCAAAAGCAGTTTATCATTTAAAACAATCTTTAAGAGATTGGTATGATAGACTAAGTACATTTATTATTTCTAAAAGTTTCACAAAAGGAATATCTGATCCTATCCTTTTTATATAACGAATTTATAATGATCTTTTAGTTGTTCAAATCTGTGTAGATGATATTATCTTTGGATCCTCAAAAAATTCATTAAGTATTGGTTTTTCTTAAATGATTCAAAAAAAATTTGACATGTGTTTAATGAGTGAATTAAAAATAATTATAGGATTTCAAATATTTCAAAATAATGATGGTATTATTTTAAATCAAAGTAAATATACTAGAGACCTTATAAAACGTTATGGATTGGATACTAATAAAAGTAGGGACACTCCAATGAGTACCACTGGTAAGTTAGATATTGATAAAGATGGAAAATCTATTGATGAAACCCCTTATAGAGGAATGATTGTAAGTTTACTCTACTTAACATATATCCAACCTGACATTATTATTATTGTGTATATGTGTGCTCGTTTTTAATCAAATACAAATGCATCTCATTTAAATGATGTTTAGATAATTTTCAAATACCTCAAGCATACACCCAATCTATGATTATTCAATCCCAAAGGAAAATCATTTGAATTATTTAATTATTCTGATGCTGACATCATTGGTTTTATGATAGATAGAATATGAAATTCTGAAACATGTCACTTTTTAGGAAAGTCACTCATATCATAGTGTTTTAAGAAACAATATTTTGTTTTATTATCAACTTCAAAAGCTGAATACATGGCTACTAATAGCTGTTGTGCACAAATCTTGTGGATGAAACATGCATTGTTAGATTATGGACATCAATTCATGAATGTACCTATAAATTTTGACAATACAAGTGTTATTAACATCTCAAAAAATCTAGTTTCACACTCTAGGAAAATGCATATTGATGTAAGACATCACTTTTTGAGGGATCATTATAAAAAAGGTGAAATCATGTTGAAAGTCATTGGTACTGAATATCATCTCCCTTGTATATTCTCCAAACCATGAAATTATGAAAGAATAGATTATATCATACATGAATTGGGTATGAAAAATCTTATGTAGTTTTCTTACTATTTCATATCTTACCATTTCATGTATGAATATTTCATATCTTACTATTTCATATCATACTATTTCATATTTTACTACTTCATATCTTACTGCTTCCCACTTTATAGTTTCACAAATCACAATCCTTATATTACTGTATAACTATAATAGTTCTATAGTTTTACTGTCTTAAAACATAATGTTTCATTTTTACTGTCTCAAAGTAACTGTTTCTTTCTTACTGTCTGCCACTTACTATCTCAAACAATACTATCCCATAGTTTATAAAATACATAGTTATGGTCTCACCGTAAACACTAGTTGCAGTCTCACCATGAACGACTATTACTGTCTCATCAAAAGAGTTAGTTATTGTCTCACTATAATGATACCTTATTATTTTATTTACACATTATATCCCTTATCACGATAATTACTTATTTTACCATTTCACTTTCTTGTGCATTTGTTTTTGAGATGATTGGTAATCCTAAATGATAAAATAAAAGAAGTTTCACTCATTCTTCACTCAAACTCTCTTCTCCTCTCTCAAACTGTAACCCTTCTTTAACCCCTCTCTCTCTTAAACCATCAGTTAATTCCTAGGATGAGACTCCATTCATCGTCAACTCATGAGAAACTCAGTTCAAAGATTAAGTGGAAAATATTGTCGAAGATAGCCCCTGATGGACTACTAAATCTGATCCTAGTGAACAGAGTAGTGGTACCAGAAAAGGATATTTTCTATAAGTGGCTTCTGTCAAGTAAGTCTCTTGTTTTGATAGTGTTGAAAGATAAAGGATGATTAGAATAGATTGAAAAAGAGGATCAGCCTTTCTACCTGAAGTTATTTGCACAATTTTACCAGTATGATAAATTTTCATTTGATTATAAAGATGGATATATTGTAAGAAGCTAGATAAATGGAAATAGATGCACGTTTTCTTCTATGATATGGGATGAATGCCTTAGGATGCCTCATGGTGGTATTTTTAGGACTATTAGAGAGGTACTCCACCCCCAAGTGAGATTTATGTTTTAGAAGATGCATTGAGAAACTTTGACTAGAAATAAAGATAAGAGGAGAGCTATAACTGCAGAGCTGGATGGAGAAACTAGACACATATTTAAATTAATTTAGAATCTGATGAGCCCCAAAAGGTGATTTTGTTGTAATCAAGTATCATGATGTATTCTTAATTCATCTCATGAAAAATGGACATACGATCAACTTTTGAAAATACATTACACACCATATGTATGAGTTGATCAAAACCACCTCCAAATAAACCTCCTTGTTTTATTCTAGTATTTTCTCAACCATTCTTCATGAAAATGGATTGTTTGGACAAAATTAAGAAGTTATCAAGGATTATGAGTTAATTATTTAAAAATTTAATTTAAAGAGAATGAAAATAAATTGGAATCCTTGGAGAAAAGCATGGGTAGAAGACAATGATAGAATTTATGAAAAGTTCAATATAGTGGAACACTCTTCAAGACCTAAAGATTTTTCTGATCTTGGGTTAGAAGTAGATGAATTTGTTGAGTATCCTTCAGAAGAAGAAGAAGAATAAGTGGTTGTTGCACCTGTGATAAAAAGTGTCCTAAATGAGGAGGAAATTAAACATGTTTTTTAAGACCTAGTATAGAAAGAAGTGAATGTTCCTGAAAATCATATTGATTTGGAAGAACAACCTTCCTCAAAAGAAGATTCAATTACTCTTGAATGGGAAAAATAAGTTTCAGAAGAGCATGTTGAAGTAGATCAGTCTATTGTGCAAGAAGCTGTTGGTGAGGAACATGTAGAGGATCAAACTACACCTAAAGTTATTTTTTTTACTAAAGATAGAATAAAGAAATCCTATCTTTTGGGTACATATGAATTGGATGAGGAAATTAGGGAGGAGTTAGTGGAAACAGATCAAGGATATAAACCTCTCAGTCCGAAGAAGGATTCACCTATTAAGGGGGAGAATCCCCCAATCTGGAATCTATTTATGTTCATAATCTGATTGATCCAAATTCAATAGATACATGATATAAATTTATCATTTATTTTAATGTGAATGATTCATAGGAAGTTACAGTCAAAGGTCTTGATATGTCTACTATGTTTTAGTTGAAAATAGAATCTTCTCCTAAAGATATCTCTACAAAAGATCCTGACCTTCTCTCACCTTCTATCTCTTAGCCCCCACACTAACCTTCACACTTGGTGAATAAAGATGATTTGAATGAATTTGGAGAAAACTTATTGGCTGGGGATGAAAATATTATGAATAATAAACCAGCTCCTATATCCAATATGAGTGAGAGAGATGTTTCACTATTGGTGGAGAATGTCATATGACAGATTCAACCCAAAATGATTCATGAGATTCAAGAAGTCGTAGTTGAGAATAAACAACTTAGGGATGAAGTAAAGACCCTAAGAAGTTTGGTCGAAGATATGCAGAGTGTGCTGAACTCGAGACTAGAACCTTCTTCTCATCCTAATGAGAATATTGTTACTCAAACCTCACTGAATGTAACCACAATAATTCAACCTCATCTATCCTCTTTAGATGAAAATGTGGCTGAAAGAAACATGTAGATAGTTCAAGAGATGCGTGAAATTGTTATTGGTCTTAAAAAGTTTATTGATGATTATAAGGGGTGCCTTCAAAAAGTTCTAAATCAACTGAAATCCTTCACCTCAGCTGTCACTGATTCTAATTCTTCTGGACAATCTTCTCAACCAAATTTAGATACTGATCTTCTTAGAACAGTTGTCACAGAGGAACTTCAGGCTGTCCTTAGTGGATTTAATAAACAATCTCTATCTGATGTTATCAAGAATAGTGAAAGACTTCTTCATTTGGTGAGAATAAATTCCATGATTTCCAATGATTCTCAATAAAAAATTTCCAAGAAAGTGGAATTATACTTTAATTATATCTTCACTAATAATGACATGAGACATCACTTCATGTACCTTGAAGAAATTATAAGGATTGATCCTCCTACTGAAGCTTTCAAAATCGAAGTCCAAAATCTCAATGATTTCACTTGCTTGTTGGACAAGTTTATGGAGAACAAGGATGACGTTGAAAAATCCATATATTATGGTAGAGATATCATTATAGATTTTATCAAATTTTTAAGGCCTTATCTTCATGTTTAGAGTACTTCCATTGTAGCTCCAATAGCTGCCCCTCTGAGATCTGGTTTTCCAACCATCACCTTCACCCTAGCCTCCATATCAATGTCTATAAGTCAGGCCCTCAATCAGATCAGTACTATAATCCCTGATCATTAGTTTCTTCTGTCTTCTTGTACACCTACCACGACCCCTTCTATCTTTGAAGGTCTTACATTACCTTCTATATCAACCAATTCACTCCCTTCTTCTACCTTAACCTCCGCTCTTATGGATTCTTCTTCTGATGCTGCTGCCAAGGGTAAAGTGAAGACCATCCAGTGATAAAGAACAATGACAACTATCTTTTGATAGGGATACCTTTTGTATTCTTATTACCTCATATTTTTAATGACCTATTATTTATCTAATTCATGGTTCACATTTATAGTTTATTTCATATTCACTATTTTTGATATTTTCAAAAGGGGGAGTAATATGCCCATTAATGAAATAATAGAGAAATATGTATTTTATATATAGGGGAGAAAAATGCCTCTTAATGAACAAATATAGAAATTTTTATTTTATATGTACACTAGAGAAATATGTATTCAATCACTCGAATGATTTGTGATCATCAAAATGGGGGAGATTTTTAGACTCCTTATGTATTAATCATGTTTTAATGATCACAAATCATATATATTCTATAAATCCTGATACTCTTGTTTAATATGTCTTAAATCATGTACAGATTATTTTTATCCTTTTTCTTAAAGTAAATATATCCAAGAACTTAATTGCTATAAATTATGTTTGATTGTTGTACACAATACTTGATTTTCTTTATAATGATTTATTTGATGAATGATTAAGTCTAATACATTATTTTAATGTCACTACTTCATTATAAATACATATATTTGGCTAAGTATGAGACACCATGATTCTACCATCGGTTATGTATTTCTGGAAAAGTACCCTGACACAGTGACAAGACATCCTGGCTAGACACCGTGACCAGACACTATGAACTGACACCATCAACAGAAACCCTGACCATCTCGACATTGTGACTATCCTGAAACCATTACCATCTAGAAACCACGACCATCGAGACATTGTTTCAAGGAGACACCATTTACAAACAAACTACACATTGTCTGACAGTATGATGTACGAAGTTCAGAATACATGAAACAAGTCATCTCCAATAAATAAACACTAATAATAAAAGTAAAAGTGTCTCCCAGAATCAATATAGTGTGAAAAAGAGTGTGTAAAAATGAAGAAAACATGAGATTTCCTAAGACAATAACCGACACATGGAACTAAATATTCTTGAATAACACACGAAGAATTCTTGCAAAAATAGCCTGGACACCATATATCAGAATCATTGAGCACGTCTTCGCATTGTCAATGCCACGAAGAAAACATGCCACATCAAGCTGACTTATGATACTCTGTTTTCCATGAGAGGAATAAATTTCTATATCTATTTTATCTATGTAGTCCAGAGCTACATAGACTAACACTCAGTGCACTTCTAACCTTATCTCTATATTTCTGCTCTATTGTGTATTGTTTTTATCTTTTTAGCAGTGTGTGTGTGTCTTTATAAAGACACACATTGTCTCCGAAATTAAACTAAAGGATAAAGGATACATTTCTCAAACATATTTTTACACTTTTGTATACTCATGGATATGTGTGGAAGAGGTTGTGAGTAACCTATTGTTTACACCCACGATGAAGTGTGGAAGTGGTCATGTGGCCTGGACAGTCTTTTGTACTATTGTAATTACTGATATAGGTTGTGTATCTAGTTTAATTATATAAAATTCTTGGTGGAAGGTGATCACAAATTTGAGTGGATTAGGTCTCATCTTGAGACTAAACCACTTTTTTCATATCTATTGTGCTGTCTATTTTAGTAGTCTATTTTTACTATTTAATTCAGAATTCACTAAATTTACTTTGATAGTTAATCTTTAAAAGAAGTTATAATTGTATTTCTATATTATAATAGCTTAAAAAGTAATGTTAATAACCAATATTAAAATTAATGGGAATTAATAAATATTCTATGATGTTATTTAAATAGTAAAACTTTCATAATAGTATAAACATTATTAACTGGGCTATATTTAACTTTATTGGGGAACCCTTTTAAGAATGCATTTTAAACAGATATTTTGAATGGATACACAATTGTCCCCCCTCCCCTTATATTGATTACTCTACTCCAACCAACATTATTCAATTTTATTACATTATATGAATGATGAAATAAAATTTAAATAGCATATTTATGATTTATGCCTCTTTTTCGGGGGACCATTATTGGCTTAGACGTTAATAATTGAAAGAATGGTCTTAAGATAATGAAAAATGATATAATAATTACCGAAGAAATATATTAATATTTTAAATTATGTAATTGATTATATATAAGGATAAAATAGTGTGAACAGGTTTGGATAATAAGTTCCCTTATATAATTGATTTGAGAAACGCATGAGAAAATACTGAAACATATTGAGAATATATGGAATCTTTTACATGAAAATAGATCCAAATGGATATGTCAATATATATAAGATAATATTATATTTATATATATTAAAATTAAAAATAATATTGTTGTATATTAAATTATTACCCATATCTCTTAGGCTAACATGTCTCCCACCCACAATAATCAAGTTTTAACCATAACCAAGGTAACAAAGTTGTCCTTTTTCTACATTTCAATGACCAAAATTTGGTTGACCATACTGGATTATATTTAATATGATAACTAAATATATTTATTCTATATTAAAATATTTACTTTCTATTAGTGGAATAAGTTAACACTAACATAAGTGTACAAAATACAAGGTGACTCTTTTTTTTAAAAAATTAATTTTTATGCATAAATCAAAATTTGCTTCTATTATATACATTAAAAACTATTAAAAGATTAATAAACCAATTAACTAAAATAATTATTTAAATTTCATTAAGATACATACAAATAGTGATTTATTTAGTTAATTTTGATAAAAACACAATGTAGTCATCAAATCTATTTAAAAAAATATACTTTTAATAAAAAAATGAATGAAAAAATAAAGTATAATGTTGATTCATATATAAATAATTATATTTTTAAATTAATGAATACTTATATTTCTTTAATAAAAAATCAAAAACATAATTGGGCTTAAAATATAATTTATTCATTGATTATAAATTATACTTTTAAAAAGTTATATTTTCCAATAGTCACTAAAAAGAATAAATTTTATAAAAATCCTAAATATTCTCCGTAATAATATATATATATTTTTTTTTAAAATATTAATTTTAATCTATATAACTGATTAAAATTATAATAATTATTTCTAGTTTTCAAAAAAATGTAAAAAAACCATTTTTTGAAGAAAACATATTCATTTAGAATAAAATGACATAACATAAAATTGAGTTCTTTTTAATTAAACAATATAAAATATTATCCTTAAATAAATCCATTATACATATTCATTTTATAATATAGGAATAACTACTCATGCATCCAATTTAATATCTATGTTATAATGGAAAATTTTAAATTAAAAAATTTAATTATATATCATTGTTTTCATAAAGCTTAGTCTTATATGTAATGAAAGATATTAATAAACTTATAATTTTGAAATTATTATCTGGATATTCAAATTATTATGATACATGGGATAAATTATTTAACATTCTATTTTTCTTTTATAGTAATCCTTTTTTTGTTTTATTTTTGACCTAATTTTGGTACATTTATTGGAATTTTGAGGATAAAGATCATTCATTTGTTGAAAATGTTCCAATATTCGTGCATATATGATTTTTAGAATTAATGTTTTTTAGGAATAAATCTGATAAATTATTTTTATTTAACTCCCCAGTTTTGGATATTATCCATGCTTTCTTGTGTTCTCTTGTTAAGAATTTAATTTAGTGTAATCAGAAGAGATATTACATGCCCTATATTTTTTTAACACGACCTGGGTTTGTCACTAGTAAAATTTCATAAAGAATTATTTGGAGAGAATGGCTACACATAGTGTAAATGGAATTCAAAATGTGTATGAGAAAAAATAGAGTTCTAATAAAATTGTACCAAATTTCATAGGGTATTCATGATTAATTTTTTATAAGTCATGTAATGGGATTACATGAAATATAATTATCACGAGTTGAAGTTTTTGGGATTATTTACGAGTCATTTCCATTTTATTGGACCAGAATTCCTTACTCTTTCAACTGAGAGCCCTCCTTAGGTGATATATGAGATCTGTGGTCCTTCGAGATCACTCATTCAATAATTGGTATTCATTTTTATTTTGGACCATTGTTCCTGGTTAGTAGATCTCCTTTTATGAATTTTCATTCGATATATCATTTGATACTCCTAAAATCCTGATGGATATTAAATTTTATCAATTGGATCTTGATTCTAGATTGTGTTTCAAGATCATTCACTCCATGTTATACATTGGAGAGTCTCTTGAAAGTGTTTATTTATGGGTATTTGATTTTATTGTTGCTAGTTCTATTTGACATTTTTCATGTAGATGAATCTATGACTAGATTTATTTGTTTGAAAAATAATTCAACTGATTTTTAAAAACTTTATTTCGAAGGATTTTAATATCATTATTGATATGGAATGGACATTGATAAATACTCCCAAATTTAAGGGAATTTGAATTTTTGGGGGGTTTAGAATTATTGAATTGATGTTATAATTTGAGAATTAATTTGATAAAATGGACTAAATTGAAATGAGGAAAACCCATGATTGGTTTTCGATTGAAAAGGAATGAATAGATAAAAACCCATTTTTTGAAATTGAATTGGAAACTTGAAACTAGATATTGGGAAATTTATTTATATGTAATTATATATTTGAAATGAGATTAATTTCCAATTATTTTTTGACTGATTTGAAACATGTAATCACAGGTAGCTAGTGGGTTATTTTGGGCAAGAATGATAGGATCTTGATCCCTTAGAAATGGATTAATGATGAAAAATGTAGCAACAAAATATTTTATCATTATTATCCCTGATGGGATATTGATAAGTACTATTTATCATATGCCTAAGGGATGTGTGTGAACATGGACAATCTTGATCACTAATTTGAGATGTGTGAGTATCCTATAAGCAAAATCTATCACAATTTAGATAATATGACAATAATCCTTATTATTTATTAATTTATTATATATTCCATTCATTATAGAACTATTCTACTCGATCCAAATTATTTATATAAATGTTTTTATATAAAAATATATTTAATCCATTTTTTAAATGTTTTGCATATAGTAAAATAAATTCATTTGTTATTTCAAATATAAAAAATTATATGTTATTCCATGTAATTTTTTATTTAAATTGAACTAATAATTGGATTATTCTAATGGAATATATTATGGAACACTTTGGGAGACCCTAATGGGTTTTATTGCTCACAAAAAACCTCTTCCATCTATATATTATAGACTTTATGGTGTTAGTCTCCAACTCATGGTGACCTGGAATTTCCTTCAGGCTATTTAAGATAATTCTCAGGTAACTAGGTACTAGGGTATCATGGATTGTTCATGGAAAATTAGTATCAATGTTATGGGTTAAGTATCATTCCATGATGTTAATTTGTAATTTTGGATGTCTTGATGGAACTTAAAAGGTAATTGTGAAAGATTAATTGGAATACTCTAACCATAATGATCCATAAGTCACCATGGGTGTATTGGACAACCATCTTTCATGAATTTATTGATTTGATTCTTCTATTTTAAATGATTTTGATTTGGTTATTCAAGATCCAAATCCGGAATTCTTATTTTTTTTGGATTCAGATTTGCATTTCAATCGTATGAGTTCTTGATCTATGAAAATTTAAAATGTCTTTATTTATTTTCTCATGTTTTGGGGAATAATTTATCTGATAAGAGATTTGAATAATACCGACATGGAATCTTATGGTGAACCATAGTTATTGAATCCTTCTATATGATGAAATCTTTTTGAAGTTCTTATGTGTGCTATCCAAGATCTAGGACATTCACATGTAACTATTCCCATTCAGGATCCACTTGTGGAAGCTCATAGTTTTGAATCTCATTATCTTGATCATATGTTTTTTTCACTAGTTTCCAATACTGTATGAATTACCTTATGATCCTCACGATTTTGAGGATTGGACGAAAAGGATAAAGTGACTTTTTATAACCTGACAAAATATAAGGCTAATATGGTCGAATGTTCTAGCATTATGCTGGAAGGTCTTGGTCGGATTTGGTGGGATTTAATAGAAATGTTGAAGAATTTTGATGGTTTTTAGTCAAAGGAGTTGTTATTTCATATCACTGATTAGTTATATCCATAATCTAATATAGTATCTAAGACTGTGGATTTTTACATCCTCTAGTATGCTGATATGACAGTGATTTAGAATATATAAATCATTGCTGAGATTGTGGATTTTTTAACATAGATTGCATCTTGTTAGAAGATTAAGGCTCGACAATTTGATATGGTTCATCAACCAAATATCCATTAATAGGTTTTCCTACTCAAAATAACTTTTTATGCTTATGTACAAGATTTGTTTTTGATGATTTATAATGACCAAGAGGGTGTATTAGGGTTGACAAGGGCACTATTTTCTCCTAGTTGATATTAAATGAGAAAAATTAAAATAAAAAAGAAGCATAATGTTCCTAATAGTGGTTCTTAATAACATGAATCGTCTATAACTCATGTATTACTTTTTAAGAGGCCAGATCTCATGCATCTAATGTTAAAAGGTGGTTCATTAGGGATTTGTTTATACTAAAGTACTAATGATCTGCATTTCTTATGGTCATTCAAAACATCTACACTAATGATTACCTTTATTTAATAGTTAGTGTAATGGAATAATATCATCTTCACCTAAAATTACTTCGGTGAAATAAAATTCATCACTATATATGGGGTTACAACATTAAAAATATGAAATGAATCCTTTTCAGGTAGTGGAATAGTCTTTAGAGGAAGATGATATAGATCATGTGACTGTAAGAGGTTCCATCAAAATAGATTTATCTTTATTGATTACTTTATTTTACACTAGTGTATATCACTCATTTAATATCAAATCATGTTGTGAATATTCTAAATCCAAATATGATGATTTTCTCTTATGTGATGGATATTTCCACACTACATGGAATAAAGTGAATGAATGATATTTGATGTTCTCATTGTGTTTTCTCATTATCAAAGAATCAAATTACCTTGGATTTTATGATTATCGGTATGAAATATCCTTTCATTACTCTAAATACTTATTATATGAGTGATTATTAGGATTATATTAACTATTATGTTCAATGGGTATCCATTATTGTGCCAATGATGTTTATTGTGACTTTTATGGAAAATGGACCTGTGTTCGGGTAGATAAATACATTATTTTTTGGAGAATTCCTTTGTGTGATATGTGTTTTCACTTTGAATTTATGTGGGAATATTTAATTAATTATATCCACCCATTTTTCATCATGTTTCCCAAAAAAATATTTTTAATTTCTCTAGTTTTCCACTAGTAAGAAAAACAACATTTTCCAATGATTTTTTCACTATTAAGGAACTATAATCTATTACTTTGTACCTCAAGGAAGCAATAGAACTAAAAATGATTATTTTATATTTTGTTGATCTATTAGATAAAAATTTTATATTCTCAAGTTTGTCACGTTTGGTAGTTTATATTCTATTTGTTAATAAAATTGAGGGAAAAGTTCACTGATGTGTTGATTACTAGAAGCGAAATCGAGTTACATGGAATAAAAAATATCTTTCCTTAGATTAATGATATTTTTTATTAGTTTAAATGGGTTAAAAGGTTCTCAAATATTGATTTTTGATATACTTAAAACCATTTGAGAATAAAATACTTCTCCATTTTGAATACATTCTTTTGGAGAAGGTATGGTCACATTGAGTACCATGTCATTCCATTTGGTATGAAAAATTCTCCTACATTATAAAGTAATTATAGAATATATATCTCATGAGTACAGTAACACATCAGTGGTTTATGTTATGAATTATGTGCTAATTTACTCCCACTACAAGGAAGATCATGTGTGTCTTCTGAGATCAGTTCTAGAAATATTGAGAAACCACTAACTCTATAAAAAACTATCAAAATGATTTTCTTAGATTGAAGATGTTAAGTTAGTAAGATATATTTTATTAAATATGGTATTATAGTTCATTAGGAGAAGTCTAATGACTTTAATTCATTGGTTAAACCTTATAATTTCTTTTGATATTTGGAGCTTCTTGGGGATAAAGGGATACTAACATAAGTTTTGTGAGGGATTTCTTGAAGATTTATTTTCTAATGAATAATCTCAAATAGAATGGAGTGATGTTTATTTGGGATTATTAATGTCATAGTAATTATATTGATATTAAATTATTTGTGAATTTATGGTTTTTGTTGACTCTTTTAGAGTCTTGGTTGGTCTATGTGGTCTTTTGTGAGGCATCATGTTCTAGGTTTGGATGTGTTCTAAGGTAGGGTGATCATGTGGTTTCCTTTGTTTCTCAAAATCTTATTCCGAAGGAATATAATTATATATCCCATTACCTTGACTGATAACATTTATTCATTCAATTAATACTGATAAACAATAAAATTTTAGAAAATCGATTACCTTGTTTTTTGTCCAGAATATCATCACTTATATATTCTATAAAAAAATATTTGAACCACCATCAGATGAATTGGATAGATACCCTAAAATGCTTTTATTTTGAAATTTATTACACCCTAGGTATGGGGAATTTCATTACTGATTATCTAAGAAGAAACCATGTGATATTTACAATGAAATAATCAATAAAGGAGTGGAAGAAAATGGATCATTTTGTTTAATTTCATTTGGGAGTCAAAGAAAAAGATACCAAGGTTATCATTCAAATTGTTCTGTTAAAACACATTCTTTTCCTTATGATTATTCAAGAGAAGAATCTTGATGAGTGGTTCTATGGAATTAGTAAAACTACTTATGGTGTGTGAACAATTATTGAGTGTTTAATCTCTTATGAGGAAATGCTATGTTTTCAGAGTCGGTTTTTGGGCCTCTAACTATAAAGAATGTTTTGATTGGTAATTTTCATAATTAGTAGTGGATAGTTACATTAGTTTCTAAAAAATAAGTTCTCTCAAATATTTAGATGATTATAGAGGCCATGAACAGTAATATAAATCATTGAAATTGTTTCATGATGATATACATATCACCCTATTAATGCCAAGCACACGAAACCTTTGGTTCATCTTCAAAAACATTATGTTTTGTATTGGATGTGGGATAATATCTCCATTGCTTTTTTTGGTTAGGATCCCACTTAATCCAATAAAAAATATTGGGATAATGGTTGTGATTGATAGACTAACCAAATCTGCTCACTTTTTACCCTTTCAAGCTACAAACAACATTGAGGACATTGGAATCCTTTATTTATATAAATTCATTTAGTTTCGAAGAGTTAAATCATTTATTATCTCTAATATACATCCCAATTAGTTGACATTGATATATGATGTGTGATTTTCATTATTAGGGTGATAGTTATAACATCATGAAACAATACACATATAACAACACACGAAAATGTGTACTATTATATGTGTACAGTTAATATTCCAAGCACACATATTAAACTGTACACATATAATAGAAATTATGTTAATTGGTTCATGATATTATACATATCACCCACTCCAAATGTTTTATATAAACATTCATGGCCTCTATAAATATAGGATACCAAAAGTCCTCAACGTTGACATCGATTAACATAAGTTCTCTTATATGTGTACTATTTAAAAAAGCCACTTTAGATAACATTGATATCTGATGTGTTTGATGTGTTGTAGCATTGGAATTATATTATTGACCCATATCATGTATTTACATTGGATTATCTAAATATGGAGATATATTTATCTATTACTGATTATCCTATTATTATTATTTATTATAATAAAAATGTACTTATTTTGGGGGGAAACCTTTGGTCTTTATACTATGGAAGGTTGGTTCTAATTCACATGAAATGTGGGAGGATTAGGCACTGATATTAATATAGTGGACTCATCTATCTGATATGAAATCATCTTGAAAGTATTTTGGGTGACATAAATATTTTATGGTGGGTAGGTTGTAACATAATATTATAATTTTCAGGTACACATTTTCACTTGTTTTGTTTTCATCCTTATTTGGGTGATTTTATAGGCTTCTTAGGGATTGAGAGACTTTTATGTGAAACTGACCTAATTTTTATTGATATTTTCGTTTTGAATTAATGTATTATTGGTATAAATTTGATAATGTATTTTTTGGGTTCTCCAAATGTTCATGGAATATATGGGGAACCTTTTTTTAAATTTGGTTTTCTATTATTATCTAAGAGATTACAGACCATGAATTTGGTATACATGATGTTTGTTTGTCACCATGAACATGTTGTGAAAATTTAAACGGAATGAATGGTTATATAATGTGAACATGGAATTCATGATGTGTAAGGGAAAAATATTTTTTAAAAACAACTAAATTGTATTCATACTATTTTCAGACATCAAGGATTACATGAATTGTAATGGGATTTTACAGTGTGGAATTATCATTATTTTCAGTTATTAGGGTTCCAAATGAGTTATTGTAATTTCATTCGACCATTAATCATTTCTAACTCTACACAAATCATTCCCTTAGAGATATTTGATACCTCTAATCCTTTTGGAGTGTTCATTTGGTTCTTTATCATCATTATTGTCACAATTCATCATTATAGGTAATTGTATCTCCTATTTGGAGTATTCTCTTTCTCTCATCCATAGATATTGATGGATATCAACGTAGTTTTGTTAGATATAGATTATAGGTTTTATTTTTGTATATTTAATACCGTTTTTTCTACATTGGGGGTTCTCTTTCATGTGTTCATTTCTGATAGTTGATTTAGTTTTAAGTTGTTTTATTCGATTTTTTCGATGAAATTGAAAACTTTATTTCCAAAAATGACTTCCAATATATTTAAATTGATTTGTAAAACCTCATTTCTCAATGTTTTGATTATGAAACATGAAATTACATGGATTTTTATAAAACCCCTAATTACAATATAATTAGAATTGTATGTTGAATTTTGAAAATGATGGAATTAATGAAATTATATGATATTTTATTAGAGAAAATGGGTAAAATTGAAATGATGAAAACCCCAAATTATTTTTGGATTGAAAATGCATGAAATTTTGAAAACCACATGTATTTTTTTGAAATTTAATTATAATACTAAAACTAAAAATTGGGAAATTGAAGTGTATACGATGATCAATTCAAATGTGATGATTTCCTTATTATTTGATGACCGATGGGGTACATCCTAACCATTGTATCTGATGACTTATTTTTCATATAAACACTACGACCTGGAAACCCTAAAAATATATTGTAAATGAAAACTCTAACATTATCGTAGTTTAGAATTATTATCCTTCATGTGTTGTTTATGAGTCATATTCATCTAGAGCATGATGGATGTGTGAAAACATGATAAGTCTCAATCACCGATGTTTGAAGTGCGAGGATACTATAACCAAAAACAAATGTACATTAAACCATATAACCATAGCTCATATAGTGTGTTATATGATTATATATTCCATTAATTAGAGAAATTTTCAAATAAATATATGTGATTTATAAAAATTATTTTATAAAATATTTTTGTTTTATCCATGTTTGAAACTTGTTCCATATATTGAGAAAAATCATAGAATTTTTTAAATATGAAATAAGATATATTAATCCGTCACCAAAATTTTTCAAATTGAAAGAGTGACTGGTTTATTTTTATGAAATATATATATTTGTATATAATTTCAAACTATACTATGCTTTATAGGACACACATTACCATTTCCTTCAGGTGTTTGTCGATATTGGGTTTCTTAGTTAGAAAAATAGGAAAGTTCCACTCAGAAGCTATTGATATTCTTGATCCTTTAGAATATGGTGTGACAATTAAGGTAACCAGTCGAGATATAACCCACTCGATTAATTAAATGTTTGATTTTTCATCTTCTTATATATCAAGTAATTTTATGACATATTTCTTTTGGTTTTGGTACACATGTATATTTCTTGTACATTCTCTTCTTGGAGTGAAAATTATAATGACATATATAATTATCATCAAAACTTTTGTAGACAATTAATTCCCTATTTGATAGTTTAAGATATCTGGATCTACTCCCAAACTCAAGGGGATCAGGAACACAATTTAGTCCATGTTATATATAGATTGATGATCAATATAATTTGTTAACTAGGTTGGTTCTGGACGTAGTAAATAATGAAGAATCACTTCGCTTCGTGAATGTTGTGTGTGTGTATATATATATATGCATGGGAAACAATATAATTATTTAAAATATGGAACGATAAAAAGGTAGTTGATATATTTTCAATTAATAATTATCATAATGTCTTAAGGACATATTTATTGACTGATTACATCTTTAGGACTAGCTATTTGGGGATGTGATAAAAAAATAAATGTATCTCATCATTTATGTAGTAGACCACAAATACACATGATCTCCTTTTTCATTCCCCATATGATTGAAAATGAGATAATAAATAGTTTACTATAAAAATAATAAAAATTTAATATATTTGATATATGTATTTTATTATTCAATCATATATATGATATGTTTCAATAAGGATTATATATTAATAAATAAGCAAGTTCTAGGTTATTATTTATACTAATTATCTGGAAAACATCATTTGGATTACACCATAAATAATTATAGGTATGTTCTTCAGTGAGATAAGAAACACCCGGTCAGGGGAAAATATGTTTAGAATTTCTCTGGTTTAGGATTATTGAACATATATTTTTCTATGTTTTTTACTAAGTAATGAGAGGAGGATACATTTTAGAAGTGAAGGGAGTAGAACAAGTGTTAATATCCTTACCATGTAAATATTATAAATGTATTACTCATTTTCATCTGGGTGAAAAATCAATAAATGGTGACTCTAATATGAAAATGGTTGAAATGTTATCATCACAATTGATATAATAAATGATTCCTTGACGTTATCACATTGTTCTTACACTAATTATCATTTTCTATCCTTTACTATGGTAACTAATGTTTACCATAGTGACTATTCATTATGAGAAAAAATTAATGTTTTCTCATTACCAATTTTGTATAACATTATACCAAATATAATATCCACTAATCATGAATCATTTTTTATAAGTATTAGAATTTAATTTCAACATAATAACAAAAAATTCATTGAAGATATGTTTTATTTGAAATATACATAAAATCCTTAAAACAATTTACACAAAAATCATGTATAATACATAATAATATATAAATGATTGGATTATTATTTATCTAAATGGGAAAAAATTTATAATAAACCACTATAATAAAAATTAATAATTTTTAAATACATGAAAATATATTATTATTTTTATAAAAATACCTTCATTCACTATTCACCAGAAAATAATATTTTTTGAATAATCCAAAATAATTAACTAAGATAAATTTGATATTATAAATATTGAAAAAAAACTCATATAACTAAATAATATTTAAACATTTTTGATAAAAATTTCTATGATCCACACATAAAATTGGAAAAATCCCATTTGCAGAAAAAAATGTTTTCTGAAGAAAATGGTTATTTTATTTTCATTTATTTCCTATTAAAAATCATATGATAATTAATATTTTATTTGATATAATATATAATAAATTATTTTATTTAAAATAATTGATAAATATTCTTTCATTACATTTTGTAAGATAAAAATTATGTTTTTCAAATAAATATAGTTGTCCTAAAAATATCTAAACATACCATCAAAAGTTATTACCATCATTTATAAAAAAATAGATAATAAATTTACTCTTGATTATTAATTTGTTTAAATATGTAAATAGTAAATTTCAAATGTCTTTATTAAAATAAATAATATAATTTCATATATATAATGAATCATATAAAACATACAATAAAAATTACTTTATAGAAAAATTATACTTATAATCATTAATTATTATAAATCATAAATAATTTTACTTTTATCCTAAAAATATATATAGTATTTCATAACAACTAATGAAATTAATTTCTTATTAAAAAATTCTTTCTACATATATTTCACAATTCAGTTACCACTATTCATACCAACTAATAGAATTCCAATGTTATAATATAAATATTTTAAGAATAATGATGTCATTCATTTATGATTGGTGTTGTGTGTGGTATACTTGATCGAGCATAGTTGAAATTTAAATGAATACAAATTATAAACTCATATGGTGTATGAAAATAATTTCCTAAAAATCTATAATATTAATCTATAAATCCCAGGAATCTATGAATATAAAAAAATTGGTCACTCCAAGAAAATTATAGCATGTAACTTCTCAGGTTACACCGTTATACCTACCTTTGATATCACATTCCCTAAGATGTTTTCACCACTGATCTAGATATGACACGTTGAGATACTAGTATATATTTGAATCCCCTTTAGTTCACATAATGTTATATCCATCCTATGGGAAATATCCTCACATGACTAGGAGTCTTCCATAATATGAATGATGAAGATAACTAAAAAATAACAACGTGGACAAAAGCCATAATTAAACAGTTCAATAAAATATTCTTGTTAATTTTTCAATATAATGAAAAAATAGTAATCATAAATGTTATATATTTTTGTAAATTTAATTTCATGAATATAGGAATCCCTTAGAAGATTTATCATCTTATAACAATTCAGATGCATAGTAATATGTCCACATTTTTAGAAATATACATATAGGTATTCCAAGGCAATATGGTGAGGTAAATAAATAACTTTACCTCTAAATTCTCATGATAATACCTCAACCCTTGAATCTATATAAGATCTATCCTATATTTGTAAATTTATTTGAACTGTATTAATTGATAAATAAAAAATCATATACTCATTCTTCTTATATGGGGAATTTGTTTTGAATTTTTTGGAAAATTCCATGGAAATAGAACAAATTACCATAAAATATTATCTAAATTGTATATTCATCAACCAAAATTATACTAGAGAGAACAAATGATGATCATTTCAAATAATTGACTACCATGTCCAAAATATACTATATATAGATCCCACTATTTATAATTTTTATAATTATCAACCACTAAGGATGATAAAGGTACCCACTGATGGTGGTAGTTAATGTGAGATCAATAACAAGTCAACAAATCTATCTGAAGAATTATATAAAAATTATACATCTACAACGTGATGAATTCCCATAGAATCTTATTTCATATGATCACTATATCACACATTGAACATATTTGTATACCCTCAAACTAAAATCCCAATTGTTTATCAACAAATATTACCTTGTATATGTACTCCATATAAACACCCAAAAATTGATTAGTTGAGAAGAAATAAAATAGTGAAATACACCCTTGTTCTATAAAAAAATGCTTGATTTATGTTGTTACCAACTGATATTGGAGAAAATATTCGGTTGCATGTACTGAATTCAACCCCGATCATAAACTAACTAGAATACATCATTAAAATATTTTATTTAAAAAAATGATAACCAGAACATTGTGTTTCAGAATTTGAATAAGAGTAAATTCCATATAAAATTAATTTATAAAACCTTTCCATAACAAATTATGTTATTAATGCCTATAAAGTAACAAATAAATATTAAATGAATTCATATAATATTAGAGGAGTTTTTTTTTCAAAAAACATAATAATATTGTAAATGTATTTTATTCAATGTAAATTAAATTACAATCTATATATGAATTATTTTAATAAAATTTATAGATATTTAATTTTACAATAAAATAATTATTTGATGGTAGTCACTAGATAATTAAGAAGTGTAAATTCATTAAATACACTAATTTTTTTTTAAAAAAATGGATTAAATTTCTATTTTTTGGGATATATTATAATTAAATTTAACCACTTTTAGAACTTTTAATTAATATAATGGTGATTATTTTAAAAATAACAATCCTAAAATTAAACTATGATAAATTTTTGTATTCTTCGAGAAATGATGAAATTTAAATGAATATTGAAAAATATATATTTTTCATAAACTATCATTTCATTAAATTTTAAAAAAAATATTCCATTTAGTTTATAAATTAATTCAATTTAATTTTTTTTAATTATATAAAACATAATTGAATCAATTTCATGGTAATAAAAAACATACATGATTTTTGTCTAATATCATTTTTGTTCTTAAAAGATGCATTTTTCAAAAAGTATCTTTTCATTATGTTTAAAACATTTATATTTAATTTTTTCACCATAAATTAATAGAAATATTCTAAAATAAATTCATTTTTTTAATATTCAAATTAATATTATTTTACTAGTTCAATTTTATTTTTATTTATAAGATATAATAATTATGGGAACCGATAATCTCTATATTAATGGATTAAATGAGTTCTTTGTGGCTCAAAATATGGTATAGATTCTGAAAAAAGATATTACACAAGATTATATTTTTTTATTGGTGTATTTATGCAATAATAATCCAATATTAAAAAATATAATATTTTGGATCAATATTCCTTTGATTATTACATTTATATTTCTTTTATGTATTTTATAGTTACAAAATGTCACTCTTATAATCTATAACTTGTTTCCACAATAAAAATAATAAGTAATGAACTTTTTTATGATGAATAAATTATTATTATTTTGTTATTTTATAATTAGTTTACTGAAATGGTAAAATTTCCATGAACACAAACAAAACGCTATTGTAGTGCTTCTGCAAGTAGTAGAAAAACAATGTTAATTATTTTAAAAACAATAAAAGTAGTATTTTGGTGGAGAATTATTTTTTAACATGAATTTTTTTATAAATTATAATTTACATGTGATGTTGAAATAATTTATATTATAATTCCAATATTTTATTTATATATATAATATATAATTTTTTTAATATTATCGAAAATATATAAATGGTATTGTTTATAAAATAGTTATTAAACAATATTAATGTTAATAAAAGCATATGAAAACACAATTTTATATTAAGTAATTGAGCCTAGAATTCATAGATCTTTTCTAGGCCACTAGGAATTTTTAATATAAATTTTATGATTATTAATAATTGAAAAAATAATTCCATGATTAAGGTTAAAATGGTTAAAAATGGGGTTAAACAAACATATGATGTTAAAAATATTATATAAACATGTATAATTTTTTTTGTTGAAATCATTTTAAACAAATCAAATTCATATTTGAAAAAATTAAACTTTAGATCCATTTTAAAAGAGTAACAAACATATTATATATTCTTATTTCGTGTATTCAAATTAATTGCTCCTACTGAACATATAAAAGGGACCCTCTACTCTATTACATAAAAGTTTTGAGCCATTTATCCCAACCAATACATACTCTAAATCACTTAAATGAATCCTATATATGTATTATATATTTTAACCTCACCAAAATACCATCCTATAATTCTTATGGTTTATGTTATAGAAAATTTCTTAATGTTAAAACTCTTAACTAAGTGTTTTAAAGTTTATTTCTACTTCATACCCATTTAATTATTCCATAACCATGATCATAGAATTACACCTGTATCTACCATATTAAAAATAATACTATTTTTTTGAGAAAATCATTTTAAACCTCATTTTCTATCCTATGGTAAATCAAAATATCGCTCATGCGTACGAATGGAATACCAACTCCATGAAAAAATGTGTTCCATTTTATATCACCACTTATAATGTTTGGTTATTCTAACATAGTTAATAAATAAACATGATTTTAATTAAATAACTATTATTCTAAAAATTTTATATATTATGTAACCTTAAACACTTCTAATCTTTGTAAACTGTTAAATTTATTTGAGAATATGTGTCAACTATATCCTCAAGGAAGATATGTAATTCAGTATTCATGATTACATTTCAATACTGATTATAATATTGTATGTAATTAATAAAAATGATAATTATTAAATTTATAATATTTTATATTTTATGTAACCATTACCCATTTAACAATAGTCAATCTAAGGATAGTTTTTTTATAATGTGAACTGAGTATCCTTAAAATGGGTGACATAAACATAACTGTTTTAGTATATAAAAAAATAAGATAATAAATGACGCAAAATGATTATTAGAAATGGAGTGAAAATAAAAAAAATCGCAACCATGTAAAAATACAATATAAGTATATTATTACTGAGTTATGGAGTGTCTGAAGCTTGATTGGACTTAATTTAAGGGGGATTTTTTAAAAAATTAATGTTCAATGATATCCCCACAACTATTTGTTATCTATTTAATGTTTTTAAAATGTTTTGAAACTATTTATTAATTATTATTCAAAAATTATAATATTAGTTTTTAAATATAAATTAATTTCTAAATAATGTAATATTAGAATTATTCTATTAAATGTTTTCCATATGGATTTTTTTTAATTTTTATAACAGTACCACAAGAAATTTTTTAATATATACTCATTGACATAAATTTCCTACCATAATAGTCATTGTTACTTTTCAATATTAATCATCATGACAATATATATTTTCATATTATATCATATTCATACTCTTATGTGTTTTCCCTATTTTAGGATAGTTAATAGAAAAAGGATATTTATCCTCATGGTTATGGAAAAAATTTAAAAGTGTTTCCTTATAGGTTGAAATATATATTTCAGGGGTTTTATAGTGAATAATATAAACCTAATTTTTTCAAGATATGATACATATGAATTATATATGATAAAAAATTATTCAAATATAGCTCATGATTATTTGTGAACTCGATATATCTCTTCAATGTCTTAGGTAATGAATAGTCACCAAAAAGAAGAGAAGGAGGGATATGAAAAGGTATATTAATCCTAAAAAATTAACATAGTATTATCTATTTTTTATATGTTTGAAAAAAATTGAAAAAATTAAATGTATATTATTCTCCAAAAATATTATTTTATTTTTTTCAAATAGTTTAATAGAAATCATTTTATTTCCTAATTTTGGAAAATAATAATAAATGTTTAATAAAAATAGGTTGTTTGTCAATGAAATAATTTCAAGAGTTATCAGGTTCTTTATGATGCCTTATTGGGTTTGTTATTATTATTAACTAGTTTTTAGTGTTATTTAATTAGAAAATTATTAATTTAATAATGTAGATTTATAATAGGCATATCATAAGAGGTAACATAATATATTCCTAAAAAACTTTCTAGGTGTCTAATTGTAGTAGGTGTTAATACCACATTGATTGAACAAAAATCAGTACAGATGTACATTAAGTAGTGTCATCCTATTATATGAGATTATGAGTGGTTGTGAGATAATGAATGAAATGATGAAAATTGGAAAAAATGAGGGTATAGGAAGAAAAAGAACAAAAAATGTTTTGAGGTTTTAATTTGATTTGGGTTAACTGAAATATTTATTAAATAATATTTAAAACTATTTATGAAACATTTTACCATGGTGATTCAATTTTCTTATTTCATGTTCTGATAATAAATAGTTTTTTATTATATAAGTCAATTCCTTATTAAGAAATCATTTATAACAATACACATAAAATAATGGAATATTTCTCACCTAATGGTCATGGGTTTGACTACTACACCTACTTTAGCTTCTATACAAGATAAATTCTTAATCCATCATGACATCACTAGTGAATTTGTAAATAAATTATTAATGTAATTATGAAGACATAAATCAAAATTAACTTCAAATTCCTAATTTCAATTATAATGAACTGATGATCTAGTTACATCCCCAACATGAATCTATAACCCCAATATGACAATGAAGATAGTGAAATGGTTATCATAATGATACATTACACATGGATACGAGTTTGATTAAATGAATTTGAAAGATAAAAATAATTATACTACGGAAAACAAAATGAAAATAACATAATGGCATCATGGTAGGATCATGTAGAGAGAAGTGTAAAACCCACCTGAAATCCCAACCTGTAAATTGGAGACCTACCTCTATATTTATTGATTAAAATATTACATGGATTACTATAATAATTATAAAGTGTGTACTCAAATCAATCATATTCACCCCATTTATTTATCATATGGATTCCAGCTATGTTTCCCTTTTAATAATATGAATTAGTGATTAGTATATGGGATAATATGGCATTTTTTCCAAAAAGTAGACAAAATGTATCTTAATGACTATCCAAAATATACTTTTAGAATGGATATACATGATTTTCTGCATGAATTACATGGAATTATGGTTCTGGTATGTGATTTTGTCATGTACTCAGGTTGTCAAGTCGTGCCCCATGAAAATTCACATTGCATTTCATTGACACATGCACATTGTGTATTCAGGATTTTTAATCAACAACATTATTTATGAGAGGATTACATTTGGAATTTCAATTAAATTATCCATTTACCACAAAATAATTTTTTTTAACCCTATAAAAACCTATATCCGATGAAAATGTATAGCATACTCAATAAAGAACCTGGATTAATATGCAGAAATTACGAATAAAAAAGTCCCCAATACTTAGTCATTTTCTTAACTTCATGTAAAATATAAACATGAAATTAAATCCATATTTTTTTAAATGTAACGAATTTAATTATTTATACTTTTAAGCATTATATCCATATATTATAATTTCAACAAAAACATATTCGTTTTCAAATTATTTTAATAATACATCATATAAAATTCATTTCAAAAATTTCATCATATTTTAATCTCATTTTTCAATAAAATTTGAATACACATTCAACTGATGACATACCAAGAAAGGATAATTATTTAATGTTCACTCTAGATAATAAATCAAGGAAATTCTCAATTTTTATTGTATTTACTTCATCCATTATCTTTTCAATGGATTTAAAACCCCTGTACATGACCCATCCTACCGAGGTCTATCCCGTGACTAACCCAAACCCACTTCTAATAGGCCATGGGCTTGTGAACAGGGCCGATTAGTAATATCCCACAAATGGGAGGAATTATCCTAACATACTTATACAAAATGACTCATCACCTATCCCACAAAATTCATAAATGTTAAACAAATAATACAATGCATTCATACATCTATGATCCCAAAACAAAGTAAGAAAAATAATTATAGAAAGAAGAAAAGCGGGGGAGAAATAAATGACTAAACAAAAATTTTAAAATTCCAACATCTTCCATGGGAGACGAATAACTGAAATGAAATCTCATAGTAAAACACCTTAGTTTTTCAAGCTCCAGCTATACTCCACTCGCTTCCAGTCTTCACATGACATTGTTAAAAAAGGGTAGTTTTGTTCATAATACCTAAATCATGTGGGAAAATCCCATAAAAGGATGATTATATAAATACATAGTATGAAACCCCAAAAAACGAAACAAAATCACAAATTTCATTTAGATAAATACAATATATATCAATTAATGTACAATAGAAACACCCATATATACCTAGTAAATGCACCACACCACTGCTGGTCATAACCAAATGAAAACCATAAGATTATGCTCAAAGAACTACTCATTCTAGGAGAACCCTATCTACAAGTTATTCAATCATCAGAGAAGACCAATAATTTTGTATAAGTTATTATAAACCACCGAAAAAAATCATTGTTCTATGATGACTTTGATACATAGATATGGGGTAACACTTAGGGATGATTAGGGACAACATGAACCAAATCAGGATCAACCCGATATGTATGGGATCATATATCATCAATTACAAAAACCCAATAGATACATCCTTCTATATAGAAGATCATAGATCTTCTTAGAGAGTTTGTTCTTATTTCACAAACCACACCAAGGGAATAAAGGATAATTGAAGATCACATACCAGTCTCATAGAGGGAAACATCAACTATATTAATGACTCAAATTCATGAGGGGATAAAAATCTAGTGATATGGATGTAATTATACAGAGTAACCCTAAGGTAATGTACCATGGTAAACACACACAACATATACTAGTCCAAACACAATAAAACAAAGATCCATAATAAATGTCGAAAGGGTACTCAGTGTAAACCTGGGGTAAATGAAATGTCCATCTATCCTCATGTCATTCTATGTGGAATATTCTCAAATTATGTTTATTCTACATATACATGGAATTTTGAAGGAGTACATGGAGTGCAGAGACACCTAGTATCTAACCTGTGTCACATTTCCATGTCTGAGTACATACCCGTGTGCACCTAACTGTGTCAGTGTAAAAGTACACCTCATTCCATATTAATGAGTACTTTTACCAGTGTATGTGTAATCACCAATATACATGTCTAGTAACATAGAATAGGTCCAATTCTATGTGATATTTAACTCTCTCTGAAATCGAGCAACGCAACTTGGGGGCCCACACAATGTGTAAACTTACAATTGAATATAAATTGCATGCAATTTCCAGATCTTCTTTTGTGCCTTCCCATGCCTCATCGAACCTTCTGCCCCTGATTTACCCTATAGATATTAGTTTCTTCCAGGCCTCTAGTCATATGAGCAAGGTATTTGGTTAGTCCCACTAGGATAGATACCCATAGAGGGGGAATCAACGTACGAAAAATTAAAACTACTGACCCTTATGATCTTGTTTTGTTGGTAGAAAAAACCATCTTCTCTCTCTCCATCCCATTGGAGAGTATGAATGAATCATAATGCACACGCATGACAAAACAATTTTACTAAGTTTACCCTCACTAGGATACATCCAAGGATAATACTCTAGTGATGTGTCGAGGTACCAAATCCACTATAAGTGCCTTTCTATTTACTATTTCAAAGTAGACTAACTATCCCGCCGAATTTACAACCATTCATAATTTGAGAACTCAATGCTCACTCAATTGAAGTGATCTTGCTTCTTCTTCTTAAGATCCAATCATAGTTTATAGATGTATAGGTCACTTAATTATCACTAATGAATTCATCTACCTTTGTATGGAGATGCTCTATCAAAGTCTAAATTTCATCCCCTGATGAAAACCCCCTTTTCACTGATCACTAGGCAACAACCTTTGGAAATACCTTCGCAAAGCACCTTAATTCGAAAATCTCCCAATTTCACAAAGCTTGAAGAGGCTTCGTGAATTCCCTACCTCTTCGTGAAGATCACACCTTCTTCGTGCTTACTTCCACATAGAGCACACTACTTCACACAGCTCAGACCTTCGAAAATATCAATCCTTTGAAAAACATAGGTCGTCGCATATCTAAAGCCATCGCAAAGTGGATTCATTTGTGAATATCACTGAGTCAATGCGAAACACACCACTTTCACGAAGCTACATTAATAACCAAAAAACTTCTGTCTTTCGAAATGCACACAGCCTCCATAAACCTCCATTGAAATTTAGAAGCAACATATTTTTCTTGTAAATCTCTCTTTATATCTTGAGGGGTCATGTTCTATTTATAGGCAATTCCACTAACCCTCAAAACTTCTGTGCAAAGTCAGTGCCGCGTCATCTCAAATCACAAAGCTCAGAAATTTCTATAGAAATAATCACTTTATCGCAATGCATCATGAAAATTTTCCAATCGTGGAGCTTTTCGTAATTGCAGAGCATTCAATCAATTCTTTTTCACCTTCACCGTGAAGATCAACTTGCAATTCCCTTCATCGCCACAATGATCTTCAACGCAACTATTCATGAAGCTCATCATAATCACAAAGAACACTATCAAAATTCTTCATGTCTTCTTGAAAACTATATCAATAAGCCCATATTCGCAAAACTCATACCTTTTCCATATTTTGATGATATCTTCAAGGAAATTCACATTTCTCGATTCTCACTAATGTTCAAATTGTTTAACCCAAAAATTTGGAAAACAATAGAAAACAGCTCTACATTGTATATATTATTTTTGTACCACCTACAAATCATTCATTCCTTTGTCATGGTTCATTGTAAACATTAAATGTCAACTAAATATCTGGAGCTCGAAAATTCATCATGAAAACCTACATTTTCATCAAACACAACCATCCCAAAAATCCTGCAATGTTACCTTTATAGATTTTCCAACATATTCACATTTCTAATCCATGCGGTGAAGGATATACTAAGAAAAAACATAACTATTTATCAAAATTAGGAAAAATAGGATCCCTAAATCCGTTAATTCCACTCCAAGTTATCCACAACTATCATTGCACCTCGACGAAACCATCATTCACAAACATTACCCCTGATATCAATCCATTTCACTAAATAATGGTCACATAATAATAGAATACCATATATTCATTTAAAAATGGGCCAAAAAATGCCCATGATGAATGTATAATGAAAAAATGAAGAAAACCACAATTAATAAATAGTGAGGAACATACCATGTACTTTTTTATTTGGAGTAGATAATTTATCATAGAATAGATGAAAAATATATATAATCAAGATAAGAAAATAATAAAAATCTATCGAAATTAAATCCACCGTTGATGTACATATCAATTCTATTAAAAAAAGTTATCCATGTTTTTATGGTGATTATATAATGAGATGGAAGTCAGAATTCAAACCATCATACTTATGCATTGGATTGATCATTGACAAAGAACATTTGTGTTTCCATTAATGACAACATCCATAAACTTTATTGGAAGGATGATCAATGATATGATATCGACTTTTCATCATCATCTATAAAAATATCCACAAAGGTATATTTGAATCTTTAGGGTTTAAGGGCCAACCCTAAGAAAAATTATTTATATGTATACAAAAATTAGAAAACTGGTCGATTCATAGAAAAAAATAAATAAATTATTTAATTTCATTCATTCAATTATTTCCATGATGGCGTTTTCCCAAATGTTTCACACCGATAATGATTATGTCACATTTTGGATAAAACTCACTTTAAATACTCAACGATTCCCTCATATTGTAGATACGAGCCTCCAATTTGGAGTTATTATAATTTTATTTATAACTACTCATGTGTTCTATTTATTTTATTTTTTATAATTCAAAAAATCTTGTGCACTATGTGCCATACAATCAAACAAAATCTTAGTGAATAATATTGAAAATAATTAATTTAATAACCATAAATAATACATGAAAAATATGTGATGTTACATGATACACAAAAATGGGCTTTGCGCCTCAAAAATACGAAACAAAGGATACACAAAGAGATGTGGATACTGATCATGGATATTCTCCACCTGCTCCCATGTCATCTCCTAAAGTCTCATGAGCTTCCACTATACATGCATAATGGGAATTGATCACCAATGTAGGATTATCTCTTTCTAACCCTTGATCTCAACTAGGTACTCTACAAAGTTATCTCCATACTTTATGTCCAACATGCCTGAGTTGATCACAAGTGACGACACTTGCACAATCATCCTCAATAGGGACATGTGGAAAAAGTTGTTTACCCGGTTGAACTGTAGTGTTAGAGATAAGTGGTATTACACCTCACCAACACTACATAGTATTTAAATGGGACCAATAAATATCATATTTAACATTCCAGCATCGATAGATCTCTTCAATCTATACTCAGGTGAGATTCTCAAGAACACATGGTCTCATTCCCTAAACTGTAGAGGTCTTCATATTTGGTCCACATAAGAAATATGAATGCCTTGTGTAATTTTCATTTTCTCTTAGATAATATAAACCTTATATATAGTTTCTCACACCATCTCTAGGACCTTGTGTTTTGAATATCTTAGATCATTCCAACAATGTGGTGACCTATAGTGTCTCCATTATAATTCCTCTAATGGTGCATCACTAAGGGTGGAATGGAATCTATTATTTTCTAAAAACCTTACCAAATATAGGTGGTCCTCCCAACTATAGAAAAAGTCTATCTTGAAATATTGCATCATTTCCTCCAAGACAAGGGTAGTCATATCTGTTTGGACCTCAAATTGGTTGTGAAACATTGTGCTCAAGTAAAAATGAGTCTTGAAGGCCTCTTTTATTCCCTTTAAAATAAGATATGTGAAGAGATTATCAAATTTTGAGACTATAATTGAGGGAAATACATAGAATCTGACCATCCATTTGATGAAGAGGTTTCCTAGTATCTCTAATGAACTCTTCCCTCTAATAGGTAGAATGTGGGCTGACATACTGAGTGAGTCTACGATGACCCAGATGGAATTTTTTCTCCTAGATGTTTGATGTAATTTCATCAATAAGTTCAATAAAATCCCATCCCACAACCACACTGGATCCTCATGGTGTGGAGATAATCCCACCATAACATGATTGTCATCCTTAACCAACTGAAAATTGAGGAATCTAGGGAAACATTCTACAACTCCCGTCATCATATATGGGAACAAAAAACATCATATTTCATAATACTTTATTCAACACCAATATGTACCACCAATATGGATGTATGAAATTTACACACCTCCTCCTCCAACAATATCAAAATAACTATATTCCTTTGTCTGAAAAGAATAACATGTTCCCCACCTTAAGAATATTCATAAGGAGCATGTCCCCTCGGGTTACAAGTGTGTAAGCCTTCATAATTTGTATATACATGCTGAATATATTTTAAATGTTATAAATGTTTTGGGGTTATAACCAGAAACAAATGATATGAAGAAGTATACTTTTACATGAAGTAAAACATTAATGAGGATAACTATTCCAACACCTTGGTCGAAAAATGAGAACAAAATATACTGATGAGAGCTTCTGCCACCACATTCCCCTTCCTATGAGTAAATATAATATCAAATTCATTATCTTAGTGGAAATAAATCCATCAAATCAATATTAGGATAATATACTTCTAATAGAAGATATATTTGATAATTTTATTATCTTAGTAAATGATAAACCGCTCACTCGTCAGGTAGTTTATTTAGCTCATCAAGGTGAAGACTACTGCTACTAATTCAAGATCATGGATTCTGTGTTATATTAATTCAGTATCGACTGAATTGAATCATAAGAAATAAAAACTCTAGTCTAAATCAAAACACAACAAAGTATAGTCCATGATACATCAGAGAGAACTACACACTTCACAACCTCCTATCAAAATCTCAAGATGGGAGTGCTCTCCATCCTTTATCTCAGCTGTTAAAAGAAATTTTGGAACCATTCTATCAACAAGAAAGTATACCCCTTCTAATTAAATGTTTTCAAGGGTTATTCAACTCTAGAGACGTCAGGAAAAATCCTTTGATAGTATTCTTCCAAACAAAGGAAACTCCGCACCTTAGTAACACTCTTTGTTAGATACAAGTAAAGAACCACCTCTACCTTTTCTAGATCAAATTATACTATATCATATATGATGAATTTTCAATGAATGTGTACCTCTCAAATATAAATTGGACACTTAGAGAGATTCTCATAAATATGGTTCTCTATGAGTGTGTCTAGGACCACCCAAAAGCATCTTAAGTGCTCCTCTGCAAACACTGATTAGACAAGTATTTTTTCGATGAAGACAACCATGAATCATCCTAATAAATGATGAAATATTATGTTAATGAGTCCTATGAAAACTATTTGGGAATTCTATAACCACCCATCCATAACTTACATATACATTATATCATTTTTAAGAATATTTTTAACATTACAAAAATAGATTCCCAAAGATAATATTAGTTGAATGCCCTTGGAAACATGAAATATAAACACTAAAACCTGAGTGAGATAAATTATCTCCCACTAAATTCTACAAGACTATTACAACTCTCAAATATATCATACAAAAAATATACCTTAATAACATGGAGATGTAAACATAAAAATTGGTGAGCTCAGATTCTCCTTAAGAGTAAAAAATTGAGATATGTAAGAATAAACACGAGCATAAGTGTATGAGACATGACCATAACATTAGAAGATCAAGCCATGCATATCAAATATCATAAACATGAATCATGTAATAAAGGATAGTAGTTCATAAGGTTTGATTAATATGAAAATAAAGATAATAATCCCTGAAACCATTACATAGGAGTTAGACGTGGAATTTTGGTAAACATATAAACATGTAATATTATTCCTTATAATTTAAGATGAATTATTAGAACATATCATGGAAATTCATTAGGATTACACCTAATGGGATGGACAAAACACCATACCTAGTTGTAGTCATTTCCTTATAATGGATCATGATTCTCCATATTCCAATAATGGATAAGGCTTTCCCATCTTCCCAAAGTGGATCTATTTTCCCAACATCCCATAGTGGATATGGTTTCCCCATATTCATATAGTGGATTGGGTTTACAATAATCCATTGTGGATTAATCCCATTAACATTAACCCCATCATTATCTCATGAGATATAAATCATTATCCACTGAACTTAAAGGATATATAAGTCCCATCCATCTAATAATGTAGTTATAAATACATGTGCCATAAGATCATAAATAGTCATATCATCACCCATGAATTTAAACAGATGTCATGAACATGGAATCATATCTTAACCTATGGAAACAATATATGTTTTCCAACAATCTCATCAAAAGAATAACCCATGAATATAAGTGGGTATCATAATGTTATAACACATGAAAAATATATAGGTCTCATAAACATCAATCCATCAAAACACAAAGCATTTATGGAAAGAGTATGAATGGATCATTTTAATCATTCCCCCAAAAAGGCATGAGTGACACAAACAGATGTCATCTTAGATGGAAATAAATTTGAAAAATATTTTAATAACATTTCTTGTATAAATTATCCTATCTTATTTTATTTTTTTAAATCATATAAAACCTTTTGGAAACTATTTACTTTTAAATCAATTATGAAACATATAAATAATTCTTGAATTTTTTTTAAAATGATTTCACTGAAAATTGTTCGAAATCATAAAACAAAATCTAGTAAATTTTTTGAAAACCATTTATTTGAAAACAATTTTTAATATTATAAATAAATAATGAAATTATTTTTAATTTTATTTCTTAGAAAGAATTTTTAAAACATATAAAGAGTTCTTGAAAACGTTTTGAAACCCTTTTTTGTTGAAAATACATTGACAAATAAAAAAATAATATTTGAAATATATGAAATATTTTTAATTAATTTTTTTTTGAAAACATATAATGAAAAAATTTAAAATATTAAATAACACTTTTTAACCATAAAATAGTTTTCGAATACCCTTTTTAGAGAATAATGTTTTGAATTAACATACATTTCTGACCAAAAGGAGACATAATGTCATATTTTCATAAAATTTATTTATTAATTATCATAATTACAAAATGGTGGAAAAAAATTGTACCATTAATTTGTTATATCATAAACACCAAATGGATAAGAAAAATTAGGAAATTTTTTGAGATATGGATCAAAATATTTCATTAATTGAAGCATAATAATAAACAATCTCAATAAACAATGTGATTATAGCGATAAACCATTTCCACTTTGGTAACGTTGAATCGTAATAAAATAAAATTTATAATATTTCAAGAACAATGAAATATTAGGACAATATGGACATCCAAGATATAATATTTCAAAGGAATTACATACACCTCATAGGAAAATATAGGTGAATAACATTTCAAGTGTCTCAAAGATAGAAAATTGAGAAAAAATTACTTTACAAATTTGGTAACTTTTTTTAAAATAAAGCCCATGAATAAAATATCATCAAATAGAATTGTAAATACCCATATTTATTTTTTATATCAATCATATAATTCATCAATTTTTATTATAAACACAACACACACAAAATTAGTATTGAATAACGCATGTACCTCACAAAAATAAAAACCGAAATGAAATTCCCTTACCTTATGTCTTCAATATCATCACACTCATTAAAAAATCTAGTATAACAATAATAATTTTATTATAAATATGAAATATAACCATGTACATATATATAATATCATATATGGTTTTATATTATAAAATTAATACAAATTTCATGTTAATGTTATATTTTTGATAATATCCCCTTTGTTTTTCACAGGTTCCGTAATTTAAAACATTTTTTCAATATACATATATAATGATTTAAAAAATGTAAACCATTATTTAAATATAATTTATATTTATTATATGTGTTGTATAATAATCTATGGAATTTATAATTATGAAATGGAATAAATCGTTCATGGTGACTGTAAGTCATTTGTACGCATGGTCATTGTTTCAATTTTATTGTCATTTTAAAAGAAATCATGAAAATGAAATATATTATTATAAATTTATATATTATCACTATAAAAGTTTAAATTTTTAATATATAAAATATAATATTTCAAAAAACATACCTAATACATTCAATTTAATTTGTGAATAAATCACATCATATAGAGGATCCTATAGTCACCCTTTCACAAATGTTGTTATCCTTTTTAAACAAAATACCAAGCATGAAGGTATATTTTATATAATAACTATAGAATAATAAAAACATCATAATTATGAAATATATAATATTAAAATACTTTTTCCATCATAATTACCACCCATTATAAGTGGTAAAGAAAACATGAAAAACAACATTTTGTGAGTCAGCAGTTCAATATATAAGAAAAAATAGTAAGTTCATTACCCATTGTATGGAAGTGTGTGTTAGTGTAATTTTAACAATTATAATTAAAAATAGTTGTTAGGATTAAAATTACATTATTTTATAAATATTTATTAATAATAATTGAGTAGTTTTGAAAAATAAAATAATTATTAAGGAGCTTGAGAAAGGATGTTACCTCTTATTTGGGTAATTCTTTTTTCTTTGCACAAATGGAATTCTATGGTTGGATTTCATACCAAATGAAGGATTCAAGGAGAAATGGAGATATATTTGGAGATTATTTCATAATATGATGTGAAAACTAAAGGTATTGAGAGGATTGAATAGGTGTGAGAGGTGAGTTCCTTTTTTATTGTGGATGATGAGTGGAATTCATGTCATTTATTGAAAGTAAATTCCACCAACATATTTCCTATGACTGGTGGATCCATTAACAGTACCAATATGATCCAAGGGATTATAAGGTCTAAATATGGCCATGTAATGGATTTTGGAGAATTTTATACATCATTTGGGGCCTTAAGTTTAAGGTTTAGTCCCTTGTTAAGCTATTTTTCCACTTAATTATTGCAATTAATTTTAATTCCATTTTTTAATTAGTTCTGTAGAAAAATGATGAAATTATTTGAAATTATATACAATTATAATTAAAAATATATAATCCAATTTTAAAAATTCCAAAAAAATGTTTTTTGAATGAATTTAAATTTAATCCTACAAAGAGGAAACCAAATAGGAGTTTTAATGTAAAAATAATCAAAATATTTTTATGTTTTCATGTCAAATGTAAATGTAAAATTCAGTCTAGGGAAACAAATTCAATTAATTTATATACAATTTATCTAATGAAACATTTTCCATATTAATAATATTTTTTAATGTTATAAATAAAAAATATTAAAATGTAGTTTTGAATTTAAATTCATTATTTTTAGCTATTCCTAAAAAATTAAAACATCACAAAAAAATATAAAAAATCACCCTAATATAAGTTTTAAATTATTATTTCCAAATTATGTTTATGTTTTCAAATAATTATTATAAAATCATAAAATATAATATTTAAATTTGGTTATTATGTAAAAGGAGATAAAATTACCCTTAAGAATAATTTCTGTTTTTATTCATAAAATTATATATATTCATATCTTACATTTTCAAATATATTGGATAACTATAAAAAAACATTATTGAATACTTTTTATATAAATTTATTTAATGAAATTAATGAAAATATTTTTTTTCAATATATTTATTTAATTTTTTTATATATAAAAATAGTTTTTATAGAAATGTAATTTCATTATTTTGAAATAGTTCTTGCATTCACTTCTATTAATTGGTAACCAAATTATTATGTTTATGTACATGTTTGAATAATATTTCCACAATTTATTTAATATTTTTTATAAATTCCATTCTAGTGGTTATTTGGTAGCTATAATAATATTTTTATATTTATTTTAATTGTATATTATAGTTCGGTAAAAACTCAGTATTGCCTATATCGTAAGCTATCTAAGGGAGTAAATATTTTTATAATATACGAGAGAAATATTTTTGTGTATAACAAAAGATAATCACTATGTTTCATTTAGTTCATTCTATAAAAATGTTTTTCTTCAATATAAAAAACCATATTCATTTTTTTATTAAATGAAAAATATCAAAAAGATTAAATTAATTAAAAAAACATTTAAAAAAATCTTGAGGTGTTATATTCTACACCACGTAAAATGAATCTAAACCTTGATATACATCTATGTAATCAATGCTTGAATACATGAAAGTTATATTAAAAAAAACCAACTTAAATAATTGAATACTAAAAATACCTTTCGAAATTAATTTTGGAAACATAATAGTTACTTAAATTAATAATTGACTAGGTTTCAAAATATTATATCCTATGTGGTATGTTAAAATATGGACATATAGGAAAAGAGAAAATATTTTTAGAGACTGATTAAGGTCATCAATCATAAACAAGTGAATGATCAATGTAATGTTGAGGGACTCAATGTCATAAATATGTGATGATTTAGAATGACATCGATACAACATAAATTAAAATATTTGGAAAACATTATATTTCTATATCATTTTCCTTAATTTGATAAATTTTCATGAAATAATATAATTACATGATTTCAGGATAGCTTTCCCTTTGGTGTTCCTTGATAAAATTCTTCTTCAAATCACATTCCAAAAAAATGAAATTGAAATCTTTATTGCTGAATAATAAACATATCATGATATCTATGAATAAAATGATAGGTAATTCCATATATTTTTACCAAAAAATGTAATTACATGATATCCAATATGCATAAATCTTCATATGATGAGATAATACATTAATCTCTAAAACATTATCCAATTATGAAAATATTCCATTATATAAATGGTGAACATTATAACACTTTTAGAATATGGATGTATAAAATATTAACAATTGGTAACTAAATTTTTCAAAAATCGATCACCATTTATCCCTCAAAATCATAATGTAGCTCTCGTTTTTCACAAACAAAACATGTGAGTACCATTATCATGGGTTCCCATAAAACCTAGTAATAACTGAAATTTCCCCAATTAATTATTGAAAAAATCCATGTTTCCTTATTTCAATGTATATTGGGTATATTTATTTAATCTAATAATGTTGGAAATTTTATCAATGATAGCATAACAACTTGTCAACAATTACTTAATTAGTTATTAGGTAATAATTACATCCTAATTTACTTATTTATATCCAAAATATATTTATAAAAAAGTATCTTAATATAATGAACATAATTAGGGTTATATATTATTTTTAAAACTTTCACCTTAACATATAATCACTTTTCTTTTCCATTGGATATATTCCAAAATGTCCTGTAAACCTAAAGGGATAAACATGAACTAAAAAATCCTTGTATATTTCACTATTCATAAAACAGAATTCATGAATCCAAGTACATAAAAACATGGATTATTCATCTCCAAACACAATATATGATAAGGCTACATCATTTTATTACTTAATACATCTTTCATTTCACATTTCATATGTAGTCTCATCATCATAGTCAATATGACCATTAAACAGACCACATTGAAAATTATCTTCATGAGAATTCCACTTTGGACATCAATTTTCATAATTAACATTAATTTCAAACTGAAATCATTTAAAATTTTAGGATTTATTAGGGAGGCCAATATTACCATCACTTTCATCAATAAACCCCTTATTTTTTTTCCTTTGTAGTTACATTTTTGGGTTCTTATTTTCCATAGTCAAAACATATTTTTGTTCCTCTAAGTCATTTACATAGGTGATTATTTTCACATTCTGGACATAAAAGAAATTGAATATTCTTTTCTCTATAGTCTCCATAACATGAAATCTTTGTGAACACCTTCAATATATCATTTCGTGTGTCTGAGAGTTGGTTACGGTAAACGTTGTATATCATGATCTAAGAAAATTATTTAGACATGATTACAAGAAAACATCACTCTAGTGATCATACCATTATATATATCATCAGATAATTTTCCATTAAACTCAACATTAATCTTATTACTTAATGTTCCCACCATTTACTAAAACCAGAAATCATAGTGTGAGCATAACATATCATAGTGTAAATCCAAATAATAATGATAAAACAATTATAGGATTCTTAAATTAAAACACCTTATTTAATCTATGAAACCTTTTGTTTATCCTCGTTTATTCATAGTTAAATATTATTAAAATCATTCATGGTAGTTCATGAAGAGTTTTTGAATATCTAAATCATATTTCCTGGGGTTTTCAACCGAGGTGTGCAGTAGGGCCAGTTTTCTTGTAATTGGTTAATCTTGAGTCAGGTCCGACACATCTTATTAGAGTTATCACACCTTGGTACATCTATTCCATATCCAAATCCCATTGTAGTACCTTGTTAGAGATATATTTATATAAACCAATCACTCTATCCTTTTTAAAAATTATATGGAATTTTCATATACAATTCCTCATCCTTAAATATATATATATATATAAACATATCATTAGAAATATTCCTAGGTATATGATTGAATTTTTATCATCATAGTTTCCAATGGATGGTTGAAATTTTACTCTTATACTAACTATAACAAATTGGTATTAATGTACATAGATATTAAAACATTTTTTTAGAATAATTAAAACATAAAAAAACATACTCCAAAATACTGTATTAGTTTAGTTAATTTGGACATATAGAAACATAAACACTAGTATACAAGTTCACTACAATATCTCTAACTATGTTCTCGATGATTAGATTCCCTCTTAGACATATAATAAATGAAAAATATCATCATAAATTATTGAAGGAAACATAAAAAGGGGCGAGATCAGATTCATGGTAAAGGAAAACAAGTTATATATGAATTATTAAACCTGATCATAAGGTAATAGTAACAAGATAGTAACATTATATTATCATAACCTTCTTATCAAATATCATAAACAAAAATCATGGAATAATGGTTGTTAGTTTAAAAGTAATGAATCGTAAGGAAATCATGGTAATAACTCATGAATGTGTAACATAAGAGTAAGAACACACCACTAACCCTAGTCGTAGTAATTTATTCTTAAGGGATCATGTTTCTTAATATTCCCATAGTGAATAGGGTTTCCCCATCTCCCAATAGTATATCATGTTTCCCCATCATCATATAGTGGAACCATTTTTTCAATAATCCCATTGTGATATGGGTTTCCCCATCTTGCAATGGGGATCAAGCTTATCAACATGAACCCCATCATTATCTCATAATACATACATCTTTAACTAATTAATTTTAGAGAGATATAGGTTCCACACATCTCATAATGTAATCATACATACATGGCCCACAATATCAGAAAGAGATATACCATAACCCATGAAATTAAATGGGTTTAGAAAACATGAAATGATTTATTAACATGTAGAAAAGTAGAAGCATTCATAATCATTTCATCAAAATAATCACCGATGAATACAAGTCGGATTCATAATCATATAACACTTAAAAAGGGAGATGTTTCATAATAATCATTCCACCAAAACAAAAACCATTCATAGAATGAATATTAATAGACCCTTTAGATGATTTCTACAGAAAGGAATGAGTAACACCAAATGATATCTTTTTAGATTCAAAATTAATTTTTAAATAACTTTTTAAAATATTTCATGAAGAAAATATCATGTATATTTGAATAATGTATTTTTAAAAACTAAAAAATTTTGAAAATAAGTTTTGTAAAAACACTTTAAATATTTATAAATAAATCTTGAAAATGTTTTGAAAACCATTTCAATGAAAACACTTTAAAAAAATATAAATAATTCTTTTAAATAATATGAAAAAAACTTGTTTTAAAATACATTGAGAACATATAAAAATATCATGAAAATGGTTTTTAAATTATTTATTTTAAAAAACATTTAAAAATGATAACGATAGATAGAAGATGCTATGAAAACTTTTTTATCTAAAAATACATTTAAAACTCATTGAAGACTTTTTAAAATCATTGAAATCATTTTCGTTGAAAACAACCTTTTTAGAAAATATAAAAAAATTCAATTCATTTAGAACACTTTCAAAATGTAAAACATATTTTTAAAACCCCTTCTAGAAAATATGAAATTAAAAGAACATATATTTTGGATGAAAATGAGAAATAATGATGGATTTTCAGAAAATTACTTATAGAATTTATCAACTAAAAAATTATGTCCAAAGTAAAATACATTTTTATAACATGAATATATGGAGTTTATGAAATTTTAGGTGGTTTCTTGTGCTATGGATCATAATATTTCATCAATGGAATCATAATCATAAACAATCTACATAAATGATGAAATTGTAGCTATAAACCGTTAAAAAATTAGTAACATTAAATCATAATAAAATGTCAAGAATAAAACTAAATAAAATTTTAAATATCATTAAAACAAAGAGATTACTGATATAACATTTATATGGTAGTATATACCCCTCATAGATTAATATATGTTCATAACATGGTATGTGTCTTAAAGAAGAAAAACCGAGACAAAATTTCTTTACCGATTTGGTATCTTTTGAAACATACACCACCTAAAAGAAAGGTCGTAAAATGTAAATGTAAATAAATATATATATATATATATATAAGTGAAATTGAATACATCCATGGTCAGTATACACACTACACAAATGAAATGAGTGGTGAATATGACACGTATATCATGAAAAAAGTGAGATGTAATTCCCTTAGCCCAAGTATTGACTCATGTAGTACTCCTTCAACCCACTTTGATAACAAGTATAAGTATTTTATAAATATTACATAGAACCATTTTATTATATCTAATACTATATATTTATTTATATCACCCTCTTATTACAACTTCTATGTTAATGTAATGATCTTGTTAATATCTATTTTTATATATTCCTTAATTTGATACATTTTCTGTCTTTAAACGTATATATTGATTTCTAGAATGTAAAAAATTATATAAATAACATTTTTATTAGTTATATATTTTATTATAATAATCTCTAGAGTATATAAATATGATATTGAATACACCATTCATGGAAATGATAGGTCGTACGTACGCAAGAACATTGTTTCATTTTTTTATTCCGAATGAAAGAATTTATATAAAATATATGTATATATAACATAATTACTGTCAAATTATAATGTCATAAAAATAATATAGTTTCACTAAATCCACCATTAATATATTTAATTTAATTTTTAATGATTCACATCTCTTTGTGGTGGTGGTTTTCCACACTTCCGCAAATGAAGTTATCATATTTAGACAAGATGTAATGCATGATGGAAAATATTAAATAATATTTAAAAATTCATAAATAAATAATAAAGATCATATATAATATGAAAACTTCTTTTCCATGATAATTCCCAACCTTTATAGGTGTTAAAGGAAGAATGTACAAAATCTATTTGTGAGGCTGTAGTTCGCCGCACATAAACGTTTTATGTTCGTTAGCTATATTATGAAAGTGTGTGTAAGTGATGGTTGAACCGTCAAGAATAAAAAAGGTATCAGTATATTTTGTAAATTTAATTTATTATATAATAATGGAACAAGAATAATTGATGTGGTTGATAAATAAAATAAAAGAGAGTAGATTAAGGAAGTATGTTACCTCTTTTTTGGGAAAATCATTTTTCATTGCACAAAAGTGATTGCTTAGATGGGTTTAATAAAAAAAAGGGAGGATACAAGGAGGAAGTGATAGAGTTTGTTAGCTTATTTGAGTATTTTTTTTGGTGATACAAAGGGTTTGGGAGGTGTTAATATGTGGGAGGGTCAGTGAGATTTTAATGTGGATGTGGAGTGGAATTATAGTAAACCTTTTAAAAAGGAATTACAACCATGTTTACCCTATTAAAAGTGGATAAAATAATAAATATTATTCTATAAAATTGGGAATATGGTCAAAATACTAACGTAAAATGGTTTTGTGTTAAAATACTAGGGTATTTGTGGCCAAATGTTTAAGGTTTTGGCTATTGTGAAGCTAAGTCTCCTCTTAATCACTATAAGTAATTTTAATTACTTTTACTAATATTATTAAAAAAAACTATGTTCATATTATTTTAAATTATATATTATTATAACTAAAAATATGGAATCCTTATTTACACATTTAAGTCACCAATGTCGAAATAATTATTTCAAATTTAATCCCATATACAGGATGATAAAGTGGGGTTTAAAAAATAAAATGTTCAAAAGATTTTATATTTTCATATCCACTATCAAATTAAAATTGTGTTTAATGAAATAAATTATATTAATTGATTTATTATTGCTCAAATTATAATTTTAAAATAATTAAAATATAATTTAACATTATAAATAGATAAGAGAAAAATATGTATTGAATTAAAATTCAATATTTCTCACTATTAATCAGAAATTGAAACTTCAAATAGAAATACCAAAAATTCACCCTAAGTTATTTTTTTTCATATTGGAAAAATTATGTTTATTTTTTCAAATAATTTTATATAAGTTTTAAAAATAATATATATAATGGGTTCTTTATTCAAAGGTGGTAAAATTACCTTTTAGAAGAATATGTCTTTTTATTCATAAAAGTGGACTTATTCTTAGGTTATACATATCAAATAAATTGGATGAGTATCAAAAATATTGATTGAATATATTATATATAAATTATAGAGAAAGTATTATTCCATCGTGTTTTGTTTAGTTTATTGAGATTTAATTTTTCTGTATATAAGGAAAAATATTTTTTAGAAAAGTAATTTCTTTGTTATAAAAAACTTATTACATTTACTTATACTAATTGATAACAAGATGATTTATTTTATACTCTTGAGTAAATAATATTGTCACAATTTTAGATATTATTTTTCATAAATTCAATTCTGAGGGCTAGTTGTTAGCTATAATGACATTTGAATAATCATATTCATAGTTTGTTGGACTTCTTAAAAAACATGGCTTTGCATGTAACATAATATATAAAAGGGACTCATTATTTTTTAATACTTATAAATTATAGTGTTTCAAGTATATAACGATAATATAACTATTCCATGTAGTTTATGAACTCTAGACATTGTGATTTAATATAAGAAATCATTATTTAGTGATATTTGAATAGAAAAATATCAAAAATATTAAATTAATTTGAAAACAAATCAAATAATATCAAGGTGTTACTTTTTGGTCACGCTGAATGAAATCATCATGTACTAAAAGGGACCCTAATGGATTTTTTACACTGACTTCGGTATATCCTCATCCTGTAATCACAACTAGTGATAGCCTAACCTCAGGTCAATTTTTGAGCACCATCACTCCCCTCTCAATTGATCAAATAGGTTTTCAATTATTGGTACTGGATACTAATTCTTCAAAATAAACTAATTCAATCCGAGGTAATCAAATCATAACCTAAATAACTCATCTTTCATCTTTATAAATAAAACTAGGGTTTCTATATGGGAAATCATGGGTCTCACAAGGACCATCTAATTTAACTCCTCCAACTGAACCTTCTTCTCTCGAATCTCTGTGAGGGACAGAAAATATATTGGTGATGATATTATTGTCATACCGGGATTCAAGCCGATGCATAATTCTATATCTCCGTGTGGAGGTAAACCTAACACATACCATAGAAAAAAATCATCATTCTTCACCACCAATGCATGAAACAAATAGCACATGGCATCAAATACTGTATGATTCATGTTAACCAATTGGATAGTAATCGGCTATACCCTCCTATACCTGAGGTCATACACTACAAATCGTTTTCCTTTTCAACAAAAGAAGAAAAACATCAATCATTCACTGTTGAAAAATCGCATTCTATACCTAAAAAATTCAATCTGTACATGATCTTTGGATCAATAGTTTATCAATATGATGGTGTCCTAAGGAATCATTGCTACAATGGAGAGGTCCCATACAAAACTATCCCACCCATCATCAGATCTCACTATCGACATAATTTCCAATCACTAATTCCCAACCTATTATCATCTATAACCACATGGTTTGAGCCAATGGATCAAAAAGAATATATAAATCTCGAGCTAGAGAAGAGTAAAGGAAGGGATGAGTAACACATGTGACTAGTAATACTATAGCTAAATTTTAGAAGATAAATATCAATCTTCTTATTAATACATGTACCCTAAGGATTAAAGGCTTATGTAGCATTCATCTAGGATATTCCCTATACACCCACTCCCAGAGCATTGCGTGGACAACCTGGGGATGGTGGTGGTAATATGTCAAACATCTGACCACCTACAACACCATATAAGTCCCTATTCTACATCTGATGCACTGCAAACCACCCAAATCTAGCATATATCATTGTATTGGCAGTACCTTGACATCTCATGATCTTTATCAAACAAGCTTGAGCTACATTTCCACAATCTTCATAGGAGAAACTTCACACATCAATCAACTAATACGATCAACCAAGAGAGCTCTGATCTACCAGCCGTGAGTCTTAACATCACCTCATAATGTGTCTAACATGCTTGGATCTTGGAGAAAATCATCGGGAGACTTCTACTAATGTATCAACTAATGTGTTCCCACTACTATCTCCCACTAATGGTGTCTTCTTAGCTATAAGGGACACCACAAACAGTGGTCTCTCAAGATCCCCATCATAAGTTGGAATATAAAGGGAAACTACTGAGGACTTGACATTCCTAGACAATCCCTTCTCAAAGATCGATGATTTGAATCAATGTTCTCAAACCATATCCATGGAGTAATTAATGATATTGTTGAACCTTTATAAAAACTCTTCCATGGTCATATTGTCCTATTTCACATATAGAAGCTCTAGTATGTGCACTAATCACAATTTGGATGGATAGAATTACTCCCTGAATATATTCTCAATGTGTGTCTAGGAAAGGGATGTCTCATCATGTAATTGAGTCACCGAGCTCTACCATATCCCAATAGAATCCCTGAAGAAGTCACATCATGGGGGAATTCCATAAGATCTAATCGAATCCTTAAAAGGAAGAAAATTAGAGTGACGGTCTCAAACCAATCCTCATCCACCTGTGGGTTTGGATCACCCCGCAACCTGGGAGGTTTCTTCCTCTGAAACTCATGCAACACCATCAAGACACATGCATCTACATCTAGTATTTCCAAAAATATGTACTTATGAATGGTTGGTGGTATAGCTGGTATAACAACCAGAGGTGCTATCTATGGTAAATGCCTCTATATCGATGCCTCGTCACTAGGTAGATAATCTAAATGATCAAGGAGTATAATCCTGGAAGGCTAGCTATGTCAAGAAAACCTAAAAAAACAAGATATACCACAACAAAAATAGTATATCTAAGGAGCTGACTCAAGAAGGACGTAGAAATAAAATCAATCTTATATGAGGCATGTACCAAAAAATTTCCCTTTAACCAATTTTTATATGAATCTAGTCGAAAGGCTAGTGAACAGAGTCTTTTTGTATTGATTTGTCTACTGCAACACCAAAACTTGAGTCCATGGCCTAAATTCTAAACTACAAAAACTATTTCCCCAATAAAATCTCACTAAATTCTGTCCTAGGATATAATAGGATCCTCTAATACCACTATACGAGGACCTGACCTGCTGAGGAACAAATAGTGACTACACCGTGTTCACCTCCAATAGGATCGGGGATAGAGACCAATGATGATTAGGCATATCCCACAAATTGAATGAAGTATCCTTAGTCGCCTATACATACCCAAATATCTCCAAGGCCATAAAATAATGGAATGTGAAACAACTGAAAAATAAATGTGTATATCTATGATCACCCAAATTAGTATGGAAGTTAATGTAATAAAAGTAGAAAAAGGGTATAGATACAAGACCGACCAAAAAATGTAAAAGTTAACCCAACTCTATGGGAAGATAACTAATTACAATTCTAGGTCCCCATAACACACCTCGGTCAATCTATTTACAACTGTTCTCCACTCAGACCACGTTCTAATAGGACACAATTAAAATGGACATTCTCTGCAGAAGACACGACGCATGCGGTAAAATATAATTCAAGGGTGATTATAATAGTAAATCTGATTTAAATTGAAACAATTATCATTCCAATGTAACACACTCAAATAGTGCTACTATCATTAGAGACACTCGAAGAATAGGTATAGGTCATTGGTCCCTACCCAACAACTCCCACTAGCCTAAGAAGTCTTTGATACATAAATATGGGGTCACACCTAAGACCATTGGGGGAAACCTCAAACCCAATCTTGGTCAAAATTTTATGTAGGAGATTTTATTTCATCAAATACACAATACCAAATGATTTTTCATACTATATGTAGGATCAATTATCCACTCAGGGAGGTCACACTGATTCCTCAAACCCAACACCGTGAACAAAGGATGATGGAGTATCATACTCTAGAATGAAAAAGGGACACCACAACTCTATATAATACATGATCACTAGTGGCGATCACAATCCAGTTATATGGATTTAATATTTCAAAGTAACCTCAAGGGAAATGTACAATGGAAACATATTCAACCTATAATGGTCAAAACTAAGAAAATTAAGATCCCTAAGAACTCTTGAAATGGGTACATGATGTGTACCAGTGGTACACTAGTTTTCAACCTATTTCCATTCCTTCCTAGGTGGAAGAGCCTCACATGGATTTCATCTCCATATACACGGTGTCAATAATGAGTTCATAGTGAGTAGAGAGACATAGTATCCTTCCAATTTCATCTAGCCATGTTTGGGTATGGTAGCCATGTACATGAATCATCCAGTATACATCAAGCAGTTTTTGTGTACAAGTACAGGAACTAACATCTAGAAGTGTAATTTTACTTGTGTCTATATACTCTTTGAAGTGCATGCAAAGTCACATGGAAGGGGTCTCATGTCCTGTGATAGGGTCAAAATTCATTTTGATTCTTAACTCTAGAGAGAACCCAAGCAACACAACCAGGGTGCCCCACATAGCGTGTAATCCCAAAGCGCACACCACGTTGGTCACGATTTCCAGATCTTCTTGTGTTTTATCCCAAGCCTCACTGAATCCTTTTCTCATTCCTGAACTTATAGATCATGGTTATTATGAGACTATAGTTTTCAAATCATAGGATTCTAAGTCCGAATCATCTTGTTGAACAATCCACTGAGAAAACAACCAATTTTCATCAAACTCGTGTCGAACATAATCCTCTAGTCAATCCATTCCACCCTCAATTATCCACCACTATTGTTACACCTTGACCACACCACAGATCAGAGACCACGCCTATGGTATCGATGTGTTTCATGAAACAATTTATGCACAACAATTGATTATTGAGTATTCGTTGAGCCATGGTCCAAAGGAATACACCAATGATGGACATGTGATGATCGAAGGGAGAAAACCACAACCCATAAAAACTGATTACCAAACCTTTAATTTTATTTCTTAGGACTTGATTAGATATTATATAAGGGATGAATGAAGAGAGATAATGAAGAAAAGAAAATAAAAAATGCCATAAAAATTATATCTAATAGTAATGTGCATATAAATTCTATTAATGTAATTTATCTATATTCATCCACTGGTTAAAGTACACGATTTTATTCACAAGACAAACCATTATACCTATTTTTTGGATAAATATATTATGAATAATGATTTTTTTATTGATGTGATCGACGAATTGAGTTGGCACGATGATCGGTGATCCCACCCCGATCTGTCGTCATACAAAAAGAAAATCTCTAAAATGGGATTTTTAAATCTCCATAGTTTTGGGTATAACCCTGAGAAAAATGATTTATTCATATAATTATAGGAGAAAAAAGTGTCAATGCCTGAAAAAATTATTTAATTATTTACTTTATTTCATTAAATTACACCCGTGATGTTTTTCCATCAATATCTCACATCGACATAGATTCTTTTGTTCTTAGGGTAAACCCTACTTTCTAAACACAATGATTCCCTTAAATATCTGATTTGGGCCCCTCTTTTGAATTTATTCAACTTATTCAATAAAATTATGACAATTTTCTATTTAATATATTTCAAAAAAAAAATTCCCATGCACACCGGGCCTCAAAATTACTTTCCATCATAGCACCTCATCTCAAAAATAATTCATATAATATCCAAAATTAATTAACATTAAATACGATATTTTACAATCTATATAGAAATTAAGTCACAAAAAATATTAGGATTTTCATTTTGCTTATAATGAATTTTCGGCTTAGAGTTGGCTGGTAATGATTTGAAAATAATCATATATTATAAAAATACGGTATAATTCATTAAAAATAAAGAATTTTATTCTATGAAAATTGAGGTTCCAATTATTGGGAGTTTTAAAATCATATTTATTTTACAAATACATCAAAAATTCGATCTTGATTCATCTGATTTGGGTAGTTTTGAATTCATTCAATTAATAATTTTTAATTTACATAAGTGATTTATTTAAAAAAGTTATTATTTTATGATGAGAAATGATATTTCGGATTTTTGGTTTGGAAAATAATGTATGAAAAAACATTAACATAAATGAAGATGAAAAATATAATGATTTCAGGTTAATATAAATCTCTTGTTCTGTATGGTTTTGTAAGATAGGTTCAATCATTTTTATTATTTTTTAAATTAACTTTGTTAATTTAAATTTGCAAACCACTTTAATGAATTATATTCTATAAATTTATGATGTGTTCTATTTTAGAAGGTAGAGTAAACATCCCAGAATACCAAATATTATCCACTCCAATAGTGAAATAGGATATCACCCCAACCAAGAGTGCATTTCCAAAAATACATGGATCTATAATTTTCCATTTCAACCCATAGGGTGTCCACAAGTCCCCCATATAATGATTTTACCAATGGAAAGGGAGGAAAAATAATTATATAATATAAAAGGAATTGGTTTGGCAGTAAATATTTGGTGGAAAACATTTTTACCTATCTAATACTCTCACATCCAAAATAAATATAATTAAAAAATTTCAATAATTTGATGTTTGATAATTAAGAAGGTCAAAAATCTTCAAATGGGTCTAAGAAATGGGTTAGTCACTTTCCATTATGAAGTGAAAAGAGATCATACTGAGAGAAGGGATGTAAATATTAATTGAGAAAGAAATGGTGATAGAGATAGAATAATAGATTAATAAAAATACTTAATTAGATACATTAAAAAATATATGAAAACAAGAAAGAAAAAAATTCAAAAAACATACTCCATGTGCAGCGCAATAGGAGAATCATCCAATGGATGACTCATCATTTTTTCATCCAACCTTGGCGAGTATTTATAAACTTTTTAGTTATTAATTTAGTACTAAATGGGTTATAATGGACATCATACCATCTCGTGGTCCTAATGTTTTCTCACAAGAATTATTATATCGGATATACCCTTTTTGGGTACTCTTGAGGTTTTCACATTTTTTATTGTATTCATGACACTTAATGTTTGGCACCACATAACCCATCGGCCTCATTCAAGACCTGTAACCATTTTGGGTCTATATATAATGTTCCACTAGATAAAAAATGTGTCACATCATGAAACCAGTAGTATTCATCTAGAAATATATTTTTCCTTTACATCGTGTATTCCAAACCAAAAATCCTTCAAGTATCATATTTTGATTGACATTCACTACCTGATTTTATGTTTTCTAGTGGTATATTATCAGTTTTAACCTTTTTCAACATTTGTTAGCTCCAGGATCCTGGATCGACTAATCTTTAATCATAGTAATACTAAATAAAATTGATTCATTGAATTTTTTACTTATTTTTAATTAAAAATATGATCTATATTTCATCCCTTCTATTCTATAATTTCATCATGTTTTATCACTTCATTAGTCAAAGTGTCGTCAACCTATATGATTCATTCAATTATTTAATTTTCAAAAATGTTTTTGTATCCTGACCTAAATCATAAAAATTATTTAATACCCAAAAAAATAAATATAGAGTATGTAAAAACATATAATATTATCTTATAATAATCATGGTAAATATGACGCTATATAAAATCCTAGTAAAAATAAATCCATCTAAAAATTTAAGAAAATTTTGATAACCATTTTTTATTATTTTCTAGATAGGTTTTAAATCTATCATTGAGTACAATGAATGTATATTATCTCTTGGTCAATTTTAAAAAAATTCAATTTTTTATATATGATAATGAACCTCATAGAATTATATGTAATGGTTGTTTTTTAAATCCATTCACCCATCAGAAAATTTGAACTCTCCACCACTCTTAATTTTATAGTTTCTTACTAAGATGATACATGAATTGTAAATCCCGACTTTAAATTTCAATTGAATAATAATCCAATACCATTTACCATTAATTGTATGGGGAAGATATTTATTGTAATGTGGAAACCTATCAATTAAAGAAATGGTTTCTATGGGGTTAATAATAGATAAGATGTATGGTCACCCTTAAAGTAAAAAATGTGCTAAAAATATCAGTGAAATGATTTAATCCAGTTATTGTGATTTAATATCACAATGTTTTAAAAAAACATGCTTATTATTGTTTTTATTTATATAAATAATATATATAAATAAATAAAATTCAAGTATAAAAAAAGAATAAAAAAATGCTTGAAATAAATCTTTAGAATGAGAGAAAAAATTATTCAATCATGTGAGGATATGAATAAAAATAATATGTATAATAAAGGAATTTTTACATGAATTATTATATATAGTATCAAAATTATTTTGGTAATCATTTAAAAAACATTAATAATTAAAAATATGCATGTAACATTAAATATTTAGACACATGTATTTATTAATTATGGTTACGATTAATAAAATATCCACTTTTTATAATATATCATCTATTTAATGATGTCTCTTTTTTAAAAGGATGAAAAATTAATACATTAGTTGAGGTACAATTACCCATACCTAGTATCACACATTGGCCTCCATGTGAAACACCAAGTAAGAGTAGTGGATAAGAAATGTCACAAAAATTTACCAGAACAACGGAGTAGTGAAAAGATTATAATAGAGAAATATAATAAAATAAATGAAAAACAATACTCTCCTTCAAGGGAGATGAAAATAGTGATGAATTAAAATGGATAATTCAGTTGAGTACATCTGATTATTAAGTTAATGGAATAATTAATATAAATATATTAAATCAATACATCAAAAAACAAAAATAGAAATATATATTGTTGAATGTGGTAGAAATCACCACTCAGTAGACTCAGGATTGGAAATTTATAAAACTTGGGCATCCTCCATGGATGTTTGGACTATGGTATTCACTAAATCTATGGGGTGTGAATCCTTCTATTTTATCATTGTAGAAATATAATGATCCCCTAGAATATAAGTTGTTTCAATATCATTGTGGAGATATCCTTCATCCTTCTAAGTCATTAGCCTGGGATATAAATGTTTCATGTGGTGTTGAAGGCTGAGGTTTGATTCTAGGTGTAAAATAATGTGGAATCAAAAGGCCCATTTATTGATGTAGAACTCCCAACGATCCTTCTATCTGACCAATGGAAAAAGCTATTGTGTTGGGGTAGGAAAGGATATGGGTGGAGGTGGGGTTATGGATTTGTTATTATCTGTAATGGTGGAAGATGTCATATCAATATAAGAAAAAAGATGGGATGAATAGAAATGGACTATTGGTTGAGGAAGTGGTGGATTTTATTGTACTAGATCAGTAACACTAATATGGTATGTTAAATTATCTCTCGTCCTACCATTACAATGAAAATAAGAATGTGATATTCCTATCATTGGGAATAACCTTAGAGATCCTGAGGGTGAGATGGCCCAAAAAATCATTTGTGGTGAGACTAATAGGGGACATAGATCTCATTATTTAGGTTACCTTGAAGGAAAATCAATATTGCATGGAAATCTGAGGTGGAGATATATGTGAGGTTGGGTTAGCTTTGTTGGACGATACTACTGAGGATCTGTAAATAATGTCTTAGCATAGTTCCCCTATCCCCAGGGTGTGAGAAAAATATATTACTAAATAAATGTTGGATAAAGTGGAGGGTATGTGAGATTATGAAATTGTTGTTCATAATGGTTTGATTATACCATACATAATGTCTAGAAATATCCTTACACATAGTGGGAATGTGAGATCATTCATAGAAGTATAGGGAGTCAAAAGGGGGTTGGGTTGATGGGTATAGGTTGAAACTAAACACAAATATGAACTCAACCATCATAAGAAAAAACAATCTTCCACTGAATAGTAGTAATACATGGGACATATTATAACATGGCGTATCCTAGTATTCTTAAATTTCAAACTCACATAATTCAATGGAATATAAAAATAAATAATTATTTTTAGTTGTGCTAAACTGACAATCCATAATGAGGTGAGTGTTCACGAAAGCTCTCCAATAATATCGATGAGTTATAGCTACTATTAGAATGTTATGATGGGGAACTAAAATTAGATAAAAATAATAAATTATAAACAGAATTATATCTGTTCAGTGGTCGAGTGACACTCATCAATAAATATACATGGGTGGGGATGAGGGAATCCATCCATTAGTTAAGGTCATGGTTACCCTGTTGTATCATATATGGATTGATCAAATGGTTTTGAAATTGGGGTAGTGGTGCCACAGTAGCCACGAGACTAGGTTCCATTGTAGAAGATGGTGCGGGTGGTAGAAGTGGATGTAGAATATCTAAATATGGGGGGATTAAAATCAATAATTAATTCAAATAATGATATATCATAGTCTCTATGTGAACTATATATGTTTTAGTATTCTCCCCATCAAAAAATAACATGTACCACATCCCCTAAAAAAGATCCCCATCATCCTTGATCCAAAATAAATAAATAAATTAAATTAAAAAGAAAATTTTAAAAAAGGAATAAATTAATTATTTAGGAAGTGCATTTCATTTATTCTAGAGTTCATGTTTTATAGTTTGGATGGGAAGTAACTTATATTATTTGGAGACACACCTATACTACCCATGATTATACCATAATTTATTACATCGAATGCACCAGATACACATGTTGTGTGCTAGAAAATTTCTATAAATGCAATGTATGATCCTCAAAATAGAATTTCATACAGCCAAAATAGATGATCATTTACATTACTTATTCTAAATACACAATCCCTGTGCTTTCAAATTTCATTTTGAAAAAACGACTGGTAGTTGATATTAGAGACACATCACGAGTCCTTCATGTGTACTCATGTTTTATGGGGTTTTGAGTAGAAATTGACCAGATACCAAAATTCATAAAAAAATCACGAAAATCAATTATATAAAGGTTATGATCATACAAAAATATATTCCAAAACAAATTAATTATTATTTTGGGTGAAAAACTCAAAGTATTGAATAATTCAAAAATTGAGCATTGAGTTGAATACTTGTAATGTCCTGAAGTGCATGGAATATGTAATACCTATGGCTACACTCCCAACATTAAAATTTTGGTCACACTATGTTTACATATGGCCCAAATGTTTTTATTTTTCAGGTGTATTATATATGTATTAACATTGTATAATTATTTGTTTAATAATTATTTCCTATATATCTAGTATTATAATGAATTATAATTATATAAAATATATCTATATTTATAATAATCCAATAAATATATTTAATTCAAAAATACACCTAATCTATTCCAAATAATGATTAGGATAATTGGATTATTGATTCCATTTCTATGGGTGAGGTTTGTTCTAGTGACCGGTTCGATAATGGGGTGTACCCATAACTAATTGATCAATTTTTTGTACTGATTTTTTATAATTTTTTATTAATTTTTTACTAGATTATACAATAACACTGTAAATTTAATAACCCAGAACATTAGTTTTATTTTTCTATAAATAATATTATGCTTTAGATATTGGATGAATTCAAACCTAAGTATTTTACACTTTGTGTTATGACTCATCCCATAACATCAACCTCACCATGAGGTATATTGTTATTTATAAATGAGTTTTTAAAATATTAATTAGAATAATATATATGAATAAAATTTCATATAAATAAATAAATGTTTTGGGGTTTTATTATAGTGATAATTGATGGAATTGAGTTAGATGGATTTACTAGATCCCCTGTCTTTTGGACCCATATTTATTTCTTGACCATCTGATCCAACCCAATGATGGGTTTTTCATTATTTTGATTTTATTTCGAATATATATTCAAATATCACACATTTAATTAATTAAAGAAATATTCTAATAGAATGAATGTTATATGAAGGGATGGAATGGAGGGGTTTGAACAATTGATGGCTCATATTCCCCCTTGTGATCATTCTTTCTGAAAATTATATGTTTATATTTATTGGAATAAATAAATATTTATATATATTAAACACTCTATTATAATATACATTAATCATATAGGTATATTCCAAGTATTATGGATTCATGATGTGTATCTATATTTTATTTTCCTTATTTTGAATAAGGGTTGGAAAAGAAATGACAGAATGTGAATTGAATAAAACAAATATGTAAACAATATGTGTAAAATTTTAAATATATAGGTAGAGTGATAGAGAGAGATTCAAGAATTCTCCAATATAGTTCCATTTTTTGTAGTTATTCCTCTAAATATATGTATGACTTCCTACACATGATCTAAAGGAGGTTTCCCATTTCACTTTGTAAAAAACAACATGTAATCAAAAACATTCTTCTTCAATCATTTTATTTAACATTTAGGTAGTCCGGGTGGGTGATTTTAATTGCCTCGCTCTATGGTCAATATATGTTGAATCATGAAATGTTTTATGATTAGTTATACTTTATCCTCAACCACTATTTATTATTACTCAAAAATTACATAGACCTTAAAATAATATCTTAAATCCTATACAGTAGGTTAGAAATAAAATAAAGGAATAAAGAGAAAGGGTTCATCAATTTTTATATAAGTATAACATGATTTATCACAATATTTGACTTTCGTATTAGAAAAATATTTTTTGGAAATATTTAACTCAAGAAATTAGTTTTAAATCAATACACAGTTCCTCAGTTGAAATATAATTAGAACACCCAATTTCCCACTCAACCAAACCACCCATATTAGTAATTATATAAATAATATTGTTTAATAGATTTTGATTCCATTCTAACCTTTTAATTTTTCCCCAAGGGAGATTGGTTACAAATTCAATAATTGATAATAATGTTTTAGTGATATCCATACATCATTAAATAAAAGTGTATTTTGGAAGAATGTTTAATGTACATGGGTAGTATTCACACTAAAATCCATCATCCAAGTAGAGATAATATTCATATGGACCAAAAATGGAATCATTGGATCATACAGTTATATATATTTTCAGTAGAATCAAACCAATCACTTTTTAAATATAATTCCATTTAATTATAACATTGATCTTCCTGAAAAACAATGAATAAATTAATAATGAATGTATTAAATTAACTAACCATGAATCAAAACACACAATGATAAATTCTATTGGGTCTTTGTCAATAGTTCAACACAAGACACACCCATCACAAGATGTTAATTTTTTATCCAAAAACCATATAACAATGAAACAAGTTGAAGTTGGGTCTATCCCATTAGAAGCATGTGAAAAGAACTAAAAACGTAGGTTATTGAGCGTCTATCAATTTTTCATGAAGATGAATGGTGGTCAGGGAATGAAATAAGATATATTTAAAAGATGATATTAGAAGAATAATATGAATAAAATCATGAAAATATTGTATCAGTGTCATAATTTTTTAAAGGTTGTATTCAAAATTCATTCCATAAAATTCAAAATTATATTATATATTTTTCACTGGAGACTCGATTATATTGCAGTTTGATTGTATGATTAAAAAATGAGAATATTTAGAATTCAACACATTTTTAATTTTTTGTAACATAAAAATATTTTCACATAAATAAAATTATAATTATGTCAATAAGAAAACACAATGGTCCTAGTTTCAATTATTATAGCATTATTAGTGTTCTACAGCAGTGTTATTCTTAGTCTGACATGACACCATCGAAGAAATTTCAATAAAATAATCATACGAATTATAAAAAATACATCTAATGAAAAACCACCATAATATGGATAAAAAAATATTTGTATCTCTATAATAACTCAAACAAATAACTTTTACAACCTATGATGATGGGGATGGTGAGAAGGCTTAGAAAAATGTCAACCACAAACGTGGATATGAGATAGATTTATGGAAGGGGGAAAATGGAGGAATGAAACTGAAATTAAAAAAATGAATATGAGAATAATTTATTCATTGGGAGGTCATGTTAATAGATGTGAAATAACCTCATCCCCTAAATATATAACTACTAACTTGGAATCTGGTATCTGTTTTTTGCAAACAAAATACACAGAGTGTGCAAAAACGTACATTGTGTGCAATCATGTTAACAAATATTTCCAAATTTTCTATAGTGGTTGGTGGAAACCATTCCCCATATTTAGTAATATGAGTTGGAAGACATTAGGTCAGAGTTCACAATGTTTTTTTGGATGAACATATTTTGTATGTTCATGTTTTGTTATAAAATTCTATTGGAGTGATTATAAATGAAATTTTACATGAATAAAATGATTTGTTGGTTGTGGTTCACAAAATGGTAATGTACTAAGATTTGTTCAAGCAAATCATACTGAAAATTTACATGACATGTGTTTATTTTGCATAAGTCTTCTATTTGAAATTTAAATTCTATATTCTCCTGATTTGTGAAAACCACTAGATTTAATTAAAAATCATTCATAAACCAAAATGTATATTTAGTGGAAATATTTTTTTAAATCTATCAAATGAATTAATTAATATTCACATATCATGAAAATAAATATTTTTTATCAGGTTTTCAACATTTTAGTTTAAAAATTGGAAACATGTGCATGGGTTTTCATGTTTTTAACGGAGTAATGGATTTAATTATTTTTCAACTCCCATACATAGATCATTTTATTATCCCACATTTTTTAATGATTTTCATAGGTTATAGGGATTTATATGAATAATAAAAAGTTAAAACATTCCAATGTGTGATAATAATTAATGAATAAAAATTATCTTTAAGGAAAATAGGTTTAATCATAAAGCCCTATTTTTTAGGGAAAATATGTATAGTTATTATATGTGTCTATTTTTTTTGTAATTTGATTTCTAATTCTCTAAAACAATATACCCAAAATATCATGGGAATGTAAAAAATGATAAATATATTCCTTTGAAGTCTTATGTATGGATTTTTAAATTAATTATTTTTTTAAAGTAGGTATTATAAAAAGGAAATAGTTATCTTTAGTGGATATAATGATTCAGATGATAAAATATAAATATTTCTAGATTCCAAAATGATTTATTAAGTTTATGGTTAATCACAAGTCATGTTTTAACGTATTGTTGTTTTATATCATGATAGTTTAAGAGTATTGGGAAATTTTGGGTGAAATTTGTGGTAGTATATCCCATGGTATAAATATCAGTTTAATTAATAATATTATTTTGGGATGAATTATGTAGTGCTTTTTTGAAATAATATGAAAGCTACTAATATCTATTAGGTTTAATATAACCATTAGGGCTAATTATGTTACTAGGTCTCTACATTTTTGGAGTATATGATTCATCATATAATTAATCATGGGATTGAAATGTGATTTGATGATTGTATGACTAAATGTATTTTTTTAATATGGTAAATATTTTTTGACGTTAAGTAAATACTGTAAATGTTGTTTGAGTAATAAATATTGGGATATGTTATGGAATAATAAATGATTTAATTGGGGAATGTTTTATTTATATATTTGAGATTTTATGAATAGAGAACATATAACTTTTTATGGGACCATATTAGTTATTGATGATTTTTCTATATAAATTTTATTTAGTTCACTGAAGAATAAGTGATCAAATATTTTTTTATTTTTTAATATGTTCAAAAATATATTGACATTCACCAGGGTGTTTTGTTTATGGAATGGTTAATGTTGAGAATTTTTTATTGTTATTATTTATTTGGACATTAGTGTATTATTACTTCATATGAAGGTTTATTCTTTAAATATAATATCACACCTTCTACTATTGATTAATTTTAGTCCTGGAATAAAACATAGTTAATTTATTTTCCTCCCTTTTTTTAAAACATAACTATTAAAATGGTTACATTAGTGATTTGAGAAATAAAATGTAATTATTTATCTTTTAGAAAATAAACTCAAATAGAAGGTGAAATAAAATTGAAAGACCACTAAAAGTGAAAATTTATCATTTGGTATGGAATGAAGTCAAGTGAATTTTTTTTCTATTATTTTCTATAATTATTATAAAATAATTCCTTATAATAATAAGTAGAAAGTTATGAGTTGGGATATATATGGAAAATATATCTATGAATTGAATGTATGATTTACAATCCACTCCCACAAGAATGATTCACATAATGGTAAATTCATTATATAAGAAATACGTAGGAAATGAAAACATTCCATGTCTAAGATAAATTAATTTCATTTAAAATATAAAAATATATCAATTTGGACAATATTTTTTTCTTATGTTATATATATGTATATTAATTAACCACTCTTTATTATACACCATTTATTTTGTTTTATAGATCCATTATATCATGCAATTTAAATTAATGTTTATCACTGTCATCTTTCACTCCATGGTATAGATTTCGTGAATTTTTTAGTTATGAGAATAATTATAATAATGAAATTATTTTAAGGTATTATAATGTAATTCACATATATATTAGAATATATTTGATAGTGTGTTCCACACAAAACCCTGAGTATAGATGAGTTGGGATATACTATATAAATTTTGTTATGTAAAGATAAATCTTAGGAATAATTCATCTCACTAGTGAGTATGAAAATGATTATTTTAATTTTGAAATATATATGGGGAATTTTTATATAACAATAATATTATTATTAATTCCATGTAAATTATATGTAAATTTAAAAAACATGATAGATTAAAGAAAATGTTTTATATATAATATAATTAAGTGATAAATTTTTTTAGACATGTAAATTATGCTAATTACTATATATGAATGAATTTAATTAATTTTATAAATCATATATTTAAAAAATTTACATTCAACTAATTATTTTTAGTCAATATTGAATGACTTTTAATTCATTTTATACATAAAAAGGGTTATATTTCATTTTTTTCATGGAATTTAGGCATAATATATTCCAAATATAGAAATTTTAGTTGAAAGACATAAAAAATTTGTTAATTTATAATTTTAAAATAACGAAGAAATAATTTTTTAGGACTCTTCTAAAAGGGTTCCTTTATTTGATGAATAATTAAAAATACCTATTTTCAATGAGCTACTAATTCATTAAATTTAATCAAAGTTATTTTAATGTCCTCTTCATTTTGTATATTTTGAAAAGTGAAAAGTGATAGATTTTACTAAAAAACCCAATTAAATCTATGAGAATCAACTATAATGTGTCATTTTTTATGTACTGATTTGAAATATATCTATTAATATTTTTGATTCTGAGTTCTAAGATAATGGTAGAATTTGAGGCCTTATGAGAGCAGAATTAATATATTTGTAATATTAAATATATTAATATCACACACACATAGTTTCCATAAAAACTAGAACTAATATGGAACAAAGTATCAAATTGAAAATTCAATGACACTATTTAGTTTGTAACATGGGCATTTTCTAATGTTAAACATAACATTTTTCAGTGTTAGGTGTTCATGAAAATGTTATCGTTATCACTAAAAATAAATAAATTGTTTATTTATTTTACATTATTTCATTGATGATGTTACCTATGGTGATCCTATATAAATAACTCGATATGAGAATGTCTCAGGGTTAGTAGTGTACCCTAGTAGACATAGATATGAGTTTTTGTAGAGGCATTAGTGAGAGACATTTGATCAATGGATCAGATCAACACTGACAAGATTGTCCTGAACAACAGTTGTTTTTTATAATGAAAATGACATCAACACAAAAATAATTATTTATAATTGATTGATTGAAACTCTATATTGGATATTTAATTTATGTATATTTACCCCATCTAGTTACCCTTGTAAAAAAATGATCAATTCCATGAGAAATAATTTATTCTCATTGAAATTTTTGGTTTATTTTATGTTTGATTTATTTGTTCACTATCAATTATTACCATTCATCAAACTATTCTAAAAAAATGTTTGATTCCAAAATGAAAAAAGGATTATGTTCATTCTTAATGTATATATTTTATGGTTGAATCTACTATTTCTTCACATTTTCATCAACAAAAAATTATTCTGACCACTATTTAATGAATACTATGTATTTTTTCACAAAACAAATTATTATTTTACATCAATTCAATATAATAGATATGGGTTATGATCAAGAGTGTGATCGAGGTGTGATGATGGGGAGTCAATATAGGTGAATGGGATATTACTGAAGGAGTCCCTTTTCCAATTGGATACATATAGGTGGATTGGTGTGTTGACATTTCATCTCAACATATGAATTTCAGTGTGGATCAAAGACCAGTTTCTGATGAGTGGTGATGAAAAGGTGTGATCAAAATGGATCGACCATTTCTAGTGGAAATCAAGGGTGATTTGAATCTAATTATATTAAGGTAATGTGTAGAAAAGTAACCACATGTTTCTATAAATATTTTTGTACATGACATGTAATCTAAAGATACATGCTATTAGGGACCCATCACCACAGTTCTATAGATTCCTTGGAAATTAAATATATTTCACTATGTGAAAGTGGTCACAGTTTGTGTGACATATGGTTGGGGGATTAGAATGTTTATTGAGAGTGCATGGGAATATATATAAGGCTATTAATATGGAAATGTGTAGAGTACATAGGAATAGACCATTTCTCAGAAATGACCAGGTGTAAAGTCACATAAAGATATATGATTATATCTATATTTCATTAGTATGGTAGTAGTAATAGAGTCATAAAGATGTGTAAGTCTAGATATAGAGGTTAATTACTTGTATTCTATATACACACCTAGTAATTCCTCAATATATGGATTGTATCCCTTCATCTCTTCAATATAGGTTGTGTTTAGTTCAGTTTAATACATGAGTCATTTCCTGGCAGTGTATAATACACCACTAAATCCAAACAATAGGGTTTTGATACCGTATACATCTTCAATACTGAATAGATTTTGGTGCCTCACCCTATGGGATCATTTTTTGGATCATATATTATTCTTAGGTGGGTTTCAAGGTTTCAACATTACCACTATGAACAGTCCATTGATCACCCACCAATAAAGAAGATCCTATCATCATTGTGGTGTCCCTAAGTATCGTTGTGTGTGATCCAATTCTAGAAATATGAGAGATTGCGAGATTTAGTTAGTATTTATTTGATGGGGTTAAATTCCAATGATATCTTCAATGGATTTTAGAAGTGATATCATGACTTGTGTAGTGAGTCTCCTAGAATTATAGTTTACAATAAACCTCTATTAGTATCTTTTAGATAGTTGTTTTTGTTGATTCCACTTGAGGCTAGTTTTCTATTATAATTTTATCCAGTTTTTTTATTACTGTATAATTGTTATGAGATGAATTATGTTGATTCATTATGCATAGTAATTTCAGAGTTACCAATTAGGTATTATTACTCTCACTATTGCATCATCTCTACCTTCACATGTCATATGTTATATAGATGATGAACCTTTTCATTGATGCTTAGGAGGATAGGCAGTAGGCATAGTATAGAGGTTCTTTCTAGAATGTGGAGTTTCCTTACTGTTGGATTGGAAAGTTGTTTCATCTTTCTAAGATGGTTGGAAACTCTATAACTTTTGGTTGGGATTGTTTTTTTCCACCTTATTACATTCAAAAAAATTCCATAATATAATGTGAGATAGATGTTGTCTATTAATTTACCATTTCATTTTTTTTTACATTATTATTGCTAAATTTTGTTGTATGTTTTTTTGTAGGTATATTACGTTAATTCCTCTCAAGAATGGGTGGATCCTACTTGGTTCTTGTCACTATATCTAGGATAATTGGAGGTGGGTATGGGGTAGTCAATATTGAATTATCACTAGCCATGTTGGCCTTGGTGGGATGAGTCGTGAAAAATGGTCACCTAGGAAGTCAATACTACCAAATGACTAAAGCATATATTTTTCTTATTACAATATTTTTATTTATTTATGGTATAATTATTAATGTCCTTCTCGTTCAAATATTAGTACAGTAACTTCTATGTTGTTGTGGATCCCAATGTATCCATTCACCATGATTATAATACCAATATTATTGACTCCATACTTGTAGACACTAGTTGTAGTTGATGAAACTGTACCTAAATCATATATTAATGGGTTTTGTTTTCAATATACATTATAAGTCATCTCCCTAAATATATTTATTTATACTGGTGTCTCTTGTTTATTTCATGACTTCTATAAGAAGAAAACCTTATAGTATTCCACTACATGATCACGTGGATGATGTTATGAGTGGTGAGGCTTCAGTATAGAGGCATGCAAAATAGGTGGCACCTCATAGTGGTTTTCCATTTATGAAACCACCAACTAGGAAGAGGATAGATCCAATCATACTATATAAGGATGTATCAATTATGGGGTTTTAAGGAAAAATTAAGTGACCTCCTCAGTTTCATGGAATTCTTGACCCGTATATAAATGAGCGATGGAAAGAGGCGATCACCAGAGCTTGTTTCCCCATTAGGAAACCTACTTATTATATTTTCGTAATTGTAATGAGTCTCCTTCATATCTACTTCTTGGAAATGGTAGAGTCTTTTGACTAAGGTACATGATGAGACAAACTTGTACTTGTCATACATCAAAGATATATTTAGGATGGAGTTCTTTAAGGTCACATTTTGATCAGTTATATTCTTGTACATTATTCATCTCCATTCATGAGAATAATCATATATTATAAAAATATAGTAGAATTAATTAAAAATAAAGAATTTTATTCTATGAAAATTGAGCTTCCAATTATTGGGAGTTATAAAATCATATTTATTTTACAAATACATCAAAAATTCGATCTTGATTCATCTAATTTGGGTAGTTTTGAATTCATTCAATTAATAATTTTTAATTTACATAAGTGATTTATTTAAAAAAAATATTATTTTATGACGAGAAATGGTATTTTGGATTTTTGGTTTGGAAAATAATGTATGAAAAAACATTAACATAAATGCAGATGAAAAATATAATGAATTCAGGTTATTATAAATCTCTTGTTCTGTATGGTTTTGTAACATAGGTTCAATCATTTTTATTATTTTTTAAATTAACATTGTTAATTTAAATTTCCAAACCACTTTAATGAATTATATTCTATTAATTTATGATGTGTTCTATTTAGAAAGTAGAGTAAACATCCTGGAATACCAAATATTATCCACTCCAATAGTGAAATAGGATTTCACCCCTACCAAGAGTGCATTTCCAAAAATACATGGATCTATAATTTTCCATTTCAACCCATAGGGTGTCCACAAGTCCCCCATATAATGATTTTACCAATGGAAAGGGAGGGAAAATAATTATATAATATAAAAGAAATTGGTTTGGTAGTAAATATATGGTGGAAAACATTTTTACCTATCTAAAACTCTCACATGCAAAATAAATATAATTAAAAAATTTCAATAATTTGATGTTTGATAATTAAGAAGGTCAAAAATCCTCAAATGGGTCTAAGAAATGGGTTAGTAACTTTTCCATTATGAAGTGAAAAGAGATCATACTGAGAGAAGGTATTTAAATATTAATTGAGAAAGAAATGGTGATAGAGATAGAATAATAGATTAATAAAAATACTTAATTAGATACATTAAAAAATATATGAAAACAAGAAAGAAAAAAATTCCAAAAAAGATACTCCATGTGCAGCGCAATAGCAGAATCGTCCAATGGATGACTCGTCCTTTTTCCATCCAACCATGGCTAGTATTTATAAACTTTTTAGTTATTAATTTAGTACTAAATGGGTTATAATGGACATCATACCATCTCGTGGTCCTAAAGTTTTCTCACAAGAATTATTATATCGGATATACCCTTTTTGGGTAATCTTGAGGTTTTCACATTTTTTATTGTATTCATGACATTTAATGTCTGGCGCCACATAACTCATCGGCCTCATTAAAGACCTGTAACAATTTTGGGTCTATATATACTGTTCCACTAGATAAAAAATGTGTCACATCATGAAACAAGTAGTATTCAGCTAGAAATATATTTTTCCTTTACATCGTGTATTCAAAACCTAAAATCCTTCAAGTTTCATATTCTGAATGACATTCACTGCCTGATTTTATGTTTTCTAGTGGCATATTATCAGTTTTAACCTTTTTCATCATTTTTTAGCTCTAGGATCCTGGATTGACTAATCTTTAATCATAGTAATACTAATTATAATGGATTAAATGATTTTTTTACTTATTTTTATTTAAAAATATGATCTATATTACATCCCTTCTAATCTAGAATTTCATCGTGTTGTATCACTTCATTGGTCAATGTGTCATCAACATATATGATTCATTCAATTATTTAATTTTCAACAAGGTTTTTGTATCCTGACCTAAATCATAAAAATTATTTAATACCAAAAAAAATAAATATATAGTATTTAAAAACATATAATTTTATCTTATAATAATCATGGTAAATATGATTCTATATAAAATCCTAGTGAAAAAAAATCCATCTAAACATTTAACAAAAGTTTGATAACCATTTTCTTTAATTTTCTAGATTGGTTTTAAATCCATCATTGAGTACAATGAATGTATATTATCTCTTGGTCAATATTAAAATATTTCAATTTTTTATATATTATAATGAACCTCATAGATCTTAAGTAATTGTTGTTTTTAAATCCATTCACCCATCAGAAAATTTGAACTCTCCACCACTCTTAATTTTATAGTTTCTTACTAAGATGATACATGAATTGTAAATCCCTACTTTAAATTTCAATTGAATAATAATCCAATACCTTTTATCATTAATTGTATGGGGAAGATATTATTGTAATGTGGAAACCTATCAATTAAAGAAATGGTTTCTATGGGGTTAATAATAGATAAGATGTATGGTCACCCTCAAAGTAAAAAATGTGCTAAAAATATCTGTGTAATGATTTAATCCAGTTAATGTGATTTAATATCACAATGTTTTAAAAAAACATGCTTATTATTATTGTTATTTATATAAATAATATATATAAAAATATAAAATTCATGTATAAAAAAGAATAAAAAATGCTTGAAATAAATCTTCAGAATGAGAGAAAACATTATTCAATCATATGAGGATATGAATACAAATAATATGTATAATAAAGGAAATTTTACATGAATTAATATATATAGTATCAAAATTATATTAGTAATCATTTAAAAAAATTAATAATTAAAAATATGCATGTAACATTAAAGATTTAGATACATGTATTTATTAATTATGGTTACGATCAATAAAATATCCACTTTTTATAATATATCATCTATTTAATGATGTCTCTTTTATAGAAGGATGACAAATTAATACATTCGTTGAGGTACAATTACCCATACATAATATCATACATTGGCCTCCATTTGAAACACCAATTAAGAGTAGTGGATAAGAAATGTCACAAAAATTTACCAGAATAAGGGAGTAGTGAAAAGATTATAATAGAGAAATATAATAAAATAAATGAAAAACTATACTCCCATTCAAGGGAGATGAAAACAGTGATGAATTAAAATTGATAATTCAGTAGAGTACATGTGATTATTATGTTAATGGAATAATTAATATAAATATATTAAATCATTACATCAAAAAAGAAAAATAGAAATATATATTTTTGAATGTGGTAGAAATCACCACTCAGTAGACTCAAGATTGGAAACTTATAAAACTTGGGCATCCTCCATGGATGTTTGGACTATGGTATTCACTAACTCTATGGTGTGTGCATCCTTCTATTTTATCATGGTGTAAATATAATGACCCCCTAGAATATAAGTTGTCTCAATATCATGGTGGAGATATCATTCATCCTTCTAAGTCATTAGCATGGGATATAAATATTTCATATGGTGTTGAAGGCTGAGGTTTTATTCTGGGTGTAAAATAGTGTGGAATCAAAAGGCCCATTTATTGATGTAGAACTCCCAAAGATCCTTCTATCTGACCAATGGAAAAAGATATTGTGTTGGGGTAGGAAAGGATATATGGATTATACAAGGATATGGGTGGAGGTGGGGTTATGGATTTGTTATTATCTGTAATGGTGGAAGATGTCATATCAATATAAGAAAAAAGATGGGATGAATAGAAATGGACTATTGGTTGAGGAAGTGGTGGTTTTTATTGTACTAGATCTGTAACACTAATAAGGTATGTTAAATTATATCTCCTCCTACCATTACAATGAAAATAATAATGTGATATTCCTATCATTGGGAATAACCTTAGAGATCCTGAGGGTGAGATGGCCCAAAAAATCATTTGTGGTGAGACTAATAGGGGACATAGATCTCATCATTTAGGTTACCATGAAGGAAAATCAATATTTCATGGAAATATGAGGTGTAGATATATGTGAGGTTATGTTAGCTTTGTTGGACGATACTACTGAGGATCTGTAAATAATGTCTTAACATAGTTCCCCTATCCTCAGGGTGTGAGAAAAATATATTACTAAATAAATGTTGGATAAAGTGGAGGGTATGTGAGATTATAAAATTGTTGTTCATAAAGGTTTGATTATACCATACATAATGTCTAGAAATATCCTAACACATAGTGGGAATGTGAGATCATTCATAGAAGTATAGGGAGTCAAAATGGGGTTGGGTGGATGGGTATAGGTTGAAACTAAACACAAATATGAACTCAAGCATCATAAGAAAAAACAATCTTCCACTGAATAGTAGTAATACATGGGACATATTATAAAATGGCGTATCCTAGTATTCCTATATGTCAAACACACATAATTCAATGGAATATAAAAATAAATAATTATTTTTAGTTGTGCTAAACTGACAATCAATAATGAGGTGAGTGTTCACAAAAGCTCCCCAATAATATCCCTGAGTTATAGCTACTATTAGAATGTTATGATGGGGAACTAAAATTAGATTAAAATAATAAATTATAAGCAGAATTGTATCTGTTCAGTGGTCGAGTGACATTCATTAATAACTATACATGGGTGGGGATGAGGGAATCCATCCATTGGTTTAGGTCATGGTTACCCTGTTGTATCATATATGGATTGATCAAATGGTTTTGAAATTGGGGTAGTGGCTCCACAGTAGCCACGCGACTAGGTTCTATTGTAGAAGATGGTGAAAGTGGTAGAAGTGGAGGTAGAATATCTAAATATGGGGGCATTAAAATCTATAATTAATTTAAATAATGATATATCATAGTCTCTATGTGAACTATATATGTTTTTGTATTCTCCCCATCAAAAAATAACATGTACCACATCCCCTAAAAAAGATCCCCATCATCCATGATCCAAAATAAATAAATAAATTAAATTAAAGAAAAAATTTAAAAAAGAAATAAATTAAATATTTAGGAAGGGCATTTAATTTATTATAGAGTTCATGTTTTATAGTTTGGATGAGAAGTAACTTATATTATTTGGAGCCACACCTATACTCCCCGTGATTATACCATAATTTATTACATCGAATGCACAAGATACACATGTTGTGTGTTAGAAAATTTCTATAAATACAATGTTTGATCCTAAAAATAGAATTTCATACAGCCAAAATAGAGGATCATTTACATTACTTATTCTAAATACACAATCCGTGTGCTTTCAAATTTCATTTTGAAAAAACGACTGGTAGTGGATATTAGAGACACATCATGGGTCCTTCATGTGTACTCATGTTTTATGGGGTTTTGAGTAGAAATTGACCAGATACCAAAATTCATAAAAAAATGACGAAAATTAATTATATAAAGGTTCGGATCATACAAAAATATATTCCAAAACAAAATAATTATTATTTTGGGTGAAAAACTCAAAGTATTGAATAATTCAAAAATTGAGCATTGAGTTGAATATTTGTAATGACCTGAAGAGCATGGAATATGTAATACCTATGGATACACTCCAAACATTAAAATTTTGGTCACACTATGTTTACATATGGCCCAAATTTTTTTATTTTTCAGGTGTATTATATATGTATTAACATTGTATAATTATTTGTTTAATAATTATTTCCTATATATCTAGTATTATAACGAATTATAATTATATAAAATATATCTATATTTATAATAAACCTATAAATATATTGAATTCAAAAATAAACCTAATATATTCGAAATAATGATTAGGATAATTGGATTATTGATTCCATTGCTATGGGTGAGGTTTGTTCTAGTGACCGGTTCGATAATGGGGTGTACCCACAACCAACTGATCAATGTTTTTTGTACTGATTTTTTATAATTTTTGATTAATTTTTTAATGTATTATACAATAACACGGTAAATGTAATAATGCAGAACATTCCATTTTATTTTTATATAAATAATATTATGCTTTAGATATTGGATGAATTCAAACCTAAGTATTTTACACTTTGTGTTATGACTCATCCCATAACACCAACCTCACCATGAGGTATATTGTTATTTATAAACGATTTTTTAAAATATTAATTAGAATAATAAATATGAATAAAATTTCATATAAATAAATAAATGTTTTGGGGTTTTATTATAGTGATAATTGATGGAATAGAGTAAGATGGATTTACTAGATCCTCTGTCTTTTGGACCCATATTTATTTCTTGACCATCTGATCCAACCCAATGATGGGTTTTTCATTATTTTGATTTTATTTTGAATATATATTCAAATATCACACATTTAATTAATTAATGAAATATTCTAATAGAATTAATGTTATATGAAGGGATGGAATGGAGGGGTTTGAACAAGTTATGGCTCCTATGCCCCCTTGTGATTATTCTATCCAAAAATTATATGTTTGTATTTATTGGAATAAATAAATATTTATATATATTAAACACTCTATTGTAATATACATTAATCATACAGGTATATTCCAAGTATTATGGATTCATGATATGTATCTATATTTTATTTTCCTTATTTTGAATAAGGGTTGGAAAAGAAGTGACAGAATGTGAATTGAATAAAACAAATATGTAAACAACATGTGTAAATTTTTAAATATATAGGTAGAGTGATAGAGAGAGATTCAAGAATTCTCCAATATAGTTCCATTTTTGTAGTTATTCCTCTAAATATATGTATGACTTCCTACACATGATCTAAAGGAGGTTTCCCATTTCACTTTGTAAAAAACAACTTGTAATCAAAAACATTCCACTTAAATCATTTTATTTAACATTTAGGTATTCCGGGTGGGTGATTTTAATTGCCTCACTCTGTGGTCAATATATGTTGAATCATGACAAGTTTTATGATTAGTTATACTTCATCCTCAACCACTATTTATTATTAGTCAAAAATTACATAGACCTTAAAAGAATATCTTAAATCCTCTACAGTAGGTTAGAAATAAAATAAAGGAATAAAGAGAAAGGGTTCATCAATTTTTATATAAGTATAACATGATTTATCAAAATATTTGACTTTCGTATTAGAAATATATTTTTTGAAAATATTTAACTCAAAAAATTAGTTTTAAATCAATAAACAGTTCCTCAGTTGAAATATAATTAGAACACCCAATGTCCCACTCAACTAAACCACCCATATTAGTAATTATATAAAAAATATTGTTTAATAGATTTTGATTCCATTCTAACCTTTTAATTTGGCCCCAAGGGAGATTGGTTACAAATTCAATAATTGATAATAATGTTTTAGTGATATCCATACATCATTAAATAAAAGTGGATTTTGGTAGAATGTTTAATGTACATGGGTAGTATTCACACTAAAATCCATCATCTAAGTAGAGATAATATTCATCTGGACCAAAAAATGGAAACATTGGATCATACAGTTATATATATTTTCAGAAGAATCATACCAATCACTTTTTAAATATCATGCCATTCAATTATAACATTGATCTTCCTGAAAAATAATGAATAAATTAAGAATGAATGTATTAAATTAACTAACCATGAATCAAAACACACAATGATAAATTAAATTGGGTCTTTTTCAATAGTTCAATACAAGACACACCCATCACAAGATGTTAATTTTTTATCCCAAAACCATATAACTATGAAACAATTTGAAGTTGGGGTCTATCCCATTAGAAACATGTGAACGGAACTACAAATGTAGGTTATTGAGCGTCTATCAATTTTTCATGAAGATGAATGGTGGTCAGTGAATGAAATAAGATATTTTTAAAGGATGATATGAGAAGAATAATAAGAATAAAATCATGAAAATATTGTATCAGCATCATAATTTGTTAAAGGATGTATTCAAAATTCATTCCATAAAATTCAAAATTATATTATATTTTTTTCCCTGGAGAATCAATTATATTGCTATTTGATTGTATGATTAAAAAATGAGAATTTTTAGAATTCAACACATTTTTAATTTTTTGTAACATAAAAACATCTTCACATAAATAAAATTATAATAATGTCAATATGAAAACACAATGGTCCTAGTTTCAATTATTATAGCATTATTAGTGTTCTCCAGCGGTGTTATTCTTAGTCTGACATGACACCATCGAAGAAATTTCAATAAAATCATCATATGAATTCTCAAAAACACATCTAATGAAAAACCACAAAAATATCAATTAAAAAATATTTTTATCACTATAATAACTCAAACAAAGAACTTTTACAACCTATGATGATGGGGATGGTGAGAAGGCTTAGAAAAATGTCAACCACAAACGAGGATATGAGATAGCTTTATGGAAGGGGGAGAATGGAGGAATGAAACTGAAATTAAAAAAATGAATATGAGAATAGTTTATTCATTGGGAGGTCACGTTAATAGATGTGAAATAACCCCATCCCTTAAATATATATCTACTAACTTGGAATCTGGTATCTGGTTTTTTGGAAAAAAATACGCAGAGTGTGCAAAACCGTACATTGTGTGCAATCATGTTAAAAAATATTTCCAAATTTTCTATAGTGGTTGGTGTAAACCATTCCCCATATTTAGTAATATGAGTTGGAAGACATTAGGTCAAAGTTCACAATGTGTTTTTTGGATGAACATATTTTTTATGTTCATGTTTTGTAATCAAATTCTATTGGAGTGATTATAAATGAAATTTTACATGAATAAAATGATTTGTTGGTTGTGGTTCACAAAATGGTAATGTACTAAGATTTGTTCAAGAAAATCATACTGAAAATTTACATGACATGTGTTTATTTTGCATAAGTCTTGTATTTGAAATTTAAATTCTATATTCTCCTGATTTGTGAATACCACTAGATGTAATTAAAAATCATTCATAACCCAAAATGTATATTTAGTGGAAATATTTTTTTAAATCTATCAAATAAATTAATTAATATTCACATATCATGAAAATAAATATTTTTTATCAGGTTTTCAACATTTTAGTTTAAAAATTGGAAACATGTGTATGGGTTTTTAGGTTTTTAACAGAGTAATGGATTTAATTATTTTTCAATTCCCATACATAGATCATTTTATTATCCCACATTTTTAATGATTTTCATAGGGTATAGGGATTTATATGAATAATAAAAAGTTAAAACATTCCAATGTGTGATAATCAATAATGAATAAAAATTATCTTTAAGGAAAATAGTTTAATCATAAAGCCCTATTTTTTATGGAAAAATATGTACAATTATTATATGTGTCTATTTTTTTGTAATTTCATTTCTAATTCTCTAAAACAATATACCCAAAATACCATGGGAATGTAAAAAATTATAAATATATTCCTTTCAAGTCTTATGTATGGATTTTTAAATTAATTATTTTTTTTAAAGTATGTATTATAAAAAGTAAATAGTTATCTTTAGTGGATATAATGATTTAGATGATAAAATATAAATATTTTTAGATTCCAAAATTATTTATTAAGTTTATGGTTAATCACAAGTCATGTTTTAACGTATTTTTGTTTTATATCGTGATAGTTTAAGAGTATTGGGAAATTTTGGGTGAAATTTGTGGTAGTACATCCCATGGTATTAATATCAGTTTTATTAATAATATTATTTTGGGATGAATTAAGTAGTACTTTTTTGAAATAATATGAAAGCTACTAATATCTATTAGGTTTAATATAACCATTAGGGCTAATTATGTTACTAGGTCTCTATATTTTTGGAGTATATGATTCATCATATAATTAATCATGGGATTGAAATTTGATTTGATGATTGTTTGACTGAATGTATTTTTTTAATATGGTAAATATTTTTTGACGTTAAGTAAATACTGTAAATGTTTTTTGAGTAATAAATATTGCGATATTTTATGGAATAATAAATGATTTAATTGGGGAATGTTTTATTTATATATTTGAGATTTTATGAATAGAGAACATATAACTTTTATATGAGACCATATTAGTTATTGAGGATTTTTGTATATAAATTTTATTTAGATCACTGAAGAATAAGTGATCAAATATTTTTTTTATTTTTTAATATGTTCAAAAATATATTGCCATTAACCAGGGTGTTTTGTTTATGGAATTTTTAATGTTGAGATTTTATTATTATTATTATTTATTTGGACATTAGTGTATTATTCCTTCATATGAAGGTTTATTCTTTAAATATATTTTCACACCTTCTACTATTGATTATTTTTAGTCATGGAATAAAACATATTTAATTTATTTTCCTCTCTTTTTTTACAACATAACTATTAAAATGGTTACATTAGTGATTTGAGAAATAAAATGTAATTATTTATCGTTTAGAAAATAAACTCAAATAGAGGGTGAAATCTAATTGAAAGACCACTAAAAGTGAAAATTTATCATTTGGTATGGAATGATGTCAAGTGAATTTATTTTCTATTGTTTTCTATAATTATTGTAAAATAATTCCTTATAATAATAAGTAGAAAGTTATGAGTTGGGATATATATGGAAAATATATCTATGCATTGAATGTATGATTTACAATCCACTCTCACTAGAATGATTCACATAATGGTAAATTCATTATATACGAAATACTTAGGAAATGAAAACATTCCATGTCTAAGATAAAATAATTTCATTTAAACTATAAAAATATATCAATTTGGACAATATTTATTTCTTATGTTATATCTATGTATATTAATTAACCACTCTATATTACACGTCATTTATTTTGTTTTATGGATCCATTATATCATGTAATTTTAAATTAATGTTTATCATTGTCATCTTTCACTCCATGGTATAGATTTAATGAATTTTTTAGTTATGAGAATAATTATAATAATGAAATTATTTTAAGGTATTATAATGTAATTCAAATATATATTAGAATATATTTGATAGTGTGTTCCACACAAAACCCAGAGTATAGATGAGTTGGGATATACTATATAAACTTTTTTATGTAAATATGAATCTTAGGAATAATTCATCTCACTAGTGATTATGAAAATGATTATTTTAATTTTGAAATATATATGGGGAATTTTTACATAACAATAATATTATTATTAATTCCATGTAAATTATATGTCAATTTAAAAAACATGATAGATTAAAGAAAATGTTTTATAGATAATATAATTAAGTGATAAATTTTTTTAGACATGTAAATTATGCTAATAACTATATATGAATGAATTTAATTAATTTTATAAATCATATATTTAAAAAATTTACATTCAACTAATTATTTTGAGTCATTATTGAATGACTTTTAATTCATTTTATACATAAAAAGGGTTATATTTAATTTTTTTCATGGAATTTAGGCATAATATTTTCCAAATATAGAAATTTTAGTTGAAAGACATAAATAATTTGTTAATTTATAATTTTAAAATAACGAAGAAATAATTGTTTAGGACGCTTCTAAAAGGGTTCCTTTATTTGATGAATAATTAAAAATACCTATTTTCAAAGAGCTACTAATTCATTAAATTTAATCAAAGTTATTTTAATGTCCTCTTCATTTTGTATATTTTGAAAAGTGAAAAGTGATAGATTTTACTAAAAAACCCAATTAATTCTATGAGAATCAACTATAATGTGTCATTTTTTATGTAATGATTTGAAATATATCTATTAATATTTTTGATCATGAGTTCTAAGATAATGGGAGAATTTGAGGCCTGATGAGACTAGTGTCTCTTGTTTACTTCATGACTTCTCTATGAAGAAAACCTTATAGTATTCCACTACATGATCATGTGGATGATGTTATGAGTGGCGAGGCTTCAGTATAGAGGCATGCAAAATAGGTGGTACCTCTTAGTTGTTTTACATTTATGAAACCAACCGCTAGGAAGAGGATATATCCAATCATACTATATAAGGATGTATCAATTATGGGGTTTTAAGGAAAAATTAAGTGACCTCCTCAGTTTCATGGAATTCTTGACCCGTGTATAAATGAGTGCTATAAAGAGGTGATCACCAGAGTTTTTTTCCCCATTAGGAAACCTACGTATTATATATTAGTAATTGTAATGAGTCTCCTTCATATCAACTTCTTGGAAATGGTAGAGTCTTTTGACTAAGGTACATGATGAGACAAACTTGTACTTGTCAGACATCAAAGATATATTTTGGATGGAGTTCTATACGGTCACATTTTGATCAGTTCTATTCGTGTACATTATTCATCTCCATCAACGAAAATAATCATATATTATAAAAATATGGTATAATTAATTAAAAATAAAGAATTTTATTCTATGAAAACTGAGCTTCCAATTATTGGGAGTTACAAAATCATATTTATTTTAAAAATACATCAAAAATTTGATCTTGATTCATCTGATTTGGGTAGTTTTGAATTCATTCAATTAATAATTTTTAATTTACATAAGTGATTTATTTAAAAATAATAATTTTATGATGAGAAATGATATTTTGGATTTTTGGTTTGGAAAATAATGTATGAAAAAACATTAACATAAATGCAGATAAAAAATATAATGAATTCAGGATAATATAAAGCTCTTGTTCTGTATGGTTTTGTAACATAGGTTCAATCATTTTTATTATTTTTTAAATTAACTTTGTTAATTTAAATTTCCAAACCACTTTAATGAATTATATTCTATTAATTTATGATGTGTTATATTTTAGAATGTAGAGTAAACATCCTGGAATACCAAATATTATCCACTCCAATAGTGAAATAGGATATCACCCCTACTAAGAGGGCATTTCCAAAAATACATGGATCTATAATTTTCCATTTCAACCCATAGGGTGTCCACAAGTCCCCCATATAATAATTTTACCAATGGAAAGGGAGGGAAAATAATTATATAATATAAAAGTAATTGGTTTGGCAGTAAATATGTGGTGGAAAACATTTTTAACTATCTAAAACTCTCACATCCAAAATAAATATAATTAAAAAATTTCAATAATTTGATGTTTGATAATTAAGAAAGTCAAAAATCCTCAAATGGGTCTAAGCAATGGGTTAGTCACTTTCCATTGTGAAGTGAAAAGAGATCATACTGAGAGAAGGGATGTAAATATTAATTGAGAAGAAATGGTGATAGAGATAGAATAATAGATTAATAAAAATAATTAATTAGATAAATTAAAAAATATATGATAACAAGAAAGAAGAAAATTCCAAAAAACATACTCCATGTGCAGCGCAATAGCAGAATCGTCCAATGGACGACTCATCCTTTTTCCATCCAACCTTGGCTATTATTTATAAACTTTTTAGTCATTAATTTAGTACTAAATGGGTTATAATGGACATCATACCATCTCGTGGTCCTAAAGTTTTTTCACAGGAATTATTATATCGGATACACCCTTTTTGGGTACTCTTGAGGTTTTCACATTTTTTATTGTATTCATGACATTTAATGTTTGGCGCCACATAACGCATCGGCCTCATTCAAGACCTGTAACCATTTTGGGTCTATATATACTGTTCCACTAGATAAAAAATGTGTCACATCATGAAACAAGTAGTATTCAACTAGAAATCTATTTTTCCTTTACATCATGTATTAAAAACCTAAAATCCTTCAAGTTTCATATTTTTATTGACATTCACTACCTGATTTTATGTTTTCTAGTGGTATATTATCAGTTTTAACCTTTTTCATCATTTTTTAGCTCCAGGATCCTGGATTGACTAATATTTAATCATACTAATACTAATTAAAATTGATTCATTGAGTTTTTTACATATGTTTATTTAAAAATATGATCTATATTACAACCCTTCTATTCTGGAATTTCATCGTGTTGTATCACTTCATTGGTCAAAGTGTTGTCAACCTATATGATTCATTCAATTATTTAATTTTCATCAAAGTTTTTGTATCCTGACCTAAATCATAAAAATTATTTAATACCCAAAAAAATAAATATAGAGTATGTAAAAAACATATAATTTTATCTTATAATAATCATGGAAAATATGACACTATATAAAATCCTAGTGAAAATAAATCCATCTAAAAATTTAACAAAATTTTGATAAGAATTTTCTATTATTTTCTAGATAGGTGTTAAATCCATCATTTATTATAATTAATGTATATTATCTCTTGGTCAATTTGAAAAAATTTCAATTTTTTATATATTATAATGAACCTCATAGAATCTTAAGTAATTGTAACAGCCCGAGATTTTATGAAAAATATTCTTTTTAAATTCATTAATGTCTTGTGTTGTACGCTACACCAAAAGGAGCTTTCTCAACACACATCCTTGACTTTCCTTGCATTACATGCAATCACTACCTTCCTCGATAGCGTGTGTAGTACGCAATACTGAGTTTCACTAAACAACGATATGCTGTTAAAATATTATTCAAACAAGCTGTTATAAATAGTAATAACCACCTTTTAAAATTTTAGAAATTTTAGCTCTCAAAATGGACTTCATTTTTGGATTCGGAGTATCGAATTTAGCCTAAGGTGAAATTTTGGTACTTTTCGGATAACTTTCATATTCTGATGAATAGTGAAAATTACTAAATTATAATTAAAAACAACTTTTTTAATCGAAATAATTAATAGTGATAAATTATTAATTTGAGTGGTTCTAAAGTATATTTATAATATATTTTTACAATTTAATACAATGTTGGTCATTGGATGTAATTTCACATTTAAACTAGTCATAAACAAGTGTCAATCTTTTGATAGTTATTATCTCTTAAGAATACGCTATTTGTTTTGACGACGAGAATTAATTTTTAAATTAATTAATGCAACTGATATGTTTTGAATTTGATAAAATAGACATCATTTTTGAATTCATAATATAAAATATAGCTTAGATCTAATTTTTTGTATTTTTCTAGAAACTTTCAATTTTTGATGAATAGTGAAACCACTAAGTGGTAGTTAAAAAAACAGAATTTTTCATAAAAATTAATTTTACCGCTTCTGTGAGTGGAATTTTGAAAATCCGAGAGACATGGTTAATATCAAAGAACTAAAATGTTGTTCAATGTGATGAAAATAATTTTTGGTGAATAGTAACTTTTTACGTTTTTTTACCACGGTTAAAAGTAAATAGGGTAATTAAGGGTAAAATTGATATTATTATTACCCTAACACATGTCCTAATTCTATTGGAAAGTGTAATTAGACCAAAAACAAACCTTAGGAATAAAATATGACCATTTAGGCCAACTTGGATTAGATTAGGACATTTATTATTAATTTATTTAAAGAAGGGTTAAAATAGTTAAAATCAAAGTTTAATAACTAAATCATTTTTAATATAAGGTTATATATAAGATAAATTCGACTATAAATATTAATTATAAATCTAAAAAGATTTCCTACATAATTATATTTTATTTGTAATTTTTCGACTTTATATAAATTAATTTATTTATGACACAATGATGATGCAGTAATTACCATAATAGTGAAAAATTAGAATAATTGATATTATAAATACCTAAATAAGTATAATTTGAGACTTTTTATGAATTAAACTAATTTTATTGGTTAATATGACATGTTAGGATTTATTTAATTAACATTGGTCGAAGTAATCATTTTCTTATGAGTTTCAAAAAATCAACTATTGAATAGTGTCAAAATTGACATAAAATAGTTTTTAAAACACATATTATATTATTAATTGTTATTTTATTCCTAAAAATATAAGGTTCGGCCAAATGAATTATATAAGGTTATATATATTAATAAAACACAACTTGGGGGTCGTTTGGATGTATATGGTAAGTTTATTAACTATATAATATAAAAAATACAAAGTGACATGGTAAATGTCAATCTAATTAACTAAGAGTTAAAACGAAAAGGTAAGGTTAATATAATAACCTAAACTTGTTTAAATTCTATTGTATGTGAGGATTTAGACCCATCCCACCTTAGCTTCTAAATAACTCAATTTGGAGCTATTAAAAACCGAACATGACTTTATAATAAAATAATATTTTTTGTTATTCCAAAGGTGCCCCTCTCCTACCTTATAAAAGGGCACCTCCTCCCCCTCTTCCTCACACCACTTTGATCCTTCATGCTCGTACAAACCCTGCCAATTTATTCTCTCCACTTCCCTAGAAACATCCTAGAGGTTATGGTCTTCTTCAAAGACCTATTTTAGTTCCCTAAAAGGAGGTCTCAAAGAAGCACATAAAGAAGAGGTAATGTACATTACCGATTCTTTCATCTTTATTTCTTCTTCCACTTCTTCTTATTTAGTTGTTTCATTATGAAGTAATAACATCAGTATCACTAATATACTGATATTTTATTATACGTATTAAACAACCCTATTTCACCATCTATCCATCCTACGGAAAATGAAATCACCGTGCGTGCGTACGTACGGAATACCGTCTCCATGCTGTGGTGTAATCTATTTTCCACCACCACCTTACTTGGATGGGTATAATGGTGTAAATAATGACTATATATGACTATTATAAAGTTATATTGATTCTGAAATAGTATACATTCACTCCAATACAATTCCACGATCATAGGAACGATATCATCACTCATGCGTACGTACGGAATACCATCTCCACGATGTGATGCAACTCGTTCTACATGATCTTCATTTCATAATGATTATATACATGAATTGAAAGAATTAATATGATATATATTACACTAATACTATTATGGAAATTAGGTATCTATAACCTAAAGAGAAGAATAAGAATTTATTCGACAAAACACGCATAAGAACAAAAAGTAATAAACACCCGAATAAAAAAGTAGTAATGAAATATTACTAATAATAAGCTAAGAATATGACCATATATGATATCATAAAAATAATTATGATTCTGTAATAAGTCAATAAAATTATTTAAATCATTATACAGGAGTTTCGAACACGTTCAAAGCATATTGGACCAAAGGTAATGGAAATGTCACAGTCTCATTTTTATCTGAGATTGTTTATACTTTGGTATTTACTGGGGTGTATTTTATAATCAACATCCATGTTTCCCCAATATGTAATATTTATATCCTTGTACAATAGTTTATATCCAATTTTACCCTTTGGTGAGTTTTTAGTAAAAGATATGAAAGGAATCTTTTGTCATTTTTCATACGAGGTACTTTTTGAATTTTCCGACAAAAGTACGAGAAGAATGTTTTCTTTTAACTTATACGACATGAATGGATTTTTAAAACATTATTTCCACGAAGATTACCTTATAAGTTTTCGATTTTATTTTTAATCAACTTATTTTAGTTATAATTTTATGACATGTTAAGAAATGAAAAGTGTTTTTGAAGTAGAAAGGATATTTTCCTCAAGAATGGAGTTCAAGTGTTTTATCAAAATTATTTTCCATATAAGATAATAAAGGGTTCTGTTTTTATCCCTATTATTACATTGATTGATTATGTTGTGATGGAATTATATTTTTATGAATTCCTTTATCTTATATGAATTGTTTTATGATGTCACGATGTTTAAGATTCCCATTTTTATTACATGGGTTATGCTATGATGTATGGTTTTCTGATTTTGTGGCACACATAAGAATAATATCATTATGAGAGGGGTGGGACCTATATCTACCTCCAATTCATTGGGTAAAGATTTTATATCTCATGAGATAGACATGGCTGGAACGATAGGTTATACCGGTTCAGTGAAACAGGACTGAAACGAGGGTGACATGGTTTAGAAATGGACTTTGTCCACTAAGATAGTCTTGGTAATGAGTCTTGACTAATAAGATATGATTCTATATGATTATGTGTGTATGCCACAAAGTTTCATGTTTTAAGTTATGATTATAGGGATTTCATTTCACTACTATGATTTATCCCATGTTATGAAATTATGCTCTCTTTTGCAGGTTAAGATTTTCAAAATGTTATGTTCTTATGAAAATGATGTGATTGATATTTCTTTTTTTTACCCTTACTGAGAATTTGAGCTCACCCTTTTCTGTTTTCTTTTCCCCAGGATATAAATAAAAGTTTTATGTAAAAAAAGAAGATCTTTATGGGAGATGTTGAAGATCTTTCACCACGACTAGAATATTATATTCCGAGTTTCCAAAGACACTAAACTATTACGATCCTTGTGTGTGTGTTTTTGTTATGTACTATGTATTTCGAAAAAGTAATGTAATGTCTATGTACGTCAAGCTTCGGGTCTCTACAGTTGGTATCAGAGGAAATTTTTAGTAAACCTTTGGAAACTAGGATGCGAAAATGTTAGTGAGATCCCTAGAGATATTTCTAAGGTATGTCTAGGGATGTCCCTAAGGTTAAGTATATGTATAGGTTATAGTACTAGAATTATGCTAACGATCATAGAATTAAACCTAAGATGTTAGATATTGAAGGTACTCTCCCTTTATTATGTTGTTTTCCCTAGCATGATTTTTGCCTCTCACACTATTCTTTTTGGGTTTTAGACGATGGCTCGAACCCGAAGGAACCGTGTTGATCAATGCAATGGAAAATGGAATGATTGTCCTCCTGAACAAATAAATGTTATGGGAGATGGAGTGAAAAATCTTGTTGCTATACTTACACAATCTATGAATCATTCTGGACTTCCAAATGAGCAGAGAAGGGAACAATATTCTATTGAGTCCTTCATGAGGCAACATCCACCTTCTTTCAGTGGGTCTTCTGATCCACTTGTTGCTGAAAAATGGATCAGTACTACTGAAAAGATATTTTCAGTTCTTCAATGTTCTGAACATGATAAAGTCATCTTAGCGGTATATCGTTTGGAAGGTGAAGCTGATCAATGGTGGAATCTTATCAAGAATACGAGGCCAAGAGATGAAATTGAGTCCATGGAATGGGACGAGTTCAAGAACTTATTTTTCAATAAGTACTTCCCTCGTATTCTTCGAAAAAAGATAGAGAAGGAGTTTCTTGAACTAAATCAAAAGGATGATGAATCTGTAGGTATATATGAAGAAAATTTTACAAGGCTTGCAAGGTATGCATCTGGATTTATCATCCAACCTGAATGTAATGTTGATCGATTCTTCAGTGGCTTAAAACCAAATCTTCGAAGGGCATTAGCTATAAGAGACTTCAGTAGCTATGAAGAAATTGTGCATTGTGCTATCAAGGTAGAAATGGAAGTTGGTGTTACTTATCCATCTCATAGTTTTGACAAGAAACAAAAGATGGAGTTCAAGGAGAAATCTCAGAATAATGGTGAAAAGAATATGAATGTTTCCTTATGCTCAAAGTGTGGAAAGAAGCATGGTGGAGATTGTCTTAAAGGAACAAGTAAATGTTTCAAATGTGGAAAGGAAGGTCATCGGGCATTTTAATGCTGCAATGATGGGAAGAATATGTCTAATGATGAAAACAAGGGAAGGGATACACAGAATGAACCAACAACACTTCAATGCTTCAAGTGCAAGGAAATGGGGCATTATGCTAATAAATGCACTAAACCAAGGGTTAGTGATGATCGACATGAGAAACCACGTAAGGCAAAGGACAAAAGGAAGTCACATGCGATCACCATTGGTGATGTTGAATATGACAATGATGTGGTGGAATGATTAAGTTTTTATGTAATGGGATTCCAGAATAATGTTGTATATAGTATCGTGGAATATTGGAATATTTATGTTTTGGTCTATTGTGGTTTTCAATAATTTTATGGCATCGGTAACTATAAAAAGTGATTGAAATATTTTTGGAAAGCAGATGATATGCGCATAATGAAGGGATAAGGAGAAAATTAAATGTATTCATGAGCTCATTACTGATATAAGGAGAAGGTTATATCGTGGTTTGTGTATATAGAATTTTTTGATTTTGGTATGTGGAAAGAGTTAACTTTTGACAGCATTCATGTTTTAACTAAGGTTTAATGGGTATTTATTTTTCAAGATAATACATCATTAAGGTATTCACATGATTGGAATGTGACCAACAAGATATATGGGGGATAAATGATGGTATTCACATGCTTGGTTGATGACATTTCAAGTTATCGTTTTCTTTATACTATGAGCTTGGACCTAAGTATTTTAGATAAGCCTAAAGATTGGAATGGATTATGTTAACCATAAGTTAGTATTGTTTAAGGATAGAAATATTTTTGGTATTATTTATGTGATGTTATAGTAATGTAGTTTTTGAAAAAAGGACAACCCGCATGATGGGCGATAGCCCGTCACGTCGGACACGGCTGTGGGAATCGAACCCAAAACTGAAGTGCGACTGGCCTTTATCGCCTACCACTGGCCTACAAGAATTCCCTGTTTAGTAGAAACTAGTTTTATTATATTAAGCAGTATGATATATGAAGTATAAGTCCATTTTAGGAACTATATATGATTAATCTCACTATAGATGAACTTATGTATTTTTTGATAACTTTTCTAACCTTTTGTTTGAGACAGATGGAATGACCCATCATTCTGTCACATGATATGCTAACACATCAAGAATGACAAATTCAACTTCATTTTTTTAAGAGATGAAGTGGAAATTTTCCAAAGAATGACAAACGGTGAAACTATACCAAAATCACGAAAGTATTTCTTCTAATTTCATCAACTTTAGGGAAATGATCTTGAAAAAAAAAATGTTTTCCTAGTGCTCTTATATCTGATGAATCAGATGGTACCTTAGATTGTCACAAATTTATGGCTTTGTGATTTCTGGCTTTTCCATAGCCATGTTCTCTACCACTCTCCATCAGAACATGATGTTTAGATTTCTCTTCCATATCCATATTTTCACCTATGTGGAAACCCAGTGATTAGTTTATTTGGGTAATCGTTACATTTCATACTTTAGTTTTTAAATCCCAGTTTTGGTATTCCTTTTTACCATGTGGGTTTCTATTAAAGAAACTTTCGAGTTGTAAACCATTTATAACCCCAACGAATTTCAAGGGCGAAATTCATTTTATGGGGGGTAGAATGTAACAGCCTGAGATTTTATGAAAAATATTATTTTTAATTTCATTAATGTCTTGTGTTGTACACTACACCAAAATGAGCTTGCTCAACACGCATCCGTGACTTTTCTTGCATTACACGCAATCGCGACCTTCCTCGATAGCGTGTGTAGTACGCAATACCGAGTTTCACTAAACAACGACATGCTATTAAAATATTATTCAAACTAGCCGTTATGAATAGTAATAACCACCTTTTAAAATTTTAGAAATTTTAGCTCTCAAAATGGACTTCATTTTTCGATTCGGAGTATCGAATTAAGCCTAAGGTGAAATTTTGGTACTTTTCGAATAACTTTCATATTCTGATGAATAGTGAAAATTACTAAATTATAATTAAAAACAACTTTTTTAATCAAAATAATTAATAGTGATAACTTATTAATTTGATTGGATTTAAAGTATATTTATAATATATTTTTACAATTTAATAAAATTTTGGTAATTGGATGTAATTTCACATTTAAACCAGTCATAAACAAGTGTCAATCTTTTGATAGTTATTATCTCTTAAGAACACGCTATTTGTTTTGACGACGGGAATTAATTTTTAAATTAATTAATAAAACTGATATGTTTTGAATTTGATAAAATAGAAATCATTTTTGAAATCATAATATCGAATATAGCTTAGATCTAATTTTTTGTATTTTTCTGGAAACTTTCAATTTTTAATGAATAGTGAAACCACTAATTGGTAGTTAAAAAAACTGAATTTTTCATAAAACATAATTTTACCACTTCTGTGAGTGGAATTTCTAAAATTCGAGAGACACGGTTAATATGTAGGACTAAAATGTGGTTCAATGAGATAAAAATAATTTTTGGTGAATAGTAACTTTTTACTTTTTTTACCACGGTTAAAAGTAAATAGGGTAATTAAGGGTAAAAATGATATTATTATTACTCTAACACATGTACTAATTTTATTGGAAAAGTGTAATTCGACCAAAAACAACTTTAGAAATAAAATATGACCATTTAGGCCCACTTGTATTAGATTAGGACATTTATTATTAATTTATTTAAAGAAGGGATAAAATAGTTAAAATCAAAGTTTAATAACTAAATAATTTTTAATATAAGGTTATACATAAGATAAATTCGACTATAAATATTCATTAGAAATATAAAAAGATTTCCTACATAATGATATTTTATTTGTAATTTTTAGACATTAAATAAAATAATTTATTTACGACACAATGATGATGCAGTATTTCCCATAATAGTGAAAAATTAAAATAATTGATATTATAAATACCTAAATAAGTATAATTTGAGACTTCATATGAATTAAACTAATTTTATAGGTTACTATTACATGTTAGGATTGATTTAATTAACTTTGGGCGAAGTAATCATTCTTTTATGAGTTTCAAATAATCAACTATTGAATAGTGTCAAAATTGACATAAAATAGTTTTTAAAACAAATATTATATTATTAATTGTTATTTTTTTCCTAAAAATCTAAGTTTCGGCCAAACGACTTAGATAAGGTTATATATATTTATAAAACACAACTTGGGGGTCGCTTGGATGTATATGGTAAGTTTATTAACTATATAATATAAAAATACAAAGTGACATGGTAAATGTCAATCTAATTAACTAAGAGTTAAAACTAAAAGATAAGGTTAATATAATAACCTAAACTTGTCTAAATTATATTGGATGAGAGGCTTTCAACCCATCCCCAGCTTATCTTCGAAATAACTAAATTTGGAGCTATTTAAAACCGAACATGACTTTATAATAAAATAATATTTTTAGTTATTCCAAAGGTGCCCCTCTCCTCCCTTATAAAAAGGCACCTCCTCCCCCTCTTCCTCACACCACTTTGAGACTTCAAGATGGGCCAACCCCTGCCACTTTCTCTCTAAACTTCCCTAGAAACATCCTAGAGGTTCTGGTATTTTTCAAAGACCTATTTTAGTTCCCTAAAAGGATGTCTCAAAGAATCACTTCAAAGAAGAGGTAATGTCCATTACCGATTCTTTCATCTTTATTTCTTCTTCCACTTCTTCTTCTTTAGTTGTTTCATTATGAGTAATAACATCAGTATCACTCATATACTGATATGTTATTATACGTATGAAACAACCCTATTTCACCATCTATCCATCCTACGGAAAAAGAAATCACCGCGCATGCGTACGTGCGGAATACCGTCTCCACGCCGTGGTGTAATCTATTTTCGACCAACACCTTACATGGATGGGTATAATGGTGTAAATAATGACTATATATGACTATTACAAAGTTATGTTGATTATGAAATAGTATACATACACTAAAATACAATTCCACGATCATAGGAACGATATCATCACTCGTGTGTACGTACGGAATACCGTCTTTACGATGTGATGCAACTTGTTCTACATGATCTTCATTTCATAATGATTATATATATGAATTGAATGAATGAATATGATATATATTACACTAATACCCTTCTGGAAATGAGGTATCTATAACCTAAAGAGAAGAATAAGAATTTATCCGACAAAACACACATAAGTACAAAAAGTAATAAACACCCGAATAACAAGTAATAATGAAATATTACTAATAATATGTTAAAAATATGACCATATATGATATCATTAAAATATGTATGATTCTGTAATAAGTCAATAACATTATTTAAATCATTATACAGGAGGTTCGGACACGTACAAATCATATCGGACCAAAGGTAAGGGAAATGTCACAGTCTCATTTTTATCCGAGATTGTTTATACTTTGGTATTTAATGGGGAGTATTTTATCATCCACATCCATGTTTCCCCAATATGTAATATTTATATCCTTATACAATAGTTTATATCCAATTTTACCTTTTGGTGAGTTTTTAGTAAATGATATGAAAGGAATCTTTTGTCGTTTTTCGTACGAGGTACTTTTTGACTTTTCCGACAAAAGTACGAGAAGAATGTTTTCTTTTAACTTATACAACATTAATGGATTTTTAAAAAATTATTTCCAAGAATCTTCCCTTATAGGTTTTCAATTTTATCTTTAATCAACTTCTTTTAGTTATAATTTTATGACATGTTAAGAAATGAAAAGTGTTTTTGAAGTAGAAAGGATATTTTCCTCAAGAATAGAGTTCAAGTGTTTTATCACAATTATTTTCCATCTAAGATAATAAAGTGTTCTATTTTTATACCTATTATTACATTGATTTGATTATGTTGTGATGGAATTATATTTTTATGAATTCCTTTATCTTATATGAATTGTTTTATGATGTCACGATGTATAAGATTCCGATTTTTTATTACATGGGTTATGCTATGATGTATGGTTTTCTGATTTTGTGGAACACATAAGAATAGTATCATTATGATATGGGTGGGACCTATATATCCCTCAAATTAATTGGGTAAAGATTTTATATATCATGAGATAGACATGGCTGGAACGGTAGGTTATACCGGTTCAGTGAAACATGACTGAAATGAGGGTGACTCGGTTCAGAAATGGACTTTGTCCACTAAGATAGTCTTGGAAATGAGTCTTGACTAATAAGATATGATTCTATATGATTATGTGTGTATGCCACAAAGTTCCATGTTTTATGTTATGATTATTGGGATTTCATTTCAATACTATGATTTATCCCATGTTATGAAATTATGCTCTCTTTTGCAGGTTATGATTTCCAAAATGTTATGTTCTTATGAAAATGATGTGATTGATATTTCTTTTGTTTACCCTCACTGAGCATTTGAGCTCACCCTTTTATGTTTTATTTTCCCCAGGATATAAAGAAAGGTTTTAGGTATAAACAAAAGAAGATCTTTATGGGAGATGTTGAATATCTTTCACCACGATTAGAAGATTATATTCCGATTTTCCAAAGACACTAAACTATTACGATCCTTGGGTGTGTGTTTTTGTTATGTACTAAGTATTCCACAAAAGTAATGTAATGTCCATGTATTTCAAGCTTCGGGTCTCTATAGTAATGGTGGTTTTTAAATCCATTCACCCATCATAAAATTTGAACTCTCCGCCACTCTTAATTTTATAGTTTCTTACTAAGATGATACATGAATTGTAAATCTCTACATTAAATTTCTATTGAATAATAATCCAATACCATTTACCATTAATTGTATGGGGAAGATATGTATTGTAATGTGGAAACCTATCAATTAATGAAATGGTTTCTATGGGGTTAATAATAGATAAGATGTATGGTCACCCTCAAAGTAAAAACTGTGATAAAAATATCAGTGAAATGATTTAATCCAGTTAATGTGATTTAATTTCACAATGTTTTAAAAAAACATGCTTATTATTATTGTTATTTATATAAATAATATATATAAATATATAAAATTCAAGTATAAAAAAGAATAAAAAAATGATTGAAATAAATCTTTAGAATGAGAGAAAAAATTATTCAACCATGTGAGGATATGAATACAAATAATATGTATAATAAAGGAAATTTTACATGAATTAATATATATAGTATCAAAATTATATTAGTAATCATTTAAAAAACATTAATAATTAAAAATATGCATGTAAAATTAAAGATTTAGACACATGTATTTATTAATTATGGTTACGATTAATAAAATATCCACTTTTTATAATATATCGTCTATTTAATGATGTCTCTTTTTTAGAAGGATGAAAAATTAATACATTAGTTGAGGTAAAATTACCCATACATAAGATCACACATTGGCCTCCATGTGAAACACCAAGTAAGAGTAGTGGATAAGAAATGACACAAAAATTTACCAGAACAAGGGAGTAGTGAAAAGATTATAATAGAGAAATATAATAAAATAAATGAAAAACTATATTCCCATTTAAGGGAGATGAAAATAGTAATGAATTAAAATGGATAATTCAGTAGAGTACATGTTATTATTAAGTTAATGGAATAATTAATATAATTATATTAAATAATTACATCAAAAAACAAAAATAGAAATATATATTGTTGAATGTGGTAGAAATCACCACTTAGTAGACTCAAGATTGGAAATTTATAAAACATGGGCGTCCTCCATGGATGTTTGGACTATGGTATTCACTAACTCTATGGGGTGTGCATCCTTCTATTTTATCATGGTGGAAATATAATGATGCCCTAGAATATAAGTTGTTTCAATATCATGGTGGAGATATCAATCATCCTTATAAGTCATTAGCATGGGATATAAATGTTTCATGTGGTGTTGAAGGATGAGGTTTTATTCTAGGTGTAAAATAATGTGGAATCAAAAGGCCCATTTATTGATGTAGAACTCCCAACGATCCTTCTATTTGACCAATGGAAAAAGCTATTGTGTTGGGGTAGGAAATGATATATGGATTAGACAAGGATATGGGTGGAGGTGGGGTTATGGATTTGTTATTATCTGTAATGGTGGAAGATGTCATATCAATATAAGAAAAAAGATGGGATGAATAGAAATGGACTATTGGTTAAGGAATTGGTGGTTTTTATTGTACTAGATCAGTAACACTTATAAGGTATGTTAAATTATCTCTCGTCCTACCATTACAATGAAAATAAAAATGTGATATTACTATCATTGGGAATAACCTTAGAGATCCTGAGGGTGAGATGGCGCAAAAAATCAATTGTGGTGAGACCAATAAGGGACATAGATCTCGTCATTTAGGTTACCTTGAAGGAAAATCAATAATGCATGGAAATCTGAGGTGGAGATATATGTGAGGTTGGGTTAGATTTGTTGGACGATACTACTGAGGATCTGTAAATAATGTCTTAACATAGTTCCCCTATCCTCAGGGTGTGAGAAAAATATATTACTAAATAAATGTTGGATAAAGTGGACGGTATGTGAGATGATGAAATTGTTGTTCATAATGGTTTGATTATACCATACATAATGTCTAGAAATATCCTAACACATAGTGGGAATGTGAGATCATTCATAGAAGTATAGGGATTCAAAAGGGGGTTGGGTAGATGGGTATAGGTTGAAACTAAACACAAATATGAACTCAACCATCATAAGATAAAACAATCTTCCACTGAATAGTAGTAATACATGGTACATATTTTAACATGGAGTATCCTAGTATTCCTATATGTCAAACTCACGTAATTCAATGGAATATAAAAATAAATAATTTTTTTTAGTGGTGTTAAACTGACAATCCATAATGAGGTGAGTGTTCAAGAAAGCTCCCCAATAATATCCCTGAGTTATAGCTACTATTAGAATGTTATGATGGGGAACTAAAATTAGATAAAAATCATAAATTATAAACTGAATTGTATATGTTCAGTGGTCGAGTGACACTCATCAATAACTATACATGGGTGGGGATGAGGGAATTCATCCATTGGTTCAGGTCATGGTTACCCTGTTGTATCATATATGGATTGATCAAATGGTTTTGAAATTGGGGTAGTGGTTCCACCGTAGCCACGAGACTGGGTTCCATTGTAAAAGATGGTGCGGGTGGTAGAAGTGGAGGTAGAATATCTAAATATGGGGGGATTAAAATCTATAATTAATTAAAATAGTGATCTATCATAGTCTCTATGTGAAGTATATATGTTTTAGTATTCTCCCCATCAAAAAATAACATGTACCACATCCCCTTAAAAAGATCCCCATCATCCATGATCCAAAATAAATAAATAAATTAAGTTAAAAAGAAAATTTTAAAAAAGGAATAAATTAAATATTTAGGAAGTGCATTTCATTTATTATAGAGTTCATGTTTTATAGTTTGGATGGGAAGTAACTTATATTATTTGTAGACACACCTATACTCCCCATGATTATACCATAATTTATTACATCGAATGCACCAGATACACATGTTGTGTGTTAGAAAGTTTCTATAAATGAAATATTTGATCCTCAAAATAGAATTTCATACAGCCAAAATATAGGATCATTTACATTACTTATTCTAAATACACAATCCATGTTCTTTCAAATTTCATTTTGAAAAAACGACTGGTAGTGGATATTAGAGACACATCACGGGTCCTTCATGTGTACTCATTTTTTATGGGGTTTTGAGTAGAAATTGACCAGATACCAAAATTCATAAAAAAAATCACGAAAATCATTTATATAAAGGTTCTGATCATACAAAAATATATTCCAAAACAAAATAATTATTATTTTTGGTGAAAAACTCAAAGTATTAAATAATTCAAAAATTGAGCATTGAGTTGAATACTTGTAATGACCTGAAGAGCATGGAATATGTAATACCTATGGCCACACTCCCAAAATTAAAATTTTGGTCACACTATGTTTACATATGGCCCAAATTTTTGTATTTTTCAGGTGTATTATATATGTATTAAAATTGTATAATTATTTCTCTAATAATTATTTCCTATATATCTAGTATTATAATGAATTATAATTATATAAAATATATATATATTTATAATAAACCTATAAATATAATGAATTTAAAAATACACCAAATCTATTAGAAATAATAATTAAGATAATTTCATTATTGATTCCATTGCTATGGGTGAGGTTTGTTCTAGTGACTGGTTCGATAATTTGGTGTACCCACAACCAATTGATCAATGTTTTTTGTACGGATTTTTTTATAATTTTTGATTAATTTTTTAATGGATTATACAATAACACGGTAAATGTAACAATGCAGAACATTCCATTTTATTTTTCTATAAATAATATTATGCTTTAGATATTGGATGAATTCAAACCTAAGTATTTTACACTTTGTGTTATGACTCATCCCATAACACCAACCTCACCATGAGGTATATTGTTATTTATAAATGAGTTTTTAAAATATTAATTAGAATAATATATATGAATAAAATTTCATATAAATAAATAAATGTTTTGGGGTTTTATTATAGCGATAATTGATGGAATTGAGTTAGCTGGATTTACTAGATCCCTTGTCTTTTGGACCCATATTTATTTCTTGACCATCTGATCCAACCCAACGATGGGTTTTTCATTATTTTGATTTTATTTTGAATATATATTCAAATATCACACATTTAATTAATTAAAGAAATATTCTAATAGAATGAATGTTATATGAAGGGATGGAATGGAGGGGTTTGAAAAAGTGATGGCTCATATGCCCCCTTGTGATCATTCTATCCGAAAATTATATGTTTATATATATTGGAATAAATAAATATTTATATATATTAAACACTCTATTATAATATACATTAATCATACAGGTATATTCCAAGTATTATGGATTCATGATATGTATCTATATTTTATTTTCCTTATTTTGAATAAGGGTTGGAAAAGAAATGATAGAATGTGAATTGAATAAAACAAATATGTAAAAAACATGGTAAATTTTTAAATATATAGGTAGAGTGATAGAGAGAGATTCAAGAATTGTCCAATATAGTTCCATTCTTGTAGTTATTCCTCTAAATATATGTATGACATCCTATACATCATCTAAAGGAGGTTTCCCATTTCACTTTGTAAAAAACAACATGTAATCAAAAACATTCTCCTTCAATCATTTTATTTAACATTTAGGTAGTGTGGGTGGGTGATTTTAATTTCCTCGCTCTATGGTCAATATATGTTGAATCATGACATGTTTTATGATTAGTTATACTTCATCCTCAACCACTGTTTATTATTACTCAAAAATTACATAGACCTTAAAAGAATATCTTAAATCCTCTACAGTAGGTTTGAAATAAAATAAAGGAATAAAGAAAAGGGTTCATCAATTTTTATATAAGTACAACATGAATTATCACAATATTTGACTTTCATATTAGAAAAATATTTTTTTGAAATATTTAACTCAAAAAATTAGTTTTAAATCAATACACAGTTCCTCAGTTGAAATATAATTAGAACACCCAATGTCCCACTCAACCAAACCACCCATATTATTAATTATTTAAAAAATACTCTTTAATAGATTTTGATTCCATTCTAACCTTTTAATTTGGCCCCAAGGGAGATTGGTTACAAATTCAATAATTGATAATAATGTTTTAGTGATATCCATACATCATTAAATAAAAGTGGATTTTGGTAGAATGTTTAATGTACATGGGTAGTATTCACACTAAAATCCATCATCCAAGTAGAGATAATATTCATCTGGACCAAAAAATAGAAACATTGGATCATACAGTTATATATATTTTCATGAGAATCAGACCAATCACTTTTTAAATATCATGTCATTCAATTATAACATTGATCTTCCAGAAAAATAATGAATAAATTAAGAATGAATGTATTAAATTAACTAACCATGAATCAAAACACACAATGATAAATTCTATTGGGTCTTTGTCAATAGTTCAATACAAGACACACCCATCACAAGATGTTAATTTTTTATCCCAAAACCATATAACTATGAAACAAGTTGAAGTTGGGGTCTATCCCATTAGAATCATGTGAAAAGAACTACAAACATAGGTTATTGAGCATCTATCAATTTTTCATGAAGATGAATGGTGGTCAGTGAATGAAATAAGATATTTTTAGAAGATGATATTAGAAGAATAATATGAATAAAATCATGAAAATATTGTATCAGGGTCATAATTTGTTAAAGGTTGTATTCAAAATTCGTTCCATAAAATTCAGAATTATATTATTATTTTTTCCCTGGAGACTCAAGTATATTTTTGTTTGATTGTATGATTAAAAAATGATAATTTTTAGAATTCAACACATTTTTAATTTTTTGTAACATAAAAACATTTTCACAAAAATAAAATTATAATAATGTCAATATGAAAACACAATGGTCTTAGTTTCAATTATTATAGCATTAGTAGTGTTCTCCAGTGGTGTTATTCTTAGTCTGACATGACACCATCAAAGAAATTTCAATAAAATCTTCATATGAATTATAAAAAATACATCTAATGAAAAACCACCATAATATCAATTAAAAATTTATTTGTATCACTATAATAACTCAAACAAATAACTTTTACAACCTATGATTATGGGGATGGTGAGAAGGCTTAGAAAAACGTCAACCACAAACGTGGATATGCGATAGCTTTATGGAAGGGGGAGAAGGGAGGAATGAAACTGAAATTAAAAAAAAATGAATATGAGAATAATTTATTCATTGGGAGGTCACGTTAATAGATGGGAAATAACCCCATCCCTTAAATATATAACTACTAACTTGGAATCAGGTATCTATTTTTTTGGAAACAAAATACGCAGAGTATGCAAAAACGTACATTGTGTGCAATCATGTTAAAAAATATTTCCAAATTTTCTATAGTGGTTGGTGGAAACCATTCCCCATATTTAGTAATATGAGTTGGAAGACATTAGGTCAGAGTTCACAATGTGTTTTTTGTATGAACATATTTTGTATGTTCATATTTTGTAATCAAATTCTATTGGAGTGATTATAAATGAAATTTTACTTGAATAAAATGATTTGTTGGTTGTGGATCACAAAATGGTAATGTACTAAGATTTGTTCAAGAAAATCATACTGAAAATTTACATGACAAGTGTTTATTTTGCATAAGTCTTGTATTTGAAATTTAAATTCTATATTCTCCTGATTTGTGAATATAACTAGATGTAATTAAAAATCATTCATATACCAAAATGTATATTTAGTGAAAATATTTTTTTAAATCTATCAAATAAATTAATTAATATTCACATATCATGAAAATAAATATTTTTTATCAGGTTTTCAACATTTTAGTTTAAAAATTGGAAACATGGGCATGTGTTTTCATGTTTTTAACGGAGTAATGGATTTAATTATTTTTCAATTCCCATACATAGATCATTTTATTATCCCACATTTTTTAATGATTTTCATAGGGTATTGGGATTTATATGAATAATAAAAAGTTAAAACATTCCAATGTGGGATAATCATTAATGAATAAAAATTATCTTTAAGGAAAATAGGTTTAATCCTAAAGCCCTATTTTTTATGGAAAAAACATGTACAATTATTATATGTGTCTATTTTTTTTGTAATTTCATTTCTAATTCTCTAAAACAATATACCCAAAATATCATGGGAATGTAAAAAATGGAAAATATATTCCTTTGTAGTCTTATGTATGGATTTTTAAATTAATTATTTTTTTAAAGTAGGTATTATAAAAAGGAAATAGTTATCTATAGTGGATATAATGATTTAGATGATAAAATATAAATATTTTTAGATTCCAAAATGATTTATTAAGTTTATGGTTAATCAAAAGTCATGTTTTAATGTATTGTTGTTTTATATCGTGATAGTTTAAGAGTATTGGGAAATTTTGGGTGAAATTTGTGGTAGTACATCCCATGGTATTAATATCAGTTTTATTAATAATATTATTTTGGGATGGATTAAGTAGTACTTTTTTGAAATAATATGAAAGCTACTAATATCTATTAGGTTTAATATAACCATTAGGGCTAATTATGTTACTAGGTCTCTAAATTTTTGGAGTATATGATTCATCATATAATTAATCATGGGATTGAAATTTGATTTGATGATTGTATGACTGAATGTATTTTTTTAATTTGGTAAATATTTTTTGGCGTTAAGTAAATACTGTAAATGTTTTTTGAGTAATAAATAATGGGATATTTTATGGAATAATAAATGATTTAATATGGGAATGTTTTATTTATATATTTTAGATTTTATGAATAGAGAACATATAACTTTTTTATGAGACCATATTAGTTATTCATGATTTTTGTATATAAATTTTATTTAGATCACTGAAGAATAAGTGACCAAATATTTTTTTTAGTTTTTAATATGTTTAAAAATATATTGACATTCACCGGGGTCTTTTTTTTATGGAATGTTTAATGTTGAGAATTTGTTTTTATTATTATTTATTTTTACATTAGTGTATTATTCCTTCATATGAAGGTTTATTCTTTAAATATATTATCACACCTTCTACTATTGATTATTTTTAGTCATGGAATAAAAAATATTTAATTTATTTTCCTCTCTTTTTTATAACATAACTATTAAAATGGTTACCTTAGTGATTTGAGAAATAAAATGTAATTATTTATCTTTTAGAAAATAAACTCAAATAGAGGGTGAAATCTAATTGAAAGACCACTAAAAGGGAAAATTTATCATTTGGTATGGAATGAAGTCAAGTGAATTTATTTTCCATTATTTTCTATAATTATTGTAAAATAATTCCTTATAATAATAAGTAGAAAGTTATGAGTTGGGATATATATAGAAAATATATCTATGCATTGAATGTATGATTTACAATCCACTCTTACTAGAATGATTCACATAATGGTAAATTCATTATATAATAAATACTTAGGAAATGAAAACATTCCATCTCTAAGATAAATTAATTTCATTTAAAATATAAAAATATATCAATTGGGAAAATATTTATTTCTTATGTTATATATATGTATATTAATTAACCACTCTATATTACACTCCATTTATTTTGTTTTATGGATCCATTATATCATGTAATTTTAAATTAATGTTTATCACTGTCATCTTTCACTCCATGGTATAGATTTCATGAATTTTTTAGTTATGAGAATAATTATAATAATGAAATTATTTTAAGGTATTATAATGTAATTCACATATATATTAGAATATATTTGATAGTGTGTTCCACACAAAACCCTGAGTATAGATGAGTTGGGATATACTATATAAATTTTGTTATGTAAAGATGAATCTTAGGAATAATTCATCTCACTAGTGAGTATGAAAATGATTATTTTAATTTTGAAATATATATGGGGAATTTTTACATAACAATAATATTATTATTAATTCCATGTAAATTATATGTCAATTTAAAAAACATGATATATTAAAGAAAATGTTTTATAGATAATATAATTAAGTGATAAATTTTTTTAGACATGTAAATTATGTTAATAACTATATATGAATGAATTTAATTAATTTTATAAATCATATATTTAAAAAATTTACATTCAACTAATTATTTTTAGTCAATATTGAATGACTTTTAATTCATTTTATACATAAAAAGGGTTATATTTCATTTTTTCATGGAATTTAGGCATAATATATGCCAAATATAGAAATTTTAGTTGAAAGACGTAAATAATTTGTTAATTTATAATTTTAAAATAACGAAGAAATATTTTTTTAGGAATCTTATAAAAGGGTTACTTTATTTGATAAATAATTAAAAATACCTATTTTGAAAGAGCTACTAATTCTTTAAATTTAATCAAAGTTATTTTAATGTCGTCTTTCATTTTTTATATTTTGAAAAGTGAAAAGTGATAGATTTTACTAAAAACCCAATTAATTCTATGAGAATCAACTATAATGTGTCGTTTTTTATGTAATGATTTGAAATATATCTATTAATATTTTTGATTCTGAGTTCTAAGATAATGGGAAAATTTGAGGCCTCATGAGAGAAAAGATAATATATTTGTAATATTAAATATATTAATATCACACACACATGGTTTCCATAAAAACTAGAACTAATATGGAACAAAGTCTCAGACTGAAAATTCAATTAACCTATTTAGTTTGTAACTTGGGGATTTTCTAACGTTCAACATAACATTTTTCAGTGTTAGGTGTTAATGAAAATGTTATCATTATCACTAAAAATAAATAAATTGTTTATTTATTTTACATTATTTCATTGATGAAGTTACCTATGGTGATCCTATATAAATAACTCGATATGATAATGTCTCAGGGTTAGCAGTGTAGCCTAGTAGACATAGATATGAGTTATTGGAGAGGCATTAGTGAGAGACATTTGATCAATGGATCAGATCAACACTGACAAGATTTTCCTGAACAACAGTTGTTTTGGATAATGAAAATGACATCAACACAAAAATAATTATTTATAATTGATTGACCGAAACTCTAGATTGGATATTTAATTTACGTATATTTACCCCATCCGATTAACCCATGTAAAACATTGATCAATTCCATGAGAAATAATTTATTCTCATTGCAATTTTTGGTTTATTTTATGTTTGATTTATTTTTTCACTATCGATTATTACAATTCATCAAACTATTTTAAAAAAATGTTCGATTCTAAAATGAAAAAAAGAATTATGTTCATTCTTAATGTATATGTTTTATGGTTGTATCTACTGTTTCTTCACATTTTCATCAATAAAAAATTATTCTGACCACTATTTAAGGAATACTATGTATTTTTTCACCAAAAAAATTATTATTTTACAACAATTCAATATAATAGATATGGGTTATGATCAACAGTGTGATCGAGGTGTGATGATGGGGAGTCAATATAAGTGAATGTGATATTAATTAAGGAGTCCCTTTTCCAATTGGATACATATAGGTGGATTGGTGTGTTGACATTTCATCTCAACATATGAATTTCAGTGTGGATCAAAGACCAGTTTCTGATGAGTGGTGATGAAAAGGTGTGATCAAAATGGATCAACCATTTCTAGTAGAAATCAAGGGTGATTTCAATCTAATTATATTAAGGTAATGTGTAGATAAGTAACCACATGTTTCTATAAATATTGTTGTACATGACATGTAATCTAAAGATACATGCTATTAGGGACCCATCACCACATTTCTATAGATTCCTTGGAAATTAAATATATTTCACTATGTGAAAGTGGTCACAGTTTGTGTGACATATGGGTGGGGGATTAGAATGTTTATTGATAGTGCATGGGAATATATATAATGCTATTTTTATGGAAATGTGTAGAGTACATAGGAATAGACCATTTCTCAGAAACGACTAGGTGTAAAGTCACATAATGATATATGATTATATCTATATTTCATTAGTATGGTAGTAGTAATAGATTCATAAAGATGTGTAAGTCTAGATATAGAGGTTAATTACTTGTATTCTATATACACACCTAGTAATTCCTCAATATATGGATTGGATCCCTTCATCTCTTCAATATAGGTTGTGTTCATTACAGTTTAATACATGAGTCATTTCCTCGAAGTGTATAATACACCACTAAATCCAAAAAATAGGGTTTTGATATCGTATACATCTTCAATACTGAATAGATTTTGGTGCCTCACCCTATGGGATCATTTTTTGGATCATATATTATTCCTAGGTGGGTTTCAAGTTTTCTACATGACCACTATGAACAATCCTTTGATCACCCACCAATAAAAAAGATCCTATCATCATTATGGTGTCCCTAAGTATCATTGTGTGTGATACAATTCTAGAAATATGAGACATTGTGAGATTTAGTTAGTATTTATTTGATGGGGTTCAATTCCAATGATATCTTCAATGGATTTTAGAAGTGATATCATGACTTGTGTAGTGAGTCTCCTAGAATTATAGTTTACAAGAAACCTCTATTAGTATCTTTTGGATAGTTGTTTTTGTTGATTCCACTTGAGGCTAGTTTTCTATTATAATTTTATCCAGTTTTTTTATTACTGTATAATTTTTATGAGATGAATTATGTTGATTCATTATACATAGTAATTTCATAGTGACCAATTAGGTATTATTACTCTCACTGTTGCATCCTCTCTACCTTCACATGTCGTATCTTATATAGATGATGAACCTTTTCATTGTGGCTGAGGAGGATAGGCAGTAGGCATAGTATTGAGGTTCTTTCTAGAATGTGATGTTTCCCTTACTGTTGCATTGGAAAGTTGTTTCATCTTTCTAAGAAGGTTGGACACTCTATAACTTATGGTTGGGATTTTATTTTTCCACCTTATTACATTCAAAAAAATTCCATAATATAATGTGAGATAGATGTTGTCTATTAATTTACCATTTCAGTTTTTTTTACATTATTATCGCTAAATTTTCTTGAATGTTTTTTTGTAGGTATATTACATTAGTTCTTATCAAGAATGGGTGGTTCCTACTTGGTTCTTGTCACTATATCCAGGATAATTGGAGGTGGGTAAGGGGTACTCAATGTTGAATTATCACTGGCCATGTTGGCCTTGGTGGGATGATTCGTGAAAAATGCTCACCTAGGAAGTCAATACTACCAAACGACTAAAGCATATATTTTTCCTGTTAATTTTTTTTATTTATTTATGGTCTAATTATTAATGTTCTTCTCGTTCAAATATTAGTACAGTAACTTCTATGTTGGTGTGGATCCCAATGTATCCATTCACCATGACTATAATACCAATATTATTGACTCCATACTTGTAGACACTAGTTGTAGTTGAACAAACTGTACCTAAATCATATATTAATGGGTTCTGTTTTCAATATACATTATAATTCATCACCATAAATATATTTATTGATACTGGTGTCTCTTGTTTATTTCATGACTTCTCTAAAAAGAAAACCTTATAGTATTCCACTACATGATCACGTGGATGATGTTATGAGTGGCGAGGCTTCAGTATAGAGGCATGTAAAATAGGTGGCACCTGTTAGTGGTTTTCCATTTATGAAACCACCCGCTGGGAAGAGGATATATCCAATAATACTATATAAGGATGTATCAATTATGGGGTTTTAATGAAAAATTAAGTGACCTCCTCAGTTTCATGGAATTCTTGACCCGTATATAAATGAGTGCTATAAAGAGGCGATCACCAGAGTTTGTTTCCCCATTAGGAAACCTACTTTTTAGATTTTAGTAATTGTAATGAGTCTCCTTCAAATATACTTCTTGGAAATTGTAGATTCTATTGACTAGGGTACATGATGAGACAAACTTGTACTTGTCAGACATCAAAGAAATATTTAGGAAGGAGTTCTATACGGTCACATTTTGATCAGTTCTATTCTTGTACATTATTCATCTCCATCCACGAAATACGAGCACTGAATATTATTTTAATAGGTTTACAGAAATATAATAATTCTATTTGGATATGGTGTGATATATATTTATTAATTAATTTATTACATATAATGAGTTATATCAATATGTCTGGGTTTCAATGACATCTCTATGAATTCCAACCAATGAAAGAATTTAAGGGTGAGATTTATTTTCGGAGATATTCTTATTTGAGTGGATGCTATTGGTGGGTGTTGGTAGAATTTACCCATTACTTCAGACCATGGAAACATGTACCTGATGAAATTAATAAGGATAATACAATGAAAAACACATACACAGGTGACCCCAAGATAGGGGATCAACAGTTCATAGCTCATAGTAAGGATCAAGTTGACAATGAAGAGGCATCATTTCTCATATGATGGTTGGGAAAATACTCTTTTAGATTTCATGACTCATAAAAAATCTTCTAAAAATATAATTGTGTTATTTACTAAGATGAGTTATATGTAGTTGTAGGATAAAGTTCATATATAAGATGGTTTATGCAGAATAGTTTCAAGTAGAGAATCGAGTGTTGGCATAAAATATGACTGATTTCCATCACCACCCCTAGGTGGTCCACGTGGTTCTCAAAGGGGGCTAGTGGACATGGATGTGGAAAACTGCAAACTGTTGAGTCCATGGACATTGAGTCTCCTAGAAATATTAGAGGTAGCATTTTTTTCTACTATACCATAGTCATAGTAATAATAGACATTTGTGAGAGATACTCTATTTCTGGTACTTATTTTTCCAGGAAATTATGATTTTAACTCATCCCTTTAATCTAACCATTGGTTAGAGACCCTAACATGTGGTGACTTAGTGACCAAACCACTCTGCTGAAAATATGAAATAATTCTTGTTTGAGATATATTCACGTGGGATATATTTTTATAAATGATGTGGCCACATGAAATCATCATATGAATATAATTTCTATCCACATTTCATTCAAAGTTTTTTAATTTTTAATGATGATACATGGTATCCATAATGACATATGGATTTTTTCATGTATGGGTGAGAAGAAAACCCAAAAAGAGAATGATGGTCTTGTAAATAGTAGAATGTAGCTAATTACTCACACACTATCTGTAATGTTTCTTGGAATAGTGGATGTTATGGGATCCATATATCTGTCAGTGGTGGAAGCAGGTGAAGACATTATTTCTGTGTATATTCTAGGATTAACACCCAACTAAGAGATTAAATTCTATATCAAATCTCATAATAGGACAACCTTGGTATTATTTCCAACATATAAAATGGATATCATAGAGCTTCAAGAGTTAATGGTGATGTTTTAGGACTTGAAGTTTAAGGGAATCATGAGAACCAGTGACTCCCCCTAAGAATCTCTAATATTTTTCACCAAGAGTGTTGATGAGATTATGGGTTTGAATATATTATCATTACACCAAATAGGTGACCGCGAATATTAACTATCCACAACCTAGTATGAATTCTATAATGTATTTTTTGATAGAGGTGAAATAACTCTCAAATATTGACCTCAGATCATGTCGTCACTGGAAGTGAGTATGAGATAAGGAAATACCAAGTAATTCATTCATATGATGATATGGTAAATTTTTTATGTTGTGTTTCCCTTTGATGTGATCAACGGTCCAACAGTGTTAATGGGACCCATGAACTAGATCATTCAAACATTAATAGAATGATTTATGGTGCTATTTTCAATGATATCTTAGGGTAAATGATGTCCAACCATCATATGAAAGGTGAAAATTTTCTTTTTATAGAAAGGAATCAGTAATATTTTTATGAATTCGGGAACATATTGATATGGGAACCCGTGTTGATATTTTTATTGGAGTTTATTAAGGATATATTGATCTATGGTTCCCCTATAGAATACATTATTAGGATATGATTTCCTATGGGTATTGACAGTTGATATTGATTTGAATATCTAGGTAAACCATAATCTTGAGCTAGTAGTGGTGTTATACTACATAATGATGTGGTGAAACTACTTTATGGGAGAGTGGTTTATATTCTGTTCAGACAACAATTGTCTCAAGTGCGTAGTATCTATCTACTATATTATATAAAAATATCAGATATGGCTATAGCTCTCAAGGGAAATGTCTTCAGAGTATATTATAATCCTAGTAAGGGAGATGTGGTGACAGACACTCTTAGTTAGATAAAATACAGTCAACTACAGATTGAGGATTCAGATTAGTTATCCACATTGTAGTTTTCCTTAGTGGGAAATATTGGTGATATAATAACCATCTAATGGTTATTTTGTGACTTTTTTTCAGTGTTTTAGGGATTAATATTAAGGAGATATTAACTATGAGATATTATGTACTGGGATATCCACTAGACATTCTCTGTGTGGATTTTATAATGGTGGAGATAACATTATCATCTTCAGTGGATAAAAAATGAAACCAGTGATGTTTCAGGTGGTTGTGATAAGGGATATTTATACAATGACATTTTAAGTACATCAAGGTTTGTAAAGTAAATTTCAATACATCTGATGTCATTTTAGGTTCCTAGTAATGAAGATGTTTATATAGGGGTTTCAATTGATTCCTCACTTATTAGTAGTGAATGATGGGAACCAAGTTACAAATGTTTTCTCACAACCCCTAATGTTCTAGAGTTGAGGTGGGATAAGATATATATATATACATCATTATGTGGTTACCATGTATGTTCAAATGAAAAGACTACATCTAGGTAATTAAAAAATGACTAACCATTTTATCCCACATCCTAGCTATTCCAGAGTGGAGTACAATAGAGAACGTGGAACAAAACTACGTGCAAGAGATAGTCTATCTCCACCGAGTTCTCTCAGCGTTCAATTCATATGATGAATATTTCATCACATCATGATTATGGAGAGGATTTCAGGAGTAATTTGGGATGTATTTGTGTTTGTTAATGGTACATAACCTCTATAATAATTTTTATATGGATAAAATAGTTAAATAATGTAATAAATGATATGAGTTTTTATGTTTAATTGTTCCATATTTGGTAGGATCACCTACTCTTGGGGGAGTTTTTATACAACACAACTACCATTTCCCCCATTGGTATGGATACATTTGTGGCCTTTAATGATTGAGACCATAAGCCAAAATTTTATGGACTAATCAGGTGATTTGGCACTCATGGGCCTAGTGATAGTGTAAAATAAGATAAAAAAGGTGAAGATCATCCAAGGGAAGTTGAAAACTATACAAAGCCATCAGAATTCCAATAAAAACAGATGGAGGAGTCCTTTATAGTTTGAGGATAAATAATATGTTTTCCTAAAGTTCTCACATCAATTTCTAGAATTGATATTTGGTTGGGGAATAAAGTTATCTTTATAGATTATCAATATATTCTTAATACTAGACAGGGTACATGAGGTTCCACACCTCTTCACCCTAGTTTGAAAATTAGATCAGGAGAATAACATCTCTTATGTGATGTAGACGAGGAGGTATGTGAATGATCCATCACATTTTATAAAGTCAAGTGTGATGGAAATCAACGATCATGTCACATTGGTAGATTAATCGGTTGAGATTGAGGATCAGATGGAAAGGATCCTCCATGCATGAGTGATTCCTTTGGTGAATGTTTGGTGGTAGAATAGAAATCTTTAGGATATGACTAGGGAAAGAATACCAAAATGTGAGCTTCATAGAAAAATATTTTATTGTAGCCATATTTTATTTATGGCGATAAAATACCAAATGTGGGATGAGATTATTGTCTTGGTATTTTCCTTGTAAATTTTAAAAACATATAAAATAATATTTTCAGAGCCAGACACTGTAAAGGAAAGAGAATCTATGTCTTGGTGATAATATAAATGATAATTGAATAATATTAAATATATTAAATCCAGAAACATATTGTTTTACATTAAATTTTAAAATCTTCCTTAAAAGAGTTTATGAAAAAAAAATCGAGGCTATCATTCCATTCAGAAATAATGTTTTACAATATCGATGACATCACCATTGTTGGCATCAGGTGTTTTTGATAAACAATTATAAGAAACTAAAATAAATAAATTTATTATTAATTTTATTTTATTTCTTAGGAACAATGAAAAAAATCCCACCTATATAAATAACCTATCATGGATAGGACTTAGGTATAGATTTATAACCGAAAAATACTTTGAAAGGAGCCACTGGAGAGATGTTGGTTAATAACATTGTATCATGAGATTAGATCGGCACCACATAGATCATCTATGAAAATTGAGTTTTTAGATCTCTCCATTGAATTAAATGAAAAAATCATTATTCATTAGTGATAGATCAAAACTGCAGGTATAAAATTTTTTATATTTAGAATCATCCTTTATAATTATCCCATGTCTAATTTGTATCATTTCCATGAACAAGAATTGATTCTCACACTGAATGTTTATTTATTTTACTATTGATGTATTTGTTAATTGTTGATTTTTATTATTCATTATTATATTATATGATAATGGATTGAGTATAAAATGAACACTGGATGATTTTTCTTCCTTATGTCTATAGTCTTTCATTTTCTACCCCATTTCATAACACAATTACTGTGAGAAATTTCATTAGTCAACAGTTTGACTAATACTGCTTATTGTTTCATTTCATGACCATTTATTGCATTAGTAGACCAATATTTCACATGGGGTTCATGATCCAACATGATATGGATGTGCGATAATGGAGGATGACTAGTGTAGTATCAGAATTACGTTGAAATATTTTGTTTCATGATGGATTTGAGTAGTTGGAATTGTGAGGATGTTGTTCATCTTGACAGACTAATTTATGTGTAGATCAAAGCATGTTTTCTACTGATCCACAAGTGGGAGGGTTGGTTATCACAAGTTCATAATTTCTATATAGAATCATAGTGGATTTGAACGTGAAAATAGTGTGGGGATTTGCAGAGGAACCATTGGTTTCTAAAAATCAAGAGGTACACAGAGTGAGATACTGAGATAAAGGTCATGTGGGAAACAAGTACATAGTTATATGGTTTCTGATAAAATTAAAAATCACACACCATGAGACACATGTGACACACTGTGTTACCTATGGCTAGTGTCTTAGTGTGTACTCTCAGAGTACATGGGAATGTACATGGCCGATAACATAATCAGGGTTAGAGTACATGTGAACAAAAAATTAAAAAAACACTATCACCTAAATTTTTATATGATTATACATGATAATTTATGGAGTTTATGGTATCAAGTATAGGAAATGTTTATGATCATGGGATTGTTCAGATTAAGTAGTGCATGAAATTTACCCGATGTAAACTCTTTGTACTTCTTCATAGATATCTTATAGGACTTAATATTTTTGTATCACAAGGTTTAGCTAGGAATAGATACTTGGAACTTTATTATGATGGTACATTGTGGAAATTAAGTACTAATCATAGGTTTGTTATCCCCTCTAATGGTGTTGTGTTGGATAGAGTTGATTCTGTCATCTTGTGATACTATGGTGGGATCCCCAATCATTACTAGATGGGGCTTGTGGAATCCTCATGAACACCATGAATAGGGAATCAATCCACTATCTCAAGTACATAATGAAGGGTTTTTGGTGTCTCGAAGTTTCTATTATTGTGATCCCATACATGGATGATGATATTTTATGAGATCCAGTGAGTACATCTTGGGTGGTGATATGAAGAACCTTTTTGGTCTTTTGTTTTAATAATGATTCGTATTTGTTGTAAACTAAGATCATTATAAAATTGTGTTTTTTTAACTCAATAATAGGACCCATATACATCACAATGATTTATCATCAGACTAAGATTAATAGATCCATCTGCATTATATTCAGATCATTAGATATAAAAGAATCTGATTTTGAAATTTTTGTTTACTAGATGATTGCATTTTTAATAATCAGAGAATGAAATAATCAATTGTTAACATATAAGTTTGAATGTTATCACAAATTCTAAACCAATTTAGATAATTCTTTCTTGGTCAACAATTTCTCACAGATCTTGAAAACATTCATGATAAAATATTTTTAAGAAATTTTGGAGGGGTTTAATGAAATACAAAATTATAGAATAAAGAATTTCATTGTAATAATAAATTCTATCATAAAGATAATTTCCTAGGAAATGGGTATCCATTGTTAAGAAGAAATTCATCAATTCCAAAACGTTTTAGAAAATCAGATTCATAGGTCAGAATGTGTGAATCTGATGAAGTTTGATAAATCTCATAGTTTAAGTATATTATTTCCATAATATAATGAATTTCATCATAATGTAATTTCTATAATTATGGTAAAATTCATCATAATGGGAATTCCATAGTTCATAGAATTAAATCATTATGGTGATTCCGTTAGACTAAATATAAAGGTAGATCATATTGAGCTGGGAAACAAAGGTAATTTGTAATGACCTAAAGCAGAAGAATACATCATAATGAGATGAGTAGGAAACAAAAACAATAATGAGATTAGATTGAAAAAAATCATAATGAGATTAAGAGGAAACATATATTGTAATGAGATGAATACAAAGAAGTCTCAAAAAGAAAATTCCAAAATTTCAATGAAGTGTTTAAGTGGTCAAACATGAAATTCAATTTTTTGTAAATCTCTGATAAATTTAAGTAATTTTTAAGAAGTCAATATTACAGTTTAAATGGGAGATATTTTTGGATTTTTTATTTTTGAGTAAGTGGAAAATGTTTTCATGTTTTTTCCTTCTTCATTCTGAGTCTCCTATAAATAATTTCTCATATCATTCATTAAGTAGTGATTTTTTCATGAATGAATTAAAGGTGGAGAGTTGAAAAAATCATTTAAATGTCATTGTAATCCAAAGATCTAATGAGGAGGGTAAAATAGATGAATTTTTATTTATCGGATTGAGAAATATTATATTAAGTAAATATAATTGAGAAAATAGAACTACAGAATATCATATTGAGAATTTGAGATGAGTTTGAGTTTTACAGTTTGAGAATGGTTTCATCATATTGAGTTAATAATATTGAAAAAATCAGATCTATACTCAACTTATTGGGATAAGAATATCCAGATACATTGTAGTAAGATAACCATAACTAGATTGATTGTATTGAAAGAATTAGATCTAAAATCATCGGATTGATAAAATTGGATCCATCCAAATCAGACTAATGATTCAGACTGATCGGTTGGGGGAATCTTCAACAAAGTATTTATTATTAAATCTAGAGATAAGTTTTTATAAGAAAACTGTGTAAACTGATGGTAGTTATTATAATATTTCCAATCAGAAGATAGAAGGTGTCTAACTTTATTTGGATGAAGTTGTATTCAATTATTCCTAATAGTGAGTTTCCGTACACCCACAGGAGGGGTTATGAAAAGGATATAGGTTCTCACAATGAGGCCAAACCTTGTAAATAATTTGTGCTTTAATTTATTCCTAATTTTTTATGCATGAGTATTTATTGAATGTTGATAAGAAAATAAAACATAATAGGTTGTTAGAGTAAGGTTTCTAAAATTTTAATGTTTACAAAAAATGAAAATCTGATTCAACCCCCATTCTAATTTTTATTCAGTATTTTGGAACTTCAATTGGTATGAGAGGTACATTGCCTTGTAGAATATTTATCATGAATAATATTACATCTATAAATAGTAGGGTAATTACTATATTTGATGGCAAAAAAATATTATGTATAAAAAAAAGGATAATTCTTTTTCTTTTATATATTTTCCTAGAAGTTTCTAACACTCATAATATCATGTTTCCACCTATTGTGAAATATTCCACAATGAAATGTCTTGGTAAAAAGTATATAATTTGATGTAATGGATGAACATTCTATTATCATGTCTTTATCATAAAATTATTATTAGAAGGTAATGGGTCATAAAACATTAAAAAGAATATGTGATAAGATGGAAAGTGTTTTTAAGTGATTATAAATGTTACGGAAGAAAACCTAAAAAATATGGTGTAGTAAGTAAGAAGACATCAGATGAAAGTAGAAATGGCTTTTGAATCAATGAGAATGATGAAATATCCAAGATATTGGCGAAGCTAATCCTTATGAGTCCAAAAATAAAGAGGATGAGGAGCTAAATGAAAACATAGGTCTCTTATATGCAAGAACCATCGAAGAGGAAGAGGAATGCATGGAGGTAAATTTCCTCTCAAATGATTAGTTGTGATGGAATTAGATAATTTTCTATGAAATAACCCATGAATAATGATGGGGAATATCGAGATGATTCTGAAGAAAAAACATGATGTAATTAGTTTAAAAAATGATAAAGAATAATATTATTCAAACTGATACAATAAAAAGTTTACTGGAAAAAAATAAGTATGTTTAGTAAGAAATATGAATTGGAATCAAATGAAAATAGTTATTCGGAAGATGAAGGTTCATAAAAAGTTTGAACATTCATTGAAACATATGAAAATAAATTATTTAGAGAGTGGAGAAGTTGGTTAAGAATCTTATAGATAGTATCATCATATAGCATAATTACTTACAAGTCTTTAGAAAAACAAAAATCCCTAGAATGAAATTATATTAACGAAGAAATTTTTTAAGAATTCGGTGATGGAAGAAAATATGTCAACCTGAAGGGGGATGAATACATTCATGATATTTTAGGTTACAAACATAGAATTTATAAACTAGGTCTGATGATCGAATATCTTACTAAGAAGTTGTGTTTTAAGGAATAACAGGTTAACCAGTTTCCATCAAAACATCTTTAGTGAATTATTATCTTGAGTAATATTAATAAAAACATCAATAATTCATGGGAAGTAAAAGTTTAGACTTCAAAAGATACTAAGAAGGCTCAAATGGAATCTAGTGAAATACTAGAATACCCTAAATAATGTTACTTTTATTTCTTATAACATTTCAGTTTTTGAAAAATGTATTGGGAAATCATATGTTGATAATGGATGTGATAAACCTATAAAATAAACAAAAGTAGATAACTCACTTGAATGAAAAGATAGTCCACATCTTGAGTGTGTTATAATTGAAAAAAAATCTAACCTCAAAAAGGAATCACTAGATAAATATATTATTTCAATAAAAATATATATATATATGGTGGTAATTGTTGGTGTTTTGGAATCAATGGGAAGGACATATAATTTTTTAGACAACATATCCTTACATGGAAAAGCGATTGAGAAAAGTGGACTAAATAATAAATTTATAATAACCACCTTTCCAAAATTATAGAAATGTGAAAAGTCTAGTTCCAAAATTCTTAGAAACATTCTTATAAAAAATTAATTTTATGGGTTTGAATAATTCCTGTAATATGTGATCATAATGTTCATCATACTGAATTATGTATGAAACTCCGTCTGAAACATGTTTCATATGATTGAAAATAAAACAAATTCTAAAAATAATAAATTTTAGGAAATAGTTTTTGTTATTGAGACATCTCTGAAAGAATGTAAAAAAGAACAAACCATGGATACTAGATAGTTTATGTTCCTCAAATATTATTGGTGATATAAAAATATTGAAATGTGTTGAAAGTAATGATAGAGTAGTAGTTACCATTGGTAATGATAGTTCTTTAAAAATTAGAGCAATTGAAATGGATGAGATTGATGCCAAAAAGATGAAATCTATGGATGTTTAATTTATTGATGGACTCAAAAAAAAATACATAGTGTAATTAATATTTTTGGTGATGGAAGTTAAGTTTTTTTAGAAAATAAATTTTATAACATTAAGTGTTAAAGATGAAAAAATTATTACAAATATAGAATGAACCACTTATAATCTATTTCAAATATAAGAATTCAATAACAACTATTATGTGAGTGTTGAAGATGAAATAAAATTGTGGGACTAAAGACTTGGACACCTTATGTAGAAAAAAAATTAATAAACTTTATAAAGTTGATATTGTCCAAAATTTTCTATAATTGATAATAAGAGATGACCATATTTTAATTACTTTCTAGAAAGGAAAATATGACTAATAAAAGTAATTAGATAATTTAGATCTAATCTACCAGGCCTCCAAAGCTTATTCATTCCGATTTATGTGGGCTTACGAGACATCAATAAATAAAATAATATTTATACTTCATCAATTTTATTGATGATTTCACTCATAAGAGAAATATCATTTTATAAAGCACAAATCAAAGGATATTAAAATGATCAAATTCTTGAGAAAAATATTTCTAGAAATAAATGGGGGTTTACATAATGATGTTTATAACAGATAATGAAACCTAATTAACATAAAATACATTTGGAACTTATCTGATAAATCATGGTATCAAATATCAGTATATTTCCCCCTATACTCTATTAAAAATGGAGTATTATAAGGAAATAAAGTATGTTTGGTGGAAATTGGAAGTAGTATATTAGCAGAATTAAAGCATTAAAAATTCTATTAGAGAGAAATGTGATTACTATGGTACATTTTCAAAATAGATTCATGTTGTGATCGGAAACCAACATGAATCCTTATGAAATGTTGTATAACAAGTATCCCTTAATTTAAATACTTCAATGTTTTTTGAAGTCCATATTTTTTCAAAACATAAAATCCAGATTTGGTAATTTTTGATGAGAAATTTGAGGAATAATCTTTTATGTGTTATTCAAAAAATGGAAGAAGATACCAATTTTGAAAAAAAAAGTATTAAAAAATTGGTGGAATCATATTTTGTGAAGGTAATTAAACATCAAATATCTATAACAAAGTTGTGGAAAATACTGAGGAGGATTTATTGGATAATTCCAACAATATTGAGATTAATTCAAAACCTCTTTATCAAGATTCAGAGAAATCATATGATGAGGAATGATCATATAGTAATGAAACATCAATATTTACTACCTAAAAAAGTTTTAATCCAAAAACATTATTTGGAACCATAACGCTCCAATTTAGTCCATAATGAAATTGTGATTATAAAACTAGATATCACATATATCGAAATTTGAAACAAAATTAGTTTTGGATTCCATTAAACACAAATAATGGTAAGATTCTATGAAGAAAGAGTTTGATAATATTGATTAGAATGAAACATGGTAACTTCTTCCACAGCTAGAAAAAAACATTATCGAAAGAAAGTTATCTTATAGAAACAATTTGAACGAGCATGGTGATGTTTCAGGAAACAAAGAAAGACCTATTCATAAAGGGTATGCACCAATGGAAGCTATGGATTTTGATGAATTTTTTTTTTCTTATTTCATGGATAGATACTATCAAAATGATCCTTTCAATGGATTCACATCAAAATTACAAATATTATCAGATGGATGTTAAGTAAGTTTTCTCAAATAGTGACATTGAGGAATAATTTTACATTGAACTACCTTGTGGGTTTTTCAAATAGTCATTGTTGTGTGTGAATACAGAGTATAAAATAATGTTAAGTAATTTAGAGCATTGATTAGTCTTAATATGTTGTAGCTACTAAATCATATCATCAAATGTTATAGATGAATGTTCAGTTAGAATATTTTAGAGAATAAGTTCTTAAACTAGTAAAGATAATTTGTGATAATCAATATGCAATTGATATTTCTATGAATCATGTCCAAGAGTCATGATAAAAAATTACATAAATTTTTAATTTATAGAATAAAAATTTTATGATGGAGATTTTTTCTTTAACACATTTCAATAAATAGATTGATTGATGATAACTCTAGAAAAGAAATTCCAAAATAATGGTTTATGTAATTGGGCTGAAATATCATTTTTTGCCTCCTACTATGAATTTTAAACCTCTAAATAAATAATCCCCACCATGCTTTAGAATATTTTGAAAATGGGGTAGATAAATTAAAAAATTTCTACACTGAAAGAAGTATTTACTTATTCTTTTATTGAATCAACATTTTCGTTATCAAAAAATTGTTGGAGGAAATGAAAATTTAGCGAGCAGAATAGAAAAGTAAAGAATGAATATCTTTTCTTGGGCACAAAATTTTCATCCCAATGAGGGATGTAATTCCTTATAAACATTAAATTATTCAGTAGGTTTGTGTTAGGACACTATTTTGAAAAAAGATATGATTCGATAAAAGTCAAAAAAAATATCATTTTTTTATTGAAGATGCCTTTTGATAAATTCTATGGGTTGGAAAATATATTAACAAGGGTTTTTGACAAATCTAAAAGGGGATATTAAAGAACATTTGTTGTGTTTTTAACAAGGTTTTTATTCATTAAAAAATTAAACTCTTTGTAAAAATAATGTTTTTTTAGTCAATAATCAGACCCATATCAATCCTAATGATGATTTATCAGAATAAGAGTATCAAATCCATCGGTATTATATAAATATCCTTAGATCCAAAATAATTGGATGGAAAAAAGTTTATTGGAATTTTTTATATATCATAATCAGAGAAAGAATGAAATTAATGAGTGAGGAAGTTGTATTATTGTTAAAGAGTTTTTAAATAATATTGTGAAGTTAGGATTAATATTGTTTTTGTACATTCTAAATGAAATCAGAAAATTTTTTACTAGTTAATAAGTTCTCACAAATACTGAAAAATTTCATGATAAAAGATTTTGATGAAATGGTGGAGAAGATTGAAAAAATTTAAAATTAAATAATAATGAATTCCATCATTATGTGAAATTATATCTTAATGAGAATTTAATTGTAATTGGTATTTGATAATTATGAACAAAGAAATCAAATATAGAATTTTTCAAAATACTGAATCTAGAAGTCATAATGTGTGAAGATGATGATGTTTGAATAATTTCAAAGTTAAAGTATGGAGAATTGATCATAATGAGAGTTTAAATATAATGGGATTTCCATTAGAATTATAAAATCAGTAATATTGGGATTTCCATTATAATTAGATTTAATAATTATTTGTATTCCTTCAAGATGAAGCTAATGACATATCATAAAGAACAGATAAAGAAAGATAATTTGTAATAAGCTAAAGAGGAAATAGAAATCTTAATGATTTGAGTAGGAAAAAAAATCATAATGATCATAGAAGGAAACTAAATTCATACTGAGTTGAAGGGGAAATAGAAATCATAATGATATTATAATTAATAAGACTCGAAAATAAAATTCTAGAATTTTCATGATGATATTTAGTTATTAAACATGAAATTCAGTTTTTCAAATATCTCAATGAAATTGAAGGAGGTTTGAAGAAGTATATGTTAAATTTTAATTGCGATAGATTTTATGATATGTTGAGATTTGAGTATGTGGGTAGTCTTTTCATGTTACATACTTTTTCATACTGCGTTTTTTATAAAATCGTTCTCAGATCATTCCTTTATTAGTGATATTTCACGCAAGAGGAAAATGTAGAGGAATAATGAAATCGGGTGAAATACATGTCTTTCCTGAGATATCGTGAGGAGGATTATACAATTGAATGTATATTTACCATATTGAAAAAGAACATATTGAGAAGATCAAATTCAGTCAATCATATTGAGTCAATCGGACTGAAGAATATTGTATTAAGCATTTGAGTAGAGTTTGAGTTTTGCAGACAGATAATGGGTTCGTCGTATTGACTTTATCATATTGAGAGAATACAATCTAGACTCTTCATATTGAGAGAATCAGATAAAGACTCATCATACTAATACAATTATATCTAGACTAATTTAATGGAGAGAATCATATCCAGAATTATCAGACAGAGAAAATCTGATCCGGTGAAATCATACAGAGCTTTTAGACCGAGATATTGTTGACTAGTTTCGACAATACTAAATTTTTTTTTGTTTGAGTCATGTTTTTTATAAAAAAAAATATTCTAATGTATTGAAAGTAATAATAATTCATCTTATTGGTAAATATAAGGTGTCTAATAGATGTTAGAATAAGTTATATTCAGTGCTTCTAAATAGTGAATTTCCATAGACCCGCGGGAGTGGTCTTGGAAAGGATATAGGTTCTCACACTATGGATAAACCATGTAAATCTTGTGTACATTACATATATTCATAATTTTTCGTGAATTATTATTTAAAAAAAGATTAGAAAGAGATAAATATTAATAGGTTTCAATGGTTAGGTATATAAATGTTTTGAAACGTATAAAAAGTGAACAACTGATTCAAACCACTCTTCTAAGTTATAATTCGATGCATTAGAATTTGTTTCCTAATGAATATTACAACATGGATTAGTTTCACCAGTTTTAACATAGATTTTATAGTGATTAATCAAATAAATAGAGTTGTCTATAAGCCTCATGATGTATCCTATTAAAATAATATTTGAATGATACCACAGAAGAATGGTACACTGTGATGGGTATTTATAGGATCAGATTATTTTTGAATAACTATTACGAGTGGACTACTCTTGATGCTTTATTAATAGTGATTTTATGAAGTCCTAGTGTGTTTTGATAACCTCACCCATGCATGGTATCTACCCTCACATGATATGTCTTATAGAGATAAAATCCATTTTGACGTCATCCAAGGAGGATAGGGACGAGGTAGAGAATAGATGGGCAGGATATATCGAGGTGTTTTTTGGGTGGTTACTATTAACATTGGTCCCCGCCTTCTATGTTGGTTGGAATCATTATAATTTTTGGTTAGGCATGTATTTATCCCATTCAACACATTCAGTATGTTTGTCAAACTCTAATGTTACATAGATTTTTTGAATGTATTTAGGGTATAAAATATATTTTTTATAACCATAATAATGTATGATATTGGTGACATGTGTGTGCACTATATCATTAGGCTAAGAGGGCCCTAATTGATAGGATCATAACATCATCATTGAACATGATTTTACTATAACATCATTTCATTCCATAAATGGGTGATTTTTATAAAAATAATTTTTCATTATGTTTCCCGAACTTATATTAAATTTTATTTTCTCTACAAAATTAAATTCCATATTATAAAAGAGATTGATTATTTTGAATATAGAAATTAAAATTATTTAATTAGATGAATTCAATTCTTAGTCATAATTAATAGTTATAATAATTAATGTTTATCGCCCTTATAAATTGTAAATATTGTTAAACAGGTTTAAATTTTTTGGAAAAGATCTAAAAATTAGAGAAAACAACATTTTTTGTAATTTTTTGATTTTATTTATTCTTGAATCATTTAATAGTAAAATTCATTGGCTTATTGTGACACATATATTTAATTATAACCATTATATATTTTTAAGTAAAGACAAATTTAAAAACATAACTTATATATATATATATATAAGTTTTGTACATTATATAATAAGAGGTTATGAAGATATATAAATATTTATTTTTATGTTTAATAAATTTTTATTATTTTATTATTTTATTATGAAATTTATTAAGGGTATAATTACCTTGAATTCATCCTCAATGTCGATGTGTTTCCTTTAAAAAGAGTAGAAAAATAAAATTTTTGACATTAAGAAAATTAAAAGTAAAATATTAAAGATTAATTTATTTATTACATGAATTTATTAAATATATGAAATTTATAGTTATTGTTGATGTGTACATATTTTAATTCCCATATTTTTTCGATATATTCAATGAAAACTTTCAGGAGAAGTGCTAAGAATACCCATAGTGTTATTTTTTCTTTAAAAATAAATTTTTTTACAATAAAAAATAATTAATATCATATATAAACTCAATATAATGGGAAATAAATGTGGAAAAAATCTTCATTCTTGTAATATCCCAATGGAATTTTTATAATAACTTTTTTGACCCATATAGATTTAAATTTTGTTTACCATGGTTATGATGAAATGGTTTGATTTTTTTTGTTAAACTAAGAGATAAGGTTCATAATTCAAGTAATAATTGTTTGAAGTTTATGTTATAAATTCATTTATATTTTATCATTCTTATAATATAATATATTTAACATTAAAGGCATTTTATACTTGTTATACCCATATTATATGTTAATGTTTTATAAATTTACATCATTCCCACCCACCACACTAATAAAAAGGAACCAACTGTCAAATCTTCATCACACATATAAAGATACTTATCTAGACCAATTCTATACCAAATTAGTTATCAAATTTTTTCACCATTTCATATTGCTTCAGGTATCACAAAAATACTTACCACGATACGTTAAGGGGTAATCATAAGGAGGCTTCTAAAAAAATGAAGAATAACTCTTATCAAATTTTTATCATGCATATTTCTTCTTACACATCCTTAAATTCTCCTATAATAATGCTCATATAATATTATTATTTTATATTATATAAAGAAATGGTATTATATTTTTAAATACCTTATTCACTTTATGGTAAATGGAAAAATAACTCACAAGTACATGTTTATTACCACATCCGCAATGTGATTTGTTTCATTTTCCATCAACACCACAAATGGATTGTTATTATGGTGGTTTAAATGAATATAAATGATATTAATTAAATAATTATTAATTTATAAATATTAAATATTATATATCTTATTACCATACCATAAATTGGAAAATTACAATGTCTATAAGGCTTAAATGAAGACAACCAACTCCCAAAAGTGACGTGATTCATTTTTAATATCCTCCATTCATGGAAGATTATAAAACTGCATTTATATATTAATAAAAATTATTATGAAATGATTATTATTATTCATATTATGTACTTATTATCCATTGTATAGTAGTTAACATACTGGTTTTGTTTTGTGTATATAACTAAACATCATCAGAGCATTCGACGTAAGAATGAATATTGCTATAAATAAATTTACTATATAAATAAAATAAATAATATTTATAATGATATAGAAATGATAATAAAAGAATTATTCAAATTTTAAATTACTAATATATATTTGTTATTCATTAGTTATTTAATGCACAAATATCAGTTGGACTTAATGTATAATAATTTCTTTTAATAATCTATTTTCTAAATTTTCCTCTCAACCATTTTATTTCATATCAAGGTTATTTTAATTGATTAATGAATGTAAACTTTTATATTTAAAGTATTAATAATATTAATTTTGAACTATATTTTTATTTCAAAATGAATGATGTAAAAAAGAAAATTTTCAACATTTTTTTGGGTTTTTAATGATTTTAAAATAGTTAAAGAATATAATTTAATTACATATACAATTTGACTGTTGTTTCCTTCCATAAATTATATTATGTCTAAAAATATTACTCAATGGGTTATCCTCTATTTTCAGAGTGGATCATATTACATCTCTTTTTTGAAATATTCATTTTTTTAGTTATCAATGAAAAATGATATTTCTCTTTATTATTATGTGAAAAAGAAACATTTTTATATATGTGTTGAAATGATTATTTAAGCGTTTTATAATGAAAAACTAAAACCATAAAAAATTGTTTTCCTAATATGACATATTATTGTTATAAATGATAGTGGGTGGTCTATAAATAGCTGATGATTATGGATGATCCAAATATAGATCTACAATATAATGGGTAATAATTAGACTTTGGTTGAAAAAATGAGTGAGATCACTAGGTAGGTTAATAATATAGAATTAAATGAGAATAAGTTATATATGATGAATGATAAACATAAATGAAAAAGGTTTATGATTATGTTTATATATGATATATAAATTATTGTTACACAATTATTTTATAAAAAAATAGTTAATTCATGGGGAATGGAATGTGTAGGAACTCTAAAAGATGAAGTGCTTTTATTTCAATATTTTTTTTCAAGAGTTATCATGTTCATAACTGCGTATTAATTATTTTCATAATATTGATAAATGGTCATATTTCTTATTGTAAAAGATTATTTAATTTTGTATACATGTTTAATTTTTTTTTCAAATTGTTTTTGTGAAAAACATTAAAAGTTTTCATGGTTTTTCATTTTTTGATGGATTAATGATATAATGTTATTTTTATCTCCCATAATAATAATATTTAAATAATCCTATTTAAAAAACGATTTCGTAATAAAATATATGCAAAACAATGAATTATATCTGAGTAGAACATTTTTCTTTTTCATATTATAAAATAATAAAATGTGTCTTGAATGAGAATGGGATGTAAACAAATAAACCCTATTTTTGTGGGATGAAATTTTTAAATGTTTAGTTGATTTCACATTATTATTATTTTTCCTAATTCACTATATCCCTCACCACAAATGATTATTATAATGTAAAATGAGAAAGAATTTATTTTAGACTTGGTTTTTTTATTCTTAATATAATGGGTTTTTATAGACTCTAGGATAATTTTATATCAATCTATCAGCTGATACTCACACCAAATTGTAATTGTATACTCGATGGTGGGATAATAAACTAAATTGTTTCCCTTAAATCATAATTCCTTGGTCCTATAGGATATATTGACATGTTGGAACATCTCCCCATAATCCTAGGAACCAGCACCGTATCTTCAATATAAAAGATAAAAGGATTCAAACTATTATAATAATGGAACCATCCAAGAATTAACATAGATCAATGAGTCTAATTATATCTTTAACCAAAAAATAAATTGTTATTTATTCCAAAAAAAATGATTTATCTACCCTTTTTTATGATAATAGAATCAATCATTCAGATTTTGATCATAATCATGTAGAAAAATCATAGACTTACCACATAAATAGAACCTAATCAAATCGATCTGTATCATATAATGTGATAAAACATCTACCCATGATACTATTCATGTCCCCATGTTGTTGGGATTCATTAAACGATTTTTTATTTCCAAATGATGGGCAACTAAGAGCGACAAATAGGGAACGACACTACTTATATGATGTACCCTCAATATGGATACACTCCATAATCATTGACTAATTTCAAGACTATGAAAAGGTTCTCAATTTAATGATATAAATCTTAGACCATATTGAATGATTCACCCATTTTAAAAAAATCATGATCATATCTCTACTATATCCCAAAAATATTTTCTTTAAAAATTTATAAAAAGTTTTTTTTAGAGGAATAATCCTTCACTAAAATACCTAAATGAACAAGATTCCTAAACTCCTTGGCAATATTGATTTACTAATTATATAAGATTGAATATTTGAAAACTGAGACTAGAAATCCATTAATGTCATCCCATATATAGTTTTACTAATACTATAACATCGTAAAAGTTACGTTTGAGTCTTAATAGAATGTAATAGAAACCATCTCCACCACTAAGGACGTGTCTAATGTTGAATTAACATGGAAAATATAGATACTATTTAAAACATGGTGGCCTGCGGTCTAACCTCACATGAATAAAGCATTATCCTTTATAGTTAAAACACTAAAGTCACATTTGACATGTCCTGTAATAACCAAATCCCCATTGACTATATCACAAAAAACAAAATCTTCGGATGATAAATATTAATATGTGAATATTTAAAAATTAGAGATTCTAGAACAACTTATTTTGGATAATTCTCATCCCCACCTACTATGTTTTTATTAGGAGATAATCATGGTGGAATAAATCATAAATTTTATTCCCACTAATCATAATAAAATTCAATCACAAGTCATTATAAAATATTTTATACAAAATAAATAATTGGACAATGTCACTCTATTGTAAATAATAACACTAAGATATAATTGTCTCCTTTATCAGCTCAATTTCCTTCCAACTGACCCACTATGGGGTCATGTGACATCTCTTAATTTATTAAATTAGATTAATTGTGTATAATAGTAACAGACTTTAATCACTGTTCAATCATGTAAGGCTCAATAAAGTGGTTTTATTGAAAAATTTTGTATATATTGAAGCTGGAACATTAAATAACAGAAGACTACATTTTAACCAAAATATTAGACAAATATAAAAATAACTATGTCATGTGATCCCAATGTGATGAAAATGATATGTGATAACACTCTCTCTAGTCTCCCCATGTCAAAACCTATAAACCACGCATCATTTTTTTGTTATATGACAAATGTATAGTTGGAAAACCTATAATACTAATTAATCATATACCATGTACCATCAACTTACCTTAAGTATGGAGTAGATAATCTGAGGAGAAATAATTATATGAAGTGTGGATTGAATTATTTGACAATAATTAATTTTTATATTAGGGTTATGAATTTTTTTTTCAAATATATAATAAGATTATAAAGTCACTACTCCAACATAAATGCTCAAGTGAATATAATTCTTTCTTCTTGAATAATATAGATTTTATATAATGATCTGAATGTGACTAATTCCTAGAATAAAGAATTATGGTACATATTATTCTTGTTTTTATTGCTACTAATGATTCATTGTGTTTAAGAAGTTTTAATTCACTGACTACCAAAATTCATTATTGAGTTTTAGCAGCTTCAAACATGGTAGATTTAATAGAAAATGATTGTTGAGATATATTTCATGGAAATAAAAAAATATTGGTAGTGACTTCTAAGAACTATATACTAAAAATGGACTATAGAAAATTATTATGGTTATTTTTATGTACATCTATAATGGAGAGTGATTAAATATTTTTTTAAAGGGTAATGAATTTGAAGAAGAGCGATAATGCATCAATAGATTATCCTAGTATTTTGGATTTGTATATACGTGATGAGTATCTATTGGGTGAAGATTTAATAATGTTCAAGATTTATTTGAAGAATAATAGAAATATTGGGATAAAACCAAATAAAAAAGATATGTTGTTATATTTATAAACAATTCAATTACCCATATGATGTTAATCCTTAAAATTGACATATGGGAAGTCACATAGGGTTTTTGTAAATACGAACTTGGTTATCCAAAAAAATCTTTTAAATAATAATAATAATAATTCCATATATGAAATAGGAAATGGAAAATTGATGGAATATTTATAAGGATCATTTATGAATATGTAAGATCCATTTCTATAAGTATAAATGTATGATTCAATATGTTATTAAGATGAGTTTTATGATCATAAGCATGATTTCTATAGTTTTTTATGAGCATAAGTGTTTATATAGTTGAATTTACTTATTCATAAGGATAGTTGGGAAAATTATAAGGTTTAATAAATGTTAGTAAGGATCACAAAATCCTATGATATACTTTCTTTATAGAAAATTTGAAGAGGTAGAATTAAATCATATGGTTCATTTTCAATATGAAATATATAATTTTATGAAAATTAAAAAACATATTTGAAACCCTTGACATGTGGGGAACTTATTAATGTACATATAAATAAATAATATTTGTAAATACTAAATCATATGTTTCCATATGTATTATTAATTTATTCTTATATCGCAATTTCATAAATTCATTATGATTCAAGATGAGTTCAATGATATTTACCTTCTCACCCTGGTAATGATTATCAATCCAACATTTTTCATAATTATTAAAGAGTGGACAAACAATAATGTAGTTTTACACACCCAGAAAAAAATATATCATGGAATCAGTTTATGTAAATAGATTTTATAGTGAAAAAAAGGGACCATGAGATTTTTGGTATATCAAATGAAAATTAAACACCTAGGATTCATGGAGGATATAATGGAATAAAATTTTCATAAATTATATGAAATTTTATTATGAAGTATATTCTAATTAAAATATGATTAAAAATATTACTATATATATGATGTTGTTAGGGTGGGTTTTGTACTGAATTATCATGAAACTTATTTATGATAAAATATTATTATATAAGAGTATGAAGAGAAAAGGATGGTGAGAGTTATCGAAACTGAATAGGGATGTATAAAAATTCTATGAATCATAGAGAACCATTATACATATATGTTGAAACACACTATGTATTAAGGAAAATAATTATTATTATTATGATAAATCAACTTAATATATTGTTTGTAAAGGACAGGTGGATAGAAACTAATATAATTGTGTAAAAAAAATGTAAGATATTGATAGGAGAATTATTGTAAATTCACTACTACATCTTGGATATAGAAGAACTTGATGTCCAACATCATGGTTTATTAGAAGGATCCCTTAAATGGATATGTTATGTAGTATAATGATCATTTAATATGATTATAGGATAGATGATAGGATTTTATTTTTGAATTGATCAATTGTATACATGGTGTGTGATGTATTGTATGGTCAATTGTGATTCTTATTCATTAAAACCACATGAAATCATTGTGGATAAATATGTGATTTGGGTGAATATGAAATAACAATAATGAGTCTTATTATCATGAAGGGTCTAAACAAAATAAAAATGTCCCCTTTTTATACAATTGATTTTATGATATATTCATGTAAGGATAATAGTTATATGTTGAGAGGTTTAGAAATTAACCAGTCATCGAGTTTTATTTAAGAAAATGAATTCATAAAATTATACCATGGATTCATCCCTTAAAACTCCCATTAATATAAATAAATATGTGAATATCATATGGTATAAGATCATAAAATGTTTCCTCTAAATGATCAAACACCGACTCATGTTGACAATGGAAATTAAAAATTAGTCAATAGTATAAGGTTCACTTTCATTGAGAGAGAAATATTTAATGAATTGATTAAAAGTTTGATCCAACATTTAATATCATAAGTCCTATAATATAGGTATTATATTATAGTTGTTTTTGTTTTTTGGGGATGATATACCGCAATGAGGTATATTGTAAAATTAAATCTATATGTTGATGTGAAAGAATTGAATTATATCATTTCAACCATGCATGATAAAATGAACAATATTTATTGTGGGAGTAAATATATCTAATTAAGGATGGATAATGATGAGATTAAATATGATTTCAATTTTAATATTACAAAATGTAGTTTCATAATTTCGAGAGAAACATTTAACAAACTCTAAATTGATGAAAATGATACTATGGATGACAACATAATTAATGAAAATGAAGTAATGATGTATATTTTTGGGTTTTTAGGATGCATTGGAATATTTATATTTTATAATTATGATAATGTAGAACGTTATTTATTTATTTCATCTGAGAAACATTTCCCATGAATAAATTGGATTGATTTTTTTCATAGGTTTCTTAACAAACATCAAAATTATAAAAGGGTTATATACCTAGTGTTTGAAAATAAATTAAATAATGAAATGTTATTTAGGTACATGTGAAAAATAAATGTAAAAGATGATGAAAAGGGAGATTTTAGTTAATCTAATATGGTTTAAGAAGGTAAACACTATAGAAGAATTATAGTTCATATCTCATTTATATTTGAAAAAGTATAAAATAAAGTAAAAAAATAAAACATCAAACAATGTATTAAAAATATATAAGAACAAGGGAATTAATTTTAATTAATATAAAAAATATGGGTATTGTATATCTTTATGATGATAAAAGTAATTAGTACTCAAATATTGAAAACTAATACTGGAGAATAACTATGAAACATTGAATGGTTGACAGTAGAAAAAACAAGAATACATCCTAAAAATGTAAAAGAAATGGCATAATTATATATGGAAATTAAAACCCATTAGTGTCCTATGATTAAAAATATATCTTTTGTGATCAAAATAAAAAAATATTCTTATCTTAGGTTGACAAATATGGAGATAGTTGAAGGAATATTGAGGAAAAGGAGGAGAGAAACAAAAAATATAAGTTTGACGTCTAAAGCAATAATATATATTAAAAGAATCAATAAGCTCAAGAATATTTTCATGCCCACAAATAAAAGGGATGTTCTTAGTATGAGAGAAAGAATTACCACATTTAGAATAAATATACATCCTGGAAAAAATTATAGAATAATACATATGTTGAATGATATCAATACAAAACTAGATTCAAAACAATAGTAATTACTAAATCAGAAAGTGTACATGTTCTTTAATTGTAAAAATTACATGATTATAATGATAAAGAAATACAAGAATGGTTTTGAGTTTTTTTATAATCCATGAGAAGATAAAATTAAATATAGTATATATTAAATTGTAAGGGTTAATTATTGTTATTATTATGCCTCTAATTATAAACCATCATTTAGTATGAATTCTACTACCAAATTTGGATTTGTTTTTGTAGGAGAATGAAAATCAAACATCATTCCAATATCATGGATAAAATGATATTTATTGATATTACATTATTCTCTATGATTAAATAAAAAATAATCAGTTGAAATTGGCCAATATAGTTTGATTTATTTCTCTAGCAGTTAAATAAATCCCATGGAAGATGAGAAATGAGTTAATATTTTTGTTGTTTTAGACTATTTATAAAATATTCATTCTACTTATGGTATAATATTTTTTAAAAAAAAATTAATAAAATTTGGATTAATTCTATACCTAAATGGAGAATGATTTATGAAGAACAATCAATATTAGTGTATAAAAGTTAAAATATGAAAAATTAAATGAAAAAACTATAATGGTTTTAGTTATTACTAAATATAAAAGAAATTAATTGAGATCAATACATAGTATTTGGTAATCACAAGTAAATAAAAGAAATGTTTTTTGTTCTTAGGGTAATCTGCGTGATATGTAAGCATGTTATACAAGAATCAAACAATTGTGTAATTTGAATACCTACACAGGAATGAATATAAATAAATGAAAATATAGTGTTGGAAGATATATGTAATTTTAATGATCATTATAATTAATAATACCCACTAATATAGTTAATTTATAATAATTATATAAAGACTCATAACAAAATTATGAAATATGGAACATGTATATTTATCAAAATTAAAATGTAATAATAATTATAAGATTTATTTTTAGGGGAAAATTAATTTTTTTTACAAAATAATTTAATATCAATCCACACATTTAAATTAATTATGCTATATTATTTAACAATTGTGTGAAATTTTAGTAGATAAAACAATTTTAGTGTTGTGTTAGGTTTTATTTGTGTTTACAACAAGAAGAGATTCCCATAATCGAATTATCTATCTTCTATAAATAAGAGTAAAGCGATAAATCCAATGAGTGGTGAAAATATTAAAAGTTAAATTAAAATTATTATGGACTTCATGATAATATAAAAAAAATATAATAAAATTTTATTAAATGTATTAACTTAAAACATTCCATAATCATTGGGACTATTTAAGCCAGGTTATAAAGTCTACATGATGGTTGATGGGAATGAAAAAAATGGGGATTAATATTTCATTAAAATTGATATTTATTATAATTTTTTGAATATTAGATTAAATTATAAATATCATTATGAATATCATCATATATTCACATACTTATATGATTGACGTGGCATCACATGATGGATAAATTATTGAATGCTTTATTGTTTGGGATATGTACTATTGTTTTCTACACATTATTGGTCTATATAGACTTTTTGTTGACTACTTGATTTATTTTTTTCCTAAGTAAGTGAATTTATTATTGTTTAAATATTTTGGACTTAGCTATTATTTTTAAGAATAAAAAGAGTAAATGTTTCATTGAAGTAAAATTAATAAATCATGATGCCGATATAAGTTGATCATCCCTTTAATTATAACCATCAAATATAATATCAATAATGTGTAAACTAAATGTGTAAAATCATAAATATTAACATATTGGTTTAATTACAATGATATAAAATTAAAAGGGGTGTATTTAATATCCTATATAGGGATTTTATTTCATATTAATAAGAAAGGATAACATTAGATCTTTCAACATGTTCAAGGAAACCTACGAAGAGAAGGCCATTTTACTAGTCATATATATATATATGGTATGCAATGATACATACATATTTATGAAAAAAATATACTATATAAGTTAGATATTTATGTGTAAAATACATAGTAGAATCCCATATATTAGTTTTGATGATTATTGTTATGGTAAGAAATTATTTAATTTCAAGTACTTTTGAACTGTAAATTCACTTTTTGCATGACTTTCCTCTTTATTTTTGGAGTAAAATGATAAGGGGGAGATTTAAATTAAATTATATAAAATTTGTTCTGATTTAAATTATAAAAACTATTAATGGTGAGTTTTGATCACTTTATAGAACATTTTAATTATGGATATTGAAAAATTATTTTGTATTGGATAGATTGATAGCGGGGAATTATTAGTTGTGGTTAAATAGTAAATATGAGATAGATGTTTGGGAATCTTTTAATGGATAATCCAAGAATTTTTTATATGAATATTTTTTTTAAATAAACATTTGTTGAATTTTTTTTGATGATACATATTATTTGAGGAAGTCCAGAACTCTTGAGATGCAACTGAAAAATTGGAAAATACACTATGTTTCTATAACATAAATTTACATCTTGTATGAGTGGGATGATAGTTATAAAAGGTAAATAAACTTTTGGATTCTATAGGGATGATATGAAGTTTTTGTTGGATTCATTCCCACATTAGAGTAGAAAATGATAATGGCATGGAATCTTTATAAAGATCATTTAAGACTTCATAAGTGATATTATTATATAGATTATATGAATTATTACACACTATATAATTAAGAGTTTACAAATCATGTGGATTATTTCTAGATTTTGTAATGATAATTTAATGTTCTTAAGGATATATTCCCTACTTCACATGTATGGTTTTTTACTTCATATGAATGAATTAGTTCTCAAAAGTATCATTAGTGTTATTAAATGGTTTTAACATAGAAACACTGGAATAAAAAAAATATAAATTAAGTTACATATACATTATGAAACATAATATTCAAAAACAATTTAAAAAATACTTGATCACCATAGTTATATTGGGAACATCATATTATCTATTCACATATTGTAATATTATTTACGATTAAAATAGACGACTAGTGAACTACTCAACATTTATATAAACAGGGAAATGATTCAGTTTTATTGTGATTTGTGATGATATATGTGAATGAATCCATCAAACCATGATAATGATTTGAAATCAATAAATCAATTTAATTATTATGAAGTATCCACACCAACTATGATATTTCCATGAACTTGATATATTGCATCATTAACTATGTTTAAATATGTGGGTTTTATGGAGATAAAATTGGATTTCTATATTTCCATTATTACATAGAAATTAGAAGCATGTATTTCTTAGAGGAATAAATGGAATATTCTCTACTCATATCAAAAAGAATTCAAATTTTAAATATATTAATATTTTTAGGAATTAAAAAATATGAGAAAATACCATTATAATAATAAAATAGGATTGAATATTATAATATTGGAAACAATATTCAAGAAAAATTAGGGATTATATAGGTATAGTGCAAGAAAAAGAAGAGAGAAGTATGACCTTATACAAAATTTGAATAAATAAATCATGAGTTTTAAATGAAAAATAGAGTATGTATAGTATTAAGAACTTTATAAGTCAATTATGAATATGAAAAATAAGAATATATATAAATGTTATAAAATAATATTGAGATAAAATAGATTTCTATCCCCACTGTTGGTGTGTTGATACACGAGAAATATAAATAATCCAATTATGAAACTTATTATTTCTAGTGTGATACTACATCAATAAGATATAATAAATATAAGTTATACATAGAGGTAAATTGGAAGAAATCATTAAAAAAATATGTGAGGTAGTATAATGATCATAACGTTTAATGGATGAACTCGCTATGGGATACTATATAAAAGTTGTATGAGGTTATTCAAGATGACTGTTTCACTATAAAGTGTAGGGTGTTTATATACCATTATAAAAACCATAATTTTGTGTGAAAAAATATATTACTAGGGAGAATAACAAACCACATAAAAGTATAGGCCTTTTATGAAGTGACTAAACCATTTAGAAAAGACCTTTGTATTATTCCATTTATTTCTTCTATATTAATATAATTCTATGATCCATAATCTAGATGATTATACATTAACCTAACATAGATAATTTTTTAGGAATAATAATCATAAAATTAAATTAAATATCTAACCCATCCCAATCTCAGTTATATATCTGACCGGGGAACGATGATTGATGACTATACCAATCTCCAGAAAACCAATTTCATTATTTATATTTCTTATATATGAAAATAAAAAAATTAGTGATCATATACCATGATAAAATCATTCATCTAGTTCATGTTGTTCGGGATTGAATTTGGTAACTTTATGACATTGGTTCACCTTCCCATATACTAGAGGCTTTCATCTAGTTGTAATTGTCAATATATGATATGTTGTGAGAGTGTATCCTCAAGAATATACAACTATTAAAAAATTGGATTTTGTTTTGAAATAATCATTTGGTAAAACTACATAATTAACAAACATCACTACTAAATTTTATACAATGTAAATTTTCGTAGTTCACCTATATTAAAATGTGATATTTTATATATGAGAGAAGTTATACAACTAATAAAATGATCTCCCATAAGAATATCATATATAATCCTATTAAAAAAAGAATTAGTAATGGAATTTATACCCATAAAAAACCTTTAATCAACATCCAGTAATGTATTAATACTCTTAATCTGAATTCCATCTAATCCACACATAGAATTAAGGCCCTTTCGCGTTCCAAGATGAAGTGCCCAGATCAGTGTGAATCACTGAGAGGGGGAGGGGGTGAATCAGTGATCCCTTAAAACTTTTTACTAGTTGATTCTTATCAATTAAACCTCTATGGCTGGTTAAAGCCTCGATCCACTCTTCTTGTATCTCTCAACCTTTCCCGAATGATGCAGTAATGAAAAGGCACAGGACACAAGGATTTACAAGGTTCGGCACCAAAGGCCTACATCCTTGCCATGCTCTCCCAGCATGGATTCTCCCATTATAACTTGTTAGAATTACAATGGTCGATACATAGTCCCACTGTATCTCTCCTGAGTCCCACAGGAGGGTCTTTATACTGCTTCACACAGTGTTACCAGAGTCCCACTGGCCTGCTCCAGAATCCCACTGAAGACTTCTTCTCCCTGAGTCCCACAGGGTCTTCTCTTGGCTCCTCGAGTCACACGAGTAGCTCTTCTTCACTTTATGTTCTTCAAGTATCTTCAGCAGCCTGGGATAAAGACTGCTGGCCTTGCTCTGTACCTCTGATCACTTGAGTTGATCAGGTATTCTCGTCTTGCTCAGGCTTTATCTCCTTCTTCTCAGGATGACCTGGCCTCTCTCTTCAAGAATCTTCAACAGCCTCTGAAAAGGTCTGTTGGTCTTGCTCAGCAACTTCTGATCACTTCTATTGATCAGGCTCTTCTCAAATACTGAAAACTCAGACAAACAATATCTTTCACTTCAGTCTGGCTCAGTCTCACTTCAAAACAACTTCATGCACTGAATGCATGGCAACTCTGAATCCTCATGCACTGACTGCATGGCCTTCTCAAATCTCTTCAAGAACTTCTGGTCTTGTACAACTCAGATGCACACCACTGATTTGGCTCTGTTCACGTGTGCACGTGCATGCATGCATGCATGCACTCTCCTGTTCCTCCTCTTGGTGCAATAAACCCTCAAAGGGTGTAATCAATTATAGCACACACCTTCTCCACAATCTTCACACACTATATTCAAATTGTTCACACACTTAGAAGTGTGTTTTACTTTAGTGTGGAACTTCTTCTTCTTCTTCTAATGTGTATACACTGTTAGTGCACACACTAGGTTCGACCACTTTTCTCTTTGCACACACTTCTTTCACTTTTGCACACTCATGAGTTGGCCTTCACACTTCTTGTTGCACACCCTTAAATGGCCGTAGGGTGTTCCTATTCAATTTTCACACACACACACTCAAATGAGGTGTGGTCTTCACTTCACCCACACAAGGCTTGCAAGTCTCGGCCTTCACTTGAATTGCACATCCACCAAAGGCTACGGCCTTCACAAGGTTCACACACGAGGCACTGCCTCGGCCTTCCACTTCTTGTGCACACACTGCCCGTAGGGTGTAGTGGCCTTCTTGTTTTGCACACAACCAAGGGTGTGGTATACTGCCTCGGGTCTTCTTCTCCAACACTGCCGTGTAGGGTGCAAGGTGCGCAGGGTGCAACCAGGGGCGCACAAGTGTCACAGTCGCGCAAGCCAAGCGGCCGCGCAAGGTCTCGGTAGCCACTGCAGTGCAAGGGTGCTACTGCCTTGGGTCGCACAAGGGTATCACCCGCGGGCTTCAACCGAGGGCGCGCAAGCTACTCCTGCCGCGCAAGTGTGCGGGCAGAGAGAGCTCTTCCTGATGCGCAAGTGAGGCGCACAGGGGACTCCTCTTCTTGTCGCGCAAAGGTGTTACGCGCAAGGGACTCCAGCCGTGCAAGTAAACTTGCACGGGGCTTCTTCTTCGCGAGGCAGAGGCTTCTCACGGGACTTCGTATTTTCAAGCAAGGATCAGCAAGCAACAATGAGGTCTCGGACTCTCCTTTTATAGGTAGAGAATCCTCAAAACTTCCGCGTGGTTATAAATTCAAAAACTCGAAGATTTCGGATCTTTAAAAATCTTTCAAATCTGGTTTCCTCTCTGTTTCACGCGGCTTCCTTCTTCATTATTTTCCTCCTCCATATGCATGCTTCGAACGTGTGCATGGCCTTCATTAAAAACCGGTCCATGCATAGCACGAACACCACATGGCCTCGGCAACTCCGTTTGCCTCGGCTGAAGTCCGAATTCTTTCTCGATGCATGCATGCAACATTTTAGTGCATGCATGAGTTCGTTATGGTCAGACGAGCATGAGGGTGTCTTCGGCTTCGAGAGAGATGTCTGGAATCTCAAAAACCACGCTCGGGGAGCCACTGGTTCAGCGGGGGACGTCGGGTGGCACGGGGTGTCCTCGGCTCGAGCTCGAGGAAGGAGATGAGCTCTCGGCCGTCGGATGCGATGTTAAACGGCCAGGATCAGATCATCGCCGCGGAGATGACTCGTGCGGCGTGGATAAAGCGCGCGATGGCTCGGACGGCCAGGATTCGCTCCCGGTGAATTTTCCGCGTCCCACATCGAAACGGGACGCGGTTTTTCCGCGGTTTATTACCCAAGCGCTCCCTCAACCCCGCAATTGAATCTTCTCCCCTCCCGGTGCTGCCCCGCACCGGGTTCTCTATGCAGGCGCGCTCTGTGCCCACTCTCGCCTCTGCGGGCGCGCACCTAGCGCCCACTATGCACCTCACGGGCGCGCTCCTCGCACTCACGTTGTGCGGGCTTCATCACCGCGTGGCCTCGGGGCTTATACACGGCCCCTGCCTTGCCTCAGGGAGCGCCTTGGCCTTGAGGGTTCCCCATGGGCGTGGCGCCTTAGGCCCATATGTGCCTTGGGTGATCCCTCGGCTGGCCTCCTTGGTGGCTAATTTTTTGCTTAAATATACACTAAGTATACAAAGTACTAAGTGTAAAATGCCAAATTCCACAATTCTAAAACATCCTTCTTCTACATTTCTTCCCTTCTCTTCTTCATTAGAATTCCTCAAATCTCCTCAACATATATTCATTACTTAGGAGTGAATTCTTGAAGGTTCTCCATCAACCGAAGCTCCTGAATCAAATAATTCTTCAATTCTCTTTGTTGATCTAATCAGAGATCAAATTGGGACTTCTTCAGATTCACATGCACTAAGTGTTAGTGCATGGATTTTATTAAACCACTTCATCCACTTAGAACATGTGAATGGATCATCTTCAACTCCTCATGCATTGTCACTACAATGCATGGTCTTCTAATCATGTTGTGACATTGTATCCAGTTGATACAAGTTCTTTGAACTTAAAGAGCAGCTCAACAATCGTCAGATGTCCATGGAGAATGTTTGAACCACAATTTCCAATACCACTTAGTGAATCTCCTACGTGACATGCATCTTAGTACCATGGCCATTCTCCTTCACCACCAACACCATCACAACCTTTGGCATTCACATCTTGACAATTCTTGACATCCATTCATTCTAAGACAACAACATGTCTCATTGACAACAAATGCAACACAGTGCACTTCAATCTCCCCCTTTGTATTTGTTGTCAATACACTCCTTCAGCACATATGAATGGGTCAATATGTGTGCCAATATTTCTCCCCCTTATTGGAAACCAAATGCAAAGGTGTGGTGTGGTTCTCTTCAAAAATAATCACTTCCTCCCTTTGAAAAGCATTGTCTTGAAAATCACAAGAGAGGGATGATGTCACATGTTCTTCTTTAGCAAAGAACCTTTAGTTGATCATCTCTAAGTCTACTTGGGCTAACCCGGTGTAGAAAACAAGAGTGATGTAACCAAGATACTCAATGCTGTCCACATTCACTATAAACATGTGAGATCATGCTTAGGGGTTGAATTTTTTCAGATATTCAATGAATTGCTGAATCCTGCACATACTTCACAAAACACATTAGAAAGTTCAGGTGCAAAGATAAAGCTCCCCCTTTCATCTACTTTCTCAAGATGATATTAATTTCAGAACATCATCTTTTCCAGATTGGCTCCCCCTCAAGGGGTGCACTCCATTCTGTCCAAACCATCCTCCAGTTGAGAATGATCATCATCTTCAATTCCCTGCAATGTCAGCACATGTAAATACAAATAGAATAAGGGAATAAGATAGAACCTCCTTGGTTCATCAATGTGAACAACAAGGTTGAGAAGATTCTCTCAACCGAGATGTCCCATTTTCACCAGTCTTCACACTTGCACATTTGATCTTCATTGATGTTTGTGCTGGTGTGGATCTCAAAACATCTTCATGTGAAACCTTCTTCTTCCCTTTTGCTTTAGCAATTGCCAGAGCTTCATCTTCAACTCTTTGTAGTTCTCTGGCAAGTTGCAACTGATGTGGCCATATGACAAGTAAATCATTTGGAAGAGTGGCCCCAGTTCTGGAAGTTCCACATGGTTACTTAGATACTGTCAAGCTACCTTTCTTAGGCAACTTGTTTTCAATCAATCCCTTCTTCTTCTGGATTGATTGTCTTTTGGAGTTCAGTCTGCTTCTATTTAGTTTCATGGCTTCTTTACAAAGGTCCATGATGTGTCCTTTCTTTCCACAGTAGAAGCATTTCTTGGTGGTCCTTCTGGATGCATCACCCTTCTTGGATTTGAATTCCAAGGACTTCTCTTCATTCTTCAAATTCTTCTTGGGAGCATCTTCTACATTCTTCTTGCTTCCCAAGGAATCTCTCTTAGCCAGGTTCTGTGATCTTATCTTCTTTCCAGCTTTGGATACATTAGGAGATTGACATGTATCAAATTGCTGACCACTTTTGCAACCATCCCAGATGTTGTCAAGTAATCCAAATCTATTTGTAGTAAACAGATGTCTCTGGACCTGTGGATGTTGCTTCTTTTCTTCTGGCTTGCTCCCCCTTGGCATGGGCTTCCTTTTTTGCTTTGACATTCAGTGGATTGTACCAAAACTCCTTTGCACAGTGCCCATACTTATTACAACACCAACATTGACCCACAAATCTTGACCTCTTCAGTCCTTCTGATTGTTGGGTACTTTTCTTGACTTGCTGTGTTGTTTTAGGAGAGCATTCTTTCTTCACTGTCTTCATCCATACTTGTTTGGATTCATTCTTCCATCCTGTACTTTTTGTGGAAACACAATTAGAAGAATCAGTACAAGATGGGATGGATGGTACCTTCTTTTTAGAAGTTGTTGCCCTTTTATTATAGGATGTCTTTCTTTTAGAATCATCCTTTTCAAAGCTCACTTGAGTAGCAACATTTCTTCTTTCAGCTGACTGGGAGGCTTCAGCTTTGGGTGATTGCAGATTTTTCAATATCACCTCTAGTTCTAAGCATTTCATGTTAAGGGAGTTCTTCTCATCCTCAACAGTTCTTAGCCTTCCTTCCCAATTTTCTTTCAGCTGTTCTAACTGGTCTTCATGCACCTTCTTGATTTCAAGCATTGAGTTGTCAAGCTCCTTCACCCTTTTGACTTTATCTTCTAGTTGAGCATCTTTGACAATCATTGAGACTCTTTGCAGCTTCTCCAGTGCATGGAACACTTCTTTGATCATTATCATAAATATTTCTTTCTCAGAAAGGCTTCTTTGCAATTCTTCAGCAGTGTCTTCATATCTTTCATTGCAAAGAGAAACAGTTTCATCTTTAGCCTTCACCAGCTTTCTGAGAGTGTTGGTTATGCCAACCCTTTTTGCCAATTGATCTTCCATTGCATTGGCTTCTTCTTCTAACTGTGATTTTTCTTCATGAAGATCATGGATGCCTGTAGCTATACACTTTTCCACTTCCATGGGAACTGTCTTCTGAAGATATTTGAGTGCACTCTGAAGATCATTCATTGTTTTAACTTCATCACAGCTAGGACAGGCTTTCTTCATCTTCTTGGCCTGTTTCTTCTTTCTATTTTTCTGAGTCTTGGCAGATATCTCCATTTGAGGCTGGTCACTCATTTCCTCAAATCTGCACTTCATAAAGACTCCCTTGGATCTTTTAGAGGCAACCTCCCTCTGATACCAATTGAAGTGCCCAGATTAGTGTGAATCACTGAGAGGGGGAGGGGGTGAATCAGTGATCCCTTAAAACTTTTTACTAATTGATTCTTATCAATTAAACCTCTATGGCTGGTTAAAGCCTTGATCCACTCTTCTTGTATCTCTCAACCTTTCCCGAATGATTCAGTAATGAAAAGGCACAGGACACAAGGATTTACAAGGTTCGGCACCAAAGGCCTACATCCTTGCCATGCTCTCCCAGCATGGATTCTCCCATTATAACTTGTTAGAATTACAATGGTCGATACAGAGTCCCATTGTATCTCTCCTGAGTCCCACAGGAGGGTTTTTATACTACTTCACACAGTGTTACCAGAGTCCCACTGGCCTGCTCCAGAATCCCACTGAAGACTTCTTCTCCCTGAGTCCCACAGGGTCTTCTCTTGGCTCCTCGAGTCACACGAGTAGCTCTTCTTCACTTTAAGTTTTTCAAGTATCTTCAGCAGCCTGGGATAAAGACTGCTGGCCTTGCTCTGTACCTCTGATCACTTGAGTTGATCAGGTCTTCTCGTCTTGATCAGGCTTTATCTCCTTCTTCTCAGGATGACCTGGCCTCTCTCTTCAAGAATCTTCAATAGCCTATGAAAAGGTCTGTTGGTCTTGCTCAGCAACTTATGATCACTTCTGTTGATCAGGCTCTTCTCAAATACTGAAAACTCAGACAAACAATATCTTTCACTTCAGTCTGGCTCAGTCTCACTTCAAAACAACTTCATGCACTGAATGCATGGCAACTCTGAATCCTCATGCACTGACTGCATGGCCTTCTCAAATCTCTTCAAGAACTTCTGGTCTTGGACAACTCAGATGCACACCACTGATTTGGCTCTGTTCACGTGTGCACGTGCATGCATGCATGCATGCACTCTCCTATTCCTCCTCTTGGTGCAATAAACCCTCAAAGGGTGTAATCAATTATAGCACACACCTTCTCCACAATCTTCACACACTATATTCAAATTGTTCACACACTTAGAAGTGTGTTTTACTTTAGTGTGGAACTTCTTCTTCTTCTTCTAATGTGTATACACTGTTAGTGCACACACTAGGTTCGACCTCTTTTCTCTTTGCACACACTTCTTTCACTTTTGCACACTCATGAGTTGGCCTTCACACTTCTTTTTGCACACCCTTAAATGGCCGTAGGGTGTTCCTCTTCAATTTTCACACACACACACTCAAATGAGGTGTGGTCTTCACTTCACCCACACAAGGCTTGCAAGTCTCGGCCTTCACTTGAATTGCACAACCACCAAAGGCTACGGCCTTCACAAAGTTCACACACGAGGCACTGCCTCGGCCTTCCACTTCTTGTGCACACACTGCCCGTAGGGTGTAGTGGCCTTCTTGTTTTGCACACAACCAAGGGTGTGGTATACTGCCTCGGGTCTTCTTCTCCAACACTGCCGTGTAGGGTGCAAGGTGCGCAGGGTGCAACCAGGGGCGCGCAAGTGTCACAGTCGCGCAAGCCAAGCGGCCGCGCAAGGTCTCGGTAGCCACTGCAGTGCAAGGGTGCTACTGCCTTGGGTCGCACAAGGGTATCACCCGCGGGCTTCAACCGAGGGCGCGCAAGCTACTCCTGCCGCGCAAGTGTGCGGGCAGAGAGAGCTCTTCCTGATGCGCAAGTGAGGCGCACAGGGGACTCCTCTTCTTGTCGCGCAAAGGTGTTGCGCGCAAGGGACTCCAGTCGTGCAAGTAAACTTGCACGGGGCTTCTTCTTCGCGAGGCAGAGGCTTCTCACGGGACTTCGGATTTTCAACCAAGGATCAGCAAGCAACAATGAGGTCTTGGCCTCTCCTTTTATAGGTAGAGAATCCTCAAAACTTCCGCGTGGTTATAAATTAAAAAACCCGAAGATTTCGGATCTTTAAAAATATTTCAAATCTGGTTTCCTCTCTATTTCACGCGGCTTCCTTCTTCTTTATTTTTCTCCTCCATATGCATGCTTCGAACGTGTGCAAGGACTTCATTAAAAACCTGTCCATGCATAGCATGAACACCACATGGCCTCGGCAACTCCGTTTTCCTCGGCTGAAGTCCGAATTCTTTCTCGATGCATGCATGCAACATTTTAGTGCATGCATGAGTTCGTTATGGTCAGACGAGCATGAGGGTGTCTTCGGCTTCGAGAGAGATGTCCGGAATCTCAAAAACCACGCTCGGGGAGCCACTGGTTCAGCGGGGGACGTCGGGTGGCACGGGGTGTCCTCGGCTCGAGCTCGAGGAAGGAGACGAGCTCTCGGCCGTCAGATGCGATGTTAAACGGCCAGGATCAGATCATCGCTGCGGAGATGAATCGTGCGGCGTGGATAAAGCGCGCGATGGCTCGGACGGCCAGGATTCGCTCCCGGTGAATTTTCCGCATCCCACATCGAAACGGGACGCGGTTTTTCCACGGTTTATTAACCAAGCGCTCCCTCAACCCCGCAATTGAATCTTCTCCCCTCTCGGTGCCGCCCCGCACCGGGTTCTCTCTGCGGGCGCACTCTGCGCCCACTCTCGCCTCTGCGGGCGCGCACCTAGCGCCCACTATGCACCTCACGGGCGCGCTCCTCGCGCTCACGCTGCGTGGGCTTCATCACCGCGTGGCCTCGGGGCTTATACACGGCCCCTACCTTGCCTCAGGGAGTGCCTTGGCCTTGAGGGTTCCCCATGGGCGTGGCGCCTTAGGCCCATATGTGCCTTGGGTGATCCCTCGGCTGGCCTCCTTGGTGGCTATTTTTTTGCTTAAATATACACTAAGTATACAAAGTACTAAGTGTAAAATGCCAAATGCCACAATTCTAAAACATCCTTCTTCTACATTTCTTCCCTTCTCTTCTTCATTAGAATTCCTCAAATCTCCTCAACATATATTCATTACTTAGGAGTGAATTCTTGAAGGTTCTCCATCAACCGAAGCTCCTGAATCAAATAATTCTTCAATTCTCTTTGTTGATCTAATCAGAGATCAAATTGGGACTTCTTCAGATTCACATGCACTAAGTGTTAGTGCATGGATTTTATTAAACCACTTCATCCACTTAGAACATGTTAATGGATCATCTTCAACTCCTCATGCATTTTCACTACAATGCATGGTCTTCTAATCATGTTGTGACATTGTATCCAGTTGATACAAGTTCTTTGAACTTAAAGAGCAGCTCAACAATCGTCAGATGTCCATGGAGAATGTTTCAACCACAATTTCCAATACCACTTAGTGAATCTCCTAAGTGACATGCATCTTAGTACCATGGCCATTCTCCTTCACCACCAACACCATCACAACCTTTGGCATTCACATCTTGACAATTCTTGACATCCATTCATTCTAAGACAACAACATGTCTCATTGACAACAAATGCAACACAGTGCACTTCACAAGCTCATAAAAAATAATGATTTTTAGGATTTATAAGGTTCAATAAAGGTGTAACTATGAATTAATTTTCTACCACAAAGGGTTCCCAAAATTTTATATAAAATAAATATTAATTAATTATATTTAATTCTTATAAATAAATAAATAAATAATGACACATTATATTTTTGAATTCTCAAAATAAAGAACACATGTGATAATACGTTCTTTAGATAGTGTTAGAATAAGATGTTATAAGAATAGTTTGGTCAAATGATATGCATGAATGATATATCAATCCTTGTACAATAATCAATGCTTATTATCATATACTTTTATAAAATACCTTGATTTTAGTTTGATATAATTTAAAATAAAATTGAGGTATTTCATATCATTCATTACAAAAAAACTTCAAGTTTCTATGAACAAAAATATAATAAATCATTAATACATTGAAAAAAATTGGTAGGTATGAATATTAAGAATTTTATGATGAATCATATTTGAAATGAATTAAATCATTTACCTTTATTAGAAAATTCATATTAAATAAGTACTGAACTTTCAATAATGTTATTTTAGGCATCAAAAATGTTTTTCATTCAAAAAGTGTATTTATCAAATTTTTAACAATTGAAAAGATTAATTAAATTCTACCATATTTAGATATTATTTAGGTAATTAATATCATTTTTAAAAAATCACGTCAGAGTTAATTTGAGATGAATTGTTCATATTTTTTTAGAAGGTTTTATTTTTACATGAATCGTATCAATACTGTTTTTAAAAATACCCATTAAATAATTAAAATATATGTATATAAGTATAGATTATAAATTAATAAAGAATTTTTATATGGAAAATTAGTTTTATAATAAGTGAATTTCAATTTTATTAAAAATATTTTTAATTTATAATTATGTATTTCACATTTTTCAATTTAAAATTATTATAAAAAAACATTGTTTAAAAATCATCATTATTTAAAATTTTAAAATTTATTTGTTCCAATTTAAAAATTAAATAAAAAATTGATTTAATATTTTGAATAATTATATCTAAAATATATAATAAGTATAAATGTTTTGTATAAAAGGTAGAATTACTGAATAATTTTTTTTTATCATGGGTAAAATAAAATAGTAAAAAATGAGTAATGGTATGCATAGAAGACTTAATTATTTAAAAAATGATTCTATTTGAATTTTGGAGGTCTGGATCAACGTTATCCCCAAGACACTCTATCATGAATAAATTTTTTTGTCACTTTCTCTAGGAGTGATATCATATTATTGAAACTTTAGTTAATATTAAAAAATTACCCTAATTTTAATTTTTAAAATTGGAATTCCTCTATTAACTTCACTTCACAGAAAAACGTGTTAAATATATCCCCAAAACTAACCAATACAATTTTTTAAATTCTTATATGTGTTAAGTTTTTGTCTCTTAATATCCAATAACAATCCCTCAAATATTTTTTCCCCATTAAAATGTAGAAAATACTTGTGAGGTATAAGTTCTTAACCACAATATTTTTATATTTCATTATTCACTCAACTTCATACTAATATTCCACTTCAACACCCAAAAACAATAAAATCAGTGCCATTATAACAATGGAATGATATTATAATGATGATAAAAGAATTAAAAAATTTATTCTTTTCTATTAAGACAAATTAAAACTGGGAATTATGCTTTGTGTGGACTGTCGCCTCAATAATTAAATGGGGTTTCCTATCACATCCAATAATGATTTGTTATTTATTTACTCTTAATGTGTTTGTGTGTGTGTATATATAAATATATATGATATTTTGGATATATTAATGGTTCATTATTGATTAATTATTATTTTTATTTCATTCATTAAGTCCATTAAACAATTCAAACAACACTCAAATGTACTAAGGGACTACCATATCCATGTTGTGATGAAATTAATTTTTTATTTCCTATTTTAAGGAAGGGTTTTTAATATCTATAAAAATAATATATATTATACGTATATAATTATTATCATATTCAATATGAATTAACTGTGATGAAATTTTAAGGACCCTAACAATCTATAAAATTTTCATGATAAATTAAGCACTTAACACATAAAATGATAAGGATGATGGATGATTTTACATAAATTTCTGATAATATGTTTTAATTAAAACATACACTATATTATATGTATTATTATTTTAATATTATATATTTATAAATAGAATATATTTATTATACTAAAGGTTAGATAATATACGAATCAAGACATACTTTAGGTAAGTGTTTAATTTTTTTAAGGTTGGGGCCGAAGCCTCATTTTTATTATTAAATCAAAGAAAAGTCCTCTTTTAACTGGGTAGAGGGAAACACATTACATAGCCCGAAATATCTAAAATTTCCATCTTTGGGTCATATATTATAATTATATCATTATTATAATTGATGAGGTTTATCTACTAACAATTTTTTTTTCATTATAAATAATAAAATTATTTTCATGTTTTCTATCATTTCTATTCATTTTGTTATTTTCTGTGGAATTGGAATTCAAATGTTTTCAAAGAACAGTGGTTTTATGAGACTATTTTAGTTTTACTTTTATTTTTTATTCTAAATTTAAAATTGTGGAAATAATATTATATATGACAAAAAATAATATATATTTTTTACACATAATTTTGTTTCCTAATATTACCTTTTTTGATTCTTTCTCCTCTCTTTAGGTCTCAAGATTCGGAAAGTTAGTCTTTTTGGAAAACTAAATTAATTTCTCTCTTTGATTGGAAAAATTTTCTTGAATTTATATATGTTCTTTAAAAATTTTCCAATAATGTTTTAACTATTATATAAATAGGTTTTAATGAAATTTTAATCCATTGTTTAATTTCAATAAATATTTTTTTAAATAATCTTATTGATGTTCTTTAAATAATGTAGTTTTTTAATTTTGGAGAAAAAAAAGAATGGAAATGTTGTTTTAATTTACACTGAATATATGTAATTTCACACCTTCATAAATTATTTTTAAATTAAAACATCCATGACATTTTTTTTGGGTTATTTTTAGAGAAAATTATTTTCATAATATTATTGAAAACTTTAAATTTTTTTAAGAAGTTGTTTCAAAATGAAAAGGGTCTTTTCCTTAATAAATGTTCTAGTAGTCCTTTAAATGTAATATTTCATCTATGAAAACATACTTTTATGTTTATTATTCCATAATATGGATGTGATAAAATATTCATGTCATTTTTCATTCAAATTAGTTATTAATATTACGAATAGTGATGTTTTTATAGTCTTATTTTTATCCCATGGGTTGTGATTTGATGTAATAACAAATGATTTGATGATCTTACTCCATACATATGAATAAATTATAACTATATGATGAGTTTTTTTATTTAAAATAATGATTGATTGGTTTTTTATGACCAAAGGTCATGTGTTTAGGTTATATTCCTGGGGCGGGGATGTCTCTTTTATTTCATTATAATGCATTATTTAATGAATTTGGAGTTGATAATTCCCTAATAGAAAATTGAATTAATAAAATCCAAAGATACAATATAGTTAAATGTAAGGAATTTACTCTAAATAGTATGTTATAAATTACTTTCTATTCATTTAAATGATATAACATTTTCCACAATAATTGTCTTCAGAGTGATCCTTTACTGTTGAATTAGTTTCCTTTACTTTGGTGAATTCCACAAACAAATTTCATTTTATTATGATTTTTCCTCATGGATCGTGATTTATTATTGATTTTTTATCACTCATATAACTTATTCCTTTTGATTTTAAAATTTTTATATAATGATTCAAGTAAGGTTCTATGAGGTTTTGGGTATAGGTTTCTAATTAAAAGTTCATATTGTCATAACATTATACATATCTTATGCTCATTTTTATTGTTTATTTATATCTCCCTTGTTTTGAAAATAATATAAAATAACCTCACCTTTTATTATGTTTCATTTTCCCCAAGATATGAAAATCTTTTTTAAGAATGATATATATTAAAATGGTATTAATTTTGAAGAACTCAATGGGATATGGTGTATAAATGTTATGTATCATTGTTTTCAAAGAACATGATAATTTATTTTTCATTTATGGAAAATAATTTTCAATAATGAATATTCATCCATTAAGATATAATATTTTTGTATGAAAAACGTGGCTATCTATAGATTATATCAAAGAAAATATTAGTTAGTTATGGACACAATGATGAGAAAAAATTATTGAGAACCCTTAAGATAAGAATAATTGAAGGAATTGTTTTTATAATTTCAATAAATTATTATGGTTTTCCAATAAAACATACAGACATTTGGATATGAGGAATTGGATGATGCTATAAAATAGATAGACATAGGAGTAAAAACTCTTAATGGGGTGTATTGGTTATTAACTCGATGATAACTAGTCCCTGATTATTGTCCCTAAGATAGCATACCTAGCTATACAGTCATTAGGGATATTCTTAGGATAAATAAATTTATATTTATGAATCATTAAGAGAGATATGGGATGATAATGACCTTGGATAAATATTGTTAAACATGATATATCATTTACTAAAATGTAGGTTCCATGATTTAGAAGACATATATTTTATTTTTAAAGATTGAACACTAAATTTAATTATTAAGGATGATTATAATAACAATTTTTGTTTTAGATAGGTACTCAATATAATATGATAATTCTAAGGTAGTTATAGGTTTTCTCAAAAAAATTTGCACCCTATTTTTTCCAAGATATATAAATTACATATTTTTTGGAAATGTATGTATAATGACCTAAAATTTTATCAATTGAATTTCCCTTCATATAACTTTGTTAACTGGTATAAAACAATTATATATCATATTGGTAACAATAAAAACATAATTATTGTATTTAAATAATAGAATAATTGTTAATTATATAAATTAATAATCATATACATATAGAATTGTAATAAGACCAATGGAATAGTAATATGACCCTTAGGAAAAGTATTCAAGCTAATAAAATTGGAAAATCGCATATGATAGTATAAATAATGTTTAAGCATTTTATCAACTGAATTTTGATATATATATATATATCATGAAATAAGTAAATAAATGTTTTAAACTTGATAAATTTAGTGTTGGTATTTTTTTAGAACAAAAAGGGTTATTTTAAATCTTATAACTAATATAATTATTGAATAGAAAAATTATTTTTATAAAATATATTCATAATTTAATATTTTCATTTTTATGTAGTGAGATTATTTTATGATTCCTTGATTTTTTCCAATGTTTCATAAAGTAGTAATACAATTAAAATTTTGAATTTTAGAATAAGTTATGATTTTGATTAAAAATGAAATTTATCATTTTTAGAAAATAAAATCAGAAAATGGTGTTTCTTTTGGAAATATACCCATCAAAAATATGTTTATGCTGAATTTTTGATATTTTTCTAAAATAATTTAACTTTTAGTGAATTTTTAAATACTATAATTTAATGTAATTGTCATTTTATGCCTAATACATCAATTTTTTTGTCATTTTTGACTTATGAAACCATCATTTCGAACCAAACTTTACTATTTACTATATATAGTCACATGAATCTACACTTATCATCTTAATGATCCAAAATAATAAAAAAATTAATAAAATAGGAAAGAACCCCCCCCCCCCTCCTCCCTGATAAACACCACCCCTCACTACAGGTTTTCCTCATACATTCTAATCCTTGAATTATAGCTAAATTCTTACTAATTAACTTCCTAGTCCACCTATTTATTTACATGTTCTTATCGTCTCAAAAGAATTCATCCTATGTTCCTTAAGGAGGTTCTCAAGAAGGAGAAATTCATGAGGTAAAATCTTCTTTCATTATCTTTAAATTTCTTATCTTTATTTTTCAAATTATCTACTCACCTCCCCTATCCTAAAGTTGAATAATAACTATGGTATCATATATATACATTAATTTTATTATGCTAATGTAATATCCACCCCCAAACATATTCCCATCTTTAATTTATTATACAAATGAAAACATCCTCCATGATGTGTCGATTCACCGCCCTTATGGATGAGGATTTTTCATTTTACCTTACCACCCTCTAGAAAGGTTATAAATAAATAACATTGTAAATTAATATTTTCTTATTAATATTTTATGTTTTATACTGTTCTTGAACCTATATTTAAACGTGAAATTTAATAAAAATTTTATATGTTTAAGATGGTCGTTAAAACTGTCCAAATAAAAGAAATAGTTTTCATTAATTTTTAATTTAACGAATAATAATTTTAACATATAACCAAATGACATATAAGACCATTTGATCATATTAATGTTTGTTAATAGTATATTATATTGATTTTTTTTAATTATTTTCATTTTACATTAACTTTCATACAACTATACAAGTCAACCAATCATGAAAACCAAGAAAATAAACACTCCTAGAATAATGAAATTGAACTCTATGACTTCTAAATATAACCAAAAATGAAGTTAATAACATTATAATAGTTAAAATATATCTATAATAGGTTATTTATGTAGTAATTAATGAATCTAATTTGAATATCCATGATATTTAAGTGAAAATATCTTTCAAACATAAGTTAAGAGAATTGTCGAATGCAACACCTTATATTTAGTTTATTTATCATTCATGCCAAATTACATTGTGGATATTATATTAATATTCATAAAATCTAGTTTTATTATCGTTACCTTTTATTTTATTGGATATGTATTATTTCAATATTAATTTATGACAAATATAATTATTTTCCAAATGAATTCTGCTTTCCAAAATATATTTTGACTCTAGATAAGTTTTTCCTTATTCACTAAAGAATGGTGAATCTTATTCCCAAAATATTTGTTCCTTTTCATTAAATAACCCTAATTTTATTCATTATTAATGGGTTCCTTAAGAAACTTATTGTTTTAAATCATCTAATTCATGACTTCGATTGATTTACACACTATGTTGCAAGCACGATTATGTAAATGTTATGATGTGGTGGGAGAGCCTGAAATTATATAGCACTACAATTCAATGGGTAATGTGATGTATCACCATATATGACATGTATTATATGTGAAAAAGATTCTATATTTTTTCAAAATTTATATTTTATTATTATACACATATCTTACACACGAATATGATGTATGTTTTTTCACAACTGTGTGGGGTATTTGACCACTTAGATATTATGTTTCATTTTAATGGATTTCCACATTATGAAATTATCTATAGCTTCATATCATGATTATGATAATGATCATATGACTATGTTATATTGTGTATGATTATTATTACCCTTTTTTTTATTAATGTCATTATTAATCAACATACTAGTATTTTAGCTCACTGCTTTCTTTGATTTATATCCATAGGTGACTACATCTATTAAGTATAACATGAGATTTATAATGATAAATGATAATACTTTTAAATAAATGTGTGTGTATTATTATGAATACGTTATGTATGGTACTAATTTTCCCATGATTCAAATCCTATGGATCCTTGTTTGGCCCTAATTGAATTTTTTTATCTACAAAAAGATGTAATAGGTAAATATTTAAAACCAGGGTCTATATAGTTGGTATCATAGAATGGTTTGTTTAGTTTGGAAATTAGGGTTAGAAAATGTTAGTGAAAACCCTTAGTATTAGTCTAAATATATGAAGCATGTTATTTTAATAATTATAAACATTGCTATCCGAAAATATATTCCATTAGAGTAAATGACACAAAAAATAACTTATTTCTTCATGACTTGTTAACTTTTGTTTTTTTCAAACCATTTCTATTTTAGAAAATTCTGGTAACCAAGAGAAACTAGGCCATCAACCCTTGTGAAGGACAAAAAATAAATTTGTTAAATGAAATACCAACATCCTTGGGAGGTGGAGTTCAATATTTCATGGAAATGCATACCTACATATCTCAAGCTATGAACAATCAACTTAATAATGTAGAATATCAACCTTCACCTTAGAGGGGGAAACATACTATCAAATATTTTATGTGTCAATGACCAATAACATTTAATGGATCTTCTGATCTACATTTACTAGAACAATTGTTTAACTCAATGTACAATATATTTTTTATTCTCCCCTATTATGATATGTATAAGGTAACTCTAGAAAATTATAAATTAGTTAGAGAGGTTGATTAATGGTGGGTATTTATTAAGAAAGCCAAGATAAATTATTAAATATAACAGATGGAGAGGGATTACTTTAAGAAAACATTTATTATTATGTATTTCACTCAAAATATTCTTAAAAGTAATTATTGAGAATTAATATAGTAGAATGAAAAATAATGTAAATATTTTATGTATTATGTATAAAATTCAAATGTATTGACAGGTACACCTCATGTTTTGTAATAAACAAATGGTATAAAAATATATATATTCTATAATATTTTTAAACAATACTGTAAAAAAGATCTACATATTCGACAGTTTTGGAGTTATAAAAATGTTTTTTGATGTACTATAAATTTGTAGATAGATTTTAGAGAATGATCACATAGATATGGATATAAAAAACAAATTATGGATTTTCAATCAGGATAATATAATGAAAATAGTGTATATAAAACTCAACCATGGACATGTAAATAAGTGTCTTGGGAATGTCCTCAAAGGGATTGGAAAATTCATCATGCTTGGGAGAGAAGGCCACCATGTTCATGAATGTTGGTGATACATGAAGAATCTATGCAATATAATATAGTAAATGATAAAACCTCTCATGGTTCACTACATTATTTATTTGGATAAATGGAACTATTCAAGAGATTTCACTAAACTTAGACTCGTTTAGGATAATCAGTGTTATAATCCACTAATGATAAAGGATTATTGGAATGATTAATCCCTCAATACTAGTGATGTGGAGTAATAAGATTTATTAACACAAGTTAAAATTCTTGTTAACTAAATAATAGAAAAAGTATTATTTGATTCTAGAAATTGACTCAATTATTTCTTACTAGTTTTCTAGAACTATATAATTTAACCGCTAATAAATTGAAGTAGATATATCTATAAAAAATAGTTATAGGTGATATCCTTTCAATTGAATTTTTATAATATTCCCATTATTGGTGTACGTTGGAATATTATTCCATAAAATACCATAATACATCCCTTTTTTGAATTTGACACTCTTCTAAGCATGGATTAGCTCTCGTTATAAAGAGAACACATCAAATATCGAGAAAAGTAAATATATTTTCATATTCCAAACCAACCCATGATCCTCTATAGAAGAAAGGAACACCACAAATCTTCTCTTGAAAATACATCAACTGTATTTTTTTTAATAAAATATGAAGAAGCATACATAACTCAAATGGTTTTGTCAATAGAAAGATTCAACCTAGATTAAATTTCAATTGCAATAGATACATAGAGATTTATTTTCAATAGAGTTTTCTAAAATACTACTTAACTCTATTGAACTCTTACCTAGATATACTCATATCTCAAAATTTCTTTATAAGATGGCCTTGATTGAATTGGAGGAGTTAATAAAGAATCTGAAGGGAATTTAGACAATGCATTCATATGGTATAGTGAAGCGCCTTTTGGTGTGCTAGTGATCTTTGAAATGAAAACGAATAGGTCAATGTGGATATGTATTTATTCTAGGATCTCAATAAGATCAAAATAAATAAAATGTATCTTATTTCAGGGATTCATGACTTGTATGATAAACTATGAGGATCTAAATACTTCTCAAAGGAGGATATTTGTTCTGGATATCATCAACTAAAGGTAAAAAATGAAGGAATTTAGATGAATTATTTCCTTAAAAGTTGTGGTGTCTATGAGTATATAGTTATTACATTGAGACATAGAAATTCCCCTGCAATCCTTATTGTTTTATTGGAATTGAGTCTTTAGACATTGCCGTGAGGTTTTTTAAGTAATATTTATCAATGATATTCTCATATAATCCAAGATCATGGGGGAACATGAAGAAAAACTATGGATTGTGATTGAGACATTAAGTAAAGATAATTTGAAATATCTGTTCGACAAGAGTGACTTTTTGATGTTTTATTGGGACAAGTGAAAATAAGTGAGGTAATATTAGAGGATCCTTCAAAAAATGAAATTGAATAATTTTATAGACACACTAGTGTCAAGTAAATCTAAGGTTTTATTTGATTAAGGTTTTCTGAGAAAATTAAAATGATTATCTATTATACTAGTAGAACTAAAAATAAAAAGGGTAATGTATTTCATGATATAAGAACATGAGGAATGTTTCAAGGAGTTAAAGGAGATGTTAATCACAAAACTTATACACATAGTACCAAAATGTGGAGAATTTTTTTTCATATACCATGATTATTCAAATAAATTCATGGGTTTTTACTCATTAATAATGATAAAGTGATAACCTTCACATCATAGAATTTTATGATATGTGAGATGAACTACACAAAACATGATCTAGATTTAGCAGTTGTGAACTTTTCTCTAAAAATTTGGAGACCCAACTTCTACAATGAGAAGTGTGACATATATAAAACTCAAAATTTCCTAAATTATAAATTCCTAAAGAAGGACCTTACTATGCTTCAATGAATATGGTTATAATTAATTAAGTACTATTAGTTATTTATTCACTAGTATCCAAGAATGGTGAACATGGTAGATAATTCTCTATGTATAAATGAACTTTCCACTCTATCCATGATGCGGATTGAGAAATATACTATCTTTATGAATATGTAAAGAACATAATTGGAAAAAATAATTATAGGTAATAAATCCTACCATTCCTAATTGAATTCACAACCTTATATATAAGGGAATATTAAGGTCACATAAAGTGATACTTGGGAGATATATAATAAGGTGAATATTGTAATTGAATGAAAGCTACATGAGTTCCACATTGATGACAATGATATGATTCATTTTGGAATGAGATTTTTTCTCATTCATCACCTGATATAAAGAAAGAGATATTGGATAATGAAAATAGTTCATCCTTCTCTATCTATCATAGAAGTTCCATTATATACATTTATCATCAAGATAATTGTTTTTATAACAACATAAATAAAGATATTTCAGAGTATATGACATGTTGCTTGATTTGTAATAAAATTAATGTAAATCTAATGATCGACAAAGGGATGATGCATCCATTTACTATACCCATGTAGAAATGGGATAATGTAACTATAGACATTGTTAATGGTCTCAAAATACATCAGAAAGGAAACAATGTGATATGGAATTTTTTGGATTGACACACTAAGACTACCCACATTATCACTGTTCGAGAATATTTCTGACTTCAAAACAAATCTATAAAATATGTTAAGGAAGTAGGGTGGCTTCATAGGGTACCGATTTTGATCATCTATGAACATGATCCAAAGATCAAATCATTGTAATTGGGAATTCTCCAATGTTATTTGAGTACTGTAATTAATTTCATCACAACTTATCACCCCAAAACATATGGCAAACCTAAAAAATATAGTCATATGCTCAGGGACATACTTAGAGCCTGCCCAATGTAATTAAAAGTATCATGGGATCACATATAAAATTGGTTGAGTTATAATATAATAACATATTCCACTTGAGTACTGAAATGGCTCCATAAAGAGCTCTGTTTATGATGTGATGTTGAAAACCAACATGTTGGGATGGAGTAGGGGAATAGAAGCTACCTGGACCTAATTTTGTTCAATACATGGAGAAGAATGTTCAAACCATCCAAAAAAACATAAAATATTCTTAGTGTAGATAGTAGATAATTGCTTAAAGATGTCAATGTGAATTTTTGTTTGATGTTAGAGATAATATTTTCCTTTAAATATCATCATGACTAAGAGTCAAGATGATTTGAAAAGTGGGAATCTTATAACCTGGTACATTATTCCCTATGAGTTCCATGATCATATATGAGTAGTGTTGTATCATCAAAAACATAAAAAAAACATATGGCTCATGTTTATTATTTTTTTCCATGTATTAATCTTAAGGAAATACATACTTGACCCCTCCCATGTAATAAAAATGGATGTGGTAAAACTGGAGGATGACCAACTGTATGATGAAAAGTTTGTAAGGATCCCAGACATAGGAGAAAAAATCCATTCAAAAAATGAAAATTCCCCTAGTTAAAGTATTGAAGAGGAATCATTAGTATCATGAAGTGACATGGGAACCCAAAAAAACAATAAATGAAAACTACCATCATTTTTTTACCTTAGAATGAAAAACGAAATTTTAAGGGTGAATCTTCAAAAGGGGGAAGAATGTAATGATCCAAAGTACTTTAAATTGAATTTTTCTTCTAATAATTATGTTATATGGTATAAAACACATAAATATAATATATATCGCAATAAAAAGTCATTATTATTAGTGAATAATGAAATTAGTGAAATATAGGAAATTATAAAACCTATACCCATGGGATAGTATCCTAACCATTGGAATGGTAATATGACCATTATGAATAGTCATTTATTAATTAGAATATTAAATTCACCTATAAAAGAATAAATAAAATTTTCAAATCTTATAAATTAAAATATAATATATTTATATCATGAAATAAGAAAATAAATGTTTTAAAAATGATAAATTAGGTGTTGCAATTTTTGTAAAACTGAAAGATTTACATAAATTTTCTAACAATAATAATGATTTAAAAAAGAAAATTTACATTCGAAAATAAGGTTTAGAAATTTTTATTTTGATTTATTTTAATTTGAATATAATTTATGGGGAACATAATGAATTTTCTCAATGTCTCATAAATTTATTTATAATATTAAAATCTGGTTTTTTTCTAATGAATAATTATTTTAAATAAAAATAAAATTTATCTTATCTAATGAAAATTAGAAAATGGAGTTTACTACTGACATATACCTACTAAAAAATGGTTATGATTAATTTTTGTCTTTTTTGTAAAATAGTTTATTTTTTGGGGAATTGTGATATATGGTAATTTATGGTATTTAAAATTTATACAAAAATGATTAATTTTTTGATTAATTAATGACATTAGTAAAAATTATTTTGCGATCACATGAAATAAATGTTGTACTAACTCAACATATTCAACAATATTGATATTCATGATCCAAAATAATAAAATAATGATTTAAATAATAAAAAACCTCTCTATACCCCTATAAATAACACACTTTACCACCTATTCTCTACACAAATTATATGCTTTTAATGTTTTCAAAAATTTTCCCAATTCTCATACCATGCCTATTCATTGTGTGCAAGATCTTATGGTCTAAAAAATAACCAAACTCAAGTTTCTTATGGGGGTCCTAAATAGGATGCAATTTAATATGTAAAATAACCTTTCATTCTTTTTTATTTAATTTTCTTTTCTTTTCCTATTATCACCTATCCAATACCAAGGTGATATGATATCAGAATTGTATAATATATTCTAGATTATTAATTTTTAATGGAATATCTGTCATAAAATTTCTTTTCTTCTCCCTTTTATTTAAAAAATTAAATCATCATTTGTGTTGTGTCGATTCACTGCCTTCACGAAAGATATGTTTTCATTTTCCATTACCACTTCCAATTCTCACCATAAAACTATTACAATGTTTATTTCAAATTTTATTATAGATATTATAATTTATCTAATTTTTTGGAACAAATATTTAAATATGATATTAAATAAAAAGATACATGTTTGTAATGGTCATATAAACCAAAAAAATAAATTAAAACATTATTATTAACAGTTTCTAAATAACTCATCCTAAAACCATAAAAAATGATATTTTTGAAAACTAATACTTTTATAAGTTGATTAATATATATAATTACAATTCAAGAGAATTACTCTCATTTTACATGAACTTCCATTCATGTATAAAAGTGAACTTATCATGAAAAGTACAAAACAATACTCGTTGAATGGTGAAAGTGCTCTATATAACTCACCAGAATGCCAATAAAACCACTTAATGAAAAATAATAAAGAAAATAAATCTAGAGTAGGTTTTGGATTTAGTAATTAATGAATATAATTTTATTACCAATTATATTAATGTGATGAAATCATTTTGACATAAGGTAAGGGGATTCTTGAACTGAAATCATTTTTTTGTATTTTTTAGCTTTCATGCCCTATTTCCAAGGGATATTGATTTAATATTACCCCACTATAATTTAATTTCCATTTACATTAATTTTCTATAATATAAAAATTTCTATTATTATTTTAAGAAAAATAGAATGATTTTTCAAAATAACTCTTGATTCCAAAGCACATGTTGACTCCTCTTGGGTTATTTATTCTATACTCTAGAATGCTAAATTTTATAAAAAATTTGTTTTCCCCTTATCATTCAGAAACCCAATTTTTTCTTTATTGAGCATATATGTTACATAACAATTCTTCTACATGGGTTACTTCATAAATTGTATTGATATACACTATATGTGAAATTCATTAATATGAAAATGTTATGATGTAATGGGTGTTATCGTAATTATATTGTGGTCCAATGAATTGGGAAATATAATGTATCACAACAGATGATTTGTATTATTCTTTCATGAGATTTTATATTTTCTCAAAATGTTGATGTATTGATTGTGAAAAAATATTATTTCTGTACATCATGTTATCTTTTCCCATAACAATTTGTGGTATTATTCCACTAAAACATAATGTTTCATTCTTATGCATTTCCATATTCCACCTCTTAATGTCAAGATTATTATCATCATCATGTTGATAATTCTATGATTGTGTTATGATGATGATTATTATTCGCACAGATGTCTTGTTAATTCTTATACATATTTATCCTCTTACTAGTATTTTATCTCACCCCATTATTTGATGTATATTATCAGGTGACTACATGTAATAAAGGGAAAGTGTGGTTTATAAGTACAAAGAATATTATTTTTATGTAAATGTCTATTTTTTTTATGCATAGATTATGTACAGTCCAAATTTTACGGTGATACTAAATCTTTGGATCCTAGTTAGACAATGATTTTATGTTTTTTATCTGTAAAATGAGGAAATAGTTTTATAAGAAATTGATGGGTTGATAAAGTATCAAGGAATGTTAACTCATATCAACAATTATTAAACGTTGAAACAATAGTTAAAAAATTATTGTATGATAAAAGCATCTCACATAAAGGATACCTATATAATTAATATTTCTTGGATTGTTATCCTTGAAAATATATTTATTATAACTCTAGTTTCTTTTGATATAATTATATGAAGGTAATTATTTTCTTTATATAAATCCCATATTAGTTTAGGAGGAAGGTTGGAAATATTGATTTAATGTACCAAATATTGAGTGTATATCGGTTTGAAGATAAATATGAACTTCGAATTGAAATTACTTCCATTACTTGTGACTTTATTAATATTCTATAGTGTATTTATAAAAAAATTGGGTAAAAAAATCATCCGGAATTTTCCTATTTTACATGAGTTTGTTAATACCCTTCAAGAAGAGTTGGAAACTCTTCCTCTGAATTATAGAGTCATTCCTTCGATAGAACTTAAAAATAAAGCTACAACAAACACAATGATTCAATTTAGGAAATACCCGATAGTGTAGATAGAATTTAAGCTACAGCACCCAAAAAAACTTTTTAAGGGATTGATTCATCCAATTATACCACTATTTGTCACACCCATTCTTTTTTATAATAATTATATGATCAACGTTTTCCAATGAGGTATGGATCCAATTAACTCAATTATAATTCCAAGGTTTTTCTTTAATGTGATTTATTAAAGATATTTTGGATCTGTAGATTGTTTTTGAGGATATTATGATCCTCCTATATAATGTTTTGTGGGGGACATGTGGGCCACATGTTTGGTATAAACCTTGTGGACCAGGAAGCACAATTTTTTAAGCCATGTATTTTTATTTAGTGCAACGAATGGATCTTCACAGAAAAACATAACCAAGTCGGTCCAAGACACAAAACCATGTGAATGATATAGGTCACAATACAAAGGGGTTTTCATAGGTTTCACATGGCTAGTGTAGTCTTGTGTCTTTCCCATTCATGTGGTCAAATGGGATAGTTCTTGTCTCACGGTTGGTGCACAGTCTAGAAACAATGCAGATAGAATGGGAAATCTATTTCTATATAGTAAAATAAATAATTTTATCCACTTTATTATAACTCACCCATGTTTTTTACCATTGTATCCCATGCACATACCTTTACCCTCAATAATGTTTCCCCAATGTCTTTATATAGGCATTGAAGTTTCACTTCGATTTGATGTTTGAATAAACCATTGTTCATATCATTGGATTCCCCTTGATAAGAGCCTGAATATGTTACTATATGTTTTCAGTTTATCATGTTTTGTCAATTGTTATACCTAATTTTAAGGAAATTTTTCTATTTTTCTATTTTCTATAATTATAGTCTGAATTGGAAGCTGATACAGGTCGATTTCCCCACTACCCAAAAAGGGAGGTTGTCTATGAATTTTTAATCAAGGTATCAGTCTTTATGAATTTTTTTCATTATTAATGCTGTGAACCTATCATTTTACACATTTTATTTTATTATTTTAATTATAACATTACATTATATACAAACCTAGTATTGAAAATATTAATGTATTTGGAAGAATAGGTACATAATCAGAAAATATGAAACTATTGTAAAATATATGTTTATTAATCTCTATAATGAGGTCTTAACCCCCTTTTACCTCCAAACAATTCATAACACATCCTAAGGAAGACATGGAAAATTTGGTTGAGCTGTAAAGCCAAGTATGGAAACAATACTTAAAGTAAAACATGTAACATGAGTCATAAAGAATAACATTATTACATAAATGGAAAGAATCATAAATAAACATATGGAGGAATAAACTATAAAACATGGTATCTTATAAGATATGATACGAGTGAGGGTGGGTTCTTATAATAACAATATACATGTATAGTTTTCTAATTCATGATGGTCCTCCACTTCATCATCCACAATTTTTTGTCACATTCATCAAATGGTGCATGGGTAGAGAACCATGTGCCTGATGGCTCAGATACTCTGACTGATGTAACAGTTTTATCCAGGTGTACGGTGTGGGTCTCAACAAATCATGGATGGTCCACCAAACTTTTATGAAGGGGTGTTTAATAAGGATGTTGTGGGGAATTATTTGAAGTAAACTGTTGATAATTCTTATCATCATCAGGTAGTGGATGCACCCTTGTTAATTTTGGTGGCATCAGTGGATGGTACTCATGGATTTGCTAATGGGATTTAGAACAAGAACCTGGTGAGTCTTTGTGCTTATGATAAGGGATCCTCTGTTAATCATTTTTTATCTTACTTCAATGGAGATATTGAGTCATCTAATCTAATAAAAGGGAACACTGAACACATTAAATCTGACCCCCATGCTATCCCTTTGATAATCCTTTGACTTTTATAAAATGGTTGGTTGAAAACTCATTTGATAGTGGAATGATGGCTTCCCTTCCATTATTATTCTCATTTTAATCTTTTCTAATTATATTATGACTGTATCCTTGTCAATTAATTTCATTAGTAATGTCGTAGAATACTTTATTTATAGAGTATCTTCCACGTTATTTTCTTTAAGGGGATATTGGTAGATTGAGAAGTCATAATCCATGATGAGATATAAAAATACACATTGGTTTATATTAAGATATTTCTATATAGGTAGGTTATTCCCCATGTGGAGGTACCTCTAGGTTCGGGTTTCGGATGTTCATCAGGCGTAGTGAAGAATGAAAGCAATAAATATCCAGAGACACAGATTTCAGAAGTTTTTTCTCATCAGAGAATGGATTTGGGTGTTGGTTCATTTCAAGTTTATCGGGGGTGGCAGCACAGGATTGTGACGTTGGGATTTGGGATAGGGTCCCCCAACTAGTTGTTGTTTCAGTTAGGTTGCCATAATTCTCCAGTAAAACTATCGATGTTGGGGTGTGAATGTAATTCATTCCTAGTGTTGGCGGAAGGACTCGTAGTGCGGGTTTGGAAGAAAAAAATAACCAATCACAGTACATGGGCCAAATTTTTAGCTTTCTTTAGGATCATAGTTTCTAGAGTAGGTATCACAGACTAGTTCATCTTATGATGATACGGTGAAGTTCGGTGGACTGGATACTCTATCTCCTAATCGTTTCGCAGTGGGTTCCTAGGAAGAAAGCGATTTGGACATGGGCTTCCATGTTGAGCCAAAGGAAGTTGGACTTACAAATGAATACATTAAATTCACTCTAAAGAAAGTTAATACACCATCATTAGCTCAGATGTTTTCAAATGGAACTCTCAGAGGATGTAGAGGAAAAAAGACAACTCCATTTTACCTAGCCCTCCTATCACTAGGTCCTCATGCGAAGGGTATATTCCTCAGAAGAGTACCAATAAAGCTGTGAAATATTCTACAAAGGAGCATGATCAATCTGTAGTAGAATAATTTATCACTAACCCGATAGATTTAAGAAAGGATATGATTGAACGAAACATGCCTCAAAGCAGTAGTGAATTGATGGAATGTACCTTTCTTATATTTTTCCCCTCATAAAGTCATTGTCACATTATTGAAATTATACTCATGTTCCTCCTTGATCTTGGATTATGTCAAATATAATTTATAAATACTTCCATCAAATTTTCAAGGTAATCTCTAAATGCTATATTTTTTATGTAAAAAATTACTATAGAGATAACGATTTTGAATCATATCACATTGAACTCATTGTGTTCAAATGTCATTCAAAAGGTATTCTTGTGAATATCATCCTCATTCACTATTAATTGGTGATATCCCGACAAAATTTCCACCATTGAAAAATTATTGTGCCCACATATCTTATCAAAAAACTATCTAAGGGATGCAAGATCTTTATTTTGATGTTTTTATCTCGTGATAATCAATTTATAGGGGCATTGAACTATCCTTATTTTTTATGAAGATGACCGGTGAACCCTTTAGTGAAGCACTCAAGTGTATACCGCACTTTTCTATAATCTATTGTAAATTCTTCATTAGTTCATCCAAATTAATATTTTCCAACCTATAATGTGTTTTTGATATTATCAGATATCTATGGATAAGTTAAATTGATAGCTCAAACTATCGATTAAGAGGAAGAACATTCCATAATTTAGGAAATATATTAGTGTAGTCCCTCAAAATGGTATGTCTTCATGAATGATAATCTCATTGTCTTAATTTTTTGGAATGATAATATTACTCATATGGAAATACATTCCATTATTGCTATGTAAATAATAATGTATATCCAAACATTTTCTTACAATTATAAAAAATTAGATGATTCCTTGGGATTTAAATATTAATATCCCTTTCCTTATGATTTATATTAAAATTATATTATGATATCAATTCGACACCCAGTACAACATCAAACTCTACCAATGGATGAGATATGATAATTTAATGAAGGTTTAATCCACAAATTTTGACTGTGGGTGAATTATATAATTTAGATGTTATAATTTCCCAATTTTTTTATAATAGATAACTCAACCACCCTATTTTGAGGTGTTGTTTAATGATATATGGTAAGATGTCATGATATGAAATAATTTCAATAACCAGAAACAAAAATTGTTTTTTCTATTACTGAATAAAAAATATTATACCTGTCACCACATAATTGAATGGACCCTCTTAATCATTAGTGATATAATATACCCTTTTCTTCTACCTTGGTGGTATTGTCATTGATTAACTTGGTAGAAACTTTTCTTAGGGAATTGTCTCAAATAATTTACATGTTCATTGTAGTCTTAAATCTATATTTCTGGTAGAATGTTGATTTAAATGATCCTTTATTCTTTGGAATTAGTGTTCTTATTCATATACAATTAGAAATTATTAGCTTAATACCCATATTTTACACATATATTTCATCTCCGTATTACTTTTAGATATTTATTAGGATTCATTTTCTGACACATTTATCATGTTGGATGTTCGGTTCTATTCCCCCCATGGGATTTATCTATTGATCACCCCAAATTAAACTCCATTTTATTCTTTAAATCTCCGAGCCCATGAGACCACTTAGAGTCAATAATATTCATCTCAACCTTAAGGGCACAAAAAAACATATCATCGTATCTATCAATATATTTAATCACAATGGTTTTGAAAAAAATTACAATAATACACTAAAGTGTAGTGCCACCCTTCATTCATTATTCATAAAAAAACTAGAGGTGTGTCTGGAAATCCTTGTAATGTTTTCTATGAATTTCCCAATACACCTATCATTAATTTTATTCTACCCAATAAACTCCATATATATATATATATATTAACATTTCATGTTCAGGTAAAGTATTTATTGAAAACTATTTTCTTGATTCCTTCTCATTATATGGAATCAATTTCTTATTTAAAAATCAAGTTATTGATTTGTTTTCATTAATAGTCAACTTCCCCATTAATATGATATACTTCAAGTGTCATTTTCATTTATATTGATAATATATGGATATTTAATATCATATCAATAGACTTATTCAATTATTCTACAATGATGCGATTATAAGATTTAATAAATATATGAGGCCTTTTCATATATTATTTGACCAAAAAATTGTATTTCTTATGAGAATGAGTTCATTCCACATTATTCATTTTTTATTCATAACTCAAGAAAATTGATCAATAATAGACATGAATTTCTAATATCTGATTCCCATAATGTTTGGGACCTTATTAGGGAAATCATCACATTGACAATAACAATGGTTCTTAGAATTGGTTCTCATATTTCCATTAATTAACTAAAAAATAACAATAAAATTTGGGGACTTGAGTACATAACAAATTATTATATTTAATGTAAACTACTAATATATAAATATATACATATATATGTAAATTATATGCTACCTTTTTATTCAATTATTTTCAATAAAAGTTATGCACGATGAGGGAATAATCCCTATTGTTATTATTAATGATTTATAGTCATAATACCCAAAAAAACTAAAAATTATCTGATAGAAACTACATAAAACATGTCTATTTACACTTTTTATAAAACACTTTTAAGCAAAATTATATATTTAAAACGAACCAATGATACACAATACAAGTGTATTTAGAACCCTAGTTATATAATTTTCAAAAAAGAAACACGAATAAAACATATTTATATTTATATAAATATTGACCTCATAACTCCCTTTGATATTATAAAGATTTATTGGATAATCCATGGAATACATATCCACAAGGTGTTTTGTTAATATCATAATAATGAAATTAATATCAAAATAAAACATTGTATGTGAGTCAGAATCCATAACATGCTAATATAAATTGCACGAATAATGAACAAACATATAGAGGAATAATATATAGGACATGGAATCATATTATCATTAAAATATTTGAATATTGTAGAAACACATAACATGGAATAAACATGAGTCAACGCTAAATTCCAAGATGATATCACATGCTGGACAGAGTCCCAAAATTTATTAGGCTTCCTACCTAATCCCATACTTATCATATCACGAGACAAAAAAATTTAGAATTCCTAGGATATTTCTATAGGAATTACAATAATGACATGTCCTTTAATATGAATTCCACATAAATATATGATATATATTTAATTATTATAAAGTCCTTACATAGAAATAAGTGTTTTTTCTAATCATGTCATAAAGAATAACAAAAGGGAATATCATGATTGTATCCATTTAATAATTGATTATAATTATTCATTCACATTCATAAATAGATTATATGTGTTGATCATGATTATTTAAATCCAACTAAAGTGAATAAAATTAATAATAATGTGTAGGTGTCTTTACAAATGTTTCACTTAAGCATTATTTTAGGGAAATTAACAAAGGCTCTTAAAAGAGGGTAAAGGAAAATATCTTCCATAAAACATGAAAATAAAAAAAATCACTATAATATGGGAATTATTATGAATATATTGGTGCAATAAAATGTTTTATGTAATGTTTGTGAAAATAGGAATAATAGAGAATTTCCCGTTTACCAGGTTTATTTATTGGGAAGAGTTTAAAAGGTAACTATTTTAAAACATGTACTTTCCATAAATAAAATATGAATTTTTCCTGATATAGATATATATTTGGAGAATATTTTCAGAATAAGGGAGTATTTGATAATATTAATGAAGTGATAATTTGAGTTAAATAGCTGTAAACATTACTCAAAATAAATATATAGATTCAGAGAGATCCATTACATTCAATATAAAATTATTTTTAACATGTAGTTAATATTATGTATATTAAAATTTCTTTCATTAATTACATAATTTAAAACATTTTAACTATATATTTCACATATTATATTTTTTTAATTTAATTTCTTCCCATTTATTTGAGTTATATTGTTCAATTTCATCGTTCTAGGAGCGTATATTTCATGGTTTCATGGTTGCTTCAATTGTGCATAATTATGGATGCTCTTTCAAAAATGATAAAATATCCCAAAATTTAAATTACATTATATTTATTAATATATATATTTGAAAATCATCCCATATATAATTTTTTTGGATATGTGGATGATTTATTTAATAAAACAACAATGATAAACTCTTATTTTATTTTGGAGGTTTTTTTGACGAAGTCAAACTAGTTTCATTTTATATAAAATTTGGTCTATATATTAGTTCTAGATCATTAAATAAGAAATAATATAATTATTAAAATCCTATTTAACCATAATATCTATTTTATAACCTTCCATGAAGGTGGTAATATAAAATGAAATCACATTATCCAACGAGATAGTTGACTGGTGTGACTTGGATAATGGTTTATTTTATTTGAGATAGAGGAGGTGATAATATTTCGTGGTGAAAATATTAAATTTTCCATGTCTAATTACAATTTATAAATGAAAATTTAGTTATTATGCTTTTATATTTGAATGATATGAGAATAATGTAGAAGAAGATAATAAATTACAAGATGTAGTTTGACAATGGTTACTAGATCCGATAACCTCCATTAGGTAACCCTTATGTAACATAGAATTATTAATTTTACAAAAACAATAGCATTTTATGTGTGGAGTGTCAAAGGATAGGGGTTAATAAGGATTTTTAAATATTTAATCCTTATATTGAGTGATGATAAAAGGTGGATGGGTTTTATTTATAAGGGGACAAGAGGGTTATTTTTTAATTCATTAGTTTTTAATTTCAACATGGGAGTATCAAGAATTTTATATTCATGTAAATATATATAATATATAGTTAAATTTCATTCATGTTAATGTGTTATTTCATCAAAAACAACTTAAAAAATTCATGTATATGGATTATAAGGATAAATGTCGTAAATTAACATAATTCATTATACACCCAAAAGTCAACTCGTTCATAAAAATTACACTAATTAAATATAAATTTTTTTCAACAAGTATATTTAAAAAATGGAATCAATTTTTTGAAATTATGTTTCTAAATATGAGAGTTTTAATTTTAAAATAAAATTGACATTTATTTGATAAATACCAATTTAAATAGTTTATTTTATTTTATGACATGTTGAAAAATTAATTATAATATCTTAAAACTATATTATCATTATAATAATACTGAATATTAATTTATTGACCCATTTTATGAAAATAAGTTTTATTCAATATCGTTATATACATTATAAAACTGCAAATAAAACATTTACCATATCAAAAACTGGCATGTAATTTATAAATTTTAAAATATTTAATTACATGTAGAATGATACAAATACATATGATTTTAATATAATAAGGTACTTAAATATTATTTTAAATTTACATAGATGTTGTTACTATTACAATTGTAATAGTTCTATTCCAAATGGTTAGATTATTCTTCTAAAGGGCATGTTACTGTTTGAAACTCTTGGTTACTATTCAATGGTGTAGATGTATAATGATCATATGGGTCCATTACATCTGATAAATAACTCTTATTACATTAATTCATAATTCAATTTAAATTTATCTTATGTTTATTTATACATTTATCTTCAAATTGAATATTTAATTTCTAAAATTGTGTTTCATTTCTACATATCTTTTCATTAGTGCTGTCATTCTGGTGGATTGGGCAGATCCAAATTAGCTTATTATTATTATATTGTTTTCTATTTATTTTTATACTATAGTTTTTTTCTTTCTTATTTGGTTTTTTGACTAATGTATTATCATTAATTTATGATTATAATGTTTTCTTCATTTCAATATGTGATGTATTTTCATCATACCATAGGACATAATTATATGAAGTTAAATTACATTGATAAAATTTTAGTTCATTACAGTATCACATGCTAGTTTATCCATGATTGCTGAATAAATCATACTATTTAGGTTAAATTATTTAAATAATAATCTAATTTAATAATGACACTAATTTTTATCATTGGCAGTTAAGACCTTAATGTTTAACTCAATTTTATGGTGTGTTCATTATTATTCCTTATGACCAAAAATGTCATTACCGCATAAAATATAATTTTTTAGTACTTAACATGGATGTTCATATGGAATGTGCTTTGTTTTAATAAATGAATATATAGTTTTTAATTGGAATGACTAATTCAATTGGCCCTTATTATCATATAATGTAATTTTTTAGTTGCATGTATCTATTTAAAAATTAGTCATTATAATGAAATGATTGTTGGAATTAACTCAAGTAAATTTTAATGGGATTTTTTATTACCTGGTCTATTTATAAGTGTATCTCATGCATACATTTCAGAGTGTTTTAATGTATTAATTTTCATTTAAATAAATATTATTTCTAATTTTGGAATGACCTGACTTTTTTATGATTTTTTATTGGAAAAAACTAATTTATGTAAAAATAATACGAAGCGAATATTTTTGGAGATAAATTTATCTTCAAGCCATGTGTGATGCTCATAATAAAACACTGTATTTTTGAAGATGGTGAAATATGAAAGACTAGAGTAGGTTATATTCATTCCATGGAATATAATTACATGTCTTGAGTCCATCAAGATATTGTGTGTTGCACCAGACAATCCATGACTCTATAAAAAACTATGAAATGGCATTAAATATCATGTGAAAAGTTTACACGACATGGCATTTATTGAGACATGTTTTCCAAGAATATTCCACCGAGATTCTTAATGTCTAAAAATTGTGGGATTACACACTGTGTAACCCAATTACATGTTTTGATCATGGATTTGACCAGAAAAAAATTTGATTCATCCAAGGGATTTGACATAATTTTCTATGAATACACCGCTCGACCACTGCTTCAGGAGAGTTAGAGATCAGAGGAGGCCATGCGACATTTTATAGAAGAGACACACACATAGAGTGATGATACAGAGCCTAGATTTTCCATTTTTATTTACCACCATTATTCCATGGGAATATATTCTTGTCATTCAAATAATTTATATCATTATATAGTATTTATCTCAGTGTCAGTTGATGAGATTGTAGAAGGGATGTGTTTCTCAGGATTGACTTCATGTATTATTCATATTTATGATGGTTTCGAACATAGTTTATATATTCTAATACATCTTAAATTCAAATTACATTACAATTTATGTGTTTTATGGATTATTATTTCATTGAATCATTTAATTGATTTCATTTTTGTTTGACCATTATGCAATCTAGTTCAGTTATGTTTAAAGATAATTTTTGGTTACCTAGTTTTTTGTTTTCACCAAGTAGATGACCATTTAAAAGGTCAGATTGCATGATTAGGGTAGGGTACCCAGACTGAGGATCCATGTAGTCGTAATTCAAACAACAAAAATAAATACATATTTTCTCAATTAAATTCATGGTTCAAAATACTCAAAACTACTAAACCTAGCATACCACTCATCTCGATTCACAAGACAATATTTACTTCTTCTATTTCTTTCTGTACCTCAATCCAATCAAAAAAATACCATTCTGATTTCTTTAATTTATTTATAACATAAGATCCATCCGTATAGGATCGATAAACAAAATTTCTATATACTATATTTTTTAGTTTGGTTGTATGAGTTTTTGTTAATTATTTAATTTTTCTAGCCCTGTAGGATTTGAAAATTCTCTATGGGTTTTCATCTATGATAAAAATTGAATTTATATATAAGTTTTCATATAAGGATAATATTTCATATCAAATTATTTCATCTTTATAGTAATGGCCATACTTGATCCCTCATTGGATTCATGAGGGAAGGACTAGAGCACTCATTGGACACTATTCTGATTCATTAAATTAGTTGTGAATGAATATACCCACCATCAAATATGGGGTTAATCTAATAGTGGATTAATTACATGGAATTTTAGAATTAATTTTCCTTTTTTAAAAGTTTATAATTACTTGGATTCACACTATATATTTAATATTATTTCGTAGTATATATGTTGTAAGGGATTATTCTCCATGTAATCATGTCTAGTATAGAACAGGATTTACCCTGGACTTAATCCATTTACATGGATAAAAATATTTATAGTGTAATACCTTTGGTTTGGACCATTTATTACACTTATCCCCTTAGTTACATGATGCATGGATTTTTATGATGATATTTACTAACCTTATATTTTCCATGATTCATTGGTATCTCATTAGATCATATATTGTTATTATCATTATTAAAAAACCATGGTCACTAGTAGAAAATGTATTTCAATTGAACGATTGTTTAAATGAAAACATGCCCAAAGACATCTAGCATAGGCTAAGGCATGTATTATTTTCCATGTTTCTAATGAGGTACCAGAGCTCAACATTTTTTGTATTTGAATCTTATTTTACATTGATAAATCATCACACTATAAGATATTATATTCATAGACTAATATTTAATAAACATTGTTAGTGTTGTCCTACTAAGTATATCTCACACCTAATATAGGTAATGAATGGTAACATGAATTATAATATGATTAGGTTTTTCGGTAAGGGGAAGCATCTAGTTATGGATGCACGATTTCTTATATTGGAGAATGAGCATGGTAATATATGATTAATCAAGTTATCAATATTCATGGATATTTTTTCATATTTTATTATATTTTCTATATCATATTGTATCTACATGTTACATTTATAATAAATTCATTTTCTAGATAAATTACATCATATTTTATATATTACTAATTTTTTCATTTGAGATTATTGTTTTCTCAGATATTTGTACGTGTTTCATTTTCCTTAGTGATTATTATCAATTTTTAATATATTTAGAAATTTTTTATTACTATTATTGAAGATTTATTTTAATTGACATGTTGTTTAGGGTATGAAAGAATAGAGATCAAATTCATTTAAAATTTTATAAAGTGAATGTGTGTTGGTTTAGCTAACCCGTGTATTCGATAAAAGGTAACATTCCCATGAAGAGGTATTATCATTATGTATTTTGTTATTTTGGGGGCATAATATTACTATTTGGGGATGTACATGATTTTTTACATTAATTATGTTTTTTAGATAGTATACAATGGATAAGTATGGAATGTTTTGCTTCTTTATGGAACATTATAGTAACATATACATTTAAATTCCATGAATAATATATACCATATAAGTGAAAATTATTTTGTTCATTTGATGTTCTGTATGTGACTATTGAGTGTACCTTATTTTTTATATATTTTAATCCAATAAAATTTTTCTATAGGAAAAAAGATCAAATAATATGTTATTAAAGCATATGCACAAACTTAGGTCGTGTTTTCATTTAGAACATGAGGATAGATCTATAACTAACCAATTATTATATGTTTACGCCATGTTACTAAATTAATTCATGTTGAAATGATAGTAATTTATGATTAAATGGATACTGATTACAATTTATAAAGATATTACTAATATAATTTGTGATTTTTGATCCATATAGTTGACATATCCACATTGAATTGATATATTATGTGACTAAATGTAAATTTTTGGATGCAATTACATGGAATGATAATTGGGAGTTATAAAGAATATGAGATTAAAAATTTAGAATGGAAGTACATCTTACTAAATCCTTATTTTATATAAAAATATGTTGAATTATTAATAGAATATTATTTCATAAAAATAAAATGGTTGCTAGTAAATATGGAGAACATGTGTAAAAAAAGTATTCTTTTCTTCTTTAACATTAAATTTACTATTTATATATTGGAACCCCTTTAATTGATGAATTCTTACCATTATGAGACTATTTTCATCCATACTATAGAGGAACTAAGAGTTTATTTGTAGCAACAAATCATGTTTTTGGGGGATACAGGTCCATAGTTATTAGAGTCATGGTGGGATTCCATACTATTGATTTTTATATAATATTGAGTCACATCCAATGTGAGTAGTGATTCTTGTGACATACATGGTTTTGGAATCCAGTTAGCATTTTTCTGATTTTCTAAATTAGACTATTCTGCATTAGGGAATGACTTGAAGGGATTTTCAAGCCTGTTTCCAAGACCTTTTCTCCCCCAACATGTTTAGGACAGATCAAGCCTGAGAGTTATTTCAACTATAGTAGGACTTGATTTCCATGATGGATTATTCATATCAATTTTACGATCTTCATCATTTTTTACCGACCCTAGTTGGATATTACATTTCTTCGGCGAGGCACTTCATGCGTGGGCTTGGGTATGCTATCTAATCTCAAGATAATGTCTTTATTATTGCTACCATTTTATAGATTGATAATTATTCCCACATCACCGAACACAATATGAGGGAAGAAGAATGTCTAGTGGACAGTGGTGCAGTATGAACATAGAGTAGTGTTTCCACCACACATAGGAAACATAATCAAAAGAGTTCACAATAGCATAGTTCTAGACAAAGTATCTACAATTCTAGTTCAATAGTATGCCATCAGTGAGGAATGAAAATACTGGTGAAATATCATCCCAATTTAAATTCAATTAAATGAAGAGCCTATGTAATAATGGAATATAATAATATGTTTTATGCGATAGTCCCATCTATTTCCAATGATAGAGTATCCTTGGAAGATATACCTTCTAGAGCAGGATCAATAACTCCTTATCGGACCGGGATATAGAGAACCATTGTACTATCATTTTGAGGAGGAGGTTAGACCGTGGAAGCATGACTTTGGATTTTAATCATTAGTATAGAGGATCCTATAAATACATTCTATATATATCATAGCATATTGTATCAAGCTCGTTGCAAGAAGTACCGATGATCCCAAGGATCAAGGATGATGGACAACTATAGTGTGAGTATTATTCTAGTAGCCTCTAAATATGTATATACTTTAACTGATATAGTTTTCACATACTATTTTGTTTTCATAGCCATCATGTAATTTATTGAGAATAAAATTTAATATATCTAACGGGTGTTGACTTTAGATACTATATTTGGAGTATAGTTAGAGAGTGTAGACCAATGAAAGGATTTTCCTCATTATATTGGTGTTTATTGTTTCCTATGGAGCTTATTCCTCCTTGGGAAGATAATTTATGATATCATGAATGAGATTAATTGTACACTGCCCAATAATTATCACATTGAATATTATCATAGACGGGTGTCCTTCATGTCACTAGTGGGTGGTATTTATTGAAGGGTGAATGGAGTTTCTGTGAAGGTCAAGGTAGACCAGAGAATCATGTGTCAAGATGGGTGATAAACTATATCACTAGTATAACATGGATGATTAGAGGGTATGTTTGGAAAACTATCCCCTAGTGGTGGAAAATTTTATGGATGTCTTTATTGACAATATTTCTAGACTGACTACAGGGAGAGAGAGAGAAAGTGTTAAATTTATTATCAACCTCTTTCCAAGAGTAGATATGATATATATAAACTTATCAAGTCAACTGATACTCCTCATTCTGATATAAACATTCATGGGATGATACTAGGACACTCATAATTGATATGTTTATTCATGTTGATTCAAAATATCATCCCATGAATGTGTATGACATGCATTGTTTCTTGAGGATGGATTGTTATTACATGGATTTTCTACATGATTCCCCCTATAATTCTTCACCACTTAGGAAGCTAACCAAGACTGGTTTCATTCTTGTTTGGTCTAAAGAATCTATGGAATTTTTAGGGGATGATGGGAAGATGTACGTTATCCTTGATCTTGTTCCTAACAATTCTTTAAAGATGGTTCATAGTGTTTCTAGATGCATCATGCATCAGGATATGTGATGTTTTTCTATTGGGGGATCTCATTTTTGCATAAACGTATTAGTATTAGAGGCCTCATGTTCATAATTACCAAAATAAATGACCTCAATATGTTATCTCATATCCATGAATTGTATTTTTGGAGAAACAGTTTTCTGATAAAGGGATTCAAGGTGTATACAAGACACAAAAGCATAAAATATATCTTCATGTAGAATTAGATGGACCTTTGATAGTGGGGGTGGGTTGAATACCATATATCATTTTACATTGAGATAACTTATATGAATTGAAATTGTAATTTATTTCTAATGCTATTATATATAATACTCTAAAAAAATATTTTTATGAAGCTATTGATTAAATGATGTTGATGGATCTTCATTCTGAGAAGAATTTTTAGTATTGTGAATGTAGTGAGTGGGATTTTTGTATGGCCATGAATGTTTCCTCATAACCTCTCGATAAAGTGATGAGGAGGTAGTTATCATATTAAAAATTCGTGATCTTTGGGGGGAGTATTTCAAGTGCTGACCCACTACCATATGGGTCGATCAATGGTTGTGACATCCTAGATATACATGGGAGCTTCAAGGTTCCAACATATATGCGATAGTTATTAATGTGAGAATGAAAAGTTCTGTAATAGGATGTATACCTATAGATTTCCAAGATATATAGTGACATGATCCACTAGTATTAATGCCCTAGGATGAAACATAATTTTGTGGGTCTTATCACTAGGTGTTCCGCCTATCATCAGGAGAATGTGATGCACTAGGGTCTGAGTATCTTGTTACAACTATAATCGATATCGAATTGAAGTTGGATGATTTTGAGGTATTTTGTGACTAGTTTAACAACATCGTGTCATGGTATTAATTCAGAATGGGTAGTTGTCAATAGGATGGTGACTGTATCCCATATCCTTCATATATGAGAGACCATATTAGTGGATTCTTTATTGAGACTTTTTGTTCATGGTATTATATGCCTACACGAGGTCCCATGTAATATAATTTTTCATTGGAATTCTCATTTCACATTGATGTTTTGAAAAAGGTTGTAGAAATCATGGGGTATACATGCACTTCTGAATAAAACATAATCCCATATACTAACCACTAGTCAGATTGAAAAATATAGGTACTATAGTACTTTCAATGAGCATGATTCTAAAATTTCATAGGTTCTTGGGAGAAATATATACCTCTGAACACAGTCACCCATAATAATATCAATCAGGAGACTTGAAGTTTGGATTGTTATAGGGCCATATATGGTACGCTATTTTGGTAACCTCAATGTTATCTAGTGGAAGGGGACAAAGTTATAATTTGACATCTCCACATATAGGATAAATTAAAGCAGGTATAACTTATACGAATGTGTACAATTACTACTCGGTTAAATGAAAAATATGATATTGAACACCAACATTTACCACTGAAGTTCATGTTTTGGGATCATTATTTCTTTCATGTTAGACCTAGACAAGGAAATTGGTGAATATAAAGGTAATTGAATGTGACTTCTAGTTTTATTAGAAATTTCATTATATTGTAGAGATTATGTCTTGTATTTATCAAATAGCGTTACCTCAAAGGAACTGGTCCATGAACAACGTCTTCCACATATCATAGCTTCACATATATTTTTCTTACCCATCTCATAATTTTTATCAGGAGAACATGGAATAGGAGCGAAATCATTCTTTTATATATTTTCTCATTGGTATTATTAACAATGGAAAAAGGGTGTATGAGGTGGGTTTGTCGATCTAGTACATGTGTTATATCATCACGACCATGTAATGGATGAGACATGGGAGTGAGAGGCTGATGTACAAGCTCAGTAGATAAAGTTATTCTCATATTAATATTTACAACATAGTGAAGGGAAACTCAGGGATGAGTTTGGTCAAGGGGGATACAGTATGATCCAGGTTTTTATATGAGGTATATAACCTTTTCAAATCACGTATAATTATTATATTCTGATTTATAATGAATATTGAATGATGTTTCATAATTTTTGAGGTTTTCTAGGGTATGTTTGGAGACTAGAACCCTGATATTTGGAAGGAAAAGAGGTAAATAAAGTTAGTATATGATTTGAATCATAGTTCACATAATTTTACACCATGTGTGGTTCTATGTTGCATAATGGGGGGTTACACAGTTTCATGAAACCATTCATCCCAGGACACATAACTATAAAAATTCTCCAAGTACCATTGTAGATTTGTTTCATTGGATTCACATAGTTAGTCTAATTGGGTTCCTAACCCTGCAAGGGGTTCCTTGGGAAAGTTCATTCAACATGGTTGGTGCATGGTTGGTCCTACCATGTGGATAAACTACACAATCTATAAATGTGTGTGTGTAGGGGGGTATGATTTTTTCACCTTTTCATTATATCCCATACACCACTTTATATACCAGATTCCATGCACTACCTTCTCCTATAATTGAAGATTATCTCATTCCTAATGCTAGGATTTAAGGTATATCTTTCATTTGAGGTTGGAGTGATCCATTTCTATTCTCATTGGTTTTCGCTAACTATGATCTTGTATTCATTAGCTTCTTTTAATTGTTTTTCTCACCATCTTCTAATCTATTTAGGTGGAATATAATTTTCCCTATTTTTAGAGAATTTAACAATATCAATTTTCTCTCTCATTATATTCCAAATAAGAAGCAAATATTAATGATTTCTCTACTACATTATTAATTTAATTTTTCTATTACGTTTACCCGAATGTATATCTATTAATGAATTACTTTCATTGGACCACATGAAATTTTAACCATTTATTGGATCTAAAATTAATTTCCATTAAATTAAACTGACTAAAGTTTAATCTATATCCCCAAATAGACCAATTTACATTTTTGGAGGTTGATACCACAATAATAACAACCTACATAGGTTTTTTTTGTTATTCTTTACAATAACCAATTTTTTGACCACCTAGAACTCTGTTTGGGTTTTTTGACTTGAAAATTTCTATGGAAAATGATTACTTTTTATAAATGAATCTATATTTATTAAATGTAGTCCTTAAATTAGTTGGAAATTATCATACTACAGTTGAATTTTTATGGTGGCATGGCCCTCTTTAAACCATTTCCATTATAATGAGAAGGATATTTGAGTAATCCTATTTTAATTTTAATGGGAATTTATATTAAATGTTCTATATTGATTTATGAATGTATATGTAAATATACCTATAATGTTCATTTTCATATTGACCTTTTCTTATCATTATATGACTAGTTTGACTTGATCCTACAATAAAATCCCAAGGGTATGCCTTGAGAAATCAGAGGCCACCATTCTAATTCATTCAGCCAGTTGCTAAGTGAAATAACCTCATACTAAGTTGTAATTTTCCAATTAGTGGATTCTTGAAAAGGATCTGTAGGATCTCTTACCATCTATGAATAATTACAATTCCTAGTATATACTCCTAGAATTAATCATGATTTTTTAGTATATAGATGACCGTGAATTATTGTCCTTAGGATCATGTCCTTCATAGATTGGGATTTACCTTGGACTTGATCCATGGAATTGGATATAAATATTTACAATATAATCCATTTTGTGGCCCCTTGGATTACACTTATAACCTTATTTACAAGATTCATTATAGTGTAACATGATAGATTATGAGATTATATGGTTAATGATGATTGTTTATCCTTGGATCATATTTTATTGTTATCATCTCTACCTATCCATGGTCACCCATTTTATATTCCTTAAAAAATTGCTAAATATATAAATGAATACATTAATATTGACATATTTCATAGGATGAAGTAGGAGTGGTTATCCTTGTGTCATATAAGAAACCTAAAAATAACAAGTGATGTATTTATTTAATTTTTTAACTTGGATAAACCAACACACTTTTAATGATTATTTTCACATGCTGTATTTTAATAGATGATGTTAGTTCTAGACTTTTGATTTAATGTCAAAAACTATTTATATAGAAGATAGAACAATGGTATATTATATTATTTTATGTGTGGATAAGGGGCATATCCATGATTTGAAACATGATTTCTTATATTATTATTGAATCATTGTAACAAATTAATGAGATATTTCATAGGATGTTGGGATATTCTTTTGATCATTTTGACAATTTTGTAATTAATGGTTCATCTTCTTGCTACCATGTATATTGGTCCATTTTGTAGAGACATTACATCCTTTTTTTTTTGCGATAATGATTTCATCTTCGGATTTTATTTTTTCCCTCCCATGTTTATAAGTTTATCTAATTCTATATTCATCTTTATTGATTCTATAATTTATTTTTACATTATTTAAAACATTGTTTAACTCTGATTATGAGGGTATATTATCCCCATCATATCACTATATACCCTAACCACTAGTTGGATGCTTATAAAATATGAGTATACATGTTTAAGGCCATGTGGGAAACCGATTTTAAAACTATTACTAGGTGAGTTGGATCGAGATGTTGCAATATGAATGGTGGATCAATGAGACTATATTTATCAAAATAAAAATAGAAATATTATGGTCATTAACAAGTACCGTTTACCAAATATTGATGATATGTTTGATCAATTATGATAATTTCAGTATTTTTAAAATATTTTTCTTCAATATTAATTTCATTAATTTAGGGTAAAAATTAATGACATACAAAGGATAATTATTCAATCAAGGTATGGCCATAACGAATTAATGGTAATTCTATTTGTTATAACTAATTAAATTTATATATTCATTGATGTAATGAATAGTTAATATAAAGGCTACCTTGATCATTTTTTGGATGTATTTGTAGATAATTGTATTTTTATATTCAATCTCTAATGTGGTGATTGGGGATCACTTGAGGGTATTAATAAAGATACTAATGAATGGAAAGATGTATGAAATATTTACCATGTGTGAAATTTGGTTATAAGTGTTTTCATTTTTGTGTCATAAAATCTCTTCTGAGGGATTATAGGTGGAACCATCAATGATAGATATTGTGGGCCATTGCCTAGATAAATCAGTATGATTATGATCCATAATTCTCATCGATTGGAGTGATATTAATGTGACTTGGTAAATATTTCTAATAGATATCTTATCTAGTTAACATGTTATCCCATAAGGTAGAAATGATTATTTAGAATAAATAATTTTATGAAAATTTCAATGAACTAAAGAGATGGTTGGTTAGTGAACCAGTTCTCACACTAACCTATAGTGGAGAAGGGTTTGTGATGTAATGTGACACAAAAAAGAAATGGTTGGTATGTTTTAACATGAAAAAATTATATAGTTATAACTTTTGTATATTTTAAAATGATGATTAATGAATTAAATTCATAACACATGATATGAATTTAGAAATATTAATCATTTAATTAATAAGAGGGATGAATTTTCATTAAATAAAATGTTATGGAATATATTATAATAATAATTTTTAGAATAATATATTCACCCAAAAATAGTAGACAATGAACTAGATAGAATGGTTGGAGGTGATTTAAGGTTATGAAATATCAATATAATGCCACAGTGGGAAATTGATCTTGCTAGGTTACACATATATTTGAGAGGATTATGCAAGATTATAAATGATGAAGATAAATAATAAATCAATTATAGATATTAAGAAGATGGGATTTGAAATAATGAAATAATGGGTGAAATAATATATTTCTCTAATGAGTTATTAATCATCAATTAATGTAATAATTTATTTGGTTAAGAAGAAGGATGTAGAGATACACAATATAGTGATAAATGTTCCGAATAATAAAAATTATTATGCTAGAATGTTAAGGTTCAAAATACATGTATATGTATTATAAATAATATACTTGAAGAAGAAGTGTTTTGAAGAATATCATAAGTCATCATTCTATAAGGGGTAAATTAACTGGGTAAACACTACTTATAGTGGTTCAAACTAAAATTGTATTATTTAGTAACCTTAGTGGAATGTTATATGGTATGCACATATTCATTTTTATGGGGTGTATATAATGATCCTTTGATATATTATTCCATCCACAATTATAAATTAATTGTATTTAAATTTATAATTAGAATAATATTATCCATGGGTATTATATTTTAAATTTATTGAAGTGGTAAGAGTTTGCTATCTTAAATTGTCTTCTTTGGGATATTGTTTTTCTTTTATAGTCCTATATATTTATGTGGTTTGTCCAATTCCAGTTGTTTATGTTGTCTCATGAATATCCTTATTTTAATGGTTACACATGTCTCTATTTATATTATTCCTTAAATATGAATTATGAATAGAAATATTTCAAATCATTATGGGTTTTATGATAAAATTTAATAATTATCAAGGTGGTTAATGCCTAAATATAAATTAAGAAATTATAGGATCTATCTACCAAAAATGACATTTATATTACTCTCTATGGTATACAATTAAATATTACACGGTTTCCTTTAATTTCCCTCTCTTTACTCATGAAATACACTGAATTATTACTTTTATATAGAACCAAAATTCTATTTCCCTTGGTTCAAAAATCTATTCATCCATGACCATATTATGTGTAAAATATTTTCAAGAATGTTTTTTTTTTCAAAATACTATTTAAATTAATTTTTACCCATGTGATAATTTCTAAAAAAGGATTTTATTGAAAATTCTTGACATTCGTGAAACATGTAAAATTTATTTTTTTACAAAAAAAATGTGAAAAAATATTTGATTCAACCTGAAACCCTTGAAGGAAATTTCCCAATATCAGGTATTTTATTTACATTAAAGAATACCAGATAGGTTTACATGGGTTTTTTTCAAAGAAACTTTTTAAATTAATATTTTGGAAATATATATTTTAATCATGTTATTTTAAAATGAAAATGTTATTTTCCACTAGAAACATTCATGTGAATTTTTAAAATATTTTTTGAAATATAACAATATGCACTAATGTTTCAAATTCTTGATTGGGGATATAGATAAATTTTCCCATAATTATTCTTCATTAGGATTTTTCATTAATATTTATTATAATTGGTTTATGAGACCCATTATAATTTAATTGGATTATATAGTATAAATTTATTAGAGTTTTTATGATATTTTTTCATAAATTTTATTTTATTTTGATTAGGTGATGTGTTGTTTAATTAGAAACCGAGGATGGATGGTTTCATTATAAACCATTGAAGGTGGATACATTATAAACTAGTGATGGGTGGGTCTTTTTTTCCATGAATTGAATTTGGTAATGATGAAAGTGTTTAAAAACACATAGGATATAATAGAGTAATAAAATAATAATATATGATTGAGTTTACTAGATAGAGTTATCTTCTAAAGGAATATTGGAAATGACCAGGTCATAAATTCCATTATTGGACATTTTCCCAAGTGATAGTCTTGGGATGACCATTTTAAAAGTAATTTTTTTCATATGATTTTTAAATTCTATAAAAATTCATATTATAATGATATTTTTTAATGTCTAATTATTTATTATTAATTAATTTGAAACCTTGTGTATTATGAATTTTGAATGAAAAAGTTTTATTCCATTAAAAATGATTATAATTTATAATTTTAATGGAATTATTTTCTAATTTTATTATCAACTTATTATATCATTAGGATTATATAATTTTGATGTAATATCATTAATATTTAACTTCATTTTTTATCCTAAATGGGAATCTGATATCCCCCTCTTATATATTTTCTTAACATGTTGTATTAAGAATGGTTTTTAGTATATTATGTGGAAGAAAGTTTTCTGTTGTGATGAAAAATGTTGGAGATGATATAGATCATTTATTTTGTAGTTGTACATGAATCCATTCATGTAAAGACACCAAACCAATATGGTTCAATATTGTATCGTAATGTAATGTAATGATTATGCATGCATTAAAATTCCATATTTTTGTATGAAATCAATTGTGTTATGTAAATATCATTACAGTTATATGAATGTGGAAAATCCATCTCGATCCATATATATAAATGACATATCACCTAACTAACAACAATGGTGGGTGAAATTTTTTCCAGTGAAAAAAATTTCACGAGACCAAGGATGCTAATATAACATCACAACACATAGTCAGGATACTGATATGCCATATCTATATATATCAACTAGATTATTTGTCACGCACATGAAACACCATGAGTGGATGTGGAACAACCATTATCAACTCCTCATGTGTATGATATACCACATATATAAACTTATATGTGGATGATGCACCACTAGAATCCATGTACATGTGGATTATATAAAACCTAATATTATTATATTGACCAAACTATTTCATATATAATTATTAAATCACTATATATAATCATTGAAAAATTAGGTTCATACAAAGTGATTACATATGAAATATAAAAAATTATTTAATTTTTCTGTCATAGACCTCCTAAAATATAGAATAAAATTATTTATATATTATTTAGGTCTACAAAATGCTCAATGGAATCCAAAATGATATTTACAAAAAATTATAAAATGCTTGATATTTTTTAAGAAAGTCAATATCATATAATTCCTACAGTTTTTCATAGACTTTTAGAATATGATAAAATGAGGATATGAATTTGTGAAACCATTTTCATACTTTAGGGAATCTAGGAATATACAAAATCAAAGAGTATACCTTATGAGACTACATGGTGATCTCATAGACATTAGATCTAAGTATAAAATTAGAAAATAACCAATATATCCATTTGGACCCCTAACATATAAACCTTCAATCAAGATCAATAGACATACTTACCACATAATATTATACTCTTCTACATGGATGATTATTCCATGTATATATTTTAAGGTTATTCTTCATATAGAAATATGGATCTTCATTTTTTTAATTGGTAGGTAATTATGGAGAAGGGTATATTCCCCACTCTTGAAAACACAAAGAGATACATTTCCCATTTAGAGAGACTATTTATCTTTCATGGATTAATCATAAACTACATTCTAAGAAAAAAGAATAATGAAAAATTGTAAAACTACTTCTAAAACAATTTTTAATGATGCCTCTATGGATGGGACAATTTTTCAAGTCCTTCCCTAACGACTCATAAATGAGGATCATATGAAATGCTCTTCAAGGAGGATTCATTATGGGTCAAATCTATAGGGTCTCATATATGAATGTCATCGAAGATTTTATTTCAAGAGGTTCTACCCCTATGGAATTATTCACAACCCTTTTCTATGAGGTTCCTACAAAATAAAACTATATGAGGAACCAATATATGAGATCCTCCTCAAGGATAATATGTGTTTCACCTCTATCCCATGCCCAATTCCATCGATTCCTTACCAACATAACAAATTTCCCATATATATAATGTAGACTCATGGGGTTATCTTCATAGTCTTTCCAATGGTATTGACCCATAAATCATTTATTCTTTTATTAGTTCCTAAATTAACCAACCAAACTATGGGTTACTAGGAAATCATAGCATCTTATCTTCCACATAGGACATTGAATTGTTTTGGGATCACAAAATGACCATGAAGAAATAATTTTTCGATAATCAATGTCTCAAAATTACTTTTCCATCATGGAATCCTTTATAGTCTCAAAAGATACATTATTGATTCAATTTCATCGGTGAACACAGCTTTGAGCATGGAGTACCGTGATAATTATAAATTTTAACTTGTACTCCCAAAAAATAAGTACCTTAAAGATTTATAGTCGTGTATAAAATTGATAATTTGAGTCTTTATTTCCAAGACACTAGTTAATACTCATCCTGCTCCTGATGCCCATATTGGCTAAACCATATTAATATTTCTCCCCACATGGGAACTTGGTGGATTCCATTTTTATGTTAAATAATCCATGAATTGATGAATTCGGTCTTCCAATTACGTCTTAACCCCACATTTTGTATCCCATATCCTCTGAAAAAGTGCATTCTTTAAAAAATATATATATTGTCCTTTAATCTAATTTAGGCCCCATTTTTATTTCATAGGGAAATATTTCCTTTGACCCCCCTCATCGTGTAATTTTTCGTGTACAAAAAATAGGATGTAATCAAATATATATATATACATATATGGATAATCCATGAATAATCCCCATTTTATCATTTGGTTTGATTCTTTTCATGATATAAAAAACATAGTAAAATCATATATAGCATCATTACAATTTCCTTTTTTTTATTGACTTTATATTACATTTTATATTCCTATCACACAACTATAATCATTTTGAATAGTGCTGCATGGAATTTTTCTTTTAATAAGCATGATTTGACGATCATCCCTCCAATAACAAAACCCATATCCATAAAAATAATATTGTTGGTAAATTATATCAGAAAACTATTTATTAGTGGGAAATATCCCGTGTGAAAAGAATAATAATCTGACGATAATTTTTAAGTAACATACCACCATTGCATGGAATGATTAACCTAGTAGATAAATAAATATTTCTATAAACATCACATAATTGGTCATTAATGTATGAAATAAAATTATCCCCAATATACATTGTCACATGACCCTTAAGAGCATGATGTGCAATGTTATGTGGTAAAAAATTTCCAAAACTATTCCTTTACAAGTCTACATTCCCCATGAAAACTTTATGAATATGCCATATTCAAAAAAAATAGAACTGAAAGTGCTTCTCATAAATAACCCCCATGCATTCCATTTCTAGGAACTATTTATATTAACTCATGATTTTCAAACATCTATATTACATATTTGTAAATGAATATTAAACACGCACTATAAATAGACAAAAAATGTTTGTAATTATTTAAAATAATTGTATACTAGATACAAAATATTATTATTTAATGAAATATATTCAACATCTACACTAAATATCTCCCATTCAATACACTTCATATATGAACCCTACATAATAGTTTATTAATAACCTGTATAATGAAAATATTATAAAGGGTGATCATAAATTCCCCGTAATATTTAACCCAGGATTTAGTATTTTATGATCATAAGAATCCATAAGATAAGCCTAAGGGTATGAGATCATGAACATAACATATATTTTTTGTTTGTAGTATTTCATTGTTAATAAACCTGATTCATTTAATAAAAAATTATCATTTCAAATACATGAATCATAAGAGTGAGAAATCACCATAAATAAATCATGTACCATAGTTTTATGTCGTATATGCATGGAACCTGTAGAATAGTAGAAACAATTTTATATGTCAATGATAAATACTGAGGCTGTCAAATCGTAGTGAATTATGACTCCCTACTTAAATTCAATAATATAATGGTCATACATCATCTACAATGTACCATAGTGTACTAAGTATGTATAATTGAATCTTATAGTGTATCAAGCACATCATCATATATCCAATATTAGATCAGACACATTGAATTGTTTCCCATACTGGAACAAGAGCATGGTCATATTTCCCATAGGAGATAAATCACAGAATTATTTTTCCCATAATTATCTCATGAGATATAAATCACTACTTAATTAATTTTAGGGATATATATGTCCTACCGCAAAAAACCATACATTTTTTCAATTAAATCATATAAAATTTATCATTTTATAATATCACAACCCATTTAAATTACTCATGTTTCATAAACATTTGATCAATTCATCATCGATTAACCCATTATATAAAAAAATGGAATCATAATATTCTCATAATGATAATAATGAACATAATAGTTTATGAAAAAAGAATTATTATGGAATAATTGTATCATATCGTCAATAATAAAATGTTCATTAAAACATTCTTGAGGAACATCTCCTTTTCATTTGGGAATCACTTATTTAAAATATAAAAAAATATAAATATTAAAGAACATATTTTATTTTAATATAACCTTGAATACCTATAATGTATTCCTCAAATAGTTTTTTTTGTTGATGGAATAAAAAAATTTCCATGACATAAATGTAAAATTACAGTTTACTTTAATTTTTTAAAGTCAAAAATACCACATTAAGTAAATTATAAAAAGAATTTTTTTAATCCGTTATAAAAAAATTATATCATGTGTTAAATTTTCGTTAAATAATCACTATAGAATAGTTATCACACTAATTAATGTTTTTTCAAAACACCTGGATTTAGATGAAAAACAATTTTGATTAAAGAGGTGAATAATATAAATTTTTATTAAAACAATTTTTCTGACTAAATAATTAAAAAATATGGGAACATTATAGGGAAAATGTATAATATTAAAATAAAAATATTAAATGAATATCCACATATTTCTAGGTATGTATACCATATGATTTAATCATCATAAAAATAATCATAATAAATCCCAATAAATAATGGAATTGTAACAAAAAACATTTACCACATTTGTATCTTTTGATTTGTATCCCATGAAAGATATAAACATAGATTGAAATGTAAACACAATATTTTTTATAATAAAAATCATAAATTACAATCATGTGTAGTATATACATCCTATAAAATAATCAAGTGGTGAATATAACATGTCTCTCCTAGAAATAAAAGCTTGATGAAAATACCCTTTCACTATGGTAATATTTTGAATCAAAATCCCCTACTTAATATATAATAAGAATAAAGAATAAATAAAATGAAAAATTATATTCATGATATTACATGTCAATGGGGATGTATATAAACAAAACAATGAGCTTGGAATAGGCTATATGGATCCTTGAAAGAAAAAGTGAGATTAGAAATCCCTTATTTCAAGACATAACATTCTTTATACACATAAATAACTACAATATACTAAATATAGAATAAAAATAAATATATTCATGAACCTTAATCGTATATATAATACAATGAATTAATTACTTATGAACATTTAATTCATATTTTTCAATAATTCTTTGATAAAATCAATAATCATGTAATAACTAGTTCGTTATTCAGGTATGTTTTGTTTTTTCATTTTTAGTAATCCTAAATTGATAATGGTTATACTATATATAATGTTAAAAATGGTGTAAATATAAAATATATATAAATAAACAGTCACACATTATAAATTATTAACCCAATTTATCTCACATATGATTATGTGACACAAAAGTTAATCAATTTATAAAAAACAGTCACACATAATAAATTATTAACCCAATTTATCCTTCCATGGGATCTTGGGTAAAATTCATATATGATCTACATTTTATTCTATACTCTTTGAATATATAATAATATCATCAATAAAGACTACCAAAATATAAACATGGTAAAGTCTATAAATTGAATTTATTAAATCCTTTATTATATATTGAAAAATAATAACACCAAATGAAATCACAATATATTTATAGGGTTTATAAATGGTAAAAAAATGTTGTCTTAGGTAAATCCTATTTTCTCTCACTGAAATGAGGATATGCTTAATTAGGGTGAATCATGGAAAAGTATTGACCATTGATCACATGAACAAAAAATTCGTCTATACGAGGTAGATGATAATTTTTTTTGATTGTTGTTATTCTCAATTATAGTTAATCAATGAAGAGTCACATTGGTCTATATTTATTTTTTATTAAAGAACAATGCACCCCATGGTGACACACTAGGCCGAATGAATACCTTTTCAAGATTCACTTTGATTTTCTTCATCAATTCCTAAAAATAAATCAAGGTTATTCTCTATCGAGTATTTAATATAAGTGTATCACTAGGTATGAGAATTATAGTAATCTTACCTACATGATTTTTTTGTTTAATTGGTAACTCTTCCGAAAGAAAAGACATGAACAAACTCCCTCAAAATAGAAATATAATTTATGGGGATATTCTACCAAAACATCTAAGATGAAAAACTTCTTTTAAAAAGGAATCATGATCCATACAAAGGAATTTATATACATCATAATTCTATATCTATCATCACACTGGTAAATGATCCATTAATAGTCTTTAATATCAATTATAAATCCACCTCCTTGGTGATTGATGTGGGATTTATGTAGAAAAATCTCACATATGAACCATATAACATCAAATTAAACTAGCTAAGAAAAAATTAGGTGGCTCATTCCAATAAACCATAACTGGAGAAGAATCATTGAATTGAGATAAAACCATTATACTAATATAGGTATTCACTTATCAGTAAAAATTTAATCATTGATGATATATATTTATATTCACAATGAAGTTCCAGGTTATATGGTAATTCATATAAATAATACCAAATTTGATAATTCAATATTTTTGAAAACTAGTTAAAACAACAATGTCCTTTTCCTATATTCAATCACATAATAAAACCAAACATTTTAGCATGACCATCACTCATATTTAATCATAGTGATAAATCATGAAAAATCAACCATGAGATGTATTACTTATGACACATTAATTTCAATATTCAACACCTTATGTTAACATAGTTCATTCATATTAATTATCTATTAGAATATCTCATGATGTTTCACATAGAGTTTTTTATTTTAAAAAATGTATCACCGAGACTATAATCCTAGGTTTTCCATAATCCCCATTATCTTTCACCAAGTGACAATAGAGTAATAGCTCAGTGGACCCATTTTGGAGTTAATACCCCTTGGTAAAACTATTCGGGAGACACATCCATATGTAGTGTACATAAAGGGATGTAATTACATATAATCCACTCACTCTATCCTTAACCAAAATTCTATGACAAATTTATATGCTTTGAAATATCCTTAGACTTATCATTAACATTCTCACTAAATATTTATCATCATATTTCAAATTGATAAAAACAATTCATCAAATACCAATTGTTGAAAACCAATCTTTTCAAACATAAACATTTCATCCTTTTAGATATCTGTTATATACATTCCATAAATACATGAAAAAGGATCATAATGTTTTAATGTATTTGGAAACTTGATATATAATATTATTACTTCTTGTTAGATCTTAAATATCTTTATTAAATATCATCGCATTTAGCACAATTCACCGACATATCATGCATTTAGTTTCATAATAACCTAGGGAAAGGATGCATATAAATGGGTAAAATTATATTATTGTTGTAAGTAAATATGGGAGTTATCAATCAATGATAATAATGAAGAATAATATAATTACAAGGGTGTGATATTGTGAACATATGATACGAGGTTCATACTCAATCTGTCCAAGATCACAAACACGAGTCCTGGAATGAAATATTATTATTTAAAAGACATGGATCATAATGGTGAGAAATAATGATTAATAATCATATACCATATGATCTTATAATATAAGTGTGGAACCATCATTATTATTGATACCATTTCATAACTCAAGGTTAACTACTAATTCCATCAAATCATAGTGGATCAAGAATCAATATATATTTTCCATAACATAACAGATCAGGTCTCAAATATTATATCACATAGTAGATCAGGAACATTGACATGCTTCCCATATTTTATCATGAACATTGTCATGTATCCTATATTGAATCAATAAAATTTATGTGTTTCCAATTATCAATCATGAACAATAGCCTATTTCCCAGAATAGTTCAATAAGATAAGTTTGTTTCTTATTTTTGTCGAATAATATTGAAATCATCATTTAATGAATTTTATAGAGAAATGGGTCACACACGTTATATATTCTATATATTTTAATTACATAAAAGTATTAAACATTATTCATGTAATCAAATCATAACTAATGTCAAGATCCAAGGTTTCATAATCATTTCATAATATATTAACAAGTGGAAATATAAATGGGTTTTACAATGACATTCTCATCAAAATAACAAATATAATGAATCCGAATAATGAATAATAATGGTAACATTGGATCGTATCCAAATTAAAAATAATTATGACCCAAAGTTTTTTTCTTTCATTGATTGAAATTTAAAAAAAATATTCTTGAGGAAAATAACCTTTTCATTTTGATATAACTGTTCTAGAATCTCAAAATTTCAAAAAAAAAATTATATGAAACGTCTCATTTAAAGGACCATTCAAAAAAATAATGGAATATTAAAAGAACTGAGTCGTGAAGATTGTATAAAATTATGTATATTTTTTACTTGTAAAAAATGATTCCTTTCACATTTTTGGTAAAAAGTCATATCTACCTAACTTGGGAAATGAAAAGAATATTAATATTACATATATTATTAAAGAGGAAAATATGGGTGAATATTTCATTAAAAAAATATTCAAAAATATAAAAAATGTTTTATTTTTTTATAAAAATATAGACTTCTAAGAACATGTATTTTCGACTCAAGTGAGAAATAGTCTATTTTTTATAAAAATACATTTTTGTAATGTTTATCATGAATGTGAAGAATGAAAAATAAAAGCACATATTATCCATTAACATGGATAATTTAATATAAGAGTTTCTTGAAAGGTAATCCATATGAAATCATTCTCAGAAAGGCAGTTATAAACAATCCATATAATCATGGAGATTGTAACATAAATATTTTTCCACTTTAATAAATTCATATTCTTGAGAAGAATGAATAAAAGAACCGTAAATAAACAAGTAAATTCTCATAATATTGAGGATAATAATATTAATATATTTTCATGTCTAGTATATGCACCACAAGAATGAGTCAAGTGATGAATATTGAATGTGTCTAAAAAAATAAACGTTTTCCAAATATCTCATCCCACCTTGTTAATATTTTGAACCTTAAGACCAATTAAAGGATAAAATAAAATAAATAATTAAATATCATGAGAAAAATATTCATAATATAAATTAAAAAATGTGTAGTATATATTTAATACAAATGAAACATGTCATGAATATTCCACATGTATCCAATAAATAAGATAGAATAGATATCCCTTACTCTATGTCTCGATTGTTATCGTTTCTTTTAAAAATAACAAAAGGATAAATCTAGGATTGTTATTAATATATTAAATAACGATAATTATATATATCATATCATATATTATTTTATTATGATATTTTATTACCCATTTAATAACAATTCCTTGTTGGTATCACATTTTGGGTAATAACAGCTTCGATTTTCTTGTATTTGTTGGTTTGGTATTTTTATTATTACTAATTTGATCAATGATGAATAATATAAAAAAATTTAAACCATTATATAAGTATCATATATATCAATTATATATATTGTTATTTTAATACCTAATATCTATAAATAAAAATTGAATTAGACCATTCTTGGTGACGGTTGGTTGTACATACACATGAATATTGTTTCCATTTTCACAAAAAATGGAATGAAAGAAAGGAAGATATTAAATTAACACTAAATAATAATAATTATTTCATATATAACGTATATATTCATTAAATACATAACTATTACCATATATTACAAAAAATTAATTGAAAATGTATAACATTGCATCCTGGAGGTGGTTCACAACACTTATACTTTAACGATGTTTTTGTTTTTCAAACATATTCAAAGGTAAAATTTATTTTTTTAATAATATTATTATATAAGTATAGTTATTTAATAAATATAATATGAATATTTACATATTTATATATATTAGTGATATGTAGTTTTGGAAAATGAATTACATCAATTCGTTAGGTGGAACTCAATCATACACATGATCAACGGTTTCATTTCCCATTTGATGGAAGTGATGATGGATAATGGATAATAAATAAAAATAATAAAATATAAATATTAGGGTGATATATGTGTTATTATATAATTTTTAAATTGTTTTATAAGGATGCGTAATAATAAATATAAAAATGCATGGTTAATAGATATACCTCTTATTCAAAGATCATATATAGGTTTATACTATATGAATTCTTATGTTGGGTTCCGGATAAAAAGAAGGACTCTATAAACTATTTTGGGAAGTGATAGAAATATTTGGTCTTCTATTTGCAATATTAAATTAATTGGGATTGGAAGGAGGAGAGGAGAGGGGATTCTCTTTTATAAGTGAGGAATGAAACCCACTTGGAAACTACATAGAGATTTCCCAAAACAATCCATATTGATAAAGTTATTACAAAAAAAATAAAAAAATTGAGCATTATATTCGAATGTGGGATAGGATAATGTTTAAATATAGAGAGAAAATATAATATAGATATGTTATATTGGAAATCATAACCTTGTATTTTTGTTTAACCCTATGGTAATCCTTTTTAACCATAACCATATTAATTAATTTTTACTATTTATAATATTCATTATTAACAAAAATTAAGACTCCCTTATTATATAATAAATTCTTAAGATTAATAATAAGGGATATATTTTTTATTCCATTAGTAGAAGTGAATGATTTAAATTTCCCAAAGACGAGATCAAAAAAGAAGCTTTCAAAATAAAATGTTTTCAAAAATACAAAAAGTTTTCATTTAAAAATAAATATGAAATTTGGCACAAAACACTAATTTGGATTAATAAAAATATAATTGTGCTAATTTTACTTTTAAAAACATATTAAAATAATAATAACTTCAATTTTTTAATGAAATGTCACTTTTTCCTTAAACAGTTTTATTTTTTACTATTCATGGAAAATTTAATCTAATAAAAATTATCCCTAAAATTCCCCCCACGATAATATTTAGTTTTACATTTCAAAAAATGAAATTTATTTGCACAAATATATGATTTATAATTTTTAAAAATTACATTTTCAAATTTTTCACAAAAAAAAACATTTTTCTACAAAATAATATTTTGGAGCATATAAAGCCTTTACAAAAAAAATTATATACACGTTATTGATATGGTTTATATAATATAATTATATAAATTATTAAAATAACATTCATATTTATAAAAATATGATCAATATATAATATTTAATGAAAATTTTTAAGTGCTAATGTTATTAGTATACTATGGTTCCTTGAACATTGTGTTTCATGTAACATAAGCTATCAAAGAAATTTATTTTATTTTTAAAAAACATTTTATAATATATCAGGAAATTAAACCATTAACATAGTAGTACACAATATGATTCTAAAATTCATATATGTATCAAGGTCCATAGAATATTCAAAGTCACCATAATTATCCCTGACATATGACCCGAAATGGTACAATGTGTTGCAATCACTGAAACTGAACTACCATGGTTTGGGTTCCCATTATACGGGATTCATAAGTATATGATCTGTTTCGTGGAATAACAATTTTATAAGCACATACCATTTTTCGAGATGTTTATTATCATCAGACTACCCATTTGTTTGTTTTTTTTTCAAAATAGACTTCCTTAAAAAATTATTGACAGGTAACATATGAAACATGTTGTTTTTTTATGTCAATAGAGAAGAACTGATATATACAAAATGTCTCTTCAATGTAGAACCACTAATGTATACATATTTTAACATTGATTAATATTTTTAATAGTCACTATTGTGATGGTTATCAGTCGACTACTAGGATAGGGCAATGATTTACAAACATTTCTTAAATAATTAGGAGAGTTCTAGATAACAAAATAATTCCCCTATAAATATTAGGATGAGCCTACCAACAAGTCTTTTTTATTAATGTTCTTTGCATTGAATCCTATGTAATGTTTCCATGACTGAATAAATTTGGACAAAATTTCTATATTAACATAGAATAGAATAGGGATGTAAATTTTTTGGTAATAGAATTGTTAACCCAATGAGATTCCTTTTCCTATGAAAGTGATCCACTGATAATTATCATACATTTGATTTCATCATAATGGGTTATATTTTATGTTCATTGATAACCACTATGAATCCTTGATAATCCCTTAAGAACCCTAATCAATCAAAACCATTTAATCATTGAACAAACTATCATATTTGTACGTTATAGTAGAGACTACTAGCCACCATTAAACCTCCATGGTTACATTTAAATAAATGTGGCACCCCACACATTCCTCAACCACCATAAAGGGTGGGGAAACCTAAGAGAGATTATTCCCTCGAATAACATAGCACATTCATTAATGATTTGTAAATGTAATAGATAAGGAGTATCATGGTAATGTTATGATTCCCACTTTATAAGATGTTCAAGAGCACATACATGATATCAAACCTCATGGATTACCCCATCAAAAAGACTAGCGGCCATGTTAGTAGAACCTATCACACAACCTATGTGTTTTAGTAGAATGTCCCATGAACATGGAAAGTCCATCCTCCCATATATATGGGAAATATACTAAGGGTATGACCACATTCTTAATATTATACTAAAACTTCCTTGGAGGGTTTATACAAACCACCTTTACCATTAACATTTTATAAACTCATTCCATCAGGGACACTCGGATGAATCCATCCACTGGATCACTATTTTATTTACTTTTACTAGGTTCACATTAAGTTTCATTTATTGTGATAAAAACCCTAAAATATAGGCAATTCAACTGTATTCCAATTTCTACTAATCATTACTTCACACATGTGAAAGAATTTGATGATACAGAAAGCAGATATTCTATTAACAATCCTAAAATAACTCTAAATCATTATTTCAATTGATGAAGTATACCAAAAAATTGGGGTATTTTCTAATGAGAATTCCCATATTCATAATCCAACATATAAATATATTTTTATGGTTTTTATAGATAATGGAGGACTAGAGTAAGATCATATCCCCATTACAACTATATAATGTCACTAAATTATATCGAAGGAAATTAAAAGGGATGATCATATCCCTGATCATAACATACAATTATATTATCATATCCTATTATATATAATGTAGGACCACTATTAACATGTTGAAATAGATAGTAGGAATCAGTTGACACATAGCCCTTATCCCATCATCAGATCATCTCACTAGTATTCTTCATCATCTACAATTTATTTCAACCATATTACCACAACCATTAAAAACATAAAAATTACATCCCATTAGGGAATAAATAAATTTATGAGCCTCATATTTTTGTTTAAACAAGATTTTATTATCATGAATTGGCAGTCAAATCATGGATGACTCAAATTCACACCATTAATATATGATCTCAACAATATACTATGAAATTTTCTTTGTAAATCTACCAAAATCATGATATCACTATAATTGATCAATATAATATTATGGACATGACTATAATCAAGTTTTCATTCAAAAAAAACGTTGATATATTCTTGTTGTACACATATTCATGTAGGATAATATTCAATTCCTCTCTCATGAGGTTTGATGATAAATATTAATAGCGACTATTGATTAAAAATTATCACTTATCCTTCTAAATACACATATACTCATGGATAAAAAGCTTATTCCTTTTTCTGTTAAAAAAATTATCATCAACTTATGTTGTTGGGAGTGATGTCACCTATATGTTTTCATATGTGTTAGTTTTGTTTCCCTTCTTTTATATATCAGATTATGATTGGGGTTTTATAATATCCTCCAAGCCCCAATTATATAAATGTTTTCAAAAAGAAAAATATGGAAATAAAAATAAGCATCATATAACTTCCCTGATTAGTTATGACATTTCTAAATCCATACATCTTCTAATAATAGTAACACAAGAGTCCATTTATTCATCATCACTAGTATATAGTTGAAGAAACCATTAAGGACCTCTACAATGCATTAAAATAGTGATTCCCGAATTGTTTTTTCCTGATTCTATTTGTAATGGTCCTCTCCACATTCTAATGGTTATATGGTAAGAAGGCACTACCCCTTAAAATTCATCAAATATCAGTAATAAAGAATGTGCATCCCAATGTAATCAAAATATCACCCATGGATGTTCTCCACTATGAAGATCATTTATGAGTCCTACCTATAACCAATCATTATGATAAAAAAGATCACCTCCAATAAAATGGTGAATATCAATACAACCAATATGGTACTCCCTTTAGTTCACATTATAATGACTCTCCACAGACATGTATGTCTCATTTGTATGAAGTTTGTTCCAAGGTAAAACATTATTCTGGATTTATCCCATATGGAAAAAACATCATATGAAATGATCATTAACACACAGTTCCACATCATTTGATATATTTGTTTGAAAAATATTAATGTATGTTTTTGGAAGGTATTCACCATCTAAACCTCGCATGCACTACATGTTTTTTGATGTAGCTGATTATATTACAATAAATCCTAATTACAAAAAAATGATAGATAGAAATAAACCACTTTAGTCGGATTAAATAGAATAACAGCTTTCTTAAAATGAGGATGATACCTTGGTTATATGGGAGAAACTATCCTACAAAAATATATTATTCATTCGCATTCCCATGTCATCTTACCAATAAGAAACATTTGAGAAATTGAAATATTATTTCATAGATTATTTATAACTAAATCTCTGGATGAATCATAGAAATATGAAGATAAAATATTTTAAAAAAATTTAGGAAACCAAATACATCGTGAAAATTCAAGAACACCACCACAATATCTAATTAGAGAATTTGTATACTATATGTAATTACATATTGGGGGAAAACTTGGGGAACCACATTATTAATTACTTATTAGATTAAATAAATTTCCATAGGTATTCCTAGATTCTCCATTGAATGTGAAAATAAGTGGTTGTAGAGTACATAGAGTGATACATGTTATCACCCTTCATGGACAGCATAGTTCTCCGAAATAGGTAAAATGAAATGTTATCACATATGTTAATGTTTTAGTGTCATGTTCTAAATATTCTATCTAGTCATTGTAGTAAAATATAACTCTCTCCAGAACATAGAAATGATGCGCTTTCAAATATTATGGATCTGAAAGACTTACATATCCTATAGATTTGGATATCAAACTAAACTAACACATGAGGAATATTACACTGAAAACTATTGACAAAACCATAGTGAAAATAATATCATTCAATGATATTTTTCTATATACAACACATGTAATGAATTAAAAACAAAAAGTCTAAAAGTTTGTCTTAGGTTCCAACAATGTTTTGTTTTACTAGTATATCTATCCAATATGGGATGAGGAATTTTTGTAACATCAAATACATTTAGATTCATAAAATACCTAATGGATCATAGAAGGTATGGTTCCAGAGTGACTTAATCCCTATTCCACAAGGATGTGGGTATTATTTCACCCTCATCTATCATAGAAGAATTCTTCTCATGGATGGGGGGATCATTGAAAGAAAAAACAATCAATTTTTCATCCATTGGATAACCTATATTACTCATTCAGAAAATAATTATTGAATTTTATTAGATACTCCCATAGGATCTCTATATTCAAGTATCTTTTAGGGGACTACAGATAATGAAAATTAAATCATTACAAGGGATTAATGCAAAAAATTGATTAATAATTATGAACATTCAAGGGGGAATTTGATAAGGAAATTGATATTTGAGAAAATAGGAAAAAGTATTTCTAACCTTTGTATAAGATATGATGTATAAATCATGTTATGAATCCATGAATTTTATCAACTTCATTTCTATTGAAAACTCTGAGAAAGATACTGGAATAGAAAATCATCCTAAGGAATCAACTGAATGGAATATTATACCCATAAAAATAGTTGAAGAATATTTGAATATAGTATAAATAAAGATCATATATCTCTTTTAAATGGTAATTACCAAGTACTCAATTCACTTACAGAAAAGAAAAAGGCATGGGAATTACCACATTCCAACCATTATCTGTAGAATCTCAAACTATTAGTGCTAATGTGAGGTTATTCTAATATGAACTAAATATTGATAAATGGATGAAGATTAATGAACAGTTAATCAGTATAAATATTCTTTCCATGTATAATTCCGTAACTGAGTCTAATAATCCCTATCAAATGGATATCCAAATGGAATGAAATAACAATCTAAAATTTAAGAGTCTATAATTATAACTACATATAGGATAATGTGAACAATTTATCTAAACAATGTGATAGAAGATTATCAGAAACAGTATCCACTAGGTAAGAAGACGAAAAATTCATAGAGATATTCTGCAAGATTTATCTTACCATATATAACCTTATAGAATAAAAAATACAATTGAATCTCACTCTAACCCTTCCCTCCTCTAGAATTCTATCTCAAATATAAATCATACTAGAACTCCTTAACGTCACTAAGACCATAACTATTTAAACTGAATATTTCAATGGTCGACGTTCACCAGTAAAGCCAAAGAGAAATCTAAATATCATGTTTTTGGGTATAAATCCTCCATCAAAATTCATTTTTTCTCGATTCCAAATCATCTATGGAACTAGGGAACTAGAGTAGTATCACAAACATTAAAAATCTCAACATGGTCCCATGTTGGGAACACTTGAACACCATGAAATATGATAGATCAGGTGAATTATGTAGTCTCTAGAGGGATTAGTGTTTTTCAAATACTATTACAGACTATTTTGTTCTATTATAGATTGGGATTACCTCATTCAATAATTATTTTATCTATTAAACATAATTTTTTTAATAATAATGATTTATTATCTATAGAATTTCATGTACTAAATGCCTAGATATGGTCATATATTTCATTTCTATGTCTAAAAGAATGGATAATCCAATAAAAATATAACTACAAAAAAGTTATTAGATATTTATATTTGATATCAATGATGATTTTTAGACATCATTACATACTCAGATATACTATAATAGATTTTAAGATTTTGATACTATAGAATATAACCTGTAGGATACTTTTTGAAGGTTGGATCCAAATTCTCAACTCAAATTGTCATCCTACTATATGAAACATGGTATAATGAAGTATATATTTTTGAATCCCATAGAAAAAACACTATATGTTTCACCCAATATTATGTGGTATGGACTACAAGAAAGAATAAATAACAACATCTCCCTCATCAAGAGTAGATGAAGGATAAAAATCATTTACTATCAATAGAAGTGAATAATATTGTTTTTTTTATTCTGAAGTGACTTGTAACTAGTATAGATAATAAATATAATGAATAAATCTATGATTCATATATATGAGGGTAAATATCCAATTTATGTCATTTAAAATTAATTCCCTAATAACTTCCCCTTCTATCAGATACTGGGATATGATATATAAGATTTCTACAACTTGGAAGACCTCCTCAAAAATATGATCGACCATTGGAATGTAAAATAGGTAAATATACTAACATTGGTGAAATTTGTATCTTTAATACCACATGATGATAGAGGACAATGTATGTATTTATTAAGTAGAGTAACAAAAAAATTTGATGATTGGATAACCAATAAACAGTTATGTTCTGTAAATTCCATATACATAGATCAATAAAACCTATTCTTTATAACTCCCACTACTATTTAAATATCTAATATGGAATTTTTTTCATCTAAAACTTCCAATAGTGAATGAAGAAAAAATTAGAAGTTGAGTACATAAAGGGAAGAACCCTTACCAGCTCTTAGAAATGTTCATTTTATCTTCGACATATAAATTCATTCACAAGAATGATGGGTCTCATTCCTCCAAATTGAAAAATTGGAGACACCCTATGAGACAAAACAATCATCAAAAAATAAACCTAATATAGTATTATAAATATTATTCACATAAAAACCTGATTATATAATGAATTATAGGGAAATAACACTTATTTTCCACCCATAATAGATGTATTGGATGAAATATTAATTTAGGAAATGAATGTCAAGGAATAAAGGTTCAAATATTTTCCTAAATTTCCTGAAATTCTTCAAATGAGTGAACTAATATTTCATAATCTTGGATGAAATATCTAGAACATGATCAATGAGAGAATAAATGTACTAATGAATAATATAGTGTTTTTTCATATCATATAATTATTTTGTAGAGAAATATAATTTTTTTTATTTTCTACTCTGCAATGACATATGGGGATATTGACTCAGAATAACCTAGAAACAAAAAAATCATACCTATTTTAAATGAAAATTTATAACACAACATATCTTCCCCTAAGTATTGGTCAATGGGAGGTTCCAAATGAATACAATAAATATCTTGTGGTCCAAAAGAATGTAATCTTACAAAAAATAATTTTCCTATTCATGTTCTAAAAATTGGACTCACTTCAGCTCCTTAAAAAATTGGGAGTCACTCATTGATACCCTCATAATGAATCAATAATTTGAAGAGGTATATATTATTATATGGGTGTCTCATATGGATTCTAGATCCACTAAATGTTATACTGCTATCTCCCACATGGAAAAAATTGAAATAGTGATATAAAAGGACACATCAACCCTATTTACTTCCCTATAATGTTATAATAAATTGAGATATATCTTAATTTAATTGATACTAGATATATAATCATCCTCATAATAGTATTAACCACTAATCTAATTGAATACAATAAATCTTATTGGTCCATTACAACCTAATGATCTAAGGTTATGACAAAAAATGAGTAGAAATACCTCAAAAGAATCAACATTTTAACCCAGTTTTCACATATGATAATTAAATAAAATTTTATTGTTTTATATAAATACATATACATCATTTATCTATAAGGAAGGTTATTGTTTGATATGCACATGGAATTGGAATCATTATTTAACTAATGACATAGAAAGTCTTTTAATGGATAGGTTAGAGTACTATAAATTGATAATGCCCCCATTCGAGTCATGTCATTCCTATTAAATGGATGGAGGATTCAATATGGTGGGAAATAAGAATATTTTTTAGAACGCTATCATTATTATTACATCTATTGATCTTGAAATGAATCATTTTATTATGTTGAGTGAACTCTGCATGGAATATTAGTTTTTAATCATCTATAATGAAGCGACATGTAAATATTTTTATAGATAATAGTTTATGTGAATCCCATTTTAAATGTCAAAGAATTTTATCTCCTTCCTTTCATATGATGTTTAAGATAAGGTTCATATAGAGAATATAAAAAAATCATGGGAGAAAAATTTTAATCTATTCCCACAAATCAATCACCATCCTATGTGTCTCTAGTTCATGGATAATTTGGCCAACATTAAGACCACATAACCAATGATTTTTTATCAAATATAACTTAACCAGAGTAGGAGAAATAATGAATGCAATTGAGAAAATTTTCCATCATCATTATGATATATATTTCTTGAATCAATTAACAATATATGAAGGAGAGATGTTATCTTGGAAAATATAATAGAAATCATGATAATTATATCCATGAATCATCCCACAAATCATATGATAACAAAAATTTATTCTTCCTTTACTGATATTGAAAAAGTATAAAATATATAAGATTCTCCTTATAATGATTTTATTGTACCTATATCATCAATTTCAAATGATTCCTCCACACTATTTAACAAACATCCAAATTCTTCATTCATCTTCCTCTCTATAGGTTGATGTGTAAAAGGAGATGGGGAATATAATAGAGAATCCCCAACTGCAATATAGGAAATTATCTCAACCAATTTCAATGAACATTAGTTAGTTAATCTACGAATATATGAAGGTTTATTTCCTTTATTGATTATTCTATAAATTAATCTAAAGAAACATTATTTGTATATATTATTCCTAAAACCCCATTTAGATAATATTTTCTAGAACTACAATGAGACTCAAAAATTTGATCTAAATATTCCCCCATCACCCGGGTCTTCCAATTTTCTGTTGAGGTATTCTATAGGAAGCTAAGATAGTCCATAAAACTCATTCTATAAATGTGGAATTTTATGTTGAAAATATTATCAATGAAAATTTAATTTCAGAGGCAAAATACATATAATATATAACAAATATTTTTCATTTTAAAACATAGTATAGTAAAAAAATAGTTATTGGAACCAATTAACGGATCCCAGCTAACTGTATATGGGGGAGGATTATATTTTCTTAATCCCAAAGCTATTTAGGGATGAGATAACTCTCTTCTAAACCCTATCCTAATTAGATAGGTACTTTCAATATAAAAATATTGTGATACCTTCTTATGATAAAAGAGGATTTTGTTTCAGTTCATATTAAGAGGAATATTTCATTTGATTAATTCCCTTTGGATTATAGAATTCTACTTCCACATAAAAATATTCATGGAATTATATATTTAAATGTATGTAGGGGAAATAATAAATTTATGTGTTGATGATATGAGGTATAACTGCTATAAATTTTTTGATCATCTTATAGATATAGAAATAATATTAAAAAATATATTAATAAATCTTAAGAATGGGACCCTAAAATGGATTTGAGGGGAAAATAAGGGTGGGGACTAAGATAAGGGATTATTCAATTATTTTATAAAAAAGAAAAAGTCTTAAAAAGATATACACATCAAGATGAAAGATGGTTAATTTATTGGACACATGGAGGTGGCCAGAAATATCATGGAATGCCACTTTCAAAACCACCTTGCGGGTTTTCTCCTTCCAGGTGATACAAGGGGTTTGAGGGAAATAAGAGTGAAATTATGTAACAATATAACTACCTAGTTCACTAGAATTGATTATCATGAAATAGATTCTGTCCCTGATGAAATTAAATCAAGGAGTCTATGTAATACATTAACCCAAAAATCACTATAGGACCTGATGGCTCCCTAAAAACATTCTATGTGTTGGCATGGGATGTTATCAAAGTGTAGGCCATTGAATCAGTCCATTATTTATTTTCATGAGAAGCCATCACCATAGCATTAAATGTCTCCAAACAAGTTTGAATTCCAATATTAAAGGATCCAAAAACATGGATCCAATTCTGAATGATTTTCTTATTCGATATTCAATATAAAAGTTATACTGCCATCTTGAAAATTTTATTTATAGTGGGATTCCTTAGATTCTTTCTACATGATATCATGTATTTTGGAATTGAATGAACATACATGTGGTGATCAAGATCATGATTCAAATAGTTAATGATATCAATATAAAGGGTCATGGTTCTATCATAGTGATCAAGGTTAAAATAAAAAATTCATATGATCACATGGAATAATGTTTGTTTCTTATGAAAATAAAGAAATTTATTTTTAATTTATAGTCTAACCACCTACTATTTAGGTGTTGTTCTTATCTTATGATTTTAGTGTTTCTATTAGTGATATTATTTTGGTTCATTATGTTAGCTCGAGGTTTTCAATAAGGAGATCCTCATTCAAATAGAATATCTATTCCTTTATAGGAGGTTCTCTAGAGAAATCTTTATAAGAAATAGGAAAAAAATACATCTACTCTCTTAAAAAAGAAAATATATAGTAATGGTATCCCAATTGAGGTTCATGAATAATATTATATTATTAATTAATGGTTGAATAAGATCAATGGATCTTCATAATTGATTAATGGAATTATATATAGATGCTGGAGTTGCCAACATATAAATTATGAGAATATTAGTGTGTACCATCTCAATGTATGCTCGGCCCATTGTGGTGTGATCCCATAAAATAAACTTTTCATTCAAAGCATATTATTACCAATTTATTATTTAGGACTTCCAATCATTGATTAGAAGATAAAGAAATAATTATTTGAAAAGAAGGTGAGATGGATAATAGAACATATATTTGAATATAAAAACAAATTCTATTTGATCTGTGGAAGAATCACTCTAGAAAGTAGTGTTTAATTTCCTTTCCCTTGATTGTGTATTCTATTATCTTAACTCCGAAGGATATAATTATAAAATTTTAAAAATAACTGACTTATTAATTTTGAATTAAAATGGTGATGGGAAGGGACATTGTTCTTTAAGGAAGCGGTTGGAGAATCATATTGAGGAGGGTGATTAAATTGAGGAACTTTGCTAACTCTATAGAAGTTATACAAGTGAGATTTTCATGGGATATCATTGAAGGGAACACTATTTGGGAAATAATTATTCGAAGAAAATATGTGGTGGATTCAAGTGTATGGGTAGAATGCATACAAAAAATCTCAACCCTATCAAGGAGCATGGGAACACGTCATATCTGATTAGATAGAAAAGTATAGTGGGTTATCGGGCATTGTGATACTTGGTTTTTGAAATATAATAGGTATGGTTATATCCTTTTCATTCCAGGATGTCCCAATCTAGATATAATGTTAGAGAAGACAATTTTTCATCACAGAATCATTTCATCCAGGTAGGAGGAGGGAAAAATTACACTATGAAGGAACTGTTGTTGTTTATGTGCTAGATAGATGTGTGTTCATGGAGATGACATCAAGAGATTATAGATCTCTGGACCTTCTTGTACCATGATACCGTCCAATAGACATGAAATTTGTATAGAAAATCTTTAGTGAAAATTTATTCCAACAAATATAAATTTTCCCATATGGAATTTATGTAAAAATATAGTTCATATGGAAGGAAACATTCAAATTAAGGGAATCATCCTTCCTTCAATGTTCTCTTGTTGTAAGAATTATAGTTTTGAATCAATATTTAATATTTTCAATGAGAGTATATGGTATCTTTTTAAATTTGAGTAGGGTGAAAATAGGTTGGGATTTCGGGTGATGTTCGGTAAATTTCAATACATTAACATCAAATGGTTCCAAGGGTAGGATTATTGGGTTTTTGTATTCTAGTTACGTGGCATGGTGCTACACTTATTTTGTTTGGAAATATGGGGGATGAGAATTAAAGGTCATGATAGAAACAATTACTCCATTTATCTCCTTATGGTTCAAGTCTTCACTTTTATGACTGATTGTGGTCATTTAATCCATAGTGGTGAGGTTGTGACTATTGATATATATCTCATAGATAGAGGTTTAAACTCCCATGGCACTACCCATCCCATGAGGTGTATCAACTACAACCCCCCAAATTTATGCTAAAATCACAATTTTAACAGTTCATAAATTTAGGGTGACATGATAGGAGATGGAATGCATCTTTAATATATAGGGTCATTGGTAAGTGGGTTTAGTGATTTTTATGGACTAGGTAACTAAATTGTGGAAGAGACTAGATCCTACCAAATGATATTTCTTGTGAAATATTTGAAATATTTTTATTGAAACCATAAAGTGTTATTTGAATATTTTTTGTGAGTTTTATTTGGGAAAATGATATCATTCTATGATATTTTACATAATTTATGAGAATGTGAAAGTCATTCATGAGTACTGAAATGGAGGTCAATCATACATTGAGGAATGGAGACTTCTCTACTAAAAAACTAGATAAAAAAGTAATTTATGATGATAAACTTATTATTAATTATTGAATAAGTTCCCTACCCCATGATTATAATCCAATCGTTAGTGTGATGATTTGGGGATTCATTACTATAGAACTCATTGATCCTTTGGATGGCCATTTTTTTGGAATAATTAGTGATTTTTAGCAATTGATTGACTTAATCATCCTAACATTGATGTCATCCTTAAAAGGATAAATTTATCCCAGATATTCCATCTCCTCATATCATTAATGAGTCAAGGGGTCAAAATTTATGTCTCTATAACATCAGTTGATTCATATCCAGTTGTACCATAATTTTTATAGGCTTTATAAAATTAATGATGAAAGGGGTACCAATCAATGGTACAATAGTTTTTTGGTATCTTTCAATTTCATATGGTATTTTATCCTATTATAACATCCTAGTTAAATGAAGAATAAGAAATATTTCATATTTTTTAATATTATTGAATTAAATATTAATTTTACTTTAAAGGGGTTGCTATGTTCGATAGCGTACCTAATATGCAACAACGAGTTTCCTTGGAATCTTACATTGCACACTAATAATATAATATTATTATTTTTAATGATAGTTAACTCCAAGCCATTGTATTGGAGGAAATGAACAAAACTAACTATAATATAATTTTAAATTATTGTTAAATGTATTTAAATTATCCAATAAAAAGTTATAGGCTTAAAATGTGAAGGAATCTAATTTTAAGCATAATTTACATTAAAAGGCCGTTTTATCACCTTTTAATAGAGAACCATTTTTAAATCTGGTTTTGGTCACTATAATACATCCTATATGACCAAATAAAATCCTTCTTTAGAATGGGTACATCCCAATTTACTTTGTGTAAATTTTTGGAATTTTTCCGATAAAGTTCAATTTTTAATGAATAGTGAAAAATATTGTATTTTAATTCAATAGTGGCTTATAATCTAATTTATTTATATGGTTATATTATGATATTTAAGAGGTTTTAAATTGAAATTAAAATATATTTTTACCATTTAATCCAATTTTGGTCATTGGTATTAATTTCACTTTGAAATTGGAAATAAACAAGTATCAATCTTTTGATAGTTATTGTTTCTTAAAAAAACGCTATTTGTTTTGATAACAAAAATTAATTTTAAAATTAATTAATTCCACTTCTATGTTTTGAATTTATAAAAATAGACATCATTTTTTAATTCGGAATGTCAAATATATCTTAGGCTAATTTGTTGGTATTTTTCTGAAAAACATCAATTTTTGATGAATAGTGAATCCACTTAGTGGTATTTAAAAAACTGTCTTTTTCAATTAAATGAAAATTTACCACTTCTGTGAATTGAATTTCAAAAATCTGACACACATGGTTGTTATCAAGAAATAAATGTGGTTCATTAAGATGAAAATAAGTTTTAGTGAATAGTAACTTTTGACTTTTATTTACCGCGTTAAAAGGTAAATAAGGTAATTCAAGGTAAAAAGAATTTTATAATAATTCAAAATTACATTAACACATTTCCAAACCATATTTTTTGAGTAATTAACGACCATGAGCATATTTGGATCAATTTCGGGACCCCATTGAGCCACATGGGAGTGATAATCACAATTTCGATTAATTAATTTAATGTAAAGAAAAAATTGACATTAACAAAAATATTTTTGTAATTAATTTTGTATGGTTTTATATAAGTCTTATTTTCAACTATAAATATTCATTGGAAATCTAAAAATATTTAACATATTATGGAATTTTTTTTATAATTTTTAGTAATCAAATAAATTAAATTATTTATGAAACCGTAATGATGTAGTGTTTACCTCATTAATAAATCATTTAAATAAATGAGATTATAATGATTAAAATATTATCCAAAACCTGTCCAATTCCTATTGGATGATTTTATTTCGACCATGAGTAATCTTCTCTACTTCTTGAATGATTTTTGGACCATTATAAACCTAATATCAATATATAATAAAATAATATTTTCACAGATTCCTAAAGAGCCCTTCCTCTCCCATATAAAATGAGACCATTTCTATCCTTTTACTCACACATATCAAGCCATTTGGTTCGTCCAACCTCTACCATGTTTAGATCCCAACAACCCTATCCTCCACCTAGAATCCTTACCTTATACATAAGGCACTTCAAGAAGTCCTTTGGTTAAAACCCAAGGGAGTTACCCAAATTAAAGGTAATAGTTTCTCTTAAATTGTTTTCATTTATTTTACTTCTCCAACCCCTAAACTCTTTTTATTCCTTTATTTTGTAACAGAACCAGTATCCTCAATATAATAGGTTTTTTTTATGAGAATAATTAGAACGTAACTTACACACACCTCCATCTAATGGATGAAGAACATAATGTTTCTGTGGATGGAAAACTAACGCCTAACGAAATGATGATTGTTCAATTACATATTACCGCATCTCATGGTGGCCATTATGATGGAACTATATTTATATATGATATATATTATGTTTATTATTTCCTTAGGATTATTTACTTCCCAATTGTATCAAAATTTATGGCTTCTATAGTGGGTAAATATGATAATCTCATTTGAGGAAGTGCGGACTACCGCCCCCTCAAAGTGATGTGATTCGCTAATGACTTACGTGGGATGTATAAAAGATAGAGTTAATGATATTATATATGATATTATACTGAAATTATAATATAGATATGTATCATTATGTTTTAATTCCATTAAATTATGAAATATAAATGAAATTAGCGTTTATGCGTACGTACGACTTATCATCTCCATGAGCGGTGAATTTCATTTCTTACCTATAAATGTTATGTACCTTTATAAATACATGTATATCCTGGATATATATAATATATATGATATATAAATAATTAATATCATTCTCTATATAATGGAATATTGGCCACATGGAAAACTTGTAATATAATGTGTTCATTTTTTAATCAAGTACCAAATATTGACAAAACGAACATTATTAACTTAAGTGGTTACATAATGTTTATAACATGGTAATAAGTGATATAAAATGAATAATAAACATAAAAAAGGTTATTATTCAAGTAGAAATTAACTTTAGTTTATTATTCAGGAGATTAAAGAACGATCGAGTCAAGTCGGACACGAGGTAAGGGACTTCGTCTCAATCTTCTTTCATTGAGGCATATTTAGTTTTATACATGAATTTATTTTATATGGTGTATAAACCCCTTTGACGTTTCATTTCTTTCAAAGGGAATCTTTTTATACAAAGTGTTTTACTAAATAACAAAAATTAATGTTTCTTTTTATGTAAGCGGTGACAACATCCTTTCCACTATCGTGAGTATTATTTGATCTTTGGCTTTTTTACCAAGCCAAAATTTTTTTAAAAGGAAAAATAAATACCATATACTATTTCTATTTATTTTTTTATTGAAAATGATTTTGAGAATGGATTTATTATTTCAATATCTTGAAATGATATTTTGTTATTGCAATGTGGAAATGTTATCTTTCTTTTATGCTTATGTTATGTGTTACGATCATGTTATGGTTCTTGGGAATTATTTATGTATACGGGTGGTTCCAGGATAAACCTAGGGTGGGTGAGCCCGAGATAGCTCTCCAATGATTTGGGTAATGTGATGGAGGTAAACGTGAATGTTTCTCCTAAGAGACTTAGGTAATATACTATGATGGGTATTCTACGGTAACTCCCCATGTAGATGTGATAGATACAATGTAATTTTGACATGGATGCCACAAGTTACATTTATGTTTTATGATTTCTATGTGACTTTCATAATTCTTATGATTTCATGAGGTAAGTAATGAATTTCATGATTTGTATGTATTTGTGAACAAATGTTTTCCTTCATTGTTTTATAACCCTTACTGATCATTTTATGATCATCCCAAGTTTTGAAATGTTTTCATAGGACTTAAAGATGAATAGGACCGAGGATAGGATGAAGGAAAAGTCATGCTGTCAAAAACATGGATCTAGACATGAAACGTTTTTTTCAAGAGTTTTTATTTTATGAAAAAATAGAAATTGTGTAGAAATGTATACCATTAAATATTTTGAGATGTATTAGTTATTTCCTAATTCTATAAAACTCTAAACCTGAAAAGATCCATGAACTGTTGATGCCTAAACGTTTCCACTTAGGCAGATGGTCAACTTGTTTTTGTCAAGGAGGCTGGTTTGGGTACTTAGAAGAATAAACTGGGTGGCAGTGGCTCTACCTCTGGAAGGGACCCGCAAATTATGGATGAGAGCAGGGGTCTGGTCTTTATTCAGCCACCAGTTCCCCTATGTAACAGATTTGAAAGCCTGTCAGAGGATAATATGCTTTTGGATCTCATTGCACCAGGTGAGGGAGATGAGGTTGTCTTGGAGGAACCCAACCTATGCGAACTGTATCACTCGGCTAAAGAGGTATCAACTCTATATGGAGATGTGAGTTTTAAAAAGAAGAAGAGAAAGAAGGATTACTCCTCGCTTCCCCCTCATCTGGAGACCCGCTCTGCGAAGAAGGTACCAGTGTTATTTCCCAGTGCGGTGTTGGAGGATTCTCAAGTTTCAGTTAAGGGAAACACCAATGAAATGGGAAGACCTGCTGAAAAGGTAAAAAACATTAAGGAACCCATCCTCTTTTCTGAGGAGGACATGGTAGAAGAGTTTCTCTATGTTGACATTCCACAGGAAGAGGCTAACATGATGGGAAGAGCTGTTAGAGTGGAGGTCAACAACGAGCAGGCTAAGTGGATTGACAAACAAGATCTGATATTAATGAGAGGCTACAATGATCAGAAAATCAGCAAAGAAGAATATATCCGAACATGGGACAAAATGGAAGACCGTTTGGAAGATATTATTGGGGAAGATCCTGATTCTATGGTATGTCTAATGAAATGGAATCTTTATAGGGAGGTAAGCAGTAATAGGCTAAGGCTATGTTTTGGTAATTTTTACTTTTCTTATGAGGCTTCGCCACCGGTCTGATTTGGGAAGTGTAGTATGGACATTTTCGATGGGCTGGAGCAATCTGCCACCACTTTTGTAGGCCATTTGGGATATGGCTGATTTGGAGGGATGGCAACATCGGGAGGGACCAAGCTTGCATGGGATCGCTGAGTTTCCTGCATGGGGATGGTGGTTATTTTTGTGGCTTGAATGAGGTGATCCTATTTCTTTTATTCCTTTTCTGTTTGGTGTTGTTTGGGTGTTTTGTTGGACTCTTTGGTTTCTCACTTTTCCCATAAAAGTGTTTTCCTTAATAAAAAATAATTTTCAGTCATGTAGTATTTAAGGTCAGGTCCTTATACCTACACACACTATTTTTTAGTGCAATTGGTTGGAATAATTCCACTAATTATTTGTACGGAGACCGTTGAGAGATCACCTGGTTTCCTCCCATCCTAACATAATGATGTGTACTTGGGAACAAATTACATTATCAAAATACAGAAATGTTTTACAATTTTGTGTGATACTCTAATAACAATAATAAATTCCTTTCATTTATTTTTTCAATGTAAAATATATGTCACTACATGAAACAACACATAGTCAACCTATTATCTTATATTAATCTACCTAAATATAACCTTTTGCACCTAAATCTACTTATATTTCAGTCATGGGTGGTGCTTATCCTATAGGAATTTGATATCGGATCCATGTCCCAAAATAACATTCAAATGGAATCCATAGGAATATTTCCTCATAGAACACCCTACACTGAAAAGTGCACAAATAAATATAGATCTCATCGATGAAAACTTTATCTCTATTACTAAAACCTCCATACAATGAAGATATATTTCGATGGATTATTAGAAAAACTCATAAGAAGTAGAATAGAAAACCAAATTCTCATCTTGGTCAAATTTGGGTTTGTACCCATCATCTTATACAAATCAATCTATCCATATTATTTTATACTATTAGAACGACTCACTAATAATGAATTTGAAAACTAAGGTATCATTGTACGCTTGGAGAAAGACTTGTAGATATGTGTAAACCATATAAACCTAAAGTGTGATTCAAATTTAATAATTTTGAAAATTAATGGATAATTTTCCATATATAGAAGAAATTATTCCCCTTTCATGATTTTTTCTGAGTATTGAAGGTGTAATTCAACTCTAAAAAACAATATCTCATTATCCCACAATTCCCAAGACCTCATGTCAAACCAATGGAAAATACAACCCAAACCCTTGTATACCTAATGTAACACTCTAGGTTTTTATGAATTTTGTTTTAAAAAAATATTTAAATATATTTGAAAAAATTCATTACACATACCGTCAAGTTATTATTGTGCTACATGCAACACTGGGTAAGCTTTCATTACAATTTACATTGAGTTTTAACAAAACCATGATATATTATACAGTTATTAAAACATGACAGTTATAACAAATCCATTAAAGAATGATATTTGACTAGAAATTAAAATAAATTAAAAATTAATTACAATATTTTTATATGAAGGAAATATTTTGAATACAAATTTATTAGTTTTTTATAACGACTTTATATGTTTTGAAAATACTATTTTCTAAAAAATATTTATTTTTTAAATTCTGAAAACTACTAAAATTTACTTATTACACTTTTGGGAAAAAATTGATTAAAAATCAGTTTTTAAATCATGATGTCAAAATTATATTTGGTTTAATTATTTAAATTGTTTGAAAATGTTTTATTTTTGATGAATAATGAAATATGATGAATCTTAATTACAAAAATCCATTTCATTTAATTTAATAATGAATAAAAATTATATTTAAAATTGGAATTAAATTGTTAATAAAATAATTATACATCAATGAAACCAATTTAGGCCATAGTTATAAATATTATATTGAATTTATAAATTAAATCATTGTAAATTTTTTAAAATTACACTTTAAATTCTTATATTCTCTTTCCTTATACTACATTAATTTTTAATCCAATTTGAAGACTTATTTGAATGGAATTTTTAAAAAATGGATTTAATATAAATTAACAGAATAATTTATAATCTATTACATGGAAAATATATGCTTTGTCCAAAATTAATAGTAAATGTAGTAAAAATTATTGACCTCAATTAAGGTGAAAATGGTTCTATAGGTGGGGTACACTAACTCTTTATGGGTAAAAAATATCAAAAAACGTTTCCAAAATTAAGTTTTTATCCTTATTTATTCCTTATATCTTATTGGATCTACAATAGTCCATTTTGGATCCTTTTTTCATAATAATAATGTTTATAGCACTTTTTTCAAAAAAAATGACAAATTTGTTGGTCATCTCACATATGAAAGGCCACCCCAATCCTCTCATAAAAACACCATCAAAACAATTTGTTAGAGATAATACCTAAAAAAACTTGTAAAATTCCTCCATATTATCCCATAATTCTATCTTTGGATTGATATTAATCCATGAAAGGCTTTTGTGGAAAACGCATTGTGGATACCTGATGAAGATGTAACATTCATCAATGAGACATTTTGTTTTTTTTCTTCCTCCACCTCATTACAATATTATTATAAAATAATAATAAAATAAATCTATTATATTATATATATTGATATATTGTTCTGTTACAGTCAGAAACTACCACAATCTCCACTTGCATCAATTTTTTTATGAATTCATCATCCACGTTTACAATGGACTACAACCTCACAACCTGTTGTGATGCTTTTTTCTATTAAAAAATATCAAGAAAATACATAATGAAATATTCATTATTTATGTATGATATCTATTATATAATTATAATATAGGAATTATTTTATCACATGTACATTCAGTGTATCCTTTTTATATGATAATTTCACACATGTGTAAGATGTACTACCACATAGAAAAGTGAAGTGATTTGTTCACGGTTTCCATAAAATGTAAAATTGATTTATTTAATTAAAATACGTGATGAATAATAAATAATTATTTCTATAGTTATGATATATCATTCATGTTTATTTATTCCAATTTGATATCAAACAGGAAACAACATTCATGTGTACGTATGAAATACCATCTCTAGGAGTAATATATTTCATTTTCTGTCACTAAATTGTATGGGTCACTATCAATACATAAATACTGAATATATATTATATTTATATCATAGACAACATTTTGGATATTATTAAATCATAATCAAATTTAGATTATGAAAAATAAAAATATCAAAACATTAAAGGAAGACAATGTAGTTATTACCTGAAAAATAACTTTATCATGGAATTATTAATAAACCAGTAATAAAAATTCCTAATAAATTCATATATGTTCTGATATATATATAAATAAATTTTTTTCTATAAATGATGAATAATAATCATATATTTATTATATTATAGGTTTGAGTGTGTATGCTAGATGTAGTGACAAAAGGTTGATGTTTTTTCCCAATTTCCCTTCTTTGTGAAGTATGTAATGTTATACACCTATATTCATTGATGAATAGTTCATATAATGCCCATCCTTAAAAAATACGTAATCTTTGATTATATTAATAATTCACATTATAAATCTTTTCAGGTTTTTAGTTTTAGATAATTAGGTCATAATTATTACATTACATCCCAAATATTGCAAAGTAGACACTTCTACTCTCTATCCATTTTTTCCATAAAATAAAAACTCTTGAAAAAATAAACATGTATTGTTCCATATTTTAGGCTTCGTGACTTTCCCAATATCCCATCCTAGACCCTATTCATCTTTTTTCCAAAGAAAAACATTTCAAAAAAACATGGGATGGGCATAAAAAGTTCAGTAAGGATTATACAATAAACGAAGAAAACATTTGTCCATTAATACATACATTTTAATGAAATCATACTTTTCAATCATTAACATAACACACTAGATCATAATATTTATAAAAAACAAATGGAAATCATAAATCATAAAAGAAACTTGTGGCATCCATAACATACATATGTTGTAGCTTTCACAGCCACATAGGGGGTCACATTTGGAATACCCATGACAGTACATTCCCTAAATCTCTTAGGAGAAACATTAACAGTTACCTTTGTCACATTACCCAATTCATTGAAGAGAAATATCAGGCTCACCTGCACTAAGTTTATTGTGGAACTGAACAAATAAATAAAAAATTCCCATGGACCATAACATATTCATAACACATAAAAAAATAATGGATAGATATAATTTCGACATTTCAATCACAATACATAATTTCAAGATATTAAAATAATCAATCCATTCTCAAAACCATTTTCAATACTGAAATACGTAAAAAGAGTGTATGATATTTATATTCCATTTAAAAACACTATTTATTATCGAAGAATCCAAATATAAAATAATTATTGTGATGGGTAGAAAGGTAGTTGTCACCGCTTATGTTAAAAAGAAACATCCCTTTTTCTTTAAGTAAAACACTTCATTGAAAAATATTCCTTTGGAAAAAAATTTAAAACATTAAATAAATATATTTTGAAGTCAAAGTATCCCATTCCACTTTGAAATATTTATAGGAATTAAAATTTTAAAACATTAATTTTCATATAAATAAATCCTTAAAAACTTTTTCTACAACATGTACATTAATTATAAATATTTATAATATTTTATCATTAAAACATTTAAATAAATGTTTTAGTTATAGAGTCTGTTACCACTTGAGAAAATACATGAATTAAAATAATTAATGAATAGAATTTAGAAACAATATAATATAATGAGAATAATAGATTCATGATATAATATTTCCAAGGGAAATATATACACCTTAAAGGATAATATAGGTACAAAATATCAAGATATACCTTAATGAATGGAGATTGAGACGTATTCTGTAACTAAAATTGGTCAGCCTAACGGCGTCACATTAAAATTCAGAAAATGAGTAGATGAGAGAGAAAAGGGTCTCTCATCACATGGACATAAAATATACAACAATAAGTATATAGAAGAACATATCCTAACATTTATAAAGGAAATTAAAAGACATAACATAAAATAAGTCTTTTACTAAAATAGGAGGGTGAAAGGTTCCCTTACAAAGATCGTATCATTACATTAAGGATAAACCATTGAAATAATTATGTATGAAACATATAAATACACAAAATACATGTAGATATTATGTGTAAGATAATCATAGGTCATTAATACATACTCATAACATGACATAATCAATATGAAGAAGATTAACCCAATGAATAGAAATTGGGTTAAGATGTTCCCTTAACTCGTGTCCGACTTGTCTTATTTGATCCATGTTCTTACTGAATAATAAACATAAGTTAATTTATAATCTATTAATAACATTAATTTTATTATCCCTTTTATATCAATTATTACCATTCAAAATTAATTATCTAATTATTTGAGTTCATATCAGACATTTTGTCTATGTTCGGAATTTGAGTTAAAAATAAACATGTTATAATTACAATTTTCCATGTGGTCAAAAGTACATTATATTCATAATTATATTCATGATTTATATATAATATATATAATATATATCTATTATATATTTATTTATAATATTCCATAACAATTGGACATAAGAAATTAAGTGCACCGTTAATGGATACGGGAAGTCATAAGTACGCATGGACAGAACTTTCATTTATTTTTTCATTTTTAAATAAATTAAAACATAATGATAAATAGGTATATTTTAATTCCAATATAATATCATATTTTATATAAGTTACATAATTTCATTAACATCATATTTTATGAATTCCATGTATGGTATGAACGAGTCAAATTACTTTGAGTGGGTGGTAGTCTGCACTTCCTCAAATGAAATTTTTGTATTTATATAAAATTGAAAGCATAAAGGTATATTAGAAATGATATTTATAGAATCATATAAATAATTATATATATAAATATATCATATATAATTACAGTGCCATCATAATGTCCACTATGATTGGTGGTAGAAGAATATTGAGTAATCATCATTTCATGAGGTAGTAGTTCGCCATCCATTGAAATAGTATGTTTGTATCTATTAGATGGAGGTGTGTGTAAGTGTAGTTTGAATACATATCATAAAAAACCTAGTATATTGGAGATAATGGTATTTTTTTGTAAAAAATAATAATAATATCATAGGGAGGGAAGAAGTGAAATAAAATAAGAGAACTTGGGGGATGACATTACCTTTAAATCGGGTAACACCCTTTTGTTTGAACCGAAAAAAATTCTTGAAGTGATTTTTGCATAAGTTAATTATTATATAAGGAATATAGGGATCATTAGAGATTATTTCGGTAGATTTTGTGTGAGCCAAGGGGGTTGAGTGGTGTTATTAAGGGTAAGAGGTGATGGTTTTTTATAAGGGGAAGGAGGGGCTCTTTGAGAATGTTTGAAAATATTATTTTATTATATAAATATTTTATGTTTCTAAAGGTCCAAAACTTATTTAATTTGAAGATATGATGTATATAAGTTGAAATAAAATTATTCAATAATAATTGGATAGGTTATGTATAAATATTTATAATCCTTATATTTGTTATTTAACCCTTTGTTAACTTATTTATCTTTTATCATGTCATCTTATATATTCATACTATATGGTTAATATATTTACAATAAAATTCCAAGAGACCCAAAATGGTTCATTAATGACATTTGTAACATCATATATGTCATTAGGCTGAATCATATATTTTTGGGGCTATTCTATCATTTAATAAAATTTTGGTCAATTGAAACACTCTTTATGTCAATTTTAATACTATTCATATCACGACTTTTACAAAAAACCAAAAAAAATTGATTCTCCCAAAAAACCTAAATTAATTCAATGATAAAAATCCATAATAATCAATAAAATGATTGGATGGAATGAAAAATATCATAATAAATATATTTTTATATTTATAATATCATTTAATTGAATCCTTTATTAATTAAGAAATCACATCATCACCATTGTGTCATAATTTAATTTGTTTATTTAATGAATAAAAATTATAAATAAAACACAATGATGTAGGAAATAGTTGTATCATTCCAAATAATATTTATTTTAGAAGATATAACTTATATAACACCATATAATGTTTTTAGTAAAACGATTCATGTGTATGTTATTTTTGTCCTTACTTTAAATTAATTGATATTAAGGGTCATTATCACTCCCAAGTGGATCCATAAGTTCCCGAAATTTGCCCAAGGATTCCCATGTTGGGACACGTATCTTCAAATAGGTTTAGAACACGTCTACAGAAAATTTAATATTATTATAATATTATTTTTCACCCTAACTTATCATAGTTATCCTTTAACCATGGTAAATAAAATATTTACTGATGTAAATATTCATAATGTATAAAAATAAAAGTTACCTATTTATACAATATTTACCTCGTGATTTTAAAAATGAAATCCATTTTTCCAAATTCAAAACACAGAAGTGGCAGAAAATAATATAAGATTTATTCTCATTGTCAAAACAAAAATCATGTTTTTAATAAAATAAAAACTATCAAAAGATTTACCTATGTTTTTGTCCAAATTAAAAGTGAAATTACTTTTAATGACCAAAATTGGATTAAATGGTAAAAATATATTAAAAATAAATTTTAAAGACAATTAATATAATAACCTATCTATGTAAATAAATTAGATTAAAAGACAGTTTTGAAATAAAATGTAGTATTTTTCACTATACATTAAAAATGAACATCATCAGAAAAATAAGAAAATACCAACCAAAGTAAATTTTTATGTCCCAATTCTAATGAAGAATATAATTTTTTCAAATATAATATATAAAAGTGATAAAAACTATATTTAAAAAGAGTTCACCATCAAAAGGTGGTAAATCGACCTTTTAAATAATTTTAAAGTGTTTATGCTTAAAATTGGATTCATTCACGTTTTAAGCTTCTAAAATTTTTTGGATAAATGAAAAAACATTTAACAAACATGTATAGTCATATTGTAGTTAGTTTTGTTCATTCCTTCCATTCCAAAAACTATTAGTTAACTATCTTTTAATATAATAAAATTATCTTATTATCTTTATGTTTAATTCAACATTGTGTGTGACATAAGATTTCAAAGAAACCCATTGTTGTGTGTCGGGTACTCCAGAGAACATATCATGACCATTAATGTAAAATTAATATTTAATTAAAAAAATGTGAACAAAAATAAAAATGGCATATTCTTTATTTACCTAGGATGTTATATCCTTCCCCCCTTTTGGGAATTGCATCCACACAATTTTACAATTGGGTTAAAAACATCATTAAAAGTTCCACATCAGAAAATATTCAATAAAACTATCAATTTAAAATACAAAATGGAAGTAAAAATGGTCACATGAGATAACACATACTATGATTCATGTACGAAAACATGTACATCTAAGAGAAACTAACCATCATGTTCTTATGGATTGTGATAGAAAACATGATTAGGAGAAAGGTAACAATCTGAAAACAAGAAACATGTGATGGGTTAAACGGTCTTTGATTCCCCAGTAAGAAAATTTAACAGACAACATTTTTTTATTTAAGTTTCCTTTCATAATGTTGATAATTTTATTTATGAGATTGACTAAGATCATAAGGAAATATACTTACATTTCTAGTAGAGTTTTATCCTATAATATTTTTCTAGAAAAAACTCATCTTTTCTTCAAACGATGAGTATTCAAGATGTCTTGGTCACACCTTTTGAGATATTATCAACTTTTATAGAATCACATAATCCACAAAATAAGAACTATATATTTCTCTTTCTATAAGACATTAACCCAAACAAACAATGGTTATTACAAGATTCGATAACACACAAAAAGGATAATATTTTATAAAAAGAAATGAAACCCTTATTCTCCAAAATTCAACAAAACTTACCCTAAGTTCACTAAAGACTATTCAATACACAATTGTCCTCAAAATTATTTAAAATAATCCAAACTAATATTGAAACCCAAAGATAAAAAGAATTTAATCACATAGTCTTCCATAGTAAATCATAACAGTTATGTCCAAAAACATCGACTACTCTTAAAGTATCATACTGAAGTGTATTTAACCTAATCACATATTCTATATGATGGGTTAATCATTTACAAAGACAACTCAAATAACCAACTATCCATAATAAAACATATATTACACTAAAATAAAATTTCAACCATTACTCAACAAATGAGAACTAATAGTATTCTATTTTTCTTAAGAAAATAGTGTTCCCCAAAGAGAGAATGTCCTCCAAAATAACTTTACTCATTTAATAACCAAATCATTTTCCTATACTATGGATATCCATTTAATAAAACATAATATCCAAAATAAACATATTCTTGATCAATAAAATAATTTAACTAAAATGAATAAGTCCTAAAAACCAGGGACTTCATGTAGTCTAGTGATAGGCCAAAAATCCTAGTCAGATTTTGGTTGTGGGTTCGATTCACACAGCTTTGTCCGATGCGATTGGTTGTCACGGGGTCTATATGTTTTCCTATTTTTTAAACTCAAAAATAACCATAAAATGTTGTAACCTCAAAGGTTTTATTATACCTTTCATTTCCATCCCAATACATTACAACCTCAACATCTTATATATTGTCTTTTTTTCCACCTTCATATAACAAAATAAAACTATTTTGAAAATAAAGAACATCATACCTTAATTATAGTATCTATATGGTTTTATAATCATATTGTTCACTTGGGTATAAGGTCCACCCATTGAAATAATGATTTAGATATCCTTCTAGATCATTTGATTACATCATCCAAATACTCCTTGTATAACTTGGCTAATATGGGTGTTCGTAGAAAATGTTTTTTTGAAAAATAATCATGTATGACATATAATTTCAAAACACATATTAAAACATGATTTTTAAAAAATAGCCGGACATAGTTTTAGTAGAAACATTCAATAAATGGTCATTTTTAAATACCATAATTATATGGTGAGAGACAATATTGTAAAAGTAAATATAAATAGGTTGCGCAAGGGTATCCTTCTTTAACACCTTTTTCAAAATCATAATATGCTTGAAATTCTTGTGAGAGGGTAAAATATTCAAAAACACCTTGATAATATTTACCTTTCATGAAAATATGGGAATATTGTGAAAATATTATTTGATTAAATATATCCCATGATCCACTATGATATCATGGTATAGTAGAATTGTTTTATAACTCAAACAATTGCATTCAAGTGGGTAGTATGTTAGAAGAAGTTTCACAATCATCCGAACAGAACTTTGCAATAATTATTGCAAGCATGTCATTAGGAAAAGATAAGAATATTGTTTGATATCCTCCTCCTTTCATTGGTAACTGAATTTCCTTGATCTGATGAAGTTATAAAACTTGGATTTAACTAAAATAATAGAAATAGGGGACAAACATGTGTTTAACGAAAACTGATAATCCCTAAAGATGTATAAACTGACCTATGATACATATTATAAGGCCCCAGACATAAACAACACATAATCTTGAGTTAAGTTAATAATTCCCATTAGGTATCTTTTCAGGGTTAGGTTTTTAGAGAATAAAGCCACAACCATTACATTACATTTAAAATATTATAATGTATACACTTCTAATTAGTATCTATTTTTAAATAAAATATAAAATCATGAAATAAAGAGTCATGGATAGTTCTATATTTTAGAGAACATGACTTTTCCAGGATCCCATCCTTGACCCTATTTTTCTTTAAGTCATGAGAAAATCATTTCAAAAACAACTTGGTATGAGAAAAAAAAACACAGTAAGGATTATATAATATAGAAAGAAACCATTAGTCTATCAATAAATAAAATTCAATGAAATAATACTTTTTAATCATTAACATACCACACTAGATCCTATGATTTATAAATAACAAATGGAAATAATAAATCATTAAGGTAACTTGTGACATCCATAACATACATACGTTGTAGCTTTCACATCCACCTATGGAGTTACATTTGAAATACCCATCATTGTATATTCCCTAAATTTCTTAGGAGAAGCATTAATGTTTACTTCTGTCACATTACCCAATGCATTGGAGGGCTATCTCAGGCTCACCCTCACATGGTTTATCACAGAACTACCATTATACGTAAACAATGCCCAAGAACTATAAATTATTCATAACACATAAATCAAACATGAAGGAAAGACCAAATTTCGACATTTCAATCACAATATATCATTTCATGATACTGATAGTATCAATTCATTCTCAAAGCTATTTCCAATACCAAAATATGTAAAAATACTATATGGTATTAATATTCCATTTAAAAACACAAATTAATGTAGAGGAAGACAAATATCAAATGATGATCGCGGCAGGGAGAAAGGTCACTTTCACTGTATACATTAAAAATAAATATTCCCGTTTTCATTTGTAAAATTCTTCGTAGAAAAATATTTCTTTTGAAACCCATTTAAAACATTTAATAAATATATGTTTGAATAAATATATCCCAAAAAAAATTTAAAAATGTATAGGTATTATAATTTCAAAATATTAATTTCCATATAAATAAATCCTTAAAAACATTTTGAAAACATGGACATTAGTGAGAAATATTTATAATATTATATCATCAAAAAATTTAAATCAATGTTCTAGTTAGAGTCTCTTACCAATTGAGAGAATCAATGAATAAAAGGAATTATATAAAATAATTAAACAAAACTTATAATATCATGAAAATGAGGATATTCATGATATAATATGTAAAATTTCAGTATATACACCTTATAGAATAATAAATTTCCACAATTTCAAGATATGCCTCAACGAAAGAAGATTGAGACTTATTCCTTAACAAAAATTTGGCAGCCTAACATCGTCAAATTATTATTCAGAAAATGTGTTGATGAGAAATAAAAAGGTCTCTCATCACATGGAAATAAACTTTACTTAAATGAGGATAAATAATAACATATCCCAACATAGGAAACTGAAATTAAAAGACATAACATAAAAGAAGTCTTTAACTCAAAGAGGAGAGTGAAAGGTTCTCTTGCAATGATCGTATCATTACATTAATGATATTCCAATGAAATAATTATGTGTGAAAATATAAATACACCCAATATAAGTAGATATTAAGGGAAAAACAATCAGAGGTTATTCACACATATTCATAGCACGGCGTAATCAAGAAGTAGATGAATAACCCAATGAATGGAAATTTGGTTAGGAAGTTCCCTTACCTCATGTCCAACATGACTCATTTGATCTTTGTTCTTCCTGAATAATAAAAATAAGTTAATTCATACTTGATTCATACCATTTTTAAAGTTTATTATCCCTTTTATATCACCTATTTCCATTCAATAAAAATTTTCTAATTATTTGAGTTCATATCGGACATTTTGTCGATGTTATGAATTTTGTTAAAAAAGAAATTGTTATAATTACAATTTTACCATGTGGTAAAAAGTACACTATATCCAAAAACATATTCATGATTTAGATATCATATATATTATATATATCTATAATATATTTATTTATAATATTCTTTAACATTTGAATATATGAAATGAAATGCATCGTTCATAGAGATGGTAAGTCGTACGTACGCATGAACACTACTTTTATTTCCATTTTCATTTTTAATGAAATGAAAACATAATGATACATAATTATATTATAATTATATTATAATATCATATTTTATATACATTACTTATTTTTATTAACACCATCATTTATATGTTCCATGTATGGTATGAACGGGTCATATCACATTGAGGGGGCGGTAGTCCGCACTTCCCCAAATAAACTTATCGAATTTATATAACTTGAAAATCATAATGGTGTGTTCTAAATGAGAATAATAAAAGTATATAGATAAAATCATAAAAAAAAATATATCATATATAATTACATTTCCATCATAATTGCCTCCATGATAGGTGCTAGAGGAATATTGAACAATCATCATTTCGTGAGGTAGTAGTTCGTCGTCCACTAGAAACAGTATATTCGTATCCATTAGATGGAGGTTCGTGTAAGTGTAGTTCAAATTATTGTCATAGAAATATGCTAGTAAATTGAGTATAATAGTGTTGTTATGTAAACAAATAACAAGAATTTCATAGGTAGTGAATAAGTAAAATAAAAGAAGAGAACTTGAGGGAAGACATTACCTTTAAATCCTGTAACTCTCATTGGTTTGAACAAAAAGGAATTTTTAAAGTGGTTTATGGATATGGTAAACCTTTTAGTTGGAAGAGAGGGATATTTAGAGATTATTTGGGCATATTTTGGACGAGACAAGTGGGCTTGAGAGGTGTGAGTAAGGGTTAGAGGTGATGGATTTTTATAAGGGGGAAGAGGGGCTCTTTAAAAATGTTTGCAAATTTTTTTTATTATATAATGATTTTCTGTTTATAAAGGTCAAAAACTTATTTAATTTTATTATAAGGTGTATATAAGTCTAAATTAAATCATAAAACAAGAATTGGACTAGTTTTTTATATTTTTTAATCCTTATATAATTTATTTTACCCTTTATTAACTCATTTAACTTTTACCATTTCCTCTTATATATTCATACTATACGGGGAATATTATAAGGCCCCAGCCTTAAACCTTACTTAATATTGAGTTATTACAAGATTACACTTTGAGGATCTTTTTGGGTTTATATTTTTAGAAAATTAGATCATAAAACTTGCATTAAATTCCACATTTAAACAAAGTGGTTACATAAAGATATTATTCATTTTTTCCCATCAACAGAACATATTTAAAATAAAACATGGATTCTTTCTTGAAACATCCTTGACACTATCATCATATCATGTACCTTTCCCTTGACCTGTGAAAAACATTTCAAAAAAACTTGGGATGAGCATAAAAAGCTCAGTATGGGTTATAAAAATATGGAAAGGATACATGAGTTCATATATACATAATAATGAAATCATACATTACCCATAAAACATTATCACTTTAACATACCTCATCAAATCATGAATAAATCATAGAAATCATAAGACATAAAGGTAACTTGAGGCATTCATAACATTCTTACGTAGGGAGTAACCCTCTTGGTTACATTTGGAATACCCATCACAGTATATTCCCAAAATCTCTTCGAAGAAACCTTAACGTTTCACTCCTTCAAGTTACCCAATGAATTAGAGAGCTATATCGGGCTCCCCCGCCCTTAGTTTATCACGGAACCACCTGTCTTCATAATAATTCCCAAGAACCTCAACATAATCGTATCACATAAAACATGCATATAGGAAACATAACATTTCCACCTTTCAATCACAAGATATCAATACAACACATTGATATAAAAACATTATGAAAACCATTTTCAATACCAAAATAAAAGAAAAGTAAAACATGGTATTTATTTTTCTTAAAAAGGTATGGCTTGTAGAGGAAGCCGAAACTCAAATTATGGTCACAGTGGCGGAGAAGTCGTTGTCGCCGCATACGTATGACAAAAACATTCCCTTTTGTCGTTTAGTAAAATGATTCGTATAAAAAAGATTCCTTTTGGATAAACTTAAAATTCAAAGGGGTTTATACACCATATTAAATAAGGTTTTGTATAAAACAAAATATGCCTCAATGAAAGGAGATTGAGACGAAGTCCCATACCTCGGGTCCGACTTGACTCGGTCGTTCTTTAATCTCCTGAATAATAAACATGAGTTAATTTCTACTTGTTTAAGAACCTTTTTCATGTTCATTATTCCTTTTATATCAGTTATTTCCATGTCATGAACACTATTTAATTATTTTAGTTAATAACGGTCGTTTTGACGATCATTAGTACTTGAGTAAAAAATAAACCCTTTATAATTACAATTTGTTCATGTATAAATTATATCCAGAATTATAATCATGATGTATATATAATATATATCATATATATCCAGTAGATACATTCATTTATAATATTACATAATCATTTAGAGGTAAGAAATAAAATGCACCGTTCATGGAGACGGTAAGCCGTACGTACGCATGAACGCTCCTTTCATTTCTATTTCGTATTTTATAGAATGGAATCATAATGATATAAAGGTATATTATAATTCCAGTGTAATATCATATATAATATCATAACTCCATCCTTTATACGTCCCACATATTTTATTAACGAATCAAATCACTTTGAGGGTGCGGTAGTCCGCACTTCCTTAAATTAAGATATCGCGTTTACCCATAATGGAAACCATAAAGGTATGCCCAAAATGAAAAATACAGAATCTTATGTAAAACATAAAAATATTATATATAATATATTAATATAGTTTCTTCTTAATGGCCACCTTTGAAGGTGTTAAAATAATGTTGAACAATCATCGTTTGGGGAGGCAGAAATTCGCCATCCACGAAAACAGTATGTTCTTTAACCATTAGATGTAGGTGTGTGTAAGTGTAGCTCGAATCCTTCTTATAACAACATCATATAATTTTTATGATACTATATTTGTTACAAAATAAATGAATAAAAAGAGTCTACAGGGTTGGAGAAGCAAAATAAAACAAAAGGACTCAAGTGAAGACATTACCTTAAAATCGGGTAACTCCCTTTGGTTTGAGCTCAAAGGCTTCCTTTGGAATACTTCTGCCCAAAGTGAGGATTCAAGGAGTAAGAGATGGAATTGGAGAGACAAAATGGGCAGGTTTTGTCCGATCCAAAGTCTATGGAAGTGTGTTTAAGGAGGTAGAGGTGGGGGCCTTTTATAAGAGGAGAGGAGGGGCACTCTTGGAAAGTAAAGAAATGTTACAATATTTTAAAATGAGTTTCGGATTCAAAAGGTCCGACATTGATATTATTCAAGGGTAAGGTGATAAGGGTTCGAAATCCACCCATCCAATATGTTTTGGACAAGTGTAGGTCATATATTTTACATTATCTTTTCATTTTATTTAAATCCATTATTAATGAGGTAATCGCTGCATCATCATGATGTCATAAATAATTTAATTTATATAAAGTCTAAAAATTATTAAAAAAAATACTATGACATAGGAAATCTTTTTATATTTCCAATTAATATTTATAATCAAAACTCTGACTTGTATAACCCTATGTAAAAATTGTTTTAGTAAAATAACTCATGTTTGTTTCATTTTTACTTTAACATTAAATAAAAAGATATTAATGTCATTTTCCTACCAAAGTGGCTCCATGGGGTCCCCAAGTTGACCCATGTATTTTATTGGTCGTCCATGACACATACAATGAGGGTAGAACATGTGTCAAGATCATCTCATATTATTAAAATATTATTTTTACCTTAAATTACACTAATTACCTCTAATCGAGATTAAAAACATAAAAGTTACTATTCACCAAGAATTTATTTTAATATCATTGAACCACATTTTACTTCTTAATGACAACCATGTATGTCGGATTTTTGAAAATCAAATCACAGAAGTGGAAAAGTTTCATTTAAATGAAAAATCAGTTTCTTTAACTACCACTTAGTGGTTTCACTATTCATCAAAAATTGATGTTTTTCAGAGAAATACCAAAACTTCACCCTAAGCTATATTTGATATTCAGAATTCAAAAATGATGTCTATTTTACAAAATTCAAATCATATAAGCTACATTAATTAATTTAATAATTAATTCTCGTTGTCATGACAAATAGCGTGTTTTTATGAAACAATAAGTATCAAAAGATTGACACCAGTTTAAGTCCAATTTCAAAGTGAAATTGATTCCAATGACCACCATTGGATTTAATGGTAAAAATATATTGTAATTTCACTTCAAAACCAATTAAAAAGATAATCTAATCATATAAATAAATTAGATTAAAAAGAGGTTTTGAATTAAAATACCACATTTTCACTATTCATTAAAAAATGAAATTTATCGGAAAAATACCAAAAAGTCACAAAAAGTAAATTTTGATGTCCCAATCATAAAGAATAAGTTTATTTTGAAAAACATAGCTTATAAAATTGTCAAAAGATAGATTTAAAAATGGTTTTCCATCAAAAGGCAGTAAAACAATCTTTTAAAAATATTAGTGTATTTCATGCTTAAGATGTGATTTATTTTCATTTTAAGCCTCTAAAACACTATCTAATTCATTAATAGACATAGATAAAAATATCTATTATTCGTTACTTACTTGGGATGTTACATCCTTCCACCATTTAGAAAATTGTGTCCCAGCAATTTATTTACTTATCGAATAAGTGGGGGTATTTATCCCTCATCGCATTTTCAGATTCCCATCTTGCCTCTTCCATCATGTGGTTTTTCCACAAAACCATTACCTGATTAATCACCTTATTCCTTAACACTTTCTCCCTGTTGTTAAGAATTTGGACCGGTTGTTCCTCATAAGATAGGTTCTCTTCCAACTAAAATACCTCTGGACTCAAAACTTGAGTTGGATCTGGCATATACATTCTCAACATCGAAACATGAAAAACATTGTGTACCTGAGATAAAATCAGAGGTAAAGCCACTCGGTAATAAACTTATCCAACTCTCTCCATAATTTCATATGGTCCAATGAACCTAGGACCCAGCTTTCCTTTCATACCAAATCGCATCACACTTTTCCATGGTGCGACTTTGAGAAAAACATGATCACCTAACTCAAAAGATAGATCCTTCCTCCTGTTGTCCGCATAACTCTTCTGCCTGCTCTGAGCTGTTCTCATGTGTTTCTGTATCAGCTGAACTTTTTCTGCCAACTCTTCTACCAATTCTGGTCCCATCAACTTCCTTTCACCCACTTCATCCCAAAAAGCTGGAGTTCAACACCACTTCCCATATAACGCCTCAAATGGTGCCATCTGTATACTAGAAAGAAAATTGTTATTATAAGAAAATTCAACCAAAGAAAGATGTTGGTCCCAACTTCCCTGATAATCCATCGAACAAGCTCATAGCATATCCTCCAAGGTCTGAATTTTTCGTTCTGACTGTCCATCTGACTGAGGATGAAAAGTTGTACTAAAATTTAATTCAGTACCCAACGACTACTGAAGGCCCTTCCAAAAGTTAGAAGTAATCTTGGGATCACGATCAGATACAATGGAGAGAGTAACTCCATGTAACCTGGCTATCTCTTTAAGATACAAATGGGAAAGTTGATCTAGAGATAAAGTATCTCGTATAGCAAGGAAATGAGCAGATTTAGTCAAGAAATCAACAACAACCCATATTGCATTATTACCTCGAGATGTCTTCGGTAATCCCACAACAAATTTCATGGATATATTCTCCAATTTTCACTCTGGCACTGGTAAAGGTTGAAGCATCCCTTTCGGTAACTGCCGCTCTACTTTAACCTGTTGACAAGTCAAACACTTCATAGTAAAATCATAAATATCTCTTTTCATTCCGTCCCACCAGTAATACCCCCGAAGATCTCTATACATCTTAGTACTGCCAGGATGAACAGAAAATGGAGAACTATGAGCTTCACATAACAACTCTATCTTCAATTGTGAATCAAAATTCACACACAATCTCTTCCCAAATATCAAAACACAATCATTATCAATGTTGAATTCAGGCAACTTACCTTTCTGAACCAGCTCTACCTTTTTCTGCAACTCACTGTCTTGCTTCTGTGCTTTCTTGATTCTGTCTGATAGAGATGATGTCACTGATACCTGAAACAAAACATAAGAACTTCTTGCTCCAACAACTTCTATGCCAAAGTTCATCAAATCTTTAACCAAAGGATCCTGTTCCAAACGCAACATTGTTAATGAAGAATTACTTTTTCGACTCAAAGCCTCAGCCACTTTATTTGCTTTTCCCAGATGGTAACGAATTGTACAATCATAATCCTTGATTAATCCTAGCCATCTCCTTTGTCTCATGTTCAATTCTTTCTGAGTGAATATATACTTTAAACTTTTGTGATCGGTATATATTTCACACTTTACTCTATAAAAATGATGCCCCCAAATTTTTAAAGAGAAAACAACAGCAGCTAATTCCAAATCATGTGTAGGGTAATTTACCTCATGAGTTTTCAACTGTCGTGAAGCATAAGCAATTACCTGATCATTCTGTATTAGGATACAATAAATTCCTTTCAATGAAGCACCATTGTTGATAACAAACTCACCATTCCTGGAAGGTAGTGCCAAAACTATAGCATTCGCCAATCTTCTTTTCAACTCTTGAAAACAATCATCACATTGTTTTGTCTAGATAAACTTAACACCCTTCCGAGTTAGCTTAGTCATTGGACTAGATAACCATGAAACATTTCTAACAAACCTTCGTTAATAGCCTGCCAAAACAAGGAAACTACAAATATCTGTTACATTTTTGGGTCTTGGCCGTTCTTCAACAACCTTTGTTTTTACAGGATCAACAATTATCCCATCTTTAGAAACAATGTGAACAAGGAAAGAAATTTGTTGCAACCAAAACTCACACTTTCTTAATTTTCAATACAATTTATTTTCTTTTAAGGTTCGAAAAATAACCCTTAAATGTCTTTCATGCTCCTCTTTACTTTTAAAAAACACCAAAATATCATCAATGAAAACCACCACAAACTTATACAAGAACTCATGGAAAATTCTATTCATTAAGTCCATGAATACAGCAGGTGCATTGGTTAGCCCAAAAGGCATTACTACAAATTCATAATGTCCATATCTTGTACTAAATGTAGTCTTCAGAACATCTGCTTCCTTTACCTTCAGCTGATGGTACCCCGATCTCAAGTCAATCTTTGAAAAAAAAACTGAGCACCCTGGAGATGATCAAATAAATCATCGATATGAGGAAAATGATATTTGTTCTTAACAGTGATGTTATTCAAGGCTCTATAATCAATGCAAAGTCTCATAGAACCATCTTTATTTTTAAAAAATAAAACAGGAGCACCCCATGGTGACGTTCTAGGTCGAATGTAACCTTTCTCTAATAAATCTTGCAATTGATCCTTCAACTCTAAAAGTTCAATTTGAGCCATTCGATAAGGGGATTTTAAAATTGGCTTAGCATCAAGAACTAATTCAACAGTAAACTCAACTTCCCGATCTGCTATTATTCTAGGAAACTCACCAGGAAAAACATCAGGATACTCATTTACCACTGCCACATCATTAATATGAACAATTCCTTTATTTTCAACGATGTGTGCAAGGTAACATTCATTTCCAACTTTTACAAGTTTCTCGGCCTCTTGATATGTTATCAACAGTAAGGGTTCATTCTTGAACACAAACTGAAAGTATTTCTGAAAAGAAACTTCTTTAGATCTACAGTAAATCATAGCATGGTAAATAGAGAGCCAATCCATACCTAGGATAACATCAAACTCTACTAGAGGTAGAACAATAAGGTTTGCAAGTAGGTTATTTCCAGAGATAAGGATAGAAAGATTCTTATAAATTCTTTTTGCCTCATCATTTCCACCAGGTGTTTTTACCAAAAGTTCAGGAGTCATTTCTTGAGATGGTATTCCCATTTTACTAGAAAAGGTTTCAGAGATGAAAGAATGTGTAGACCCCGAATCAAAAAACACACTGGCATAATCTGAAAAAACAAACAAAGTACCTGATACAAATTCATTTGATGGTCCGACATCTGCTGAAGTATTTGCAAAGGATTTCACCACACATTTCTGCTTGTAGTCTAACTGCTTCCCATCACTCAAGCTCTTTGTCAGACACTCATTTGCATAGTGACCCATCTCATTGCACTTAAAACATTTCACAAACTGTAAATCAAATTTGGTCTTACCATCACCCTGCTCTTTTTCAATGCAATCACGAGCCTTATGTCCCATCGTACCTCATCGGTAGCACTTTCCAGAATTCAGAAGATATTCCCCAGCATGACTTTTCCCACATTTATCACAAACTGGAAACTTAGTTTTCTTACCATCATACTTTCTTGAATAATTCTTCCCTTTCTCCTGCCACCTCGGTCTCTTCTTCTGCTGGTTGTTATAGAACACTTGATCATCGACAAACTCCATTTCCACCTTCTCAACACATCGAACAATCTTTTCATAAATTTTAAACTCACGAGAAGCTAATTCCCTTCGATACTTTGGTTTTAATCATGAGTAAAAACTATTGATTTTACTATCAAGGTCTCTGATAAAATTTGGAGCATACCTTGCCAATCGAGTGAACCTCTCTTCATAGGCAGCCACTGAGTCTTCCTCTTGCCTCAATTCCATGAATTGCTTTTCCATCCTAAGTCGAACATCCTTAGGAAAATACTTCTCAAGAAACATACATTTAAATTAATCCCAGTCGAGAGTATCAATCTCATCAGTGTCCCTGATATTTCTAACCATCGACCACCACTGATCTGCTTCACCCTCCAAACGGTAAATAGCAAGTCTAACCTTTTGATTGTCTGAACACCCCATGACATCGAAAATCATCTCCAGTTCTTTAATCCACCCTTCAGCTAGCACAGGGTCAGATGATCCTCTAAATGATGGGGGATGTTTCCTCATGAAATGTTTCACCACTGACATATTCCTCTCCGGTAGATATGGATGATCTTGTGCATGGATACCACCACCATTTATCGCTTGATTCAACTGCGCCATTACTGCAACAAATTGTTTAGTTCCAATTCCGACCATCTCAGGATGCTGATTCGGAAGGTTATTTCCTTCTGTATGCCTTCCTAGAACTGCTTCCCTATTTCCTCTGCGGAAAACCATTCTGAACAAACATGTCTTAGATGAAGCAACATGGTAATCTTCAAATGCTATATCATTTCAATTTGACCATAAAAAAAATATTTTAGGATAATCATATAATACAATTGTAACTCTTAAAGTTATCTAAAAAAACCTATGATACCAACTATAAGGCCCCAGCCTTAAACCTTACTTAATCTTGAGTTATTACAAGATTACACATTGAGGATCTTTTTGGGTTTATAGTTTTAGAGAATTAGATCATAAAACATGCATTACATTCCACATTAAAACAAAGTGGTTACATAAAGATAGTATTCATTTTTTACCATCAACAGAACATATTTAAAATAAAACATGGATTCTTTCTTGACACTTCCTTGACACTATCATCATATCATGTACCTTTCCCTTGACCTGTGAAAAACATTTCAAAAAAAATTGGGATGAGTATAAAAAGCTCAGTATGGGTTATAAAAATATGGAAAGGAAACATGAGTTCGTATATACATAATAATGAAATCATACTTTACCCATAAAACATAAGCACTTTAACATACCTCATAAAATCATGAATAAATCATAGAAATCATAAGACATAAAGGTAACTTGAGGCATTCATAACATTCTTACGTAGGGAGTAACCCTCTTGGTTACGTTTGGAATACCCATCACAGTAAATTCCCTAAATCTCTTCAGAGAAACCTTAAAGTTTAACTCCTTCGCGTTACCTAATGCATTGGAGAGCTATATCGGGCTCACCCGCCCTTAGTTTATCAGGGAACCACCTGTCTTCATAATAATTCCCAAGAACCTCAACATAATCGTATCACATAAAACATGCATATAGGAAACATAACATTTCCACCGTTCAATCACAAGATATCAATACAACACATTGATATAAAAAAATTATGAAAACCATTTTTCAAAACCAAAAGAAAAGAAAAGTAAAACATGGTATTTATTTTTCTTTTAAAAAAAGGTATGGCTTGTAGAGGAAACCGAAACTCAAATAATAGTCACAGCGGCGAAGAAGTTGTTGTCGCCACATACGTACGACAAAAACATTCCATTTTGTCATTTAGTAAAACGCTTCGTATAAAAAACATTCATTTTGGATAATCGTAAAAGTCAAAGTTGTTTATACACCATATAAAAGAAGGTTTTGTATAAAACAAAATATGCCTCAATGAAAGGAGATTGAGACGAAGTCTCGTACCTCTAGTCCGACTTGACTCGGTCATTCTTTAATCTCCTTAATAATAAACTTGAGTTAATTTCTACTTGTTTAAGAACCTTTTTCAAGTTCATTATTCCTTTTATATCACTTATTTCCATGTCATGAACACTATGTAATTATTTTAGTTAATAACGGTCGTTTTGACGATCATTGGTACTTGAGTCAAAAATAATCCCTTTATAATTACAAGTTGTTCATGTATACATTATATACAAAATTATAATCATGATTTATATATCATATATGTCATATATATCTAGTATATACATTCATTTATAATATTACATAATCATTTAGAGGTAAGAAATTAAATGCACTGTTCATGGAGACGGTAAGCCGTACGTACGCATGAACGCTACTTTCATTTCTATTTAATATTTTATAGAATTGAATCATAATGATATAAAGGTATATTATAATTCCAGTGTAATATCATATATAATATCATAACTCCATCCTTTATACGTCCCACATATGGTATTAACGAATCAAATAACTTTGAGGGGGCGGTAGTCCGCACTTCCTTAAATTAAGATATCGCGTTTACCCATAATGGAAACCATAAAGGTATGCCCAAAATGAAAAATACAGAATCTTAAGGAAAACATAAATATATCATATATCATATATAAATATAGTGTCATATTAATGGCCACCTTTGAAGGTGTTAAAAGAATTTTGAACAATCATCATTTCGGGAGGCAGAAATTCGCTATCCACGGAAACAGTATGTTCTTTAACCATTAGATGTAGGTGTGTGTAAGTGTAGCTCGAATCCTTCTTATAAAAACATCCTAGTATATTGAAGATACTGTATTTGTTACAAAATAAATGAATAAAAAGAGTTTATGGGGTTGGAGAAGCAAAATAAAACAAAAGGACTCAAGTGAAGACATTACTTTAAAATCGGGTAACTCCCTTTGGTTTGAGCTCAAAGGCTTCCTTGGGAAAATTTCTGCCCAAATTGAGGATTCAAGGAGTAAGAGAGGGAAGTTTAGAGACAAAATGGGCATGGTTTGGCCGAGCCAAAGGCTTTGGAAGTGTGGGTAAGGAGGTAGAGGTGGGGGCCTTTTATAAGAGGAGAGGAGGGACACTCTTGGAAAGTAAAGAAATGTTACTTTATTTTAAAATGAGTTTCGGATTAAAAAGTTCCCACATTGATATAATTCGAGGTTAAGGTGATAAGGGTTCGAAATCCACACATCCAATAGGTTTTGGACATGTGTAGGTCATAGATGTTACATTATCTTTTCCTTTTATTTAAATCCTTTATTAATGAGGTAATCGCTGCATCATCATGATGTCATAAATAATTTAATTTATTTAAAGTCTAAAAATTATAAAAAAAATACTATGATGTAGGAAATAATTTTATCTTTCCAATTATTATTTATAATCAAAAATCTTACTTGTATAACCCCATGTACAATTTTTTTAGTAAAATAACTCGTGTTTGTGCCAGTTTTACTTTAACATTAAATAAAAAGATATTAATGTCATTTTCCTACCAAAGTGGCTCCATGGGGTCCCCATGTTGACCCATGGATTTTCTTGTCAATCCATGACACATCTAATGAGGGTAGGACATGTGTCAAGCTCATCTCATATTATTAAAACATTATTTTTTCCTTAAATTACACTAATTACCTCTAATCGCGATTAAAAACATAAAAGTTACTATTCACCAAAAAATTATTTTAATCTCATTGAACCACATTTTACTTATTAAAGACAACCATGTATGTAGGATTTTTGAAAATCAAATCACAGAAGTGGAAAAGTTTTATTTAAACGAAAAATCGGTTTCTTTAAATACCACTTAGTGGTTTCACTATTCATCAAAAATTGAAGTTTTTCAGAAAAATACCAAAACTTCACCCTAAGCTAGATTTGATATTCTGAATTCAAAATTTATGTCTATTTTACAAAATTAAAATCATATAAGTTACATTAATTAATTTAATAATTATTTCCCATTGTCCTGACAAATAGCGTGTTTTTATGAAACAATAAGTATCAAAAGATTGAAACCAGTTTAAGTCAAATTTCAAAGTGAAATTGATTCCAATGACCACCATTGGATTAAATGGTAAAAATATATTCTAATTTCACTTCAAAACCAATTCAAAAGATAATTTAATCATATAAATAAATTAGATTAAAAATTGGTTTTGAATTAAAATACAACATTTTCACTATTCATTAAAAATGAACTTTATCAGAAAAATACCCAAAATTCACAAAAAGTAAATTTTGATGTCCCAATCATAAATAATAAGTTTATTTTGACAAATATAGATTATAAAATTGTCAAAATATAGATTTAAAAATGGTTTTCCATCAAAAGGCAGTAAAAAACAATCTTTTAAAAATATTAGTGTATTCCATGCTTAAGATTGGATTTATTTTCATTTTAAGCCTCTAAAACACTATCTAATTCATTAATAGACATAGATAAAAATATATATTATTCATTACTTACTTGGGATGTTACAAATATATTAACAATAAAATTTCAAGAGTGCCAAAAATGATCATTAAATTAATTTTTAACATTATATATTTCATTTTCTATAATCTCATTTTTAGGACTATTTTATCATTTAATAAATCATTTATTGATTTAAAAACTCTTTTATGTCAATTTTAATACTATTCATATCATGACTTTTAACCAAAATCCAAAAAAACTTGACTCTTATAGAAAAACATCATTAATTTAAAGATAATTAGTCATACAAATCTAAAAAATTAGTGGGTGGCATAAAATTATTCAAAATAAATTTATTTTAATATTTATAATATAATTTTTTGGAATCATTTATTAATGAAGAAATTACTGCATCACCATTGTGTTATAATTAAATTCATTTTTTTAATGTATAAAAATTTCAAATAAAAGACCATGTTGAAAAAAATAATTATATATTTTCAAATAATATTTATAGTCAAAGAGATAACTTATATATCACCATATGAAAAAAAAATTTGTAAAAAGAATCATGTTTATGTTATTTTTGTCCATACATTAATGTAATTAATATAAATTTTCATTATCACTCCCAAGTGGATCCATAGTGTCCCAAAATAGACCCAATGATGCCCTTGGTCAAAAATGTTCTATCCAAAAGGGTTAAGACAAGTTTAACGGTAACTTAATCCTATTATATTATTATTGTTCACCTTTATATACCAGACTTACCCTCTAACCATGGTAAATAAAATATTTACTCAAATAAATATTCATATTGTCTACAAATAAAAGTTACCTATTTAAAAAAATTGACCTAATGATTCAAAATATGCAATCCATTTTTCCAAATTCAAAACACATTAGGGGTTGAAATTAATTTAAAATTAATTCTCTTCGTCAAAACAAAAAAGCGTGTTTTTATGAAATAATAACTATCAAAAGATTTACCTTTATTTATATCCAAATTAACAATGAAATTACATCCAATGTCCAAAAATAGATTATATGGTAAAAATATAATCCAAATAAAATTTAAAACCACTTATAAGAACAATATAGCAATATATGTAAATTTAATTAAAAGGCAGTTTCAAATTAAAATGGTGTATTTTTTAATATTCATTAAAACATTAACATTATCATAAAAATAAAAATAAATCTTTCAAAGTAAATTTTGATCTCCAAATTATAATTAGGAATATTATTTTGTCAAATATAACTTATGAAAGTGAAAAAAACTAGACAATAAAAGGTTCTCCATAAAAAGGCAGTAAATCGACCTTTTAAAAAATATCAGAGTGTTTATGCTTAAAATTAGATTCATTCACATTTTATGCTTCTAACTTTTATTGGATAAATTTAAAAATCTTTAACAAAAATTTATAATCTTATTGTAGTTAGTTATGTTCATACTCACAAATAAATAAATAGGAGTTAACTACCAATTAATAAAATAATATTATTATATTATTTTTCAGTATAACTAACCGTTGTGTGCAACATAAGATTTCAAGTAAACTCGTTGTTGTGTGTCAGGTACGCCATAGGACATAGAATTTATTTTAAATTAAAATTAATTTTTAATTCACAAATATTAATAAATATAAACAGTTCATATTCGTTATTTACATGGGATGTTACAGTTCATATATACCCTTTTACATGTTATGTCATTAAAATAGTCATCCTTATGATATTTTAAGTTTCATTTTCATTATTCTTTCCTGGATATTATGATTCATTGTTACAAATGTGGTAATTACTTTATGTAACCATCTCATACTATATTTTGATTTTTTATGATTATGTTTACAATGATTAAATCTTATGATCTATCTCTCATGAAACTCATGAATTTTATTCTCCTCTTTTTATGTCATGAGAATACGGGTTTTTCCTTTATTTTCATCTCTTTATTTACTAATCATTTCAATGTAAATGTTTATAATAAAAATCATCTTTCTATTAGAAATCCATTTTTCTACCAAAACCATGTTTTATATCAAAAAGGTTGAAATAATTTTTAAAATCATAAAATTATTTATAAAATATATTTTTACCAATGTTTTAATTTTTTAAAAAAAATTATTAAAGTAATACTCATTACCCGTTTCAATTGATTCCTATTTTTCTTTTTAATAATAATTTGAAAATAATATTTGTTTTATTAACATGCCTAACATGAATAGTATTTCACACTCTCATGGCCTCTCAATGATTTCAAGATTCCCTTACAATTTTTAAATAACATTTCAAATTAAAAATTTCCAATCATATTGGAGAGTTTATTATATTTTTCTTAAATTATTTCTAAGTGAATATGAAATTTAAAATGTATTATGTTTTAAAAATGGGTTTTCCAACATAGAAATATTTGTTTCCTCAAAGAATTTTTAAATTATTATTAAAATAGAAATTATATTTTTTACATGTTTATATAAATAATGTTTAATGTTTTTAAAAGTTGTTTTCCAATTAAATATAACTTCTTCAACAAAAATTCCATGTGATTTATCTTTTAAAATCATTTTCTATCTAAAATGGAATCCTTGGATGTAAGTTATTCATTATTGGGGAAATAAACCAATTATACCATTCATTTTTTTTCTTTGAATTATTGACAGTAACAATATTTTTATGAACCCATATCTCTTATAGGAGTAATACCATGAAAACATAATTATGAAAAAAATTTCCTTTTCTATGGGTTATTCATTGATGAGATGATCTTGTGATTTTGAAACCTATATATTTTCCAAATTTATGATACAATGAAATGCTTATAAAACACATTAAATGGTTTCTTATACAATGTTTTTTATCATCATGATGAATTCATAAATATGTTTTTCATTTTGAGATGTGTGTGACCTATATCTCCAACCAATCCATTGGATGAATTTTTATGTCTCCAGATATTGACAGGATAAGAATATGGAGTAAACCTAGTTCAGTAAGGGACTTTTTCTACTATGATGGTATTTATAGTGATCCTTGACTACAATTAAGGGTTTGGTAGTAAACCCATAACATTAAAATATCCTTGATAGTGACACTTTAGTACTATGGAAATAATTTTCTATGCTTATGTCTTTTCCATAAATAATTTTCTAACACCAATAATATGCTCCATTTCCTCATGTTCATTTGTTCCCTTATCATTTATGTCTTATTATATTCAAATATCTATTCCATGACTCAATATTATGATCCTTGATTTTTAGTGTATTGTTTTCAAATATTATTCTCACATTCTCTTACACTAATGTTCAATTTTACATATGTATCTCCCTTGTTTTCTATGAAAAATAATATGATCCCACCCTTTCTTATATTTATTATCCAATGGTTATGAAGAATTTTATTACATATGACATGTCTAAGAATGGTAATAGTTATGAATGTCATAGTTATAGATGACGTAATTATCCTATGGACCATTTTTTTTGTGTTTCCATGTTTCCAAATACACTAAATAATTATGGTAATTAGGAATGTGTACGTGTAATGTAATTGGTATTAATAAAAAAGGATGTAACATCTATGTGTGATAATCTTGGTTTGTTATTATTTTTATCTGAGGAGAGGACTAGATATCCTTTGGAAACTAGAAAGATAAAACCATATTGAGATTTTCAACGACAGACTAAGGTTAATTATACTCATGTTTCATTGTATAAGAAAATTTCCTCAAATTTTTGTTAAGGATAGAGAGTGTGTATTTCGTTAATTTATATCCCTGTCTGGATAATAAATTTTCATGAGGCTCTAGAAAAGATGTTCTGAGAGGTTATCAATTGAAAAATGGATATTTAAGTTATACTTGATCACCAATTTGTTCTTGATAATGGTTCATTTTGCACAAATTATGTTACCCTCCAAGGTGACACATTTTGGAAATTAAAAAGGACCTTAGAAACCATCATGAATGATCTGAATCGATGATTACAATGAATGTTCTATAATAAATATAATTTGTCATAGATAAAATAGGATGTCAGGATTTAAGAATCCGATAAGTGATATTTAATGATTATTTGTTTCTCACAATGATTATTATTTCTTACACTGTGCATTTTGATTTTACACAATGGATGAAACCCAAAAGAAACCGAACTAATTCAATATCTAAAAGAAAATATATTAACTTTCCTTATCAACATCAAAATATTATGGTATTTGGGAAAAAAAATTTCATTCTTACAAAACAATCTAATGTTAGGAATCATATTTGACATCCAAATAAACAAAGGAATAAAATTCTATTGCATTCATTATAAGGAAACCACCACCATATTTATGTTGCGCATCTGATCCAATAGTTGACGATGAATGGAAATGAACCATTAGAAGGATATTTTCCATTCACTAGTGTTTGAATCCTGAAAAAGTATATATATATATATATATATATATGTCTATAAATTATATGGTGAAGAAGATAAATGTAGGAATATTTTCAAGAATATAAAAAAATTGAAATTAACTCCATAGATTGTGATGAGTTCGAGAATTTATTTTCAAATATGGTAATTACTTGTATTCAATGTATTAATATTGATAAGTAGTTTTTAGATTTAAATCCCTATGGGGTGAAATTATTGGTAACTATGAGGTAAATTTTGTTGGACCTCTGAGGAATACTTCAAGTATTATTAACCAACATCAATGTAATGTTTCTTGATTAATCACAAGCTTAAAAATGGTATCTAAAAAGAGTTATCCATAAGGGAATTTTGTTTGTATGAATAGATTTAATGTTTTATTATCATGTTTTTAATTGAGGATGGATTTATGTATCAATATTCAGTTTTTGAAATGAATAGAAAATTGTTATTCTAAATATCTATAAACTGTGGTTTGAAGAAGATGAGATTTCATTTATGATCAATGTTTGGGTTGAATCATTGTGGAAGATTTAAGAAGGGGAATAGAAATTTTTTTTATGTTTTGAAATTTTGTTCATTAGGAAATCGATTATCATTGTGATGGGAATATGTTTGATAATGATGTGAAGAGAGATAAATCGGCATAGAATGAACCAACTACACTCCAACATTTCAAAATCATAGATTACATCAATTATGATAAACAATTCCCAAATCCATTGATTAATGGTGATTATTGACATAAGAAACTTCTTAATCCAACTGAAAAAGGGAAATATTGGGTGATTAGTTTTTTGATGAGGTGTACACTAATGTCCTAGTGAAAGGTACAAATACCACCCACTCTAGAATTTCTAATGTGTAATTTGACAATGGATTTACTATTTCATTCATATATAATGATTATTATGTAGATATGAATAATAGACATAAAATAATATATTTATCATTAGTAGTGAAAACACAAAATGGTACAATTATCCCATATATTTTTTTTATTCCACTAAAGTTTATTTTTTCAAGAATGTGCTTCTAGAAAATCCTATCATTCTTCATCTGGTTTAATTTGATGTTATATTGGTCATGGATTGGTAGTTTCTACATGAAACCCACATCATTTTATAAGGAACAAGTGTAATATTTGATATCCCCAACAATCTTATGATGTTCAACAAATGTGATGATAAGTACACACTTCCCATGGAGGTCACATCCATTTTATTGGACATAATTCCCAATCATAAGGAGTGTGCATCATAAATGGTTAGGGAAAGATCATTATAAATGATATACCCATTGTGTGGGAATTTGATGATATTATTCAATATATTTTTCATAGAATTACATAATAAATTGACGTTCTTTTTTAAAATAGAACTCATACATAGGGACATACCAATTTCAAAGGCTCTGTATAGAATAACCCCAATTGAGTTATCTAAATTGAAGAAGAAACTCCAAAAAACCTGAGAATGTTATTAATTCAGACAAGTTTGTCACATTATGGTGAATCATTTCATTTGAATTAAAATTATTTATTGAACAATGTTAATCTACATTGATTATTAGTACCTCAATAAGTACAAAATTTATAAGATGTATCATATTCCCAATATTGATGACATTTTTTTATTAACTGTGTGGAGAAAAAATAACTTTCCAATATAGAACATTATTCAGGATACAATAAACTGGGGGTTATGTAGGGGGATATACACAAAAATATATTCCTTAAAATTTATGTATATTATCAATATATAGTAATTCAATTTGGTCTTACTAATTCCACCACTATCATCCTATACTATTGAGTAGAGTGTTTAAATATTACCATGATTAATTTGTGGTTTTCTTTATAGATGGTATTATTATATATTCATATAGATTGAATGAGAATTCAAAAGACTTGTAAATTTTCATATTGAAAAACATTAAAGAGAAATTATGTTCAAAAATTACAATGTGTGAATTTTTTCTATAAAATGTTTTATTTTTGTGCCATATAATCTCAATAGAGGATATATCAGTAGATACATCATTGAAGAAGGATTTTAAATATTAGAAAAGTCCAACCACTATGATTGAGATCCATAGTATTCTTGGTTTTCCTGTATAATATTTATTTTTTAGATAATTTTTCATGACTATCTAACCCTATGACTATGTTAACATGGAAGGGATCAATGTTCTTCTCGATAAATGAATGTGAGGAATATTTCATGGAAATAAGAAGAATTTTAGATAGTGATTCTATTCATATGTTAACCTAGATAAGAGAATGATTATTAATTTATATTTAAGTATCTTATAAGGTATATGGTTGTGTTCTTATTAATAATGATATGGTTATATCCTATGCCTCGTGAAAATTGATGATTCGTGAAAATAATTACCCAATTTTTGATTTGGTGTTATTTTTTGTTATTTTATACTAGATGATATGGAAGTAATATATTTATAGAAAAATGTGTTATATATATATAAACAAATATTTATTAAAGTATATATCTATATATATTGAGATTAATATGATCCGAATAATTTTTTAGAGGTGATTTCTGAATTTTACTCCTCAATAAATTACCACCATGGTAAAGAGAACAAGATGGACCGTGCCTTGAGTTGAAAGGATCATTCTTTATTATCTATGATAGGGATTACGAAATATATAACATTTCTATGTTTTCAAAATATGGATGTAGAAATATGGTAGGAAGGGAAAATATTATCTTTATGAATTTAATGTTTTACTATCTATCAATATTATGATTATAGTGGAGAAACAAAATATGTAGAGCTGTAAAAGAAGGATAGAAATGTAATTGTTTATATCCTTGATCAGGAATAAATATATGGTTCAAGAACTTTGTATGTGTTTTATATACTACAGATTTGATGATGGAGTTGATATTAGAACCTCATAGTTCATCATTCTTTATACGTCTGTGATGTATAAAGATGTATCGAGATTCCAAATAATATTTATGGTGGGATGGAATGAAGAGATATAAAATAGAGTTTCTATTTATTAAGTTAATATTTCAATGGTATATGGATGAAATAAAATATTATAATGGGACGTTACACCTATTACCCATTGTATAATGGAAATGGGAAAACATCACCAGGGATTTTGTCATTGGGATCCAAAAAATATATAAAGGGAATAATGTTATATGAGTTGTGGTTGATCAACATAATAAGTCATGACACTTCATCTCAATTAGGGACGAATTATGTCTGGATCAATTTTTCATGGTATAAAAGAATGAAATGATAAGGATTCATGGATTACTGTATTTCATTGTGTCATCTACAGATCCATAGATTTCCTCATCTTTATGGTGATGTCTTCAGAAATATGTAGATACAAAGTTATGTCTTGTATTTTTCTATCGTCCTCATGTATATGGTCACTCTGAGAGGAATATTAAAACTCTACATGATATGATGAGATGTTGTTCATTTCATTTAAAAGTTAATTTGAATCAAAACCTTTCCAAAATAAAGTTATCTCCTAGTAATTGATTTCAATCAAGCATTCAAATAGATCCTTATAAATCAAATAATTGAAGTAAATATTGGTCTCCAATGTTTTGGATTGGTGTTATAAAAATAATCAAATTCGGTCATGAGATATTTGAATAAATGGAAGAAACGTTTAGAGCCATATGATAAAAAATCACGGAAAGTGTTTGTTTAAATTTTATGATGATCATTGTCATCATTTTCTATAATTTGATGTTGGTGATAAGGTGTATCTTGTAATTTATCCATGTATCATGGATAAGGTGTATCTTGTTAATTATATAAATTGAACATAAATTTTTAAATCATCGTGTAAAAATTATGTAATAGTAAAATTTCATGATTTTTCTAAAAATTTTCATGTTCCTGAATAGTGAAAAATACTTAATTTTAATATAAAAATTCTTTTTCATTTGAAGTATTTATCATGTAAAATTATATTATAAATTACTTTTAATGTAATATTAGTTAAATTGTAATTAATTTAATAAAATATAGGTCATTGGAATCAATTTTGTATTGAATTTTTATATAAAAAAATTGTAAAAATGTGATCATTTTCTATTTTAAACCTAGCTTTGACTTCTCATATGTGGTATAAATTTTAGATTATATTTTGACTATTATTTAAATTGAATTTGTAAGGATGGATTCCATATTTATAATTAGAATAATCTATATTATTCAATAATGAATACATATTTTTTTACCAAATTGAATAGTTAAAAAGAAGAAAAATTATTTATCATGGCAATGGAAAAAATGGTTTTATTAGGTGTTAAACTAATATTATATGAGATAAAAATAACACAAAAAATCAAAAAACAATTATGGACATATTTTGAAATTATCCCCTCTAGTATCAAGAATAGTTGAATTTTTAATCTTTTGGAAATATAAAAACATGGGTAAACCTTTTCGTTTTCAAAAAATTACTTGTGTTTCACTCACCTCACTAATAAAAATCCACCCCATCTCTTATCTTATTCACATCGTAAAACCCAATTGTTTCATCGGAGATATCACAAAGTAACTTCCCAAAATAAATCCTTTCATATGGGAAAAATTGTTTTTTATTGGAAAATATCCTAAGAATGCTTATTGTTAAAACACAAGGATGATATTGAAAGAATATATATCATTAAACAGGGAGTGTTTTTGTTTTATTTTTTAAAGCATCCTTAAATTCCTATTTTATGATGATGATATATTAACTGAATTATATTCTTTATAAAGATATTTTTTATGTTATGTTAATGTCATATAACAATCTCCACCTCTATCAAATGGGTTACGAATTCATCATTCCTGGCTTCAATGGACTATCACCTCACAAACTGCTGTCATTATTATTCCCATTTAACATATCATGGATATAAAATATTATGGATATATTACCAAACAAGTCCATAGAGAAAAATAGATTCCATATATTTATTAAAATTAAACAAAAGTACAAAATAAAATTAGTGTGTTAAAACTAACGTAATATCCCTCATCCATCTAATAATAAATTAAGTGATAATAATAGCTGAAATCATTTTAATATTCAGAGTCATCAATAGTGTCTTTCATAACATTGAATTTCTTAAGGATTTATGCATTAGAATTATTTGAAAACATAGAAGACTATTTGGTATATATAGTCCATGGTATGCTAGAGTAGTCACTCCATAGCCATATCTTGGATGGATCATGAGTGAAACCCTCGCTATTAGACACCATTGTCTTTCAATTTATGATTGCATCAATAAAAGAGGCATTTCAACCACTCCCCATTCTATTATGGGGTAATTATATTCACCCCTTCATAATCAGATTTGTTTTCCCAATTATAAGATATTTTAGAGGAATTAATGATTTTCTAGATCTAATGATTACAATCAACATGTCATTGAGAATGACTTTGATTAAAACCATCATTATGTGGGCCTAAAAGATTAAAATCCAACAACTGCATGTATCATTGCACCAAATGAGGTTGTGTAATATCTTCTAGGGAACCTAGATGGGTCTGAAAATTAACCTTAACTATAACCAATTCTTGTTTACCATAACCACCCATATAGATAATAGATATATCCATCTTCACATTCCCATATAAGACACTACTAGTACCTATCTACAGCATCGTTATACCTTGATGTGATCCTACATTAGTAATAGAATTTATGCTAGTCTCTAGAGTGTGAGTGCCGATAGTGATCTTACGGGTTATCCTCATCCTCGAGGAGGAGGATTATCACTTCAATGAATCAATTACAACCTCAGACATAGGTTTCTTGACATATACATGTCTACCACTATCCACATTATTTTACAATGTCTTTCTCTCCTATATATTCATACATGATGTCTCCCAATTCCCTTTCAAAGGGAAATAGTAGTGAGTTAAATATTTATGGAATGTGCCTTTGACATGACCAATTGGTTGATAGTATGAATAAAAGTGAGGAAGTATTTAATTTTCCAATTCTAAAAGAATTTCATCATCCAATGATGAGAGAAAAATATTATTAATTAATCACTTGCTTATGTCAATCTCCAATGGGACCCCTGAAAAATAGCTGAACTTGGTGACATTACAGGATATTTCCTTTTTGATTGGAATACAAAGAGAAGAGGCTTTAGCCAATAAGATCATATTATTCCATATGATTATGTTAATATTATAATATTTAATCAAAACCCGAGATCTATTTTTTAAGAAAATGAATTTACAATAAAATCCCATTCCTGAAGAAAAATCATACCAAGAATTAAATATATTTATCTAATCCCCTAAGACCAATAAAACATTTCCTCTAATGGGAATATGATATGGAAGCATTCCCTAACCATGGGGATACATCTCTAATCAGAATAATTCAAAATAGAGTTAACTATTGAACCAAATAATCAAATTTCCAAAGCCTTCCACCAATAGGTAGAGACATCATAGTAATAATAGAATTTTTGAAAATCATAAATCTATCAATGAGAGCCTCATTATTTTAAATCACACGAGAAGTGTCACCCTTCTTCATAAAACTATCTAAAATAGAAAACTTTATATGCATAAAATTTCTACTACATGAATCACTAGTAGCTTCCATACTAGAATTACCTGGAAAAGTATTCATATTAGTAGATTTATTAGTAAGAGAAAGACCATCCCCTGCCGTTACATCCATATCACTGGTATGAAAATTTCCACTATTCTGAGTTACCAAGTCACTATTGCAAAGCCACAAGCATAAAAAATCTGCCACCACTTCCTCATCCTGGAGGGATCCATTTAGATTAGGCCCCACTACTACATTGTGACATAGTTCATTCAACCCTAACTTCACCGATGAGGATATGTACTCATCATTTACCTTGACCATACTCATCCTATCATTCTGAGATCCATTCATGTTAATCTCTAATGAGCGTGAAACAAATTGATCCTCCCAATCACCACCACCAGAGTTCTACAGTCACTACTATCATCAATCATCTCCATGATCCACTAGTCACCACTTGTCCCAACCACTGAGGGATGGAATTATATGGTGGTCTTAGATCTTTATGACATACTTATAGATTTTTAAAATCCCAAATATTCCAATTTAGGATATCCATCAATAATACTATGTCCATATAGATGAACATGTCCAATTAAATGGGGAAACACTATATTCTATCAGAATTAGGCAGCTAGGATGCTGAAGATGACATCAATCCAGTACACTCAAACCGTTAATCTTACATTATCTATCCTCTATTTATTGATATATTATTTATATATTATAATTATTATATTATTATATTTATTGAATGATTATATCATTAAACCTTCATACTCAACATGTTTTTGAGAATATGATAATGTCGTTTGTGGGTACAACGGTCTACCACCTCATGAAGTAATTTGATTTGTTTATGCATTACATGGAAGGTAATAATGATTGGTTTAAATAAAATAATTTATATTTATATGAAATTAAAATGATTCTATAATAATAATAATAATAATAATAATAATAATAATAAAATAATTTACCTTTCTTTCTTTCTATCCAACAAGATAATGGAACCCAAATTTATTCATGCATACGACATACCGTCCCCATGAATGTTATATTTCATTTAAATCACTAAATTATATTGATTAATATAAATACATCTATAGATAATGTATATGTTATTTATATAATTGTAAAAATTCTAGAGATGATTAAATTATGATCAATATAAGAGGAAAAAAAATAATAAATAAAAAAATTTATGAAAAACAATGAGGTTAGTATCTGGAACATAACATTAATATGGAATGTCTAATATAAATCTAAAATAATTTCTTAAGAAAATAATATATGGTATTATATATATAAATATTATTCAATAATATATATATGATGAATTTATATTTAAAATATAGGTGGCATGAACATGTATGACGGAATTCAACATTTACTGTTGGGTTTTTTCTCAACATGCCTTCTTTGAGACAGACATTATGTAATAAAATTATATTCTTTAATGAGGTGTATATACTACACCATTGATATTAAATACCATTAATTTATTTATCCCCGTTATATTTTTTGTACAATTTTTTATTCTTTATTGGGGATTACAATTTAATTTTGCAATGTGAATTTTATTTTATTTTATAATATCATAATTTATAGGAACTGTTTATGATTCTGTCTCAAATGAAAACATATTATGATACATCTCTCAAGAAACTCATCACATTTCTTTCAATAAATCTATGTAATTATATGACATGTTTTATGTTCATTTTATGCTCTTTAAGTAATCAATATTTTAGAAGGAATTATTATATAATAAACTACTCGTTTTGGTTAGAAACCCTTTTTTTATGAGAAAATATTTTCAGAAATATTTTTAACAATAATATAATTATTTAATAAATATATTTTTACTCATTATTCACTTTTTAAATAATTATTTGAAAGGAATATTTATGTAATTTTCTAAAAAATGATAATTAGGAATTTAATTAAAATGTAAGAAGAATCATGGTTTTTAACATGTTTGGAATGAAGAGTATTTTACACTATCTCAATTACATAATCCTTTAAATATTTCCATACATATTTTAAAATGAAATTTAAAAGGATATTGTTTTATTAATATTTTGGAACTCTTTTCTTGGATTTGAATAAATATTTTAAAGGGTAAATGGATTTTAAAATTATATTATTTTTTGAAAAGTATTTTTTAATGAGGAAATGATATTTTACTCTATAAATGATTAAATTTATTTTTAAACTTTTATTTAATGTTTTAATATTTATTTTCAGTGAAATGTATTCCTAAAATGTTTTAATTTTTAAAAATTAATTTAAAATGTAATGTAATCATCCATAAGAAACATTTAATGTGATTTTTAATTGAAAATAAATTTCAATATAAAAAATCATTAAATGTAACTTAGGAATTTCTAGGTATTTGAAAAACAGATTAAGTTCTTATTATTTATCAGAATTTTTTATGATGAAAATATTTTTGTGAATTCCCTTTCATTTCCATGGGTTATACCATGGAAAACATCTTATAAACCAAGTTATTGTTTCCATGGGTTATGCCTTGATAAGGTAATGAAGTGATTATAAGACTTGTCAATTTTTCATAGGTCATGATATGATGAAATTTTAATGAATCCAATTTCATGGGTTATGGTATGATGAATGTCTTATGATCTAGAGGAACAAATAAATATGGTTTTCATTATGAGACAATTGTGACCTATATCCCTTTCCAATGCATTGTGTAAATATTTATATCTAATGAGATAGATTGGAATGAAATGAGGGTTGAACCCAATTCATTATTACAATTTGTCTATTATGATGGTATTGTGTGAAAAACATTACTACTAATAAGTTTTAGGGAGCGAAACCATACCAATATGATATATTTTGTAGTGATCCTTGAATACATTGGAAATGATTTCATATGCTTATATGTATGAAAAAATTTTATTTCTTAAGAAAATGTAATAATACCATGTTTCAGGATCATTGATTTTGATATGATTTATGTCTTATAAAATGATATATTTTATTCCAGGATAAAATATTATGATATTTGATATCCAAGGTATGATTTTCAAATGTTATGCTCATCTTCTCATTCCATTAACATCACATGATGCTTAAATATCTGCCTTGTATACACTTACAAAAAACCTAATCTCACAAATTCATATTATTTCATTCCCAATATTATGAAGAAATTTATTATGAATTTTTTTTTCAGGAAGTGTTATATTTATAATGATCATATTGGGATATTATATAGATTAACTATGGAACATTTTTTATGTTTTGATGTTTCCAATGATAGTAAAAAATAATTGTTATCTAGTGTGTGTTTGTGTAATGTAAGTAATATTCATAAAATACTATGTAATAATTTTTTTTGAAAATCCTAGGATGTTATACCAATATAAGAAAAATATAGTTATTTATATTTCACATTGTTGTGTGGTCTCGTTATTCATCAATAAGGACATTGAAAAAATAAATAAGAAAATTACTACCCCAATTCAAGGTGATCATATATCCTGGTCAATGGATACCACAATCTAAAAGATATATCATGTAATGTACACAAAATACACATGTATTATTTGATAGGATTATGCTATGAATTACCATATGTGGGTGGGGTTAGAAAATTTCACCTTTTATGATAGTTTGAAATACAAAAAATTGTATTAAATGAGAGTAATTGAGAGAGTTAACCCCAACATTATTTTTTGAAGATGGACCCTCCCTATTATATAGGAAGAACATAATGATTCTTAAAATTACAATAAATTATGTGTAATTACCTTATATAAAATACTAATACATGGTTTATTCCAGAATTTAATAATGAAATTAATTTTTTTAATTCTAAATAAACTAAAAGTTTTTTAGATACAAGTCCTCGTCATCATTAAACACATATAGAAAATGAATACATCCAAATACTCAAGGAAATTCTAAATCTGGGGAAAATATAACATTGCCCATTATTTCCTCTACAGATTTTTATTGCATGTTAAACGTTACTTTCGCTAATTTCATCTCTAAATAGGAAATTGATAGATGATGGAAAGGGGAAGGGATATTGGTGACACATGGGATTGTTGTGTAGCCAACACTGATCTAAATGTACCAAACAAGAATAGGGATATATTGAACATTGATAATTCATATATAATAGGTCAAAAAAATATTTTCATTGTTTTTTGAATGAAGTTATCTAAGTAGAATGGGAATGAAAATTAATTATATGGGTTAGAAATATCATTCAGTTATATTTCAAGATGAAACTTGTGGCATTAGTTTTAAGAATTCCAGGTCTCTTGTATTAGAAGAGACATAAATAGTGAATAATAACACAAATATTGAATAACTAGGAGGCAATTTTGGAGATGATTAACATGTGTAAAATGTGAATTATTTCACGGTTAATCCTTTCTATCGAAGAAAAGATATTTGAATTGAATGATCCTATTATAAGGGTTACTCATATATATGGATTCTTTTAATGAAACAAGACTAACATTAGAGAAGGATTTAAATATATTTTCATACCATGTGATATAGTTATGAAGATAGAATTTATATTCCAATCTGTTAAAATTAATCCTATATTATATATGATTAAAAAATATGATAAAATTTTTAACCCCTCTAGTGTGAAGAACAGATGTTTCCAGGATTAGGATTTCATTCGTAAGATAAATTGGTTATATTTGAATTGTTGAATGCTATGGGACATCCCATATGTGGTGGGACCTCTATCAGGATTGATAAAGAAAATATTAATTCCATGATTAACAGTATGTTAGAATATTGACTGATATTGTCATAGAATTAATTCTAGTCATGGTTGTAGTCCTTATATGAATAGAGGAAAGTATGAAATTCGATGTTTCGTATAAAAGATAGATTAAAATTTTAAATGTAATTAACATTATTGGAAATGTTGATTCAAATTTTAGAGGGCTCAAATTCTAATTTAATTCAAAGATTAAGGGTCACGATGATGTCACATGATAAAGAATCTATAAAAAGGGAATGGTAAAAAGAACAATTTCCCCAACATCCAAATTATATTATAATTAAACCAATAGTTGAATGAATCACTATAAGAAAATGAATATTCATTCTGTTTTAATAGATATACTAAAGAATTTTGGGAATAATATTCACATTAAGGATAGATATGTTTCTCATTTGGATCAAAAAACATTTCGATTTTCAAGTGAAATACCCCTTATCATATGAAACATGGGAGGATTCTAACTTGGAACCAGATACCCAATCTATAAACCCTTATGGCCATCTCTGATAGGAATAATAAAACATCTGAGGTAGGTGGTCTAATTAAATAATGTATATAACCCCCATTTAGGTGGAGGTCAAGCAATGTAAAAACCCTTAATAGGAGATGGATGTCACCCAACAAGGAGTTCCAAATGTTGGGTTTACTATTCTAAAAACTGATGGTAATTTAATGAATCTATTTTTGAATCCTTAGAAAATAATATGTCCAATGATGTTTCCAACTATAAAGGGGAATATAAAAATTAAAAATGGATCTATTTATAATATTGGGACACACTAGAGGGATTTCTATGGGAAATATTGAAGAATACCTAAAAAATAGAGAGTTCTATTTTTATACCACATAGAATGCATACTTGCAGAAGATCGGATGATATCCCTAGAATTTTAATTGTATTAAGTATCATTTTCACCCAAATTAGTGTGATTTTGTGGGAATAATATTTCATAGATGATAGTGATAATTTTATCGAGGAAATACAATCTACAAGAAAAGATGGAAGCATGGTGAACAATAACACCTCCAATGAGAAGAAGTGAAAATTATAAAAAAATGAATAATAAGAGGCAGTGTGAACAATAGTCATAGATCGCCCCTCCTAATTCAATGCTCAAAAACTCAAATAAATAAGTAATTTTCTATATTATAACTATTAAGGGATGTTGTAATCCACCATTTTAATATGTATATATTATGATATTCACATTATTAGGACAATTATAGATTCCATTTTTTAACACAAAATGAGATTTTTAAACTTGAAGGCTCTTAACTAGAGATCCTTTACCTAGAATCTTGTCTCACATAGTACTCATGGTAACACTATTTAGTAATTATTATTGATTAAAGATGATGATTTCCTCTTTAACTCCTAATGAAAAATCTAAAAACATATTTATATTTTTAATATTTTGAATGTAATTATCGCCAATCTCTTTATTATGCATGAATACAAATATTACATTTGGCGGGGGACTCTAGAGAGAACAAAACATGATGGAAAATTAGTTGAACCATAAAAAGGTGATTATGAGTGAGTTTAATATGGGTTTATGGCCGTATGAGAATCTCAGATAAAAAATTAATAGGATATATACCAATAACTTCTCTTCCTATATTGGTGGATGTATACTCGTTGAGGAACCCATTTTTGTTGAATAATTCACCTTATTAATATACACTATTATTGGAAGGAACGAAAGTATGATTAAATACTATATTTGTATTTTTGAGGGCTATGGTGCACCTCCCAATGCAAATTCTTTCTAGAAAACTCATGTGTTCCAAACATCTTACAACAGACTAGAGAATAATTTCCTTTTTCAGATTGTATGATTATATAATAGAGGTCAAAATCAAACATTATGGTGTCTGTGTTCAAAACATGAATCAACATATTTTATCCCGATAAGATATTTATTTATATCACGAATTTTATATACTAATATATCTTAATGGAGACTTTGTATGATGGTTATACATTAAAAAATGGCTAGAATATGGTTGCAGATACACGAAAACATTTTCATCATACATTTAAGGAAAAAAATACCAAGAGAGGAGGGGTTTAATACAGTTTGAAATTATAGAGGACTCTTTAATTTTGATAATAACTAAGAAATTACTATGGCGTAATACATTCAAGGGTTTTTGAGTGATAATGGGACCTATGACTAACATCAACTGATTGAATCCATCCTGTTGTTTATAGAAAATAATCATAATCATGTCCTAAAGGTGGATCCCTTAAGGGAATAAACAAAAAATACCCCTTTCTTGCTGAATATGGATACTGTGTTTGGAAATTATAAATTTATCAATTTTTTTTTTCAAATTATCCTAGTACATTATGCATACTGAAATGAAAAATTCGGTGAAGGAATTCTCCATGACTAGATCAAAGGATCATCGTGTCAACTAATATTTCATATTCATGATTATAATGGTAAATTTCTTTGATTTATGTATATATATTTAATTATAACCCTTTCTGTTTTGAATAGGGTTTCTTAAAAATCATCAAAATCAAAGAATTGAACATTTTGATATTTTTTAGTTACATTATCACCCCAAATCATTCTTATTTTTTCATTGTAAGGAGAATCTAATATTGTATGTTTGACTATTCTATATGAATTAACTGGATGAATATAAAATTATGTCATGAAAAAAATTTAATAAATATTATAATATCAATAAAATTTGATACTAAGATATAGAAATTCAAAATTTATGTCCATAAAAGTGTTATTTTACCTATTAACATTATTAAATTTATTGATGTAATTGTTGAAAGTGAAATTCCTTTAGTATTCACCCATGTATTTTTATGAGGATTCATTAATTTTTTTGAGATGTTCTGATGTGATATTCTCTCTCATTTCTTCTCATTTTCATTATTGATGACTACCTGAGAAGATGTATCTTCATCCATTCACAACATGTGAATTATAATAAAAATGAAAGCTTATAGAAGTTTTCAAGGACATATACATATTCTATATATGATTGCGAATATCTTCTTTAGACAAGAATCTATGTTATTAATATTATCAGTCAAGATGATGGTTGTGAACTATGAGAGGGTAAAGAAATTTATAATCAATAATAAGCCCTTCAATGTCATTGGTGATGTAATTACCATATCATATTCAATTAAGTATCAATGAACCTTTAATGTGTAGTGGGGAAAATTTTTATTTGATTACCTCCATGTTGTATTACTTTAGAGGAAAGTCAAGTTTCATTACCATAGAACCATATCCTCGTGTCTTTTTTCCCAAATAACCAGTTGGAAGGATGAAATTTTTCGTACGTAGGCATAATCTATTTATTAAAATCCTTTGTAATATGAATGTGTGTTTTATACTTTCTATGTTTATAAATTTCAATGAAACCAAATCAATTGTATTATAACCATGATTAGAAACATTTAATTTAAGGGATGCATCCATTATATATTATTGATCTTATTTACTTATTAATACAATACTAATCACATTATAATGGCATTAATTAGCGTGAAGAAACCTAAAAATTTTAATAAGGGGCTCCTCACAATGGTCCCCAATAATCACTTTATATCTTAAGAAGAGGATGTTCAATTTCTTTATGAAATAACACCATATAAAAATGAAAATGTGTATTCTTTCAATCTAAAAAAATGATTTTTTGTCACTGAAGTATAAATATAATGGCCTTATGTGCCCCTAAAAAGGGATTGTTTATTACAAGTCCACCACAATCTGTTGGGACAGTCTATGGATAGTCATAGTCCTAAAATATTTCATTAAAGTGATACAAAATATACAATCATTGTAAATTGTTGAACAAGGAAATAATTTAAATGAAATATCTAGCCTCGTACCCTCGACATAATGATAAATATATAGAAGTCTATTTTCCTTGATATAGGCACTATCATCTGGACCCCTAAAAATAATGGTAAATTCATTACGAAAGAAAATTATTATATCAAATTAGACAACATTACCTATGTAACATGATGTGTATCTAAATTTAGAAGGAACTTCATTCCACTAACAATAAATATATATCCTTTTGAAAATATGGAATATAATATTTCCTCAACATGTTGAACTCCAAAATTATAGGATTCAAGTATAATTGGCATGCCACATATTCTTTATGATAGTCGAGAGTGTGTGGAATCTCTTCATCAATTAAATGATTTCCATTGGTCTATTCGTGTTTTTTTATAGTTATTTGGCATGAAATTATTCTTATAAGTCCACCTCACACACCTGATGAAGTCTATCACTGAGGCTAAATGTAGTTAATATGTTCATAATATGTTCTTGGTAGCAGTAGTTTCTACTGTGTACTTCCTATAGATATCAAAAAATATCTTGGTCTTTGTAATTCATCCTTATTATATCCATTGACGTTCTATTTACATATATATAGAGGTGAAATATTATTCGCATATCCAAATATGCTCCATGAGGAATGATGTTAATGATTTAAACATCGTACATTCTCTTAGTGTAACAGGAAACGAAAAAACCCATATTTCATGAATTATGATCACTGGATGCCACCAATAATAACATGTATCAATTTCAATGATTAAACAATGGTGTCTTATTCACCAGTCCCATCAGAATGTGGACATATTTCTCATAAACATTGGGGATTTATCAAGGGGTTCATTAAATTTTACATTTGAAATTGATATAAATGCTAGGTCAACATTTGAGTGATGACTAAAAAAACAACATAGATCAAGGAGACTAGATATGTGGTGAATGCATTATAAAAAAATAAAATTCAAGAATATATATCAATGGGGTCATTTTTTATTATAGATTTATGCTTGACAATAGTTGACTCAGATGAAAGTAGTGAAACTCACACCTAGATTCATAAAACCACTCTATAATGTATGCCTCATAATTTTTTTTATTCTTCTATATAAAAGCCTACCTAGTACCACAACCTACCTTGTATTAGGATAAGTATATATCACTCAAGGAATTGATGGTGAAATCTTTAATAAACATCAAGAACACCGATCCCACCATTATATTTTCTTCCATTAATATTTAATTATGGACAAAAAAACGAATTTTAAGAGTTATGAATTGAAATAGATATATAAGGAAGATAATATTTAGTATAATCAGTCATCTCTCTACCCTGAAATAAAAAATTGATATGAAGACACTTTTAAATAAAACTCTATTTAAAATTATTCAGTTCATTTTTTATATTGAAGATAAATCTGATTATTATAAACATTTGTAGTCTTTATAGATTATCTCACCAAAACCTATATTTCTAATAATGTTTATATGTATTCACTTATATTTAGTAATACATAGTATTTCTGATTTGAATTAAAATTTTATCACACTAAATTTCCATTTAATGTCATTTTTATTGCGATGAAGTATACGACAATTGACAGGATGAACTAGAAAAACCTGATGTGAAAATTTTTTGTAATTTTCATAACATATATTTTCATAAAAAAAGACACACCAGTTTTAAAAAATATCGTTTGACTCTAATGATCCCTATATAAATAATTTTTACAAACATTTAGAACCATGTGACACCTCGGATGAATAACCATCACCTTCTGTCAATATGGTAAGGAAATTAAACCATATATAAGGTCAACCAAAATATAAGTTATTTTATTATCAAGATATATTTATAGAATACCATTCCTTACATAAATTTATATTTACTTTCTAAATAAATTTTATAATTATATTATGGTTTTAAAAATTTTCTAGATTAATCAATAACTATTTAATTGAATATAAATCCCAAAAACATAAATTTAATCTATAGATAGCTATATCCTCACTAAAATATGTTCCATTATATTATTTAAGTTTATTATGTATATCTATATACTCTATATAATATTTCTTAATCATATGATATTATGTTAAATAATATATAATTTTTTACCAAATGATATAAAAATAGAATACATATAATCTATTCTACAAGGCCTTATATTCAATAGATCATCCTACCTTGTATTAATTAAAATATATCCCAATACATGTAAAACCTATTCACCTAGATGTATTATATATATAACTCTATAAGAGAATACATATTACCCTATTTTTTGAGTTCCCCAATCATGATTAGTTCCTCATCTCATGTAAAAACCATGACTCTAACAACCCAGATAAATTGGTCACTTTTTTTACAATGGAATATATACGAGGGGTCAAATCCTTAAGGACTGATCAGTTTAGTTAACTAGGATAACTAGATATATACATGATATCCATTTTTCACTGTGTATAATATATAAAACCAATGAAATGAAAACTATATGAATCCATTAAACTTATTCAATGTTTTTATATTCATGTACAGGGGAAAAGAATCCAAATATTAGTGAGCTAAAATTCTCACAAAGTTTTATGTTCACTAGAAGATATCCATAATGAATAAGGTCTTATCAGTATGGAAATAAAGTAATATAACAAAAATTTTATTTAATCAAAATGTTAACAATAATAATTCGATATGAAATAATCAATATGGAAAAGGAAAATAACTGAAAACATATTTTATTTGATCAATAACATGTGAAAAAATTATATCTAAGTATAATATGAATGAAATAATCTCATGGATAATTATATCAAAAATTAAATTAAGTAAATTCTTATAATTTTATTTCATAATCTTAAAAATCTTGATATCTTTACCAATATGATATTTACACAAAGATGGATTAAGGCTGTATGTAAAAATCTATTTAATTCACCAACTAATATGTCTCATGAGACTTATCGACCCATCAATGGTCTATATATTTTTAGTCCCCTCCAATCACTACATTTCTAATGTATTCTAAGTATATAAAATGTTATATTTAATTTACGTTTAGTATGACTTATCTTAAAATATTTATATTTCATATTGAATACAAATTTATTAATTTTCCCCATTTAATTAAATTAAATCAAAAGTAAACATATTATGTAAAAATTGTACATGGTATTAGAAATAATCATATACATGATAAAATGAATATGGATATTTAAGTAAAATGTAATTTCATATCAAATAATATCACAAGGAAGTTATTATCTCAAGATAAATTTAACAGCCACAAAATTAATCAAGAGATAATGGGTTCCCATCACTTGTTTTGGGAATACAGGTTCTCAATATAATAATTTCTTGCGAATGAATAAATAAATTGGAAATGATATAATAAAATATTATTTCATATATATTCTTCCTTGTAAAATAAGTGAGAACATGGAGAATGAAATAAATTTTTTAAAAGATTTATGGTGGTGGGGAAGTCTGTTATCCCAACATACATAAAAAAATATTCATTTTGACTATTTATAAAAATTGTCCATATCATATTAGAGTAGTGATGTTCTACTAAAACCTTTTTTAAAAACATTCTATCACATTAAATTTAATTTATGAAACATTTTTACAAATAAATTTAGTTTTCTAAAATGAAATTTAAATACATTGGCATGGAAGAAAAATAAATTTGATTTAACGATAAATACTATCATTTTTTCATTTTGAACATTCCTTTGCATGATTCAAGTAAAAAATAGAGTAAATTTAGGGAGAAAATATGGAAACTCATTATATTTCCTTAGTATATGAAAATATTTTGAGATTATAGTGGATAAATGATAATATTCAAGCCTCAAAATTTAAATGCAGCCCAAAAAGTGAGATTAAAAATTATTTTCATTGCACTATTCTAAAATTCAAATTGATAAAAATTGAAATAAAAAAATTCAATTGAAACATTATCACACATGAATAAATAGGTGTTAGTGTTAAATATATTAATAAATAATTATAAACACATCCTAAAATTCAATAGCTTCATATTGAGAACTATGAGTCATTGAAATGGAAATTGAGATGAAATCTCTAACAACACACTTCCTTTTAGTTGAATATTCTTTATAATAAATTGTAAGGGTTTTAATAATTTAATTAATTTATATTATTACAATATTTTTATATATAATATCATTTCTAATCCATATTTAATAACATTATAAGTTTTATTTAAGAATGATATATTATTACCACTCTTTCAGGTGTTAATTTCCTTGTTTTCTCATGTTATTTGTGTCATTATTTCAAGGGTTATTGTGTATATAACATAAATAAATCATCTAAATAATGATATTAATTTTTAAAATATCATATTTAATCTGAATATATATTTCTCTAACCATTATTTAATAATATACATGGTAAATAAATCATATATCTTCATTAAGATGGTAGGTCATACATACATATGAGCGACATTATCATTGTACTAATAGGTCAAATGGTAATGATGTTTATTATATATTAGCTTTATATAATTAATATATACTAATATGAATCATATATATTCACTATTTCCAACATTATTACTATCCAAAAGAATCAGTGATGAGAAGTAAATTACGTCTGTTCATGAGGGTATAGTTTGTTGTATACATAGAAATGGATTTTTACCATTTAATAGATAAGGGAATTAGAAAATATTATTCAATTAAAAATATATTATCTCATTTTATGGGATGTTATATTTTTATTATATTTATATATTATAGACATAGTTGATGTTGGAATAAAATAATAATCAAAAACGAAATTTCATAGTGAAGACAACTAGCTTCACTATGAATAAATTATTTTAGAACTCTTATTAAGGACAATATTGATGGAATTTGTGGAACAGAATAAGATATAAAATTTGTATAAGAATTTTTAATATATGCCTTGGTACATTTTTTGAAGCCAAAGGGCTATAGAGGTGTGAATAATTAAGGGATGGGAGTCCCCTTTCATAATTGAGAATGAGTGATTTTTTTGGAAATACCAAAAACAAATAAATAATTGGATACCACCATAATCCCAAGAACATAAAAAATTAATAAATAAGAAAGGGCTACGATTATTAGTTCTATAAATACCACCTATAAAAAATATTGTTTAAAAATATTTCATTTCATTTACCATTTAATTTTTTACCACAATAAAAAATATTTTTACCCATGAAAATTATATGTTAATACAAAAACTAAAATGAGCCTTATTAGATACTATGGAACCAATTATTCTAAATCTTATATCATTTTTATTAGAATACTCAATTTTTGTGGAAACATACTTTTATCAGAAATGCATGTAACGTGAAAACCCTCATTTTAACATTAACTAATGTAATTAATGTTTGTTGTTTTTATGAACCATTAAAAATACATTATTACCTGTTATTATTTAAAATAATTCCAAATATTGTTTTCAAATTTTATGAGCATGTTAACATTCAGTTATGTTCATTTAATTATTTAATATCTCCATTGTTTAGCCTTAATAAGAATTTGAGATCACCCTTACATAGGTTTACTTTCCCTATATTATGAGTACATGTATTATATATGATATGTCTAAGAAGTATTACACTTTTAAAGATAATAAGAGAAGATGATGTGGTTTACATGTGGAAATTTTGTTTTTGATTCAACATTTCCAAATGTTATTGAACTATTAGGGTCCTCATGCATGTTTTTGTGTAATGTAAGGAATATTCAAAACCGATAATGCAATATTTTGTATCATAAGAATGGCCTATTATACCTATATTATGACAAGAGTTTTTTTATATATCATATTTTATTGTATACTTGTCATTCATCAGTAATTAAATTGACTAAATAAATGAGAAAAATATTTCCCCAAATCAATGAGATCCCATGTACTTGCCCATAGATACCTAAATTGGATGCATATTATAAAAAATATACTTATAATAACATGAATTCTTCTACTTAATTCACTTAGTAAGTAACATAATAAGGGGGATAGAAAATATCATCCTTAAATATGGCATAAATTTAATAAAATTTATTTACATGGGGGATTTTGAGGGAGCCTTCCATGGATTTTTAATGGAACAGATACCCTAGTTGTTATTCTAGAAGAGAATATTTAATATTTCAATATAAATAAATTAGCATTAGGTACATTCTATAAAATAAGAATACATCATTACTTTAGGAATGTAATAGTGAATGGAATTTTCTATTTTATAAGTAAATTGCATGCATTTCAGATACAAGTCATCTAAATATGTCAATAACAAAATTCTATGAATAAGTCTTGATACTATTTAAAATTATCAATCTAGGGAATATATTTATTTATAAAATTATACCCACTATTTCTGGGTAGTTTTTATATAAAAATAATTCCATATATTTCTTCTCTAATGGGGACAAATAATTCATTAAAGATAAACATTATACAATGATAATGATTAGGTGAACAACACTAATATAAATTTTCCAAATAAGAAGTTGGTCCTTAAAACATATAAAATTCCCCTTCAATATGTCACATAATTCATCCACCTTTTGTGATTAAGGGGTCTGAGAAAAAATGGAATGTAAATGAAGGATACTAGTCTAAAGATCATTTTTTAATATCTCTAGAACAAATATTAGCAGATAATTTGAGTATTCTCATATCTCCACCACTAAAAGATCTATCCGAAAGTGGATAATATCCCATGTATTGGGTAAATAGAAGTCCCTTATAGAGAGTATTGACAATTGAAAATTATCTATTATTGAATGGTTAATCCATTGCAATGGATAAAAAACATGGAGACTCATAGATATTTATGGAAGGGTTTCTCTGATATGGGGGTTCTTGTATTCATGATTACATCCATTGGATAGTGGTTTTATTTTATTTCATTCACAATAGATTATGTCAATATTAGATCACAGAGCTTCAGATATATTGAATTGATATCTTGCCTCTTTTTTATTCAATAATGGGATCAAAATTTTGACCCCTCTAGTGTAAAGAACCCATAGGTCCATGTCTAGGTTTGGATAATTAGGTTAAATTGGTTATATTATCATTCTCGCATCCTATGTGAAATCACATATATGATGGGAACCCTAATCAGGATTGATAAAGACACCATACTTTTAACGATTACACATTATGCAATTATATTAAATGAAATTGACATTGTATCAATTCTGAGGTGGTGATCCTCAAAAGATTGGAGTAGTGTATGAGATTGGATAAACATTATGAAGTATGTTATAAATTTTTTAAATAATGTAACATTACTGTACATGTTTATTCATATTGTATTACACTAATATAAAAAATATTTTTCTAGATTAAGGGGCATCATGAAATCACATGCTAAAGAATCATGAGAAATGAAATGGAAAAAAGAAAAATTATCCTTTAACATCTAGAATATATGTGGATAAGAAGGAATAGGTATGTAAACATTTCTTGAAATTGAATACACCTCATATTTTACTACGCATACTAATGAATTATTAAATTTAAAATAGCTATGTTTATGTATACAATACAAATTAGGTTGTAATTCAGTATGACTCCTATGTGTAGTATAACTAATTGTATATAACGTGGGGGATTATAATCTAGAACTAGATAGAAAAGTAATAAAGACCCATGATAACCCCTAATACGATGAATGAAACATAATAGGAAGGGTTCCTATTGAATGCATGGAAAAACCTCATTCTAGTATAGGGAAAACATAGAGAAGTCCCTTTAGTGGAGTAAGATGCTAGCCAAAAACAAGTTCTGGATGTATGTATTCATTTTAACGAAACAGAGAATAATCTAATGAATCTATTCTCAAAACATTATACTATGAGGAGGAAAATGATTTAGTCAACTACACATGGGATAATTGATAGAAACATTGCCCCTTATATAGGATTATAGACACACCAAATGGATTTCGATAGCCATCACAAAGAATAAATCAAAATGATATACTTTTATGATTGTTCCACATGATAATCATACTATAAGGTGATCAAATGATATCAAGTGAATATTAACAGGAGTATGAAGAATTTTCACCCTAGTTAGTGGGATGTTTTGGGAACAAATACTGGGGAGTAATGTGAAAATGAGATGGAGTAATTCAATACTATAGGAAAAGTTAGCATCATGGTGGACAGAACCACCTGTAACGTGAAGAAGGAGAATTTAAAAAAACCATTGGAAGCATTTAAAACTATAATAAAATGAAACAACCATAATCAAGTGGTATAACCTCGAATAAATAATTTTTATTCTGTATTGGAACTGTAAAGTACTAGGTAACTTCCACATAGTGAAGTTCTAAGGGAACTTTATGGACACTAACAATCTAATGACTGTCTCCATTGATAAACCCAAAATTTTATTTTAAAAATTGAATAATCATATATAGAAATCTATTGAGTACCCTTTTTTCTCAAACAATTCTAATTGGAAAACAATTGAGTCTTTGTGGGTGATTTAACATGATAATTTCTCTATTTACCCCCATTGAAAAATTCATCAACTTGTTTCTATTTCCACATGGTTTTAGGAAAATGTACTAAATCTCTATTTTGGTAATTCATAAATCTCTTATTATTATAAAAGGGACTTTAAGATATAACTAATCCAAATGGTAGATTTGTTTAAACATAACTGGGTGTGTATGGGTGACATTAATATAGTTTTCATGGATTATGGGAAGCCCATATCAATATTCGATAGTATGGATTCCAAAAACTTATCTTCTTATTTTGAAAGATTAATTCTCATTGAGGTTCTTATTTCATGGGTATAATTCACCAATGTATCATAAACTACTTGTGGAAACCATGAAATAATATGAATAGGTGATTTTATCATGTCAATGATTATAGTGAAACAATCAATGTTTCTATATTTACACCACCCAAGTATCACTTGAATCATAATCCTATTAATTCTTAGATTCATATCAACTAAAGGAGGTAATCTATTATCCCATTTGATTTTAATAACTCATGGTTCACAGTACGAAGATATAAGAAATATTTCTACAATGGCTTGATGTCTGAGATTAGGGTAATCCCTATGAAACTCTTTCTAATAAAACACATGACTTTCAAAAATATTTTAAAAGACAAGATGGGTAGTTCATTTTATATATTGTATAATGAAATCAAAATATTCTAAACCAATATTTCTAGATACTAGGATCAAAAGAAGAATCAAATATTCCCTCTAGATAAGTGATTCAACATCATTTTATATTGAACATACTACTCTACTTATTTAATAAATGGTTACAAGTCCATACAATGTCAAAATAATAGAATATGTTGATAGAAACTCAAAACATATTCATCATATCTATAAGGATACAAAATCATTGAGGGTGTCCATAAAGTCTAACATGATGAAATACTCTTCACTGCTGATAATGACATAGAATATGCTACAGTGTATTATATTTAAGATTTATACTTTTATTATGAGAATGGTTTATAACCTTAATTTATTAAAACCATACTATCATGAATTTAAGGTAATCATAATCATACCCTAATGGTTGTTCCCTTCAACAATGAAATTAAAAACCTCCCTTTTATTGCTGAATATGGATAGTGTGTCTTGTGTTGATAGATTCAAAAACATTTTCTTGATTTTTGAAATGGAAATTATATATTTTGAACATAAATTTTATGTGATGGAATCCATCATGGATTCATGAATTACTGTTTGTTTCAAATAAAATTTCATTTTATTGATTCCAATTAATATATATGAAGTTGATATACATGACATTAGAACCATTGTATTTGGTAACAAGGTTTCCTAAATCCTCAGAAAAATGAGGTTATTAAAAACAAGGATATTTTTTAGGTACATTATCAAACCTAATCAGTTTTATTTTTTCCCTATAAAGAGAATCATTATTTTTTTGTTCCATTATCTCGAATGTATTAAAACCATGATGAATAATGTGAGGTTTGTAAAATTTTCATAAAATTTTAGAGTCCCAAAGACCCTCAATACTATAAGATGAAAATTCATCATTGTTGTCCTTATAATTTTTGGATTGTCTAGTGCTCAATTTAAAACTGTTGATGATTATATAAAAATTTCATGACCTTCAATCTAGACCAAGTGATCTTGATCAGTTGTCTTTAAAATATACTAATATGTTATGTTGGGAGATTTGATCTCAATCCTACTATTTTCCATTATTAATGACTATTTTTAGATGATGATTAATTAACCTTTCACAACATGGGAACTCTAATAAAATGAAATATAAAAAAATTATTTACACCTCTACATCATATGAATGATGAGAATAATTTCACAAATAAACAACAATTTAAGGAAATATTAAAATTATTCATGTTTATTTTTCAACACTATAAGAGGGTAACATGGGAATCTATAAAATTTAATAAATCCATCAAAATAATTTGTTATGAAATTCCTCTCCCAAATAAATTTATAGTAGTCAACCCCATTTGTTTTATGGGGGGATCCACTCTATCTGATTACTCTAATGTTCTTTTATTTTGGGGGAATATATAGAGTCAGTACCTTAAAATTAGATCGTCCAAATTTGTTTCCCAAGTATCCAGTTAGAGGGGATGAATCGTGTCTATTAAAGGAATAATATATTTATTCAGTATCACTATAATATCATGGAATATTTACACATACACTATTTACCAATGTCCAAGAAACCTGATAAAAATTTCTCATGACATTATCAGAAACATTATATTTATATTATGTGTCTATGAGAGTAATATATTCTTAGATACATATAAATATAGTACCAAGACCATGAAAATGGGTGGAATTTTCAACAATTTCATGGATATTGAAAATTTTAAAGAGGTCCATTGCACAATGTTCACCTTGAATCTCTTGGAATCTTAGAAAGATGCTCTTGGATTTATAGATGAAAGAATAAAATTGAACCCTAAAAATGGTTATTCATTCTATATATCCTAAATAGTGTTCCTATCAATATTGTATATATTTAACATCCTTATTTATTCTTAACAATGAATAGTCATTCAACCATCTGCCAATAATTATTGGGAAAATATATGGATGGATAGACTCAAAAAATAGTGTATTACAATATGAAAAAAATATACATTTTATGATAATCAGATGCTTGGATTGGAATTTAAAATATATATCTTCTCTCATAACCATTTTCATAATCATAATGATATGGATTATTTTTTTCATGGATAGAGACATCATCATGTTGAACCCTAAAAATAATGGAAACTTCAATAATAGAGACTACTATTGACTCAAATGTGACAACATTACTACTATGCCCACATGGGTGTATAAATTTAGTATAAACTTCATTCCATTGGGAAAACAATTTCTCCTTTTGAATATATTAAAAATAATATTACCTTTATATATTCAACTCCAAAAGGATTGAATTATAATGTCATCAACATTCCTCTTATGTTTGATGGAATAAAAGAGTTTTGAACCAATATTAATAAACTATATTATTTCCATTGATCTATTGAAATTTTTTAGTAGGTTTACGTAGTTAAAATTTGATTATATTTTCCCCTTTCACACCTAATGGAGACTCTCACTAAGGATGACTACAATTACCATGTCTATAATATTCTCTAGGTAGTTGTAGTTTCTATTGGCACCTTTATATGGAAGTATAGAAATATCATGCCATTTTATATTCAACCCATATCTATCCAAGAAGGTTTCATTTAAGTTAATATAGATGTTCAATATTTCCCCCTATCTGAAATTTTCTTTTATGAGGATTGATGTTTATCATTTCAATATCATACATTCCATTAGTGTAATTGGACAGTAAAAAAAAATTTACATCGCCTCTATTCACAAGATCAAATAAAATCAAAAATGGGTCACATTCAATGTAGACACACAAGTGTCTTGTACACCATGACCGTTAGGATGTGAAGGACTTTTCATAAACATCAAGGATTCATCATGTTGTGTTTCCAACATTTCATTGGCAATGAATAAACATTTTAGGTGGAGAATTATGTGATAACTAATGAAATTACACATTTTTACTACGATGGATAGAATAATATTTGGATTTAATCATATTCAATACATTCCATTTCGACCTTGAATAATCGATATAAGGGTCTCAACTGGAAAATCATACCCTTTTGGATTCGATGCACGAATTATTCTATGATCATAAACACAAACATAACACATCTATATAATGAGTCTAAGCATGTTGAATATGAATTATTAAATAATTAAATTGAAAAATCATTCATAATGTGTTCATTTGTGATTCAAGTTTTATTTTACACCATAGTATACTAAGATGTAATTATTTAAACTCACATCCAAATTCGTAAACCTACACTGTAATTTCAACTACATATTTTTAATTATCTTATTTATATGAATATATCTACTTGATTCCTAAACCTACCATATATTATTATAATTCTATATAAATCAATGAATTCAGGATAAATTCATTAATAAATGTCATGAATACTAATATCACCACTATATTTTGTTTGTCCCAAATGATAATAATTGAAAACAAAAGAAATTTATTTTATTATAAAATGAAATGGTTATTTCGGAATATATTATTTATTCCAACTAGTAATATCACTTACATGAATAGAAATATATATATTTAAAGGATTTAAAAACCCATTATATAGAATTATTCAGACCATGATGGACAAGGAAAATAAATATGTGTATGAAAACTAATATAGGATTTTGGATTATTTCACAAAAATAAGTAATTATACAAATGTGTCTATGAATTCTCTTGTATTTATGACAAAATTATCCTTTCCCATTAATTTTCAAATTTTCTCCCCATACATTTCTATATGATATCATTTTTATAATGATGTATAATACCACATCAGATCGAAATACTAGAACAAATAGAAGAGAAATGATAGTGTAGTTTTCATAACAAATATTTACATCAAAATCAAGTCACTTTATTTTCATAAAATATGAAATACCTATAATCATTCCTATATTGAGAATTTTTTCTATCATTGAGATCCCTTTAATACATGGGATGAATAAACCACAACACATGCTGAAATTGGATGTAAATTAAAACATTATAAGGTATACCGAAACAGAGTTTATTACCTAATCTAGATTGATGGGGAGAATATTTTTCCATCCATAAATGAAAATTTGATTATAAAATACATTTAATTACTTAATGATGGGTGTACAAATTTCATTATTATATAAAAATAATATTTTTACCAAGTAATTCCCAACTACATGAATTTAAACTATAGAGAGTGGCATCATTCCCGAAGATATTACACAACATTATTGATGTATATTATACATAGCTATATACTCCATGGAGTAGTTCCATTTTATATTATATAAAATTACATAATATATAATTATAAATCGAATGATGTTATAATAAAAAACAAAGAATCCACGCTACAAGACCTTAGACATCATATAGCATCGCAGAATATATAGGTTAAAATATATCTAAATTGATGTCTGTGATATACATGTGCAAGTATTATACTTATAATCCTATAATAGAATAAATATTCCATCGGTGATAAACATCCGAAATTTTTCAATGATTTACCTCTCTACTAACAAACTTGACTCCACTAACTCAGATCCATTGGTCATTTCATACAATAGAGTAGACAAAAGGGTAAAATCCTATAGGAAAGATCAGATTATTAGACCTGGAGATCCAAATACATAAAACATATGAATTTTAAACTGGGTAAAAAATATATAACATAATAGAAGAAACTTTTCAATTTACTTTACATTAAATTAATGATTTCATCTTCATATCCAAGATAATGGAAACAACATAAGAGTGAGCTCAAATTCTCAGAAATAGTTAAATAAAAAAATATCTCATAAAAAATTAATTTATAATCAATATGTAAATAAAAATATGAAAAACCAATTTCAATTTAATGAATAATTTTACTATAATGAACAGATATGAAATCATCAATATGTAATGTTAAATAACTTACCAAAAATGTTATTTAATCATTAACTTTACCAAAAATTGAATCCATGGATAATTTAAATGTAATAATCTCATGGATCATAGTAACAAAATTTCCATGAAATAAATTAATAACATTTTATTTCATTATCTTATAAATCCTGATATATGTACCATTGAGATCTTTCACCATGGCAGTTTTAGACTATAGGTAAAAATATATTTAATTTGACCAACTAATATATCACATGAAATATATGGACCCATCAAGGGAAATATACATCTAGTACCCACTGAACACTACATAAAAAATCATTCCTCATATGTAAAATGATATATTTCATTCCTAATAAATTTATTTTTTTAGAAAATATATATATTGATCTATCAACAAATATTTATCAATATTACTCTAGTTAATCAAATTACATTCAATGTAAACATCTTATGTAAAAATGGTATGTGACATAGGGAATAAATGTATTTATCATACGATGAATATGTATATTTTATAATAATTTAATTTTTAATTAAAATAGATCCCAATGATTTTATTGTCCCAATAGAATGCAAAAAAATCACAAAATTAATCTTGTGATATGTGTTGACCATTGGTTTTTGCAATAAGAGAGGATCTTCACTAAAATAGTGTCCTTATAAATAATAGAAGTATTTTCAATAAAATAATAATGTAATACTTCATAAACAAAATCCTCATAAAAACATTCAAATCACATAGAACAAAGTACCTTTCTCAAAATTGTTATAGTAGTGGGAGAGTCTCTTATCATATTATGCAATAAAATGTTTTCTTTCGGCTATTTTTATTAAATTTACATTACATAAAGCACCTAAAATATTCCAATAAATAATTTTTAAAATTTATGGGACACATAATATATCATTTACATATCATTTTAGTAAAAAATTATTTTTTTAAATCAAATTTGAAAACATGGTAATTGAAGTTAAATATATCTAATTCAAAGAGAACTAAATTTAATTTTTTACTTGAACATTTATTTAAATTATTCAAGTACCGAATATTTGATAATTATTAAAAAAATATTTTAAATCTATAAATATATAAATTATGAGGAGATATTTGGAGAATATGAATGATAAATGATAAGATTCGGTAAATGAATGTAAAAGCAATACCAATAGAGAGTGGGATGGTAAAATAATTCCTTTATACTTTGTTAAATGTTAAATTACAAACCATTTAAATAATGAAAACGAATTTTGAAATTATACACCATGAATAAATTGTTAACCTTTAAAAATAAATCAAGGGGTAAATACACAGACCAAATAAAATTAAATAGTTTCATATTAAGATATATGTCCCATTAAAATAGAAGTTGAGAATAAATCCCTAACACCACACTTACCTTATGTTGAATATGTATTAACGTCCATTAAAATGCCCTTAATAATGTTATTAAATACTATTTCAACCATATTAATATTTTTAATATCATTTATGATCTACATATAATATCATAAATCCTTTTTGTTGACAATAATTTATTATTACTATTGTTTTGGATGTCAATTGCCTTATTATTGAGTTTATGCTTTATCATGATGATTTCGGTTCTTGTGTATAAGATATATTTCCAAATATAAAAAATTATATTGGTTTTTAATATATAATATTCACTCATAAGAAAAAGGTGTCTAATTATTATTGAAAAATGTACAGTAGAAATGAATCGCATCTCTTCATGTGTATGGTTGGTCATACGTACGAATGAGTGACTATATCATTATTATAATGGTTTAAATGATAAGTAATTTGATGATATATTAGTTTCAAATAATTAATATCATGTCATATTTATCATATATACTCACTATTTCTATCATTATTACTATCCATTTAAACTAGTGAAGGGAAACAAATTACATTTGTTTGCGAGTCGGTAGTATGTCATACACAATAGCGATGGATTTATATAATATTTTAACGCCAAAAAATATTGAAATCTATTATTTCATAAAAATAATAAAATTTAATTATATAAAATAAATTTTTCTATTACATTTTTATTATTAAGATAAAATTATAGGCAGAAAAAAAAATGACGTAAAAAAGAGTGACCCTAGTGAACACGATTACCTTCTTATTGAAGAAACTATGTTGCTTATATTATTATTGATCCAACGGTTGTCCTTTTGGATTAAATTAATATATTTAATATGTATAAAAATGTTTGGTAGAGTAATTACTATGTTTTGGTCAATAAAAATGGTTTTAGCGGTGTGAATAACCCTGTGGAGGGAGTTCCATTCTATAATTTAATGGGAGTGAAATTATTATAAATACCAAAAACTATTCAATCATGGGAATAAAATATCAAACCATGTTACAATTGTTTTATAAATAATTGGTTTTTTTATAAGATACATTTTATTGACACTGCCACCACTAGAATGAAACATGTTTTAATCATGTCATTTATTTTACCATTAATGTGACTTGCTTTTTCCTTTTGATTTATAACCATAGTAAATAAACTTTTAACATATGGTAAGTCTTACATTAATAGTAAAAATAAACTAATCATTTTGATATAATATGGACCCAAATATTATAAATATTAAATCAAATTTATTAATAAAAAATCTTTATCTATGGGAAATTAATTTTAAAACAACAGCATGTAACATAAAAAGATCTCTATAACATCAAACAATGTGAATAATTTGTATTTTTTTTATTATTAATTATATGAATACTAATTTTAACATATTAAAGGTTAAAAATTATTTTAATTCAATATTTGGAATCAATTTTATCAAATTCAATTACTGAAATTTGATGAATTTAGTTTGAAAACAAACCCATATATTATGCTGAAATATTTTTTTTCAAAAAATGAATTATTCTTAAATATTGTGATATTATATTAACTATATTTATAATAAAAAAAATTATGTGAATTTAAATTAATATATATATATATATATTATATATGTTAAAATGAAATATTTTATCATTAATTATCTTTTTAATTATGTAAATAGGGTCGATATTTTTCCTTTAAAAAAATTGGTTTTCTAAATGAAAATGTAGTTTTTATAAATACACCTTTTACCTCAAAATGGTATTTTATTTATTTGAATAATATTTATATTTAATAAATTATTAATTATAAAAATTTATATACATTTATATTAACAAAATTGGGATTAATTAAATACCACAGTTTGTTTTCATAAAAGAGCATTTGAATGGATAATTTATAAAATTCTTTATAGGATTATTTGAACAAAATAATTTCAAAATTGATATTCATAATATGAAATTTGATTAATTTTTTCATACAACAAAAAAAAATAGAATTATTTTCTTGTTAAAATAGAATGTTAACTTATTAAAATTGAATTTATGAAGTTACATTATTCCATCCAACATTAATTTAATCCTCTGAATTTTAATGGATATTACATTCTAGACAAATTGGAATAGTAATTCTTCATAACATCCTAGGCTTCCCATTTTTCTTACTCTATTTTAATCTAGAGTAGAATTACTAATCATGTCATATGATTCCTCAAAACAAAATATTTAATATAATTAATCTATATTTGATATTCAAAGTATGATTATCAGGTTAAAATTCAATTCATTCTATGGTGATAACATGTGTTGGGTTATTCATATACTTCCATAGAAAAGATATTTGGAACACGTCATGTATGTTATGGAGGTTTGGTAGAAAATGTTAATTGGTTGGCCAAAGATCCAATTCATTCAAGAATATCAATTGGACTGATGTAGCAAGGGTTCAGTCTTCCCTTTTTACTAATACTTATGACATTATTCCCTATAGAAACATTCATAAAAACATTTTCTCTCACGTGAAATTAAAAATCAATTCTCTAATTTTTAGAATGATATTTTTCCTCCTTTGACCTTATTTACAATGAGCTTTAATTTTATTTACCATTTTTTCCCCATTTTTTTTGTCCCAAAACTTTTATTTCACCAATATCATCCAAAAAACATGATATTTGAAATTACTTACTATATATTGCTTTTTAGGTTTCCATTAGAATAATTTATTAAAAAAATTTTGATAGGAAACTACTAAAAATGGTAAATAATAATACCACATAACGTGAATTTCTAGTGTTTAGGACCCAAACATGTCTATAAGCATTTTAGTTGTCCTTTTATATTTTCCATCAATATAGGGATGGTAGGTGGTTCTTAAAAGAAGATTAATATTTGGAAATACCTGAATAATCTTCTAGAATTTTGATGTAAAATAGGGATTACTATTAGAGAAAGGTGAAATAGTTTCACCATTAATTATTAAAAATTCACTAATATGTATCCTTGATCGTTGAACATGAGGTAAAACTTATCTTATAACAAGTAAATGTGTATATTTGGTATGGTGAGAAATAATAACCCATATTGAATCATTCATTCTATATTTATTTCGTAGTCATTTGACTAATCCCATTTTAATGTTAGCACATTTCTTTATATTAAGAAAGAGTGGTTTTAGAGCATCTCTAGGATGTTTTTTATCAACCATTACATATTAAAAATAATATATATGGGAACCTAATCTGTAATTTCATGTATCATGTAATCCCATAAGAAATGTTCACTAAAGTCTATATATAACTTTGTGCTAATAGGGGGTATAGAAAAATTATATATATTATAATAATACTAGAATATCATTTTGATCATAGGTGTAGATGGAATACATATTCTCTTTCAAAATTTTCAAACCCCATCTTCATACATTAATTCTATTAAATACCCATCATTCATTGTTTAAATATTCTTTTGCAACTTCTATTCCTTATAATGTTTAATTTTTATATTTTCAAATAATTATGGATTCTCAATCACTTGAAAAATGACCCATATTCCTCCAATATTAATAAATCAAATAAATATCTTCAATATATCCATGAAGTAATGATCCCTCTCCATCCTCATATGGACATGACCATTCCTACTCAATGAATTCATAATAATATATTATATCCCTTTGTGGTAGTGTATTTTTATGTCATAATCCTTTAATAGATTGATCCATAATAATTTTCTCATGTATATCTCTATTTGTTAAAATATTTTTATTAAGATCTTATTATCTATGTATATCTCACATATTTACCTATAGGGAATTATTTCTTGTAAATATATATTAAATATTATTGTTCGTTACTTAAGATCATGGGTTACACTGTTTTTTTCAAAACAATTTCTTTATATTGGTACATATTGAGTAACATAATCATTTTTTATAAGGAAACAATGAATTTAATTCTTTAATGAATCAATATAAATAGAAAACCCATCATTTCTTGGTAGTAGTATAAAAATTCTATCATTGAAAGATCACTAATTCAATTTGTAAAAAAATCCATCACATTCATTTTTTCTATATAAACATTACAACATTATGTATAATATTGGATAAATGGATTTTCAACATAGAAAAATTATATATGAATCATAGTAATGACCTATTAAACTAATGAAACTAAATACCACAATTATGATTCTTTTTATAGGCCATATTATGAAATTATTTTTCTTTATAGTATCAATAAATATTCTATCTATAGAGAAATTATTTCCCTGAAAATAAACTTCCTTTCCAAAATTCATGTTTTCATGACTTCCCATATAACTCTTTTTTTAGGAATTTCATGAGTGATTCGCATGTTATTCTCATAGTCTTCATGGATTTTAGATTATACTAAGATATAAAAATTTGATACATTAATGAAATTATCAATATATTAAATGAATAACTATTAATTATATCCATAAAAAATTGATGGTGCATTAGTCAATCCAAATGGAATTATTGTAAACATTAAAAGTTCTTATATTTTTCGAAATGTTGATGATGAAATATATTCCTTCGATTCTCCAAATTGATGAAGTCATGATTAAAGTTAAAACATTAATACATATTTTAGTACATGACTTTCATTGAATTTTTCATTAATATATGTAAAAATATACATTTTAAATATCATAATATCATTTATTTCACTATACTAAATGAACATCCCCATGTGTCCATATTTCTTCTTAATAAAAGAATATGGGATCTATATAGTGAACCCATAGGGATAATAAATAATATATACCACAACTCAAAAAGTTATTTTTGTAACACCACAAATTCCAGAGTGTCCATTATATAGACTGTCTTTAATACTGGTCTTTCATCATGGATTAAATCAACAAAATGATGGAGTTAATAATTTTGTGGATATCCATGTAATTCTTAATGAAATACTTCAATTTATTCTTGTTAAATAGGTAAATTCTCAATTTAATGATTCAAATTTATATTAGAACACTATGTGTGATCCTAAAAACCATGATTCTTATCTATAAGAGGTACTATGGTTTGACATTGAGATGACTTAGATGATGAATTCTCTACTCTAATGATAAGGAATACTATATCTTCTTCCAGAATCATAATTTACATCTATGTATACAATTGTATTTATTATAAGTAGGAAGATAGTTCTAACCAAGGATATATCATGGAAAAACATAATCATGATAATAAGTTCATAAAATAGAGAACATTTATGTGTAAATAGATAAATATCTTGACACAACATTATCCAAGTGAAACTCCGACAAGAATATTTGACTGACCACTCCCTCTTAAGGTTGAACAGAAATATTTTTAATCATAACAGTATTTTAAAATCATTCCTAATGAATTTCAAATTATTTGTATGTCTTCGAAATAATATTCCAAGGTAGTTTCCAACAAGGTGGAATGTAAGGATCATTGATGTGCACCAGTGAAAAAATGATTTAATTCCTAATGACCCCTATAAGAGGTGATTCCCCTTTGTAAAACTGTAAAAAACAACTTCCACTTGTAGAATCCATATAAGTATTTATTTCTTGAAAAAACACATATTATTTATCATAATAAAATTTTTAGGATTCTATTAAAAAAAATACATATACTTAATGACTATCATAAGGTTATATTCCAAAATATATGCTTTCCTTAATATAGTTCCCAATTCTTCTACAAAGTAACATCTCACAAAAACATTGTAAACCCTAACTCCTACAACATAGATTTAGTTGAAACATATGTCAATTTTCATAGATTTAAGTGGTCAAATACTAGTGGAATGATTAGTTTTGTAGTCTTTAAGAGGAAAATACATTTATTATTCCAATTTAACATTTGGGATAAAATATAAAACATAATAAAATAAAATGGTCAACATCATCGAAACTAATTCAAGGATTTAATATTTATAACACGGGGAAAGGAAAAAATATGAGAGAGATCAAATTCCCAGTATGGTTTACATAAATTGTATTATATCATGAATAAATAAGGAATAATAAATTTTGAGAAGTATATAAATAATCATGGATTTCATTTAATTAATAACTCTACTATCATGAATGGGTAATGCATAATAATTATAGAAAGGTAAGTAAATCAAAATGCAATCCATTTAATCGATAACAGGTGAAAAAATTTCATTGATGGATAAAATCCAAACAATAATATCATTGTCGGTTTTAACTAAATTTTAAACAAATAAAATTTTTATTATCCAAAGTCATGATCCATAACATCATAATATATATACTATCAAGTCCTTTCATGATGAAAGGTTAATACTATGGGTAAAAATACATTTGATTTGGCCAAATGATATGTCTCATGAGACCAATCTATTTATTAATGGGATATATAATTTCAATCCCCACCTATAAACACATTCTTAATGCATGCCTTTTATATCAATCATTTAGTTAATTCATGAATAATATTTATTTGAAACAAATTACTGTATTGAGTAATGAATACTTATTTATCAATAAAGATCATGTTGGTCAAATAAATTTCAACGTAAACACTATATGAAAATTTTGTATATGGTTTAGGAAATAATAATATCTATAATATAATAACTATAGGCATCCAAGGAAAATTTAATGTCTAATTAAATCTTATCATAATAATGTGATTTTAAAAATTTAATGTTAACAATCAATAAATTAATCAATAGATGAGTGGTGATCAGATGTTTGTAAGGAATATAAGTTCTGTAATAAAATATATTTCTATAAAATTAAAAATTGAGTGGTAGAGAAATGCTTATATAAAATTTAATAAAAGGGTTCTATTTTTAAAACTATTTATATTGGGTATAATAATCTATATATCGTAAAGTTTTTATGGTGGTGGGGAAGTTTTTTACCACTGTATACATTAAAAAGATTACTTTTGACTTTTTGTGGAAAATTTTTCTTTTAAAAAAGCAAAAAAATTACATTAAAACTGTATTTAAAATAAAATTATAAAATAAAACTTTCATCTTTAATCATTTGAAAAAATAAATTTAAATATTAAATTATTTTTGAGTAAGTTGAAAATGGAAGAAACATATACCCGATATAAAGAGAAAATAATGATGATTTTTAGTTTAATAATTAATTTATTTATTTAACTACTAATTAAGGGAAAATATAATAAAATACAAATACACATTATAAATCTAGAATATATATAATTTATTAGAGAATATGGAGGATAAATGATAAAATTACATTAATGAATGTAAAAGTACCCCAAAAGGAATGTGAGATTGTAAAATACATTAATACCACTTTGGTAACATGTAAATTGTAAACCTTACAAAAATATAGATTAATTGAAATTTTAAATATCATTATTATATTGGTATTCATGTTAAATAAAAAAATTAATCAATATATACACCACATAAAATGTAATTGATGCATAATGAGATGTATGTCCCAATAAATGGGAAATTCAGACAAAATCCCTTACATCACACTTCCATTTTGTTGAATATGATTAAAAATCAAGTAAAAATCATCTAAAGAATGTTATTAATTTTTTTAATAACCATATTCAAAATTACAATTTTATTTATGATTCTATTACAACATCTTACTGATAATGGATTAATTGTAGTTTATTATTACTATTATTTCAGTAGTTAATTCTTTTCTTTTCTCATCCGAGTTTTGTTATGAATGTACAAGTTCTTGTGAATAGGATATATATACATCACTCCAAGAATTATATTAATTTTAATAATATCATGTATATTAATTACATATATATATATATATATATTATAATATATATTCCTCAATTTTATACTTAAAAAATGAATCCAATCACATCAAGGGGATGATGTTATATGTACGCATGAGTAAATATATCATTACCTATATGGGTTAAATAGTAAGGAAGTTTATGATATATAAAATTTTCAGAATAAATATCCTGGAATATGTTTCATAAATTTTCTTTATTTCCCTCACTATTCTTATCCATGTTATTTGGTGATGGAAAAAATATATCACTTCGTGAGGCGGTACTCCACCATACAAATGATTTATAAATATTTATCCCATTTCATAGAGAATGATATGGATAAAAACTAATCCATCGAAAAAATAATTTCTTTTTAAATGGAATGTACTTGTGTTATTATATTTATAATTATTAAAATGAAATCATTTTCGAACAAGAATGTGTAAAAAAAGTTTTTACTGAATACAATTATCTTATTTTAGAGGAACAACTTTTAGTTGTCTAACTATGAACTATAGGGTTTTTAATTTTGAAAGAAAAAACCCTCTATAATGTGTGTAAGGTTTTTTCGACAGGATTTTATAGGGTTTTTGAGAAAAAAATTATTGAGAGGTGTGATGAATTGAGGGGAGGGGGTTCTTATTTGTAATTATATAGAAGTGAGATTTTTGTATATAACCGAAAATATTACTTAATGGGAAGTCACTCTAAACCCATGTTCCACAAAAAATGATAAATAATGGGTTTTTGTGATGATAATATAAATAAAAATATCAACCACAATAAATAAATTTCGTCAAAACATGTTACTTCCTTTACCACCAAGGTTACTTAGTTTTTCACATTGAGTTTTCCCCATGAAAATGAATGATTTATTCAACATAAATTATCATTAAATAATTAAGATTGAACAATAAAAATTATAAACTTTTTAACCAATGAATCAAAATATTAATTCCAATTTATCAAATAAAAATTCTATGTTTGTGAAAAAATAATTTAAACACAAACTCAAGTATGACCCAAAGCCTTCTTTTAACCTTAAATAATATATATAAATTTTACTATTATAATTATTCAATATTACCAGAAATTTATTTCACTTTATTAGCTATTATTAATTATAATGATTCAAAATACAGAATCAATTTTATCAAATTCAAAAAAAAAATAGAATCTAGTTTAAATTCAATCCAAGAAAATGTCATTGAAAATGGTTAATTCAGAAATTTATTTTTCATGAATAATATGATTTAATAATATATATATATATATATATATATGAAAAGATATCATTAATATATGGATTTAAATTAACACATTTAGAAATATATTATTTAAATTTCATTTAAATCATTCATTAATAATTAAATTTTAATTAATTCAAATGTCTAGTCATTATGAAATTTGAGAAAAATAGTATTCAATAAAAATGATGTCTAAAAAACCCATTTACCTCAAAGTGATCATATTTATATTTATGTCATATTTGTAGATAATAAATTTTTAATTACACATATTCTTATAAAATATTATCAATATATGGGGGATAGTTAAATACTACACTTCTAATTATTCATAAGGTATTATTTCAAATTGAAAATTTCAAAAATTTATTATATGATTATATTGACAAATTAAGTTCAATATTCATATCCAACATATAAGACAATAAATTTTTGTTCCATGTAATATAAAAAAAATATTGTATTTTTACAATAATATAATGTTCACTAACTATAATTGAATCTAAGGTGTTACATATCATGTCCTTATATGAGGACACAATCATTTTAAAGTGCCCAAATATTTGGAAGATCTACATGGGACCCACTGGAAATGATTTATTGACTAAGAACATACAATTGGAAATAATTACTTATTATACAAAATATTTCTTCATTTCAGTGCTCTCATTCATAAGATATTCTGCAACTAAGGCCACATGTGACATGAATAATATTGTCATATAACATAACTACTAGGATATTTATTACATTATTTTCAAGATTTGCAATCATGCCCAAATTCTAAATTATGGGTATATTTTTAAACCCATTAACCATACAATTATATAAAATTCTATTATTAATTAACATGGGGTTCACACTTCATTATCGTCAGATGTTGAAGTGAATGAAATATAATCTACCATACAAAGAACCATATATTATTCATTGTATGTTTTTGGGGATACATATGATCCAAAAATGAGATCTAGATCAATGTTAGAATCCACAGTGATAAACAAAATATCATTATATTAATGTTTGATATATAATCGATTTATCTTTGTGGGGTTTTTGGTGGTCATGGTGACACTAGTTTCCAGCAATGTCATGATTTGCCTCACCTATGATAGAAAATTCCAACCCAGTCAGAACTATGTGTGGATTTATTCCAATATTATGAGATATGTAGAGAAACATGAATCACATATCATGGTCCCAACATCCTTTTTTGTAGAGAAAAAAAAATCAATGGAATTTCCCCTCTCATAATTATGTCATGTTGTATAAGACCCATACTTCACAAAAAAAATCCAACAAAATAATTTTCTCATAAATGAATAATGATACATTAGTTGATAAATAAACAAATAATAATATCAAATGATATAGTGGGGAAATAAATTAATTAAATAAAATAAGAATAGGAAAATTTGGATCTATATGATCCACCAATATGGACACAATCATGAAACAATTTGATGAAGTAAAGGATAATGTTATTAATGAAATATTCCTTTTGATGAATAAAGTATATATAATGTTGATATAAAATTTTACATATCAGATAATGAATGAAATAATTGGTATATATGGCAATTAATGAAACTATAATACAATTATAAATCTGACTATTGGAATGGTAATCTAACAGTCAGAATGTTAACATTACCATTGAAATAGTAATGTAACAATTAGGAATAGTAATATGGCATACTGAATAGTAACCTGGAATATGGAAATTTAAAAAAAATATTTATTTATCATATAAATGATAATATTATTTACATATAACATTGTAAAAGTAAATAATTGTTTAAAAAATAATAAATTATTATTTTTTAAACCATTAATTTTTTAACCAAACATCTAATGAATATGATGGTATAAAATAAATTTTATTTACATAAAATGGATTTAAAATTTAATATTATGTTTTATTATAATGATAGGATAATTTTATTAGACAATAAATTACTTTTCAAAAGACCATAAAATTGATTATAATATTAAAATTAATATGTTTGAAATAAATGATGATTTGATTTAAAAAATACATTTCCCTTACTTAGAAAATTATTTTCATAAAATGGATTCCATTTCTTAAATATTTTCATATAAAATTTTAAGGGTTATTTATTTTATTTTTATATAAATAAATGGATATTTGGTTAATTTGGAAATATGTGAATTTTTGTTATTTGACATTATAAGACAAATACATGAATTTTTGAGTCATAGAAGATGTAAAAAACCCATTAGTTGAAACTAAAATAATATATTTACTATATATAGTCCCTATAATAAACACCATTGACAGTCTAGATCCAAATTAATAAACAAATAATACAATAATAAAAAACATCCCATCCCCCCTTATAAATACCACCTCGTCTCCTCACACAATTTAAACATTAAATATTTCATATATTTTTTAATATTATCCTTCATATTCTCTTTCACATTTCATGTTCTTGTTGGTATAACCACAATAAAAATTATAAGTTTCTTAAGGATGTTCTATAGGAGACAAAATTGAAGAGGTAAAGTCCTTCATCATTCTCTTTTAAACTATTTTAATATTCTAACATATCCTCATAAATCATATCCAAATCATAATGATAACATCAATAATATATATATATATAATTAAATTTTATTTCCTTTATAGAATACTAATAACTAAATATCATCATCTCAACTTTTATACTAAAAATGGAAACATTGTCTATGGAAGGTGGATTAACCACCTTTGTGGATGATGAGATTTTGTTTCCAATTAAAAAATTCATGATAGCATTAATTTCAAAAATAATTATTCTGAATTACAAAAATATTGTTAGCATATATGGTGTCACATTTCAAAAATAATACATATCAAAAATATTAAATAAAATGAATGTAATTTTAAATTTTGGAAAAAATAGACAAATGAAATAAACATTTAACATTATTGTTCATCAAATGAATCATCATCATACAATAAATAAATATCATCAATGGGTCCACTAAAACATATTTATTCTAAATAATACCATATAAATTCACATCTATGTCACTATTACCATTTAACGTGAACAACCATAAATAAACACAAGTTAACAGAAAACAGGAAACGAACGCTCTAAGAAGGATGAAACTAAACATTATAACATAATGATATGGCCATAAATAAACATAATAAAATTATACGAAATTATTTTTCAATTTAATATATTATAAGAAAATTATTAATGAATCTTATTAGATTATTCATTACATTGTGTTAAACTACATAGCACATTCACACATAAGGTAAGGGATATGTACATATCTTTATTACTATTTTGGGTAATGTTTTTTTACCCTTTATAAAAATTTATTTCCTCATTATTATTATATTATTATACTAAATTAAATTAATGTGATCTAAAATTATATATCTTGATAAATTAATCATTCATTTATGGGGAAATATATGTTTAAATGGATCCCATCTCAATTCCTCTCGAATGGAAATCTGGATTAAAGGGAAAATATTTATTTCATACCCATTATCAAGTAAACTCCACAAGATATTTTAAGTGTCTAATATTTTTATACCATATCTCATTTTATATAAAAATTTAAATATAGTTTGTGTATATTTTTATGGAAATATATATTCCTTTACCATATTTATACTCACCCTATTATTTTCCATAAAACAATGATTAAGTGGTACATTTATAAAGTTACCTAGACACTTTTATTTTTATTTCACTTAAGTTGGACATCAATATTCCGGAATGTTCAATTTTTTTATTAATTGTCAATAAATATTTAAATAACTTGTTTCATGTATATCATTTTTTTCACAATTATTCTTTATGACATGATTAAAATACCCAAATATGTTTATGGTTAACCATTATGTATATTAATAATTTTTTATTTTTTTTATGTGGTATATATATACATGAACATATTCTGATGGGTGAACCCAGATTTGTCTCCAATTAAATAGATAATGTTTTACTCTATTGAGTTGTTATTTATGGGATTAGGGTGTATAACTATTCTATTATTAGGTTTTTCCACAATTTAATATCATATTTATTGTTTTTTTATTCATTTTTATTTCATGTAATATGTTTCTACCACATTCTGGTATTTATGTAACAATATGTGAACTCATTATAACAACTAATTTAATAGGATATTTTATGATTTCCCTAATAGAAATCCAGACCTTATGGGAATGGGAGCTCATAAATTCATTACAGTACGAGCTCAATTGGCTCATGTTATGAATAATAACCTGAATCGTGTGAAACAACATCCTTCTCCTAATAAATATCATGATCTGATTGATTAATTTGAATAAAAAATAATTGTTATCAATATTGGTTCTTTTGATCATCTAATCTTGGAATAATTTATTAACTCCATTGAGAAGATATTCTCTGCCCTCTAGTGCCTAAAATAAGAAAACAATTTGGTTCTGGTATATTTCTGTGATATAGAAGCTGATATATGTTGGTAACGGATCATTAAAATAGAGACTAATGGGAGAATTTATTCTATATAATTGGAATAATTAAAGAAAAAACTCAATAAAAAATTTCCCTTGACTCTCAATTATAAGATCAAAGGAAGATCCTAAAATTGATGCAAATGGGAGATGATTCCATTAATGTTTATGATGAAATCGTTATGAGGATTGAAAAATATTTATATGGATTTTTCATGGATTTTAAAAGTAAGTTTTATCTCTCATTTAATGTATTAGAGATGAGTATATGAAAATAATTGGTTATTCATGACACTGAAATATTATAATAAATTTTCTATTATCCACATCTGGTTGAGATGGGGATTGGTTAATCTCATGGTCCAATGGGTTTGGAGTTAAAAAGATAAAAACATAGTTTAATATACATGGATAAAAAAGTCCCATATAAGAATGGAAACCCATCATCTTAGAGGTCAATAATATGGGAAGATGCATCCTGGGAATTGTCTGAAAAAATGGGAGATGATGAAACTATTGGAAATAGAGTAATCAGGCTTATAATTGCTTAAGGGATATGAAGAAACCCACTAATCATGGAGAGTAACGAAATTTTAAGATCCACAATGAGCATGTGTAATAGAATTTCAATAAAAAGGAACAAAATAATTATGAAATAAAATATCTGAAACCAAGGGTTCTTGGATAAAATCATTGACAACAACCTCCAAGGTAGCAAATAATGAAATATTCTGTCACTAATACTAAGGTGAATCTAGAAACTAATATGGAAACTGGTATGCTGGTTATTTATTAAATCATAGAAAATATACTTTTTGACTCCAATTATTTTCATTCTATCATATAATTAATGTTTAGTATAAATTTTCAAATAAAACCACAAAATATGGATGTTAAGTTATTTATGAGAACAATGGAATGGTAAATTATTGCGTTTAATGTATACAACTCGTCCCTGGTCTATTTTTGTCATGTAATCCTCCTAGGTAATATCATCTTACTATGGGGGAGTTTGATTCTATATTGGGAATGGATTTTCTATCTTTATATAAATTATAAAATACCTATTGGGAGAGGTATATCACTCACCATATCCTAAGGCATCCTACATTTATATACAAATGTAAGGATAATTATGGATATGATTTGATATATTATTATCAAGAATAGATATTATTGACTTATGACAAATTATGACTTTCTCAAAATATTGATACAAAGGTTAAGGTCTTTCTCAAATACATGCCCATTTTGAGGGACTACAGAAACTCTTTCCCTAAATAATTGTGTTTTCATCCTCATGACTGAGAGGTTGATTTGTAAATTGATATCATACTATGATCACTTCACATATCAAATACATTATACAAGATGGCACAAATTGAGTTAGGGGAACTGATTAAAGGGTTACAGAAGAATTTGGAAAACAGTTTCATACGCACGAGTGCTTCACCCTGGGGTGCGCCAGTCCTCTTCATCAGCATACAGGACAGATCTTTGAGCCTCCACATAGATTTTTAAGATCCCAAATTAAATAAAGATAATGATAAAATAGCATAGTTCATGGAGAGATTAATTGTGATATCATCTATGTGGGTAAAACTATTTTTCTATGTTGTATATTCGATCAGGTATCACCAATTAAATGTGAAGAAGGAAAATCCTTCGAAAACATGATTAAGAATTTTTTATGGAAACTACAAGTTTATTGTGATTCCCTTCAGAATCACAAATGATCCATCAATTATCATATACATAATCTGTAGTGTATTTATATAATACCTCGAAATATTTTTAGTAGTATTTATATATGATATTTTGATATACTCTAAGAGAAATGAGGAGCATGGGGAGTATTTTATTACAATGATAAATAATATTCAAATTGAGAAACTATATTCAAAGTAAAATAAATGTGATTTCCTGATGGTTGATGTTTCATAATTGGTTCAATTTATCACTAGAAAGGGGATATCTATAGGCCCCTAAATGATAATTCAAATTGAGTATTAGCCCAAGAATTTATGTTTTAATGGAGATCTATATTTTCCCCTATCCTAAAAGGTAATATCGAGGATTTTAGAAGATCATATAATTATTTTCAAACTTAATTTCCAAGCTGTTAGAGAATTAGGGAAACCATTTCTTGACTAGAAAATGTAATGAATACAATAATTAATTGAAAAATAGGCTTATCAATAAATTAGGTCCTTTTACGACCTACAGGCTTTTCCAGAAAAAAAACCTAGGGCAGTTGGCTTCCAATGTTGACGTGGTTTCTGGAAAGGTGGGTGTAGAGGGGGCAGAGGTTCAGGAGAGGGATCCGGTGGAATTATGCTTGGGAAGAGAGAAGGGGAAACCGAGCAAGAGGAGTGAGAGTCATTTGTTTCAATTCTATTTTAAAAGGAGGGTGAGGAGGGGATTCCTAGTGAGCTGGAAGGAGAGGCTGAGATTAGGGAATCTCCTTGAGAGTTTCTTTTACAATATGGGTAATAGATGGTAAACAATGTGTTAAGCATATGTTCTTCTACTGAGGATGTGGAAAGGACGAATGGAAGGATGATCCTAGTAGAAAGAAACAGGGATCAACAAGAGTGGATGGACAAAAAACACATAATCCTAGTAAGAGGTTTCAATAATAATAAAATTGTGGTGGAGGAGTTCTTGAGAACGTGGGACAAGCTGGCTTCCCATGTAAGAGACAGCATCATGGATGATCCTAGCAAAAGGTAACAACTCTATCCTGGAAATTATTTAAGGGTTTTATGTCTAATGGGTTTAAGCTAGTCTTTGATAATTTTGTTATGTGTTAAAGTGTTTGATGGCTTGGTTGGACTTGTTGGTTTCACACTTTTTCTATAAAAGTGTCCTTTTAATAAAAAATATTTTTTTTTGTATATAAACTAACAAAAAGTGTTTAACTCTTCATGGTTTAATGAGATGAATCAATAAAGGGAATAAAATTATTACTAATTCAAAATTATAATTTTGTATCTTATTTTTCATGATAGATGAAGGTTCTGGAGATAAACTATTTCACAAAAGATCTTGAGTTGGCCGTTGTGGTCTTTGTATTGAAAATCTGGAGGAATTATCTCCATAGGGAGAAGTGTGAAATATATACTAATACCAAGAGCCTCAAATATATATATATATATATATACACACACAAACACTGGAGAAGCTTAATATTCATTGGTGAATATGTTTTGATCTCATCATGTATTAATACTACCAAATCAACTACAATCATCATAATAAAAATAAAGTGGTAGATTTCTAGATTATAAATTATCATGAAAAATTTTCAATAATTATAATTTAGAAGGATCCAATATTCATAGACATACAAAAGAAGGATAAGGGAATTATAAATGAAGGAACATTGTTATTCACTTCTAAAAATCTTTCTCAACAAACCCATTTAGTTAGGGTAATGGATTCTCAATGAAATGGTGTCAAATTTTAGAGGAACGTAAAATCTTTTAGAAAATAGAAATCAAAAGAGTTATAATTTTATGAAGAAGTATTATTAACATTTCAGTAATGAAAATGTGAACCATTAAATTATGAGATAAGGAAATATTTTTTTTATGATGCACATAGTTCTACCTTCTCTATCCACATAGGGAGAAAATATATATACTGACATCTACTACAGAACTATTAGTGGGATTACATTAATAATGATATTGATGATTATAAATCATATTTCCTAGTATTTAATTAGGTGAATGAAGAAAGGATAATTTCATAGGGTATCATGAAACCATTTACTATACCCTAAATGGAAATTGGAAAACATCACTATGTACTTTTTAACTAGACTTCTGAAGAAATCCAAAGGAAATAATACAATATGGGTTGTTGTGGATTTTCTTACAAAAAATATCACTTTTTCTAACACATGAATATATATAACTTGATAAACCAAAGAGGATATATATCAAATAAGTGGTAAGGCTCCATGGCGTACCATTAGCAGTTTTATACCCTCGAGCTATGAGGATTACTTAAAAATTATTGAAATGTATCCAAAATTATCTAAATAATTAGTAAAACTTTAGTATGGATTATCATCCCCATACCGATGTCCAATTTCAGTGGACTATCAAGAAATTGAATTATATTTTGGGAACAAGCATGATGGACTTTAAAGGTGGATTAAACCATCAAATCCCACTGCGTGAGATCTCTTAGAGAAATAGATTCCACTAAAACATCCAAATGGATAAAGATGAATCCCTTTATGGGAAGATATGTAGAATCTTATATGTTGGGAAATATTTTGTGGACATTTTCCATGTAGTCCTAGAATTCTCAAAGAAAATGTATTAAAGGTTAAAACTACTCAACAACACATCATGGAATCCCAATGTTGACATAAGTGATGTGTATATAATTGCCATCAATACTTAGTGTTCGATGATGGAGACATGTTAGTCCTCCTCGTATCTTTAGGGAATAGAGTTGTGATATTTGTGAGATAGGGAATTCTATGTCCAAGTTAAATTTACCACATTGAGATTCTTTATCACAATGGTGTTTTGAAATATTGACTAGCATGTCCACCAACCATGTTTCTAGTACATAATATATTTCATGTACCCATCATGAGGATTTACAATCCAGATCCCTCACATGTACAGAATTTAGAGGTGGTGCAAGACCTTGAGTTTTTATGGGACTTTTTTCCCACTAAAAAATTAAATTTTCAATTATTTCTTACGATGAACAAAGTCAAGCATTCGTTTCACATGGTACATACTTGGAAAATGTTACATGGACCCCACATGGAATATGATAGATGAAATATAAACGTGGAATATTTTACACACAACATCAACAAGGCATATGTTACACGCTACACTAACGTGACGTACGTTATAGGAAACACTGATATTTTTACAAAACATCATTTCAGTACTATAATTATTTAAATGAGATAATTATAAATTATCCATTGGATATAGTTATATGAATAGTAGTAACTAATTTTCAATTATTTATTATAATTTTTATATATAAATAAAACATATTGATAATTAATGATATTATTTTTTGTAAAGTCCTTATATATTTAAAAATTCCATTTTCAAAATTGAACTACATTTAATGTCCCTTGAGAAAAAATTATAAAAATAATTTTATACACATTTATAAATTTAAATTGAAAAAATAAACTTCATTTTTAAATATATAATTATTAAATTATCTTAGGGAGAATTTTTTGGATTTTTATGAGAAGCATCATTTTTGGATGAATAGTATAAAATACTGGATTTTAATTAAAAACATTTTTTATATAATTAATTTTTAATTCTAAATTAAATTTTAAATTAATTTCACTGTGGAATTAGATAATATTATTATCAATTAGTACAATTTAGGTAATTTATATAAATTTCTCATTAAACATCAGAATAAAAACATAACAAACTTTTGAATGTTTTTACTTTATAAAACTGCGTTGTCGACCCTACTACGAGAGTAATTTTAAATTAATGTTAAACAATTATGGTATTAGAATTTTGAAAAATGGATTGAATAATTTGAATCAGAATAATTTATAATTTCTAAAAATTTCAACTTATTTTTTTAAAAAATTATTAGTGAATGTGATTAAAATTAATTACAATGGTTAAGAGAAAAATTCGGTTGACCTTAAACTGAAGACCAAAAAAACCTATTAACTTTTAAAAACCCATTGTTTGGAAATTAATTTGAATGAAAACATCAATTATTTATTTGGTTGTTTTTATAACATTTTTAATATAAAAATTGGGGTACATGAAACATATTTTCCAAAATACCAAGTGTGTCCTTTCCCTTCCATATAAAAGGTAAGAAAATCCCAATCTTCTTAAAACCTCTCAAAACACATAGGTTCGACCAAGATATTACCAATACACTTAAAAACTCAATAAATTTCTCCTTGAAGCATTAATTTGGTAATAAAGTTTTCCAAGATATCATTTTGGCACAAACCAAATGCGGTTACTCGATTAATATGTAACGTCTTCTCTCAAGCTCCTCTATTTTATTTTCATCATCCACACCCACAAATATCTTTATAACACGATTAAATGAGAACACAAGTATCATAAAGATAATAATATATTTTTATGATAAGGTTTCCACCCATGCTTACACATACCTCTGTCTAATGGGTAATGAATATACATTTTATATGTATGAAAAACTACTACCTCATGAAAGAATGATTGTACATTTTCTCTTTACTGACTCTCATGGTTGAAATTATGATTGAATATTAATTTATATATATCATATATTATATTTAATATGTTTTTATTAATATTTATTACTTTTAAAACGCATATCTTTTTTACTTTCCATTTGGTGTAAATACGATAATTTCGTTTGAGGAAGTCTGTACTACCTCCCCCTCATAGCATTGTGATTTGTTCCCACACTAAGTGAAATGTATTAATGGGGTTTTTAATGAAATTATATGATATAATAATTATATTTGAATAATTATATATATATACATGTTTCATTTAATTTATTTCTTTCAATAAGCCAACAAAAACGGATGCAGCGTTCAGGCATACATTCGACTTACCATCACCATTAATAGTGTATTCCATTTCATAATTATATATTATATAGATTATTATAATACACATTAAATAAATAAATATTATATTTATATCATTTTTTTACATTCTCGAATCAAGAAATTTGTTTAAAGAACAAAGATATAACATATGAATACACATGCAATGATCGAAGCAGATATTACCCAAAGTGAAACCTCAACAATTGATTGTTAACTAATTCATAACATAAGGTCATGATAAAACCATATATGATATTCTATATAAGAATAAAGTTTCATAAAATATGTATAATTTATTTGTATTTATTATGTAGCTCTTTTGAATGAGTATGAAGAGAGTCAAGATTCAAGGTAAGGAGATTGAATCTCACTTTTCATTTCCATAAGATACATGATTTATTCACTACCCATTAATTTTGTGTGGTGTTTGTAGTTACCATGGATGTATTCAATTATTCATATATGTATATATATATTTATGATTATTTTAAATTTCAATTTATTATCTTTATTTCATGGGTTTTTTGTTTACAAACTCACTGAACTAGTAAAATAGTTTTTTATTAATTTTCCTTCATTGAGACTCATGTTTTGTTATGCACCTAAATTATTTTTCAAGGTGTATATACATGAATTTTACATGTTTTATAATTAATATCATTATTTTAATTATATTTTAAGCATTGTTTAATTAAATTTTATTATATAGAGTGTGTGATCCCATGTAACTAAGTGGTATGAGTTTATTGAAGCAATCTCATTGCTTTTCAAGATTGTTTTTGATTATACAGATTTGATGAATTATTATAATTTATCTCTCAGGAAAAACCATTTTTTTCATTTTCCCATATTAACTCAAGATGTATCCATTTATTATTACAATTTTCTACTATTTTTTACTTAAAATAATTAATAAAGTGTTTCTACAAAAAAAATCTTACTTAATTTGTCTCTTTGGTCATAAATCAGTTTTATTTAAAAAAAATATTATCAAAAAAAATTAGAAATGTTTTCAAATAATTCATGAAGATAATTTTCAATTTCAATTTTTTTAAATTTTTTTTATTGTTTTTAATGATGTTTTCATAAGTTTTAAAATAAATATACAAAGAAAAAGGATTCCAAATGTTTAGGTTTTATAGAGAATTATTTAATGTAGAAAGTGTATTTTCATTAAGAAATGTTTTAAAATATCCTTATGAACTATTTCGTAACTAACAGAACATCCATTGGTGTTACTCATGCATTTATGAGGAAATTTATAAATGTTTACATTCATATTCTTTCTCTGATTGTATTATGTTTGGATGACCTGATATTGATGATACCCATTTTTTTTACAGGTTTTATGTTTTGGTAACCCGCTTCACTATATGGGTTATTTTTATGATGAAATAGTTATGAAACCCATCTTTTTTCATAAGTTATGATTTGATTACATGTTTAAAATACCTATTCCATTTCATGGGTATGAGATGACTATTTAAGAAATTTTGGAACTTGTATATATGATTCACTATGAAATGGGTGGGAATTAAATCTATTTCCAATTCATTGGGTAAAGATTATTATCTCATGAGAATGACCAAGATGGTGTTAGGATTGAATCTTGACAACTAAGATGGACATGGGAGTGAACTAGGACAACAAATATAGTATAATAAATAACCTCATTCTAATAAGTTGTTCATGGTAGTAAACCATGACGACTAAGAAGGTATGAGGAGTGAACTCATACCACTAATATGGTCTTGGTAGAAATTTCATGTCTATAATGGATAATTGAATTACATTATTACGTGTCTTCCCCAATTTTAGATTTATTCTCGTATTATGATTTCATGGATTATGCTCTATGTTTTCATATAATTCATGACTTATTAACAACCCTGTATTATTCCATGATTCATGTATACAATTTTTCATATGAAGGGTATGATCTAATATTTTCATGAACATGTTATCAAATAGTTATTATCGAGATTATGCTTACATATCTCCCTTATTTACCCACAATAAGAATTAGGGATCCCCCCTTTTTATGTTTCATTCCCTATGTTGTGAAGATATGTATTATGTTTGATGTGTCTAAGAAAGATTCTTGGAAGGAAGATATTATTGAGAGATTATATAGATAACTTATGTAATAGTGTTTATGTTTCTATGTTTCTAAATGCACTAGACTAGTATGGTCGTTCGACGTCAATTTGAATAGTACATAAAATATTATGAAAATTTTATGTAATGTTAATGTATATAAAATGATTTTCTTTATAGTTTGTATTATATAAATGTTTAATCTATCATTTGGAAGCTGGGATGAGAAAACCATAATGACAAACCTAAGGACATGTATATGGTTATGTTTAAGGATAAGTTATTGTATAGTAAAATGTCTTATAATTTGGTTCAATGATAGAGTTAGTGGTTTCCTAGAAATAAATACATGTATAGATACTAGAAGTTGATGTACATCTCGAATTGATATATCTAGGGGTAAAAACTCCGACAAGATATCATAGGCCTGACTCTAGGTAATGTTGTACACAACAATGAGCCTTGGTACACAACTATTTTGAAAATCCTTGGGGAAATGATTTGGGAATTTAAAAACTATTTATAAACCATCTTGAAGGATTTAAAAAGAATATTCCAATGAATGGCCTAGGATAATTCAAAGTAGTCATAGATTAAGTATGATATCATTATTTAGACATCATATATGTGACATTCCATGATAATGTGGTTCCTTGATATGAAAATTGTTTCTAACTCTACATTTATTGTTTTTAGTGAGTGGATTGAACCCAAAGGAAATTAGATATTGTTGATTGTGATGGAAAATGAAATTATTATCTTCTTTAAGAAATGTATTTTATGGGGGGTGGAATGGAAACCCTATTTTCTATGCTCACAAAACTTCCTCAAATTATAAATCATGGTGGAATACCATAAGAGAAGTGGATGGAACAACAATATGTTGATCCTTTCAATAGAAAATGTCCACATTATTTCATAGGGTCTTATAATCAACATGTTTCTGAAAAATAGATTAGTACTACTAAAAATATATTCTTGATTTGTAGTGTTTAGAGCATGGGAAATTAAATCTAGCTATTTATTAGATAGAAGGTGAAGGAGAAAAGCGGTGGACTGTAATGATGAATATGGGGCAATAACATGATATTGAATCCATTGTATAGGATGAGTTACATAACTTATTATCTAATAAGTACTTTACTCAGATTCTTTATCTAATGATGGAGAAAGAGATCCTTGAGTTTAAGTAAAGTGATTATTAAGAATTTGGTACCTTTGAGGGTAATTTCATGAGACCTGTGTTGTATACTTCAAGAATTATTATCTGCCCTGAAAGTAAAATTTATAGGTTCTTCATTTCCTAAATGCCAAGTCTGAGAAGTTCATTGGACATAAGAGACTATAGTAGCTATAAAAAGATTTTGTATTATGAAATCAAGGGTGAAATTATGGTTGGATCCACATATCTATTTCATGGTTTTGATAAGAAAAAATGTTAGACATTAACAGAAACTCTAAACACCATGAAGACAAGAATATAAGAATTCAATCATTCTCTTTTTGTGGGAAGAATCATGGAAGAAATTATCTTCAGTATTATAACAAATGTTATTAGTTTGGAAGGTAAAGAAATAAGTAATTTTATTATTGAAGTGATGAGAATAAGTTATCTAATGGTGATAATAGAAAAAAGTAGCATACAATGAACCTCCCATCCTCTAATGCTACTAGTGTAAAGAGGATGGGCATTATGCTGACCAGTACCAAAACCCAGAGGCAGGTGATGATTATCAATGTCAGAAACCACTTATGTCAAGGTAAAAGGGGGAATCTCATTAAATTGATATTTTGGATTAGGGGAGTGATAATGACATGATGAAAGGTACAGTAACCATCCACTACTGAACTAAAAATGTCATATTTGATTTGGAATCTACCCACTCTTTCATATTTAAATAATTTTCTATGGGTGTTAATATTCTAGAAAAATAATTGGATGTTGATTTATTAGTGAAACCACAAAATGTAAGATTATTTCATCTCAGGTCTATGATTCCTCCCTGGTTGATATTTGTGGAAATGTTATTCAAAGAAATATTTTCATTCTTTCTTTGGTTGAATTTGATGTTTTCTCAGGAAAGGATTATTTTAATTTTCATAAATAACACAAAAGTTGTTAAGGGAGGGAAGTTATGTTTTATATTTCAAACCCTCATATAACCATCCATTAATGTGATGATAATTATGAAAATCCTATGGAGATTACATCTATTGTATGGGCCTTAAATCAAATTCAAAATGATTGTTTATCTCAAATGGGTGGGGAGAAAAATGACATCGATGACAAGCCTATCATCCATGATTTTGTGGATGACTTTCTAAAAGAGTTTCTTATCCTTCCATCAAAACATGAATTTATGTTCTCAATTGAACCCATTCCCTCATGAAAACGGATTTTAGATACCCTATATAGAATATCCCTAGTTATTTTTTTGTAAATGAAGAAGAATCTCAATGAAAACCATGATAATCGATTCATCCAGTCAAGTGTGTCATCAAGGGGTGCACCCATTATTTGCATAAAAATTAAAGATGGATCAATGATATTGTGCATTGATTACAAAGAGTTATCCACTATCAAAATCAAGAATAAGTATCATCTACCTTCAATTGATGACAGGTTTGATAAACATTGTGACTTTCAATACTTTTCCAAGATCGAACTTCATTCTAGATATCATCAATCGAGGGTTAAGAAAGAGGATATGTCTAAGTCATAGTTTCATACAAGATATCAACACTATAAATATATTTTGATACCTTTGGGTCTCAATAATTCCCTTACAATCGTCATGGATTTATTGAATTATATCATTAGATAATACCTCTATCATTTTGTGGTAGTCTTTAGAGATGATATTCTTTTCTATAGAAAGAGAAATGAAGTGAAAGAATATATCTTGAGAATTATACTAATGTCCCTAAAGAAGGACAATCTATATTCAATATTTAAAAAATGTTAATTTTGACTACAAAAGTTTTCATTCCTAAGTCTCATAATATCAATAGATGGTATATTAGTACAACCTTCAAAGATAGAGGGTATTGAATACTGGCCTATAATTACCATGATGACTGAGATCCATTTATTTCTTAGTTTTACTGGATATTATAAAAATTTTGGGGAAATTTCTCATAGATAGCTAATACATTGACCATGTTAACTGAAAAGGGTGTCATGTTCCTTTGGATAGATGAATGTGAAGTAAATTTCAAGGAACTAAAGAGAATATTAGTCTGTATACATGTTTATATATTACCCTATTATGGAGAATGTATTTTATTATATAAAGATGCATCCAAGATGGAATCTGGTTGTATTATCATTCATAATTACTAGTTTATCACTAATTCCTTGTTTCATTTAATGATCCATGAAAAAAATTAACCTTATCAATATTTGGAGTCAGCTATGGTATTTTTTTTAATTAAAGATATAGAGGCATTCTATTTTAAGATAAAAGTGTGATATTTATATACCCATCAGAAATGTCTGAAATATATCTTCACACATAAGGGGTTAAACATTCTCTATAAAAGGTTATTATAGTTAATAATGGATTATTATTACTTAATAAATTACCACCCTAGAAAATTGAACAAGGTGTCTGATGGTTTTAGATAAATGGATCAATGTATATCATCCATGTCAAGGATAAAAAAAGATCAAATGTTTATTGATTTTTAAATGATGGATATAAAAATCCTAAAGAAATGGTTAAATATTATATTTCTCACATTAATTTTCAACCCTCTATCCATGGAAATATTATGGAGGCACAGAAGGATTATGTGGAGCTAAAAAAGAATGTTAGAAATGTTCCAAAGATTAACCTTGATCAGTATGTAATGATAAGGTTCATGAACCATGTAAGTGTTCCTTTTATAACAGATTCAAAAATTAGATTTTATAAGAAGATCATACGTCTTCGTTATCTATTCATAATAGAAGTATGAATATGTTTATGTACTTGAATGAGAAATTATTGTTTGATGGAATGAAGAAATATATCGCATAGTTTGTGTCTCGGTGCTTTGAACTCTTATAAGCTAAGGCAAAAATACACAAGTCAAAGGGGATGTTCCATCCATTACCCATGCTGGAATGGAAATGGGAGAACATAAATATGGATTTTTTCATGGTAATACCTAGAATATCTAAAGTGTTGTCTTATATATGGGTGTTAGTCAACCTCCTCAATAAATATGCACACTTAATTTCTATCAGATAATATTTCACTCCTGATTATCTTTCAAGGATATACCTTATGGTAGTGGTAAGGATGCATGGAGTAAAAAATTATTTTGTATCATATCAGGAGCTGTGTTCACCTAAATGTTCTGGAAAATTAATCAGAAAGAACTTGATATGGAATTCAATTTCAGCACTACTTATCATCAATATATAGATGGCCAGTCATAATGAACAATTAAATCCCTAAAGGATATGATGAGGTCTTATTCTCTGAAATTCATAGGATTTTATGATCAAGACCTTTCTCTTGTTGAATTTTCCAACAACAATATATTTCAATCAAGCATTCTGATGTAACCGTATAAAGATGTATATTGCATGAAATGTTTATCTCCAATTTTTTGGGATACAGATGGATAAATAAAGATATTGGGACATTATATTTCTTAATAAATGGTTGAGATGGTCAGAACCATTTTAGCAGCATATTAGGGAAACTAAAAAGTTAGATGAATTATTATTCTGATAACCATCATCACGATCAAGAAGTCAAAGTTGGTGAAAATGTATTTTTATGAATATTTCCCTAGAATAAGGTTATTCTATTTAAGAACAAGGGGAAACTAATCCCTTGGTATATCAGTCTTGTTGATGTTCTTGATCGTGTTGGGATGATAGCCTATCGCTTGGCACTTCCTCCCATTTTTCCCATGTCAATGACATGTTCCATGTATCAACCCGGAGATTGTACATACCTGATCCATAACATGTAGTAACCTCCATGGCCATACCACTGGAGTAGGTTATTTCTTAACAGGAACAACTAATTGAAATTTTGAACTTCATAGAAAATGTTCTACTAAATGATTCCATACAAATTGTCAATGTTTTATAGTGAAATAAATAGTTAGAAGAAGCTATATGGGAATATAAAGATATGATTAAGTATAAGTATCTTATTTTTTTATTAACTAAAGAATTAATTCCAAGGGAGAAATTCATTTTAAGGGGGGTAGAATGTAACACCCTTTGTTTTTATGGATCATTTCCCCTTTAGTAATTTAAATTTTCATTTATGTATTGTAATATAAAAATTCAAACAATCATTTCACATGGAAAAAACTTAGCATATATTATATAGAACCAAAATAGAATATGATACATGGAACGATGAATCATCCTACATTACAAGAAACACTGAATTGGCATATGTTACACACAAAACCGATATGGTGTATGTTACACACAACACTAATGTTTGTACAAAGCATCATTTTATTATCATAATTACTTGAATGATAAAATTATAACCTAACCTATATGCATATTCTTATGAATACTAATAAATATTTTTAAAATATTTTTTATAATGTTTTATATAAATAAAATATATCTATAAGGAATGATATAATTTTTTGGAAAGTCCACAGATGTTTTAAAACACCATTATCTCAAAGGAACTTCTTGTTATGTCCTTTTGTGAAAAATAATAAAATAACTTTTAGACACATTTAGAATGTTAATTTTTTAAAATAATATTAATTTAGGAATTTATATTTTCTAAATTTTTTAGGCTGACGTTTTGGGATTTTTCTAAGAAACAACATTTCTCGATGAATAAGGAAAAATACCGGATTTAATTCAAAACTAGTTTTTCAACTAATTTAATTATAAGGTTATATTATATTTTAAATATTTTTAAAATATTAATTATATATTATTTTTATCAACTAATAATTTTTAGACCATTGAGATCAATTTTTCATTATTATTGGTTAAAAAATATTAGAATGGTTTTGAATGGTTTTAATTTCAAAACCAGCATTAACGACCCGACTATAAGATAAATTTTAAATTGATTTATTACAATTATATTATTATAATTTGGAAAAAATGGAATCCATATTTTAGGTTGGAATAATTTATAATTTCTAATAAGGTCAACTTTGTTTTTGTCCAAAAATATTAGTGATAGTGATTAAAAGTAATAAAATTAATTAAGAGAAAAAATATTTTAACCATAAATTTAAAATCAAAAAAGTTATAGAAACTTGTAAAAAACCGATTGGATTCCCATGATATGGCCATGGACCTTCCATTGTTTTTTTCATTTAGTTTTCTATGCCTTGTTTATGTAAAAATGTGTGTTTACTTATCTTTTTTTCAAATATTGAAACTGTGTCCTTTCCCATCCATATAACTTACCACCACCTGTCCCTCTAATTAAGACATCTAAAAGAAAATTATCTTATACGCTCTCTCCCCCATAAAAGTTCCAAAATATAACCCTCCCTCCTTGAATCCTCCATTTGGGGAGAAATGCTTCCATGGAATCCTTTTGGCACAAACCAAAAGTCGTTACTTCATTAAGAGGAAATGTCTTCTCTCAAGCCCAATTCTTTTCATTTCTTTCTCCACCCACTAAAATATCATTATTTAAGGATATTATAACAAAAACAGTATAAAAATTATTTTTTAAAAAATTCTATGGTTTATACACAATGTTTTAAACACATCTATCTTGCAGGAAATGAACATTATTTTTATGTGTACGGTTAACTACTGCCTCACTAAATGGTAATTATTAATTTTTCTTTTACCACATCTCATTGTGTAAATTATAAAGGAAAATATACTTATATATTTAATATATTATATTTATTATATATTTAATATTCTTTATTCATTTTACATAACACTGTAAATATGATTATTTCATTTGAGAATGTGTGGAATACTACCCCTCAAAGCGATATGATACGTTTAAACACTACATGGAATGTATTATGGATGGTTTTAGTGAAATTATAGGATATTATTGATATAATAATTATACTTTAATGATGATATTTATATGTAAACATATTTCATTTTTCTTATTTATTTCAATATGATAATTAAAATGGAAATAATATTCCTGAATACATAGAATTTCCTCCTCCATGAACAGTGTTTTCCATTTCACAGTTATATATTAAATGGATTTTTATAATAAACATATAATCAATAGAAATGTTATTAATATAAAGTTTTTAATTCTATAATCATCATATAATTTTAATGAAAAAATATATTATAGATTAAGACAAATGCGAAGAACAAAGCGAATATTACTTGCAGTGAAACTATATTGTAGGATTGTTAATTGTAGGGTGATATAAGGTCATGATAAAACAATATATGGAATTTTATATGAAAATATGGTACTTTAAAATAATTATAAAAAAAATATTTATTATACAGGTGGTTTGAACATGTATGATGAGTGTCAAGATACATGATAAGGGGATTTCATGTCATTTTTTTCATGAGGTACATGCTTTATTCACCACCCATATTTTTATTTGGTGTGTATAATTACCATGGAATCATAAAATTATTATTATTTATATAATTGTTTTATTTAAATATCTATTTTTTATCTTTCTTTCATGAGTTTTATGTTTTGAATGGTTCTATAACTGTAAAATAGTTTTGTCCAATTTTTCTTCTTTGAGGCTCATGTTTTGTTATAGACCTAAATTATTTTTCGAGGTCTATATACTTCAATTTTACATATTATATTATGAATATTATTATTTTCATGATATTTTATTGTTAATTTCATTTCATTTTCTTACATGGATAGTAAAATCCCAATTAACAAATTGGTAAGAGTTTATTGAAACAATCTCTTCGCTTTTCGAGATTATTAATAATTATGCTTCTTTGAAGAAATATTATGATCTATCTATAAAATAACTCAAGATATTATTTATCCTCCATCTATTCAAAATATTTACATTTATTATTACCATTTTTTACTCTTTGTACATAAGATAATTAAGAAAATGTTTTTATGGAAAATCAGACCATATTTGTCTCTTAAGGTGGAAATCTATTTTATTACAAAAAACATGTATTAAAAAAATGTGTTCAAATGATCCATGAATATAATTTTCATGGGAAAAAGGATTTTATTTTATTTTTAATTTTTTTCAAACATTTCATTTTATATTTTCAATGAAATTTAATAGAAAATGTTTTTAAAAAAAATTTATTTTTAAAATTTATTTTTTATTATAGAATGGATATTTTCCTCAAGAAATGATTTGAAAAGATTTTTTAAAATTCTTTAACTTATGAGATAACATATATTGGTATTAATAATTATATTATTGGAAATTATTAAATTTTTTCATTCATAATGTTTCTCTCAATGTATTTTGTTTTGATGGCATGATATTAAGGAATCATATTTATCTTCAACGGGTTATGTGCTTTGGAAATTTGCTTCCCATAACAGGTTATGTTGATGATGAAATGGTTATGAAATATGTATTTTGTTATAGGTTATGATTTAATTACACATTTATAATACCCATTTTATTTCATTTTAAGAATATGATTATTTATGATTTGTGGTACATGTATGTATACTTTCACTATGAGAAGGGTGGGACATATATCTCACTCAAACATATTCGGTAATGATTTATATCTAATGAGATAGACTAATATGGTATTAGGAGTGAACCTTGACTAATAAGATGGTATTGGTAGTGAAATAAGACTACCAATATGGTATAAGAAGTGAACTCATGCTATTAATATTGTTTTGGGATTGAAACATGACTACGAAGATAGTATGGGGTGTGAACCCATTCTACTAAGATGGGCACGAAAAAAATTCCTTAGCTACAATGGAAATCATATTATATGCTAACGTGTCTACCATTATTCTATGTTTTATTCTTAGGTTATGATTTAATAGATTATGTTAATTATTTCCTTATGAATCATGTATTATAAATTGCTAAATTTTATGACATGTTTCATGTATATGGTATTTTATATGCAAGGTATAATATTCTTTTTTCATGATCATATTCTCATACCCATATTCTCCTGGATATTCATACGTATCTCCCTTATTTACCTTTACTGAGAAGTTGTGCTCTCCCATTTTATGGTTTGCTTCTAATTTTTATGAAGATATGTATTAGGTTTTATGTGTCTAAGAAGGGTTCTAGTCAAGAAGAACCTTATGGTCTCTTATGTGTCAGTGTTTATGTTTCCATATTTTCTAATGTACTAGACTAGTAAGGTCTTTGGGCATCTATTTTAATAATGTTTTATGGATTCCAAAAAATTATGTAATGCTAATGTATGATAAGTGAGGGTTGATTTAGATGGTACAACTAGAAAATTATCCCTCTTATGAGGACTAGCCTTTGATGTTATTAGACCATGTAGATGATTTTCTACATAACAATACTACTCAACTAGTTAAAGTACTATACTGGAACTAAAAATATGAAGAGTAAACATGGGAACTAGAGGATGTGATGAAAGGTGATTTACTATCCACTATTATCACATTAGTAAGTAAAATAATATTTGTATGGAGAAAATTCACAAGCGAGGAAGAATATAAGGACCCAAAATATCTTTCGGTGGAATTTCCCATCTTATAATTAGGTCATGTAGTTTAATTCACATACATCGCATAGATAAACCAAAAAATATTATTATCATAAATTAAGAGTGTGAATTAGTCATAAAATAAACCAATAATAATGTCTAATATTTCAGTATTGTAAGAAATATAAAATAATATACTATGAAGAGGAAAATTGGGATATTCTCGATTCATTAGAATGACTCCACTAAAGAAAAAATCTATTGAAATAATACATATTTTTAATAATAAAATATCCATTTTGATAATTAATATATATTTAACCATGATGGAATTAAAAAACAATGAATGGAATATAATTTATTTATATATATTTATAAACTTGTATGAGTATGAAAAATATGACTATTGGAATATTAATCCAACCATTATAATAATAAAACAATCATTGAAATAGAGGTATAACTAAAAGGATTTGTAATATATATTATAGAATAGTAACCTAACCTTTTGGAATGTAAATCATAATTTACGTATCTTATAAATGAATATATGATATATTTATTTTATGGTAAACATAAAAAAAAGTTTAAAAAATAATAAATTAAGTGTTTTTTATAATAAAAATTATTTTTCAGAACAACTTATAATAAATATGATAATATAAAATAAATTTTTTAAAAAAAATGGATTTGAAAATAATTATTATTTCATGTTATAATTATATTAAAATTTTAATTAGATCATAAATAATCTCTCAAAGGGCCATAAAATTGATTAAAATATTGAAACATGTATGTTTCTAATAAATGACTATTTAATTTAATAAATAAATTTATCATGTTTAGAATTTTTTTCATTAAATGGATTCTATTTTTAAAATCTATATGCTTTAAAATTTTGATGGTCAATTATTGGGATTTTTATAAAATAGTTGAATTTTCTATGAATAGTGAAATACGATAATTTATGGTATTTAAATTATAAGAAAAATTGAATAATTTCTAATTATTGTATAATTTAAGAACCAATTAGTTAGAAATAAAATTAATTTTTTATTCTATATAGTCTCATGAACCTATACTATTGATATTCTTCATCAAATACAACAAACTAATGTATTTAAAAATAAAAAACATACCTCTCATCCCGTTATAAATACCACCCCTCACCACCCCTTATCCTCACAATATATAAGCCATTATGTTTTCCAATATTCTTTCAAATTCACCTCCAAATACTCTTTTACATTTTTTGGTCTTCCTAGTATCACCAAAATTCCAATTCTAATAGCCCTAATGAGGTTCTCAAGGAGATTACATCCAAGAGGACAAATCCTCATTCATTCTATTTTAAATACTTTATCTCTTCTAACTTTTTTTCACCCTACACCATAAAAATAATCTTTATAACGTAAGTAACATATATATAATATGATTTTATCATCTCAATGGAATGTTAATCATCAAATATCATTAACTCCAGTTTTATTCAAGAAAACAGAAACATTGTCCATGGAAGGTCGGTTCACCGCCTTTGTGGATGAAGAATTTTCATTTTTTATTTACACTTTCATGAATGGATTATATTAACCTATAATTGTTTATAATTACATAAATTTGTACTAAATATTTTTTATAACTTTCATAAATTAATATATTCCCATAATACTATATAAAACAAAAGTATTTCTTAATGAATGGAAAATCAATAAAATAAACTAAAATTGTATCATTAATATTTATAAAATCAATAATATATATAAAAGAAATAAAGATGATATATGGGACCACTATTAGTATATTAATATCATATAAATTCTCTTCTTGAGAAATATTCCCATTATACAATAATATCCCTAAATATAAACAAGTTAACTGACCATGAAACCATGAAATACACACAACCAGAATATCGAAATTAAACATTATAACTCATTAATATGGATATAAATGAACATTATGAAATTATAATAAATCAAATATATGTGTATTAAATTCATAATTAAATTATTAATTAATCTTATTTTATTATATAATATATTAATTGAAAGTGGTTAACATATTTGGACATAAGTTATGGGATCTCTCTGAACCACCATTTCACATATGGGCTAATGTTTATACCTAATTACCCAAATATATTTCTTTATTATAATTATATACATATTATACTTTATATTTTTATTTTCCACATATTTTTTTATTGATCAATATTCTTTTATTGGAAAATACGCATTTTAAAAGATTCCCTTCTCAATTACTCTTGACAAGAGAACTTTTTTAAAAGGAATCATTTTTAATTATTACCCATTCTCAAATAAACTCCATAAGTTATTTAAATCTTTCAATATTTCCTTAGAATCTATAAATTTATCCTAAAAGATATCATTAGTTCCATAATTTCTTTATAGAAATAATTATTCATTTACCCTCTTTAAATATTATTCTTTCTTTTCCATAATACTATGCTCATGTAGCACATTTTTTATGTTACCTAGGAACTTTTTTATGATTTCACATTAGTTTTCCTTTAGTATTCATGATCTATTATTATATTTCATTATTAATGAACAAGAAATATTTAAATCCCTTCATTCATATATTCTATTTTTATATTCCCCTAGGTTATGCTTTATTGTTGAATTATAAAACCCACTTCATTCAATATGAATCACATATGTGTATTCATTACATTATATTATTTTAAGTGAACATTTATGCATGAAAATGTTATTCTCGATGCACACAAATATCACTTGAATGCATGGGGTAATGTTTCAATCACATGACACATAATCCATGAAATTATAGAGTAATCCTAATCAATTATGAGACTCCTTTCATCATGTGATACCATATTAGATGTTTTCTCTGACTCATGTATATGTAATATTATGTGATGATGATTATTTTCAATATTTATGTGATCAGGTGATTCCATTTCCTCTATGATTGGCCTCTAAATTTTTATTCCTGAACCATGACTTTTATGTTATCAGGTTAGGATTCATATTGCATGGGTAATGCTTTATCCCCATATTTATTCACTAACTAGTCTTTTTAGCCCATCCATTTTGTCTTTGTATTCCCCAGGTTAACCTATGTAGGTGTAACATATCCAAAAATCTTATGAGATCATTATGAATGACTAATAAAAATATGGTTTACTTTTTTTTCTAATTATGTCCCTAGTCTTCTAAACACACTATAATTTTTTATGGTAGTTTATATTTAATGGATAATTATACTTCAAAATAATGTAATAATATGTGTAATGGGATAGAGTCAATGTAAATTACAACCAAAAAAAATAACTATCATAGCATCTGAAGATTTATTAAATCACATTAGTTATTCCGAAATTTCACAACATCAATAAATTTTTATTTCATAATTTTTATTTTTCAAATAAAACTAAAAGACCTTATAAGAAGGTTTTTTTAATAAATTTATAAGATAAATTATATCTATATGCTTTATCATGACATTATGCTTTATTATATGCGGTCCATCTGGAAAGATCTTAAAATTCATAGGGTAGATTGTCTTATATAACCCATCCTCCACACATGAGAGGTTGATTCTTGAAATGGTGGAGTACATATCATTACATCTCATTAACATATCGTTGGGTTAAATTAACCATTATAATATCCACTGGTATATCGTAGATTCATTACTACCCAAAGAGTTTCTCCTAGTTCTAGTCCTTGGTAAAAATATAAAAAATTATTATACACATTTATTATATATGGGCTAAATCTATGAAGATAATATCATTTATTTGAATTATTTATTTCTTAATTCCTTTTGATTTATGATATTAATGGACACATTTCCCTTAATTATCAATACCAAACATTTCATACATTTCCATTTATAATTAAGATGATGAGACCTATCCTCATTGTTGTCATTTTTCATCCAAGTAGAAAGATCCAAACTGATTCTTATCAAGCAATTTTGTTTCGGCCAAAAAGATACTCTATGTTCCCATTGGGTTTTCATTCTTACATGACAATTTATGAATGTGATTTAAATTTTGTGTATAATAAATATTTGTGCAATGTCTCTTATATTCACATATCTCACCAATGATGATAAAGAATAGTCTATCATGTATGAATATAAACTATTTACAATAGTAAATTTTGTGAGAACTATCATATCTACATAAAAACCATATCTATTACATATTCTAAGATAAAATTCCATGCATATTAGAGAGTTCCATGTATGTGTGTAGAAATTTCAAGTTAATATCACTTATTTTAAAATTAATCATGATGATAATGTGATTTTTTTAGTTAAGACATGTATTTATAAAAACTCCCTTATTGATTTCTTCTTCATAAAATATTAAACTAATGAACATATGATTCCTTATTAAATGTTGTCAAATTATACAACATATATCCCTTCATGAATTATTTTAAAATACTTAGAGTGGTTTATTATATATAAATTTACTCTCCAACTTCAGACTCAAATATATGTAATAGGTCATTGCATATAAGAATATAAACAAAAATAAAATTTCCCATATTCATTAAAAATTATTATTTTTTCGACTCACCAAATACATATTTCACTGTAAACTGGTTAGTTTTCATTAACATAACCATTATGCCTATTCTTATTATAATCTACGCCCAAAAAAATTCACCTCTTTTTCACATGAGTTAAATCTATAGATGGATAGTATAATAAAAATATATGGCTTGATTAAAAAAATATGGGATATGTACTGAGACAAGAATTTTCTATTCTTTCCATATATATACATCATCAATGATTTACTCGTATTGAACAGTCTCTTACTAATTTACATAAGTTAATCTTTAGATTCCTTAACACGAGAGAGATTCCCCATAACATCACTCCAATACATGAGTGTGATCTATGATGATACAACATAATTACTATATTTTGATTGATTCCAAACTCTTGTGATAGTTAATGATTCCTATATCATTTATCTCAAGCGCAGCCATATTTCCATTGGACATCAGAACCCTCCCAGTATAGGGTGTCCTTATTTACATCGATCCTTTTTCTATTAAACACAAAAATGGAAATACATATAATTAATAATATTTATGTATGGATTGAATCATGGTACATCAGGATTTATAATGATGTATGAACCATATTCACTTTTCAATCCATAGATTATTATCCATTTATATTCCTTGTCAAAGGACTATTATGACCAAACAATTGTGATTCTTAGGCTTGAACTTCCCTAATACTGTCTAAATATCCATTCAATTTGAACTATACATAATATATCAAGTGTTTTGAATAATCATAATCCATTAATTTATCTCATTATTGAGTGTATTAGAATCCAAGGGACACATCTACATTGTAATGGCATTGATATTTCCAAATCTATCCCAAGGACCGACGTTAAAATTTGATCATGAGTGGAAGGTCCTAAAATTTTCATACACCCAAACAACATCATGATCTAATTATTAATTCCAATGTGCCTAGAGGTCCTCCCCATTATATTTATCTGATCAAACCATTTCCTAATATAAATACCTTAATTTATAATGTATTACACCATTATTCCTTATTAAATATTAATTTGAATCTCTTTTCCAATGAGGCCAATATGAGATGTCATGGTATATATCTAATGATGGTCCAATAACCATGATCTAAAACTACACACAGCCTTTCTAGAGAATAAATGTGTTATGATGGGTCTCTCATTCACAACTATCTTTCCTTCATCCAGAATAATAAAGAATATCATATATTGGATGAATATTTTTCATTAATCCACAAAAATAGTTGATTAATTATTTATGGCCATAATCTATTTCCCTTAATATTATTATAGTGATACATATAATTTATAGATATATATATATATATCATCTTATTTTAAGAACATTTACAAAATAAAATTACAATCCTCCATATAGTCGTATGTGTTTGGAATATTTTGAAACATAGAAACTTAGAAATTTGGATCATAACTATATCTGATTATGTTAATCATAATGAGAACCCTAATTTGAAATATTATACATAAAATAATTCTTAATTTACTTGGAAAATGAAACAAATGAATGAGTGAACTTGGATTCTTAGTAAGGGTGAATAAGGGAGAATGTAATGATCACATAAGCATAATTGTATGAGAACATTAGAATAAACATTGAAAACCAAACCTTATATATCATATATCATAATAATGATTCATTTCATGAATCATGGTAGTTCATAATATTTGAATCATAAAAATAAAATAGCATGATCCATGTTAAAATAATGTTGGTATAATTCATGGAATTTTAGAATACACATTAATAAAGTAAATCATTTCCTTTGTTGTCAAGGTTCACTAAAAATACTATAATATTTGATTGGGTTAAATATTTAAACCATTTTAATAGTCAAGGTTCACTCTCATGACTATTATAGTGGAAACATTCCTTTGCTGAACTGGCTTTAAAACCCATTCTAGGCCTATATATCTCATGATATATCGATAATTACACATTATATTAGAGGGATAAATAATTCTAGCACCACCCATTACATAATCATAATAAATCATATGGGTTCCACAAGATAATTAATTATTTATCTTATCATAAACCATGAAATGGAATCTAATTTTATAACCATTTCACAATTTCATAAAAATATAACCCGTGGAAATAAAATGTAATTAAACCAATGGGAATATATGAAATTCATAGAATCATTCTGAAATATTAATGATTATATTAAATCAAAAAAAATTAAAGTATCAATGGATCATATCCCTAGTAATGAAAAGCTATGTAAAGGATTATATCTTGGATGTTAAATTCAATTAAAATATCAATGGAACATTTAATGAGAAAAATGTCATTTACACTTTAAAATCACTTATTCAAAACATACAATTTCAAAAATATAAAGAAAAAGAATTACATTGAATGTTTACTTCAAATCATGTGAAGGAATATTCAGATCCACGAGTGGTCATGATAGTATGAAATTATTTTTATCCATTATAAGTTAAAATAAAACATATCTTTCATACTTCTTTAAAAAAATTAAAAATTAACTCATTAAGAAATTGAATAGAATATAATTTAAAAATAAATTTGAAAAAAAAATATTAGGAAACCCTGAATTTAACGAATCAAAATAGAATATAAAAATTATTTTTTCAAAATATTTCAGAAATATTATATATAAAATGAAAATGGGTGTCAGTATAAGAGATAAATAAAATAGTGTTTCCTATAAAATTTATTTTCATTAAAATCCATACTTATGGTGTGGAAAATGAAAGGAAACCCATTTTTCAAAATAAATAAAAATTTTACTATAAAATACATGCGGTTTTTGAGAGGTAGAACACAATATTTCTTCATATTAAAAATAATAATAATAATTGTTGTCGAATAATGACATTGTAATTGAAAATACATATGTTGAGTTTGAATTGATTAAAGAGTGATCTATACTCTTGTATAATAAATATTAAATTAGTATACTTCTGTAAAATAGTCATGTAAAAAATTATAATGTCATATATTATCTTCTTTTAATATTTTAACAACCATTTTCAAAAAACTTTACATTAAAATTGTTGTCTCTAGGTGTTAACAGCATCATTTTTGTTAAAATTTTAATTCTATAGTTATAGTACTTTTATTTTTATCATGGTAAAATAATAAGTATACTGTTAATAATTAAATAATAATAAAATATATATACATTATATCTATATTTAGAATCATTAATTAAAATCATAGATAGAAAAAAAAATCACAACATTCATTGAGAGAGTAATCCTTATGTATGCACAGACAATGATTTATATTTTTAACATGTAGAATATAAGAATGGTAAATAATAATTAAACATTAAAAAATTAGTATTATATCATATATATATATTTTAAATATATCATTATTAATAACTAATTAAATAATAAGTGAAAAAATAAGCATCTCACTTCGTGAAGGTGGTATTCCACACTTACGCCTAAGAAATGCCATCATTTTTCAGTTGAATGAATTATTTTAAGAAATATAAGATATTAAGATTTTGTATTAATGATTTTCTCATTAATTTCATTTATAGACATTATAGAAATCCTAATATCCATTCTTAAAATATGGTGATGAAAAATGTATTGTATTGTTATGTGGATATGGTAATCCATATCTTTGCCCAAACTATAAATTAATTTTACATTTGATGGGAAAGAGAAAAGACAATTTAATTTCATAATAAAAAAAATATTATATTTTGGAATCATAATTTATTTTTTGTGATAAATTATAATGATTTATTTGAGGTAAAAGAACATGTTAAAATTAAAGTTATCGGTTAAGGAAATTACCTCTTCAATGAAAGAACTATTTTAGATCTCTTATTATGTATCCCTAGTGTGACCTCTTAGTAATTCAATAACCTATAGATTGCGCATATATTATTTGGGTATAGAATTTGGTAGGGGTTGGTTGAGAAGAACGCTCGGTGTGGGGTAATATAGAGAAATGAGGCCTTCCCATTAAAAATTTAGGGGAGGGAAACTATTGGAATTAATTAATATATTAAATTTTTAGAAACAAATAAATAAAAATGGTTCCATATGGTTATATATTGAATAATATGATAGGATACGGTTGAATTCCTATCAACCAATAACATCTGGGTTTTTCTAGGAGTCCATTTGATACTTATCTTCGAGGATAACCCCTTAGTTTACCCATAATTTCCTAAAAAAGTATTGATTTATTCACTCTTAAAGGGTTATAATAGTACATATAAGTTACCTATTAATAACTAAATATTTAATGTATAAAATGTATGACAAAATATTAAAGTTCTTTTGTGATGAAACTATTTTTAGGACTTTCAAATAATTTATTGAAATATTATTTTGATAAAATATCATTAATTTTATGTTTAATGTTATTGATTTAGATTTACTTTAAAGGAAATGAAGAAAATTTAAAATTAGAATAAAATCAAATTAAAAATAAATAATATCTCTTAAGCATACAGTTTTTTTTTTAAAATAAAACACTTTCAAATTAAATTACAATTAACTTATTTTAAATCATTTCTTTATTTTTTGTTAATTGAATAAACATTTTATTTAGGCTTCACACAAATTTTAGGTAAATAATTGACAACAATAATTAAAAATAAATTAACATTAGGAATATAATTTATTTTTTAAACAACAGTATCATTTATATTCATTGACCACTTACTTTTTCATTATGTGAACACGTATGATATATATAAAAGTTAAAGATTGACATTTTTTATTTTTCATTTCAGTAAATGCTATATAGGAAATTTTAATGAACATGTTTCCATTAAATAAATATTTTATGAGCCTATTTTGGTAATTGTATAATTCACTTTATTTAATAATAATTATAATGAAGGATGTTTATGTTAGCATTAATTCTTATCTATGATTAACATGATTATCCCTTAACTAAGGTGATTAATATTACCATAGTCGCTATTCATAATGACTAGAAATGAAAGTGACCTATATAAAAAATGTTATAATCCTTTTTCTAAGTATTAAATATACTAAAAAAATCAATATCAATATGCGGAAAAAATTAATTTTAAAAAATTAAAATAAAGTGATAAAAGCTCATTTTTTGAAAATTTAAGTTTATTTTCAAAAACAACTATATTTATTATTATCACATCCTGAGAAATAAGAATACATTAATGTTAAAATATATGTGGGAATATTGATTAAGACCTAAATTCGGGTATTTTTCACATTATTTATTTAATACTTGGAGTATTTATTTAATTAATTTTCCCTTATTAGTAAAATAATTTAACATTTTTATTTTCTTGAATAAATTATTAATCAATAATTTTGGTTTTTGTTTTCATATTTTTACCCTTTTAATTACTAATTATTATTTATTTTTTTTAGTTTAATTATGTTTATAAATTTTTTTAAAAATATTAATTTTCTTATTTCTAATTTTTAATGTTGAATTATTATAATTAAATATATTATAATTTTATTTTATTTAAATTATAAAACATTAATAGCTTTTTTAATATATATTTTTTATATTAAAATATCATTTTTTTTAATTTCAAATATTAATAAGTTTTTGTTTATTTATTAACAATATTTTAATACATCTAATTATTTAATACACATAATGCTTATTGTATCTTGACTTTTAATATGATTATCATTAATATAATTAATTGATTATGTTTTAAATTTATAATTTTAATATTTTAGCATTTTATTATTTTTCATATATTTAAATATGTAATTTTGAATTTTTCTTATCATGTGTTCTTATAAAGAACATACTTTTTCCTATATAACAATTACATCATTTTAATGATAGTCATCATAATGTTGTAACAAATCAAGGATCCAAATGATTATTTTGTTCAAAAACTTATAACCATACATAACTAGTAAAAAATAAAAAATAAAAAATTTGTTAATAACATATTCCTTATCATTCTAAATATCACGTTTTCCTTAATACACGTAGTCACCTAAGGATATACATCAATGAAATGTGTGATCTAAATACCAGTAAGAGGATGAATAAGGGGAACGAATCATCATAACATGGTTGAGAAAAATCATCATCATCAAAAAGTAAGAATATGGTAATCATCATAATAATGAGAAGTATTATTAGAAAAATTCATGTAATGTGTAATTACATAAAAATGAAACATCATTTCTTAGTGGTCAAATAGAAAACAAATTTGGGAACAAATATTACATCTTGTTCATCCCAAAAAATATTCATAATCATAACATCATAATTATAAACAAATATATCATCATGTTCATGAATAATGCACAATATATCCTGAGATACATAACATTACCTAATGCATTATAGCACAATATAAATGGAGGTTCACCCATTACAGAATAACATTTACATAATCATACAAGCCACATAAAATTCATAAGAATCAAATTCATGAAGTAACCATAAAAAAGAATAGGGTTCTTAATTATTTCATCAATCATGAAAAAAATGGGTTTCCAAAATGAAAATGGAATAACATATTTACTATATGATTCAACTTTCATGAGTGATAAAGAAACAACTGTAGAAGAGGCAAAAATTTTAGAAAAGTAGTGTTCGTTTGGAAAATCATTTTATTTGTTTGATTATAAAATTAGTAACACATTTTTCGAAGATAATAATATTTAATGACAATGAAATTATATTTTAATGTATATAAAAACTAAAAAATTTCAAGAAAGGGGTATAATCAAATGAAAATGATTTGGCTTCAAGAATCCCCTTGCCTTAAGTATGAATTCTTCTTCACATTAATATCCTAAATAATAAAATTATATTAATAAATTACTTAATAAAGATAATATTTTACTTTTATTTGATTTATTATAGTTTTGTTATGTTTTTATAGCCATTTGGTTCAGTTATAGTGTTCAATTTCATTATTTCGAGAGTGTTTTTTTATTGTTTCACGATTGTTTCACTTGTATAAATTTATTGAAGTTCATGTAAAATGGAAATATTTCATTATAATAGATATTATATATTATTATTCATCTTAAAATTTTTAAATGGACTTATTACATTTTTTATATGAGGATTATTCGTTAGATAAAAAGTTAATGATAATATTTTAGTTTATATTTATAGTTTTTATAACCATCAGGAAATAATTTTTTTTATTAAATATTAGGTTTATTAATTACATCCATATCATTATAAAAGTTATAATATTAATATTAAAATCCAGTTGAAACATAATAATGGTTTTATAACCACCACTAAATGCAGTAATGGAAAATAAAATCACATCGTCCACGAAGGCTGTGAATCAACACACAACCGATGATGTTTTAATTTTTCAAATAAAAGGGAACAATAGTTGTCAGATTATGTATATAAAATTAACTGACTAAAATTGAAAAATATATATGATACTAATGTTATAATTCCTATTTTTTTATGGTGGTTTAAGAGTTAATATTAATAGAAAAGAACCTAAAATGGAATGAAGAAGGATTTTTTCTACTATATATCTTCTTCTTGAGAACCTCATTTAGGAACATGGGATTTCTATTCTATTAAAAATAATATATATTGGATGTGTGGAAGATTCAAGGTATGTTTAATTGGTGGAATTTATATAATCTTCAAAGTATCTAAGTTGTGATAAGAAGATTGTTTTGTGGGGTGGTGTTTATAGGGTAAGAGAGAGTTTTTCTTTTATAATTTTATTCATTATTTAATTATCTTGGCTCAAAACAATCACTACTATTAATTATTGTGACTAATTGTATTAAATACAGTATTTTAGTTTTAAATAATCATTTTTAACATTATAAATTACTTTGAAAATCATGTATTTGTCATAAAATATTAAATAACAAAAAATAAAAAAATTCACTATTCACCAAAAATTCAACTATTATTGGAAAATCCAAAAAAATAAACCTAAACACTTTTCAATTGGTAGAATTCAAGAATGGAATAAATTTTATGAAAATAATTTTTAAAATATGATAAATTTCATTTTTAATTTATAGAATCATTTTTTCCAAAAATATCAATTTTAAAATTATAACAATTTCTATGACACGTTTAAATATTAATTAAGGTCTCATAAAATTATATTCTAATTATAATACCAGAAAATATAGAATTATGAATTTATTTTTTAAAAATATAGTTTATTATAATCATTATATTACATTCACAATTATAAATAATCATTTATGGATTACAAAAACTCAAACACATAATTTATAATATTCCAATAAATTAGTATCTTAAAATTCGATATAATTATTTCAGATTTTAATTAGTAAGATATAGAAAGTATATTTACAATTTTATTTTTGAGTTTAGTATTCTACTTTCTAGATTACTATTCTTAATGGTTATGTTACTATTCCAATAGTTAAGTTACTATTCCATCTCTATATGTTCCTTAATTTCCATGAATATCAGTTATTTTATTCATCATTTATGAGAATTATATTTTTAATTGCGGTCAATATAATATCAATTTTTTATGAGACAATTTTATGAAGTTAAATTAAATTGACAAAACTTTGGGTTGTTATATTCTTCCCACATTTTGAAATTTCTCCCTTGAAATTTCATTTTACAATGTAGGGTGAAAAAAAGTGATTATACTTCACATTCATTTCATCCTATAGTTATAGTTTCAACACTTCATACTTATAGTTCCTCTAAAACACTTCAACCTGGTGAGTTATCTTATTGCGTTGGATATTGCCTATTATTTCAACAGTCATTATTGATTTCTCCTTATACGAGAGATCGTTCTCTAGTTATACAACCTCTAAATTCAGTACATGTGTGGGATCAGGAATGTATTTCCACTAGAGTGATATGTGGAATGTGCTATGAACATGATCCATACAAAGTGGAAATGAAAACTGATAGGACAAAACTCCTTTGTGATCTAGGACATCAATGGGAACAATGCACCTTTGGCTAAGTTTCCCTTTCATTCTAAACATCATGACTCTCTTCCATGGTGAAAATCAAAGGAAAACATTTATCTCCAATGTTGAAATCCAAGTCCATTTTACTATTTTCATCACATAACTTTTTCCAACTCTGATCATGTTTTATATGTTTTTGGATGGCTTGATCCTTCTCATCTATCTCCTTTAAAAGATCAGGTCAAAGTAGCTTTCATTCACCAAACAAATCCCAATAAGAAGGAGTTCTACATCACAATCTATACAGATCTTCATATAGAGCCATATAAATTCATGCGTATAAGATATTGTAGTTTTAAAAAGAAACCAATGCAAGGTTCTAATACTATCCACATTTAAATTCCATTAAGTAACCTCATAGAATATCCTCGAGTGTCTTAATTTTCTTTTTAGATTGTCTATTAGTTTGGGGGAGATATGCCATGCTGAAATTCAATTCAGTAAAAAAATCATGTTGAAGACATATCTAGAATATATATTTGATCCTTGGATCAAAATTAAAGATAATATAATGTGGAACCAAATTTAGTCTCATGAAGTCCTTCACATATATCATTTTATGTTGGTCAAACAAGAGATCATTGTAAATAAAATTGATTTGGGCAGTCTCGGTGAGTCGGACCCCCAAAACTCAATCCCATTGTTTCCTTTGGATATAATTGTGAGAGTAGTGACTAAGTAAATAGTTACATTCTCCCATTTAATCATCGGTATAGGAAAATGCTTCATTATATCCTTGGAATTATTGCATTCTTATTTTACTCTCTAACATACCATACACCATGACATAAACTCAGTAATACCATTACTGATGTTATCCTACCAAAGTGTTCTCAGAGATAAAGTACATCTTGGTAGTTCCAAGATGGATACAAAATGGTGATATATGTGTATTATCCATTTTCTCTATCATTATCCCATGTGATGTTGGCATAAAAATCAATGTTACAAAGCAAATCAGACAGTCATCAACGATGTGGATCTAATGTATATTTCATCCCATCACTGCAATAATATTCATTTATATATCTAGATCAACCCCTTATCCTCCTTGATATTCTATTGGATAGATTGTTGGTAAATAATATTGGAATGTTCTGATGTATTCCCTAGTGTTATTATTTCCAAATCAAGAAATTACATATCCATCAAGATAGGGATTTTCTCTACCCACATCATCAATAAAGAATCATGTTATTTTCTATAATATCATACATTATGTGTTATACATTCCTAGATGGTAATAAGTAGTGGAATAATACTATTTGATTATCTATAACCATATTCTATGGTTCTTGTTGAGTTCCTTCTATTTGAATATATAATTTAGAATGTTGTGGTCAGTATATATGTCATAGTTCTTACCATAGTGGTAGTGACTCCACATTTTAATGGAAAAAATCCATTGTAAGTTATAGATCATGTGTTAGGTATTTAAACTCATGAAAATAAACTACATTAAGGGATATATTATCACTTTATCATTCTGAATGAGTAAAAACCCCAATAATTTCCTTGAAGAAACACTGTATATCACAAAAAAATCAACAATTCTTGTTAGTGTGATTGTATGTTCAGTGGATAACTTCTTATTTATCTCTATAATTCATTCCTCACATTATTCTACCCAGATATACATTACCTCAATCCATATTAACATAGTTATAAGGATCGACACATAAGATAAATTTCTCTCAAAACATCAACATCAACATAATAATCCCAGAAAACTATGGATTTTCGTTACACAAGTGGGAGTGGTTAAATCATCAATTACCATTATTTTTAAAGATTCCATAGAAAATACTTCACCATTGATCACATTCCCAAATATTATGACCTTATGTATCAAAAAGACACACATTATAAACATGGAATATAATTTTAACTTCTACAATGTTTCCATCACAGTATTTATATGTTCTTCATGTTCTTTTATACTCTTGGTGTAGTTTAGAATATCATTGATAATTACTACCACAATTTTGTCTTCGTATTATTTAATGATTCTATTTATGAAATCCATGATAATTTCAAGGGAATTAGAATTTCGTAATGGAATCACTAGGAACATATCATTTTCATACCATGTATGGAAATCAGACATTCGAATATCTTCCTTCTTCACCTTCAGTTGATGATATCCATAATGAAGATCCACATTTGAGAATTTTTGTGATCCACATATTTTAATGAATAATTCCTCAATCCGAGGAGGAGGATACAAGTTTTTTTACTATTTTATTATTGATCTCTCAATAATAGATATATAGAAATATTGATCCCTCCTTCTTCATTACAAATAGCATAGACACACCCTATGAGAAACACTCAAGCATATGAACCCTTTTTCCATATTTTCATACAACTACATATTTAACTCCACAGTTCAATCGGGGACATAATTTAAGAAACTTTTGAGATAGGAGTGGCTCGTGGTATGATATATATTGATAACTCTTCCCCAGCATATGGGCTAAGGCCTAATTACTAGTCCAAAAATAAATCATTTTATTCCATCACAAGGGAATTTCTTCCAGATACATACCATTCATTGACTCAAACATTTTAATAAGATATGCTTCTTTTGTAAAGACCTGGAAATTTCACGGAAATGTTTTTCTTAATTTCTATGGAATTTTAGGAGTACATAGTTTCTAACAGGACCTGAATCTGAGGTTCGGTGTGCCCAGAATCATTTTCCGAAGATTATCTCGGGTACGTTCAGAGAACGAACAAGCAGGTTTTTCTAACTTTTTAACCGGTGCTCGGAATTGAAATCTGAGGGCATTGATGAACTCACAGTGCCAGTATTTTCTTAAGGGGACATTTACCACAGTTGCATTTTGTCATATGTGGTAATTAAATTTTGGGGTTACATTAAGAGTAAAATTAAAATTGTTTAGTTACAATTTTATTTTATGTGGAAGTTATTTCCTCTAAAACGAAGTTAGAGGTGGGTCCCATGCCCCACAAAACTTCCCATGTGAGATAACTAAGGGTGGTTAGGGCCACATGAGCCCCATCCTTCCACCTCCCTCTAAACCCTTTAACCTTCTCCCATTAAACTCCCTTGGTTTTAATGTGACAACTTTCCCTTGATTAAATGTGACTCTTCACATCCTCCCCTCTTAAATTCATGCCAACACATTATAATCAATAAGGAGGTTTTATTTTTTGAATTTTAAGTGGCTTGTATTAAATAAAATAATAAGGTATCTTATTATTTTATTTGGGGGAATGCTTTTTTGGTGGGAGCTCTTGAGATTTTGGGGAAGAACACCGACTCTCCAATGAAGAACAACCTTCCGACTCGACTAAGAAAGCTCTACGTTTTCTCTAATCCTTTTTTCATCCTCCACGACATGGGAGGAGACACCCCCGTGTGGAACGTCTCCATCAATGACGGATTTTTCTCCAACTTCAACAGAATCGGCACCGATCTTTCACGACATTCGATCATCGCGGCGCTTGCCTCTTTCCGCGGCTCAATGACGTGCGATGTCTTTGCGAGGTAGGGGTTTAAATTGAGAATGTTAATAATCCCATGATTGTTTCCTTCTAAAACAAAGAACTCGGATCAACTCATTATTAGGTTGATCCGCGAAAGTATTTGTTTGCGGGTTGGGAATTCTTGATTACCGGAAAAAACGTAGGGGTTTTTCTTCGAAAAAGTTTTGTTCATTATCTTCGTGAATTAAGATATGAACACTTTTTATCGTAATAACTGGAGGACGTCGGACCGCACAAACATGCCCGATCGTCCTCCCCTTTTTTTCTTGGTCTTTGTGGATCGTTGTGGCGAAGATGGCACGGTGTCGTTGCACCGCGCGGGAATGAGAGAACTGCGGCCGGAGCGGGCCGTAGCGGAGGGGCGTGGCGCTGTTGTGCCGCACCGGTGAAGTAGAAGGAACCGCGGCCGGAGTGGGCCGCGGCGGTGGTGCGCGGCGTCGTCGCGCCATGCCAGAGGACCCGAGGGAGGCCGCGGCCGGAGCGGGCCGCGACGGACTGGGCGGCGCCATCGCGCCGCGCCGATCGGGGAAGATCTGCGGCCTTTGGCCGTCGCTGGACAGCGGGAGACGGCCGGTCAAGCCGGATTTCGGAACACCTTGGAGGAGGGAACCCTGCGGGTCCCACGTAGGTCATCCAGCCGGCCTTAATGGCCGGCCATTCCAGAAAAGCCGGGGGTTGAAACCCCCGGCCAGGGCAAGGGGCGGTGCCCCCTTTGCGCCCCGCTCGGCCAGCGCCGAGCTGCCCACGCTGGGCTGGACCGCCCGTACCGAGCCTGATCTCCCGCACCGGGCCAGGCCACGCCATCCGGGCTGGACCCGGACCCGGTTTGGGTCGACCTAGTTCAGGCCGACCCAGGGGGTATCGGGCCGGGTCGGATTGGGCCCAAACCCCCTATTTTCGGGCAGTTTCGTTCAAACGCCCATATCTTGGGATACGAACCTCTGAATGATGCACCATCAGTTGCATTGGGATCCATGGATCGAGACGGTCGTTTCAGTATATTACAATCAAGATTTTGGCGAAGTTTTTGTATGACCGGGTTGGTTTGAACTCGAAACCAACCGGGCCCTTGGAGCGGAAATGCTTATACCTTGAGCTCCGAACGTCCGATTGACATGTCGTAGACTTTTTGGGTTTCCTTTTAGTGAGACAGATCTTTTTTTATACTTGACCTGAGGTTTGGACACATATGGAATATGTCCGGGTTGGATTGTACCCAAAATCCAACCGGACCCCTGGAACGGAAAAGCCATTAGCTTTCAGACCGGACGTTCGTTTGAAGAACTGTCAACGGTGTTGGTAATCATGTTGAGAAATGGTCCCTATGAGTATACACTATGATAGTTTGGGGTACAGTTGAGATATGGTTGGTTTGGTTCGTACACAAAACCAACCGGGCCCCTAGGACGAAAAGGCTAATAACTCACAGAACGGGCGTCCGATTGACACGCCATCTGTTGCCTTGAGACCCCTGTGATGAGGTGGTCCTTTGAGATACTTCTTCATGAGACTTTGTGATACTTGGAGTATCGACCAGTAGCTCATGGAGAGGACCCTCTTGGAGACGAGCGTACAGAGTATGGATACCGTGTAGCTGGCTGAGACCAGATGACTGCTTGTCCGATTCGAGTCGGAGTGACTTGTATAGTCCAGTGGGGAGCAATACTATATTTGGGTGGCGGACCCATGGTGGGGAGCACTACTTTTTTTGGGTGACAGACCTGTTTTACTCGACAGAAGGAGTACCTTTTATGCTATTAGGGGGGGTTCACTAGTGTGTTTGGGTGGCATACCCTGGTAGGAAGCACTACTGTGTTTGGGTGGCTGACCCACAGTACTCGACAGGAGGAGTACCTCAGCAGTCTTAGGTTAGTGAGAAGTACCTCGAAGTTGTGACAGGTTCACTGTACTCATCAGAGACGGAGCTCTTTAGCAGTTTCAGTTTCGATAATGAAAATCCTGGTTTGAGTTGAGTCATTGACCTTTGTGTTTTCCTCATGATTGAGAAGGGATACTTGATAAATTAGGTATATGTATGGGAATATACATAAGTAGTGGTTATCCATTGATTTCATATCTGTGTGATACGTCATGATTGATATGGGTTACTTGATAACTTAGGTATAAGTATTGGCTTATACCTAAGTAAATCTTATCTGTTTAGATCTATCTTTGTGGTTATCCTTGTTGGATATAGTGAGACCTTGAGGGTCTTAGGGTCCCTACTGAGTATCAATATACTCACCCCTGCAAGGGATATGCCCGCACCTCGTTGTGTTGGATGCAGACGACAGATAGCGCAGACGGAGGCTGAGTGTTCAAGGACTGACGGTACCCTGAGGTGGACCTCATGACTAGTTAGTACCTAGAGGCGGACCTCACGACGAGTCAGTATCCGAAGGTGGACCTCACGATGAGTCAATATCCGGAGGTGGATTTCATGATGAGACGGTACTTGGAGGAGGTTGATGGGTGAGAGCATTGAGGAGGCTATTTGTACCTACCCTTCAGGTAGGATTCGTGGTGGACGATCCAGGAGATGCGCTATCTGTACCTACCCTTTAGGTAAGATACAAGGTGGACGAACCATGAGCTACTTATATTCTCCCAGCTGCTTGCCTTTTCTGTTGTACTTTAGTTCAGTTGTAGCTGTACTTTTCAGTTGGTTTTGTATTCTGGCCCATTTACTTTTCAGCACTTTCTTTTGTAATTAGTGTTTGTTTCCGCTTGTAGTTTGTGGTGTTTGATTACATTATAAAGGCAATGCCTTCCCTATTTATTTGGATTTACTCCTTTGGTGCTAGTCGCCACCCCCTGTCCTATGGAAGGAAGTCTTGGGGTAGTCACGGCACAGGCCCTGAGGACGGGTCATGAGAAATTGGTATTAGAGGAGTCGGTTCTACCACAGAACTGAGGACTCTGATAATTATTTTCTGTGAATCAACAGTGTTAAGGGTACCGAGTGTGGTCTTCAGTTCAGGGAGTCTAGTGTTGGTGCCGCGGCCGACGTATCCATAAACCAGGACCCTGACTACTGATTTCTGACATTTTGCATGAAAACAATGATTGTGTATGTGTTTCCAAAATATTTAAAGTCAAATCAAACCAGGTCATCTCACCAGGAATAAATCATTGATAGTGTTTCAACTGTTCTAGATGTCTCCACATAGACAGTCAATTGGAGTTCCGAGATAGTACACGATGACGGCCCACCAAGCGACGAGACTCCTTTGCAGGGCCATTTTTACTATATTGGCACCCTCAGGTGGTGTACCAGCAGAACCGCCACTTGTTGGGCAGTGGATACCACTAGCCATACTAGGAGACAGTGCACGCCGACAGAGCACATTGCACGAGATCCAGCAGTAGAGGCCTCTGAGGTTACAAGGTGAGGTAGATTCCTAGATAGTAGAGGACTAGCTGGAGGTGATTGCTAGTGTTTTCTAGCGAGTGACCATAAGGATGTTCCGCATAGTGATGAGTCTTCGGTACATGGACTGATGCCTGAGATAGTACCTTCGGTTAGTGTGTCCGCTATACATCACTACCTATTGGCCATCAGTTACAACTGGCGGTACCGGTAGGTGAAACATGTTGGATTACTGCCTTACACATCTTCCAACATCAGATACCCTCAGGTTCTGAGGTGAGCCCGACTCTCGGGCGGCTGAGGACTGGATTGAGGAGGTGGCTTAGAGTTTCCTAGAGCTTATACAGCTTTGGAAAGATGATGTGTCGGTAACTGAGTATTCATCGAGGCGTACGGATCATTCTAGGTACTCGATGAATACATTCCGATCAGTTCTATAGAGCTCGGACCTCTGAGCGTGGTGTGTGTAAGGATATCTGAGCCAACACTCTTTCCTCTATCCATTCCTACTCACGTTAGGGTGCTAGAGGGAACCTTTGTGGTTGAATGTTCTTTGGCTGAATGAATACATCTACAGAATGTGTGAAGTGGGAACGCAGTGAACGAGCGCTAGTCTTATATACTTGGGCGTGTAAAGTGTTTTAAGAAGAGGAAGTGTTAAGGACAGATGAATCTGTAGAGTAGTAGACGTGGAATCAGATCTGGGAGAGAAGCATGTGGTGGTGTACATTTCGACATGTTACAACCATCCGTTTTTGATGACCCTGCCAGGCTCAGGGAGCTGGAGGGCACGGAAAAAGAGTAGTTGCATGTAGTCAAGGAGTGTGCCCTAATGGATTTAGGAGTGATTTGAGGGACAGTTTGTGTCCACTTCTAGCTACCGATAAAACAGATGATGATATGAATCATTCCTTCTGTCCATGAATCTTGTCCCATAACTAGAGTTTCTGGTAAGTCGTTGACTTGACCCTCACGTCTGGAGATACCTTTGAGAGGATACTCGACAATCACACTTACACCGACAGTGTTATATGACCCTCAAGTCAAGAGTTTCAGTTGGAATCTCTTGGTGGAAGCGTCGAGGCCTTACGACGTTGGTCTGGGTATGGATTGGATTCACAATTCATGCTTAGATTGACTGTATTAGGAAAAAAGGTTCTGGTTTATCTACAACATTGGGATGGTTTTCCATGGTCATCAAAAAGGAAACCTCAGGCAGCACAAGATAAACTCATGCACAGGATGGTGCGGTCGATCACTCTTGAGTCGGTCAACCTTACCCACGTGGCAGGAGGAGTTTTGAGTTTCAGTTCTAATCAAGAAATGGAGGCCTCTAGAGTTCGAGGTTGGCGACCACATCCTTATACGGGTCTCACCTCGACGAGGTTTATGGAGATGTGTCTGAGGAGGCATGTTATCACCGAGGTTCAATGGACCTTTCTAGGTTTTAACCAGGGTAGGCGAGGTGGTTTACCTCTTAGTTTTTCCACCATAGTTTCACTGGGTGCATGATGTCATCCACGTATCTTAGCTGAAGAGATACGTACACGATCCTTCACATCATCGACCACAAGGAGTTGGACGTCGATGATAGGGTGACATGCACGGAGGTTCTAGGGGAGATCATGGATCGACAGGAGGGTATCCTACGTGGAAGGTCGATTCCTCATGTGTGCTTTCACTGGTAGCACGAGAACCTCCAGGAGAGCACATGGTAGTGGAAGGCTCAGATGCATGCTCAGTACCACTTTGTTTTCCCTAGTGTGTGTTGAAGCTTTATGGGACGTAAAGCCCTGAGGTGAGTGTAATGTAAAGACCCAAAAATTTCAAGGAAATTGTTTTCTTCATTTCTTTAAATTCTAGGAGTACGTAGTTTCTAACGACACTTGAATCCGAGGCCCGGTGTGCCTGGAATCATTTTTCGAACTTTAGCTCGGGTACGTTCAGTGAACGAACGAGCGGGTTTTTATAACTTTTGAACTGGTGCTCAAAATTGAAATCTGAGGGAACCGATGAACTCTAAGCACCGGTATTTTTTTAAGGGGACCTTTACCGCAGTTGCGTTTTGTCGTATGTGGTAATTAAATTTTGGGGTTACGTTAAGAATAAAATTAAAATTGTTGAGTTATAATTTTATCTTATGTGGAAGTTATTTCCTCCAAAAGGAAGTTGGAGGTGGGTCCCACACCCCACCTAACTTTCCATGGGAGATAACTAAGGGTGGTGGCGCCCACATGAGCCCCAACCTACCACCTCCCTCTAATCCCCTTAACCTTATCCCATTAAACTCCCTTGTTTTTAATGTGACAACTTTCCCTTGATTAAATGTGACTCTTTACATCCTCCCCACATAAATGCATGCCAACACATTCTATTCAATAAGGTGGTTTGATTTTTTAAATTTTAAGTGGCTTGTATTAAATAAAATAATAAGGTAGCTTATTATTTTATCTGGGGGAATGCTTTTTGGGTGGGAGATCTTGAGATTTTGGGGAAGAACACCGACTCTCCAACGAAGAACGGCCTTCCGACTCGGTGAAGAACGCTCTACGTTTTCTCTAATACTTTTTTTTACTCCACGACATGGGAGGAGACACCACCACGGGGAACGTCGCCATCAATGATGGCTTTTTCTCTGATGTCAACAGAATCGGCACCGATCTTCCGCAACATTCGGTCATCGCGACGCTTACCTCTTTCGGCGGCTCAATGACATGCGACGTTTTTGCGAGGTAGGGGATTAAATTGAGAATGTTAATATTCCCATGATTGCTTCCTTCTAAAACAAAAAACACAGATCAACTCATTATTAAGTTGATCCGTGAAAGTATTTGTTTGCAGGTTGGGAATTTTTTATTACGGGAAAAACGTAGGGTTTTTTCTTCGAAAAAGTTATGTTCATTATCTTCGTGAATTAAGATATGAACACTTGTTATCGTAATAACGGGAGGAAGTCGGACCGCACAAACACAGCCGATCGTCCTCCCCTTTTTTTCTTGGTCTTCATGGATCGTGGTGGCGAAGACGGCGCGGTGTCATTGCAACGTGTGGGAATGAGAGAACCATGGCCCGAGCAGGCCACGATGAAGGTGTACAGCGTCGTCGCACCGTGCCGGTGAAGCCAAAGGAACCGCGGCTGGAGCAGGCCGTGGCTGCGGTGCCTGGAACCATCGCGCCGCGTCGGAGGACCCGATGGAGGCCGCGGCCGGAGTGGGCAGCAGCGGAGGGCACGACGCCGTCGCGCCGCACCGATCGGGGAAGATCTACGGCCTTTGGCTGCGGCGGGATAGCGGGAGGTGGTTGGTCAAGCCAGCCGCAGGCACACCTTGGAGGCAGGACCCCCGCGGGTCCCACTTGGGTCAACTGGCCAGCCTTAATGGCCGACCGTTCCAGAAAATCCAAGGGTTGAAACCCCCGGACAGTGCAAGGGGTGGCTCCCCCTTTGCACCCCTCTCACCCAGCGCCGAGCCGCCCGTACAGGGCCGGACCGCCCGCATCGGGTCGGACCGCCCGTGCTGATCCGGACCACCAGCGCCGGGCCGGACTGCCCATGCTGGGCCGGACCACCCGCGTCGGGCTGGGCCCCCAGCGCCGGGACAGGATGCGCTGGCTGGGCCGGACTCGGACCAGGGTCGGGTCGCCCGGTTCGGGCCGAACCAGGGGGTATCTGGCCGGGTCGGACCGGGCCCGAACCCCCTATTTTCGAGCAGTTTCATTCAAACGCCCATATCTTGGGCTACAGACCTTAGAATAATGCTTCGTCAGTTGCATTGGGATTCTTGGATCGAGATGGCCGTTTCGTTATATTACACTTAAGATTTCGGGAAGTTTGGGTACGACCGGGTTGGTTTGAACTCGAAACCAACCGGGCCCTCGGAGCGGAAACACATATAACTTGAGCTCCACCTGTCCGATTGACATTCTGTCAACTTTGTTGGTTTCCTTTTAGTGAGACGGATCTTTTGGTATACTTCACATGGGGTTTGGATGGAGATGTAATATGGATGGGTTGGATTTTACCCAAAATCCAACCGGACCCCTGGAACGGAAAGGCTGATAGCTTTCAGACCGGACGTCAGTTTGAAGAACTGTCAGTGGTGTTGGTAATCACATTGAGAAATGGTCCCTATGAGTATACCCTATGATAGTTCAGGGTACTATTGAGATACAGTCGGTTTTGTTCGTACACGAATCCAACCGGGCCCCCGGGATGAAATGGCTAATAACTCACAGACCAGGCGTCTGATTGACGCGACGTCTGTTGCATTGAGACCCCTGTGACGAGGCGGTCCTTTGAGATACTTCGTCATGGGACTTTATGATACTTGGAGTATCGACCAGTATCTCGTGGATCGTACCCTCTCGGAGACGAGCGGTACGGAGTATGCAGACTGTGTAGCTGGCTGAGACCTGATGGCTGCTTGTCCTATTCGAGTTAGAGTGACTTGTATAATCTTGTGGGGAGCACTATTGTGTTTTGGTGGCGGACCCACGACGGGGAGCACTACTGTGTTTGGGGGGCAGACCCGCGGTACTCGACAAAAGGAGTACCTCTATAGGCTATTAGGGGGGTGCACTACTCTGTTTGGGTGGAAGACCCCGGTGGGAAGCACTACTGTGTTTGGGTGGCTGACCTGCGGTACTCGATAGGAGGAGTACCTCAGCAGTCTTAGGTTAGTGAGAAGTACCTCGGAGTTGTGACAGGTTCACTGTACTGGTCAGAGACGGAGCTCTTCACCAGTAGCGACTTCGATAATGAAATCCTGGTTTGAGCTGAGTCATTGACCATTATGTTTTCCTCATGATTGAGATGGGTTACTTGATAAATTAGGTATATGTATGGGCATATACTTAAGTAGTGGTTATCCGTTTATTTCATATCTGTGTGATACCTCTTGATTGAGATGGGTTACTTGATAACTTAGGTATAATTATGGGCTTATACCTATGTAAGGGTTATCTGTTTAGATCATGCTTTGTGGTTATCCTTGTTGGATATAGTGAGACCTTGAGGGTCTCGGTGTCCCTACTAAGTATCAATATACTCACCCCTGCACGGGCTATGCCCAAACCTCATTGTGATGGATGCAGACGACGGACAGAACATACAGAGGCCGAGTGTTTAAGGACTGGATGGTACCTGGAGGCGAACCTCCCGACGAGTCAGTAACCGGAGACGAACCTCACGACGAGTCAGTATTTGGAGGTTGACCTCACGACGAGTCAGTATCCAGAGGTGGACTTCACGACGAGAAGGTACTCAGAGGAGGTTGACAGGTGAGAGCGTTGAGGAGGCTATCTATACCTACCCTTCAGGTAGGATCTGTGGTGGATGATCCAGGAGATGCACTATCTGTACCTAGCCTTCAGGTAGGATACGAGGTGGACGACCCAGAAGCTACTTCTATTCTATTAGCTTCTTGTCTTTTCTGTTGTACTTTCGTTTATTTGGCGATGTACTTTTCAGATGGGTTTTTATTCTAGCCCATTTACTTTTCAGAACTTTCTTTTGTACTTAGTGTTTGTTTACGCTTTTACTCTGTGGGGTTTGATTACTTTATAAATGAAATGCCTTCCCTATTTATCAGTATTTACGCCTTTGGTGCTAGTCACCAGCCCCTGGCCTATGGAAGGCGGGCTTGGGGTAGTCACAGCACGGGCCCCGAGGATGGGTCTTAACATCTTTATAGGGCATCAACAACCACACCATTTATGGATTTTCAAACTGAGATTCATTTTATTCCTTGAATTTTTAGAAGAGCATGGGATGGTTCAAAAATATGAAAAGTTATTTCCCTTTTCCTGATAGTTGATGTGTGATATATATAAAAACATCCAATCCAGGAAAAGTACAACATCAAAATCCACTAGAGGAAGTCTAAAAATATTCTCTTGAATAATCTTCCCCCACACGCCCACAGGATAAGATCCCAACACTTGTTTTTCAGTTATCATAAAACTAAGTGATTTTACAATTATTTCTAATTCAAGGTATCTGGGATTCAGTTCAATATTTATAAAAAACCTGTATTATATAAAGGATTATGTTGAACAAAAATCAAATCACACTTTCTACACTCTTGGGAAACTATGATTAGTACCTTGTATGTTATCATTTTATTACTCCACTTTAGCAGTAGTGATGGAATAATATTTCCATTGATCTATTGGATTTCATGGTTTTAGATTTCAATTAACCTTAGGGATTCATGTATTAGTGAATAGTATTTTTTTCCATTTATCCCAATAGTGGCATCATTATACCCTGGGTGGTTATCTCCATTCCTCCATAATTTTTGGTAGGATTCATCATGTCTTTCTAGCAATCATGAGCTTGGAGGCTATCTCCACTGTACAAGAATAATTTCACCTTAACTTTGAGGAAATTCCCTAGATTTTTCCTCCCACATTTTTGACACTTGTGTTGTTGGATCCCCTTTCCTCCTTTTTCATTTGACCAACCAAAATGAAACACCATTATTATGTTTATAACTCCATAATCACGGGACTACTCTACAAAATACATCTCTACATTAATAGAACATCATCCCATTTCTTAATGAATCCCAAGGTCCTAGATATCTAGATCCTTTTAAATGCATGGTTTTAAAGTAGTAATGATTATTTCTATTAGGTTTTCAGTTTTGATAACAATACCTACATAGTACAAAACATTCCTTGTTATGTTTTCTACATATTCCATGTAAGATTCACCTTCCTTTTTCTTTTGTTATGGATATTATAGATCCATATTTGTATAAATATTTTGACGAAGATACATATTAAAAAATATCTCTTTTATGACTTCCCACAACATAAAATCTACTACATACTTTTTCTTTGTGTTCTTGATCAATATCACTCATTGATCGACCTCTCCATCTATGTGATAAAATTCAAGATTCACCATTTCCTTATTAGAATAATAGTTCACAGAAAAGTCCTTTTAAATTTATTTATCTCATTATTCTTAAACAATAGGGATGAATGATCCACTAAATATTTGTGGTCATTCCTACATAAAAGATTCAATAGCCAGTTTCACCCTCTTTGTTGAAGGTGGATGTTCCACATTCTTCAGGTTATTGTTCAAAGCCTGAGATAGTTGGGTAAGAATCCCCAAAAAAATATTGAACTACAACTTGTAGGTAATTAGGTTTTTCATTTTGTAGCATCATTGTACTGTCCCTTACATGGGTTTTGGCCCCATTTTTCAGGGGTCCCACAGTTTTCTAAAATATAAAAGATTAAACAAAACATAATTAAATTATTCATGATGAAATACATTAATAAATTATGAAAACAAAATAAAATATCATATCTCGTGGGATCAATATGTTTATTTTTTAGTAAATAAAATCATGGATGCTTACATATAATTAATTTCATAATATGGAATTTGACTATTATTATCTTATCTAAATTCCCCGATTCACAAAACTATTATATAATACCAACAATAGGTACTATATATTTTATTAAATTAATATTAAATCATTATAAAGATAAAAATTATAATTTTGATTAAAAACCCTGATACAATGCTTTAATGTCTAGGAAATATTATGACCATATATTAAATTTACATAATAAAAATAAATATTTATTTAATAATACCATATTTTCCTTCAGAAGCTCACATTATCCTTAGTACATTTAGTCACTTGAGGTTATACAAAAATAAAAGGGGTTAGATAAAATCCTTATTAGAGTATGAATAAGGGGAATGAATCAATATAACAAGGGTGAGAATAATCATCATCATCATAAAATAAAAATTAGGTTCATCATCATAATCACGATATAATGAACTAGATTATGGAATGAAATTTGGAAATGTAGGAAAATTGAACATCTTGTCATAGTGGTCAAATACCAAATATAATTATAAACAAAGATAATAACATCTTCATGCATAAAAAATTGTGAATAATCATAACATCACCCTAGATAAAAATTATAGCACAATGTTCATGCATAGTACACATCATCTCATTAGATACATCACATTACCCAACACATTGTGGTGCCATATAATTTTGACCACACCTATCTCATATTAACATTTACATAATCAGGTATTACACATTGAATTTATATCAATAAAATTAATGAATTAACCAATATAATGGAATTGGTTTCATTAGTATTTTATCTATTATTAATAAACATGGGGTTCTTGAATGAAAAGTGAAAACATATTTGGTATATGATTCATCATTCTCCAGAGAAGAATAAAAAACTAAATTGGATTCAATATGGGATTTAGGAAGAAGTTTTTTTGTAAAATAATTTTATTTTTATAAAATAAGATTAGAAACACATAGATCACATAAAATAAAATGAAAGGACAATGAAATTATATTTTAAAGAATATCCAAATAAAAATTCATCATGAAAGAGGAATATCCCAAATCAAAGGAGTTGGGTTAGAGAATCCCCTTACATTATGATTGAATGAATTATTCACATTAATGTAATGAATAATCAAATTATATTCATTTATTACTAAATATAAAAGATATTCTATAGGTATGTGATTTTTTATCATTTTATTATCCTTTTTTATTTCCAATTTCATGAGTTATAGAGTTCAATTTCACTGTAGAAGGGGTGATCGCATTCTTTGTTTTCAAGATCCGTTGACCATTATAAAAGTATGAAGGATCTTGTAAATTAATAATAATTCCCTAGAATTTAAATTTTATTTTAATAATGAACTCCGAGATGTTTAAATTGCATTATATAATATTTTTTATTAGGATAATTCATAGAAAAAGATTAGTAATAATGTTTTTGTTTATTTTTTTTATTTTTTCTCTCTATTGGGAAATAATTTTTCTTTTAAAATATTATTATTTTATATTAGTGATAAAACATTAAAGAAGTTAAAATATTAATTTTTAAATATTTATTTAAAATAATAATGGTTTTATGACCAGGATTGATGGTGGTAATGGATTATCAAAACACATCTTCCATGAAGGCAGTGGATCGACATATCACAGACGACATTCTCATTTTTAGAATAAATGAAGTTGAGAAATGGTTTGATGATGGATAATTACACTAATAAAATAAAATTATAGTATATTTGTTATAAATGAGTTATAAGTAATCTTTAGATAGGGTATGTGATGAAAACTAAAGAAAATAAAAGAAAATAATTGAGAATAAAATTGAATTGTACCTCTAGAATATCATTTTCTTGAGAACATTTTTAAGGAACTTGGTTTTGGTATTTTTTAGAGACCAAATGCTATTGAACATAGTGAAGTGTATTGGGAATGTAATTTTAAGTAATTTAGACATGATTCAAGGCATATAAGGTGTGTGGAGAATAGGTTGTGGGGGAGATATTTACATGTAATGAATGGGGTGTTATTTGAATTTTTTATTCAATAGTTTATAAAATTTTTAGGGTAACAAATACTATATATTATTATGATTACATATAGTAAATAGTACATGTGTGTTTGAAAAAATGGTTTATTTCATCATTAATGACTCAAAATATTTTTTATTTGGATTTAAATCTTTAATGTCGTAAATTACTGTATTTCCCTATTAAAAAAATTCCTCTATTTTAGAAAAATTACAAAAAATTAACATAAAAATTTATAAATTTATAGAATTAAAAAATGGACTCCATTTTATGAAAATAATTTCATATAAATAATAAATTTTATTTTTATTCAAAATCATAATTGTTTTGTTGAAAATGCCGATTTTAATATTATAACCGATTATATGAAACTTTAAAATTTTTATTATGGTCTCATAAAATTATCATATAATTATAAAAAAAATCATTAATTTTTTAATCTATTTTTTGGAAATAAATTTTATTTCAGTTCATTACATTAATAATAAATTTTTAAATATCAATTTAGATTTCAATTAAATACCAAAACCTAATTTATATTTTTTTAAACATTTATTTACTTGTACTGGGAAGTAATTTTATCATAATTTAATATATATGATTCCTAAATTTTATTTATTATCTAATATGTTAAGTTACTATTCAATTGATTGGATTAATATTCATAATGGTAAGGCTACTATTCAAACTTTTGAGATACTATTGCATTAGTATTGGTTCTTAAATTCCATAAATACCTCTTATTTCATTCATAATTTATGTGATTGATGTTTATTATTGTATTTCATTGTGACATATTGTATTATGAAATATTTATAAGAAGTGACATTTCAATGAAAAATTTCTGGGTCATTATAGTTGTTACGATACAACAGGGGAATCTACTGATATGTACACATGTTATCAATCCATATCAATATAATGTTAGGGAATCCATACCAGTGTTAGTGCCTGGAACTGCTAGTATATCCACCCTAAAGATATCTACCACATGGGTAAGGAATCTATAATTAGAATTTGTTGATGTGAACCATCATACTCCTCAAATTCCCTACCTCTTCTTTCCTCTACATCAACCAACACTCGATCATCGCCTGCATCAACGTTTATGGATCCAACATTCTCTATATTCCACCACAGATCCACTATCACCACCCATAGTCCATAAGATGATGTCACATCCTCTATTAATATTCATTTTCTCAAAAATGTTAAAATATGAGTATTCCATATATAATCCAATATAAAGAAAATATATTCACTTCTGAATAGTGTTGATTGAAATAGAGGAACTCAATATGATCATGAAATACTGATCCAGATTGGGATCCTACTACTAATGAAGCCACCAACCACTAATGTTAGGAGGAAGATAATGACACTAGCTAATCTATAATCACCCATATGAGAACTGATATTCTTAATAGAACTAGACTGCACTAGTTTAATATTTAATTGTCTATTTTACAAGAAGTTCCTTGGATGGATTTTCATCCGTCATTATTAAATAATGAGTTCAATAAAATAATTTCTATCAACCGACTTTTATAAAGATGAAATCATCATTTCCACATGATTCTATCCCAGAACTATATAGAAAATTGAACCCCAAGCCATAGTAATAGGAAGGAGGTAATAGGGATTCTTGGGTAAGAGTATCAGGGGACAAGTTTTTATAAGGTGTATGGGTATGGGTTACTTAGTTGTTTTATCAGGGAGTAGGTATAGTGACTAATAAAGGAAAGGTGCAAGAATTGTAAAAGGGTTTGGGGGTTTATATGAGGTTTTTAATTATTTATGGGGCTATTAGTTTAGAGAAAATATGATGCCAATTATTCAAATGGGTTTAGTTTATAATGTTCTAGTAAAGACTTAAAATAAGGGGAGTTATGGGATGTGTGGGGGGTATATTGGGTTGGATATTCATCTATTAAAAATGGTTGGTTAGGCCTCATCTTTTGGAAAAGATATTCCATCTTGGAGATCTTCATCCTCCCTCGTTTCTTCTTATATTTTATTCTTGTATTCCTTCTTCCAGTTTTAATTTTATGCTTATGTTAACAGTAGTAATTACTATTTTATCATTAAAATCAATTGATTCCAATATATTGTAATTTTAATTGGGATATTTTTAGAGATATTAATGATATTGAGATTCTTTCAAGATATTTCTAGAAATTTCAGCATTGTGTGAACTACAATAATCATTGATTTTTTTATAGAACAATGAAGAGACATGTATTTGAGTTGTAGAGGAGTCTTTTTCTTGGGATTTCACACTATTATTTAGGTTGTTACTAGTTTGTACATAGTTGTAGAAGATGATAGAAAATTAAATGGTTGAATCTTCTTTATTTTTTTGTCAGCTCAGTTGGTGGAATGATGTGTATGTTTCTGTTTGATAGGAATCAAAATAAAGAAAAAATGGTGGAATGCAACACACAATAGTAAAAAAAGACAATGTTGGGAAAATATGTTCTCCAAGAAGTGGTGTTTGATGAACTGTAGTCGAGAACACAATGTTGTAGAGGAAAATGATTTTTATCACAACAACTGTGTTCATATACAAAAGGAGGATCTAATGTAAGAGGTATCTCTGATTATTTATGGACTAACTAGGAGGGTTTAGAAGTTTTAGGTGATCACAAGGATAGAAATTTTTATTGGAGAAATTCATAAATCATGGATCATGGGAGATGAGAAATATTTTTATTACCATAAAATGTTGGACAAGTTGATGATTTAGACAACACTACAATATATACCATGTATGTTTGGAGAGTGGTCAATTTTTATGGAAGAATTGAAGCTTGATGTCTAATATATTGAGATCATATAATTGATCCTCGAGGAGTATAATGATTTTTTATAGAATGGTAATTGGAAAATGAAATGTGTCCTTATTACCAGAATTATTATGAGTATGCATTGATGAATATTGTGACTTGGTAGGAGTTGAAGAAAGTAGATTGTTTTGTTTGGGAAGATAAAAAACGGGTGCATGAAGCAGATGATAAAAAACCGAATAATATATGATCCCAAATACTAGAGTAGCAAGATATAGTGGATGAAACAGTGGTATGGACTACAAATAAGTCAAAAATAGTGATTAAAGACAAAAATTTTATATAAGCAAGATTGTTATCATATATTGCATTGAAACTTTTCATGATCAATGCAGCCACAACAGAGATATAAATTTCAAGATGAGTACACTAACATCACATGACACTACAGATGGTTTCGATACAAGAGTAGGTTGATGTAGACCATCCCAAACAGTAGAAACATGAGTTAAAAAGTATCAAGAGTATAATACATTCATAGTAGTACAGATTTTTTTTTCTAATACCAATACCATATATATAGGATGACATGGTAGTCTTGATACCTATCTTGATTGATCATTGAAGAATTGGAAAATCATTTATTTGAATTGGGTCTTATTTGGATAGAAGTGTTTTCTAAGGTAAGACCCCATTCAGTGAGTTTGGGTGTTTGGTTTCCAAGTCCACTGTCAAGGCCTCCTTTTATTTGGCTAATTTGTGGAAACATAGGATATGGTTTTTCAGAGACGATGTTTGAGGTAATTCCACCCAAATTTTGTGAAGATGCATACTAGATAGAAGAAAAATAAATGGTTTTTATTTGTAAATTTTTTTAAAAAGAGTTATATTAGAAAAACTATCCAAAAACATTTTTGGAAGAGAATAAACTATTGTGGGGGTGAATAATTATCAAGGAATGGGATGGGAAGAATGGTTATGTAATAAAGAATTATCCTACTAGAGAGAAAGTGATCCTGTAAACATTATCAACATGAGGATAATGTGAATTTAAAGGGGGTTTGAATTGATAGGAATGAGGGTAGGGGTATACTTTTCTAAGTGTATCAAGGGATCGGTTTTCTTCAATGGTTTGGGGTAGGGGATACTTTGTAGTCATGTTAGAGAGAAAATAGATTGATTAATAAAGAAATAAGGGAAAATTAAAAAGTTATTGGGGGTTTTTAAGAGGATATTAATGGTTTTTTATCTTCTTAGTTGACAGTAAATAGGTTGTTAGCTTTTGGGATGGGGTTAGTCAAGAAAGCTCTATTTGAGCCTTTAAATTAAGTGAGTTGTGGGAATGTAGGGAGTGTCTTTGGATGGAAATTCGGTTGTGCAGAATGGAGGGTTATGCCTCTGCTCTAAGAAGAGAAATGCCTTATGGGAGATCTTCTTCTCCCCTCATTTTTTATTCTATTTTACTTATCTATTCCATCTTCCTATTGTAATTTTTTTTCTATTTCTAATAGTATTTATTACTATTTTTATCTCTAAATAAATTGATTCATACCACAGAGATTAAGATCTATTGAATAAGATGATTATGGAATCATATAATTAGTAGTTTTCGTTAATAATATGTTCTTGAAATGTTTTATTCTATAGTAAATGTTCACCAAATCTGAGTAAACCAAAATTTTCCAATTAAGGAGTATTGGCCAACACCATATAAGCATTTCGATATATGTTTTAGAATAGATAAATTCATTTGAATTTATTGTGGAGAAGAAATGGGTTAACAATATTTTTAAGAGATGAATTATACTAATTGAAAGAGAAGATTTGAGTTCATATTGGAAATTGGGTTTAATATTTTGAAGATGAAGTGAAACCCAAAATTGAGGTTTGTGTATTACTTTTTTTTCTTTTTCATGATAAATTGATGGCAAAACGAAACCTCAAAACATACACTTTTTGGGGTCTCTAAATTGAAAAAAAATAGTTCAGGCCACCTGCTAAAAATTACATCGCAGTGGATTTTTTTGATAAATGAAGTATAGAGAAATGTTTCTTTGTTCAATGAAATTATTTATCAGAATTTATTAGAGGATATGTATGAATTTGTGATTATTTATTGGCCACATTATTGATAATAATACTGATAATTTGATGGCTTCCTTGGAAACCCATTTTTAATAGAGTGAACAAGAATCTTATTCAATACATTCTCAAGGGTATTCTTGTTTCATATGAATGAGATAATAATAATTGAAAAGAGAAACAAGGTCAAAAATGATCCAATGAATAAGCATATTCTATGGAGTATTCTAGTGAGTCATAGGAATATGAAGTTGGTGCACACTCATTTTTATGTATTGTTTCAAATAATTTGAATTGATACACATTAAGATACTCTAAAAGGGATGATAACCAGAAAATGTTTTAGATGAGATGGTGTAACAACACTCATAGAGACCAATAATTGTTTAATAACTCGTATTTCTTGTATATTAATTATTTATTTTTTAATTAAAAATATATTTTCTTGAATCTGAATTAATTTTTGGATAATATATTGAGTTGTGGGGATTAAAACTTCTTATTTTATATTTTAACTTATATATATATAAATTCACATTATATATTTGAATTAAACTAAAGGGTCAAATATGAATTTTTTTTATCAAATTTCATAACTCAAAATTAATTTCAATACATTATTATCAATAGGGAAGATTGATCATTCATGTATTTCCATAATTTTAACTAAATATATACATAATAATATTTCAGAAATATTAAAAATAATTAAAATTTGTAAAACTCTATATCTTCATGATAATTCATGAAGTAGAAAACTACTAGAATCATTAATTTTCTTGATCTATATCATGTAAGGATAGATTTATCGAATATATTTTTGAGCATCTGAATTCAAAAACAATTTTTTTAAATACATAATCAATAAAAATATTAAAATAAAAACTCCCCCTTCAACAATTTCTATAATATTTCACATTTTCTATTTCTAGTTGTTAAATATTTTTCATACCACATATATTTCTAAAAACCACACAATTTCATCATTAGTAGATCCTTATTAATTAGAAAAATGTTAAGTAAAAAAATCGTCAACTAATTTGGAAACAAAAATTTCAGTTTTTCTTCTCAATATTAATCACTCTATTGTATGGTCTAGAAACCCTATAAACATTAATAAAATAGTTAATAGGATTTATAAAAAAATAAAATGTTCACATATTAATAACACACAATCCATGTTTTTATCACTATTTCTAGGGTTTTTGCATATATTTTGAGTGTTAGTTTTGTTTTTGGAGGTCTAATTGATAAAAAATATCCATTATTTGTCAAAAATCAATGGAAAAAACATATGTGGAAGATCATGGATGAGAAACTAGACCCACATAGATACTAGGGTTAGTTCATAGTATGTTATATGTGAAGACATTAAATTTAGTACCTCTTCGGTGCCAACCCATGGTCTTTTAATATTTTCATCTTCCATTTAAAATGAAAAAAGAGTTTTTGTGTCATGACCTACCTTCACAAAGATGATAGAAGGGAAAATAGGTTGTCAAACCCTTCCTTATTCAAGTTGAAGGAGAGATAATGACCCCTGAGACCCACCTTCCATAGGTCCCGGAGCGGCGACTAGCACCAAGGGTAAAGAATCACATACAAGATGGATGGAATTACCCTTTTTATTTAACAAAATCGAGAGATAAGATGGTAAATCCCAAAAACACCAAAGTACAGGTAAATCCAAAAAAAAACCATTATCATATGAATCTTATAAAATTAAAAGATAAAAAGGTAAAAGAAAACCCCAGAAAGAAGTACCAAATGAAAGAAAAACAACAACAACAATTGTCCCAACGCCTAAACTAGTAAGACCCTGGAGGATCCCTGAAGTCCTCCTGGAAACCTGAAAACAATTTTATATATATAGGGTGATCATAAAAGTATACTCAGTAGGGAAAACCGAAATCTCTCGTGCACAAGTGGGGTGTCATTCTAATGCCCCGTGAGAAAATAGATAACGGAAACACCAAGAAAGAAAAACTATCCACCCAAGCCTTACCAAGGCACACTCCCCAAATAACACAAGTTAAGTAATGTATTGTAATAGAACATTGATATTTGTGTACCCCATGCCACTTTCCCACTGGTTATTGAAGACATCATACGCATAGAACATCTCCCTCCATTCTCACCACAGTCCCACTGTCACACCCCGCCCGCACACACCTGGGCCACAACCACACATCCCGCCCGCAAACACCTGGGCCACAACAACAATACATAACCACACCCGCAAACTTCTGGTCCAGAATGACTACTGCCACACCCGAAAACACCTGGGCCTCATCCCAGAGACACTTGGGAAACAACCTACCTACACACATCTAGGCCAACCACCACACCTACCCAACCAGAATAATATTGGGCTATAATGGACCTCAGGCTATCACAACCTTCCAGAAGAGTCTTGGGCTATTCGGGAAAGGGATCAGAAAAAGAGCTAATAACCATCCACTCATATGAGTGTTGGAAAAAACACCCTCCCCCCTGAAATGAGGGTGTTCGTCTCCAAGTGATCAACGTGGGTGGGGAACAAATAAAGTACCTAAGAACTACAATTATATAATATAAATAAAAATCACTCATCCCATAATAGGAGTTCCAAGTCCAACCTAAGCACAAACACCCTCCTTACTATTCATCCACAAGAAGAACCAAACCCACAACCATGTCACCATTCATCTCGGAAAACAAATTCCCATTGATTCCATTCTTGATTTCATGTCCAAGTGATTCCATTTAAGTAATTCTACACTACTGGGCAACTAACAGGAATAACCACAAGCCAGAGAAAGAGAAACAAACAAACAAAAATTCAAGCATTCACACCCAGTTCTCTTGTAAAGTCACAACAATAAATGGATCCATGAGATCCCTCAAAGTATTGGAACCAAACAAATCCTCGAGATACATCACTGAACAGCTTCAGATTCACAACCAACAACCGTTCCACGACATAGGATACCATCCTTATCCACATCACCCCATAAGCATCAAGCAGAATGATGCACCGACTATCAAAACAGAGTAGGGAATCTTCCAGGTTCAATCACTTCATTCGTTAGGTTCTTCTTTCTGTTGGTTAACTGGGGTGACCACGCAAGGATTGATGTTCACTGGGCATCCATTTAACCATCCAAGTTTAAGTGATTAACCAATTTCCATGTTACAGTTATTTAATCATGTAAATATCTGGCATCACATAAGTTCATTATTGCTCATGGAAAAACTAACAACGACCATGATTCTCAGTGGGCATGATCCCATACAGTTCACAACACATAATCAATAATAAGAAAATACAACAGAAACATTGACCCCCCCCTTCATTATTTAAAATTCTTCTTGTTATCTTCATTACTGTTTTGTTTCATCCGTCCCACAAAAACAAAATCATACCCACCCCACATGACACACAGTAAGAGAGATGAAGGAAAAAACCCTACTTGGATGATCAAAGATCGATGTTTCACTTGACACGCCAAGAACTAGGGATGCACAACTTGCAGGGGAGGAACGTCGGGGATTCCAAGGGTGGGCAGAAAGGCTCCAGCACAGGCGCACCACTTGCCTCCAGAAGGGGACTCCAAACACTCCAATGTAAGAAAAAACCCAGCCAAGAAGAAAAAAAAGAAGAAAGATAGTGCGATATAAAGATGAGCCTGTGCGTTACTGGATATCAAGATCTTTATCAGCTTCAAAGAAAGATCATGGTTTCAACACGTGGTTGGGTGGTTACACATGACGATATTAATTGTTATTTAATAACTCTCATCCGGAAAATTTGGTAAGAGCGGTTACTTTAAGGATTGTATATAAATAGAGGGGAACGTCACACACAGATGGGTCCGTTGAGGGTCACCTCACTCATAATAATTTAATACTTTAATAGTGGGGTTACAAATGGGATTTAACCACTTCCAAAAGGTGAAAAAGGGTTTAGAAGTAACCTTAAAAAACTGTAAAAGAAAATCCTGACAAGGTTGTGTGGCACCGATCGTGTCGCACTGATCAGTGAAACACCGATCGGTCAAACGGATCGGTGACGCACCGATCGGTGACCCACTGATCATGTCCCACCGATCGATGACACACCGATTGTGTCTCACTTATCGGTGTCCCACCGATCCTGTCACACCGATCGGTTTCACACCAATCGGTCGCACACTAATCGGTCATAGACCAAAATGACGTCCTACCACCGAGACGCCACCCTTAGGATCTGAAATTTGGCACAATGGGAAGGACCATGAGGGGCTGGGCCATTATATTATATACCCCTCGAACTATTCTCTTCCTCGAGAATCAAAGATTTACTTAAATAGAAGAGAGGGTTCTGAAAGAAAATAACCCCCCCAGAAAATACCTCTCAGGGACAAACCACCCCAAACAGCCACGCCTAACATAGGGTCCATATGTTCCCAAAACATAGTTCCGGGAGTTCCTTCCTCCTTATCAAAATACTATTCTATTTGGGTGGAACTGACTCACCCGCGCGAGTTTAGTCGCATCCACCGTAATGCGTCTTGATTAGGGATCAAGTCTTCCCTTCCCCACCTATCAGGAATTTTCATAACATTCGCAAGGTAGGGAAACAAAACATCTCAAAAACCAAAAAGGTCAGTATTACATCACAACAACTACAGAACGAAACAAAACAAAACTCAAAATTGCTCTAGGTATTGGTTGGGAATATGTGCCTCCCGCTCTCATGTACTCTCCTTGAGCCCACCATGCCTCCATAACACATGAACAAAAGGGATGGTTCTTCCACATAGCATCTTCTCCTCAGGATCCTCGATCCTCACCTATCATTCTACAAGCATTGTGTCGGCCTCGATATCTAGCTTTCCCCAGTCGAGGACATGTGAGTCATTATGTAGATACTGTCAGAGCTGAGACACATGGAAGACATCATGCATTCTTAGTAGAGGCAGTGGTATCTCTATCTAATAAGCTACTTCTCAAACCCGTCGTTGCACATTGAATGGTCTGATGAACCTTGGATAAATCTCACCCCCTGCCGAACATCCGTTGTCCACGCTGAGGGGAGACCATCAAGAATACGTGGTCCCCGACCTCGAACTCCAAGGGTATCCTCCTATTATCAGTATATGACTTCTTCTGGTCCTGAGCATCCTTCATCCACTCCCATATAATTTGAACCTTCTCTATCGTGCTCTGCACCACCACTGGGCCAAGAACCCCTGCTTCCCCAACCTCAGTCCAGCACACGGGTGAGCGACATGGCCTCCCGTACAAATCTTCGAATGGATTCATGCCAATGGTAGAGTGATAGTTATTATGGTAGGAAAATTATACCATAGGAAAGTGTCTCACCCACGATCCCCCAGAGTCCAGAATACATGCCTGTAGCATATCCTCCATTTTTTGAATGGTGTGCTCTTTTTGTCCATCTGCCAGGGGGTGGAATGCAGTGCTAAGATGTAGCTCGGTGCCAAAAGCATGTTTCAATCCTCTCCATACTCATGAGATAAACTGTGCATCCCTATCTGAGACTATGGACCTCGAAACACCATGCAACTGCAACACCTCATCCATGTACCTCTGTGCTAAGGCATCCACTACACCCAACTCCTTGATCGTCAGAAAGTGAGATGATTTCGTCAACCGGTCCACCACTACCCAGATAACATCATAGCTTCCATGAACCTTGGGATTTCCTATGACGAAATCCATCGATATGTCATCCCACTTCCACTCAGGGACATCTAATGGTTGCAACAAACCTCCTGGAACACGGTGTTCAGCCTTCACCTGCAGACACACTAGGCACCTGGCCACGAACTCTGCCCCTGCCCGCTTTACCCCGAGCCACCAAAACTGACTCCTCAAACTCTGGTACATCTTGGAAACACCCTTGTGCACCACTAGGGGTGAGTTTTGGAACTCTCCAAGAACTCTCTCATGCATCGTCTCTAGAAAAAAACTTCCCTTGGAAAAGCATCTGATTCTGACCATCCTCCATCCACCCTTCCAAAGCATCACCTTGGTTTACCCTATCATGTATTACATCACTCTCTATGTCTCCCCACTGAGACTTCTCCACATGCCGTAGTAGAGAGGACTACACTATCATCTGAAACAAGGAAAATATACCACCATCCTCCCTTACATTAAGGTGTAGGGAAGCCAACTCTTCTATTGCCTTCCAAGCATCCACATATTCTTGAACAACTTCCCTCCATGACTTCCTGCTCATGGAATTTTCCACAACGTTACCCTTACCTTCAGTGTAAGAGATCTAAATGTTTTAGTCTGGGAGAAACTCCACCCACCTTCGTTGTCGCAAGTTCAAGTCCCGTTGGGTAAAGATATACTTCAAGCTATTGTTATCCATGAAGACCAAGAATCACTCCCCGACGAGGTAATACTGCCACAACTTCAGTGTGAACATGACTGACACAAGATCTAGATCATGGGTGGCATAGTTATGCTCATGGGGATATAACTGCTTAGAACCATAAAAGATCACCCCTTGTTGTTGAATCATCAAACACCCAAGGCCTTGTCTTAAAGAATCACAGAACACCTCATATGCTACCCATTCTTCTGGAAACATCAGCATTAGGGAACTTACCATCTTCTCCTTTAGATATCTAAAGGATGCCTCACAATTCCCATCCCATATGAAAGCCTGGTCTTTCATGGTCTAAGATACCAAAGGTGATGAAACTCAGGAGAAGTTGGGTATGAACCCCCTATAGTAACCTGCCAGTCCAATGAAACTACGAACCACTACCACGTTCTTGGGTTCTCCCCAAGAAACAACCGCCTCAACCTTCGATAGGTCCACCGCTATTCCCTGTTCAGACACCACGTGTCCAAGGAAGTGCACTTATCGAGTCCAAAACATTCACTTGGCCAATTTCCCATAAATTTGGTGTTGTTGGAGGAACCCTAAAACCATTCTTAGGTGCTCAGCATGATCTTCCTCTGACCTTGAGTAGATCAGGATGTCGTCAATAAACACGACAACGAACCGGTCCGGGTATTCCCAGAAAACGGAGTTCATGAGCCCCATGAACACAACTGGAGCATTCGTAACACCGAATGGCATGACCACAAACTCAAAGTGCTTATATCGGCAGCTGAAGGTAGTATTCAAGATTTCACCCTCCTTCACCCTCAACTAGTGATATCCCGAACACAGGTCAATCTTAGAGAACCACCCTACCCCTTTTCACTGGTCAAAATGTCATCTATTCTTGGGAGAGGGTAACAGTTTTTGACCATTACCTAATTCTGTAACGACCTAAAGTTTTTCAATGAAATTTCCTTCTTATATTTACAGCATAAAATCACATGAAAGCACAAAATAATGAAATACTAAGTTATAAGTGACCTTTAGACATAAGTTTTTCACTTCTGTGTTTGGAATTTCGAAAATCCGACATACACGGTTGTGTTCAAGATGTTTTTTGGAGTCTAATAAAACAAAAATAATTTTAGGTGAATAGTAACCTACCCTAATTAATAGTAACATACCTTTATGAATAGTGATATACCCTAATGAATAGTAACTTCATATATGGTTGTATAAGAATAATATTCAAGTTGGAATTATAATATACCTATCTTTTAGAATGAGTTAATGAATGTTTTAAAACTGGTTTTGATATTAAATTATTATTTTAATTAAATATTAAAATAATCATATTTATAAAATTATTTTTGAAAAATGGGCTTCATATTTGGATTTTATACGTTGAAAAATGGTTAGGATGAATTTTCGGTATTTTTTTGAAATACTTGAATTTTTTATGAATATTAGAATCCAATAATTTACAATAAATGATAAATATGGGATTAATTGGTCATCGATGATGCTCTGCTGATGTAAGCCCACATGTTTATAATTCACATGAATCATTTAATATTCTTGTTCATGGAATAATTGCAATTCCTTATCTTGGGGAGAAATAATAAATTAATTATTATAATATCATGAAATCCCTCCTCTCCTCCACTATAAAAACCCCCTTCACTCCCTCTTCACTCCACTCCTCTCAAGATCCAAGACTTCACTAAATTATGCCCAAATATCTATCCAAGGTCCTCCCCAATGTCCAGAAGCTCTCAGAATCCTCAAAATACCAAAACCTCTCCCCTTAAGAGGTTCTCAAAGGAGGAAGTCTCAAGAGGTAAATTCCTCTTTCCAAATTTCTTCTTTTCTTTTAAGTTCCTTTTTTTCTTTCCTCACCTCCCTTCACCATAATAGTATGATAAATCCTGTAACATAAATGTACTGGAATTTCTTCATGATAGTGGTATATTTCATTATCTTCTCCCCTTTCCCCACCCTTTTATTTGAAATAAATGAAAGCACCGTTTGAGATGTGCTAATTTAGCACATTCAAGGACAACAGTTTATCAATTTCTATTATTATCATTAATTCTAGTCATGAAACAATTTATGTTATGGTTGAACCAGATTATTATATATGTTATATATCCTATTTATGCTTTTTTAATCCTTATACACTCAAGATATCAAATAATAATACCAAACAAGTTAATTATGGGTAAAATCGCTAAAATTAATCCAAGTGTTTATCATTAATGTCTTATGTCATGGTTCTCTTTCACTCAAATTAACTAAAAGAATTTTGTAACCATGTAACTTTATGTAATTTCACTAATTCTATATAACATCAATTCTGGATGACCACTTTCATCTTAAATTTTATCCGAACCTAAATACAAGTGAACCGATCATTAAAACTCAAGGAAACAAACGGACCTGAACCATGAAATTGACCCTTATAATCAATAAAAATGGGTATAAAGGAACTTAAAAAGGTTATAATAAATATTTTTCATGTATATAAGGTTCTTGAACTATTTATTAATAAACTTTATTTGACTATTTAGGTCATTAATATCAAGTGGATAACACCAACAGACTTAATGTAAGGTATCCTCCCCTTTTCACTCTCAATCAAGATTGTTATCTATGATATGCTTTTGTTGTGTAATACCAAGTGATGGGGTATGTTTATACACCATCCCCATACTACCCTAATGTTTTATAAGTGATGAGAAACCCCATTTCTCTCTCATCAATCCTTCTTGGTCACACCCGACACCATGCCGATAAAATCGTAATTAATTCTACCTGAACCTTCTTTGTCCTTTCATGTTGCCTTATATTTCATTCAAAATGGTGTTATAATATATATTTATGTGAATCATATGAATTATAGATATTTTTATATGATTCTAATATCAATACCCTTTAATCACATTCTTTTGAGGATATACATGTTTTTGAAAATTTCCCTCGTTAGAACATTCCGATAAGCAAACCTGTTTTAAAGGGAATTCCCTAATTTTTTTACCCAAATTTCAAGTTCACTATATCCCTTGTTATAATACACAATAGTCTTTATAAAATAAGTATTTTTATTATGAAAACCTTCATGATTCAATTCTGTTTTTGTATAAAAAATGTCCTCTTTTCTATTTGAAAAGCTCTAGAGTGTTTTTCTTTAAAACCACACAAAAATGTTTTAATACTAATGTTTCTAAAATACATTTTTTATATTTTGTCACTTATATTTGACACCAATTACCATGTTATATGCCTATTCTACCCTATTAATGTCCATGTATGTTCTAATCCCTTTCTTTCATGGACACTTTCATGATACGCCCATTGGATATGTTGTATGTCATGATTGTGGTACCCAATTCCTTCCATGGGTAACCTTATTTTTATGTATGGTTGATTATGTATGATTATTTATGTGGAAATATTATTTATGTGGTAAGAATATTCATGAATATTTTGAGATGGTTGCGCCCAGATAGCACTCCAATGCATTGGGTAAGGATACGTCTCATGAGATGTGATGTGAAACGGGATTGGCAGTTAGCCTTGACCTATAATGAAATGGGAAACTAGATTGGCAGTTTGCCTTAACCTATACTAAAGATATGATTTATGATTCTTCCACATTTATATGATTCCATGTTTATAATATCCCATTCATATATTAAATGGTTTTTTATGTTTCATGCTTTGGATACCATTTGGTCTTGCCTCCTAACTCATGTTCTTGATATGTATCATTATGTTCATTCCATTACTAGGATTTTTAGGTCATCCCCTTTGTTCATGTGTTTCCCTAGGGTACCATATTTAGATGTAAGAGATCAAAAAAAGTTAGAATCCCTTTATGGAGATTAAATAAAGAAGTTTTTTTTAGTCCCATGTTTTATATTATATGTACCTAGTCTTCCAATACACTAGACTTAACGATCCTTGGCTTGTACTCTGATGATTATTTATTCTTAAATTAATGAAATGTTATATGTAAAAGGCTTGGGTCACTATAGATTCGGTCTTCGGTAGTCTATTAACACCATGAGACCACCATCTACCTTCTTTGCGAACAAGACTGGAGCACCCCATGGTGACGCACTTGGTCCAACAAAACATTGCTTCATCAGATCGTCAATATGAATCTCCAACTCATGTAACTCAAAGGACTCCATCTTGTAGGGATCCATCGAAATATGATGGGCACCAGGGTGTAAGTCTACCCCCAAAATCAACATCACGTCGAGGGGGGGTAGAGTCACCACTTCTTTAGGGAAGTCGTCTGTAAACTCACTGAAGATCCCTGGGACTTCTACCATTTCTGCATCCACTGAATCCACTGATAGTTCAGATAACAAGGAAAGGAGGGTCTCCTATTACCTGCAGCTTTTCTATCAACCCCGCTCACCGATGAATGTTACATGTCAGCCACCCAAATCTAAAAACATGATCCTTCCTTAGAATCAGTAAATAATAGAACATGCTGAGAATAGCCAATCAATGCCTATGATGACATCGTATGGATGAATATGAAACAGTAGAAGATCCCTGATTAACTGATGTGGTCCTATCATCAGTCTACACCCTTGAAAAATATAAAACAAGTCAGTCTGACCTCAAAATAGTGTACTCACCACCAGGGGAACTGGAAGTCTCTCATTATCTAGACCCAGGGCACGAGATAGACTGGGCACAACAAAGGAGTGCGAATATCCTGTATCGAACAAGTCATAGGCAAGAGTACTAAACAAGATGATCATACCTCGAATGACTTCTGGCCCTACTGGAGCTGCTAACTTTGAGGTGTATAACTACCCATGCCTTGCTCCCCTGCCCCTCAGCTATCAGCCGCCTCCCCAACCGCTCCCTGGTCGATGTCCCTGAGGAGTGCCCTGAGGTCGGCCTCCTCCTATGAAGTCTTCCCTTGGAGGAGCGGGAGCTCGCTGTCCCTATTGCTGCTGCTAATAGGGCCTAACTAGAAATTACTACGGATGGGGAGGGCGTTCCACCAACCCACCCCCATTGTACTATACTCGGTATGGGCACTGATTTCAAAGGTTCCCATGGCTACCACAGATGAAGCATCTCGGTCCTGGACCCGAAAGGAAAGGGCGAGGACCAGGAGATTGGAACTAGAACTGCTGGGGCCTTCTCCCTACTAGTCGAAGCCTAGAGGGCCCTGATGTTGGAGGTCTGCTGCTGATGGCCTTCCCCTTCGACGAGCCCAACTGGATTCCCTCTCGCGATACACCTCCTAGTGTGTGCATCCTCTCCACCACTTCAGCCTTCTTATGGACCTACAATTATGTCGGTAAGGTGAAAGGAGTGACAACATACTGAAGGGAAGGTCGAAGTGCCTCCTCAAAATGTTTCACCCGAGACTCCTCATCTGGAATGTGGTCCGGAGAAAAGTGGAGGAGATCCTTGAACATGATCCCCAAATCTCTCACTTACATACACCCTATTGGAGGGAGATCAGTTCCTGCCTCTTCTCAGCCTTCATTGTGGAAGATATGAATTCTGTCCAGAACTCCATCTCAATGTCAGTCCATGTCACCTCAGCCTCCCTCTTTTCCCAACGATAAAGAGTCCACCACTGACATGTTGTTCCCCGCATCTGGCTTACAGCCAGAGGAACCCAATATTCTGTTGGATCCCGGATCAAGCTGAATGCTATCACCAGCTCCTCTAGCTAGCTCTCTGTCTCCATGTCTCAGATGCTACCCTTGTATTTCCTGAGGGTCTGTTGTGGAAAGGCGTGAAGTGTCCTGTTCCACTGATCGTCCTCCTCCTCTCGTTCATCCCTCTATTGATCAGTCAAATCAACCTCTGAGGCCTCAATCGCCCATACTACCCTTGGTCACCGTCTGAGTTTCATATCTACAAGTTAAACAAGGAATGACTATGCCCGAGTAGTGTAGAATATTTCTTTTAAACATTATTATACTTCTTATTCATTTTAAATCCAAAAATACCCATGAAACACAAGAAAACAAGTCATTATGATGCATGTACCTTCCCTAGGGTCTCTACCCTACAATTAGTGTAGCCTCACTTGGTCGTTCGGTAGGCCTAGAGTCCTTTCATCAGATCACAGGGGGCCCTAAAATCCCATGTCCTAGCCAGTCTTCTCTAGGCTATTTTACGCACCAAGATCACCCAACACTGTTTCCCTACCATTCCATGCAATCCTCACTTTTTCTAACCCCATACTCTATCATATATCTGAACCTCCCATCTGATACCGTTCTGTCATGACACCCTTCACCAAGACGAGAGAAGGGACAACAGGTCTCCAAAACCTTCTTTCATCAAGTTGAAGGAGAGATAATGACCCCCAAGACCCACCTTCAACAGGTCCCGAAGTGGCGACTATCACCAAGGGTATATAATCAAACACAAGATGGAAGGCATTACCCATTTTATTTAAAAGAATCGAGAGATAAGATGGTAAATCCAAACAACAGCAAAGTATAGGTAAAGCCAAAACAAACCATACTCGTATGCATGTTCCAAAAGTAAAAGATACAAAAGTAAAACAAAACCCCAAAAAAGTACCAAAATAAAGAAAAATAGCAACAGCTACTGTCCCAATTCCTGAACTACTACGAACCTGCATGATCCTTAAAGTCCTCTTAGAAACCTGAAAATAGTTATATAAACGTAGGGTGTGCATACCAGTATACTCAGTAGGGAAAACCAAAATCTCTCATGCACCACTTGGGAGGCATTCTAATTCCCCATGAGAAAAGAGATAACTGAAACACCTATCAAGAAAAACTATCCACCCAAGCCTAACCAAGGAACACTCCCCAAATAACGCAAGTCAATTAACGTATTGCAATAGCACATCGATAATTGGGTATCCCGCGCCACTTTCCCAGTGGTTACTGAAGACATCCTACACATTGAATCTCTCCCACCATTCTCACCACAGTCCCTCTGTCACAACCCACCCGCACACACCTGGGCCACAACCACACATCTCACCCACAAATACCTAGGCCACAACAACCACGCATAACCATGCCTGCAAACACCTGGGCCAGAACGACTGCTGCTAGGCCCGAAGAAAAATGGGCCTCATACCGGAGACACTTGGGAAACAACCTGCCCTCACACACATGGGCCCACCACTACAACTACCCTGGCCGAAGATTAATGGGCTATAATGGACCTCAGGCCATCACAGCCTACCCGAAGAGTCTTGGGATATTTGGTAAATGGAGAAGAGAAGGAGCTAATAACTAGCCACTCATAGGAGTGTTGGGAAAAACATCCTCCCCCATGAAATGGGGGTGTTCGGCACTAAGTACTCAATGTGGGTGGGGCCCGAATAAGGAACATAAGAACTAAAATTATATAACATATAACAATCACTCATCCCAACCTATGAGTTCCAAATCCAACCTAATCACAAAAACCCTCATTACTATTCATCTACAATAAAAACCGAGCCCACAACTGTGTCACCACTCATCCGGGAAAATAATTTCCCATTGAACCCATTCTTGATTTCATGTCCATGTGATCCCATTTAAGTAATTCTGCACTATTGGGAAACTAATAGTCATAACCACAAGCCAGATAAAGAGAAACACCCAAACAACAATTTAATCATCCACACCTGGTTTTCTTGAAAAATCAAAACAATAAAGGGATCTGTGAGATCCCTCAAAGTACTGGAACCAAACCAAGCCTCGAGACACAGACCCGTACAACTTCAGATTCAAAACCAACAACGGTGCCACAATAGAGGATCCCATCCTAATCCACATCACCCCATAAGCATCAAGAAAAACGACACACATACTATCAAAACAGATTATGGAAACTTCCAGATTCAAGCACATCATTCGTTAGGTTCATCTTTCTGTTGGATAACCAGGGTGACCACACAAGGATTAATGTTAATTGGGCATCCATTTAACCATCCAGGTTTAGGGGTTTAACCAATTTCCAAGTTACATGTATTTAATCACGTAAATATCTGGCAACACAAAATTTCATTACTGCATAAGGAAAAACCACCAATGGCCATGATTTTTAGTGGGCATGAGCCCATATAGTTTACAACACATAATCATGAATAATAAAATATAATATGAACATCAACCACACACCCCATTCATTCTTTAAGATTCTATTTGTTATATTCATTAATGTTTGGTGTCATGCTTCCCGTAGAAACAAAATCATAACCACCCCACATAATACACAGTAAGAGAGACGAAGGAAAAAACCATAATTGGATGATCAAAGATCGATGTTTCTCTCGACGTGCCAAGAACTGGGGATGCGCAACTTGCAGGGGAGGATCATCGGGGACTCCATGGGTGAGCAGAAAGGCTCCAGCACAGGCGCACCACTTGCCTCGAGAAGGGGACTCCAAAAACTCCAAGGGAAGAATGAACCCGGCCAAGAATAAGAAAAAAGGAGGAAATATATTGTTTTATAAAGATGATACTGGGCGTTACTGGATATCAAGATATTTGGTGGCTTTAAAGGTGGATCATGGTTTCACAACACAGTTGGGTGGTTACACACAATGAGATTAATTGTTATTTAATAACTCTTATCTGTAAAAGGTGGTAACATCTATGACTATAAGGATTTTATACAAACAGAGGGGAAAATAACACACAACTGGGTTTGTTGAGGGTCGCCCCACTCTTAAGAATTTAAAACATTGATCGCGGGGTTAAAAATGGGCTTGAACCACTTCCAAAAGGTTAAAAAGGGTTTTGAAATAGTGTTGGAAAAACTGTAGAAGAAACACCCAACAAGGCTATGTGGCACCGATCGTGTCGCACAGACTGGTGACCGACCAATCGGTCGCACCGATCGGTGACACACTGTTCGTGTCCCGCGGATCGGAGACACACCGATCGTGTCACACATATCGGTGCCACACCGATCGGTCTCACACTGATCGGTCGCACACTGATTGTTCGCACACCGATCGGTCACACACCGAAATGACATCCTACCACTAAGACGCCACCCTTAGGATCCGAAATTTCGCAAGGGGATAGACCATGAGGGTCTGGGCCATTACATGTTGTGCTCTATATTTTCCAATTTTTTCATACAAAATTATGTTCTTGGTATTCTAGATAATTTTTCATAAATAAATAGTACTACACATATACCATTTATCAGTGCGCTAAAATCTCTTTTAACAGTGCTAACAAAAGAACAATTAACTACAGAGCTAATAAAGGGGATCAATTTTCCATGTAAAAAAACCACTACTAAAGGACCCCTTTTTTCAATGCTATTTTATAACTAATAATGGAAACCCTTTACCAGTGCTATTTTTAGCATTGATAAAGGCCTAGATAGATACAATGTACTATTCAATTAACATCACACGTAATAAAATCATGTAATTTCAAACAATTCTATTTACATTTAATTTGAAACCATGAATAAAAAATTTATTCCATTGGTATATACCAAAAAATTACATATACATTTAAAAAATTATTTTATACAATTAAATTTACAATTATCTGATAATAATTTAAAACATTAATGTTTTATCTTTTGAGGGACATGACCCACTCTCCAAAATATCTGTCTATGGTATCAGTTGCAGAAAAAATCATCTCATCCCGGGAAAAATATTCCTTCTATATAATAAATCAAAAATTATGTTACCAATACTATAATGAAATAAATTAAATATTAATATGATAGAGTACCTTAATAAAATGTCAGTATTTAATAAGAAAGCCACATTTGGAGTTATACTGGTCACAATATGTGTCTTATTAAGGTGGAATTGAATCTAACAAGTCAGAAAATGACTCATGGATCATTTTCCTAATGTATAAATAAAATCCAAATGTTTTCACTTAGTTTCCAATATATCACTTGTTCCTTTTACTAAAATAAATGTCAATGTAAAATAAAAATTACCCATTTGGAGTCATACAAGCCACAATGTTCATATTATTGAGCTACGGTCGACTCTTATATGTCATTGATGAATCATGGATCATTTAACTATCATATCAAAACAATCATAATGAGTTTTATTTGTTTTCATTATTCATTTTCTATTTTTTACTAAAATGTCATTTCAAACTGGAAACATACATTTTGAGTCATAATGGTCACCTCACGCATCGTTTTATGTGATTTTTCTCCATACACGTCACAAATGACTTATGAATTGTGGTCCTAAATTATTAAAAAAACCAAAGCATGTTTGATTGGTTTTCAGGGAGTGGAATGTTTGGAACCAAAATGTCAATTTTAAACTAATAATGACACCTTTAGTCATATCGGTCACACTGTGCATATGATTGAGGTGGGGTTGATTATGGCATGTCACTAATGACTCATGGATCATTTCACAAAAGTATAAATACAATCTTAAGGAATTTTCATGGTTTTCAGTATCTAAGATGTTCTCTTTACTAAAATTAATGTCAATTAAAACTATAAGTGGAAAAGATTGAGTCATACCGGTAACACCATGAATCGTATTTTGGTTTGGTTGACTTATACATGTCACAAATGACTCATGGGAACTTTTTATAATGTATTAATTCAATCCAAATGAATTTTCATAGTCTTCAGCATGTGATTAGTGTTTTTTTACTAAAATATCATATCAAACTGGAAACATGCATTTTGATCCATACCAATTGAATCATGGGTTAGTTTGACATGATACTACTTTATAGACATCATAAATTAGTTATGAATCACTTTACTATATTGTAAAGAAAATCAAAGTATGTTTATTATTTCTTAGTGAGTGACATGTTTTGAATTAAAATGTCATCATTAAAGTGATAATAGAAAATTTTAGTCATACTGGGAAATCCATGTGTCAGATAAAGGAGGTGTTGATTCCAAAATGTAAAAAAGGAATCATGGATGATTTTAATAAATTATAAAAACTATCCAAATTTGTTTTCACAATTTTCAATATGTTAATTGTTATTGATACTGATATTAATGTTAATTTAAAAACAGTCACACATGGTGTCATACTGGTCATACCGTATGTCACCTTGAGCTGTGGTCAACTCCAAAACAATAAAAATGTCTCATGGATCCATTTCCTAAATTGAAAAAATAATCAAAATTTGTTTCCTTGGTTTTTAGAAAGCCAATTTTGTTTTATAATAAAATGTAATTTCAAACTGAAAACATGCTTTTTGATTCATATTGGCCGCATCATATATCGACTTGATGTGAGACTTTATAAAACACATAAAAATGACTTATAAATTACATCACTAAATTATAGAGACAATTGGGAAATGTTTTTTGGTTTTTATTAAGGAACACATTTTGAACTAAAATGTAAATTTTAAACTGATAACAGAAACTTTTAGTCATACCAGTCACACTATTCATTGGATTGAGGTGTGGTTGATTTTTACATGTCATAAATGAATCATGGATCATATTCTTATTCTATTAAAAAAATAAAAATAATTTTTCCCCATTTTCAGTATTTCACATCTTCTTTTTACTTAAATAAATGTCACTTTTAAATCAAAAGACACAATTGGAATAATATTAGTCACACTGTGCATCATATTAAGGTGTGGTTGAATTCTACATGTAACAAATGACTCCGGGATAATTTACTAAATTATGAAAATAATATAAATATGTTTTATAGGTTTCTATTATGTCCCTTATTTTGGTACTAAATTGACATTTCACACTAGAAATACTCATTTTAAGCCATACTAGTCACATCTTGCACTATTTTGACATGAGACAACATTATACACATCCCAAATGACTTATGAATCACTGTATTAAATTATCAAGACTATCGGAGCACAATTTTGTTTATTGAGTGACATGTTGTGAACTAAAATATCAATTTTAAGCTGATAACAGACACTTGTTGCCATAATGGTCACATTGGGGATCAGATTGAGGTTTGCTTGATTACTACACATCACAAATGAATCATGGATCATTGTGTTAAAGTATCAAAATTATAAAAATGTATTTTATTTTATTTTATTATGTCACTAAATCTTTTTACAAAAATTAATGTTAATTTTAAATAAATATAAATACTTAGAGTCATACCTGTCATGTTGTGTGTCGTATTGAGGTTCGTTGGACTTTAACACATCACAAATACCCCATGGTTAATTTGTATAATGTATCAAAATAATTTGATTGTGTTTTATCATATTTCAGTATTCCATTTGAATTTTTTACTAAAATTAATAATAATTTCAAATAAAAATATGCATTTAGATTATGGTCATTATTATGAGTACAAATATATTATATTAAAAAACATCACCTTCGAATTGAATTCTGAATTTTATCCTCAAATCTGTATATCTCATGAGCTTTAGAAACTTCAAACGAACCACCCATATTCGAATAATGGAATCCACCTATATAAGATAACTATTTTTATATTTTTAATACTAAAAAGAATTAAATTAAAGATAAATATTAAACAACCCACTAGTTTTATGGAAGTCACATCTTCATGTTATGTGTATACATTCTTCTCTGGTGTGATTCCCATTAATTTATATGAAAATATATATTATCTTATGCATATGAGTCTTCTAGACACTCATAATAGTAATTGAAAAATATAAATACACAAATAATTAATAAATATTTTCTATAAAATAGTAATTATCTTCTAAAAAAACTATTCAGGGTTGCCTGTTTGATGTTGGAATATGATCTCTCCCATTAATTTAAAAACATAATAACCAAAATCTATTCCATTTGTTTACTTCAGACACTGTAAAACATTTTGGAGAATAAGTAATCAATTTTTATATATTTTTGGATTGTGAAATATTATTATATATAAACTGATACTTTTCATTTATTCAACTTGTCATGGTCCTCATTCTTATCCCCTATCCCCATTCATTGTTTTTGACCATATAATGCACCACCCTATGATAATAGAATCCTCATTAAAACCTAATCAATATTATATAACATGATGTTTAATTCTAAAATGTTGGATGTAGTGTTTTACAAATTCAAAAATTCCATAATGTGTGGTGGGTTTGTTGGATATTCATGCATTGAATATAGGAAATAAAAAATTGAGTATCCAAATTGACTACAAGGAGCATCCAATTTTCTATAAAAACAACCATAGGAATATATAATTAATGAAATGAAATATTTTTTATATAAAAAATATTACGGTTTTACACCATAATCAATGGTATAAAAAATTATGTCTTCTATATGTTCGTTTTCAAATGATTTGACTAGGTCTACCATTATTTCATCCTTTTTGGAATCTATTTTCGGTTGTTCTATAGAGGAGATGTGGGGAATAATTATTCCAAATTTTTTTCCTGGGGAAATTGAATGAATTGTTTTATATATGTATCCCTGCCAAAAATATGAAATAAAGATTTCCATAATTTACATAATATATGAGCTTCTGGAGAATCAAACCCTGAAAACATACCTCATGTATACATTTACAAATGAGGCACCTAGCCAAACATTTTTTAGGATTTCAATTATATAATCAATACAAATGAAGTATTGAATGTCCTCTCCATAAATATATTCTTCAAAATAAAGTATGTGAGTATGACCATTTTTAACCATCAATGATAGTAAATGGAAATATAGAATTGGTGGGGTAAAATATCATTCAATAGATCGTTTTTATTGGTTGGTAGATCCTTTCGATGGTTTTGAGATTGTATTTAATTTAACCCCATCCCTTTGTCCACCATTAATAAAATTCATTATTTCATACATTTTTCATTAATTTTTAAGGGATTAGATTGAAAAATAAAATGTAAAATAATACCACATTGTCCAAATGTTTTTGTTACAATATGTGACGTTTATTTGATGATTATTACAACAGCTTGTTTGAACTTAGTAATATCATCCCCAGGAATTGGAATTGGTATCATAGCACTCATCTCTTGGGATACCCTATTTGAAGCACTCACATGACCTATTGGAAGAAATCATTTATGTTGCATGACCTTTTGGATATTAAACATAATATCCCTTGTTACAAGGATATAAGTGGGTGTAGACAGATATAAATAACAATCATTATCACCATATAGAATATATGTTTTAGAAAGGTATTAGTGTCTATCTATTTCAAATTTCAAAAAAACAATTATTAGAATATTTATTACCTCATCCAAGACAACTCTTTGAGGGGAATGTCTTGTGTAAAAGATAATGTGAGGTGGGGGTCTCATTAGACGATGGTTGTTCTTCAGTTGTTTCTTCTATTTGCTTCCCAAAATTAATATTTCTAGAATAACTCTCTGTAGTTTGAATTTATCTTCAATGTTAGGTTGTCTTTCTATCATTCATTTCATTTCATCACCACAATCATCCTAATGTTTTTTTCACAAAATATGTATGAGGTGTCACCCCAAAACACTCACCTTAGACATGGACATATTGTTCAGGCCACATCAAGCCCATCGATAGTATGTGTTCACCTAGTATTGGGGTGTCTGATTTTTATGACAATGTCAGATAGAAATTTTTTAAAACAAGTTATCATTGTCATGTAATAGGGATTAAAATAAAAAAATTATTACATCATAATTACATATGCTTCCATAACTTTTTATGTGTTTTCATCTATCAGTATCACATCTTTGTTTACACATGAGTCCTTCTATAGAACATGGTGTAGGATTGAAGTGGATTTAGATTTGGATTCATCAATTTTTATATAAACATAGGAACATTATTAGGTTCTTATTTCAAGTCACATAATTGTATTGTAGTAGATATTAAATTTGTACCAATTTTTATTAAGATAAGAATACACCATCCCTGAATTATGGTATGTGTATGTTGTTTTTTATACACATACATTATTTTTAGCACTCAAATGTTGTTTTATAAAAACAAATTCCATAAATTTGAAAAATAAATGTATCATAAAACAACTTATTTATAAAAAAAATTTACCTGAAAGGATAAATATGCATGGTGTCCAGTAAATGCATCCCATGCTTATTGGGTTATCAGGTGTGCATAGAGAAGTGATGGGTGTGGGTTTATTTTCCCATCAGTATCTTTGAGACAATACCTCGTTAGAATTGGGTGAAAGCCTCTTTGAACAATTGTTTGAACAATTAATATATATATTTCTTTTGAGAGTCTTCTACTATAAATGCAATCTATAAGGGATGATGTAGTGTAATTCATTATTTCATTAATTTATTTTTTAGTAAAATAATTAAATTATATCATAAAATTACCATAATATCATTATAAATTAGTTTCTTAGGCCTCAACACAACATGTTTTCACGAGTCATCATCAATTAGCACTCGTTTTCAAGTCACTAGACTTATATTACTAATGAACATGGCCCTGTTGGGATTTACATGTTGGCCCCGCACATTCTATCCACCCTAATATTTGTAGCCTTTGATTTTCACCTTAATGATTTTTTCTAGCACCGTCAAACATTGGTGGTCATATTTTTTCTATGTCATCGGACCTTTGTCGCCTATAATTTCATCAGAATTCTACATCATCAATAAGTTCTTATGGAGCAGTATGATTGGCATGTGAAAATTATCATTGTACCTATGCACTGTGAGTAGAAACTGGTTGAGAAACCCATTGTTCCTCAGGACTGGGAGCACTATCATGTGAAAAAGCTCATTGTTCCTCATCCCTACGAACAACTATAGGTATAGAGACATGTTGTTCCTTGATATTGGGAGCACGACTATGTAAAAAACTCCTTATCTATAGATTTGTTTTAGTAATTATTCAAATTTTCACCAAAACCTCAAATATTTATATAAATATTCAATGAATTTCAATTTCATTAAAAAACAACCAATATTCAATAATTCTCCATTAAAACACATTTTTAAATTAAAACATAATTAAAATATAAAAAGTGATGTGGAAAACAAGTATCAAATTAAGGTCATTACACCCATGTATTATTATTTGGAAAATATAATTTGAATGTTTCATTTTTTATTTTAAATATCATTAAAATATTACTTTTCAAATCCATGAACACAATATTTCAAACCAATATCATAAAAAATAAATGTCTTTCAAAGAATCCACAGATAAATAATGTTCTTTGAAACATCATGGATTTAAATTAAGGGGAATAATTTAAAACTTAAAAATAGAATTTTTTATGGAAAAAATATTGTGACCATGAGTTACATAGTGTAATTTAATCTTTTTTACAAATCAAATTTAAAACATAAAAATATAAACTCTTTCACATTATTTAAATCTCAATGATAGGTATACAAGTTATGGAAGATGGAATGGGGGTATAATTTATTCGAGACACCAAATTCGAGATACAAGGAAAAGGTTGGTAGAAGTGCATATTTATATTCAACAATAATGGAATTTTCATAGTTAAATGTAATGTATATTACTTATAAATAAAAATATGATCATTAAATTGATATATATAGAGAAAATTTCACGTATCTATCATCTTCTAATGTCATATGATTTGATAAAATTTCGTTTAATGTGACTTTAATAAAATATATATCATCACTATTATTCTTATCTCACACTACTATTGTAACACCCCAAGCGTCCATGATACGTTTCCTTTTGAATAAAGAAATAGCTTGCATTGTACGCAACTTCGAGACTCTAACACACCGCGACCAATCAAAGTAGCCGTTATTAATAGTAATACCCACTTTTGAAATTTTATAAATTTTATCACTAAAAATGGACTTCATTTTAAGATTCATAATATCGAAACTAGCCTAGGGTAAAATTTTGTTACTTTTTGGATAACTTTTATATTTTGATAAATATTGAAAATTACAAAATTTTAATTAAAAACAACTTTTTTAATAAAAATAATTAATAGTGATAAATTATGAATATGAGTGGTTTTAAAGTATATTTGGAATATATTTTTACCATTTAATACAATTTATGTCATTGGACATAATTTTACAATTAAACCGGACATAAAAAACTGTCAATATTTTGATAGTTATTATTTATTAAAAACACGCGTTTTGTTTTGACAACGGGAATTAATTTTAAATTAATTTCTGCCACTTATTTGTTTTGAATTTTGAAAAATGGACTCCATATTTCGAATTAGGATTTCCAAATTGTGTAAATAGGTAACTTTTATTTTTAGACATTTTGAATAATTACTTCGGTAAATATATTATTTACCACGGTTGGGTAAATCCAGTAAATAAGGGTAAACAAATAATATAATAATAATAACAAATTTCCCTAAAATGTGTCTTAAACCTATTAGTTGATACATGTATGACCATGGGTCATCTTTGGGTCGATTTTGGGACCCCATGGATCCACTTGTATGCGATAATGACACTTTATATTAATTAAGTTAAAGTTAATACAAAATAACATAAGCATATATCTTTTTGAAAAAAAAATTTACATAGGGTTATTTATATTATATTTTCGACTATAAATATTAATTAGAATGATAAAACTATTTCATAAATAATGGTAGTTTATTTATAATTTGTAGACATTTAAAAATTAGAAATATATATGACACAATAATGATGCAATATTTTCCTTATTAGTGAAAGAATCAAATAATTGGTATTATGAATGTTAAAATAAATGTTATTTGAAAGTTTTGATGACATCCACGAATTTTATTGGTTAATATGACATGTTAGGATTGCTTAAATTATGTTTATTCGAATTAATAATTTTGTTAAGACTTTAACAAAAATCAATTATTAAATATTGTCAAAATAGACATAAAATAGTTTTTAAAACAAATATTATATTATTAATTGATATTATATTCCTAAAAATCTAAGGTTCAGAAAAAGGAATTATATAATGATAGGTTTATAATTAATGGAACACATGGGGGTCTCCTGGATGTATATATTAAGTTTATTTACTATATATTATAAAAATACAAAGTGACATGGAAAGTGTTAAACTAATTAACCAAGAGTTAAAACAAAAACAGAAGGTTAATATAATGACCCAACATATCTAAAATATATTTGTTGAAAGTATTTTGACCCATACCCACCTTATACTTTTAATAATAGACTTTGGAGCCATTAGAAACTGAATATGAATTTATTATTAGTTAATACTTTATGTTTTTTCTAAAGAGCCCCTCCTCCCCCATATAAAAGGACAACACTTCTAACCAATTCTTCACACATTAAAAGCCTTTTGGTTCGGCCAACCCCTATCCAAATAATATATCAAATTTTCTTAGTTCAACCTCTAGCCCTTAGTTTGAACATAATGCCAACCTAAGGAGCCCTTTTGATCAAATCAAAAGGAAGAACCCGAAGAAGAGGTAATGTTTTCAGCACCCTTTTTCAAGTTCATTTCTTCTTCAACTTATTCATTCTTTGTTATTTCATTTATAAAATAATAACTCCAGTATATTCTACATAATGTGATGTTATTATAAATATGGTACAACCATATTCAGTATTATATCCATCCTTTTAATGACTTGTCACCATACGTGCGTACGTACGGCTTACCGTCTCCAGGTCATGGTGTAATTGTTATTCAAAATATTATTATTTGGATGGGTATAATAATGATGTGTAATTCATGTAAATAATAAATATAACATGATTATGATTATTTATATATGATATATCATCCAATTATATATTATTTTGATATCAAAATAATGATATTGTCGCTCGTACGTACGTACGGACTATCATCTCCACGAACACGATGAGATTCATTCCCCATCGTATCCATTCAAGTATAATTCTCATTTGATGATTAAAAATTATGTTTAAGGACTTTATATCATTCTGGATATGAATAATATACAAAACTATCCATAACAAACATGGCTTATATAACAAAATATATAAAATAAAATGACTAAGTTAACACCTGAAACGACGATAATACAAAGATATTATTAACAAAGCAGTGTTAAAAGATCATATATGATATAATATTAATGTATATGATTCTTGTATAACATAATAACAATTATTTAACCATTATACAGAAGTTTAACTTACCCTCAACCAAGGAAAATTACAAGGTAAGGGGTTTTTATCTGACTCTTTATTCTCGTGAGATTCATGCCATATTGCCACTATTACCTTTTGTGTGGTGTATGTACTGCCCATAATTGTATTATTTGTGTAATAAACTTTAATTTATGTGTATTTACATATTCATTGTATGATACCTCTTTCATGGGGTGTATGTTTCGTAAGTTACCAAATTGGGAAGGGTTTATTTCACAATCTCTCCATTATCTGAGGTTGTTTATACATAATTATCTACTGGGACCTCTTTATCATCCACATCCATGTTTCATAAAAATTTATTTCAAAAAATTCTTACTATTTTAAAGAATATGGGTTAAAGTCATTAATACCCTTGTTTTAATTTTTATAAGAAGTTTATAAAGCAATCTTTACGTCATTTTCCAAACAAGGACCTTTTAACCATTTTGACAAATTAAGGTAAGAATGTCTTTTTTTAACTTATATGGTGGGTGCAGCTATTTTCTAACATTGTAAACTCTTAGAAGCTTCCCTTACAAGATTATAAGGATATTTTCAAAGTAACGGTTTTCTTTCATAATTATGTGATTTTTAAATGATTTAAAAAAAAGAGATATTTCTCTCAAATAGTATTGATTTCATCTATGTCAACATCATTTGATGGATTTGAAGCTTATTTGAAGTTGATTTATTATGATACAAAACTTATGTATTGTATTGAAGTTTTTGTGATATGTTTGAATGTGGAGGAGTTATTTTTATGTCATTCATGGTTTATGGTTAAAGTATTGACATTTTGTAAGTTAGTTTTAATACGAATGTTTATGTTACATTTCAACATTTTCTTAAGATGAATGTGTTGGACTAGTATGTTCCGGGTTGAGGACCAGTAAAAGTAAGCCCTCTAGGTCGGTGTCTGGTTATTAGAGGCACTCCGTGCTAGTGTCCGGTTATTAGAGGCACTCCGGGTTGGAGTCCTGTTACAGAGGCTCTCCAGGATGGAGTCCAGTTACAGAGGCTCTCCGGGTTGGTTTCTGGTTACAGTTATCCCTTAGGCCTTGGCATGAGGCCTTGACACAGAAATTAAAGTTTGGCATTATGCATTCCATCATTATGAAAGTGGTTATTGATATTGCATGTGATTATTCGACTAGTAGAATATCCATGTGAATAAGTAAATGGAATTATTTCATTTTTTTCTATATTATTCTGAAGTTCAAGTTTAAAAGGATTTTGTTTTAGTTATACACTGCCTTAAATGTTTATGCTTATTTATGAAAGATTCCTCTATATTGTTATCCTTACTGAGCATCTGAGCTCACCCTTTTCTATGTCTTATTTTTTCCAGGATTCCAAGAATTAATTTATGAATAACCTACAGGGATAGTATGAGGAGATATGAATACAAGATGTTGTTGTAGTTTTTTTTCTTTAAGATGTAATGTAAGACTTATGAATATATCTAGTGTTTCCAAGTCTACTAAACTAATCGGTCTTTCGAGACTTTATCTTTTATGATCATGCCAGTATTATTTAATAATGCACCAACTCTTGGTAACTAGGGTCGGGGAATTACAGTTGGTATCAGAGAAGTTTAGTACAAACCTTGTATTCTAGATTTAGATAAACACTGATTAGAGCACATAGAACTAAGATGGACTTTGAGGATTAGTATAGAATAACTTCATAGAATTTTGGTATTGTAGAGATTTTGTGAGTTTTCCATGAAATACATCCCTGTCTAGATATGAGTAGGTAGAGGAGGCTCTGGAACAGATGTACCTAGGGGTAAAACCCGAAAACACTGCTTTGAGCTAGACTCGAACAGGAACTGGTGCCCGACAACGGGCCTTGCTTCACTCTTAGTTACGACACTCCCAAGGGATATGCTTAGGATAATTGCCATTTTATTTACAAACCATTATGAAGGGTTTATGAGTATGTACATCCTCAAGGAAAACATTTTCATGATTATGGATTATATCCATAAATAGTTCAATTTATGTTAAGTGTTTTATAATTATGGAATTATGTATTTTGATTCATAAATTGATTTAGTTTATGCCATTGTTTAGAAATAGCGCTTAGTGGAAGAAATGGAAACCATATCAATGCACGCACTCCATGTAGGGATTTCCCTCATCCTCAAGATAATTATAGTGGAGCTGGTGATGTAACTAGTGCTGATTATCTTATCACTATACTGGGACAACTCACTCAGGTTATGAATAATAACCTTACCCGTATGGAGCACCCCGATCTGTACCATGGAGGATCAATGTTAGATCTCTTCATGAGGAAACAACCACCAACATTCAATGGGAGTACAAATCCCTTAGTAGCTTATCAATGGATAAAATCCTTAGAGAAAATATTCCATGCCTTGGGGAGTAATGAAAGGGAAAAAGTTATCATGGCATTTTACCGCCTCACTGGAGATGCTGACCAATGGTGGTCATTGATTCAAAAAACAAAGGAAGATGACAAAGTATAAAATATGGAATGGAGGGAGTTCAAAAAGATTTTCTTAGAAAAATACTTTCCTCGTGACCATTGAGCAGATATGGAAAGGCAATTTCTGAGTCTGAGACAAAAGGAGGATGAGAATGTCGCAAAGTTTGAGGCTAACTTTACAAGGTTTGAAAGGTATGCTAGAGATTATATACGTAACCCAAGAAGTAAGATTGATCGTTTCTTTTATGGGTTAAAACCATTTCTTTGTCGATCATTGATCTCACAATCCTTCTCATCGTATGAAGACATTGTCTCATTTGCTATCAAGACAGAAAAGGAATTCTCTAAATCTTATGACAATAAAGTAAAGAAAAAGAAGAGGAGAACGATGGAGCAAGAGACAGATAAAGGGAAAAAGGGATAGAAGGATTTTTCATTATTTAAAAAATTTTGGGAAGAAACACTCGGGTACTTCCCTAAAAGTAATGGTAGTTTTTTACAAATGTGGAGAAAAAGGTCACCAGAATCGTGATTGCAAGGGAAAGAAGGAGGCTGTAAATGTTGAATGTTAAAATTGTAGCAAAATGGGGCATTATAAAAATGAATGTCTTAAGATTTATGGAAAATTACCTCAGAAAAGGACAAGGTATCAAGTCCATTCTTATGTTGTTACTACAGTTGAAGAGGAATGATTAATGTATTTTTATTTTTGGACTCAAGGATTATATTCTAGTTATGACAATAACGTGATATATATAAGGATTGTAATGAAATAATTGTTATTTTCATTAAGGTTTTAATATGAATAAGGTAATCATATTTTTAGTATGTTACAATAAGAGAAACATTACTCTATTTGGAGAATCTGATGTTGCAATTGATTTTTGAATTTAGATACCTTTTACAGAGAGTTTGGACAGAGGTACTTTGGAGAACTATAATGTTTTGAAATGGATTAAGTTGAACTTTGGATAGTATTGTTCAAGGTTAAAACATTTCTTATGATTATTTTTGTAATATTATGATACTATAGTTTTAGGAAAAGGAAAACCTGCAGGTCGGGTGATAACCCGTCGCGTCAGACAAAGCTGTAGGAATCGAACTGATAACCATAGTACGACAGACCTTTATTACCTACCACTAGCCTACAGGAATTCTAGGGTTATTAAAAAATATTTTTTCATTATAATGGTATATGATAATGATTGGAACCTTATACTATTAGGATAAATATAATATTTTTGAGTTCTATTATCTTTTGGAGTGAAAGTTGAGTTTGTGGTAGAAATTAATTGAAGGATGAAAACTCTAATTGTCAAGATGTATATATATATATATATATCTTATTCTATAAAGAAATTAATTCTTTAGGGAAGGGATATTAAGACCAAAATTTTTTTATCCTAATACCTTATGTTTTGTTGAACTGATGATATTTTAAATCATCATAGATTGATGCCATTGAGGCACTCAATTATACACTTGTTTCTGATTGATTACCTCAATCACTCCCTATAAATATTTACATTTTTCCTCTAATTATGTGTCTATAATTTCCACCAATGTTCTCCTATTAGAAACCCTAATGTGGTGGTGAAATTCTCATTTCCCTTTCCCTCTTATTAAAACTAAATTTTATTAACCCTATTTCTCATATTGGTTTTCCACAAAGGTATTTTCTATTTTCAACCTTTTATTTTCAAAGAACAATTTAAAATTGTGAGGATGAAATTATTTGAAGTAGGGGAGAATGTAACACCCCAATCTTACATGATATGTTTCCTTTTTAATAAAGCAATAGCTTGCATTGTACACAACTTCGAGACTCTAACACACCGCGACCAATCAAAGTAGCAGTTATGAATAGTAATACCCACTTTTTAAAATTTTATAAATTTTATCTCTCAAAATGTACTTCATTTTAAGATTCAGAATATAAAAATTATCCTAGGGTAAAATTTTGGCACTTTTTGGATAACTTTTATATTTTGATGAATAGTTAAAATTACTAAATTTTAATTAAAAACAACTTTTTTATCAAAATAATTAATAGTGATAAATTATGAATTTGAGTGGTTTTAAAGTATATTTAGAATATATTTTTACCATTTAATACAATTTTGGTCATTGTACATAATTTGACAATTGAACTGGACATAAACAAGTGTCAATCTTTTGATAGTTATTATTTCTTAAAAACATGCTTTTTGTTTTGACAGCGGGAATTATTTTTAAATTAATTTCTACCACTTCTGTGTTTTGAATTTGGGAATATGGACTTCATATTTGGAATCATGATTTCTAAATTGTGTAAATATGTAACTTTTATTTTTAGACATTTTGAATAATTTCTTATGTAAATATTTTATTTACCATGGTTAAAGGGTAAATCCGGTAAATAAGGGTAAAAAATATTATAATAATAATAATAATTACCATAAAACATGTCTTAAACCTATTGGTTGATAAATTTCCGACCATGGGAATATTTGGGTCGATTTTGGGACCCCATGGATCCACTTGTATGTGATAATGACACTTTATATTAATTAAGTTCAAGTAAATACAAAATAACATAAGCATATATCTTCTAGAAAAACAATTTTTACATAGGGTTATATATATTATATTTTCGACTATAAATATTAATTATAAATATAAAAATATTTCATACATAATGGTAGTTTATTTATAATTTATAGACATTGAAAAATTAAGAATATATATGACACAATAATGATGCAATATTTTCCTTATTAATTTAAGAATCAAATAATTGGTATTACAAATGTTAAAATAAATATAATTTGAAAGTTTTGATGACATCCACTAATTTTATTGGTTAATATTACATGTTAGTATTGATTAAATGAATTTTATTCTAATTAATAATGTTGTTAAGAATTCAACAAAAATCAATTATTAAATATTGTAAGAATTGACATAAAAGAGTTTTTAAAAAAATATTATATTTTTAATTGATATTATATTCCTAAAAATCTATGGTTCGGACAAAGGACTTATATAATTATAGGTGTATCATTAATGGACCACTTGGGGGTCTTTTGGATGTATATAGTATGTTTATTAACTATATATTATAAAAATACAAAGTGACATGGTAAGTGTTAAACTAATTAACCAAGAGTTAAAACTAAAACATAAGGTTAATATAATGACCCAAACCTGTCTAAAATATATTGGTTGAAGGGATTTCGACCCATAACCACCTTATACTTGTAATAATTAACTTTGGAGCCATTACAAACCGAATATGAATTTATTATAAATTAATACATTAAGTTTTTCCTAAAGAGACCATCCTCCCCCTTATAAAAGGACACCACTTCTAACCAATTAATCACAAAATCAAAGACTTTTGGTTCGGCCAACCCCTAACCAAATATTCTATCAACTTACCTCACTTAAAACTATAGGCCTTAGTTTGATCATAATTCCAACCTAAGGAGCCCTTTTGATCAAATCAATGGGAATAACCCGAAGAAGAGGTAATGTTTTCACTACCCCTTTTCAAGTTCATTTCTTTATCAACATCTTGTTTCTTTGTTATTTACTTTATAAAATAATAAATCCAGTATAATCTATATAATATGATGTTATTATAAATATGGTACAATAATATTCCGTATTCTATCCATCCTTTGAATGACATGTCACCATTCAAGTGTACGTACGGCTTACCGTCTCCACGTCGTGGTGTAATTGTTATTCAAAATATTATTATATGTATGGGTACAATAATGATTTGTAATTCATGAAAATAATAAATATAACATGATGATGATTCTGTATATATGATATACCATCCAATTATAAATTATTTTAATATCAAAAGAATGATATTGTTTCTCATACATACGTACGGACTACCGTCTCCACGAACGCGATGAGATTCATTCCCCATCGTATCCATTCAAGTCTAAATCTCATTTGATGATTAAAAATAATTTATGTGGACTTGATATCATTCTGGATATGAATAATATACAAACCTATCCATAAAAAACATGGCTTATATAACAAAACATATAAAAGAAAATGAGTAATTTAACACCCGAAACGACGATAATACAAATATATTATTAACAAAGTAGTGTTAAAAGATCGTATATGATATCATATTAATGTATATGATTCTTGTATAACTTAATAACAGTTATTTCACCATTATAAAGGAGGTTAACCTACCCGAAACCAAGGAAAAGTACAAGGTTAGGGGTTTTCATCTCACTCCTTATTCTCGTGAGATTCATGCCATATTGCCACTATTACCTTTTGTATGGTGTATATACTGCCCATAATTGTATTCTTTTTGTAATACACTTTAATTTATGTGTATTTACAGATTAATTGTATGATACCTCTTTCATGGGGTGTATGTTTCGTAAGTTACCAAATTGGTAAGGGTTTATTTCACAATCTCTTCATTATCTGAGGTTGTTTATACATAATTATCTACTGGGACCTCTTTATCATCCACATCTATGTTTCTTAAAAATGTATTTCAAAACATTATTTATATTTTACAGAATATCATTTAAAGTCATTAATAAACTTGTTTGACTTTTTATAAGAAGTTTATAAAGAAATCTTTACATCATTTTCCAAACAAGGACCTTTTATCCTTTTTGACAAATTAAGGTAAGAATGTCTTTTTTTTAACTTATATGGTGGGTACGGCTATTTTCTACTGTTGTAAACTCTTAGAAGCTTCCCTTACACACTTATAAGGATATTTTCAATGTAACAGTTTTCTTTTATAATTATGTGATTTTTAAATGATTTCAAAAAAAAGATATATTTCTCTCAAATAGTTTTGATTTCATCTATGTCAACATCATTTAATGGATTTTAAGGTTATTTGAGTTTTATTTATTATGATACAAAACTTCTGTATTGTAATGAAGGTTTTGTGATATTTTTGACTGTGGATGAGTTATTTTTATGTCATTCATGGTTTATGGTTAATGTATTTACATTTTGTAAGTTAGTTTTAATACAAATGTTTATGTTACATCTCAACCTTTTCTTAAGATGAATGTGTTGGACAAGTATGTTCCGAGTTGGGGACCAGTAAAAGTAAGCCCTCCAGGTTGGTGTCTGGTTATTAGAGGCACTCCGGATTGGTGTCCGGTTATTAGAGGCACTCTGGGTTGCTGTCTGGTTATTAAAGGCACTCCGGGTTGGAGTCCGGTTACAGAGGCTCTCTAGGTTGGAGTCCGATTACTGAGGCTCTCTGGGTTGGGTTCCGGTTACAGTTATCCCTTAGGTCTTGGAATGAGGCCTTGACACATAAATTAAAGTTTGGCATTATGCATTCCATCGTTATGAAAGTGTTTATTGATATTTCATGTGATTATTCGACTAGTATAATATCCATGTGAATAAGTGAATGGAATTATTTCATTTTATTTTTTCCATATTATTCTGAAGTTCAAGTTTAAAAGGCTTTTGTTTTAGTTATACTTTCCTTAAATGTTTATGCTTATTTATGAAAGATTATGATATATTGTTATCCTTACTGAGCATCTGATCTCACCCCTTTCTATGTCTTATTTTTTCCTAGATTCCAAGATGTAATTTATGAATGACCTGTAGGGATAATATGAGGAGATATGAAGACAAGATGTTGTTGTAGTTTTCTTACTTTATTATTCAATATAGGACTTATGAAAATATATAATGTTTCCAAGGCTACTAAACTAATCGGTCTTTCGAGACTTGAGCTTTTGTGATCATGCCAATATTATGTAATAATGCACTGACTCGGGGTAACTAGGGTCGGGGCATTACAACTATGTAGTACATCATATAAATCATATCATGAAATCAATAAATATCAAGGTACCTCCATTCATTAGTATACTCAACCACCCCATATCATTTTCATGTCTTGACCTTATAGCTCTAGTTATCCAACTAATCCAATCCTGAATCCCTCTATACCTACACATGTTTAGATCAATTTAACCAAATATAAATCTTCATTAACATAGAAAAATTATGAAATTAGCATTTTTCTACATTCAGTCTAATAGAATCTGATTGATATATATATTTTTCTTTTGTAGTTTTCTATGTTAGAGACTATATTAGATATATTTATCCAATATAGATCTAAGACGACATCTACAAGAATTTCTCTTGTGACACCCCGCCCATACCTCGTTGGATTGAGGAGGCGGTGAAGGCTACTTGGCCTTATGTGATGTTCCCAAGACGCCAAAGGATGGAAATAAATGCTGAGGGCTTCAAGATCAAGTTGGGAATGATTTTACCTTAAGAAAAAACCAACCAAACCATCCACTAACAACCACTAAATGATGCATGTCAAGTAAATTTCCAAACCATGTATTCCAAAAAGGAAACTGAGTAGTTCCACAACACAACTCAAAATCAATAAAACCCGAAATGTCCACAAAACAACAGAGTACACTACAGAAACTAAACAACCAAACACCACAAGCCATGACACCACCACAACTCCACACCAGGCTCCAAGATCCAAGCTCCACCAAGGGATCACAAAGCTCCACTAAATGAGGGAGATGCCTTACCTTTGCCCACGTCATGGTACACAACATCTGTAAAGGTACCAACGTGCCAAAGCAGGGGGTGAGAACTAAAACTCAGTAGGATTTCCCCAAATGACTTCCCTACACACTCCACTAGGATAAAACCATTAGCACATTTATATAAAACTGTTTATATAAATTAAATCATAAGTTAAACCATTTTCATAAGCCAAACATGCCCTTACCAAGACATCACACCCAAACCAGTCAACCAAGGGAATGCCAACCAAACAATCCACAACCATTCCAACCTTTACACATTAGCACCACAATTCCATCTTGAAAAGTAATGCACAACAAAACAACCTTAACAAACAAATAACCAAATCTTGGAGCTTTCATCCACCTCGTTCTCTCATTCACACCTAGTGGTACATACCGACCACAAACAAATGGTGGAGCTTCCATCCAAACCGTTCTCCCATTCCCACCTAGTAGTACTTCCTGACAACAAACAAACGGTGGATGTTCCGTCCAACCCGTTCACCCATTCACACCTAGTGGTACTTCCCATACACTTACCATTGATGGTGGCCCTTCTGTCCATTATCCATCTAATTTTTATAGTGGTACTTCTCGCCATTTCCACACAACATTAAAAACAAGACAAAACCAAATATAAAACCCAACTAGGTCACAACATCATGCAATCAACCCATTCCATTGCATATCAATTCACTTCAACAAATCACCCATTTATTGAAAATCATTTTACATTACAAACAACATTTCAATAAAAAAACTTATTTATTGAAAACCATTTCCTTCAATAATTTTAAAAAATCAACCATATCATCCCATTTTAAAATCCAGAACAAAAACATTTCACCATAAAACCCCCATTTTCCAAAAACTCACCAAAACATCACCCAAGGGATTTCTAAACCATTTCGCACATCAAACACAATTAATTTCAAGAACAACAAATTAATTGTAACCATAACCATTATCTCTAACAAAGTGGAGTCGAGAGAGAAGTTACCTACATTTAGGGTTCTCGAGAAATCCACCCACGAACAACCACGCCTCTAATCCGGTGAACGCACCACCGGAACTTCTCTAGATCACTTTCCCTAACATTCACAAGCCTTAAAAACGTAATCCAAGGCAAACACAACCCTAAATCTACACAAAAAAAGTGTAGATCTAGAAAACCAAGAAATATAGGGATTTAGATCTAGAGTAAAACACAAGGAAACCAAAAGGAGAGGATTACCTTGGAGAAACCACCTTCAACCCGCCTTGAAACCCCTTTGAAACGCTTCCAAAATGAGTGGGAGAGCTCCCTTAACCCCTGAGAACCCAAAATCACGAGTGAGGCTCAAGTGGGAGGAAGATTGGAGTGAAATAGGTTAAGCCCGAGGGAGCCCGGAACTTATAGCCCTATTTTTAAGTGGTCTCACGGTTAGTCCTCACGGTTTGGAAAACTGTGCGCTAACCATGTGCACGCAACTACCTCGAGAGAAAGGGTCTGCATGGTTTCCTCGCAATGTTTGGAAAATAGTGTGCAGGCTGTGCAAAGCATACTGTCACCCCTACACGGTTTCCTGGAGAACCCACACGGTTTCCACTAACCGTGCTCAAACCATGCACCCCTTTAAAGGCCTTCAAATTCATCCAAACCCATTATAAACTCCCCCAACCTCTTCCTGACTCATACCATGTACATTAAACACATAAAATTGCATAAAAAAAGGCCACATACCTCAAACAGAGGGGGATACATTCTCCCCACCATTGGGCATTCTGTTCTTAGAATGTAGTGACCCGTACTTTGCCGAAAGAGCTGGGGCCACTGCTTAACCATCTCTTTCTCCCTCTCCCAAGTCTCCTCTTGAATCTGACCATGTTTCAACAAAACACAAAAAAAAAACTGATGTTTTTACCATGTAATACATTCTCTTGCCTATCCACAACCCGCACTGGAATGTGCACCAACAAAGCATCCGGTTTTAGCTCAACAAGATCCCATCGAATCACATGGTCACGATCCGGATGATACTTTTTCAACTGTGACACTTGAAACACATTGTGCACCGCACTTAACCTAGGTGGAAAATCCAAATGATAATCCACCTCACCAACCAACTCAAGAATCTCAAAAGGTCAAATATAACTTGGAGATAACTTTCCCTGGTTCCCAAACTGATGATGTACCATCCTCAGAGAGATCCTCAAGAAAACATGTTCACTCACCTCACGGCCGTCGAAGATGATCCACATAAAATTTCTGATGACTATGTGCGGTCTTCATTCACTTCCTGATCAACTTGATCTTCTCCCTAGTCTCCTGGAAAAGGCTCGGTCCAACCATCGAGGACTCACTCATTTCCACCCAACATAGTGGAGAACGACATGGCCACCCATACAATGCTTCAAACAGATCCATCTGTATGGATGCTTAATAATTGTTATTGTATTAGAACTCAACCAACGACAAGTGCTCCTCCCATGAACCACAAAATTCCATAACACAAGCCCGCAACATATCCACCAGAGTTTGTGTCATCCTCTTGGATTGACCATCTGTCTGAGGGTGATTCGCCGTACTCATCATCAACTGTATCCCCAGACCTTTCTGAAAGGATTTATAGAAATGATATGTAAACCTCGGATCTCTATCTGATACAATCGAACCTGGAACACCATGCCTCTTTACCACCTCCTAGATATAGATTTTGGATAGATCCTCCACCGTATGAGATTCACGAATCAGGATGAAATGGGCTAACTTCGTTAGTCGATCCACTATCACCCAAATGGTATCATGCCTTCTGACCGTTCTTGGGAGACCTGTAACAAAATCCATCACTATATGCTCCCACTTCCAAAATGGGATTGGTAAAGACTGCAACATTCCTCTTGGTCTCTGATGCTCGGCCCTGACCTACTGACAAGTCAAGCATCTCAAAACAAATTCAGCCACTCTTCTTTTCATACCAGCCCACCAGAAATGTGGTTTCAACGCATTGTACATTTTCTGAATTCCAGGATGAACAACCCATCTGGAATGATGATACACCCTGAGAAGATCATTCGGAAAAGAAACTGGTACAACCATCCGATTCTGAAAACAAAAAACTGAATCTCCATTCAGTTGCCTACCCTTAATGGTCTCCCCACCATTGAGTCTCGACCCCATGGTCACACACTCAAAATCAGATATTTTGCCTATTTAACCAGGCCAACCTAGTCAGTAATCAACAAAACCGTAAAGAAGACCTCTCTATCACACAATTCTTCACATTTAAACCACATATCAGCTATAACCGACATCAATCGCCATTGGTATGAGGCATGTTTTACCACTTGGGCATATTATTTTTTAATTAATGCATTCGCCACCGAATTTCCCTTACCCGGTGTGTACATTAAGTCAAAATCAAACATCTAGAGATATTCCATCCATCTCCTTTGCCTCAATTTCAAATCCCTTTGTGAGAAAATGTGCTTCAATCTCTTATGATCTGTATATACTGTAAATTTCTCACCGAAGAGATAATGATGCCACACCATCAAAGCATGGACCACTGTTGCCAACTCCAAATCATGAGTTGGGTAGTTCCTCTCATGCACTCTCAACTTCCATGAGCCATATGCAACCACATGATTCCCTTTCTTGAGAACGCACCCCAACCCTGATCCCGATGCATCACAATACACCACGTACCCTTTTTTTGATTCTGGTAAAAGCAATATTGGTACTGATGTAAGACGACCCTTTAGCTCTTCAAAACACTACTGACAGTATTCATTCCACTAAAATGGAACATTATTTCTTATCAAAGATGTCATCAGTGAATCCAAACATGAAAAATCACGAACAAAATGCTGATAATACCCATCAAGACTAAGAAATCTCTGTATCTCAAGAACATTCTTTGGTGGTTGCCACGAAATAACAGCCTATATCTTTTCCGGATCCACTGAAACACCCCTTTCAGAAATCACATGGCCAAAAAATGAACTTCCTGTATCAAAAAGTCACACTTTGACAATTTGGCATACAACCAATGATCCCTCAATATCCCCAGCACTGTCGCCAAGTGCTTTTCATGCTCTACCCTTGTCTTTGAATACACCATAATTTCATCTACAAACACCACCACAAATGAATCCAGATATCTATGAAATATCTGATTCATCAATTCCATAAACACTGCCAGCGCATTCATTAGACCAAAGGGCATAACAACATATTGATAATGTCCATATCTACTTATGAAAGTTGTTTTAGGAATACCCTCATTCCTCACACATAGTTGATGAAATCTCGACCTCAGGTCGATCTTGGAGAACCACTGGGCTCCCCTCAACTAGTCGAACAAATCATCAATTCGTAGGAGTAGATATATATTCTTTATCGTAACATGGTTATTTCTATGATAATCAACACATATCCTCAAGGTTCCATCCAACTTTTTCACAAACAACACTGGCACTGCCCACAGAGACGTGCTAGGCCAGATAAACCCTTTGTTTTCTAACTCTTCCAACTGGGCTTTCAATTCCCGCAATTCAATTGGCTCCATCCGATAAGATAGAAGTGAGATAGGACTAGTCCCTAGAAGGAGATCAATCGTAAAATCCACCTCTCTTACAGAAGGTAACCTAGAAAATTCTTCAGAAAAAAATCCATGGACTGATCTACCACTGTCGGAAGAACACTCTACTCAACACCCATTACTGATTCTAACAACAACACCAACAACTGATATGATAACGTACCCACTGCTAGTGCCAAAAAACCCATTGCACCCTGCCTTTCATGCCTCTCTCCTCTAAAGATATGTCTAACACCATCGTGTGTCATAAAATCCATTGTCTGCGCATCACAGTCGATGTGGGACTTAAAAGCCACCAGCCAATCCATTCCCAGGATTACATCATAACCATCCATCTCAAGCATTGAAAAATTCCATAATATCTCAACCTCTCCCTCAAAGATACAACATTCTCTACACAAGAAGGCTCGAAACTCTCTTCGACCCAGAAGAGTATAAAGATTCAAAACTGAGGGCATCATTTTTACCCTTAAACCTAGAAAATCAACCACAAGTGAAGAAATAATAAAGTTTGAAGCAACTGTATCATACAACACTTGCATTACGGTAGAATTTAAAACAATAGTACCTCACACCATGGATGGTCCCGACTGATCATCCACCACAACCTGCTCAGCTCCAAACACATGTTTGCTTGCCACACTCTCCTCTTTATTTCCCTAATGAGGCATCATGGTATTTAAAGAATCACCATGACCCACTTTAATCTGTTGATGAGGGGTGTGCGGCTATCCTCGTGTCGTCGAAGCATACAGCGTCTGTAATCCCTGAGGAGTGTCACGCACACCCGAACTTAGAGAATTCCGACAATAACACTACAAATTCCCCATATGCTTACAATTATGACATGCTCGAGGTTGTGTCATACAATACCACTTGATGTGGCTCGTAGAACCACACTGAAAATATCACGACATGCTTTGGGGTTTTGGATGAAGATTTACCGATCTTTCCATCGGATTATATTCCATATTCCCACCCTGGGAATAAGTATCCCTCCTTTTCTTGAACCTAGTGTTAGATTTCCCACTATTCCCCATGGATAACACCATGCTTCCTCACTCAGAGCTCCCAATAGATCACGCTCAGTCACCAAGGTTATATTCACTATCTCTGTGTAATCATCTATTCACATCACTGCTATCATGGAATGAATGGCCTTCCTCAAACCAGCTTCCATGATATGAGCTTTCAAAAACATGATACCCAACACCTCGGGTGCAAACCGCACTATGTTTATAAACTTAGTTGCATACTCCGTCACAGAATATGCTCTTGCTTCAGACTAAAGAAATAATTTGTGCACCTCCCCATTTCCATTTCTATAACCATAAAACAAACAACCATGAGTCTCACTTCCGTAGACATCATGAAATCCCATTTCAAATCACGTTACACAACACCATCACATCAAGGCTTTCCACCTTTTCCACATGTTCCATGTTTCACCATTTTGAAAACAAAACCATTTTAAAAATATGAATTTATTCACACTACAACTTCACACATTCATATCACACCATAAATCAGTATACAACAATGAAATATGCATCCTAGAGGGAAGTCATTTCTACCATGCATGTCATTTTCATCTCATTGGATACACCCACAACATGAGATATCCAATTCCTATAAGTGTCTCTAAAACACTTATGTACCCAAATCCCTGGTAACTTGAATTTCATCATAAAAGGGTTAACTATGTCCTTTTATTCTATACTTTCCAAGTTCCAAAAATCCTACGCCTTGCTACCATCCCGACCCAAGGAATGTAGCAGAACGAATGTCAACACCAAATCTGAGAATCAACTCCAAAGGACCGAACAAACTAATACCACTTGTAACACCCCGCCCCTACCTCATTGTCTTAAGGAGGCGGTGAGGAATACTTGTCCTTAAGAGACATTCCCAAGTCACCAAAGGCTGGCAATAAATATCGACGGATTCAAGATCAAGTTGGGGGACGATTTTCCCTTAAGACAAAACCAACCAAACCATCCACTAACAACCACTAGATGATGCATGTCAAATAAATTGCTAAACCATGCATTCCCAAAATACAACTATGTTGTTCCAAAACACAACTCAAAATCAATACAACCGGACATGTCCACAAAACATCAGATTACACTTCGAAAACTAGACAACCAAACACCACCAGCCATGACACCACCACAGCTCCACACTAGGCTCCATGCTTCAAGCTCTACCAAGGGATCACAAAGCACCACTAAAGGAGGGAGATTCCTTACCTTTTCCCAAGTCATGGTACACAACATCTGCAAAGACACCAACATGCCAAAGAAGGGGGTGAGTACTAAAACTCAGTGGAATTTCCCCAAATGACTTCCCTATACATGCCACTAGGATAAAACCATTAGCACATTTATATAAAACAATATATATAAATTAAATCACAAGTGCAACCATTTTCATAAGCCAAACATGCCCTTACCAAGCCATCACACCCAAACCAAGAAACCAAGAGAAAGACAAACAATCAAGCTCCAACCATTCCAACCTTTACACATTAGCACCATAATTCCATCTTGAAAAGTAATGCACAACAAAACAACCATAACAAACAAACAACCAAACGTTTGAGGTTTCGTCTAACCCATTATCACATTCACACCTAGTGGTACTTCTCGACCACAACCAAATGGTGTAGCTTCCTTCTAAACCGTTCTTTCATTCACACCTAGTGGTACATCCTGACCACAACCAAACGGTGGAGCTTCTGTCCAACCCGTTCACCCATTCACACCTAGTGGTACTTCCTGTCCAATTACCATTGATGGTGGCCCTTCTGTCCACTATCAATCCCCTTTTTAAAGTGGTACTTCTCGCCACTTCCACACAATATTCAAAACAATCCAAATCCAATCCTATAACCCACCAAGGTCACAATATCATGCAATCAACCCATTCCATTGCATATCAATTCACTTCAAAAAAGCACCCATTTATTGAAAATAATTTTCCATTCCAAAAAACATTTAAATAAAACAACCTCTTTAATGAAAACCAATTCCTTCAATCATTTTCACAAATCATCCTTAGAATCCCATTTTAAAATCTCCATTTTAAAATCCACAACAAAAACATTTCACCATAAAACCCTCATTTTCCCAAAACTCCCCAAAACATCACCCAAGGGATTTCTAACCAATTTAGCACATCAAACAAAATTAATTTCAAGAACAAAAAATTAATTGTAACCAAAACCATTAGCTCTAACCATGTGGAGTTGAGAGTGAAGATACCTACCTTTAGGGTTCTCGAGAAATCGACCCACGAACAACCACACCTCAAATCCGGAAAACGCACCACCAGAACCTCTCAAGATCCCTTTCCCTGGCATTTAAAAGCCTTAAAAACATCATCCAAGGCAACCACAACACTAGATATATACACAAAAAGTGTACATAAAGAAAACCAAGAAATATAGGGATGTAGATCTAGAGGAAAACACAAGGAAACCAAGAGGAGAGGCTTACCCAGGAGAAACAACCTTCAAACCACCTTGAAACCCCTTTGAAACGCTTCCAAAAAAAGTGGGAGAGCACCCATACCCCCTGAGAACCCAAAATCACAAGTGAGGCTCGAGTGGGAGGAATATTGGAGTGAAATAGGTTAAGCCCAATGGAGCCCGGAACAAATAACCCTATTTTTAAGTGGTTGCACGGTTAGTCCGCACAGTTTGGAAAACCGTGTGCTAACCGTGTGAATGCTACTGCCTCAAGAGCAAGGGTCTGCACGGTTGCCTCGCACGGTTTGGCAAACTGTGTGATGGCTGTGTGAAGCCTACTGTCAACCCAGCATGGTTTCCTGGAGAACCTGCATGGTTTCCACTAACCGTGCTCAAACTGTGCACCCCTTTAAAGGCCTTCAAACTCATCCAAAACCATCACAAACTCTCCCAACCTCTTCCCAGCTCATCCCATGCACTTTAAACACATAAAAATGCATAAATAAAGGCCACATACCTCAAACTGGGGGTGCTAAAACTCTTGACTAGAGTTGATCACACCCATCTTACCAACCAAATGATCAATCTTATGAGCTATGAGAAGACCTTTCATTAGATTGTTTTAGTACCCCACGTGTAATATTGTGAAAAAGATACCTCAAAGATTAGAACCCTACATAAAATCTGAACTTTATAGATACACAAACCTTAATCTAGAAATACTAAGAATAGTTGACCGAGAACCACTTTTTTGTTCTGATCTACATCCCGAAGTATATTCGATGTACACATTGAGTGTCGCACCAAGAACCTTCCAGATCACGAGCCAACAAATTTAGAATGGTGTAGTCACTATCAATTTCATACATCTAATAATTAAATAGAATGAATAAACCATGTTCTATATACATTATTGTAAATCATTTTTTCATTGATTCATTAGAAACCTAAATTCCTGCACCACCGACCCATGTCAATTAGGCCCATCCACTAACCATATTTAATTTTAGCAACTATTCAGTATCTAAAAACATAAATCTTGATTTGAAAAATTTCCCTAATCTCGTAGACTGGAACTAAATCATTTCTATATATATTCAAAAATTAGTAACTACCCGATATCTTCTTTTTCATGTAGTGAATTACCAAGTACAAATTCTCCCTCAATAATGTTGAAAATCTCTACCCTTCTCAATTAAGGATAGACAAAGAATATATAATTCAAACCCTATATATCCATCCATCTTCCATGTTCATTAGACCATTATAGAAGACTTGATTCCATATTATCAAAATAAAACAATATTAAGAACCTCACTAAAATATATATTTACCCATTTATATGAACCAAGATTTCATTTCATGATAGTGAAACTCTAAAATCAAAAATGTGCCACATTTAATTGATTCTATGTAGCATTATAGGTCCTCCAAACACTTGGTTAGATATAATTTTTAGAGTTTCATGAAGGATTCTTGATAAAAATACTCAAGGAATGTTTCCTTTCTAGCATTCCAATTTTAAAAGTCGAATGCATAAACTAAAATTATGGTGCAACCCATCCGAGAAAAATAATTACATTTATGATGATTTCCCATAATAACAACACAAAATAACACCATTTTTCAATAAAATTACCATATTCATCATATTTAATAGAAAATTTAGTGAACACATGCATAATTCAGAAACTGAAGAAGCAGTGGTACCAAATCTTCAAACTTTTTAAGGATAAATCTATAAGGAATATCACAAAGAACAATTTATCATAGGCATGAAAGACATAAGAAACATTGATCCTACTAACCATATGATGAAATCATGTAATGTTAAAAACATACATGATACATAAATATTATTTATCATCAAAGGATATTACCTTTCAAAGTGGGATAACAATGAAGTAAAATAAGGGCGATGAGGCCGGAAGAGAAGGTAGTGAGCTAAAAAGCAATGGTTGTGAGGTAGGGATAGATAGTGGCGAGGCGGTGGGAGTTGGCACCGAGGTAGGGAGAGACGGTGATGAGGCAAAGAGAGATTGCTGAGGAGGGGGTTCGTGACAGAGAAGGGGTTTTCATTTGAGGTAGGGTCCACGGAGAAGGTGGGGTCCATCTATATTGGTGGGGTTTGGAGGAGGAGTTGAGGTTCCTGGCGGTGACATAAGAGGGATTCACGATGAAGGATGAGGGATTCATAGTGGCACAGGAGGGGTAAGTTGTGGCAGAGGTCTCCCTCTATGAATGCTTGATCTTTGTGAGAGAAGAAGTCGACTATTATGGTTCATTTATAAAAATATATAAGGCATTAATCGGTGCTATTAAAAGGCGCTGATAAAGGTATGTTTTGTCAGTGCAAAAATAAAAAGTGTTGATAAAATCTCCCTTTATCAGCAGTTTTTTAGCATTGATAATAAAACAACTTTATCAGCCCTAAAATAGAACTGATAATATTATTATTGTACATATTTAAAAAATTATATTCATAATAAATATATATTTCTTATAAAATTATAAAAAATGTGTTCATTTTCATAATAATTTGATAAATATATATAATGAATATATTTATTTAATATTATAATTATTTAAATATATTTATATTTTTTAATAATTATATTTATAGTTATTTATTTATTTAAAAAATATTTGTATATATCTATAAATATATTTATTTAATTAGATACATTTATAGCATTACAAGTATAGTAAATATATTTATTATAATTTTATAGTTTGATAAATATACATATATATAACATCATATGTATAAGAAATTAGTTTATTATAATTTAAGAATTATGGATATATATATATATATATTAATAAGTATAAATATATATAAATTTAATTATAATTATAGAATTATAATAAATATATACTTATTTATAGTTGTAATTATAAATAAATAAATATATTTTGAAAAAAAATTATAAAATTTTAAGAAATATAATTATTATATTTAAATTTTATTAATATATGTAATTATTATATTTTTTTTATAATTTTATGATTATCTAAATATATTTTACATAAATTTATAATTATAATTTTATATATTTTTTATTTGTTTATATAAATATTTATATATTTATAAAAAAAATTATTTAATTTTATATATTTATAACGTTATGAGTATAATAAATACATTTTTTTATAGTTTTATAATTATTTAAATAAATAAAAATTTATTTTTAATTATAAATTTTAAATATAAATATATATATTTAATTAATAAATTATCATAAATATATATATATATATTTATTTATAATTAAAATTATAAATACAAGATATATTCATTTATTTAAATAATTATAAAATTATAACAAATATTACTATTATAGTTATTATTTTATAAATATATATAAGTAGTATATTTATTATAATTTTATAACTATTGTAAAATATCAATTTTTATTTAGAATAATAATTTTATATAATTTTATTTATTTATAATTTTTTTATATATTTATTTAATTATATATATTTATAAATTTATAATCATAATAAATAAATTTATTTTAATTTTATAAGTATTTACATATATATATATTCATAATTATAGTTATCAATAAATATTTTTATAAATATTTTTATATTATGATATATACATATAATTATAATAGATATATCTATTGTAATTTTATAATTATTTAAATATAAATATATAGTTATAATTATAATTATAAATAAATATATTCAAAAATTATTAATATATTATTAAAATTTTATAATTATAAAAATTATAAATATATTTATTATTTGAATATATTTTTTTGGAATTTTATAACTATTTATGAGAATATAATAGATTAATGCGTATAACCTGAGGAAATCTTATAACTAGGAAAGTGTAGATCACACAAAAATGAGTCATCACAAATATGAACAACACAAATAATAAAATAGGTGTAATGTACAAATGAACATTCATGATCAATATATAACATATGCACGTCAATTATTCTCACACATAAATATATTTTTTGGCCTAATTCATTAGAATATATATAATTATAATTATAATTATAAACAAATATATTCAAAAATAATGTATATATACTTATAAATATACAGGTATAAATATGATAAAAATATTAATTATTTAATTTAATTTATTATAATATTATAATTATTTACATATATAATTATATATTTATAATCATATAAATACTTTTCTTAAAATATTATATATATATATTTTTATGAAATATTTAAATATATATACTAATTATAAAGAGGTATTTTTTTAATTTATATAGTTAGAAATAATTTTTGAATGTAGATATAATAATTTTATAATTGTTAATAATATTTTTTATAAAAAACAGTTATCAACACTAATAATAATGCTGATAAATATGTAATTTATTCGTAAAAAAAGAACTGATAAACGATACACCTTTATCAACACTTGTTTTAGCCGAAATAAATTGTGGGTTTGTTATTGCTTTTATCCAATACCAATAAAACCCCATTTTATAAGTGTTGATAATGGTCGATACTACTCTTACATTGATCTATGGTAGTGAATGTTTTTTTGAGGTACTAATGGAAAATCACTATAACATCTCAAATTATTAAAAAATTTGACATTTTCATATCTATTAATATTTATGAATAATATATAGATTTTATGTTTAAGGGGTCACTTTTTCTGATAGCCTACATGACTTTCAACAACGGGTTTTCCCAAAATCATACATTGCACACAAGATTGAGTTATATAAAAAATTAACACATTATTACTATTATTATTTAAAATAAAATAATTTCCAAGACATTTTATTGGTATAAATGAATATAAATAACTATGTTTTGTTTAATCATGTTTGTTAAAAGTATTTACATTTATCAAATAAAATTTAGAGGCTTAGAACGAGAATAAATCTAATTTTATTAATAAAATACTCTAATATTTTTAGAAGGTTATTTTTCCACCTTTTGATGATGTTCCTTTTTTAATTCTTATTTTTGACACTTTTATGTGTTAAAATTTATAAAATAAGAATCTTCTTTTGAATCAGAAAATCAAAATTTACATTGGATGAAATTATGGTATTTTTCTAATAAAATAAATATTATAATGAATAGTGACTAATAATTCATTTTAATTCACAATTTCATTTTCATCTTATTTATTTGTATTGATAGTTCATATTGTTATTTTCCATTAAAGATAATTTATATTATATTTTTATAATTTAATTCAATTTTTTCCATTTGAAGTAATTATGTTTTGAAATATTTATATAAACACATGTGGAATTTTTGAAGGTTTTTAGTTTTATAATAATCCCATTTTCTTCTTTTGACAATGGGAATTAATTTAAATTTAATTAATGAAACATATGTGTTTTGAATTTGGGAAATAGGATTCCATATTTGGAATCAAAAGGTCAAAATTATGTAAATGTGTCTCTTTTGTTTTCAAACATGATGAATAGTAACATTAGTAATTATTTTTATTTACCATGGTTAAAAGGTAAATCAGGTAAGTAAGGGTAAAAATAATTTTAAAATAATATAAAAATACCCAAAAACTTGTACTAATCCCATTAGATAAGATATGGTCGACCTATACAACCGTTGGGAAGAAAATTTGGCATTTGGAAGCCACTTGGGCGTGATTATGATAATTATAACTTATTATTTAAAGTAAAGGAAAATATTTTATAATCATATTTCATCTTACTAAAACAATATTAATATGGTTTCATATTAGTGATATATTCGACTATAAATATTCCTTATAAATCTTAATATATTTCATATATAATGGTTTTTTTTATAATTTTTAGAAATTAAATAATTAAATTTATTTTGGATGCAATGATGAAGCAGTGATTGATTTATTATTGAAGGAATTAAATAAAAGATATAATAAATATTAAATTAAATATTATATGAAATAATTTTTGTAATAAAATATTTTTATTGGTGAATATGTAATTTAATAAGACTATTAAATTTTTTGGATTGAAGATAGATCTCTATTTAGATTTTATTTAAATTGAATATAATGAATTGGTTAAAAATTATCATAATGGATGTCATATAAAAATAATAATTTATTAAATTATTTAAAAATCCTAAAAAATCATAAATTGAATATGATAATGTCGACAAGTTCATTTAGTGTCGAAAATGGGAAATTGACCCCATATGTGTAATATTAATATCCACTTAATAATTAAAATGTAGTTATCATAATTAAAACTAAAAGAGAATAATTAAGGGTAAACGAAAAGGATAATGTTTTTAAAAGATCAATTAATTTCAAAAAACTATTTTATGAGAGGATTTAAAACAATTATCATCTTACCTTCGACATATTTAAGTTTAGATACATATGAAATAAAAAATTAATTTATATTAATTAAATTATTTTTGAGTATCCAAGGGTGGCCCTTCCCTCTACTAAACAAAGGTACCCTATCTTCTCTATTAATCACACTTCATGTACCCTTTGATTCATACAATCCCTTCCCAATCCTTTTCCTAGAGTCCCCCACCTCATCCTAGAAACCCCTTAGGGAAAAAAGGCTCCCAGAGATGTCATTTGTAATAATCCAAAAGTAGTTACCTGATTAAGAGATAACGCCTTCTCTCATGTTTTTTAGTGTAATTTCCATTTTCCACTAACTAAACTCTTCTTATTATATTATTAAATTACAAAACCAGTATAATAAATATAATATTATTTTTTAATGTTACTATTTCGATCTACACTTAGTCACAACTCCATTTAATAGGTAAGAGACATTCGATTTCTTTTTACGACGAACTACTGCCTCGCGAAATGATGATAGTTCAATTTTTCCCCTAACACCTATCATGGTGACCTTTTTAATGGTGAATATTATTACTTATGGTGTATATTATATTTATATTGTCTCTATGATTCTATATTTTTTATTTATAATATAACTTAATGCTTCCCATGTTGTGTAAATACAATAGTTTCATTCGAGGAAGTGTGGACTACAGCCCCCTCAAAGGGATAGGACTTGATCCTTGTATACGTGGAACATATAAATGATGGTTTTATTATACCTTTGAGACATATAGTACATTTATATAACATTGGTGTTATTATATAAATTTATACAATATCATTATTATTCTTTTTATATGAAAAATAAATGAAAGTAGCATTCATGTGGACGTACAACCTACCATCTCCATGAACTATGAATTTCATTTTTTATCTACATATATTATGGATTATTATAAATAAATATATAATAGATATATATGATATTTAAATCATATATACTATTGTAAGGCTGATGGAATTTGGACTACACAGACAATTTACATTAAAACGAGTTCATTTTTTATTTAAGTACCAAATATTGAAAAAATTTCCAATATGAACATAAATAGTTTTGTGATTTTTATTACATGGTAATAATTTATATAAAAGGAATAATAATCTTAAAATAGTTTCTCAAGAAAGTAAAAATTACATAATTTTATTATTCAGTCAAATAAAGAACGTACGAGACAAGTCTGACTCAAGTTAAGGGAATTCATCTAACTCTCCTTTCACTTAGGAATATTTTGATCATATACACCACCTTCTTTTATACATTTTATAATAAACCCCTTCTACATTTAATTTAGTTCATGGTTTTCTAAAGGAATTTTTTTCTATGAAGCATTTTACTTAATGATTAAATGAATTTTAATTAACATATGTGGCGACAACGACCTCTCCTCCATCATAAGATTTATTGGATATATGGCTTCCAGTATAATCCTAGATATTTATAAAATAAAAAATAAATCCATTTATTCCCTTTTGGGAATTTTGGTATTGAAATTTGTTTTTAAAATCAATTAACTATTTCAATATCGTGAAATATTTTCTTGTGATTTAAAATGAAATATTATGAATTAAATGTTATTAATTACAATATTTTATGTGTAATGAATATATAATGGTACTTACTAATTTGAAGGGTGGTTACGTGATACAACAAGAATGGTTGGTTACATGATAAAATAATGATGGGTGGTTTTGTGATAAACTATGAATGGGTGGTTACATTATAACCTCTAATTTATTGAGTATGGATGTCAGACATATAGTTATTTTATATTGTGATTTGTGTGTTATTATACCTTAAGGTAATTCAATTTAAGTATTTTTATGTCCCAATTTCATTAATATGTCATATGTTTCATTATATGAATTTGTAGTAATCTTTTGGTTACAAAAAGGGCATGAAGTGATCTTATATTTATCAAAAAGTATTTACTGCTTATCAAAGTTTATAAGTATTACATTATGATAATGTATTATTGGTTTACATGTTTTCCCAAGACTAATTGTATTACTTCATTGTGTGTCCCTTACTGAGCTTTTCATGGTCATCCCATTTTTGGAGCATTTTTTAGGACATATAGAGAAATAGAGTCAAGGATGGGATCAAGGAAAAGTTATGTTTTTTAAACAAGAAAAAAAAAACCATGTTTATTTTTAAAATTGTTTTTTATGAAAAAATGGAGGATTAGAATATTCAACTTGTAATTTTTACATTTTTATTTATGAGTTATGACCATATTGTTTAAATATCTAAACCTAAAAATATCCTCGATGTGAATAAAAGTAAAATTATTGACTTAACTCATTATTATATAATATTTAAAGTTGGGTCCATATAGTTTTTTTTAGGGGTTGGTTTAGAAAACATTAGTGGTTATTATATTGTTAACAGAATATACATAAATTATTTTTACTTTATTTTTTAATTGAAATGATATTTCATTTTAATATTTCCAAGTTTCTTTATCTAATATATGTCTGTTTTCAATGGTTTTCAACTGAGGAATCACAGAAACTGTGTTAGAACGACATATAATGGAAAATGACCCTCCAAATCAACATCATGAGATGATCAAAATTGTAAATGAACAAAAATTTTTCAGTGATGATCCTATTGACTCAGGCGATCAATGTCGGTGGTTTCTATGCATGAGATCAATCAGATCAACCATAGATGAATATATAGGTAGTGGATCATTTCATTAGGCAACATCCCATATTATTTAGTGGATTATATGAACCAATGTAATATGAATGGTGGATTGAAGTAATAGAAATTACTTTTGAATTAATGGGTTATTTATACAATCATAATTTTATTCATTCTATATATCATTTTGAAGGTGAATCAGATGAATGGTGGTCAATGATTAAAAATATCAGTGGAAGTGAAGATATTGACGCCATTGAATGGGATCAGTTTAAAAATATCTTACTTATGAAAAATCTTCAAAAGGATATTTGAAATAGTTTAGAAAATAATTACTTTAAATTGAGACAAAAGAATGAAGATTATGTGGCTTCAAATGAGGAAAATTTCACCCATCTGTCAAGGTATGTCCCAAATTTTATCTGAGATATTTATTGTAATACAAAAAAATTTTACTTAGTATTGAAGACCAAATATCGAAGGGCATTATATTCTCATGAGTTCAAATGCTATGAGAATCCTTTCCGATGTGCTGATAAGGTAGATTTAGAGTTTTCTAGTGATCATGTGTTCCATGAGAGCAATCAAAAGAAGTGATCTAGTAGGTAGGAAATGGGAAATAATTAATAAAATGTTTATTGAGGTAAGAAAACTATATTTCTAACTTGTAAGATGTGTGGTAAAAAGCATCCTAGAGGATGTCTGTCAATGTATGGGAATTGCTTCTGATTTATTAAGATTATTCATATTGCTCATAACAATATGGTAGATGATCATTCATGTAATGAAAAACTAGTGGTGGGATATTTTAGTTGCAATGAGTTAGGGAATTATTTCAATGTGAAACCAATTTTGATAACCTAGAGTGGAAACACGCTTGATCAAAGGCAGAATGTTGTGTAAAAAACAATTTCCACTACTATAGTTATGACAACCCTGCTTTTATTACAAACTTAAACATCATTTATTACATAAAACATCACTTTTTACAACAAAGAAGATAGAGAGGTTTAATGTCTTTAGGGATTATGATCATTACAAAAAAACATGAAACATGAAGTACAACATCTTTATTGAAAACTTCCTTTACATGACCACTACATTCTCTCATACTTAGCATTGCATGGGATAACCTGAGGAAATGCATTAAAAAAGGGTGAGCTATAAAGCCCAGTAAGGGAATACACATGGAATAACATGAGGAGTAAAATACATGTTAGACATTAGGCATATCAATAGATCACAAGAGAAACTTGAACATAAATGCATGATAAAACATGATAATCATAACATGGAAATGTGGCAACAACACTTAACATGGAATTAGCATGAGCCAAGGCTCATTGAACATGGAGCATGAGTAAATTCTCATTGCACATGAAGCACGAGTAAACCCTCGTTGCACTTGAATTTTCATGAGTCAACACTCACTGCACATGACTTATCATGATACTATACTTTACCCAATGCATTGGAGCACTATAAGGGCGCACCATTCTTAAACATTTCATTTCTTGCATAAGTGTGCCACATGGATCATAAAACATGGATTCATAAAACATAATAATTTATTCCACGATAAAGGAATGTGAAATTAATACATGAAACATTATAAGCAATAATTAAATTTGCATAAAGTTGAATACACTTGATGTAGAAATGGGCATGGTATTCACCACACAATGACATTGGCATAGAAAATCGGTGCGATTTCGGCAGCGTAACGACGTGACATAAGAATTCATAAAAACAGTTGATGAGAAAGAAAGGGGTTCCTCATCATATTTACATGTAATGGAAGGTAAGGAGGTCATATAGATTTATGTCCCAACAATTTTAATGGAATTTAGATTCATGATACAAATTTATTGCTTGAATGTAAATGAGGAGAGAGAAGTTCCTTTCGGAATTTCGGCATAGTAACGGGAGTACATGGGAGGCATTTAATTAGAGAAAAATGGTCTCCCATAATACAAAAATAACGATGGTAGTATGAGGGAGGTGAGAAACCATACCCCAATATTCATAATTGAAATTGAAAGGGCAAAACAACTTAAAGAAAATTGGACAAAAATGAGAAAAGAAGAAAAAACTCTTACTTGGAAGTGTGCTTCCAAAGGCTAGAGAGAGGCTTGAGAGAGGATTCTTGGGAGATTAGGGAATCTTGGTAGGATTCTAGAGAGAGTAGGGTAGAGTTTGGTTGAACTCCAAAGGCTTTGAGTGAGGAGGAAGTGGGAGCTTGGGTGGGTTTATATAGGAAACCTGTGAGAATTCTTTATTATTTAGGTTTGGGACCCCTTATATTAAATTAATCCAAACCACAAACCATAAAATGGTTTTTCCCCATGGTGTTTTGAGAAGGGAAGAGGAAAATAATATTTTATAAGGACAAAGTCTGAAATTCTTAAAATAATAGGGTTTCTTTTGTGGAGGTGAGTCACACACCCATGGAAATTAATTTAAAAATACAAGGTGTTTAATAAGTCTTTAGGGGTCCATTAATTCATTGAAAATTAAGTCAAACAAACTCAAAATCACATTATTTTCATGGTAAAGCATATATTGGCCGAATATAAAGATTATAGTATTTTATTACATAACTATTGGCTCATTATGATGTCACAAAACACATTTTATATTTAAACGGTATTTAATTTTTACCCAAAAAGATGATTGTCTCAGAAAATTATGAAAAATTCACCATTGGATAATTTTAACGTCCTGATTCTAGAAATAAAATTTATTTTATCTAAATAATTATCTAAATATGTTAATTTTTACTTTTAAAATAAAAACCGACATTTATCGAAAATTCACGGGTTTTGACAGAAATGGCTTTCAAACCTTAATAAAAATTATAATTGCATTCATAAAATTATAAGATCATTTATATTTAATAAAAATTAATTTAATAATAATAATAATATTTTATTAAAATATTATTTAATTCAAAAATTCCTTAATTTATAAAAAATATAATTCTTAATTAAATAATAACTAAAAACCCTACTTGTACTTTAAAAACTTTTTACAATGTATCGATAATGATATGAAGGTATATTTATTATTATATATAAAAATGATATACATGAACATAGTACTATATATTTTTTACATAACCCCTTAAAACAGCCGCATAAGACCTAAGGGTAAGGTGTGCGATGGTGACAGACTCTTGGGGTGGCTCAGATAACATCGCTCGAGTGGTAATCTCTATCAACTTCCACTTTTCCCGCAGACGGTCTCGTTAGAGATTGACATGGTGAAGCTCAGCTTGGGATTGGTCAAGAGAAAAGCCCAAAGATGCCACCTCTTTTCTGAGCTCCGACAAATGGGCTTCGTATGGAGAAATTCTACTTGATGAGGCCATATCTTCTTTTGTCTGAGTAAATTGGGTTCGTTAAAGCCTTATATTTATACTAATCATGTGATCACTGTTCAATGGATATAAAAGTAACGGTCACAACTCTTAACATAAAACCAAAGAAGTTGACATTTTATATAAACGTTTCACATAAAGATACATTTAATGAGATCAAGAGGAATTTCCATTAATGAAACATTGGGTCGTTATAATATTCCCCCCTTAAGAAATTTCGCCCTCGAAATTTCCTTTTCCCACACTAAAACAGATGTGGGTAACTTAGCTTCATCATTTCCTCTGATTCCCAAGTCGCTTCTTCAAACTTGTGGTTTTGCTACAATACCTTGACGAGGGGTATTGTCTTATTTCGTAGAACTTTTTCTCTATTATCTAAGATCTTCACTGGTTGCTCCTCATAAGAAATATCATCCTACAACTGTACCACCTCAGAAGAGAGTACATGTGAAGGGTCCGATATGTACTTCCTTAAGAGGGATAAATGAAAGAAATCATGTACTTTGGCCATTGTGGTGTAAGTTCTAGTCGATAGGCCACAACCCCAACACTATCAAGAATCTTGAAGGGGCCGATGTACCTTGGACTTAACTTCCCTTTCTTTCCAAACATCATGACCTTATTCCACAGAGAAATGCATAGAAAAACCATGTCTCCAACTTTAAACTGAAGGTCTCATCGACGATTATCTGCATAACTCTTCTGTCGACTATGGGATGCCTTGATATGATTCTTAATGGTTTTCACCTTCTCCACTATTTCCTCATCCATTTCTGGTCCAAGAAGCTTATATTCACCGACCTCATACCAACATGCTGGTGTTCTGCACCTTTTCTCATACAGGGCTTCATATGGTTTTATTTGGATTCATGAGTGGAAACTGTTGTTGTAGGAGAATTCAACCAGTGGAAGATGTTGATCCCATCCTCCTTTAATGTCCATTTAGCATGCTCTCAATATGTTCTCAAGTGTTTGGATAGTCCGCTCAGATTGGCCATCAATTTGAGAATGATAGGCCGTACTGAAGTTCAGTTCAGTATTCAGAGCATGTTGAAGACTCTTCTAAAACATAGAGGTGAATCTTGGATCTCGGTCAGACACAATAGATAGTGGTACTTCATAAAACCTTACCACTTCCCTGATATATATCTGTGCCAGTTGATCCAAAGAGAAATCCTACCGAATAGCAATGAAGTGTGCAGTCTTTGTAAGACGATCCACCATAACCCAGATCGCATTGCTGCCTTTAGATGTCCTCAGAAGTCTGGTGACAAAGTCCATGGTGATGTTCACCCATTTCCATTCTCGTATGGGCAATGGTTGCATCATCCCCTTAGACTTCTGCCTCTTGGCCTTCACTTGCTGGAGCACCAAGAACTTTGATGTATATTCAGCGATCTCCTTCTTCATTTTATCCCACCAAAAATTTTCTCGGAGATCTCGATACATCATTGTTCTCCCTGGGTTAATAGAGAAATTTGAACTATGTGCATAATTCAAATGTTCCTTCTTCAGCTCCGAAATTGATGAATCACATAGTCTTTTACCAAATCGAATAATTCCTCCTTCATTAACATTAAACTCCGAGGATTTCCCTTTTTTCGATAACTTCCACTTTTTCCAGAATTCCCACATCATCCTTTTGAGCATCCATTAACCTTTCCAAAAGAGACGGTTGAGCAATAATTTTTTAAAGGATTGATGATGTTCCCTTCTTTATGATTCCCATGTCCATCTTCATCAAGTCTAAGAAGATTGTATCCTTCTCAATTCTCATCATTGATAAAATCGATGGGTCCTTTCTACTTAGGGCATCTGCCACCTTGTTCGCATTCCTAAGGTGGTAATGTATTGAACAGTCATAATCCTTGATGAGCTCTATCCATCTTCTCTAGATTATATTAATCTCTTTCTGTGAAAATATATATTTAAGACTCTTGTGGTCAGTATATATCTCACATTTCTCCCCATAGAGATAATTTCTCCAGAATTTCAAGGAAAAGATCACCACTGCCAACTCCAGATCATGCGTCGGATATTTTCTCTCATGGATTTTTAACTGACTTGAGGCAAATGATATCACTTTATCATTCTTCATCAGCACACAGCCTAATCCCTTCTTCAAAGAATCACCGAATACCACAAAACGTTCCCCACTTGTGGGTAAAGTGAGCATGGACCCAGTGATAAGACTCCTTTTCAACACCTTGAATCTTTATTCGCATTCATCACTCCAAGAAAACATTACTCCCTTCTGAGTTAGCTTGGTAAGAGGGTTGGAAAATCGTGAGAAGTTCCTCACAAATAGTCGATAATATCCAGCTAACCCCAATAATCTACGGATATCTGTTACCGATGTTGGCCTCGGCCATCCCTCAATTGCATCTGTTTTGCAGGGATCCACAGATATTCCATTGCTTGTGATGATATGGACCAAGAATGAGACCTTATTTAACCAGAACTCACACTTGTTGTAATTTTCATAGAGCTTCTCCTTCTGTAAAGTCTCTAGTACAGTTCTCAAATTCTCCCCATGATCCACCTTGGTTTTTGAGTATATTATAATATCATCTATAAAGACTACCAAAAATTTGTCGAGTTAATCTCTAAAGACTCTATTCATTAAGTCCATGAAGATTTTTGGAGCATTAGTGAGTCCGAAAGGCATTACTATGAATTGATAGTGCCCGTATCTTGTGCGAAAAGTAGTCTTGGGGATATCTTCCTTCTTCACCCTTACTTTATAATATCTCGACTGCAAGTCCACCTTGGAGAAGTATTGTGCTCCATGCAGCTGATCGAACAAGTCATCAATTCATGGGATAGGATACTTGTTCTTTATCTTGATTTTTTTTAGTTCACGATAATTGATGCAAAGCCACATTGAACCATCCTTCTTCTTGAAGAAGAGGACTGGTGCATCCCATGGTGAAGCACTTGGGCGCATAAACCCCTTATCCAGATTCTCCTGTAGTTGTTTCTTCAGCTCTTTAAGCTCTACAACAACAATTCTATATGGAGTCTTGGATATTGGTAATGCCCCGTGTATATGTTCAACTGAGAATTCAACATCTCTTTTAGGAGGAAGACTATGCAGTTCCTCGGGAAACACTTCAGCGAATTCCCTCACAATAGGCCTTTCTTCAAGGATGGATTCTTTCTTGGACTCAATCATCTGAGCCAGATACACGTGCTCATAGGGTAGTAATATCCATACTTAAGATGATGGAGCTAAAGGATATTCATCTTCCTCATTACACTTGTAAAGAATTGGGGGTTGATTCTCCATATAGACTGTGATTTCCTTCTCCCAACAATTTATGTTGGCTCTATATAAGGAAAGTCAATCCATGCCAAGAATTGCATCAAATTCCACCAGAGGGAGTATGACGATGTTCGACCAGAAATTCAATCCACAAATTATAACATGGGAGGACTTATAATCATGGGATGCAATGATTGACCCATTTTCTGTACTCACCGACATCTTCACTTCCATGATTTGTGGTGGTGATGGAATTGTTCTACTAAACTTTTGAGATATAAAATAATGCATAGAACCTAAATCAAAAAGTATGTTCGCCATTATTGAATGAATAGCTAGCATACCTGTCACCACTTCATTGTTGGGGTTCACTTCGGAAGAAGTGATGGCAAAAGCTCTTCCTTGCTGCCTTGGAGTTTGTTGGTTGCCTCTGAAAACCATTGGATTATGACACTGATTTTCAAAAAGACATGGTTCTTTGCATTTGTAGCATTGAAAAATGCGTTGATGTTCGAATGGAGTGTTCTTATCCTCTGTCACATCTGCGGGTCTTTCTTGTCGACAGTTAACATCTAGGTTCCCTTCTCTTCCGCACCTGAAGCATTTCCTTGTTCCCTTAAGGAAATTTCCAGGGTGCTTCTTTCCGGACTTTTGGCAAGTGGGGTGCTGGATCTTCTTAGCACCGTTGGATTTATCCATCGAACCACTATCATTGAAGTCCACCTTACGCTTCGTATCCCAATGATACCCCTGTGATTCTCCGATCTCCATTTCAACCTTGAGGGAACATCGGACAATTTCCTCATAGCTTTCTAAGTCACGGATTGCTAATGATTTCTGTAGGCTAGTCTTTAACCCACCAAAGAAGCAGTCAACATTGCATTCTATGGTAACAACAAAGCTGGAAGCGTATTGTGCAATCCTTGTGAAGTTTTCCTCATACACTCCAATAGATTCTTCGTCTTTTTTCTTGAGGTAAAGGAAGTCCCTTTCCATCTTATGTCGGAGGGTGCACGAAAAATATTTATCAAAAAACATCTTATGGAAATCCTTCCATTCCAATGCCTTGATCTCCTCCTTAGTCTTTGTATTTTTGATCAACGTCCACCATTGATCAGCTTCACCCTCCATACAATAAGTCCCCAGGAGAACCTTCTCTTGTTCCGAACATTGAAGGATGGAAAAGATCTTATCAATGGAGTTGATCCATTATTCAGCGATCGTGGGATCGGATGATCCACTTAAATTAGGAGGCCTTTGTCCCATGAATCTCTCAATAGCGACTTGTTCTTTCTTAGGGGGGGTTTAACGTTCCTCTTGACCCGTGTTTCTATTCAAAGCTTGAGTTATCTTAGAGACAAGCGTGACAAAGTTCGCGATTCCCGATCCCATTGGATTGGGCATCTCATTAGTACAGTCATCACACTGATCTTCACATCGGTTGTTAGCCCGATTCCTCCTATTACCGGCCATTGGCTGGAATAAATGGAAAGTTAGGGGTAACACATAAAGGGTAATCCAAAGACAAAAGTAGATGACTTATAAATAAACTTTTATTTCCTTAACTCATGAGTCTATAGGCTTCAATCTAGGCTTTTCATGATCTACTTTCTAACATATATTCTTAGGGGCATTTTTTTAATTCACTTAATAAGGTTTCATACTAAGCTTTTGAATTTATCAAAACATATCCCCCGGGAGTGTCGTAATAAATAGTGCAGTAAGGCCCTTTATCGTGCACCGGTTCCTGTTCGAGTCTAGCTCAAAGCGGTGTTTTTGGGTTTTACCCCTAGGATACATCTGTGCCAGAGCCGCCTCTACCTCCTCGTATCCAGATAGGGATGTATTTACTGGATAAACCACTTACTCAGTACTTACCAAAACTTGGGGATGTTTTTATTATACTAAGCCTCGTCTCTAAGGCTTTACTAGGGTTTTATAATCCTAATCCCAAAAATAACTAAACCTATCCTCTGATACCAACTATGAAAACCCTGATTTTATTATAAACTTAAACATGATTTATTACATAAAACTTCACTTTTTACAACAAAGATAATCGATAGGTTTAGTGTCTTTGGATATAGGGATAATTACATAAAAACTTGTAACATGCAGAACAACATCTTTACTGAAAACATCATTTACATGACCACTACATTCCCTCGTACATAGCATTGCATGGGATAACCTAAGGACATTCATAAGAAAATGGTGAGCTATAAATCCTAGTAAGGGAACACACATGGAATAACATGAAGAGTACAATACATGTTAGACATTATCCATATCAATAGAGAACAAGAGATACATGAACATAAAGGCATGATAAATCATGATAATCATAACATGGAAATGTGGCAACAACACTTAACATGGAATTATCATGATCCAAGGCTCATTGCACAGGGAGCATGAGTAAATTATCATTGCACATGAAGCATGAGTAAACCCTCATTGCAATTAAATTAGCATGATTCAAAACTCATTGCACATGACGTATCATGATACTATACTTTACCCAATGCATTAGAGCACTATAAGGATTCAGCCATCTTAAACATTTCATTTCATGCATAAGTGTGCCACATGGATCATAAAACATGGATTCATAAAACATAATAATTTATTCCACGATAAAGGAATGTGGATTTCATACTTGAAAATTTATAAACAATAAGTAAATGTGCATAAAGGTGAATACACTTGATGGATAAATGTGAATGGTATTCACCAGACAAAGGCATTGGTTTAGAAAATCGGTGCGATTTTGGCAATGTAACGGCGTGACATAAGAATTCATAAAAATGGTTGATGAGAGAGAAAGGGGTTCCTCATCATATTTACATGTAATAGAAATTAATTAGGTAATATAGATTCATGTCCCAACAATTGTAATGGAATTTAGATTCATGATACAATGTTATTGCTTGAATGTAAATGAGGAGAGAGAAGTTCCTTTCGGAATTTCGGCATAGTAACGGGTGTACATGTGAGGAATTTAAGGAGAGATAAAGGGGTCTCCCATCATTCAAACATAAAGATGGTAGTATGAGGTAGGTGCAAAACCATACCCCAACATTCATAATTGAAATTGAAAGGGCAAAACAACTTAAAGAAAATTGGACAAAATGAGAAAGGAAGAAGAAACCCTTACTTGGAAGTGTGCTTCCAAAGGCTTGAGAGAGGCTTGAGAGAGGCTTCTTGGGAGATTGGGGCACCTTGAAAGGATTCTAGATAGGGTAGGGTAGAGTTTGGACGAACTCCAAAGGATTTGAGTGAGGAGGAAGTGGGGGCTTGGGTGGGTTTATATAGGAAAGGAGACAGAATTCTTTATTATTTAGGTTTGGGACCCCTTATATTAAATTAATCCAAACCAAAAACTATCCCATGGTTTTTTCCCATGGTTTTTGGTAAAGATAAGAGGAAAACAATATTTTATAATGCCAAAGTCCGAACTACTTAAAATAATAGGGTTGCTTATGTGGAGGTGAGTCACACTCCCATGGAAATTAATTTAAAAAGACAAGGTGTTTAATAAGTCTTGAGGGGTCCATTAATGCTTTGAAAATTAATTAAAACAAACCCAAAATCAAATTATTTTAATGGTAAAACATATATTGGCTGAACATAAAGATTATAGTATTTTATTACATCACTATTGGGTCATTATGATGTCATAAAACACATTATATATTTAAACGGTATTTAATTTTTACCCAATCATTTGACTGTCTCAAAAAATTATAAAAAATTCACCATTAGATATTTTTGACATCCCGATTCCAGAAATAAAATTTAATTTATCTAAATACTTTTCTAAATATGTTAATTTTCACTTTTAAAATAAAAACTGACATTTATCGAAAATTCACGTGTTTTGACATAAATGGCATTCAAACCATAATAAAAATTATAATTGCTTTCATAAAATTATGAGATCATTTATATTTAATAAAAATTAATTTAATAATAATAATAATAATTTATTAAAATATTATTTAATTCAAAAATCCCTTAATTTAAAAAAATAGAATTCTTAATTTAATAATAACTAAAAACACTATTTGTACTTTAAACACTATTTACAATGTATCGATAATGACAAGAAGGTATATTTATTATTATATACAAAAATAATATACATGAACACAGTACTAGAGATTTGTTACATAACCCCGTAAAATAGCCGCATAAGACCTAAGGGTAAGGTGTGTGATGGTGACATACTCTTGGTGTGGCTCAAATAACATCACTCGAGTGGTAATCTCTATCAACTTCCACTTTTCCCACAGACGATCTCATTCGAGCATGAAATGGTGTAGCTCAGCTTGAGCTTGGTCAAGAGAGAAGCCCAAATATGCCACCTCTTTTCCGAGCTATGACAAATAGGATTCGTATGGAGCAATTCTACTGGATGAGGCCATCTTTTCTTTTGTCTGAGTAAATTGGGTTCATTAAAGCCTTATATTTATACTACTCATGTGATCACTATTCAATGGATATAAAAGTAATAGTCACAACTCTTAACATAAAACAAAAGAAGTTGACATTTTGTATAAACATTTTACATAAATAGACAATTAACTAGATCAAGAGGAATTTACATTAATGAAACTTTGGGTCATTACAATAGTTGATGTGGGACCATCAAATGAATTTGTGAAAGATATGTTATATGTTTTTACTATGTATACCAATACTCTATTTGACTATAGATATTCACATTATTTCATTTCTGAGTTCATTGTAAGTAAATTGAAAATAACACCTCATGAATATGATATTGAATTTTGTTAAAAACTTTTGGTGCAAGTATGCAGGAAAAAATATTTATAGGAATCTTCCTATTATCATAAGTTGGATACACTTTCCTTAAAATCTTTTTGAACTTCCCATTGTGGAATTTGATATTATTTTGGGTATTGATTGGGTTTTAGTTTATTATTATAAAACATATTGTAAATCCCAGAATGTTTTATTCAATGATTTTATACCTTTGATAACATACCAAGAATTTGAGATATTAATTATAGATGGAACTGAATGTTATCTATGTCATGTTGTTGAAATGAAAGAAACTATCTTGGTTAGTGACATTTCAGAAGTGTGTGAATTTATAGATGTTTTTTCTAATTAATTTCATAGTAATTTTCTTGATAAGTATATTTTATTTATCATAGATTTAGTTCTAGATGCTATGAATATTTCTAAACCCCCTTTTCAAATTTCTCAAGAAGAATCATTGAAATTGAAATAATAATTGCAATAAATTTTTGGTAATGGTTTCATTTGTCCTATCTCTTCAATATGGGTTGCTTATATTTTATTTTTGAAAAAGAAAGATGGTAATATGTGAAATTTTATTGATTTTAGAGCCTTGAATAACATCACTATTAATAACACGTATATGATCACTCATATTGATGATTTCATTGATTAGTTCCAAGAAGCTCAATATTATTTGAAGATTGATTTGGCGTCTGAGTACCATCAAATAAATGTAAAGGATTATGACATTCCAAAGAATGTGTTCCGAATGAGATATGGGCCTTATGATTTAGTATTTATGCCATTTGGGTTATCTAATGCACCTACTTTATTTTTTAATCTCACAAAGGGATTCTTTCATCAGTTTTTTGGATTAGTTTGTGGTTATGTTTATGGATGATATTTTATTATATTATAAAACCTATAAGGAATATAATAGTTAATTAAGGATTATTTTGTAATACATAAAATAAAATAAATATTATGGGAAGTTTAGTAACAGTGAATTTTGGTGGTAACCAATTTATCTCCATTGTCATATTGTTTCTAAAAATGGAATAACTATGGACCCTTATAAAGTAGAAGTTGTTTAAGAGTGTCCAAGAGATACCAATATCATAGATATTTTTAGATTTCTTGGATTAGTAGGTTATTGTTGATGATGTGTTAACAAAATTTCTCAGTTATCTATCCCACTAACTTAGTTAACACAAAAGAGGGTTAAGTTCTTATGGACAATAGAATTTGATTATTTTTTTAGGAACTGAATAGAATAATGATAAATTATCCATTTTGTACCTACCTTCTAGGAATGGGGAATTTGTTATTTATAATGATGCTTTATTGAAAGGACTTGGTTGTGTCATCTTGTAGAATTACCACGTAATTATTTATTATTCACATTAGTTGAAACCTCTTGAGTTAAATTACCCTAGACATGATTTTGAATTAGTTGGTGTATTTTTTTCATTAAAAAATTTTGAGGCATCATTTGTATGGTGTAAAGTGTGAAATGTACTATAATCATAAATTTTTAATGTATATATTCACTTAGAAACAGTTGAACATGAGACATAAGAGATGGATAGAATTAATAAATGATTATGATTTCATGATTCATTACCATCCAAGATAGTAAAATAAAGTGGATGATGATTTTATTTGAAAACTTAATGCTACATTAACCATGATACGATGGTAATGTGATCCTTTTGTTATTGATTTGATAAATTTTGGATTGGACATTTTTTGTACAGTGAATTCCTATATTTTGTTTCATGTGGTAATGAAATAATCTCTTTCAGATGGAATTATTCAAGTGTAGAAATAAGATTATGAGTTGTAGAAAATGATATAATTGGTTTAGAATGATATGTTACCTTAATTTAAGATTTATAAAGATTGTTTTTTTTCATTGTAAAGTGATTATGTCTTCCATGTAATTCATAGTTGAATAATTATTTGTTATGTGAAGCTCCTAGTTCTCTATTTTCAGTTCATCCTGGAACCACTAAGATGGACCTTTGGGTGTATTACTGGTGGGATAGAATAAAAGACGATATTGCATAATTTACCCTAATATGTTTGATTTGTGAAAAGGATAATTATTATTGAATGTTACCAAAAGGGATACATCATCTTTTTCCAGTGCCAATGTGGAAATGGGAAATATATCCATGGATATCGTAGTAGGATTTCCAAATACTTACTGGTGTTACAATGTGATATATGATATTGTTGATCAATAGATAAATCTTCTCATTTTATTCCTAATCAAGTTACTCAATATCTAGATCGAATTTATTGTTGTATCATAAATAGAATGTTAGGTTACATAGATTTACTATCTCTACTATATCTTATTATGATCCTATGTTCACTTATAAATTTTGGAAATGCCTTTAGAAGTCATTGGGGACTGAATTAAATTTTAGTACATATTTAAATCCTCAATTTTATGGGAAGACAGAATGAAAAATTAAAACCTTGGAGTATATACTATGTTCTGGTTCAATGGATTACCATGTATGTTGGAATCGTCATATTTCATTGTTTCAGTTTTCTTATAATAATAGTTTTCAATCCATTATAAAAATAGTACCATTTGATGAATTATAAGGAAAGCAGTGTCAAATTCCATCTTTTTGGGATGATGTATGTGAAAGGATGTTGATGTGAATAGAGTTGGTAGAAGGGATGAAAGGAAATTTTAAGATGATTCAAAATCATGTGAGGATAGATCAGAGCATGCAGAAATTTTATGCAGATAACTAGAGGAAGGATATTTCTTTTGAGGTATGTGATAATTCCTTTCTAAATGTTTTACCATGGAAAAGTGTAATGCGTTTTTTTAAGAAATGAAATCATATTATAGTCTTTGAATGAGCACCATATGCACCCCAAACATCATTGAACCTTATAAGAATAATATTTAGGTCCACTTAATAGAATTACTACAAAAAAAAACTAACCATTCGTACATTGTTGAATAATTGGGATGTTAAAATCTCCCTTTATTAAAACAAGTCTCCCCCAAGTTTCCATTCTATGTGTTGTAGAACATCATATAGGAAGAGTTGTAAAAATTGAATATGTTAATCAAAATTCCAGTCCCATGTCTCATCCTACATGAATCTATGCGATAATAGAACCCACACAAGAGGAACAGACCTTCATCAAAGAGCATTTGTGCTCTGACCAAGGATACATATCAATTGCTCCTTGAGGGGTGAATCTTCTTATAGATCAATGTCATATGGGTTGAACAAATTATAGGGTTCATAGAGATACTATATAATCTAATATAAATGGAAGATAGTGTTTATGGATCCAATCCTAAAAAAAACTTGACCCCCAAGTTTCCCTTCCGAGGTTAGTAGAACATCATCTGGGAAGAGTTTTGGAAATTTCATATATACATCGAATTCCTGCTCCCAGGTCTCACCATGAACATTTCCATGTTATAATAGAACCCAGACTAGATAAACTCACCTAAATCCAAGTGCATGTATGCATTGATCAGCGATTCATATCAGATTCTCCTTGAGGGACCATTTGGTTCAACCTCAATATCATCTTGTCCGAACAAATGATATGGTTTAGGGAGATATTTTATAAGATAAGATAAATAGAAGACACTGTTCATAGAATGGTACCTCTATGGTCACTGGTACTACTAGTCTACCATCCCAACTCTCTCAACTATATCTGAAGTCTCAACATATCAATCTAATAAATTTCCCAATCTCTTGATTTTTCTATTAACCAATGTGGAGATACGTGTAGAAATACTCGATGTTTCACTTCTAACTCTAGAGGTCTACAACAATGTTCAGTGTATGACTCCTGCTTGGACTAAGAGACAACCACATGATTCTATAGAAACTAGAATTTTTATGATGTCTCTTTAATGAGATGGGGACCCCGTAGAGCTGTCTCACCTAACTCTATATAGTATAGGGGTGAATAGAATGGTCTACCATAGAGGGCCTCGTACATATCAATATTAATTATCTCCTAAATGATGTTGTTGTATGAAAAAACAACTATAGGAATTTTCTTCTCCCATGAACATAATAAATCAAGGATACATTCCCATAACATATCCTCAAACACCCTTTTGGTTCGTTGAGACTAACCATCGTTCTGAGAATGATATGAAGTTCTCAAGAGCATGTGTAAACCCAGTTACTTCTCCAACCATGGGAAAAACTATGAAGTAAAGCAGGTATCTAGGTCCAAATGATTGAATGAGGTAAACAATTAAGTCAAAATATCTCTTGGATTTATATCCCTCTAAGACCATCAATATAGAAGGACTCCCAGATCTATAGGAAGTGGGTGAATTTCATCAACCTACCAAATATCACCCATATTGTATCACTACATCAACGAGATCTTGAAAATACTATCACGAAATCATGGGGGACATCATTACATTTCCACTTAGGAATGGAGAGTGGTTAATTATTCATTCATGTCTCTTGTTCTGTTCTTACACCTGCTTATATGTGGAGCACTGAGTGATAAAGCTATCAATATGCCTATTTATACATGGACACCAATACTGAAAAATCATATCTATGTATGTCTTGGTAAACCCATGATGAATTTCCCATATAGAGTAATGAAATTATCAAATCATCTCTTCTCATATATCTAAAGTTACACATACATAACCATGGATGTTAAATGGATCAGTCAAATCCACAACCTTACTAGGAGGCATGTTATCTCATGGGACACTCTCCCTCCAAATGAGGGCATAATAATTGGAAATATTCATCATTCATACCAGCACTAAAAGGGAGGATGTCACTATTGGACCGACCAAAATTGGATACCCATTTAGTTGCAGATCCTCTATATGCATCTCAAAAAATAACACCATTAATTTCACTCACTAATGGCCTCTTTTATGGATTTTGTGCGATTCCATTAGCTCAAGGAATTAGTTACAAAATTACCCTTTATTAGTGTGTAAGAAATATAAAATTTTGAAAAATTACATGTATTTTACTAACATGTTCTACATTAGATTCAGGTCTTGATGTGTGCAGATATATTTCATTATTTTGTGACCTGTGTAAACAACCTACCGCTCACCCATTAAATAGTGACTCTAACAAAGACAATCATAATGTATACTTTCTATCTCTAGGTCATGTGTAGGATAGTTCCACTCAAGGGGTCTCAGCTAGTGGGATACATATGTCATGATACAATCACAATGAAATAGAACAAAACCCAACAATATATATGAATTGTCATAATACATTATAAATATTTTACATATCACTTGTAGAATCAGGATTGGAGATAATGTGAGTCTTCTATTTAACTTCAGAAAATAATAATGAAATGTTTTTTTCTAGTAAAATTTCACACCCTTCATGTTCAAGTCCATATGTAGCGCTTCTAGAAATGAGAAGTCCTGGATGAATCACCAGTAGTATACAAATTTCCCTAAGAAGATGCATATATCAGACATGTTCTTAGGCTTCTATGAGGAAACCAGAATACTCACCTTCTTTGGTTGAATAGATACACCTTCTTCAAATATGATATAGAAAAATATGTGAACCTCACAAATTCAAAAAAGGAATTTATTAAGCTTCACAGAAATATGGTTCTCTTTCAGTGTACTCAATATGATCTCAAGATAATTGGCTTGTACATTTTTGCTTCTGGAGTACCCTAATATGACTTCTTCATAGACTAAAATAGTGAAATTAGGATACAGATGGATAACCTGATTCATTTGTTCCATAAAGACTACCATTACATTCGTCATGAAGAATGAAATAACAAGATATTAATTAATATATTAACTAATCCAGAATATTGTTCATGGTATATCTGATATCCTCACTCACACTTAATGGTACCCTGACCACAAATCGATCTTAGAGAAAATAGTTTCTCTTGAATGATGGTAGAAAAGGATGCATGTATGAGTAACGGGAAATCTATTTTTCAACATAAACCACTTCAGTCAGCATTAATCCATGCATAATTGAAGGGTAATGTCTATATTCATGGGGAAAAGGATTTGTATACCCCATGATGATGTTATGGGGTGGATAAAACTCTTATCCTCTAATTCCACAAGAATATTATTCATTTCTGAATGCAATATAGGTTTCAATATGTAAAGTTGAATGAACATTGGTTCTGTGCCTATAAAAAGATCAATTGCACACCTAATTTCTCTAATATGAGTTAATTTAGAGAATCATCAGGTAAAATTACCATGAAATGATCATGATTTGGAGGTAATTCCACTAGCTTGATTCCCTAACACTTCAAAATTAGAGTAGAAATCATTGTGGCTACTCCACATATTTTATCATGCTTGAGTCCATCTAGACTCTTCCAAAGACCCCATTCACCAATATGAATATAGATGTTTCCATCAGGTGATGTGAATGATTTTTGGAAGTGATAGAAATCCACCTATACTATATAAAAAACAATCCATTCCATATTTATGTTGATGTCGAAGAAAGTCATCTTGAGAATGAAAAAAAAAACCACAAAAAATGATTCCCACCTATTTCAAGGGGAACACCTTTAATTGGTGTATACACTCTGATCAAACTCTTAATGGTGTGTCAAGGGTCATAACACCACTAGAGTAAACTATCAGTAATCCAAAACATCAAATGGTTGATTCATATTGAAAAGAGTGTGATGAACCATTATCAAATAAGAATGACACTAAAGTAGAAGCGATGAGAATACTACCTTTATCTGTATATGGACTTGAAATTTTCTCCTCTAAAAAAGGGTGAATAGTACAAATATATCCAAATCCATGACTCTAATATACTACATGATTTTCCTGAGTAGTTCCACTCTGTTGTTGATAGAACTCTAAAACTGGACATCCTTGGATATGACAACTTTCTGGCCTACACGTCACGTAGAAGACCAGATTCTATCATAATATGGAGTCACAAATCCTTCACCAAAATTTTTTATAGGCACATATCCCCACTCACATGGAATTAGGGGAAAGGTTGTGTTGAATTGATGTAGGTGAATCATCCAACCACATGCCCTAAACTCTACCAAGTTCATAATACACTAGGATATATGTGTCATTTCCTACTACACTAGTGGATAACTATATTGGTGTTAGTACATTCAACATGGTTGGTACATCCCCCTTGTGTACTCAACAGATGTTGCTTCTTTCCACTGAAAAAACATCTACTCCTCTTTGGATCTGAACATCCCTACTTCACGTTTTTGAATTCCCACAGGTTATACTCAATGATAATGGCCTTGAAGACTATCTCTAAAACGATGGTCACCGAAAATGAATTACCCAATAATTTGATGGAATAAGGAATCCCATCATCAAAGAGACTAATATTAGTTATCTCCTCACTCATACGGGTTGTGGAAAGATTCTTCAATTTGGTGAAGTGAGTTGATTATTCTATCACCAGAACGTCGCCGTTATCAAGAGTAGGAATTATCAAATTCAATCCATTCTTATGGTATGTGGAATGAATTAGTCAAAGTATTTTTTCTGAAATTCCAGCGAAAACCAACCATGATTTCAACAAACCTGGTTCATAATATCGCATCATTGTTCATTCATTATGTGATTCCTTGTTTCTAATGCCAATGTAATTAGATAGACAGTGGATCCTAGTTATAGGGTTATCGGTGTCTATGAATTGTTTAGTGGAACTTGTGAATATCAATGTTCCATTTTTTCGTGTGTTCAGTTGCGCTAAAAGTATTAAATTTGGAAATAGATAAAAATAGTGATCTATTCACCACAAAAAAATAATATAGGTAGATTGAAAAGTTATGAACATCATGTACTTTTATTAGATCAAGACTTACCTAAACTAATTCATACTCCTCTCATTATGGTTCATATCCCATTATACCCCCTCACAAACTACAACTTGATACTATAAGGATGATATGACTTTTTAATGTTCAATACAACAACATGATACACTATAATGACATCCAGGTGTAGTGTCCTCCCCTAGATTCTACTCACAGGTTTCTAAGACGGTTGAAAACAATACTTTAATCAAACATACTTGAATTCTAGAGGCTTCCGACCAGTATAGGGGGCATTGTTTAAGTCCATGGGGAGACTATTAAATCATTGATCAGAGTAAGAATATTAGTATGTAATAATAATAACCAGTAGTGAAATGTAAATAAGAAATATATGGGAGTAGAATAATATAATTAAATCATGAAATCTGGATAGAAACAATATGAATCTAAATAACAGAAAGTACAACATGGTGATAGTTATTCAAATTTTGTTCTAAAAAATTACTATGATGGGGGTATTGTATATAAATATATATAACATTATAATAGAATATACCAAAAGGGAAAAAATTGATTTGAGTAAAATCCCAATCATAATTACCATTCTCATCCCCAATCTATATCCAAGCAAAGTAAATCCAAAATTTGAAGCTGGATTCTTCCCATTAACTATACATGCAACTAAAATGTCAAATTGGTTGCCAATGGATCCCAAGTAGGTTGTGAGATACAATATCTGTAGAGTGACACCAATGGTGTCAGGGCCAATACATTTTAGGAAATGTAAAAAAAAATATAAGTGTTCCATAGTAATTAAATGCACTATAGAATAATAAATTAATGAATTTCACTAGGATCCACTTGGAGACATGACCGATTAATTTATCGGGCCTAATTTGGTTTTTCTGAACCATGATATCCAACTATAGTTAAGTTTGGGGGGGAATAATGAAATATGACTATCCCAAAAAATGTTCTTAGGATTGGATGGCATGACAATAATTTTCCAATACCAAGGGATCATTCAATTTTGAAAACACTCTTTTAGTAATTCATTATTTTAATTTGAAACCACTTTTAGATATTATAGTGAGACATCCTGAAACAATCAATTGAAATCTAGAGGGACTTTATGAGTATCACTCTAGGTGATCCTAATATGAACAAATCCAAGGAATCTGTCCGTGGTGACCCATGGAATAGTCCCACATGTCACTCCAATCATAATTTCAAATTTTAGGTACATGCCTCTGAGTCCTTCAAATGTATCTTACATAGGGTTCAAAGTCTCTCTAGTGGAATTGTCCAACCAATGTTCCTTCAAGACCATCCAAGGGGACTCCCCTATGGAAAACATTTCAAATTTTCATGAAGTAAAAATAGATAATTCTCAAAAATCCCATCCAAGGGATAACTAATGTCTCCCCACGGTATGTTTACATTGAATTTAAAAAAAATTATCTGTGGCACAAAACTCCAACCAAGGGTTCCATAAATTATAATCCCTTATTTTAAAGTCGACACTAAGGTCAAACAGCTGAAATAAATGAAAATGTATATATATATATAACATATCTATAAATAGGAAACATTTAATAGGTTCATGAATTTATAACATGAAGGTTATATTCTCCAAGACATTATCATTTAAGGGACCAGGTATATAATAATATATTTAGATTTTCTATTAGTACTTGGCCCATTTAACTCATTCAACCATTACATTTATGGAATGAGTATATGGTTTATCATATGAATCCTTTCCCAACCAAATAAACTAATCACTTAAGGAATTAATTATGCAATTACACACCCAATGTAGTTTGACCAACTGTAAGAAAAAGGTTAAATTAGGCCATAACATGGTAGAAAAAACTATTCTGGGTGCTCCGAGTCAAGGAAAAAAACCATAGTGGTGCTTCTCCAATAGATATGATCATAAACTCTATACAAAACCACTTAAATAATTTAATTAACATTTTGCAAGCATCATCAGAATAGCCTAGTGAGAGGTAGAATGGATGATATTATTAAACACAATGAGACAAAGGTAATGGTCATATACCACATACAATATCCTTCCAGATCTTCCATCATCAAGTATCATGATTCGATTCAAGCTGCGATGGAAGAAATTGATGAAACATTCTAATTTCCTAAAAATGCGAAAAATGAGAATACACCTAAATAGGTAAAATGATGGATCTAATAACTAGATATAGTTTAGATAGGATAAGAAATCATAATGAGAATGATCCAATTTTTCTAACAGATCACAGCTCAGATGTTAGATGATAGAGTTATCTCAATGTCTAGATTAGCTTTAGGGAGTTCCATGAGAGGAGAAAGGCTACAAATAGCTGTTGGAGGAAGGATACAAGTTAAATGGGTAATAAGTTTTATTGGGTGGAAAAAAGTAAATTTATCTTAAAAATATGATGGAACTTTTTTATTAAAATGGTTGTCCAAATCATGTGCCCATTGGGAACTATTAACAACTATAGAGGTTCACCTGTATGGTTGGGCACATAGATTATTTGACCATGTGGTAATAGTGAAAAAATTCTATGTGCTAAAACCCTCTACCACTACATGTCCATGTCACTGAGTTCACATGCCTTTAGAAAAACATTTTAAACTCTTGGGTCGCACTTTCAACAACCGCATCATTTTAGGTAAACCAGGTGTTCTAGGTGGAATGGTTTCCTCTATCCATGTGACCATATATTTTTACCTACTTCGGGGATCCATGCTCCCAAAGATCCCAAGATGCACCCAAAACTTCCTTGAACCATTCATGTATTGTATTTAGGGATTTTTAATGAATTAGAACAAAACATTAATGGTTTTTATTATTTTGAAATTTAAGTTCATTACACAAGAGATTAAATTATGATGAAAATATCATATTAGGTATTCCCACCTTAATAAATAACTAAACATTAAGGCATGTTGTCATGAATGATTCTGAAATTTGAATATCCCATAAATATGTCTGTAAATTCACATGTACTCAATGACATTGATCTACACTATTGTTGTTCAATAGTTACATAAAGACACATACTGTAGGATAATTTTGTTTCTCCCAAATATCTAATTTTAAAACATTTCTTCCAAATAACAATACACGAACTAGAATAGACTACTAATATAAAGTGTGGACCTCAACAATTGTATGTGTCCAAGAATATTGATAAAAAAAGAAATAGACGAGACTTAAAAATTGATCAGTTGGTCTTGTTATAGTATATTTATAATATCTACTATGTTATTGATGGTTCCCAAGAATGTACCCTAGTACTTAAGAGATATTTTATCATGAACATAGAATTAAATCTTACTATTATGACATATGTATCAATGTCACCTTAAACAACGTACATCCCGGCAATTTATTGGATCGATTTTTTGGGATCCTAAGTTAAATCATCAACATTATAAGATCAGTGGACCAAGATTATTCTTGAGAATATTACTCCCAATAATGAAATCGAAGGTCATAGAAATATATCAAATCATTACAAAAATGGGATGATTAAGAAAGGATGTACAAACTTTCACATTGTCTATTGTACAAAAATAACCAAATCCCTTAACCTCATATGGGGTTATTCTATACCCTAAAAACATTAATCTTCAGAAAGAACTCAATATATATCCTAATTTAGATTTCTATTCCCCCACATAGATTTTGGATATCAAATAAACTGATTCAAAACCCATTATATGATAATTTAAAAGTTTTATTGATCGACCCCAATGATTAAAAAATATTTGGAGAAGATTCATTTTTCTTAAAAATCATATACATTGAAATAAAACAATTTCACATAATAAATATAAAAATAGCTACCTAGTGAAATACAGAAAACTCATATGTACCTAAAAATAACTAGACTACTAATTAAAGACTTCTACTAGGGAATAACTCCCACTTTGATCTACAAGATCTACTGAGAATATCTAGTGAAATAGTGAATATGGATGCGTAGAATTTAGTTATAATATATTTACACTTATCATGGTCATATTGAATTAATAAAAATGTTGTATCTATCTTGATGAATATACAAAAATACATGACCTTAAGTGGAAACATTTTTTAGATATATTATATAGAAGACACAAACCATGCTAATATACTATTATAATTTGTGGAAGTTGTTAATTTTTCATCTTCAACCCTGGATTTTTACATAATAATATAATTATATAGCTCATGTTTTAGAATCTCTGGTGTGAAAAATTTACTCATAGATTTATTTGGTTTAATTAATTAGTCTCTTGGGAATGATTTTGTGTTTCTATAGATGGATCCCTTCATTCATTCATAAGAATATAGACTGAAATATTTGTGATTATTGAGGCCATTTAATTTTCCAAAAACAAATGAGAGTATGTTTTTAAAAACTCATAAAATATGATAAATAAATCTAAAAAATGAACAATTATAGATTTATTCATATCACATACATGGAAATAATAGGTTCGATGTTTAATTTGTTGACATAACCTGGAATCAATGGAGAAATGACTCATGTAATCAGTATGTGGTAGGTTTGTGGATGGAAATTGACCATGATGTGTGATGGTATGAATATATATGGTCACATGAAGAGTCATGTATGGAAGTAGTGATTTTTTAGAACACTTACATAGTTACACATTATTAAATACTAAAACAAGTTCAACATTTTAGGATGATATGATACACAAACGATAGTGAAACATTGGAAATTGAATGGACTGTAGGATAGATTATATATGGGGTATAGTGTTGAATTCATAAATTATACATGGTCCATTTAATATCCTTATAAAAAATTATTTGTATTATAAATTAGGCATAATTTGAATGCTGGGTATATGATGATGTCATAAAAATTATCATATAAAATGTGATAAAAGAATATTTGACTAAGAAAATATATCTATAATAAATATTTTACTTGAATGATTTTACAGTTCATGCTCTCTATTCAAAGAAATCAATTTGGAGAAGAACCTATGTTCGCACATAGTTACTTCATGGACACTAGGAGTATAAAAGACTGAGATAGTGAGACCAAGAAATTACATGATGAAATCACTAAATGTAGTTGATTTTTTTAGAAAAAATAATGGAATGTCAATCCATCAGAATTATTTTTATATATTTATTTATTCACAACTAAAAAATGAACATCCAATGTGGTTATGTACTCTCATACAATGCCAAAAAAAATCTGACTGTTTATTTCCAGAATTCCTTTTTTATAAATTACAAGAACTTATATTTTTAAACATGGATGTAAATAGAGATAAGGATGTGTTTCCTCACTTTCATGATGTTAAAGAGTAAAATTTCACCATTTATATAGTCTTTACCCCCAATTTAATTAATCAATATAAATTTAATAATTCCACAGAATTAGAGGATAATAAAAGTGGGAATAAATTTGTCATGGATAGTTCTTGAGTTTAATATATGAGGAAAATTTTGGGGGGACATCTTTGAGGGTTCTCTAAAAGGTATCCATTGTAATAAAACATTGATGGGTTCATCTACATTGACCCTAGATTGGACTCATCTATAAGGTCTCACTTGTGACTGACTTTATGAGGTCCCTTCTTGAAATCTCTTATGTAGGGCCTCATTCAATGTGTATTTCCTCAGTGTTCTAAAATGAATATCATCTTTGAAGGATCCAACACGAGGCTATTATGTGTAAAGACTATAGCTCAATTCATATATAGTATATTACCCACATCACAAAACTCATTCTCCATTGAAAAATAGAGGAAACTTATATTTTTTTCTCACCGTTTATCCTTGGGTTTTTTTGTTGTGGTTCAATTATTATGTTCATAATAGATTTATAAATAATCCCTTATATAGATAATTTTTATTCTACAACATCCTTCCTACACACTAGTATTCTACTGAATTGGGGCTTGTCTATGTTAAAATCTTTACTTCCTTTCATGAAGTTCAATTAGGTTAAAATCACATCCCAACATTCCTAGTCTAGAAATTATTAATATACATGATCAGGTCATTCACATCAATGCGCACCCCCTTGATCCAACATTCAAATAATAGTCCATACTTTTCCCTTAACTACTTTAACTAAAATAAATATTTTTAGACATATAAAAATATACCTCATGAATAACATGGATATTATCTTTATAAGAACAATGATTCCTCCCCTACCTCATAATTCAAATATGGGATACCCGATAAAATGAATTCATCCCAACAATCATCTTTCTAGATACTATTTCCCCATTTTAAAAGTGAGGAATTAACGAATTTAGATACAATATTATGTGTAAGAACCACAACATATTGATTGAAACCTCATATCATATGTTATCCCCAACATATCCTTACATGTGACTCCATTAAAATGATGGACTCGTCCTTCACTTCATCGGTCCGTAATCGACATGAATCCCCTCATCCATCCAAATTTAGTTACCAACAAATAAAATGAATAAATATTAATATTTTGTAACCATGCATAAACTAAACCATCCTAAATTCAGTTAACTAATATGTACCAAAACAATATTGGCCCAAAGGAATCAAGAACACTTCCCCATACACCAATGTTTGTCGACAATTAGTTGGTGTCTATGGTGGTATATTAAAGATTCTATACCATTATGATCAGAGTGTGGAATAGTGGTATACAATAATGATAAATTGTAGAAAAAGTATTAAATAACTACCAGTGGAATAATATTCCATCGTGATATAATAAATATGTGAAATGTGAATCAATATCATATAGACAATTGATAATCATGTCATGGTGCTATACAAAAGGGGAAGTACAATAGATTCTAGTTACATGAATATATAGAAAAATATAAAATGGGCTAAAAGACCCAAACCTTTCTCCATAATAATCATGAGAATATTATATATCCTATAATCCAATACACTGTCCTAGGATAGTAATCTAATAATCCCTTGCTAGATGATTAATTTTGTCCCAAGCCCCATAAATAATGCATGTTCAGGGTCCAACTGGAATCCAAAATAGGGTCTGACATATATTCTATAGAGAGCCATAAATAGAATCTAGAACTATCCAATATGTAAAAATAATATGACTAGTAATCTTATAATAATAAATTTAATAGCGTAAATAATGTAATCACATCAGACCAGGTTCCTCACGAGATAACCTACTAAAACTACAAGCTTCAGCATAAGCCATATTACATTGAAGAAATGTCACCCTAAATGAATATTTATTTATATAATGTTATGTTTATATATTCTTTATATACAGATAACCAAAAATAGGGTAAATTTTATATTCATATTAACATTACGACCTGAGGCATTAGCATTTGCTGTCCATACATAATTATATGGGATTTAATAACTCTCATGGAATACGAGGATGAAGACTTAATCTAACATTAATAAGCATCAAGAATAATGCATGGAATTAACACAATATTTTTTTTATCAAGGATACATAAATAGTTTCAATTAATATGAATCTTAGTCCCATATGTGAAATTATGTTAAAATGAACCAAGGTATCGCTCTAGGTGCACTCTAAAACCCATCAATGTAGGATTTGGTCTAAGGTGCTCGCACAAGGAAACCAAGTATCGCAATTGGAAAACTATATAAGTAAAACCTACTAAGTTTGTGTATGGAATACAATATACAGAACCATGTATCAGTCGTGTCAGAGTATAACAGCATTTCCCACTAATCCCATCCAGTGTAATATACTATGCAATGAGTTTCCTCAAGTCAGTAATTTATTAGAATCCTCCCAGTGAGTTCGTCCTAGGAATTGTATACATAAAAAATGTTTCCCACCTAATAGGTTTCAATTAAATTAAATTTTTAATTTTCAGAGAATAATGTTTTCATTCAAGTACTCCTTAATTTGAAACCTAGTATCACCCTCTATATAGTGTATGTGAATTGACATAGATCTCTTTAAACTCATACCATTCAATCAATTAAAATTTTCTATGTTTTCAATTTCATTTAATATGGTTAATTCATACCAAAACAAATTTCCAAAAGGTAATCACACATGGACTTCCATACAACATTGGTGGAATTTAAAATAAATTAAATTCACTATGGAAATTAAATACACCTAAATTGGAAGTTCAATTTGATCCTCTTGCATGAGGATCTTATGAGTTTTTAAAAGGTACACCCCTAAGGGGGGGATCAAGATAAGGTGTTCATCCTCTAAGGACGATTCATTGGTTTCTAGGATAGGACTATGAAAGGTAATTTTTTTATTTAGTTAATTATAAATTTAGTATGAATCACTAAATGGGACTGGCCCGCAAAACATTAACCGACTATATAAATCGATGGTATTTTTTCTGTAAAAAGAACAATACCACCAACCATAGGTTCTTAGTTAAACCTTCATCAATTATTAGCTAAAAATTATATGTAGTTTGTTATAAAATGAAAAAATAAATAAATAATCCCTGAAAATAGGTCATATTAGCTCTAACAAAAATAGGTTGAAATAATGAAGAAATAAACTAATAAATGATGGTTGATTAATGAAGAGCACAGTGTTGGGTATCTAATGTAATCAATGGTTATGGAATTATACCTCGGGTGAAGAAACAAGATCCATGACTAGATAAGATGAATAACGAGAGCTCCCAATCATATAATTGGTGTTTCATGTGAGGGGGATAAATAATTGGAGAAAACAATTGTGAGTAAAATCATATTTTGACACATTTTGAAATAGTGAAGAGTTTGGACCCCCGTTTTCAGAATCGTGTGTTTAAACCATGTGAAAGAACTAGTTAAGGGTCCATGAGGGTTTATCCCTACGCACATCATTTGGAAAAATTCCATATACCCTTTTGAAAAACTAATGAGCCACACACTGTACTGTGGCCTAAGGATCAAAGTTATGACAAATCTTATACCTCGATGCAATTTCTTGTAATACCTTTATAGTAGATTCACATTGTTAGCAATGTCTATGTGATAACCCTATAACATATTCTATCCCTCCAAAATGTGGTGATATAGGCATTGAATGAGACCCCTATTCTTCTAAGATGCTGCATTACATCTTAAGAACATTAATAACATAAAACAAGTTTTTTTATAGTATTTTATGTATTTTTGAATATTTGAAAATATTTTGATGTTAATAAAAAATAATTAAAACAAGTTTCATACATTTCATGACCAAAATGTATTTTAGCATGATGTAATACTTAAACAAATTCCATGGAATATGTTGTTAATCTATATGTAAAAATATTATTTCATGACTATAAACGGTGCGTGAAATTGTATATAGGATTTAATACCCATTAACCAAGACATTTAGGGAATATCTCAATTGATCAAATCAATCATATGAAATCATACCATTCTTGGTCCATATTTCCAATGAAAACAATATCAATGGGGCATATTAACTTAAACAATAAACCATGAAGGGACTCTCAAAAATATTTCTATTTCCAAACTTCTCTTATATCCCTTTATATAATAATCCACTCTATATAACCATAAATTTTTTATAAGTGTTGACGGATTAAAAAATATAGAAGGAAATAAAACGATCATTATAATATTTCCCTGAAATGTATGATGTATTCAATTAAGTGTAATAGAACTATGTTGTAGTAATATTAAGTAAAAAATAAATTATTATTTCCATACCACATTACATTAGATTACATAGAACAGCCCTATCATATAACCAAATACTATTTACATCTATAATTTTGGGATTTTATTATTGTTCCTTATGAAATTATCAAGAATGGGTTTCTCATTTATAAGTCCCATGCCTTTCTCTTTTTGGAATATTTTATCTGTTATTCAAACCTATAAGAAATTAAAATAATTGGGTGTTGTCATGGATTCCTAAACTGAAATGGATGCCCATAGGTCATTCTCACAAGACACAAAAATGTTATTATGTGTCTTACTAAGTTCCACATAACTATGTGAATTCATTTTCCATACATATTTATACAATGATAGCCCCTCTTGTGGTCTACATCCCTATATCATAATCACACATCACAACCATATATAGAGAATGTCGTGATAGTTTGAAAATGTGTGTCTTAAAAGTAGTGCATCTTGAATTGAAAGATGAATGATGAGAATCATATGATACATATACATATAATCTTCAATAGAGAACCTCTGACGTATATAGATGGTTCTATAAATGTTGAACCACTTATAAATACAGACATCCACATGGATGAAAATTAATAATAAACAACTTTATTGGTGGTAATAAGTCATTTTCTGAGACATGGTAATGATTAAAAACAATAACTAAATCATTAATAAATTCTATTTTTATGAAATAATTTCCCTTAAAAGGTGCTTTGTCCTTGACTTCTCAACCTACAGAACAACCTGTATTCCAATGTTTGATAGGTAAAGTCACAGTGATTTAGTATATATAGAATTTAGGTTATTTACGTTCTCATGTCATCAAGGGATTGCAAATACATTAGAAAAAAACTACAAATCAACACATATATAACTACAAAAATGAATGAGATATAACCCTATTTAAGGGGTGAATAATTGGGAAGAACATAATATGTTAATCAATATAGTAAATAAGAAAACCTAATAAACATATTCATATCAAAATAAAGGGTTAGACATCACAAGAAATGGAAAATAATATGGAATATATTTTATTTTTGGTATATGAATAATGACAAAATGTTATACCATTTTGTTAAAATATAACACATAAATTATGAAAACCCTCTAGTACTATGTTTTCATATAATATATGTGCAAAAATTATTATTTATTAAAATTAAAATATAGATTCATTATTTTCCATTCAAGAGAAAAAAACTTTCCTAATATATATCATATTAGACAATGCATTCGAGGCATTTTAAAATATTGGAAAAAAGTAAAAAAATAAAATTCTATGAATCCTGCAGGCCACTAAAAAATAAAATTTAATCAATATAAAACAATAAATAGACCCTTAAAAATTAATTGGTTTCTTAATTGAATTTTAATAAAAATATTGATGAATAAAACATGGAGTTTCCCCAAATAATAATGGAATACGTTTTTTAATATAAGTGTATATTTAACAATGAAAACTTCATAGCTTATAGAGAGTAGTTGGAATAAACATTATAATAATTAAAGATATAATTTAGGAGAAATATTTTATCAAAACGAAATTTATAGTCCAATATTCCATATTAAAAATAAAGACCATATGTATACTAAAAAAATAAATATAAATATGATTAAAAATCTACTAAAATATTTCTTTAGATGAATAATTTTGAAAAGTTTAAAAAAGATAAGATAAAAAAAATAAGTGTTTGGGACATGTGTATCTATAATAAAGGAATCATATTCTTTTTGTATATTTATATCTCATAAAAAATATACATATATTAAATAAAACAAAAGTACCAAAGTTTATTATGTTAATTTATGTTAATTTATGTTATTCATGATCATTATGATTTTTTTTATTTTTTATTTTCTAAGATAATTAATGGTTCAATGATATGTTTTATTTTAATTATATTATTTTTATTCCATTTTAATCAATTAGATTAAATAGATTATTACATTTTATAAAATAAATATATATTAATACAATATATTTGGATATATTTTCAAATATAATATATATTCTAAAAAATAAAACCATGCAGGAGGTTCTAAATAAATCATTGATAACATCCTCATTGGTGGATTACACTAACAATTAATGGAATGTGTCAAAAAAAACGGCATAGGGATAGAATATATAAATTAAATGGAATAAAATTTTTATACCATATCATAATAATATTAATATCATTCATACATGTGTGATAAAATATATAAGAAGGTACAAAAACAAAAGTGATGTGGGAGTTTAAATAAGAAGAAAAAAATTAAAACTGAGGATCATGTGATTACCTCTTTCTTGAAATATTTGTGCATTTTAATGGATCTAAATCTGTAGGTCTTAGTATTAGATGTCCATAGAACATCCATATGTTTATAAAAAAAATATAATAGGAGGGTATTGTGAATTTATTTTTCATTGAAAAGTTGATGGGAATTGTTTATCAAATTTAATAGAGGGGGATATATATACATAAGGGGATCTATATTTTTGGTGTAAATCTTTAAAAAATTAGTATAACCAAAGTAAAACACTAATTTGATATATTATAGAAAATATAAATTATATATTATTAAAGATATTTTTTTGGAAGGTTAAAATAATTTATAAAACAAATTTATTAGTTAATATGAAATGAATGAGGAAAATTAAAAACTCATTTATTTTAATAGATTACATTACATTTTTAGTGTATTGAAAATATTTATTTGGTTAAAAATTTAACTTTAAAATTTTTACATGATTCATTTACATTATTAAAAATATATTTTGTTATTATATCTATTTTAATATTTATTAAGTCATTACTAAACCATATCAGTGTCTTAAAACATAATGTATTAGTAAAAATGTATTTTTTATATTAACCAATTTTTTTCCAAACATTAACAAATTTTCATTCATAGAATCTTTTGAAATATTGGTTTCAAAATTTGAATTTATTTTATTAAAATAACTTTATATAGTGTTAAATTTGAATTTGTATCATAAAAACTATATTTTTTCTTAATTTGATAAAATATGATTTATCAAAAATGAACTTATATATTCATCGACTTTATTCTCTAAATAATTATATATATAATTATACTATTAATATTAACAAACATTATTCTTAGTAAATATTATTTTTAAGTCATAATTATAATTTAATATTATTGTTTCTTTTTTGAAATTTATGTTAGTATTAAAAATTTTGATTTTTACTTTTCCAATAGTCATATTGGTTCATTTTATCAAGTAGATTTTTCTTATTTACATCATTAAACATACACATAAATTCATATGAAGGTTCTATATTATTAATTTTAAAAAATTATGGTACATTAACAATATTTTATTTATATTAAGGAGTTTATAACTGCTAATATAATATTATGAAATGAAAATGTTTTCAAATTTTTATTTTAGTTATTTAATATTTTGGTTTTCATTGTCTCATTGTACTAATTTAATTTTTAGAGTTTATATTTATTCTTTTTATGTAATATATGTATATTCATGAAATAAAACAGCCTTATGATATTTACTAATTGTTTTATTTCATATCCTTTACCAAAAATAGATCATATATATATACAAATAATATAATATAAAAATGTCAATTTCATTACTTTATTCCTCAATTTTTAAAATTTTATCTTGAAATTTCAAACCATATCCTCTGATGAGAATATATGTGGGTACTAATATATGTGGGTAATTATATTTCATTGTACCCTTGGCATCCCATGTTAAATAATTATATTTATGGTATATAAAATGTATTTTGAGATAGTTACTTGTCTTATTAACCAATAAAGTTTTTCTAAAGTCTATGATTTTCACTTGTTTCTCCTCATTGGGAGGTTTTGGTTTTGGTTGTTCTAGGTAACAAGACAAAAATATAATTCACTAATGGTTATTCAAGGGAAACATTTTCCTTATGAAAATAACACCATTTTACATAATATATAGGATACACTTATAGGGTGATATTAGAAGGAACACATTATGTTATACATTAAATATGAAGGCTCCGGGATTATTGTAACCATATATGTTATTTCAAATCTATAAAATTATATTATGTTATTGAATATCATATACAATTTACATTATATTTATCAAAAGTAAAATTACTGAAATCTTCCATTCTAAATATTTATACAAACCCATTGTGGTTTTACCTCTGTTCTCATATAGATCTATATATTGGGATATTGAAATACTTTATTGGAAACTACTATTATTTTAGATATCATCCAATCGAAAATTCCGATCATAAACCAATTTGAATACCATCGAAAAAACACACATAATTCCCTCTAGTGTTTGAATAGTACATTAATATTTTCAATAATTATATGTATGAAAGTCCATATAGAAGATCAACTCAACTATTAGGTAATTTTAATGACACCTATATATTATTGTTGTAAATGTTGGATGTCAATAATACATGATTGAACATTGTTCCACATGTAGCATTTATGCTTTCAAAAAAAATATCATAAAATGTTTATATAGTGAAAAATAATCCTTAATGTTAATGATGTTTTCAATTTTGGTGATTAAATCTACCAAATCCCATTTGGTAAAATTACTATTAGATGCCTCTATAAGGAACATAAAATGAACTATGACCAGGTTCTGCAATTTCTATGTGTCTATAGGTATCATTTATATCATCAATTTGAATATCCAACACTATTATTTTTTTTCAAAAATACTATGAACATTGAATTGTACAAAAAAATACCCTTCTATATTTTTTCCATAAGAAATGATCTCAAATATCATGATAGAGTTTTTTTATTTCTAGGATGGATTGGGAAGGAGAATAAATATGCATCATCCAATAGATCATTTATTCCTTAGTGATGATGGAACACATATTCTAGTTCTAAAAAGGGTGAAGAAATATTTATCAACATGGAATTATTGACTCTTCAGTTTATTTGTTTCTGTCACCTTATTTTGAAGCTCCAAATCATACCTTTTTTCCACTTTTATTTTCTATTGAATATATTTTTGGTAAATCATTTTTTAGTGTAAGATATCATCCCTAACTATATTATTTATTTCTATTTACATTACCTTTACATGATGATAGGTATTTCTCAGCATTCATTATTAATCTAATAATAGTGTTCCTTTCTTATAAGATATACTATAACATAATTTAAAATTTGAGGATAAAAGTGATGTATGAAATCATTATAATTGATTTACACAAACCTTTCTCATTTATACATGACTAAAAAATTCTATGTGATTATGCACATCAACATCTTATGGTCAGTATATATTTAACACTCCTATTTATAGATGTAGTGTATCTAAGTCATTAATAAAATGACAACAAATGAAAAACATGAATCACATGTTTGGTAGTTCAAGTCATAGACCTTCAATAAAAAATAGTAATTGTATATCACTTTATGATTATATATTAGTAGAAAAAATTCCTTTCATTAAGGAATAATTGTATACAAAAAAACTTTTCCACATAATTTGAGTGTTATTAATTGTGTACCGATTGTCCTCTTTATTTGTACAAAAACTTCTATCTAGAATTACATTACCCCTTTTGAGTAAACATAGATAGAGGGAAACACAGTATGGAAAAATGTATAAAAATTAAATATTAATACAAGACAATCTATCATAAATCATTGATCTCCTAGGAACTTAAGTGTCTGAGTAATTCCTAAATTAAAATTCAATTTTATGTATCCATTGTTGTTCCATTAATTATGTTCAAATTCCACACGAATGAAATTTATTCTAGAGAAATTTCATGCATCCTTAACATTGATTGCATCATAAAATTACAAAATTTAAGTCAAAAAAACTATATATATTGGTCATGTTCATTTATTATCATATATTATATTATATTGTCATCAATAAACCCATCTATTTATTTATTTATGTGTTTTAAAAATTAAATATTTATCTTTCCTATGATTATTGTTGGGGTTTTGTAAGTTTGTATGTCACCATTATGAGTTCATCGTGATCTTCAATTTAATTTTCACTCCTAAATATATATTATCGCTATATTTAGATAATGATATCAATAATATAGATCTAGCTTATAAAAGCACTAATCTCATTGATGTTGTTAAAAAATGTCATCAAAACTTTATAATGGGTAATTTTTCATTACAATCTCCTTCTAGAGCTATTAATAGACAATATAGCGACACAATATCCCATCTTTCTATATAAATAAGAGAATAGGTGAACCCAAACATGATTCTCTAGGGAATAAGAAAATAATATCATAATTAGCTAATAGTATATTATTTAGATTTAGTAACCCTATAGGGGAAATCATATAAGGGATCAAAGATATATGTGTGGATATAGGTATGTGATATATAGAGAAGTATACATCATGATTTTTGGGGAAGTCCAGAAAATTGATTTGGGAATATATATATATATATATATATATATATATATATCATTTCCTAATTAGTGTTTCCATAATGTCTATTTGTTAAATTATTTCATTAATTTTAGAAAGATCGTATCCTTCACAGGGAATCATTTCCCATATCATTAAGGGTTTCATAAAAAGAGATTCATAATCTTACATGTATTTATATAAAATAATGGGATGAATTTTTTAATAGAAGAATAATTTTTTATAATAAATTTATGTGAGATATATATCATATGATCAAATAAATTTCTAGTGATTTTTTGAATTCAATTAAATCAACGAATATGAGAGTTTATAGATGTGTCTTCCAACATATTCTAACTGGAGAATAATGCAACATAGTGGTTGAAATGATTTCACCATTGGATGTTTTAATATATATATATATATCACTATTTCACATAGTTTAATAAACAGTTCATCAAAATGTATAGAATATAATGGAATATAGAAAAGATTAATCAAAGAAAACAATATTTATTCTTGAGTGAGTAATAAGTGTACCATGTGATATATCATGTTATTGCATCACCTCTACGATGGTGATAACATATTATTTCCCTTTCAAACTAATGTTATATTAGTTTTAATCCTGATTATCCTCAATGAGAAATGGATTGGTGCACTGTGTTACATTATTATCATGTTCTATGTTGTAAAATTATTGACCCATATGTGGTGTGTTGAATAGTTCCATCCTTTCATCAACTATTGTTTTTTCATCTTTATATTACTTTGGTATTCATGATCTTGATGACCTCATATTTCACATTAGATGCATTTTTCAATAAATTTTAATAAATCTCCATGGATTTTCATTACAAGACTTTATCTTTTAGGGGTTAATATTATATAATCTATTATCACATGATCATTTTTCTTTAAATTCCATTCAATATTAATTCTCCCCATGTTTATGGATGTGTTCAAGAAACTCTATATCTTTTATGAGAGCACACACAAGATCTTTTTAATAACTACCATTTCAATAGACAACTAGATATTTTTAGAGAGTTAGTTTTAAACCAATAATTAATATAAATATTTTATTGTCGTTATAGATAAAATAAACATATTAATTGATTAAATGACTTTTTATACTCACCTCACATGTTTTGACAGATTCACTCTATTTATGCTCAGGCACTAGAAAGTTTCTCCATCTTGGACTGCAGAGTTAACGGGAATAATTCAATAAAAAGAATTATAAAGTTATCATACTAAAATAATTCTTAATAATCCATTGGATTAATATTCTATATAATTTCCACTATAGATTATATTTTCATTCAAATGAGTTAATTACCAATAAAAATTCTCTTTGTTAATATAGTAAAGAAAATACATTATATTATTAGTGGAGTTTACCAATTTTTACAAAATAATTGGATCAAAGATATAACTATGGTATAAATTCACTAAAAAGGGGGGCATTAATAGATAATTTCTTTTTCATAGGTGATGTAAGATAGTCCACATGGTTTTTCTTATTATTCATTACCCGGGACAAGTGATTGAGAACCTCCATGGCTTATTAAACTCCTCCAATCATTGTATTTTGAATTTGATTAGAATAAACATTTAAATCTCAATCACATTTCTTGTTTTTAACATTTATATATGTTCACACAATTTTATTAAATTAAAATATCTAAAACAAAACATATGTCAACAATGTAATGAGAAATTACTTATTCACATTTCTAAATCATTTCAAAAGTCTTCGTGAACAGAATACCTATCTTTATCAAAGGTTTTCATTTAGTGACATACTTATAAAATAAATTAATCCTTTCTCTAATAACATCTATAGTGATACACATATTTCAAACTTGAATATTAAAAAAATTCATGATATGTTACATAATAATAAAAAAATATAGAAGAAAAGGATTACATTATTAGATAAATTAGTTTCATATAAAATTATGAAATAAAAATTTCAATGAAAATTTAAATATATAACTATAGTCATCCTAATCCATTTTTTAGTAATATTAACACACTTAATCACCAAATAATATACATCAATTGAAGGGTAAGATAATACCAAAGTATTGAGGGGAATAACAATAATGGTTACGGGGATAAAAATCATTATATTACACTGGTGGGAAACAATGTCATCATATCGTAAGAAAATGATCATCCAAATAATAATGATGGAATAATTTTAAAGAAACATATAATATTTAATAGTAAAAAAATGGAATAATGTAGAATTATTGTAAAATACAACACAAAAACTCTAAACAAGACATGAATCTTAGTCACACATGACATATGTGTGGAAATCATCACTTCAGAAAATATGAAAAAATATAGAGTCATGTTCACACATAATCTAATGATATATATAAAATAACCAAATTCATTATATGACTATATAATTTTTCCCACATACCATATCATACAATGACCATAGTCATCATACTATATAAAAAATTAAATAATATTAAACATATACATTAAATAAACTAAATAGATGAAAATGTGTTTTCTAATTCTGTTATTAGTAATATATCATTTAATAAAACAAATTTGTTCAATCAAATAAAAGTAAAATAAATTTTACTCTTTTATGTATATAAATTATAATTTGAATAAAATATTTCAATAACAGTAAGAGAATAATTGAAAATACAATTTGGTATAGTTTTCATGAAATTTTTATAAACAAAAATCATGGAAGTGGTTTAGAATTACATCCAATAAATTAAGAACACGTATACTACTAATATAAAAAATAGAAAAATTTAAATTCCCATATATGAAATTTTTAGAATAATCATAGTGAAAATATAGAATAAAGGATGATGATCCCAAAACATGAGTTACCTCTATTATTTATAATCACATAGTTATTGTATTATATTTGATGCTTTTATATACATTATAATTAATATAAGTTTATTAAAAATTATTCCAAAGGTGAATATTATTAATTTTTGTGATTTTTTATCCTTTAATTTTATTATTTTATCTTATTTTAATGAAATTATTTGATTAAATTTTTTTAATTCAATTATCCAATTTTCATTAGGTATTTATCATTTTGACTCATTATATTATATATTTTTTTATAATATGTCAAGATTAATTTATTGAATTTTAATAAATTATATATATTATTTTAACTATAATAACTATCCATATAGGTGGTGTATAATAATAAAATAAAAAAGGCCTCAAAGATGGATGAATCAAATAATTAAAGGTATGTGTAAAAAAGATGGTTGAAAGATATTATATATATATTAATTGGTATGTGATTATTTTGAATATTATAAAAACATTATTATATTACATAGATATAAATTAAATAGTTTACAGTGTTAGGAAAATAAATGAATAGGGGAGTTTTTAAATAATAATATAATATAACTGAAAATATAGGATCACAATATTACTTTATTATTATTATTTTACTCCTTTCCTATGGAATTAAACCCATGGGCCATTAGCTTAGATGATTTATAAATGTATATAGTTTCTATGTGTATATAGAATATTTAATTTTTCAGGCCAAGTGCTGTGATAAGTGTATGATATGTTATTTTAAAATGGATATTGGAGGGAATATTCATATCCAAGGGGAGGGGTATTGTTCATTTATAAAATAAATAAAACGTATTTAAAAAGTAAAACATTTAGTAATAGAACATTTGATACTATAAACTATATTAGATTCAATATATATTTTCTTATGAATTCTAAACAATTTAGAAATTGAATAAATTATGTCAAACAACAGAAACGATGAAGAATGAAAGATTTTTTTTTGTGTGAATTAATTAATTTTTTTGGATATTAGTTTTTTATGTTTCAAAATTATTTTCATAATTTTTATATGAATAAATAACATTTTCAAATCAATTTCATGTTGAGATATTAATTAGAATAATTACTAGTTCATTATTACATAATTATATTTTTTATAAAATACAATGTATTTAGAAAACATGTCTTTTTATAAATCACCTAAAAATTTCTTTTTTAGAATTTTATCAAAAATTAAAATATAGAAAAATTTCATTCAATGATTCTAAATTTTGAATTAATTTTATCCAATTAGAATTAAATATTTTTATTTTTTTATTAGTAGAAATAACATTAGGGGTTTTTTAAAATTATGTTGAAAAATAGTTTACGGAAAATAAATTTAATGTTTCTTTGATTTTTATAATGGATATTTAGTATCAAGAATTATAATATTTATATATGTTTAATTAATTCAAGTGTAATATGACTTATAAGTCATTTTAACATTGTAATTTAATGGTAACACTTCTAATGTTTGTGCTACTATTCATAAAAGTGAATTTGTATATTGATATAGTCATAGAGGTTTTATAAAATCTATAAAAACCAAATTTTTCCATCACTAATAATTAAAATAAGTTCCTCTAAAGGTTCAATTTTTTTATTTTTAATATGATTATTATATAAAATGTTTTGAATCTTTTTTACAGTATTTTTATTCGGTGTGATAATTACAGGAGGAAAAATATGATCAACCTTTTTATATTCTACTATTATATTTTTTTATTATATCATTTTATTATTTTTAATTTTTAATATTAAAAATATATATTTTCTATTAATTATTATAATGTTCATGAGGTTAAATAGAGTTGTTATACATTTCATTTATATATAATTAACCTAAATATGAAACACATATAAACTAACAAAGAAAATAAAAAGAAAGAATCAATATGTAGTCTACTGATTTCAAATAAATATAGGTATAATAAATATCAAATTCCAAAAAACATCTAATGATTAAGGATCAGGCTCACCTAAAAATATACAAATTCATCTATCACTAAAGCATACAATGAACATCGTGCATACATGGATCTATATATGTATCACTGGGAACTAGTATGCAATCTATTGGGAATAATTGTGCAATGAATAATAAGTAGAGGATATTTCTACTTTTTTATAAGAGAATATACTCAAAATGGAATAATCATATATAAAATTGATTCATCTAGGTGAAAAATCATTTAGAAAACTATACATGGCCTTGTTTTTAACACCCCAAGCTTCCACAGTATGCTTCTCTTTGAATAATACAATAGCATGTGTTATACGCAACTTCGAGTTCTAACACACCACAACAAATCAAACTAGACGTTATGAATAGTAATATCGACCTTTTAAAATTTTATAAATTTTAACTTTCAAAATGGACTTCATTTTTGAATTCAGAAAATCAAAATTAGCTTCAGGTGAATTTTTGGTATTTTTCTGAAAACTTTCAATATTTGATGAATAGTAAAAAACACTGAGTTATAGTTTAAAAATGATTTTTTTTAAATAATTATTTATTTTATTTAAAATTATTTTAGGTCAAAATAGATACATAATAACTATATAAGTTCAATGTAATTCATTGGAGTCATTTTATATTAATTTGATATATATAAAAAGTTTAATTAACTTTTTACCGTCTTTTACCCACCTCTTAGGAGCATTTGTAAATTCACATAAAACATATTTTTACTACTTTGGTGTGTGAAATTTAAAAAATATGAGATACAAGGTTGATATCAGTAAGAAAAATTTGGTTCAATAAGATGATTTTTTGTGAATAGTAACTTTTTTACTTTTATTTACCACGGTTAAAAGTAAATATGGTAATTAAGGGTAAAAATGATATTATTATTACCCTAACACATGTCCGAATTCTATTGGATAAGTATAATTCGACCAAAAAAAACCTTAGGAATAAAATATGATCCTTTAGGTCCACTTGGAAGAGATTAGGACACTAATTATTATTTATTTTAAGAAGATTAAAAAGAGTTAAAATCAATGTTTAATAACTAAAACATTTTTAATATAGGGTTACACATAAGAAAAAATTGACTATAAATATTCATTTGAAATATAAAATGATTTCCTACCAAATGGTATTTTATGTATAATTTTCTAGACAATAAATACTACAATTTATTTATGACACAATGATGATACAGTAATTACCTAATTAATGAAATATTAAAATAATTGATATTATAAATATCCAAATAAATATAATATGAGTATTTTAATAAATTAAACTAATTTTCTAGGTTAATATGACATTTTAGGCTTGGTTAGATGAAATTTTTTCGAATTAATAACACTGTTATAAGTTAAAAAAACAAAATACCAAATGGTGTCAAAATTGACATAAAAGAGTTTTTAAAACAAATATTATATTATTCCTTAATATTCTATTCCTAAAAATCTATGGTTATGTCAAAATGCTTATATAATGATAGTTTTATGATTAATGAACCACTTGGGGTTCTATTGGAAGATTATTTTACGTTTATTTTCCATATAATATAAAAATACAAAGAGACATGGTAAATGTCAAACTATTTAACTAAGAGTTAAATCTAAAATATAAAGTTAGTATAGTGACCCAAACCTGTTTAAAACCTATTGGTTGAGTGCTTTTAGAACCATAACCACCACATACTTTAAATAATTCATTTTTAAGCAATTAAAAATAGAAAATTTAAAATAAAATAAAATTTCTATCTTTTCCTAAGGTGCCCCTCACCCCTCTTATAAAAGGGCACCCCCCTTCTCTCTAATTAAAACCTTCAAATACATTTGGATTGGACAAACCCTACAAAAATACCCTATAAACTGTACTTATTTCTTCCTAATGGCCTTCCATTAGTCAAAAAGCCATCCTACGGAGCCCATTTGATCAAATCAAAAGGAAGAACCCGAAGAAGAGGTAAATATCTCACCACCTCTTTCAAGTTCCTTTCTTCTTCCACATCCATTTTCTTTTTTGTTTACATTATAAAATAATAAATCATGTATATTATATATAATTTTATGTTATTATAAATATGTTACAACCAAGTTCATTATTCTATCCATCCTTTGAATGACATGTCACCATACGTGCGTACGTACAGCTTACCGTCTCCACATCGTGGGGTAATGGTTATTCAATATATTATTATTTTGTTGGGAATAATAATGATGTTTAATTGATTTAAATAATAAATATAACATAATAATTATTTTTTATATATGATATAACATCCAATTATATATTATTTTAATATCAAAAGAATGATATTGTCGCTCGTGTGTACATGCGGATTACAGTCTCCACGAACGTGATGAGATTCATTCCCCATCGTATCCATTCATGACTAATTTTCCTTTGTTGATTACAAATAATGTTTAAATACTTCATATCATTCTATATATGAATAAGATACATACCATCCATAAAAAATATGACTCACATAAAAAATAATATAAAGGAAAACGAATCTGTTAACAACCGAAACAATGATAATAATAAGATATTATTAACATAGAAATGTTAAAGATCATATATGATATTATATTAATGTATATGATTCATGTATAATTTAATAAAAATTATTTCACCATTATACAAGAGGTTAACCTACCCTTGACCAAGGAAATTTACATGGTAATGGTAAATTTCACAATCTCTTTATTATCTATGGTTGTTTATACGTAAGTATCTACTGGATCCTCTTTATCATCCACATCTATGCCTCTAAAAAATGTATTTCCGAACATTCTTACTATTTTACAGAATAAGGGTTAAAGTAATTTATACCCTTTTTGACTTTTTATAATATTTTTATAAATGAATCTTTCCTTCATTTTCCAAACAAGGTCGTTTTATAACTTTTTAGACAAAATTATTGTAAGAATGTATTTTTTTTAACTTATATGGTTGGTGCATCTATTTTCCAACATTATAAAATCATCAAAGCTTACCTTACAAGCTTATAGGAATATTTCCAAAATAAATTTTTTCTTTTATAATTATATGAATTTTAAATTATTTCAAAATATAAATAGTTATTTCTCTAAAGAATGTTTTGATTTCATCGATGTAAACATCCTTTGATGGATTTTAAGTTTTATTGAAGTTGAATTATTATGATACAAAACATCAATATTGTATTGAAGGGTTTTTGATATTTTTGACTATAGATGTGTTATTTTTATACAATTCATGATTTATTGATAATGTGTCAACATTTTTCATGTTAGTTTTAATACAAATGATTATGTTATGTTTAAAACTTTTCATATGAGGAATGCATTGAACTTATTATGTGAAGGGTGGAGCCCGCTATAGCTCCTCAATGCATCTGTAGGTCTCATGAGACAAACTTGTGTCTGGGAATAAGGCCTTGACAAAATCGTATTTGTAGTCTTGGCAAAAGTCCTTGACTATGTGTTTATGAAGTCTTTAATTATACATTACAGCATTATGAAAGTGTCTATTGATATTGCATGTGGTTATTCGGCTAGTAGAATATCCATGTGAATAATTAAATGCATTATTAGATTTTATCATTGCTATATTATGTTTAATTTCAAGTTTAAAAGGATTTTTTTAGTTTTATACATTTCCTTAAATGGTTATGCTTATTTATTAAAGCTTTCACGATATTGTTATCCTTATTAAGCATCTGATCTCACCCCTTTCTGTGTTTTATTTTTTCCAGGATGCGAAGAAGTATTTTATGACTGACTTGAAGGGATAGTCTATGGGATATCTGTGTTTTCTATGGAAACAATGTTGTTGTAGTTTTCCATTTTATGATGTAATGTATACCTTATGAATGTATCTAGTACTTTCAAGGCTACTAAACTAATCAGTCTTTCGAGACTTAATATTTTGTGATAATGCCAATGTTATGTAATAATGAACCGACTCTGGGTAACTGGGGTTAGGGAATTGCAGTTCGTATCTAATGAAGTTTAGTACAAACCTTGGAAACTTGATTTAGATAAACACTGATTAGAGCACATAGCTTTAAGATAGACTTTAAATATTAGTATAGAATAACATCCTAGAAGTTTGGTATTGTAGAGTTTTTTTGAGTTTTCCAAGAAATACATCCATGTCTAGATACAAGCAGGTAGAGGTGGCTCTAGCACTGATTTAAGTAGGGTTGAAACCTGAAAACATCGCTTTGATATAGACTCTAACGATAACTGGTGCACGACAATAGGCCTTTCTGCACTCTTGGTTACAAAAATATCAGGGAATATGCTTAGAAGAATTATCATTTTCGTTACAAACCATTACGAAGGGTTTATGAGTATATGTATCCTCAAAGAAAACATTTTTATGAATATGGATTATATCCATAAATTGTTCAATTTATGTTGTGTGTTTTACAAGTATGGATTGGTGTATTGTGATTCATAAACCAATCTAGTTTATGCCATTGTTTAGAAATTGTGCCTAATTGAAGGAATGTAAACTGTATCAATGCACAAACACCATGTAAGGAATTCCCCCCTACTCAATATAATTATATTGGAGCTGGTGATGCAACTGGTGATGATCATCTAATCACCCTACCGGGACAACTCACTCAAGTTATGAATAATAACTTTACACGTATGGAGAACCCTAATCTACAGCATAGAGGATCAATGTCAGATCGCTTCATGAGGAAACAACCACCAACATTCAATGGGGGTAAAAATATACTAGCAGTAGAGTAATGGATAAATTCCTTAGAGAGAATATTCGACACCTTGGGGAGTAGCGAAAGGGAAAAATTTGTCATGGCAGTTTACCACCTCACTGGATATGCTGATCAATGGTGGTCATTGATTCAAATCACAAAGGAATATGATGAAGTATCAAATATGGAATGGAGGGATTTTAAAAAAAATCTTAGAAAAATACTTTACTCATGACCATCGAGCATATATGGAAATACGATTTCTGAGTCTGAGGCAAAAGGAGGATGAGAATGTCGAAAGTATGAAGAAAAATTTACAAGGTTAGTGAGGCATGCTACATTTTATATACGTAACCCATGATGTATTATTGATCATTTCTTTGATGGGATAAAACCATTTATCCTTATATCATTAGTCTCACAATCCTTCTCCTCATACAAATATATTGTCTCATGTGATATCAAGATAGAAAGAGGATTCTCTATGTCTTATGACTTTAAAGAAAATAAATAGAAGAAGAGATCTACTAAACACTCTGGAAATTGAAATAATGGGAAGAAGAGAAATGTTGAATATCCAACCTGTAGTAAATGTGGGAATAAACACCCTAGTATTTTCCTGAAGGGAATGAGAGTCTGTTACAAGTGTGGTGAAAATGGACTCCAAGATCATGATTACAAGGGGAAGAAAGAGGTTGTCGATGTTGAATGCTACAATTTTAGAGAAAGGGGTAATTATGAAAATGAATGTCCTAAGTATCATGGGGACTTACCTCAGAAAATTCTAAGGGATCAAGTTCAAGTTTATGCTATCACGACTGCTGAGGTTGAAGCTCTGAAAGACGTAGTGGCAGGTAATTTAATGGTTTCATCATGTTTAGATAATGCTTTAATTGATTATGGATCATCACATTATATCATATCTTCCCAATTTTCTAGGAAAATGAGATATTTCCAATTTTATTTAACAAGGGATATATCAGTCAAAACTCTTAAAGGAAGTGTCATTACAACAATGTTTTGTGAATCAGACCCCTTTAGGAAATGTAAATGATCTTTATCTACTGATCTCATCATCATACCCATGATTGAATTTGATATAATCCTCAGTATGGATTGGATTTCTAAACATGATGTGAAAATTTATTGTATGAAGTAGGAGGTTACAATTTTTTATGATGATAAGGAGTACCTTATCTTTAAAGAAGAAACATCACCACCTAATTATTATCTATATCCACCCCCAATAGCTCAACTAAATTCAATTATTGGGGTGGAAGAGGATGAAATAACTGTGGGTGAGGTAAGGAATGATCAAATAGTAGATGTACCTATTGTGAATAAATATGTTGATTTGTTTCTAGAATATTTACCTGGACATCCTCTAGAATGAGAAATTGAGTTTTCTATTGATTTAATTCTTGGTTCAAGGACCATATTGAAGACCCCTTATAGAATGGACACTGTGGAATTAGTGGAACTAAAGAAACAACTAGGTCAATTGAGTAATACAAGATTTATTAGCCAAATTGTTTCTCCATGGGGAGCCCCTTTAGTTTTTGTTAAGAAGAAAGATTGATCTGTGAGGTTTTGAATTTACTATAGGTAGATTAATGCTATAACAATAAAGAAAAAATATGTCCTGCCTCACATTGATGATTTATTTAACGAACTTCGTGGAGATCAATAATTTTCAAAGATTGACCTTCGATCTGGATATCATCAGTTGTGTGTGAAGAAGGAAGACATTCCCAAAACAGCATTTCGAACCACGTGCGAGCATTATGAGGTTACAGTAATGCCTTTTGGATTGACTAATGCACCCTCTATCCTCATGGATCTAATTAATAGGGTTTTCAAGGAATATCTTGATGACTTCATAGTGGTATTTATTGATGATATCTTGATATACTTTAAAAGCTATAAATATCATGAAAATCACTTCTGAATTATCCTAAAGACTCTTAGAAGACATGAATTATATGGGATGTTTAGCAAGTGTGAATTCTGGATTGAGGATATTTCTTTTCATGGCCATATTATCTCTAAGGATGGAATCTTTGTTCATCCATCTAAGACCAAGGAAATCCAAGAATGGCCAACACCAATGAGTATAACCAAGGTATGCAGTTTTATTGGTTTAGTATGTTATTATCAAAATTTCATCCAAAATTTTTCCAGGTGGGCTAACCCATTAACAAATCTCACACATAAAGGGGTTAAATTTATTTGGACAAAAGAGTGTGAAGAATTTTTTGAAGAAATGAAGATAAGATTAGTCAATTATCCTATATTTACTCTACCATTTGGGAATGATGGGTTTTTTATTTATAGTGATGCTTCAAAAAAAGGACTTGGTTGTGTACCTATGCAGAATGATAGGGTTATTGCATATGCATCACGACAGCTAAAAATTCATGAGCAAGACTATCATTCTCATGATAATGAGTTAGCAGCTATAATATTTGTAATGAATATTTGAAGACACTATCTCTATGGTGAAAAATGTGAGATATATACCAATCACAAGAGTTTGAAGTATATTTTCTCATAGAAAAAAACTCAACATGAGGCAAAGCAGATGGCTTGAAAAACTCAAGGATTATGATTGCACTATACACTACCACCCAGGGAAGGCAAATAAGGTGGCATATGCTTTGATCAGAAAATATCATGGAGTTTTGAACAATATGAGTGTTGAAAGGGATCTTATTTTCATGGATCTAGTAAATATGGATATGGGAATTACCATTGAAGGAGAAACATGAATGATTTTTCAAATTTTTTCCAAAACATCTTTACTAGAAAGGATAAAAAGTTCTCAGTTTGATGATTAGGTGTTTTAAAAGAATATTAAAGATGTGAATGATGGGATATTGAGTGACTTCATATAGGAGGTTAAGATTTTTTATGATGATGATAAATAACACCTTATCTTTAGAGAAGAATCGTCACCAACTGATTCTTACCTAGATCCACCCCAAGTAGATCAACTAAATTAAATTATTGGAGAGGAAGAGGATGAAATAACTGTGTGTAAGGAAAGGAATGTTCAATTATAAGTTGTACCTATTGTGAAAGAATACATAGATGTGTTTCCATAATATTTACCTGGATATCCTCCAGAATGAGAAATTGAGTTTTCCATTGATTTAATTTCGGGTTCAAGGCCCATATCAAATACCCCTTTTAGAATGGCCACTGTGGAATTAGTGGAACTAAAAAAACAACTAGAGGAATTGATTTATATGGGATTTATTCTCCCAAGTGTTTCTCCATAGGGAGCTTCTGTCCTTTTTGTTAAGAAGAAAGATGGATCTATGAGGTTATGTATCGACTATAGGGAAATAAATGCTATAACAATAAAGATCAAGTATCCCCTACCTCGCATTGATGATTTATTTGACCAACAGCATGGAGATGAATACTTTTCAAAGATTGACCTTTGATATGGATACCATCAGTTGTTTGTGAAGAAGGAAGACATTTTGGATACAACATTTCAAACTAGGTACGGGCATTACGAGTTTACAGTAATGCCTTTTGGATGGACTAATGCACCCTCTGTATCCATGGATCTAATGAATAGAGTTTTCAAGAAATATCTTGATGATTTTTTGGTGGTATTTATTGATGATATCCTAGTATATTCCAAATGCTATGAAGATCATTAAAATCACTTGCACTTTATCCTGAAGACTCTTAGAAGACATGAATTATATGGGAAGTTTAGAAACTGTGAATTCTAGCTTCAGGAGATTTCTTTTCTTGTCCATATTGACTCCAAAGATGGAATCACTATTGATCCTTCTAAGACAATAGAAATCCATGAACGGCTAGCATTGACGAGTATAACTGAGGTACATGGTTTTATTAGTTTTCCAGGTTATTATCAACTTTTCATCCTGAGTTTTTCTCTCTTGGCTAACCCATTAACAATGATCACATATAAATGGGTTAAATTGGTTTGGACAAAAGAGTGTGAAGAATTTTTTGAATAACTGAAGTGAATATTAGTCAATTCTCCTATATTGACTCTACCATCGTGGAATGATGGGTTCAGTATTTATAGTGATGCATCGAAGAAAGGACTTGGTTTTGTCCTTCTGAAGAATGATAAAGTTATTGCATATGCATCACGGCAGCTGAAAATTCATGAGGAAAACTATCATATTCATGATCTTGAGTTAGATGCTGTAATATTTTCTTTGAAGATATGGAGAAATTATCTCTATGAAGAAAAATTTGAGATATATACAGATCATAAGATTTTGAAGTGTATTTTCTCATAGAAAGAACTCAACATGAGGGAAAGGAGATGGATTGAACTACTCAAGGTGTATGATTTCACTATACACTACCACCCAGGAATGGAAAATAAGGTGGTAGATGATTTGAGTAGAAAGGATCATGGAGTTTTGAATAAGAGGAGAGTTGAAAGGGATCCTATTTTCATGGATCTAGTAAAGATGGACGTGGGAATCACCATGGAAGGTGAAACATCAACGCTTTTTCAAATGGTTTCCAAACCATCTTTACTAGAAAGGATAAAGAGTTCTCAGACCGATGATGAAGATTTTAAAAAGAGTATTAATGTTATGAATGATGGGACATTGAGTGACTTTGTGCATGACGATGGAATTTTGAAATTTGGGAAGAGACTTTGTTATCTGAATATACCTGCTATAAAAAGAGAATTACTGGATGATGGTCATAGTCCCAATTTCTCTATACACCTTGGGAGCACCAAAATGTATAGAGATTTGAAGGAACATATTTGGTGGGATATCATGAATGGGGAGATTGCAGATTTTGTGTCAAGATGTTTGGTTTTTCAACAAGTGAAATCAGGAAGGCAACAGCCTGGAAGAGTCATGCAACCTCTTCCCATACCGGAGTGGAAATGAGATAATATTACGATGGACATTGTCATGGGACTAAGAAATACTCCTAGAAGGAACGATGCAATATGGGTCATTGCTGATCGTCTTACTAGGTCAGCACATTTTCATTCTATAAGAGAATATTTACCACTTGAACATTTAGAATGACTATATATTAATGAAGTTTTAAGACACCATGGAGTAACCCTATTGATTGTTTCTTATCGTGATCCCTGTTTTACATCAAGATTCTAGAAAAGTCTTCAGAAAGCCCTGGATAATGTACTTCAGTTGAGCACTACCTACCACCCTCAAACCGATGGACAATTAGAATAGACTATTCAAACCTTAGAATACATGTTGAGATCATTCTCACTTGACTTCCAAGGTAAGTGGGATCAATATTTACCTATGGTAGAATTTTATTATAAAAATAGATTTCATTAAAGTATTTAGATGAAACAATATGAAGCATTATATGGAAAGAGATGTCGCACACCAACCTGTTGGGGTGATGTTGGTGAAGGAAAACTTATAGGCCTAGAACATGTGGAGTAAACGATGGAAAAGGAAAAGGTAATCCAAAACCACATCAAAGGAGCTCAAAGTAGCTAGAAGAGCTATGTTGATAACCGAAGTAATGATTTTGAATTTCATGTAGGAGATCATGTTTTCTTGAAGGAATCTCTATGGAAGGGTGTTATACGTTTCAGTAAGAAGGGAAAATTAAGTCCCAGGTACATCAGACCATTTGAAATTCTAGAACGAATTCGGGATGTAGCTTACTGTTTGGAAATTCCGCCAAGTCTCTCCAATGTTCACAATGTGTTCTACGTATCTCTATTGAGAAACTAAATGTCTGACCCAATGCATGTACTCATCTATGAGGAATTAGAACATGAACCTGATCTGTCTTATTGCGAAGAGTGTGTCAAGGTTCTTGATTCAAGAGAATATGTGCTAAGAAACTGGATGACTAGTCTAGTAAAAGTTCTATGGAGAAACCATATGATGGAAGAGGCAATGTGGGAACCCGAGGAACTTATGATGAAGAACCACCCAAGTCTTTTTACATTGTAATACTATAGAAATTTCGAGGATGATATTTTTTGAATGAGCGGAGAATGTAACACCCCAAGCCCCCATGATGCGCTTCTCTTTGAATAATACAATAGTGTGTGTTATATGCAACTTCGATTTCTAACACACCACAACCAATAAAACTAGCCGTTATGAATTCTAATAGTCAATTTTTGAAATTTTATAAATTTTATCATTCAAAATGGACTTAATTTTTGGATTCTGTATATCGAAATTAGATTACGGTGAATTTTTGGTATATTTCTAAAAACATTCAATTTTTGGCGAATAGTAAAAAACACTGAGTTACAGTTTAAAACCGAATTTTTATTTAAATAATTATTTATTTATTTAATTTTATTTTAGGTCAAAAAAATATACATAATACCTATATAAGTTCAATGTAATTCATTGGAGTTAGTTTATAATAATTTGAGATATATAAAAATTTTAATGAAATTTTTACCGTCTTCTGCCCACCTCCTAGGAGAATATGAAAATTCATATAAAACATAATTTTACAATTTCTATGAGTGGAATTTCAAAAATCCGAGAAACACAGTTGATATTATTAAACAAAATGTGGTTCAATAAGATAAAAATAATTTTTGGGGAATATTAACAGTTTACATTTATTTTCAATGGATGAAAGTAAATAGGGAAATTAATGGTAAAAATGATATTATAATTACCCTAAAACATTTCATAATTCTATTTTATAAGTTTAATTCGACCAAAAACTACCTTAGGAATAAAATATGATCATTTAGGTCCACTTGGATTAGATTAGGAAAATTATTATTATTTTGTTTAAAAAATAGTCAAAAGAGTAAAAATCAATGTTTAATAAATAAAACATTTTTAATATAGGGATACAAATAAGATAAATTCTACTATAAATATTAATTAGAAATATAAATAGATTTTATATATAATGGGATTTTATTTATAATTTTTATACATTAAATAATTTTATTTAAATATGATAGAATGAGGATGTAGTAATTACCTAATTAATGAAATATTAAAATAATTGATATTATAAATATCCAAGTAAATGTAGCATGAGACTTTTTATAACTTCAAATAATTTTCTAGGTTAATATTACATGTTAGTATTGGTTAGATGAATTTTTTTCAAAGTAATAATGCTGTTATGATATTAGAAAAAACAAAATACTGAATAGTGTCAAAATTGACATAAAAGAGTTTTTAAAACAAATATTACATTATTAATTGATATTGTATTCCTAAAAATCTAATGTTCATAAAAAAGACTTATATAATGATATTTTTATAATTAGTGAACCACTTAGGGTTCTTTTGGATGTTTATTGTATGTTTATTAACAATATAATATAAAAATACAAAGAGACATGGTAAATGTCAAACTATTTAACTAAGAGGTAAATCTAAAAGATAATGTTTATATAGGGACCCAAACCTATCAAAAACTGATTGGTTTAGTGGTTTTAGACTCATCCACACCTTATAAATTAAATTATTCATTTTGGAACAATTATAAATCGTATATTATTTTAATATAAAATAATATTTCTATCTTTTCTTAAGGTGCCTCTCACCCCTTTTCTAAAAAGGGAACTCCCCCTTCTCTCTAATTCACACCTTTAAATCCATTTGGCTCGGACAAAACCTGCCCAAATACCCTCTCAATTGTCCTACTTTAATCTTATAGGCCTTGTTTTAGTCAGAAATCCAACCTAAGGAGCCCTTTTGATCAAATCAAACCGAAGAACCCGAAGAAGAGGTAAATATCTCACCACCTATTTCAGGTTCCTTTCTTCTTCCACTTCCTTTTTTATTGTTGTTTCCATTCAAAAATAATAAATCCAATATATTCTATATACTATAATGTTATTATAAATATGGTATAACCAAATTCTTTATTCTATCCATCCTTTGAATGACATGTCACCATACGTGCGTACGTACGGCTTACCGTCTCCACATCGTGGTGTAATTGTTATTCAATATATTATTATTTGGATGGGTATAGTAATGATGTGTAATTTATTTAAATAATAAATATAACAAGTGATTTTGTATATATGATATACCATACAATTATTTATTGTTTTAATATCAAAATAATGATATTGTCGCTCGTGCGTACGTATGGATTACACTCTCCACAAACGTGATGAGATTCATTCCCCATTGTATCCATTCAAGACTAATTTTCAATAGATGATTAAAATTAATGTTTAAAGACTTGATATCATTCTGGATATGAATAATATACATTCCATCCATAACCAATATAACTCACCTAACAAAGAATATAAAGGAAAACGAATCTATTAACACCCGAGACAACGATAATACTATGATATTATTAACAATGAAACGTTAAAAGATCATATATGATATCATATTAATATATATGAGTCTTATAAAATTTAATAACAATTATTTCACCATTATATAGGAGTTTAACCTAACCTAGACCAAGGAAATGTACAAGGTAAGGGGTAATTTCAAAATCTCTTTATTATCTGAGGTTGTTTATAGGTAAGTATCTACTGGGACCTCTTTATCATCCGCATCCATGCTTCTTAAAAATGTATTTCAGAACATTCTTACTATTTTATAGACTATGGTTTAAATTCATTAATTACATTGTTTGAATTTTTATAAGATTTTTATAAAGGAATCATTCCGTTATTTTCTAAACACAGTCCTTTATAACCTTTTCGAAAAAATTAAGGTATGAATGTCTTTTTTTAAATTATTTGGAAGGTGCGGCTATTTTCCTCTATTATAACATCATAAAAGCATCCCATACAAGCTTATAATAATATTTACAAAGTAAATGTTTTCTTTTATAATTATATAATTGTTAGATGATTTAAAAATAGAAAGAGATGTTTCTCTAAAAAGGTTTTGATTTCTTCTATGTCAACATACTTTGATGGATTTTAAGTTTATTTGAATTTAATTTATTATGATACAAAAATTATATATTATATTGAAGTTTTTGTTATATGTTTGACTGTTGATGTGTTATTTTTATACCATTCATGGTTTATGGATAAAGTGGTGACATTTCGTAAGCTAGTTTTAATACGAATGTTTCTGTTATGTTTGAACCTTTTAATATGAGGAATGCATTGGACTTAGAATAGGATGGGTGGAGTCTTCTCTAGCTCATCGATTCATCTGTAGGTCTCATGAGACAAACTAGTGTCTTGGCATAAGCCTTGAAAAAATTTTATTTGTAGTCTTGGCACAAGGCCTTGACTATGTGGTTATGAAGTCTAGAATTATGCACTCCATCATTATGAAAGTGTCTATAGATATTTCATGTGATTATTCAACTAGTAGAATATCTATGTGAATAAGTAAATGGAATTATTTGATTTTATATTTTCCATATTATGCTGAAGTTCATGTTTAAAAGGATTTTGTTTTAGTTTTAAGCATTGCCTTAAATGTTTATGCTTATTTATGAATGATTATGCTATATTGTTATCCTTACTGAGAATCTAATATCACACCTTTATATGTTCTATTTTTTCAAAGATGTGAGGTATTATATTATGACTGACCGATTGGGATAGTCTATGAGATCTCAGTGTTGCCTATGGAAACAATGTTGTTGTAGTTTTCCATTTTATGATATAATGTAAACCTTATGAATGTATCTAGTACTTCCAAAGCTACAAAACTAATCGGTCTTTTGAGACATGATCTTTTGTGATCGTTCCAATTTTATGTAATAATGCACCGACTCTGGGTAACTGGTGTCAGGGTGTTACATAGTGATTTGTATTTCCATTCAGGTGAACAATTTATAAAACCCCATCAAATGGATTTTCATGTACATCCGAAACATAATCCTTGTGACATTTTTATATAATCTATCTGTAATATGTATGACTACATGAATAGATAAGAGATACATGATTGAATATAACATATTTCGATGTAATTATATATTATCTGTATGTAGTTTATGTGATGTATACATGATTGAATATAACATATGTTCCTGGAATTCTGTGTTATCCATATGTAGTTTATGTGATGTATGACATGGTAAGTACATGTAAAGTAGTTACCTATATATCATATATCTATAAATAATTGTGTGTAAGTCCACCAATCATTATACATATAAATAATATAAATACAATGAAAAAAAATATGATACACATGATGTGTAATATGGACTTATATTTCATGTTTTTTTAGATATTCATATCATCGTATACCTCGTCACATTTCAAAGATCGTATGCCGACAATTAAAAGTGTGTAACACAAGGTCACGTGATTTTTATAATTTAAAATATCATGTTATCTATGTACAAGTCACATGATGAGCCTCATGGTACGAGTTTTAGAGATACATGTTGTAAATACCTGAACATTTACAAAAAAAATTTCTTTCTAGTTGAATTATATGTATTATTATGAGTTATGGATATAGAAAAATCATGCACATATTTTGTTTAATTATATCACAATTAATTTGAAATACCATTTAAACTATCAACCATTAATAATATAATCATTGAACAGTTATCATATGATTAGTATAAATTTAGGTTTTTGAAAAATTTAATTGGCGCAGACAAATGAAGTGATGGCCTCAACCAGTAGGATCATACCCTACAAAGCCCATTTATTTGACCATCCTATGGAGATAACATCACTGGGAATTTCCCATAACCAATATGAAGGAGATATCCAACATCTTAGGGATGAGAAGAACTTTTTGTGGGACAATATCAAGCTCATAGAGATTACAATCTAAATAATGAATGTTGAACCACCCTATGAAGTTATCGTCATCGTAGAACTTACCATTATCACATTTTTTTACTGTAATAAAGAAATATGGGTCAAGAAACTAATAAAAAGAATATTTATTGTTATAGAATAATTAATATATTATTATCATTTTATTTTTACATTGTAATATATTTTTATTTTGATACCAAAATAAAAAATTAATTTTTTTGTTATTAATCAAATTAATGTAAGGCATTTATTTTAATGAATTAATGGATATTTAAAATAAATAATATTTTAAAAATATAATTAATTTTTTATCAAAAATAAATTATATTTTAGTTTTTATAAAGTAACATTTAATTTTTATAAGTGTTCTATAATATATATTGTAAAAAAATGTGATTTTATTTTAATTTGATTAATTTTATAGGGTATTTTTTAGTTATTCAATAACTATATTATATTTTTATGGTTTTAAAGTAATTTTATTGAGTAAATTACTCCCTAACACATTATGAAGGTTAATATTTTAATATTTTTGTCCCTTTTCCATAAAAATAATGAAATCTACACACCTTTGGAATAAATATTGGGAAAACACAAGTGAATATTTCTAGTAGTGATTACATTAATTCATAGAGTCGAAAAAGTATGTTTTAAAAATAATGAAGAATTTCCAACTCATTTCCTATATTAATAAACCTAAGATCCCATTTATATTCCCTCAAAACCCTTTTATAACATTATGCACTTACCTTATCTTAATGGAGTCTTCCCAACGTTTCCCCATGAAATTAAAAATATTCTCACAATCATTAGGAATCAACCACTCAAGGTATGGGGTCCTCTCCTTATCTTCTTTATTAATGTATCTTTATAACATTAGGTATTTTCTCTCAAATTCCTAATGTTGGTATATATTCATCCATATCCCCATTATTGTACATTTTATCTTTAGATGATGATATACCCAATTAACTACCACTAATCACTTCTATGAACATTTAAATTCCTCTATTATGATGCTGAAATTTCACAACAATATTTAAATTCCAAAAAAATATGTATTGAATAACTGTAAAAATTTTCTATCAATGGTGTTCACCATTATTGAGGTATATTTTTTTACTATGGTTTTAAAATTATGTAATCCACACTCTATGATCACGAAATTAAACATGATGACAGATGAATCAATGATGAATGATTTACATGTCACACTAATAAATGCGAATGAAGTGAAAGTGGTGGGTGCACCAAAAATTATATAGTGTCCCAATGCATTGGGTAATGATTTAGTCTCATGAGACATCATGCATGATATTAAGGAGTGAACTTAATTAATCAGGAGACTTTCTCTATTATAGTTTCTTATTGGTTTTCTGTGAACAATGTTTATGATTCCATGATTTTTATTGTTTCAACATTTATTATGTTTCCTATATATTATCATTATAAATCATTATTAATTGTTTGTTTTTATGATTCTAATACATTTTATGTCTCTTTGAAATTCATATTGTTGAACATTGAACACAGTCATCAAGATATTCCATGCTTATTCCCATACTGGGATTTATAGCTCATGACATTCTTATTTTGTCCCAAGATTATCCCATAATTTTTTTAGTACAATGGAATGATATGACTATGTTAATGATGTTTACAAAAATGGTGATGTATTCCCTATTTCATGATGTTATCTATGTACCTAATTATAAAATAAACTATGCCTATCGATCTTCTAGTTTATATTATGTGGAATATTATATAATAAATCATCAAGTAATGTGTAATAAAGATTTGGTTTTTCATAGTTAGAATCCAAGGAATGATTAGTTTTTTGAGATTAGTATTATAAAACTATAGTAATATCCATAGGTAAATGACTAGTTATAGGAATACCTCCCTAAATTTTGGTAACATATAGAGTAAGTGGTTTCCAACAAAAATATATCATTATAAGGACACTAAAAGTGGATGTGGCTTTGGCATAGATGTACTTAGGGGTAAAACCTGAAAACACTTTGTTGATCAAGACTCAACCATGAAATAGTGCATGACAACAAGCCTTGATGCACAACTAGATTGGCATTCCTGAGGGATATGCATCAATAAATTGGAAAGATTAGTATGGACCATTATTTAGTGAAAATAATTACCCATATGTGTATATGTTATAAAACAGATAATGAATAACAGTGTTTGAGGACTAGAAATTAATAAGTTATGGAATAAACATCATTTTTATGTTATTCCTTTAATTTCAAAACAGTCTTATATATGTGATTAATAGTTCAAAAAAAGTCATCACATATCTATTTTAAATGAACTAAATGGTTGGAACTACAATAAAAATGTGAAAGGTATAATTATATTCCATAGTTCTATGTATTCCATCATATCCCACTTGTTTATAAGAACTATTCAAATTCCACCACAAATCATAGAAGTAGATATTTTATCAATAATTGAGAATGGAAAAATTATATTTTCCCTAGTATATAACTCCACCCCTATCAAAAATTGCGGGAATAACCTCCCAGTAATCCTTGTGATAGTCCCTTTTTGGGAATTTTATGTAATTCTATGTATGGGTTTTCTTTCCCTATATATATCCCATAGAAATTCTCATGAGAAGGAAATCACTCTATGTATCACAAATCAACACTCTATTATTTATATGTTCAAGGAGAATGATGAATATACATTATCACCAATATCCTTAGAATAGATATTATTTCAATAGGAGAAATTTTATCTAGCTTAAACAATTGAGTCTAATAAAATGATAATCATTGAAGACATGCCCATTGTGATGGAATAAACAGATGTGTTTCCGGAAGCACTTCCAAGTCTTCCCCCTAGCTGAGTGTTAGTATTTAATTGAGATTATACTAGGGGAATTTATATTATCCAATAATCTTTGTTTAATGGATGTTGTGGAACATGAGGTTAATAAGAAACAAATACAAGATAATATAGAAAAAGTGTTCATAAGACCAAGAGATTTACCTTAGGGAACACAATTCTACTTCATTGGGAAGAAGGATGGGTCATCGTAGAGTTGAATTTATTATTATGTGCAAAATAAGATCATGATAAATAAAATGTATCCCCCTCCATGGATTGATGAGTTGTTTAATTAGCTACATTGATCTTAATATATGTACAAGGTGGACTTTAGTTGGAATATAATCAGGTAAGGGTGAAGGAGGTTTTACCCTTGACTGTTTTCCTTACATGGAATAATCTATACGAGTTTATAGTAATTCCATTCAAATTTACTAATTCCCCTGAAATTTTCATGGCCATGATTGATAGATTATTTAATGATTATTCTGAAAAGTTTTTGGCCTCTAGATAAAAGATATTATAATATACTACAAAATAAATTATAAACATTATGATCATCTTAGAATAATGAAATTGACATTCCATAAGGATATTCATTATGGGATATACATAAATTGTGAGTTCTGGAATATGGAAGACTCATTAATTGGGAATATTATTATGAAAAATGGGATACTTGTTGACCCTTCAAAGGAAAAATAAATTGATGGATTGACAAGGACTGAATAAATGACAGTAATTTGTATTTCCCCTTGATAAATTTTTTATTATCATCTATTTGTGATAAATTTCCCACCATTGTCAAAAACAATGAAAAATATAACTTCTATGGGATTCAAGTTTGTCAGGAACAATGAATGTGAAGAGAGATTCATGGAGTTCTAAAATCAAATTTTCATTTCACATATACATACAGTACCCAGAAGTGGATAATTATTCATGGTGTAGAATATTTCATTAAAGTAAATATTGGGTTTTGTGTTAATGTAGAATAAAAATTATATTTATTATTATTTAAGTAAAATAAATTTTAATGAATATAACTACACAATTCATGATCTAGAGTTATCTATAGTGATAATTTCTTTTGAAAATATAGTGGAATTATCTCATTGGGGAGATGTGAGCAATATATACTAATAATAAGAGACTCAAGTATATATTCAGATTGAATGAGAATAATATCTTCCAATGAAGATGGTTAGAGTGGATAATAACTCAGAAAAATCAATATACTACCATCTTGGGAAAGAGAATAAGGTTGTAGATTCTCAAAGTAGAAATGATCCAAAAATTTTATCATTGATGAGAATTGAGAATGATTTCATATTACTAAACATAAAATAGATGTACAATTGATTCATAAATGAAGGAAAATCATTAAATCATTCAATAATTAGTTATAAATAGTCCCATTTATATATTATAAAGGATTTCCTATGAAATGATGTAGAATTTCATAGGAATGTAGAATTTATAAGAAAAAGGAAATCCTCAAATTTCAATGTAAATTGAGAAGGAGTTGTGATATTTTGGTTATGAATATGTGTACCATAAAATCCCCTTTTAATGAAGGATATATTCGATAATTAACATAGAACAACATTCTCCATATATCTAAAATGATGAAATATGTATTGAGATGAGTGATAGTACAATTGTTTGGAAAATATAACAAAGGAGATCCTAGATTATAATTTAAGGTGTCTTGTATATCAATAAGTAAATTCATAATGAATATTATCAAATGGGATTATGTAACCACAAACCATACCTACATAGAAATAGGAAAACATAAATTTGGACATTGTCACTGGTTTACAAATGAAATAAATAGAAATTATGTTATACAGTTTGTGGTGGATCATCTTACAAAGACTTCTCTGTTCATTTCAATTTGAGAGGACTTCTCACTAGATCAACTTATATATATATATATATATATAAATTAGATAAGTGGTTAGGCTACATGGAACACTGTTGTTAATTCTCTATAACCAAAATACATGATTTCACTCCATTTTTTAGAAGATTCTAAAATATGCTCTAAATATTGGGTTGAACTTCAACATGGAATATCAAGCTAAAACTGAAGTCTGATCTTAGCAGACTATCAAAACACTCATCAATATGTTTAGAGAAAACTCAATTGACATTAAAGGTGGATGGAGTCAAAATATTCTGTAGGTATAGTTCTTATACAATAGTTTTTTTCACAAATCTATTGAAATTGATCTCTATTATGAATAGAATTAGAAGAATTGTGGTACACCTTTTTTCCAGGATATAGTTCTGGGATGCACCATACAGGGTCATGAGGTGTTAATGAAAATGTTGGAATCATTTGAGACCATTAAGTAGTAAATAATGTCTCCTAAGGTTCAAAAACTGAGCTATGGTGAAAATATTCAATGATAAATATAGTTTGAGGGTAGAGACAAGGTATTAATATATATATCTCCATTGAAGATGGTAATGATATTTGGGAATTAGGAAAATTATAGTCCATGATTCATTGGTCCCTTTGATATTCTTGATTGCATTGAAGTGGTGGCCTATCGACTATTGCTACCACATAACCTATTTGTTGCACATGATGTATTCCATGTATCAATCTTGAGGATGTACATACTGGACCCCCCACATGTACTCAATCTAGAGGTTTTACCTCTATAGAAATATCTTTCCCACAAGGATAATTTGATTAAGTATTATAGAACATAGAGACAAAGTTCTGTGGAATAGGAAAACACACTGTGCCAAAGTGTTGTGGAGTAACTACTTGTGTGATAAATAGTTGTGGTATCCAAAGTAGGGGTGAAAAGAAGTTATTCTTTTTTTTAGTGTTTGAAATAGAAATCTTGTGGAAAAAATTTCAGGATTGAAGATGAAATTAATGAACCAAATTTTTATAAATAAAAATCCATTGGAAATTTCATTCAATGTATTATTATTTATTATCGATATCGAAAAATACATCACTTTATTTTATTAAATCCTATTGGATTTAATCCTTTTTTAAGACTCATATTTGTTGATAATATTTTTATTGAACTATGATCATATGATTAATATAAATATTGGGTTTTGACAAATACAATTGGCATAACCAAAGAAAATGATGGCCTTAAAAAGTAGGATCATACATTACGATGCATGGTTATTAGAGAATATGAGGGGGATAAAAGAAATAGGCCTCTCCCATGACCAAGACCATGTTATTATACAACAACATATAAAAAAACCTTTTATAGGATACATTCAAGATCATCGAGCTAACAACCAAAACCAAGTATGTCAAACAACCCCATGAAAGTGCCTTAATCACACAAATTACACATAGGGAATTTTTTGGTTTGATAAAGGGATATGTATCAAGATACAACTAATATCAAGATTCATATATTATAGAATAATGAATATATATTTTTATTCTATTATTAGTAGAAGATAAATGTTTTTTGATTTTGATACAATTTTTTAATTACTATTTAAATTCAATTAAAGAAATATTATTATTAATTTATCAATTTTTGAAATAATTTTTTTTAATTTTTTTTATTAAATAACGTTTTTAAAATATATATGATCATATTGTTTTTATGACATCAAATTTAATATTAACAAGTGTCTAAAAACTTTTATTGTCAAAAAAACACATCATTTATAAATAAATGTCTATTGTGTTATAAAATTGAAAATTATTATATTTATAAAATTATTTATAAAAATTAAATATTATTTATGGAATCATAATAATGAAATTATAAAATGGTGATGTTTTCATAATTTTTTCATGCAATTTAATTTTTAGGTAAAAAATATATAAGGTATAAATATATTGTGTGTATTATGTCATCATAATGACCCAAAATGATGTAATAATTACAATAAAGTTTGTATAATACCAAATATATGTTTAATGTTTTATATAATGTGATTTTATATTTATTTTATTAATTTTACAAAGCCATTTTGAATCCACCATATTGTTTAATATATCGTACGGTTTTAAAATGATATCTTTAAGGGCATGAATCACTTCCACATCACCCATGGAAAAATTTTGTTGATTGGGTCATGGAATGATAAATTAATAAAAACACTCCCTATCTTTAGAAAAATGGTAAAAATACATAGTAATGTTTGTGGTTTTGATTACATTATTATATAGAGTACAAATCATGTGTTTTAGAGATAATAAAGAATCCACCCCTCATTTCTTATGCAAACCCACCCTAGAACTCTTATCTATTCCCTCAATAACTATAAAAAATAACCTTAATCTATACTAACCTATCGATATTCTGCCAAAGATGCTCGAATCTCACACTAGGATTCTCCCAAGAATTTGGAATCACCCTCTCAAGGTAAAAGATCATCTCCTTCTCTTCTATATTCATGTTTCATCGTTATCTTTTGTCTTTTATGTCTAATTTATTATATTGGGATATGTTCTTCCATACCCACCATACTATCTATTTTATATAAAAATGACTAGATACCCCTTTAACATCTAATAATCCCTTGCATGAACATTTATAATCCCCCACTAAGATTCCAAAATTTCACTGTGATTATTTCATACCAAAAAAATGTGTAGTGAATAACCATAATCATTTAATATCATGGGTTTTCACCTTTATGAACATATACATGTTTTATTAGGAAATCACATGTATGTATTCCACACTCTTTTGACATGGGTCCAAATTTGATGATAACCGATTTAATTTTTATGATATATATTGAACACATATTCATGTGAAAAATGGCGGGTGTGCCCAACTTATATATCATTAAAAAAATTGTATAATGTTTTTTATCATCTAACACCATGAAAGAGATTCTAGCATGAACATAATATTTCAATGGAGTTTTTCATCATGATTTCATGTCATTCAGACCTCTCCTATGTTCATAATTCCATATTTTATGTTTTGCCTAATTTCCCATGTTTTCATTATGTTATAATGAAATAACATTCCCCATTAATCATGTTTATAATTCTCACCCATTGTATGTATCATTGATCCAACCATTGTCTAACATGTAATAATTTCATTATTTTATTCTATATTTATTCCCTTAATTGGATTTATAGATTACCCTTTTTCTTATGTATGTCCCCTAGTTATCCCAAATAGTTTTCTGATTCTAAAAATATTATGATTGTGTTAAAGGTGTTTTCAATAACCAGAATCAATTACCTATTTTAAGTTGTTATGCAATGTACCTATTTCCCAAGGACAATATAAATAACAATATTCTGGGTTATATTGTTTGTAATCTTATGTAATTAATAATTTATTAATGTGTAGTAAATAGTAGGATTATCATGCATGTCATTTGGTATTAAAGGAAACACAAAAATTGATGGAGGTAAAGGTATATATTTTGTGGCTAAAGACTATATATAATGTATTAATGATATTATTTAATCTATGATACATAATCATCATTTAAAGAACAATGTGGTTACCTATACTACTAGCTGCACCTCAACTATTGGAAAATATTTCTACCATCATAACGTCCAATGAAACTCTCCAAGATAGATTTCATCCAAATGTATTTATATAATTAATCATCAATAAACCGTTCATTTAAGTGTTTACAAAATGTGTCAATACATCACTGTCATGCTTGAGATCTAATGATTTTATGGTTTTCCATTCTTTTAGGATCTTGAAATAAAAAATAAAACTCAATATTAATAAATTTGAGAATAATATTTGATATATTAGTGATTAAAAAACCCTCAAAATCCCAAAAATATTCCCATATTTGTTTTTCAAAGTATATGAGTATTATAAATACTAAGACGGTTTTCCATAGTGGATAATATTTCAATGAAAAATGGATATTTTGTAAATTTTTCATTTCAAAAAGAATTAATTTATCTAAGAATATAATTAATCGATTAGAAATATATTAATTTTATTTTACATCACTAAAAATTCATTAATAGAGAAAGAATAAAGAATTATACATGGGAAAAATTCATGAAGAACATCGAAACCTAATCCACACATTCACCTTATTCTAGGAGGAAAGTTATTGAATAATTAAACTTTTAGAAATAGAAAAAATATATGTTTTTTATTAAAATATTATATTAACTTGAAAAGCAATTATTCAATATCCCTTTGAATGCTCAATGTGTTTCCATTTTAAAAAATCATTGACTAATCAATGAAGGGTAAAAAAATTTATGAATATATTAATAATTTTTTCTTTTTGTGCCTTTAGAGAAAAATATCATTTATTAAAAATAATCTTTCTTAATTATTTTTTAAAAAAATTATTATATATTTTTATGCATTATTGGTGATGAAAATTGTTTTTGTGATAACTAACTTTAAATGATATAGTTTTCCCACAGATCTCCACTAAAAACCATTTTCAATGGATACCCAATAAATTAATCTTTTAACCATTTAAATTCAAAAATAATTTTTTGTATAAAATAGTATTTTATTAAAGAAAAATCACATATTTTTTATTTATTTAATTTTTAGACCATTCACGATTTTTTTCATCACTAAAGATCATTTATTTGATTTCATCATTAGAGTAATTGGATCAAATCATATAACATAAATGAGGATATTGAAATAATTTTATTTCTTGTCATGATTTTGTCCATTCATCACTTGATTACATCATTATACTATTAATTCATCATTGCCACCACCATTGTGAATAATGATGATGAATGAAATACGTTATATGAAGAGAGGGTTGTGTGTGTCAGATCAAGAGGTATATAGATCATTTCTAAATTATTTTCCAAAAAAATGGAGAGGGATAAAAATGAAACAATTGTGGATGGAAATTGTTTTTTATGGAAAAATGATATTTCCATTCAACATTATCCACCCAAATAAAAAATACATAATAAATTAAATATATTAAAAACTTCCCTAAAATATAGAATCTCCTCATAATTGAAATGTTAACTATAAAAAATACATTTAATCAATAAATATATCATGTATACCACATCATAACCACATTGAACATCACAAGTAGGTTAAGATGGAAATTCATCCCTACATTCCTCTATAAAATATTTATTTTTATAAAATTTTATATATAAAAATACATAGTATGGCTCGGATAAGTGAAATTGAAAATTATTTTACCCCTTTAGTAGAACCACAGAATTCAAATATAATTATTCTATGGTAATTTTTATAGGGTAATATTTAAATAACTTATGTAATTTTTTGGCATCATATATTAATATTTATTTATTTTATAAAAGAAAAACATCCCAATGAATTCCAACAAGAAATAAATATATCCAATATTTATTGCAAGAGTAATTTATAGATTAACATTGTAGAAAAACTAGTTAAATGTATTTTAGAATAAATAGACTAGGTAAACTTTCTATTTTACCTAAATTCTATGAAACCAAAAAATATATTTTTAGAGTTAAAGTGATTGGGGAATATGAGTATTTTAGCATTTTAATGGACTGAACCCATGTAACTCAATAATAAATTAACTTTTTCTTTTCAGAAAATGAAATATAAATGTCTCTCCACCATTTAAATATATTCATCTTTGAAAAGTTAAAATTATTATAGTCAATCATAATTAAATTAAACAAATTAATGGGAAATAAAACCTACCATCATGGATATGCAATTTAACTGTAGTCTAGACTAAACAAAGACATGAGATACAACTACTCTAGAAAAAATTGTTCACCTTCACCTGAAAATGAACCCCTAGTATATTTTCCCTTTATAGCCCTATATAATTTATTGTAAACAATTTTAATAGGAATTATAACAATATTTTATATCAATGACCATTCTAACTATATGCCATCAATATATTTTTTTAAAATTCAAACAATTACTAACAAACATGATCCTAATAAGATATGATAATAAAGGAACCATTGTGGAATGAATAATTAAACATGCCTTTAATTATAATATATAATTACACAATAAATAACACTCAATCACAACTTTTATTCCATAAAATATTAAATCATTTAATGAAGATCACTTGGTTGTCTTACTACCACTCTATTCAGAAGTTAATGATGATCAAAACAAGACATGACATCAACCCCCAAAAAAAATAATACAAAATTATTGAGTTCATTTGTGTCTAATTAAACAACATTATGAATTATATGGTATTTTATATTTAGATAAACCACCCCTATTAGACTTAGATTCGTGGATTATGCCTTCCAAAATGAATTGAGTACAATCGAATCCCCTAATGTGAAAGAATTTTCTATATAACTAATCATAATAAAAAATGAACAAAAAATATCTTCTACGCTCAAATATTTGAGGTTCATTACTCACTTGAGAACATTAATTCAAAACTAACAATCACTCCATCTAAGATGATACATTTAAATAAATCTACATTCAAGGAAAAAGCCGGTAGGTATACTCCCTATATATAAGGGAATGTTTTAAAAGTACTAATCATGAATATTACATTCCAAGTGATCTCAACCCCACAGTTGAAATAAATATTCTCTCAAATTTATAGGGGTGAGAGTGTCATTGAAACTAGTGAATAACATTTCACATATTCCAAGAAATTCAACCATAGATCGACAACCTATTCAAATTTTTTCCAACATCTATAGAAAAAAAATATTTCTTTAGGTGTTATATACCATCACACCATTTCAATACTATGAAAAATATGTATTTATGACCTATAATTTAAAAACAATTAATTAAATATTCATGATATTAAATTTCATGAATAAAATTATTGATTCTCAAACTTAAAAAACATACTGATTGTGTCTTTTCGACACTATTGGTTTCCTAAAAATACTTCAAAAACAACCTTTAAATTACTAATGTATTCGTCATATTTTTTATTCCAAATATGGGTGTATTAATTAAGACCAACAATAAAATTTTTGTCCTCATAATGAAATCATGGATTGAGTTACATAAAAAAAATTTGTCATCACCTTTTGCATGTCCCAAAAAGACCTCAATAAAAACCTATAAAAATCATATTCGCAGAATAAAATATGTTACCAAGATGAACTAAACTCAACACCTAACAAAATTAAGTTTGGAAGGTCGTATATAACTAAAATGAATTAATTTTTATATTAGGATATTGAATTGGACATTTTTACCCTAACTTATTCTAGGAAATCTAAGTACTAATAAGAAATAATTATATAACCTTTTAAATAACCATATATTATAAATTTATACTCGATGATGTTAGCCCTATAATATTATCCAAGATAAAATTATTTACTTTAACCAATACTACAATAACTACTAAACCCTAAATTATATTTCTCAAAACTATATCCTCAGTAATGATTGATGTATAAAATATGATCTAGAAATTATCATCCCCAATAGTGGAAAAATTCAAACACTTAATAGCCATGAAAAATGGATGACCACCATCATCTTGTGTCTCCCATCATATGTACCTTTTATGGAAGTACGCTATAATTATAATCCCTAGAAAAAATCATTAATTGATAATTGGTCCAATCAAAAAATTAATTATAAGGAATAATTGTGAAAATAAAATGAATCATACATATAACCGTGTTGGTTAACTCCTTATCTAAGTCATCATCCACACATAACAATCTAGAATATTACAATCAAAATTCTTGTTCTGATGGGGAATACTTGAATGATTTAAATAATGGTATCTTAATGTTTCACAAATCTATATTTATTTCACTAAAACAAACTCCCAACATGAAAGAACTACTTAAATGACTTTAGATCCTTATTTAAACAATAAAAAAATCTAAAATAATATATTTTTGAAAGATGCCCATATTTGGAACCACTTGGGTTATCCATTAGAAAAAAATTGACTTGTTTAGAATGACTTGTACATAAATCTATGAAAACATTTACCATCAATATTTCATCTAAAATATTTGATATAACTAAAGAATGTATTAGAGCTTCCAAATATCTGTTGAAAATCTTATTATAGGTCATACTCATACTATCAATCTCATTGGAACTAATTTCAAATCTATATCAGTAAGAGTTATATCCAAAAACCTAATAAAAAACGTGAATCCCAATAATGGTATGATAAGAAAACATTGGGTTACATAAAACTCAACCAATGATTCCATTAAATAAAAATTAAAATCAAATGGAGGAATAATTATCTTTTTAACCAATATCGAAACTAGATATGTAATGAAATTCATAGACTGTAACTAAATATCTACCTTTTGAGGATCAACATTTCTTTTAAATATCTTGAGAAATATATCAGTAGAGAGCATAGTATTTCATTTAGTCATAAAAATACTATAAGAACAACCATACTCTTTAAAATTATGGTCTATAAGAAATATAACTAGAGTATTATCTACCCTATAATCATGGGGAAAATATGTGTTACAATAAATTTTTGAATGGATACTCCAAAAGTGAACTATGAGTGGTTGAGGAACAAGTACGGTCATTTCATAGCCTTATATTTGAATAATAGAATTCTATCTATGAGTAGCATCCTATACCAGATAGAATGGTGGAATATGTTGGTGACCCAATATAGGATGGACATTGAACTTCATAGATGGGTTCACAAGGAAAATCTTAATAACATACTTGTATCTTAAAATTTACGCCTTAGAGTTTTAGGTGAAAAATGAATTTATTAGAGTCTTGAAAAATAGTTATTATAGATTGTACACCTACATAAGTATCCCCTATTTGATAACTATACTTAAATACTCACTATGAATCACCATTCAAATTCCAAAAACCAATAATCATGAGATAAATATATATCTAAACTCCATCCCTAAGATGCAAATTTCTTTGATACCATTTGGATATGACACAACCCATCGGGTTTAAACCCGTGTTAGAATTTAGATAAATTTTCCACCTCATTCCAACCTAAAAAATGTTTTTAGATGGATATTATCACCCTAAATCCAAATCGATACCTGGGAGGAATTAATCTATAACAGTATATAAAACAATGAAACACCAGTATAAAATAAAGAAACTAGCATACAGATTTAAAATAATGAAATTGTATATAATGTAATATATGAGAATAAATAAAATCAACCACCACATAATAAAATTATATTATGGTAAATGGATATTAAAAACAAAATAAATAGTAGATAAAAATGAAACTGAGAATGTTATGATATCTTATCTCTATTAGGTATCCAAAAATATGCATTATCTAAAATTATATCCACCATTAACAATAATCATGTATTTTTTAATTTCTAGTATAACTCAACTAGTTCTATATATGCCAATATCATATTGATATTTTATGACAAATACACAGACATAAGAAATTTTTAGTCATAACCTATGTGAGGGTGAGAACTAATATACTTAGTTGGATGACTGAAAAACACAATGCAATGATAATCCAATATGTGAGATGAAACATGGGACAATAGAATAATTGTTTTTATCCAAATAGAAAAAAATATTCTATAATATCACGGTATACATGTCGAAGGGAGGAAACCAGCCATCATATCTTACCTTTGACAATGATCATGTCACCCTATAAAACAACTAGTATATAGGATATCATATGTCAAGAAATAAATTGTGTTAATATTCTAGTTAAAATCTACATTAAATGGAATCCATAGTCTTAAAAGGTCACCAATATACCAAATTAATATACATGTAGATATATCACAGGTCCCATTTATAATAATTTGATAGACTTCCATAATATCCCAGGTACCACTATAGAAATTTAATGGGGATCACAGATTATTGAGAACTTTCAGTATCGATTTAGGGAGAACATGATCCCTATATTGGTTTTAAATAATTATTTATGGGAGTTTTGACTCCCCTAATGGATGAACATAGAATGATATATGGGGGAGTAATGAATACATGGATGAATATCCTAGCCCTGATATATGGATGTGTACCTAAACACCATATAAGATTTATATGAATAAGTGGAACATCGAGGTGGGTGTTTTAATTGGTTATATATTTTTACAATATATATTTATCTCAAATAAACCTATATAAGAAGTTAGAGTTCTTATCTACTTATTATATATTATCACCCTCACCTATATGTAGAAAAATTTTAAAAAGTAAATGTTATATATGTTTTTATGAGGTTAGATTAAAAATATAGAAACCTAATCATTGATAAATTTTGCTATTATCTTGATATGTAGATTTACTGATAATTTAATTATTATCAATTACAAGTTATTTTATTTGATTATTATATAAAATTCGTGGTGAATCTCGTAAAAATATATACTAAAAAGATTAATTTTTTCCCAATAGTTGTAGTTATACCAACACTGAAACGAGATTGATTATTTTATCTTCTTAATACATTAGATATCAATATAGATCATAATTTGAATTAAACCACCATATAATTTATTCTTTATATAATATATGTTGATCCCTATATAATAGAAACAACTAACATGAATTACAATTGTATCTTCGCATTCAAAATGAATGCATAACTTAATATAAGTATTATTCTTCTGAATAAACAATGTAATTTGATCATTAACATCAATATCATCAAATTCTCCCAATATTTTATTGAATAAATTAAAATAAACTAATGATACTTACGTCACAAATACTCTTCATGTCTCCTAAAAATATCACTAGGAATCGTGATATTTCATTAGTGATTTTCAATCACGAACCATCTATCTCAACATCATCACAATATATAGGACTTAATTTAAATGAATAAATAGTTGGAATCTTTTGGAAGCTTTTTCAACATAGACATGAATCTATGACTGCCACCAGTTTAACCCATTTTCATTTTCAATCACACTATAGTCTTTGACATGGATAAAATTTTGTAATTTCAACATATAAATTTGTGTACCACCATTTATTTATCACACACAATTCATGAACTTAATTTACTAATGATTAAAAAAAAGGGTTTTTGATCAACATATTCTCTAGTCATATGGACCATAAAATATTTATGATTCATCATAAAGTATGACGATTTTATCATCAGATCAACCATTAATTAAAAAAATTTCATAACCTTATATACAATTCCCTAATATTCATATGATATCATAGCACGTTTCTAATGGTTCCCTCAACTGTATCCTACCTTCAACTATCATAGGTAAATTTTATTTGAGAACAAATATACTTGATTCAAAAAATATTTAGGCCATTGTAGTTTTATATTCCCTTTAAAATGAAGATTGTGCATCATAATAATTTCTATATGAGAACTCTAAATTGTTCAGATATTATACTCATCATAACTACTATAGTACCACTGGTTTCTGGTATGTAACCCTTTCTTGATGCTTTTCATGTTTTTAAAGTCAAGGGTGTTGAATGGGAGAGTCGGGATAACTTGGAATGATGTTTGGAGGCAAAGGGGAAGTCGCACGGTCGGTGCACGGTTTGTTTAACCGTGCGGCCAAACCATGCGCAGTGAGTCTTGGAGGTAGTGGCTTCCACACGTTCAGCGCATTGTTTGTCTAACCATGCGGCCGAACCATGCGTGAAGGTTGGACAAGTTAGGAGCTAACGCACGGTTAGCGCATTGCTTGTCAAACCATGTGGACTAACAGTGCAGTCACTTAAAGTTAGATCCTAAAATTGTGGATCTAACTCGTTTTGCCTTTAATTGCCTTGTTTAATCCTCTTAAGCGGCCCTAACTCACGATTACTCTCTCCCTTGAAGGTTGGAAGACTTCTTCCAAGAATTCCAGAGGCGATCCGAAGGCTTCTCTTGGCGAATTGAAGCCGGATTCTTAAGGTATGTGATCATTCTTGATCGGTTTCTTAGATCTAATTAGATATACTTCTCCTCTTCTCTCGTTTTCTTAGATCTATGCCCGTTATGGGTATATCTAAGGGCGTGGATGCCATGTATGATAATATTTTGTCTTGGTTGTGTTAGGAGAAGAGATCTAAGGAGGGTTTTTGGAGAATTGGCCCGCTGTTCTTGAACATTCTTCGTCTGTGGCATGGTTTCACCCAAATTGTTGAGGTGGGTGGCTTCACTCTCGACTCCTCTTGTTAGATTTGGTTGTCTTAGTTTCAAATTGGTTATTTTAATGGAATTGATTTTTAAAATCATGGAGTAAATCTTCTTTAGTGATGATTTATGGTTTTGATGAAATTGTGAAATCTTGGTGAATTGTGTGCAAAGTGACTTAGCTATTTGAATTTAAAATACTGATTTTAAATTATGAAATTTCTAAAATTGTAAATGGTTTGATGAGAAATGGGTTTTCAATAAAAAGGGTGTTTTAATTAAATATCTTTATGGATTTGGTTTTCAATAAAAAGGTGGTTTTATTGAAATGGTTGGAATTGTTTGAACACACATGGTTTGGATGGAAAATGGTTTTCAATAAAAGGTGTTTTATTGAAAGGATGGTTTGGCTGATTGTTGGAAATGTGTAATGTGTGTTCATATTGCATTGTACAAGGCTTGGTTGAAATATGACCTTGTGCTCGGTGCCAAAAATTTAATGGCACGATGGTAACTATATGTACGAGGCTTGGTTAAAATATGACCTTGTGCTCAGTGCCAAAGGTGTAATGGCGCACGGGAAATAATTTCCTTGTGACGACTTGGTAGATCGACGAGAGACCGCTCCTGAGTATTGATCTTTCATAACGATGCATGCATGGTTGATTTCACGGGCTTGTGAAATGTTTGAGAATTCCAAAACGGGATGTTTGTAAAATGGTTTGGAAACTTGTTTGGTTATTTTTCTGGAATAAAAATAATGTGTTGGAAAACCTGGTTTAAATTGAACTTTGATACTTTCGAGCATGGATGGTTTTGGAAAACTAGTTTATATTTATTTATAAACTGCTTTGGTGAAAATGTTTTTATATAAACTATTTTATATAAATGTGGCTAACTCTTCTATCCTAGTGGTGTGAGTAGGAATTTCATTGGGGAAAACCTACTGAGTTTTATACTCACCCCTGCTTTGGAACTTTGGTTCTTTTGCCGATGTAGTATTCCGAGACACGGGTAAAGGTAAAGCATCTCATTACTAGTGGCTTGTGGTGATTTTTGGGAGATGATGTGGAGCTGAAGCTTGTGGACCACTGATTTGTGGTGTCTTTTGGGAGTCTTGGGTTGTTCTCTTTATGTTGTGTACTTTGATGTTTGGTTTAGTCTTCCGTTGTTGTGTACTCTGATGTGGTTTAATATAAATAACGTTTTTTTTGGTCTTTCATTGTTCATGCATCATATAGTGAATGGTTAATGTATGGGTTGATTTCGTAAAGGGTAAATGGTCCCCCACTTGTATGTGAAACCCTTCGGAATTTATTTCCATCCTTTGGCATCTTAGGGATGTCTCTTAAGGCCAAGTAATGACTTGTTGTATTCTCAAGACAATGAGGATAAGCATGTCATTACAAATGGTATCAGCTTGTTCAGCCCTTGCCTAATAAGTGGTCATCGATGTTCTTGGTCCTATATTTGAAATTACTTCTTGTCTATTCCTTGGGTGATCATCTTAGATTGTAGTAGGATTGTCGGATCTTGAAATGTATATCATAAAAGGACGTAGCTAACCCGTTTATGTTGAACTTCAAGTTACGAGGTAGTTGGGTACATAAGTGTTTTCGATACACTTCTAGAATTTTGGAAATCTCATTGCCATGGGATTATCCAATGAGATCAGTATGAAATTTATTGTAGAGGAATTACTTCCCACTAGGATTTCATATCTCATTGTGAAGAATGAGTAAGAATTTCGTCAAAGGTGACAATTTTTTGAAAAATGCGGAAATTATTTTCAATCGGAAGACATTGAAAACAGGATATTTGGTGTATTTTGAAAATGGATTGATTTTCAAAAAGTATGTTGAATGTTTTCAAAAATGTTTGAACATGGAGAAAGGTTGTTTGAAAACAATGTTGTGATAGTTAATGTGATAGAATTTGAAATACTAAGCCAACAGTTGCAAGAGAGTGAGATTGACAGAGTTTGTTGTTGGTTTAGGAAATGGAACCCAGTAGGCATCATAGAAACCAGCTGAAAGAGGCCAGTGAGAATGTGGTTGCACCTGAACCACAGGTGAACCAACAGTTGGTCCAAAGCATCGCTCAGGATTTTAAAACCATTGAGTTGGGATTGCAACTGGATACCTTGTTTACGATATCTTTCACTGGTGAAAATCCAAGTGGAGGAAGTACGGTTATCTACACTAGAGGAGCTGAGAACTCTAATACTAAGAGAAAGAGGGAATCAGACAACTTCTGTCAAGGAGGAAGAAAACATCAAAATCGGACAATAAGATTGCTAAAACTTCCTCCGAGAACCAAGAGTAAGCCAGGATGTTTCCATTGTGGCACTACGAGCCACATCAAGTGGGATTGTAAGGCACAACCTCAAGAATGTCATAATTGTAAAAAGATGGGACACCTTCAGTGATATTGCCGTAATGCTCTGAGGTCGGGTGTTCGTGACACTCTTCAGAAAGGGAAGTGTTAGCAGGAAAATAAAGAGGAGATCATAGAAAGCATGCATCTGCTTGGAACTGAGCAAGTTGTAGTGGATGATCAGCCAGGACCCCCAAAGTGCGAGGTATAGTTCTTTTAATTCCCACATTGTGGCAAGCTTGGTTTGATACAGGTTCTCCAAATTCTTTTCTTGCTTCTCATATCGTTGATCTGTTGGATTTACACATAGAAATGATGTCTTCCCTTTTGAACCTACTAACTCCTTTGGCTCAAAGAGAGTGTTTATCCTTCCTATGTAGAGCGTGTTGTTTAGTTGTGCACAACATTGAATTGATGTGGGATTTCTCAGTTCTTAAGATAGATGATTATGACATAATCATGGGAATGGATTGGTTGGCGACGTGTAAGGCCCACATCGATTTCTATGTGCGAATGGTGAGTTTTGTGAGGATGAAAGGTGTTAGACATTTCTTTAGAGGGAGAAGAGTGCAAAGCTGGTGAAATAGATTAGTTGGCACCAACTGTTGGCACAATCTCGTATCAGTTAGAGGTTTTTTCGTTGGCATCAATGGAAGAGATAAGGAAAATAGTTTTCCAGCTGTTGTGGATCAATTTCTAGATGTCTTTCCCAAGAACTTCTCAGGGTTACCACCTCTAAGGTAAGTGGAGTTTACGATTGATCTCCCTCTAGGGAGCAGCCCTATTTCCCTTCCATCTTATAGGATGGAACCAACAGAATTACTGAAATTGAAAGTGTAGTTATAGGAGCTTGAAATCAAGGGTTCCATTCAGCCCAGCTTGTCTCTGTGGGCAGCACCAGTTTTGTTTATAAAGAAAGAAAATGGAACATTGAGTCTATGCATGGATTATCGTAAACATAACCATGTTATGATAAATAATAGATATCCACTTCCATGCATTGATGACTTTTTTGATCAATTAAGGGGAGCTTAGTGGTTCTCTATGATTTACTTGAAGTCAGGATATCACCGGTTGCGAGTTCGAAAGGAGGATATTCCAAAGACATCCTTCAGAAGTAGATATGGCTACTATGAATACGTAGCCATGCCTTTTGGTATAACGAATGCACTAGTGGTCTACATGGATTTGATGAATCAGATGTTTCAACAATATCTGGATTCTTTTGTTTTGGTGTTTGTGGATGAAATATTGGTGTATTCAAGAACAAGGGTTGAGCATGAGAAACACTTGGAAATAGTGTTATAAATCTTGAGGGACCATCAGTTGTATGCCAAATTATCAAAGTGTGATTTTTGGATACAATAGCTACATTTTCTGGGCCATGTCGTTTCTAAGAAAGGTGTTTCAGTGGATCCAAGAAAGATAGAAGCTATTCTTTCTTGGCAACCGCCGAAGAATGTCTTTGAAATACGATTTTTTATTGGTCTAGATGGTTATTATAGACGCATTGTGTGTGACTTCTCACGACTAGCTTCACCTATGATAGCATTGATAAAGAAAACAGTGCATTTCAATGGACTGAGGAATGTTAGAGATCTTTTCAAGAGTTGAAAATTCGCCTTACATCAGCACCCATATTGATCTTTCTTGAATCAGGACAAGGGTATGTGGTGTATTGTGATGCTTCAGGATAAGGCTTGGGATGTGTTCTCATGCAAGTAGATCATGTTGTTGCTTATTGTTCAATGCAGTTGAGGTTTCATGAGAAGAATTACCCAACACACGATTTGGAGATGGCTGCAGTCGTCCATGCTTTGAAAACATGGAGAAACTATCTCTTTGGTGAGAAATTGACTGTGTTTACGGATCACAAAAGAATGAAACACATTTTTTCAATGTGATATTTGAATTTGAGGCAGAGGAGATGGATGGAGTATCTTAAAATGTTCAACATTGACTTAATGTATACACCGGGTAAGGGAAATTTGGTGGCTGATGCATTAAGCAATAAGTTGTATCCTCAGTTGGGAAAGGAAGCTTCAGAGGAATGGCAGTTGATGTCGGTTTTAGCTGACATGCATGTGGAATGTGAAAACTGAGGTGATGTAGATATTTTCTTCTCAGCTATACTTGTTCCTAATTTGGTGGAGATAGTAAAGGAGGAACAGACATCCAATGTAGACTGTGTTGCAATTAGTTCAAAAATCAGTGGTGGGGAGACCATTGAGGGATGGAAGCTGGATGGGAGTTCAGTTTTGTGTTTCAGAGATCGGATGGTTGTACCTATGGTTTTTCAGGAACAACTCCTTCATGATTACCACCATTCGAGATGGGTTGTACATCCGGGTACATAGAAAATGTATAAGGTGCTAAAGGTGCAGTTTTGGTGGATCGACATGAAAAAGAGGGTGGCCGAATTCGTCTCGCGGTGCTTAACTTGTCAATAGGTTAAAGTAGATCATCAGAGACTAGCTGGTATGTTACAGTATTTACTTATCCCAGTATGGAAATGGGAGCATATAACAATGGATTTTGTTACAGGTATTCCAAGAATGGTTCGGAAACACGATGCCATTTGGGTGATAGTGGACTGTCTAACCAATTCGGCCCATTTCATCCCAATTTGTGAAACCCATATGGTGGAAGATCTTTCAAAAATCTATATCCGAGAAGTGGTAAAGAGGCATGGGGTATCAGTGTCTATCATCTTAGATAGAGATCCAAGGTTCACATCTCATTTCTGGAAATCATTACAACAAGCCCTGGGGACTCAGTTGACGATGAGTACGGCTTATCATCCTCAAATAGATGGGCAATCTGAGCGGATGATACAAACTTTGATAGACATGTTGTGGGATTGTGTAATAGATTTTTGTGGCTCATGGGAGGAGTATATACCCTTAGTGGAGTTCTCATACAATAACAGTTATCAATCTTCAATACGCATGGCTCTGTTTGAAGCATTGTATGGGCGTCCTTGTCATTCTCCACTTTATTGGGTGGAAATAGGTGAGTCTTCAATAGTTGGGCCGAGCCTTGTCCAAGAAACAATGGAGAAGATCCATTTGATTAAAAAGAGGATGTAGACGACTCATAGTCGTCAGAAATCTTATGCGGATCATTTCTGAAGACCGTTTTCATTTGGAGTGAGTGATCATGTCTTCTTGAGGATCTCTCCAAGACATGGAAAATGTCATTTTGGGAAGCAGGGAAAGTTATCTCCTCAATATATAGTCCCTTTTGAGATACTGGAATGGGTTTGCGAGGTGGCGTATCGGTTGGCATTACCACCACGGTTCAGTGCAGTGCATAATGTGTTCCATGTATCTCAGTTAAAAAAGTATCAACCTGATCCTGACTATGTGATCAGATGGGATCACTTTATCCTAGAGTTGGATGATTCATTGCTACATATCCCGGTGCAGATTGTGGATAGGTAGGATAAACTCTTGTGTGGAAAAATCATCAGTCTAGTGCGGGTTTTGTGGCAACATGGTCAGATTCAAAAAGAGACTTGGGAACGCGAGAAAGAAATGAAAGAGAAGTGGCAAGAACTCTTTCAGTCAAGCGATGGTTTTCTACTTTCCGAGGACGGAAAGGCCAATGGTGGGGAGAATTTAGTACCCCCATTTTCTGGTATGTAACCCTTTCTTGATAATTTTCATGGTTTTAAATTCAAGGCTGTTGAATGGGAGAGTCGGGAGAACTTTGAATGATGTTTGGAGGCAAAGGGGAAGTCGAACAGTCGGCACACAATTTGTCTAACCATGCGGACAAACCGTGCACAGTGAGTCTTGGAGGCAGTGGTTTCCGCACGTTCAGTGCACATTTTGTCTAACCGTGCGGCCAAACCGTGCGTGCAGGTTGGCCAAGGCAGAAACTAACGCACGGTTAGCGCACAGTTTTTCAAACCGTGCAGACTAACCGTGCAGTCACTTAAAGTTAGATCCTAAAATTGTGGATCTAACTCGTTTTTACTTCAATTGCCTTTTTTAAACCTCCTAAGCGGCCCTAACTTAGGATTACTCTCCCTTTAAGGTTGGAATACTTCTCCCAAGAGTTCCGGAGGCGATCTGAAGGCTTCTCTTGGCGAACTGAAGCCGGATTCTTAAGGTATGTGATCGTTCTTGATCGGTTTCTTAGATCTACTTAGATCTACTACTCTTATTCTCTATTTTTCTTAGATCTACGCCCGTTATGGGTAGATATAAGGGTGTGGATGCCAAATATGACAAGATTTGGTCTTGGTTGTGTTAGGAGAAGAGATATAAGGAGAATTTTTGGAGAATCGGCCTGGTGTTATTGAGCGTTCTTCATCCGTGGCTCGGTTTCGCTAAAATTGTTGAGGTAGGTGGCTTCACTCTCGACTCCTATTCTTAGAATTGGTTGGCTTAGTTTCAAATTGGTTATTTTAATAGAATTTATTGTGAAAAGCATGGAGTAAATCTCCTTTAGTGATGATTTATTTTTTTGATGAAATTGTGAAATCTTGGTGAATTGTGTGCAAAGTGACTTGGCTATTTGAATATAAAATGTTTAATTTAAATTATGAAATTGCTGAAATTGTAAATGGTTTGATGAGAAATGGGTTTTCAATAAAAAGGGTGTTTTATTGAAATAGTTTGATGGATTTGGATTTCAATAAAAATGTGGTTTTATTGAAAATGTTTGAATTGTTTGAACACACTTGGTTTGGATGGAAAATGGTTTTCAATAAAAGGATTTTTATTGAAAGGATGGTTTGGAATGATTATTGGAAATGTGTAGTGTGTGTTCATATTGCATTTTATGAGGCTTGGTTGAAATATGACCTTATGCTCGGTGCCAAACGTTTAATGGAATGATGGTAACTATATGTACGAGGCTTGGTTGAAATATAACCTTGTGCTCAGTGCCAAAGATGTAATGGCACATGGGAAATAATTACCTTGTGACGACATGGTAGATCGATGAGAGACCACTCATGAGTATGGAACTTTAATAATGATGCATTCATGGTTGATTTAACGGGTTGTGAAATGGTTGGTAATGCCAAAACGGGATGTTTGTGAAATGGTTTGGAAATGTGTTTGTTTTTTTTTCAGGAAAAAAATAACGTGTTGGAAAATCTGGTTTAAATTGAACTTTGATACTTTAGAGCATGGATGTTTTTGGAAAACTAATTTATATTTAGTTATAAACTACTTTGGTGAAAAAAAAATTATATAAACTATTTTATATAAATGTGTCTAACTCTTCTATCCTAGTGGCGTGAGAAGGGAAGTCATTGGGGAAAACCTACTGATTTTTATACTCACCCCTACTTTGGCACATTGGTGCTTTTGCAGATGTTGTATTCCGAGACACGGGTAAAGGTAAAGCATCTCATTACTAGTGGCTTGTGGTGATGTTTGGGAGATGTTGTGGAGCTGGAGCTTGTGGACCACTAAGTTGTGGTGTCTTTTGGGAGTCTTGGGTTGTTCTCTTTATGATGTGTACTTTGATGTTTGTTTTATTCTTCCGTTGTTGTGTACTCTGATATGGATTAATATAAATAATGTTGTTGTTTGGTCTTTCATTGTTCATGCATCATATAGTGAATGGTTAATGTATGGGTTGATTTCTTAAAGGGTAAATCATCCCCCACTTGTATTTGAAACCCTTCAGCATTTATTGCCAGCCTTTGGCATCTTGGGGATTTCGTTTAAGGCGAAGTAATGATTTTTTGTATTATCAAGCCAATGAGGATAAGCAGGTTATTACAACTGCCTTCATGTATACTATCCCCACAACATAGAATCAGATAGTCCATAACCATACTTTTAAAATCAAAATTCATATACCTGACATACATGTAATTAGACAATTTATATTTCTATTAAATATAACAAGACATCATATCATGATAATATTTTGGAAAAATAATTTGATTTCATGAATAATATCATACACATAGATCGTAGATTCCCGAAGAAACAAACATACAGAATATAAAAATATGTTACAATGATAATAATAATGAAATTGAATAATACAATTGGAAAAATAAGTGTATATGAAACTATTTGGGAAAAAATAAATCACCTTCATGACACTATGGAAACATCAATATCCCATATTGGATTTGTCTATAAAATAATAATTCACTTTACATAACTCAATTTATTTTGAATTCCTTCAAACTAAAACCTCATTCAAGGAAAAAATTCCAAACACCACAATTTGAATAAATTAATTTTTTCATATTATTTAATATATAAGAGATAATAAAATTTTGGTTAAGTTATTTCTTATATACTCCCAAACATTCACATACAACTAATCTTAAAATTTAATAATTCTTAGTTTCTTGATAATATGAAGCATTTATCCAATACGATTCTCAACATATTGATCCTATATAATTTTATCGTTTAGAACATAATTTCCCACTATTAATGGTAATAAAATCTATATTTAATATAAGGTAAATTCAAAAACAATATACGTAATCTACCTCATTTTTAAATAAATCTAATGAATACTTGGGGACCATCCCATGACATCCATTATGTGAGTGGGGTCTGATGAACATGATTATTAATCCTTAATAACTTGAATACTTTCATAGGTAAATCCAAAATAAAATCATAAGTAAATTTTCCTTCTATTGATATGAAATATAACCCCATTCTCTATCAGAAAAATTCACCATTATAAAATGATATATGATATCACTAAATTTGGATCAAAAATATTGCACTGAAATTTGAAAAACTGGTTTCACATGGATAATCAAGGGAAATTTTCAAATTAAATTCTATGTGATACTTTTTTAACATCATTATAAACCCTTCATCTATATCATTTGAGTTCCCAAATTCATAGAAGTAATATTTTTTTATTGTTCTGTACTCCATGTCATCGAACAAAATTTCTTAGGATTTCAGCTTATACCTATTTCCCCTAAAAAGAATCATTAACCAAATGTTGGTTTTTATTCATTGAATTCAAAATCCTTTTAATCATTCAAGAAATAAAAAATATTAAACTAACTTATCTATTTTTATATTTTTAAAAAAATTTATGTCCCATTATCGTAGTTATGTATTCTCTTTGTATCCTTCATGTGTAAATATTTTATATTATTTTGATATATTGAAATGAATGTAACTAAATAATAAATATTTTTCCATAATTTTATATAATATTTAAAATATAAAATTAGTTTTTACAAGTCCTTTTAATTTATACTCTTTATAGTTACTTATTTTCTCATCCTCACACCAATAAAAATAGTTTGGTAAAATACCTTTAATGACACTATAGTGAATTTCATTAACAGTTAGTTAGATTAATTTTTTTAAAGAAGAAATACATTCCAATATACTTAAGATGAATAATGAGAATGAAATTCAATTTTTTGAGCATGGTCATTTCAAATAAATTCCTTATCTATTAACAAGATTTATCAATATATTAGGTAATGCTTATCTCATCAAAATATATAATTAAATTTATTGTTATGGGCCTTCTTCAGTATATACAATAATTTCATTAATTTACACACCATGATTCTATCTTCATCAATCTTGAAAAAATAATGTTTTTCAATATTTACTACTTCAAAATCATATTTTAACAATCCAAACTTTATATCCATCTCATAAAAATTAAAATTATGATGATTGAAAACGTCCAAAAATATTATTATGGTTTGGATTCATGAAACAATATTAAAATTATCATTAAAATAAACACATTCTATATAAGAGTATCCTATATAAACATTCTTGGAATTATTACTCAATGTACACCCTTTTTTGTTATACATATTCCTTAAAACATATTCTTCTCAAATGAAACTAATATTATCTACTATGGGAATAATTTATCATGTATCATTTTTTTTATTTTATATAACCAAAAATTCATTAAATTTAGCCATTATTTATTCTTTAATTATTATCTAAATATTGTGGTTAAATCGTGGATATAAATTTCATTTAACTTTAGAATCATAGTTCTCTCTTCCTCTAAATTGGATCGTCATAACATTTAATAAAATAGTCTAATTAAGCCTTAATTTTGGAATTTTTTTTCTATAATTTCTTGATCAAATGATTTCTAATCACTATACAAATAAGAATATAAATTTATAAATTTAATTTTTATTTCTTATTTCTTTTTTATTATTCAATTTGGATTTTATAGGAGAATCATCTAGTAATATATCAAAACCAATATCTATTACTTCCACCATTATTGATTTACGTTCAAAAATATTAATGTTACATGACTCTACAATTTTGTGATGATTTTTATTCAAAAATATATATCTCAATCAATTGAATTTATATCCAAATAAGAATATATCATTAAAATTTTCATTAAATTTGCAAATTTACAAATAAATTATCTTTAATAAATTGGGTTTTAAGAAAAAATTAATTTCTCTTACTATAAGATTCTTTTTTATATCACATCTCATAGTGAGTCATGTTTGATTCTGGTCATATTAAACTCTTTTTTGAAACATGTATCATTTACCAAAATAAATTTCCACAAAATTATTTACAGTAATTTCTAATCCACAAGAATATTACTCTCGATAAAAAATAAACAACTTTTTTTCCCAATCCATTGATCTATTTTTCAAAGGGATATTGGGAGAACTAAGCTAAAGAATGAAATTTTTTTTTATAGATAATATTTAAAAGAGTTAAACATGTAATCAATAAAATTTTAAATTTTTAAATTTATAAACAATGTATATTCTATGTATTACTTGTAAATAATTTAAACACCACCATAAATTTAGAATAATGTTTCATGAACATAGAACTGGTCATTCAGTTGATGTCATTAATAAAATTCATAACATATCTTTCACAATTTCTAGATTTATGTATCATCCATATATAGATATCATAATTCATGAGTTTTAGATTTTGGTTGACATAATATCAACATCACTATGACTTACTTATTATATTTTTTTAATTCCAAAAAAATAATACAAAAGATTCATTCATTATTCTTTTAATTTAGTTGAATCTCTCACAAATTGGTTAATTGATATATTCAGAATATTATTTTTTCTATGAAGAAGAATTACCATAATCCCTAACTCGTTTTATTCTCTAAAACATAAGTAACCTGAGTAATTTAGATAACCAATTTGAAATGCTTTATTTTTTGATGTAAATACTTCTAATACTATCTAATTATTCTTTATGGAATGGATGATATAACTATATTTCATGAAATTCAATTTGTTTTTATAATCATAAGGATTGATGAATCATTGTATATTTCTTAATATCCATCAACTAATATGTCTACATTATATTTTTTTAAATTCTAATTTCCAATTAGAGCCTCACCAACAAATATAATTTAACGAAACTATTATCCCCTATGTTTATAGACCCAATAATATAAATTTAAAAATTCCAAAATAAATTTATAACACATTTTATTTAATTATAACAAAATATTTCAATTATCACATACTAGATTCTAATCTAAATTTTATGGTTACAATATAAATAATTGAATTATTCTATATTATTAAATTTTTTCAATTTTTTATTCTAGTATATAGATCTCATCCAATAATAGGTGGCATGAAATCCTCTTTACTATAGTTGATTTAGTTGCATCAACAATAGTTTTTTTTTAATTTGGTTAAAATAATGTTTTAGTTAAGCTTTTATAATGTTTTATCCTTTTATATGGATGATATTACCGCTAAATATCCAATTTCTTCCTTTCATTTGAGTTCATATCCCCTTAAAATCAAGATTTATCCCTAGAAGTGACATTTTGCCCCAACAATTATAGTATTTGTTTCCATTATTTCCATAGTACTAGAAATATCCTTTGAACATCAATCCTGATTGGTTAATGTTTGGATAGATAAATGTTTAAATTGTTTTATTAAATTATATAACCTCATTTCCACTATCAAAGAGGAAAATGCCTTTTATGTTTTGAATTCCATTTGTTGGTTTAAGGGGATCAATCCATCTTTTATTTTTACACCAAAAATTCCAATCATTAGTTAGGTAACATTAAAGGATAGTAAAAAAAGTGTATCAAAATTTAGTTAGGTGAGTATTTCATATGTTAAGGGTAGAAAACTCTATATCTCAATGTGAGGAAACCCATACATATCTTCAATTTCATTGTGAATGTTTTTTTCTAATTATTCATAAACTTCTATGCCCCAAAAATCATTAATATTCCATTCACATCTATTCATCAATAATATAATTTTTTTCTTTATGATTATTAACAATATTTAATATATCTTTGAAAATGAACATGACAATTTAAATTTCCTTAGGGTTACTATTCTACTTTTTTGAAAATCCTATTTATCATTGTATTTATTATATATATTCATTAATTATAGTGAATGATACTTATTGAACTGACTACTTGTTTCATGATGTGGCTCAAGATAATCATCCATTATATGTTTTATGTAACTTTCTTCACCTTGGTATTCTTCATAACATGATTTTTTGGTATAATTAACATAGACCAAAAAAGGTAAAATTTCCTTTAGAACATTTTCATCAAATGATGCACCATATAATTAGTCATTTTATACAATCTTTCTTAGTTGATTTCTATTCTTCTTCTTGGTGAAATTCTAATTTAATTATTAAATTTCTTTATTTTCTTAAATTTATTATCCACATACTATTAATAATTTTTCATCTAATCATCAATATTAATAAGAATATTCTTCTTTTGGATAATTATAGAAAATATACATATTCTTTCACAATCAAATCATATCATTGTATTTTTTGGTATATACACTCCATCACATCAACTGATGTACCATGTGTTGAGAGACAATATTATTTTGAAATTTTTATATGTGTCCTCATCATGTTATAATCCATCGAAATAAAAAAAATTGAACATCAAACATTAAACTACTTCTTAGCTATAATGTCACTCACTTTATATGTTCTCTTTTTAAATGTTGGATATATCTACATTTCGTATGTAGTTATTATATTTTATACCTCATCTAAAGATAAGTCATCTAATTCAAATAGTGTTAAGATTTTTGGATTGAATATATTTTTGAAATGTATCAACATCCTCATAATATTTAAATCTAGAAAGGTATCCCAAAAATATCCATTGTTCACAATGACTTCATTTACCCTTTTCAATAAATCATATATACATATTTATCAAATATATTCAAGTAGTAAATAATATATTTCAATGTTAAATGTTTTTCATCATTTACATTTACATTAATTTCATATATTCCTTCGAGTATATATTGAGTATCCTTACTAGATTTAAAAAATTGCATATTATTCTTAAATTTAAATGAAAAGGTCAAATGAATTTAATTTAGAGATATTTCATTTAACTATATGATATTTTTATGAAAAATAAATAGGAACATTATTTTCACTATGTTGAAATCCAATGGTAGCTATATCAACCACATTATGGGAGGGGGTGTTAAATACCAGTTGTGAATATAAAAATTGGTTGGAAAATTGATTTGGATTTCTAAATTAATAGTTTAGTTTTATATTTTATGTTAAATTGAAGATAACCATTGTATCGTTTAAGAGTTGATTCCCCTCATAAAATAAAATAGTGCTCTCCTAGATGCAGATGCATAAATGAAAGTCTATTGCATGAAAAGTTTTTACAAGTTATAAAACCATTGTGATATACATACTCTCTGATATATTTGACTATTATTCCAAGATTTACATTATTCACTAATAATATAATTATCAATTGCATATATTGTGGGTTTATTACTATCTTAACACCATAGTTCATCCGACTGAAAATGTATCACTACAAGAATATAACTGTTCTAATAAGTTTAAATTAAACCACAAACATTATCTCTTTTAGTTTATTCTCCAAAAAATGTATATATTATTTAATTAATTTTGAAAACATTATTTCTTACTATGAGTCATGATTGAAACATCCATAAATTAAATTACTCATACATGAGTCACTAAATCTCATTATTTTGATACCTCATCATTCTCACATCATGAATGTAGGTGTTTATTCTTTTTTAATGACTCATATGGGTACAATTTTCTTCATAGAACTAGTGGATTGTTCAATTATAATTTTGATAGACTCATAAATAAATTGATAGTATTTTGAATAATATTTTCTCATTAGAATAAAGATTACCAATTTTATCCATTTTTATCCAATTAAATAGAATCATATGATCATTAATGTTTTTTTTCTATCGTTATATATACATTTGGTTCAAAACAATAAAATCCCAAAAAGATATTGGGAACATTGGTATTCATTAATACTCCCACATGTATTTTTTTATTAAAATAATGATTCTTAAACACAATTTTGAAAATAAAATTTCACATATTAAATTTATTCTTATTTATAATAATTCTTCTTACAATTTTATAGGGTGTTTTTAAAGAAAGTAATCATCTTTACGAAAAGGATCTTTTTTGACCAGATTGATATTTATCGATTTTATGTGAAACAATATAACAATTATATCATCCATACTAGTAAAAAGTAAGTAAAACTGATTTATATGATGTTTATAAAACATAAGTATTGTAGAGTCTGTAAAATGGAGTTCAAAAAGGTCAATCATATATCCTTCATCAGATGGATACATACAAGTTATACCATATCAAAATTTTCTAATTGAAATGGATGGAGACAGACAATGTGTACAAGATGATGATATTTTATTTATACAAAATAGAATGTTGGGTGTGTTATAATGGTTATATACCCAATGACTATCATGAAAATTAATGTTGTAATGATACAATTTAGTGAAGAATATGCTTGTCTTATTTTTTTCAAAAATATCCCTATAAATATAGAATTAGAAAATTATATGAATGCCATCAAATAAGACAGTAACCTCATGGATAAGTATTTATCAGTCATATATGACCTTAATTTTTTTTTGAATTGTTGTAACATCTCATAACTAAAGGGACTTCATTATTAATTTTTAGATAATTTACTTAAAATATTGTTTGTGGGGATTTCATTATAAATTATTCAATTTTTACATTGTGAAATCCTTGGTTTTACAAATTAGATTAATTGATGTATCTCATGGATTGAGAGATAGAATATCAAGGGATCTTAGGGATAGATAGATAGGTTTTTTTTGATTTTTCTAATTTTGGTAATGTTGGGATTGGATGAATGACCTTTTGATCTATTTACATTCGTGGATGCATTAAGTAATGTTCACAGACATCCCTATCACAATGAGTTAAAGTGAATGCCATTTATAAAAAATGTAATCAATGTATTATTACCAAATTTAATGAATGTTTATTTTTTTATTTTTTCTACAAGTTAGATATATTATCATTTAAGTATAATAAATTTTTTTATATATATATTCTTAATATTTTATTTTATAATTATTTTGATCCCATGTATGTATTGTTATCAAAATATAAATATTTTTATATTAGATTAAAAGGATGATTTTCCCATCCAAAACATATGGTATATGGTTTTAAATTTCTCCAGACATATGATATATAGTGAAAAGTTGTTCCATACATCTATAAAAATGAATAGTTGAAAACATGGATTTTTGGGACAATTCTCAAAAGGATACTTATCATATTGGTGATATTGATTTCAGTAGTAAAAATATTTCTTTAAAATTTTTTATTTAATATAGTACTTTAGCACAATATAATTATTATAATTTAATTATGTGATAAATGATATGTACTGATCATCATGAATGATATATTTATTTTTTAGTTTTTAGATGGTAAATTTATTTTACTTGGTGATATGCGTGAGAATGTTTACAATGTAATCATAGATGTTTTTAATAGATAATATTTAACATTCCAATGTGCGATGGAAGACCAGTTATAGTTTTATTATTCAATTAGTGGAAATAATAATTTCTAAACATTACCAAAATATTTTGAGAAATTATTTTTATATATATTCCTTATCAATGGATTTAATCTTCTAAATTTTGTGACCCTTTACAATATATTAAGAAAATTAAATCAATAATAAAATTTATAATATATTAAAAAATACATAAATATTTATAGTTTATTAACATAGTTTTATTTGGTTTTACATAAACTAGATGTGTTGGAAGAAAATTCCACGTATATATAATTTTTCATGACATCACAAGATATATGTCATGTTATTTTATATCTAAATATTCTAAATATTTTTCAAAAAAATTATGTAATATATGAAATGATGAAAACATAAAATAAGTTGCAATCTAAAAAGATTTAGGTTGTGAGTTTGAAATTTCATAGTTTTGGATCATAATTTAGTAAAAAATAAATTACACATAACTTTTTCGATTTTGGAACATCTCATTTAAATTATGTAGATAAAAGAAGAAACAAAATTCTTAATAATATTACTAGTACTACATTGAGTGAATACTCAAGTACTTAATATTTTCATTTTTAAGATATTACATATTCATTGTATAATATAAATTAATTGGTTATATACATATCTATAATAAAACTTCTTCTATGATGTAGTCATGATTAAATAATAGACATTCAAATTTCAATGTTTTTTTATAAAGTATTCTTTATGAATATAGAACATAATTTACATAAATTATATTAAATTGTTGATGAAGTAAACATTCATAAATATTCTATACCATGTAAAGAATATATTGTTGTTAAAAAATTGAAATCCTTATTGAGGAACCTATTCACATTATGTTTTTTGAAACATTAAAATTTATTTTCCACCATCCCGAAACTATATCGTCAAATTATACAATCAAATATGATTTTAGTGCCTTTTATAAAAATTAACTTGAATGAATAATAATTAAATAAATAATTTCATAAGTGGTTGCTCAAGAAAGAGTTTAGACATTTGTATATGAACTGTTTTAAAAACATAATAAATAAAATGATCATACCGAATCATCCCACTACTAATTAGATATGTAACTCAACTTGGTAAAACAAATAGTTCCTCAAGAAACTAATTGGAAAATTTTCCATTCTTATATAATTTGTAAAATAAGACACTTGAGGAGGCTTTATTTTATGATTATTATAATAGGAAAATACCATATGAATGTAATTAATTTGAGTTGAAAAAGTTTTGGATTTGTTAGAACAACATAATTCTCATAATATGATTAGAGTAAACGGATTTACCATTATTAATATGATAAAAATGAATTTTTTTATGAAATAAATCAAGGATTATTACAAAGTCTTATAATCTACAAGAATGAATAGATTATGCATAATATTTCATTCCATTAGGTAGACAAAGATCTATTCATATACTTATAGAATTATCATTATTCATAAAAATTTCCATTTCTCAAATGGATGTGGAGTGTGATTTTTATAATAGATATTTATTAGGGGATTTTTAATAGAATAGGAAAATATATTTTGAAATTCAATATTTTAAAATCATTATTTAAACACGTATTGTCATTTTATAACAAAAATATGTTCGATGACCCTATTATGATAGGATTTCCCTATTTATACATCAAAAATAATTTTTATGTATGTGTTTATAAAATTATTTTTATTAGGAGTATTTCTATAGAAATAATTATTATTAAAATTTATATCAATGATGTCAACAATGTCTCAACTCAAAAACAAATTTTTGGTTCATTTGTTGAAATTATGAAATATGATATTGAAATATGTAAGATGTATGGGCTACCATTTTTGTTTGGTTTTAAATTTAAAAAAACATTTAAGGAATATTTCAATGTCATTGAAATTAAAGAATATGTTTAGATAAAGTATTTTTGTTTAAAATGATAATACAATAAGTAATATTTGTATAACCTTAAAAAATGTCAATCGCGATGAATTTAGGAAAGAAGTTAATCAAGAAAAATTAGAGTAATGATCATAAATTTATTATAACTTATAGATTTTTGAATATAAGAAATGTTTTATATACTCTATTATATGAGATTTCAAGAAACTTTATATGGATATCATTTTAATTCAATAAATTGAATCATTTTTACCTTAAAATAACTTCATTTCATGTACTATTTAAATCCAATATAAATATTTTTTAATAATAATGTTTTTCATATGATAAAATTGATGGACATAAAATTCATAGGAAAGGTATATATTGAAAATTTTATTTATTTGGAGAGGTTTTTATTTCCACGACATGTTAAAAATCATTCAATACCACTATATACAAATAAAGTCAAATATATAGAAACAAGATGTTTTTATGCTCAGGGGTTATTGATGTGACATAGAAAAATAGATTTCATCATGTTTTTTAGTTTAATTAAAATTTTTTGATATAACACAAGTTTGATATGTTTATCCAAGAACTATGAAAAAATATCACAATAAATTCAATTAGATATTGGCATCATTTTCATCAAGACCAAACAAAAAAATTATATATTATTTTATAATTTATCAAAATACAATATTAACTTACTAATAATTTTAAAAAAACCACTAAATTTGGATAAATGGTAATATATCTAATAGAATCAGGGTGTGATGAACATAAAATAACAATTCATACATATATTCTTTACCTATAACCATAGAGTATAAACCTTTTATTAATGAGGGGGAATTTTTCTATTGTTTTTCTAATTTTTTCCCGTTTCCCTGTTAACAAAATATTTAAAGAGGTATTTTTTTTAAAAAACATTTATAGTTTCCTTAGAATGATACCTTTCTGATGTTTTATCATTCTAAATTTTTTTATTACCTATTTATACATCAATGTTATCATATTTACAATTTTTTTAATAATGTTAACTAATTAAATTTTCCAAAAAGTAAAATTTCATTCATTTCTAATAACTGTTTTCAAGAAAAAATTACAAAACTTTTTTATAAATTTTTATATTCTATCAATAGTATATTTTTTTAATATAACATAAATACAAGAAAAACAATAATAAAAAAATTCCATGAGTTGAAAACCTATATACTCTTAAATACTTTTAATCATCATCCATTTAGATAAAATCTCATCTATTGGATTTATGTTTATTCAATTCATTATTATCATAAGCTATATATAGCTTCTTTGTCTTGGTACAATTTCATCACTAACTAATTTGACGGGGTGATCATGTCTACAAGATTATCTTATTTTCAATTTTCTCTGTGGTTTTTCTAATCTTTTTTATGGCCATCGGTTATGATCCAATTAAAGAGTTTTATGATTTTTCTAAAAGGGAATCATTCAAAGAATGGTTTATTGATTGCATTTAGTTTTATAGTTTAATAATTTATTGTCAGTTTTTTAACTAATAGAGAATTTTATTTACACTTCCCAAGCATAGTTTGAGAGTTTCACATGAGTATAATGTTTAGTGAGGTTTATAGCGAAAATAATTTTTTCCATACCTTTGGGAAAGCCTTATTGTTTTGATATTCAAAAGGATATCAACATTGTCTAAATAACTCTATTAGGTGAATCCTATCTTATATCCCATAACATTCATGAATGGTTTGGTTCATTTTACAGATCTATTGCTGAGAAATATGTATTAGAATTGAGTGTGATGGTCTGAAAGTTATCTCATCATTCATCAAATGCAATAATAGTTGACTTATTGATTCAAATTTATATTTTTCCAAAGGATTGATTCAAAGATACATCAATGTTTTATAATATTTATATGTTGGATTTCCATTTAAATATGTGAAATGTCAACATGGATGAGATCATCAAGAATATATATTAACTATGAAGACAAGGGTAGATATGATTAATATTATTTTTTATACTAAGTTCTTAAAAAATGTTTTAGTTAAGTTCATGGAAGGTTTATATTATAAAATTAGTTTTTCCTTAAATGTGATAAGGATTCATTTTTTAGGTTGTTTCAATTTCAATGATGAGGATAATCCAGTTTTGGAATAAATAATAATATGAAAAATCCAAAAAAAACCTTCATAAGAAAAAAAAACAAAAGAAAAAAAGAATCAAAGGAAATACAATCTATTGTTGTAATATATTTATTAAGGTAAATGGAAATATCTCTTGAAAAAGTAGAAAATTATAATTTAATTCCTCTATACATTGATATAAAGAAGGAACAATATAACCTTCTTTCATTTCTCATATATGTGTCCTCCTTAGCAATCCTTTTTCGGTATCTATAAATGTCATTAATTATGAGGTAGTCGGTCTAGTTTTGTAAAAGGATTAAAAAAACATGTTATCAATTTTCTGATAAAAATGTTGATCAGGATGCTGAAAATTTTCTTAGTTAAGAACCAGTTCATGTTTCTAAGAAATATTCTCATATGAATGAACTATTTTATGTACTAGGGAATATAAGTATTTTGAATAAGTTAGTGGAAGTGGTTAAGGATCTAAAAACATTCATAGATGTTTAATTGTCATTATAAAATTTACCAACTTTTTTATCTTCTAGAAAATATGATGAAGAAGTTTAATAATCCAAGATTTTATAAATGAAATTCCCCTTGTAATTTCATTGAATGTCTTATTATGTATTATTGTTATTTAAAATACATGCACTTATTTGGTGTTATTATATCTTAATATATTTAAAATAAAATTATACATTTTTCTATTGATAATATAGAGGTTGAACAATGATCCAATGATTAGAATAAATATGTCATTTTAATAAATCCAATTGACACAAACAAAGGAACTGGTTTCCACAATAAATATAATTATACCCAATAAATACCATTTATCAGAGTATCATAAGGATATTGAACTCTGGTATATTCCCTTGACCCTGAGAAAAATGAGATCCATCATCTTAACCACTGGTAAAATAGTTCACGAGATACATTCAAGATCATTGAGATCATGACCCAAACCATATACATCGAACCAATCCATTAAATTATCATCATTGTGCAGCTTACTCTTAGAGAATTGGCTATTAAATTAAATGTATTGGTATATAAATCATAATAATATTAATATTTGTATTTTATTTTCAATATAATAATGTACATATTTTCTTCCTATCATTATTTTTTATTATTTTATTTTTTTATAATAAAACAGAAATTATATTTTTTTATTTAGTTTAAAATTTCAATTTAGACATTTATTTATACCCATTAACTGATTTTTAAAAATAAATAATACTTTAATACAATATTATAATTAATTTTTTTTATTAATTATAAATGATCACGTAATTTATACGAAATCAAATGTAATTTTTATATGGGGTTTAAAACTGTTATTGACAAAAAAAACCTAGTATTTCTTAATAGTTATAGATTATTATTTCAAAAGTGAACATAAATATATTTATAATATTAATTTGATAACATTAATATAATTTTTGGAATCATAATATTGAAATTATCCAATGGTTAATTTTTAATAATTTTTTGTGACAAATGATTTTTTGGGAAAAAATTAAATACTATAAAAATATGTGGTGTGTATTATGACCACATATTGATCCACAAGTTATTTACTGAATACTATAATTCATATCCATAACCAAATATATTCTTTATGATTAAAAAATGTGATTTTATGTTTATTTTATTAATTTAATCTTCTCTTAATTCCAAAAGAAAATCCTCTTCTATTTGGGGAATGTTTAGTTGTCCTGACTAGAAAATCCCTCAAGGTCACCACTCAGTAGACAAGGTGAGAGGAGCATTCATAGAATGAAATCAATCCACATGGGTTTTTCAAACCAAAATGGTCCTATATGGACAGGATTATGGGGAATGATACTAATTCAGGCATGAAAGAATCATCATGTAGTGTTGAAAGTAATGGGACAACTAAAATTACTCAATACACATATGTGACTGTCATCATCATCGACACTATAGAAAATGTGGATCTTGATACAGAATCATAGGAATGAAATATGGAAAGTATACCACAAGATGAGGTTCTTTATGAACCCATTTCAGCTTCATGTACCAAGAATTAGAGGAGTATCCAAAACATAGGAGCTCCGAATATCATGATTCCCCCTCTATAACGTAAGACAACCAAAGATAGGGAAACATTTGATACATCCAGAACACTACCAAAAATAACAAAAAATACTCCCATGAAGGATAATCATTCATGATTTGGGGGTAATATTAAAATTCTCATACAACTCAATGAGGAGCTACTCAGGGTAAATATTTCGGTTGTTTATCATATTTAGAAGGTGCTGAATATTCATCCTCTCCGAGAAGATCTACCTAAAAGATCCCCATTTGAGCATAATAATGGATCCATATCTTATTAGGAGGTATACATAGACATGGAAGATTTAATTTATCATTGCATCCCTCTATTGTGGTTATATCCACTCCCATGCAAGGGTGATCATTCAGACATCACATTGGTTAAGAATCGGTGGGAGAAAAAAACTAGGCCACCACTTCAAACATCTCCAACACCCAATTTATGAGAGGCAACTCAGAAAGAAGAAACTCAAGAATTTATAAATTACATACAGTCCATAGTTACTCTAATGTAATCCATAGTGGGGATAGGTGAACCTATACATCCCAAGAAGAATCCATATCCCAAATGGGTTGATGAAACATTACATCAAATCGACTTCTACAATCCTTCCTTCTCCTACATTGGAAGTGCGGGAGACCATGAACATCATCTCACACACATCAATTCCTAAAGTGGTCCAATTATTGGATCATGAGATAATTAGTAGGAATATAATATGCGAAGCTATATATAGACTCTTGTAGTGAAATCCTTCATTCAGTATCGTAACCTTCCTGCATGATTAGTTGAAGGATAGGAAGACCTTCTTCATCAATTACATTCCTAGTTCAGCATCACTGGAATGAAAATGAAAATTTTCTACATAAAGAACTAAAATAAATGTAAATATTATTTTGTGTCTAAGATGATATCCATATGGAAGGGTTTAACCTATTCACTCAACATCCCTCTCTCATAGGGTTAATTGATGTAATTCTATGTTAAAAATATCTTGGGTGAGATGTAGACACATATGATCCCAATGAATTATCTAATTGGGTTTCATGAGTTCATTGATATGACATAATTTTAAGTTGTCTCCATTTAGTAAACCAGAACTAAATACAAACTCATTCCCTCAGCCTATGAGAACAATATCAGCAAGGAAGAAAATAAAAATATTACCCTAAACTAAGAGCTATGCATATGTAGTCACCTAGGAAGGTAACAAACCATTTAGTTCCTCTTGTCAATTGGTAACAACAACAACATCACCATCAGCCAAAATCAAAAGGAGATCATAGCCTTCGAGGATTTCTAGAATAGATGAATAATTCTAACTCCTTATGAAATGAAAAATTCCCTAGATCATTATGTGAATCCATGGATAATAAAAAGAAAAATCTTTTACATCATAAGAAAATCAATGAGGTCAACCTCACCGATCATCCCATCTACTGAAATTTCAATATAATAATGCATTTCAACATAGAGGAATACATAATCATCGAAGACGTCCTCCACATAATGGTAGATTCTAGATATTTGAATTTGGGTAATTTCTAAGAGAAGGTGACCGACATAACCATTTTCCAATCAAAATAAGAGGACGATTTGTATAATGATCCAGTAAATCATAAAAAAATATGAATAACTAAATGACTCAAAAATTAGTTTACTAAGATATTTACACACTATTAGTAAAAAATTTCTAAACTACATCAATTCCACCACCCCGTGTGGTTACATCAGGTATATATTCCAATTTTGGATGCAAACATTGGAAATAGTAACAAACAGAAGAGGAAGTGTCATATTCTACTCCAATAAAATCTCAAACTCTTGAATATTTTTCCCATTAAAATTCAAAGAATGGGAACCTACCAACTAAAATGATCTCTAATAAAATAAATAGATAATCATTGTATCTATAAAATTAATACAATTAGGTGACTCCTTATCTAATTTAGTGTATGCCTATGAGTACAAGATCCTCACACCTAACCAGTGAGATAAATCCTTCATGCACATGAACTAGGGATAATGGTGACTACACAAGTGTGGTGGAACCCAATATTTTTATCATATACCCTCGTAGATTATAAATGCATTGGATACTCATGAGAAATAACTCAAAAAAATTTACAGGGATGTGGAGTTGTCTCATAACATTGTTTTGGTTTGTCTTTCCCTTTTTTCTTACATATCCTTCTTGTGGGGATGTAATTATTTGATCATTTCAAACAACTAGGAATTCTTTCCAGACTTACACCACTAGAAAAAGATTATCCCTATTCCTATGCACAAGCACCAGGCCTATAATCCTCAAATTTACGAGCTTCAAAATTTCATAATAAGGAGAAATCCTACCTTGGGAAGTGCCAACCACTACCACAAAAGTTCAAAATTAATTAATAGAATCTATTTTCCCAGACAAGATCTCAATCAGAGAAACACTCCATCATTCAAAAGAACATTGGGTGTCACTATTTGAACCCAATGGAGCCACATTAATTTTATGTGAATGTCATTATATCTATGGTTTATAGAGTGGATACCATTACACTATAATGTCATGTCACCATTTTTTCCACAGAACATGTTCTAAGAGAGTTCATCCAGGGACGCATCAATCCCCTATATGATTCAGGATGACTTGATAGTGTCAATATCCAAAAGGCTCTTATTGACAGTGGTTTTGTGACAAACCTCATCATTATTCTAACCCTATGATGTTTGTGATATAGTGAAGGGTATTTTCCTCCCAAAAATATTACCATTCCAATGCATGATAAGCATGAGAATAGACCTTTGGTTTAGACCAAGAACACTAATTAGTTTGTGGATCACAAAAATAATGTTGGGTTTATGGTTATACGGTATGGAACCACATACAATGTCCTACCAAAAAAATACATGTCTCTACAACCTTGTGGTGGTACCATCAAAATTCCCACAGTGATGGGAATACCCAATCGATGGAAAGTTCAGCATTTTAGATGGTGATAGTGCCCCCATAGAGACTTGAAAAGCTTTATATAATGATGCAAGCGTCATAAAAAAATTGATAGTAAAATCCAGTGGGGGATGTTGATATATAGGTTTCATCTCCCAACTACCTAGGGATTTCTCTTATAAATCCCTAGAATATCCTCAAAAGTGACAATGTGGTCCCTATAAAACTAGTTGAGAAAATAGACCAAATCTGGGAGGTCCAATCCCCTTTTCCCCTAGTGACTATGTAAAAATCATTCATATCCAGAATCTGCCTCCAATGAATTGGGTTGTAGGGGATGAAAATATCTTTTTTGATGTCCTCTATAACCTCAACAGTAGAAATGATGGCGCATAATTCCGACTTCATCTAAATAATACATCAATGGACTCAGAGCTGTAGAATGAGTAAGATGACCGCAAGAACTCCCCTCAAGTATTTAAGGATGGTGCATCCCCCACGATTTATGATATTTGGTAGGTCAATTTAGGTAATAAAAAAACTCATGGCCTATACTGATTATTGTTACCATTCCAGTTGAGGGGTAAGTGATCTACATTCCATTTTTGAAGCAACACTGATATGTGTTCAGTTGTAATTATACATAAATTCATGCACTAAAATATAGATATAGCAACACAACATCTCGTCTTACCTGATGACCATTGTTGTTTCAATAAGGAATACAGTAGGATTCCCCCATCTCATACTAAAAATGGTGAGGTGGATGTTGATAAATTTATCAAATCCATCATTTTATCTTTAGTGAAATAAACAAGATGGATCTCCAACATCTCAATAGTGAAGAAATGGAATTGTAAAATTAGGGTCTGTATCAATTTCAGATGCCTTAATTGAAGCTTATCAAAAGGTAATTTCCCTTCATCAATCACAAAACTCTTGATCGATGTAACTACTATATTTCAAGCCATTTACTTCATGGACAGGTATTTAGGGTACCATAATATAAATATCTCCCCTAATGATGAGGACTCCACTGCGTTAAAACTACCCAAGTTATTTTATAATGTAAGGTAATTCCATTTGGCTTAAATAATGATGGTGATTCTTTTCAACATACCATGAATCATATCCTTATTAACATCATGTGATGAATATCAAAGTGTAATGTCAATATAATGGTGGTGATATCCTGATAGTGATGGGACCACTTAATGGTTCTTCAAATTTTTATAGATATGATGTGAGTGTATATTCTAATGATGAATCCATTGAAGTTTTCTTTTAATGTAACATGAGGGATGTTTCGTGTCATTTTGGTATTCCATTGTTTCATTGAGGTGACCAAGAAAATAATAGTGTTTTTTGATAACTATCACCCCCATACATTTCAATGAACATTGGGGGATCTAAGGGAACCATGCTTACTTTTGGAATTTCATTGATAGCGTGGATGGATAATCTCTCCCTTACCAAGATAATGAATAAGGTAATCACCTATCAATGTGATAGGGAAAGCCATAAAGCCATCAAGAGTCTTATGCATTACCTATTACACCCACTATTCATGATTCCACAAGTGGAATGGAAGCTGCACATATTATATGTGGCACCCATGGAATGCTCACATCCAACCCTCCTCACATAAAATAATGATAAAAGAATTCATAATTGTCTCTACCCCTCAGCTAAATGATTCTAGGTACGATGGCCTTATATTATGATGGTTAGAAGAACCACCTCACATTGATATTTGGAATTCAAATGGTGACACATTTATTACATCACCATGATGTCAACATGGTCCATTGTATTTATCCGCATAGGCACATCCGTGGACTTCCAAATCTGATTGGGCCCTTGGCCCTATGGATGGTCATACTACAATAGTATTACATCTAGTATCTCTCATATATGTTATTTAAAGTGTAGGACCTGACTCATTTTCTTAGGGAACATCCCACACTAGAATGTAGATCATTTTATACTGAACTTCCGAACATAGAGGATTTATTTTTCTATGTCACTCACAAAATAAAGGGGATGTACTTTGATGGTTCCTCAAAAAGTTCTATAGTTAAAATAATAGAAAATATTATTCTCAGGCATGTTGTCTTAGGTATTTTATTTGTATCTCAAGAAAATTAATTTTTCCCATACTCTTTCTCACTATATGGAGGCAGAACACATGGAAATAAAGAATACCAAGGCCTCATCGTGGGCCTAGAAATTCACATATAGTTTCATATAGCCTACATACATATCAGTGGCTATTCAAAGCTAGTATTAATGTAAATCAATTGTGTATATGCCTTGAAAAAGGTAAAATTATCCCATACTGCTGACTATATCTGAGGACTAATGATAGTGGTCCCCTATGAGAATGTATTGCATCATGTTCTTCTATCAAAGCATTCTCACACTGATGCATTGGATAATTCATCCACACTCATGGGTGACCCAGATTAAGAGGACAGAATCTTCCCTATGACACATCGAATAATGGTATCGTCGGTCATTAGATTCTATATAGAAGAAACTAATCTAGTCAACACCACCTGAGAGCATGATGAACTGATATTCACCCATGGATGGATGGATCCCATATGTGGTTATATCCAAAATGGGACCCTCCTGAAACACCAAGATGAAAGGTAACAGATTCAGTGTCATGTAGTGTAATCTACCATATGAGATAGTCCAAATGAGCAATAATACCTATTAAAACAAATTATCAATTTAATAATCCTAAAACTCATTGCATAAAAATAGATTCTCACCATCATGGAAGATGTATATACGAACTCCTTGGTCAATAATTAATCTGAGACCGATCTTTCCCACCAAATCCGAAGGATGGGTTACTTCTATAAAACATTGATCCTAGACTCCATGAAAATCATAAAGAAATTCCATGGATTCCATAACCATGAAAAATTCATCCATTAACCCCCATCCCCTAACAATTATTCATACATCTAAATATTAATAGCCACTTTTTATATGGGGAATATATATTATGGGTCTATATCCCTTAGACACAACTATGCAATTTACGTAGATCCTTCCTCCTACTGAATAATTCTCCAAATGGACCAAAGAAATACCCATTAGGTAATTTGGGATGAATAACATAAAAAAAATCCTAAATTCTCAAATCATCAATGGGTTTGAGGTCCTTCAAAAAATATTGATGAACAAAAACATGAACTTTTAGATCTACATAGTTGATGAAATTGTATCCGGAGTACAACATTGGGTCCAATCAATCATCCTGCTATCCTGTATTGTAAAATAGAAAATATATAGGCCTTTAATAAGTCTTCATAAAATATATACCATAATATGGTAAATAATATGGAAAATACCCATTGGATAAGCTCTTCAATGATTAATAGGACTACCGCACTACTATTGGTAATACTACATAAGAAAATTCACAATCCTTGGTGTACAAGACCTAGGAATTATTTCCCCTAGTGGATTACTTACCACCACTACTGATATCCATTTGTGTACAACTCTCATATGATTATTGATCAAAATGTTTCAAAATGAGATGTAGAGGCTCGATAAAGATAGGTTTTATATGTTGCACAAAGGATGGATATGGGACACATAAAGAAAGAAACATCATTATTCCTTTTAGAATTTATTTCATAACCATCCCATTTAGTGATGATAAAGGATTCCCAAAGAGATGATGTGGATATTCATAAAATTTGAAATCAATCAGAAATAAGAAATACAAAGAATTTAATATTGATGAAGAATGATTCATAATATTTCAATCATGAAAATGTGTACCATAATATCAAGAGGTAATGAAATATATTTTTAATTATGCACATAACTATACCATCTCTATCCACCCAGGGAGCACAAATATGTACCGAGATCTCTAAGTTCACTATACGTGGGACAATATGAATACGGATATTGCTGACTATAAATCAAATTTCATGTTATGTAATTTAGTGAAGAATGAATTGAACAAATCCAAGGATATGATGCAACCATTTCCCACACCCACATGGAAATGAGAAAAAATTGACATGGGCATTGTTTTTAGAATGATGAATACATATAGGAAATAATTCAATATAGGTTCCTATGGATTGTTTTACAGAGCAATAACACTTTATTATAATCATATATATCTTCTCACTCGATAAAAATTAATGGATATATGTTTAAGAAGTAGAAAGGCTTCACGGTGTACCATTATCTATCATGTATGATAGAGCTTTGAGGTTTACCTATATATTCTAGAAAATTATACTACATTCTCTAAACACTAAGTAAAAATAACAGTACGAATTATCATCCCATGAATGATTTACAACCTTATTGGACAATCAAGAAATTGGAAGACCTATTGAGGGGAAGCTCGATGGACTCTAAAAGAGGATGCAAGCATCATCTTCCGCGTCTCATATTCTCTTACAAAAATCACTTCCACTAAAACATGCAAGTGGATCCATAAGAGATCCATTATGGGAAGAGATGTAGAAAACCTTCATGCTAGGAAAAAGATTGTTCCAATATAAAATTTTTCATTAGGAATGAAAAAAGGATGTACAAACAACCAATGAAACTGGGGATGAGAAGGACCAATGGGGGTCTGAAGTAATGAAGGCCCAATTTATCTCTACGAATAAGATTTACCTCCCTCGGGTTATCAGCTATACAAATTATGATGTACAATTGAAATTGGACCAATAACAGTAATAGATACAAGGTGGTTGACGACATGGTTTCCCTCATGCTAAGAATAAACACATTTAGTGCTAGTACCAAGATTGACCAGGCACATTCTAATGATGTTGTAGAACGACCACAGAGTGGAGCCGATGCCATGCAGGGAATTTTGGAGAAGCATTGAATCTGTTTCCACCTTCTCCAGCTCCAACCTCTTCTACTGGCATAACATGAGGCCATGAAACATCACCTTGGCTTTGCCTTGAAGGGATGAACCACAACCCATTGACCCCGAAAAGGCCAAGAAGATCGAGCTGGCTGAATCTAGGACTACGACACCTCTATAGAGAACCCCCAAAACACCGGATCCATCTGTATGGATCTTCATACCCTTGGAAGGGGGGACGATGAGACCTGGTGTCCACTGTTCAAACTAGTACCAGGGAGGGTACTAGGGTATGGAAGATGATGTTTTTGTAAGGTGGGTGCATCCCTCCATTTGTAGAAGAGGCTGACCAAATCAACGAACATGTTCTTCATTCTCATAATAATGGATCTCCCCAATGTTCGAGTTGGTGGTCTAGAACCAACTACTTTGTATTTATTCATTAAATAAAAGCCTTATCACATCTTGATTGTTCTTCTGCGTGAAATTTCATGTGATAATGTCCTAAGAACAGCTGTTGCATTAAAGGGTCGTAGCGGATCCCTGCTATAATGAGAACCCTGAAGTGTCATAACACTGTTCTTGAATGTATGTTCTATGGCCGGATGATATTATTTGAGGGACACAAATAATACAGGTCATTAGGGGTGAGGACTCATAAAACATTGAGACATATTATCATGGTGTGCGCCCTTGGTAATATCCAAGAGGATATTATGAGAACGAGACCCGCCTGTAGGAAATCCACATTTCATAGTGTCATTGGATGTTCCTATCTATGGACGTGTGTATTGGTCCTAAGACTTTAATATTATTATTAATGGGTATTACAACTCGCACACTTAGATGTATTGACGAAAACTGTGACGACACACTGTTCGCAGCGAGGTAGGATACGTTGGGTGCGTCACGAGTAATACCACATTAATAGATAATGCGAGAAAGGATTTGTCCCTTCCGTTCCATAACGGAAGTAGATATCTCAGGCCCTTTGATGGAATTGATATAGCCTAAATAAATCAATGGCCATGGTAAGGTATGGGAAAGTTCAATTCCGGGAAGTCAAAGAAAGAATAATCAAGAACATGGGTTGATGGCACTAGCATGCAACCCGCTTGATTGGAGAAATCGAGACAAAGGGATTATATTACACGGTAAGCGTTCGTAGGAGGTAACACGTCATTGCAGTGTTAACTTCTTTCTCTGTGGGTGACTTGGTGTGTTTCTAGACGCTAACCTTGGACATTAGGCAGGCTCAACCTAATGCCACTGAGAATGTGGCCTAGAGGGTCACACACTAAGTGTGTCCATGTATCTCATTTAAATATTAATTTAACAATTTAAATAAATATTATTCCCGACTGTGGTTTAATAATTATTTAAGGATGTCTGATCGCATTTATTTTGACACTAGTTATTCGAGAGAATATATTGTAGACGAAATAATATATTTATTAGTGAGTAATGCAGTTAAATTTATTTAAGAAATAAATAGTCATTACTCAAGGTCTAATAAATGTGGTGGAGAAAAATGGAAAATAAAAGTACACGCCGTGTATTAATTATTACACGCCGTGTAGTTTTTCCAGTTGAGATTTTGAGGATTTAATATTGTTTTATTAAATGATATTTATTATAATCAGCATGGGCACATGTCAAGGAATTAATAATTTGACATTGGGGGATTTTCAATAAGAGTTAATGAAATAAATAAAACACGTAACGCGTTTATTTATTGTCATAACTCTATTAACCTCAAACATGATTATAAATATCCTCACAACCCCAACATTTTAAAAGAGCCATTGTTGTGCACAACGGATTTGGAAATACTCTCAAGCCAAGAGAGAATTCCCTTTCCACCAAGAACGCCCTCAAGTTAAGAGAGCATGATCCTCCACCGGATCAAGGCGGTCGAAGGCGGACATCACAAGTGAAGGTTCTTCCGCGCTAGCACCCGTAGATCTCTTCGGCGACGTCTGGAGATACGTGACACACGTGTGGATCACCGCTAGAGGAATCCTACACTTGGATTCTACGATGCAACGACGGATCACCGAATCGTGACCGGACACATCAACGAAGAAAGAATTCCAACGAGGTAATTCTTATGCATTAATTAAATTAATTATAATCAACTTATGATGATCCTCCTCAAGGGTTCCGGGACTCATCTTTTCTTTTCGTTCTTCGTTCTATACCGAAGATTCGGCGTTTTATATCGTGACGGATCTCGAATTGAACATTGTTAAACGAAAAATTAAGTTGGGCAAACCCACCAACGCGCTTCCGCTACGCCCGGAACCTTCACCCAAGGCATCACCTTCTTCATGATTTCACATGTTTCTCACCTGCCAAATACACGAGCAGCCAGCATGCATGACCATAATATGAGCCAGCCTCTTCATACCCTTCCCACTACAACGTGGTACCACCAATCATGGAAATTTATACCTGTCATGTTTTGAGCAGGAATAGTAGTGATGTCCCAAAATTAGTCCCATATAGTTCTCTCACAATCACCTTAGAAGAATATGCTAGCCACAGACATCTCCTTATGTTGTCTGCAACATGGGAATCTTGTGGCTAGAGGGATGCCACAATATTTGACATTGTCATCCATTGGAACAACCTTCTTCCTGATCATCCATGTGAGGAAAATTTACTTCACTATTATGCCTCGAGGCTAGAGGGTCTCATTCAAGCGATCCATCTAATCATGCACCACTTGGGAGAATTAATAAATTTGGATATAAAATCCCCCATGGAAGATGGAGTAAAAACACATTTGTCTAGATCCATACTAAGTTCAATGAGTTTGAAGATGTCTTGTGGATCCTAATCCTAGACAGCCTTGATAAAAATTGGGTAACAACTAGCCCCCTTAAAGGAGATAGAGTTGACAAGGAATCCTGGGAAATAAAGGGGGATCCCAGCCTAGTTGTGATTCCAAAACAAGATTTCACCCATCCTTATGATCAACTGAACATGGGGTTGGGTGGTCGTAATCAGAGGGGAGATCACAGACTAGAGCGGGGAGGCTTGGCCCTCAGGTTGGGTTGAAATTCCAAAATGGGGTTTATTCATGGTGATCCCATAGATTGTGTGTTTCTCAAGTACATCCTGTACTAGAATTCCATGAATTCATTCAAGGGTATTAGTGGGGTTTTGTACACCGATTCCACCATCCCCTACCGGTTGTGCCACCCTGCGCAAGGATGTCCTGTGGTGGCTCCCTTCCATGGTAGGGTCCCATATGAATCTGGAAAGATTTTTCTCAATCTAGATAATATTACTTTTGGGGAAATTGATGGATGCCAGATCATTAATAGGGGTGGAGATAAGGACATTGTTAACTAGTGAGACGTGGCCCCCGATGGATAAATATTTGTTTTTTCCATTTTTGGATTTGGTATGTGATTCCAATGATCAGGAAATCAAAGTCCCTAATCCAGATCCTGCATAAGAAAATAGGGGCCCCAAGTACTGCATTGGGAAGGAACTGAAGGACCCCGGGACACCCTAAGAGGGGAGGGGTGAATCAGGGTGGCAACTTTTTCTTCTTAAAGTTGTGGATCTTGTTCCCACGTTGGCAGGAACTTCTTAAACCTGTATGAAGGATATGATCAGCAATTAAACATTCACATGCAGAGAGATGACACAACAATTTTTACTTGGTTCACCACTAAGGGCTACGTCCAAGGAGCATACGCCGACAGATTGTCGGTCGTACCTAAATCCACTATGCTTCACTAGCTGCGGATACAAAAGTTCGGGTACAGACACTCTGTCCCAGGCTCACTGCCTTTACATAAGGTTTAGGGATAGCTCACTGCTTCCCTCGAGTCACTCCCGTTGACTCCCCCTGGCTCACTGCCGTTGGTGAAGTCTCACTCAGTTTATCGACGTGAAGGTCTCTTCAAAAAATTTGCATTGAAGTCTTTGCCTCTGCTCAGCACGAGACTCTGCTTGCATCGAAGTCCGGAAGAGATGCACTAGAACGCACAGAACCACTGAACTCGATAACCAAAACGTGCAGACAAACCTTACTGAGAAATATGCGAAACATCAACCATTTGCGCGCAAAATCATCCTATTGCGCGCAACATTTTCTTTTGGTGCGGAAAAATATTTCGCGCAAAAATCCCCTTTTTCGCGCAACTCCAAATATTTCGCGCAAGCTCCTTTATGCGATCCTTTTCGCGCATCAGACCTCGGATCTTCTCTAAGTCTTCCAACCAACCGAATGAAGGGCGTCACCTCATATTTATAGGCGACTGAGACCACTGCGCGCAAAATCCCCTTCGGCGCGGAAAATCTCTCATCTGGCGCGTAATCTTTCGCCCAAATTATGTATTTCGCGCACAACCCTTATTTTCCGCGCAGCCCATGCCTTTGCCATCTTTCACCAAACTGATTCTGAAACAGCATTTGCGCGAAAAAACTATTTCGCGCATCCCGCTGTTTTCCGCGCCCAACTTAAGTCTTTCGCACACATCCCTGATTTTCCGCGCAGCCCATGCCTTTGCCATTTTTCACCTCTCTGAATTCGAAACACTGTTTGCGCGAAAAACTATTTCGCGCATCCCGCTGTTTTCCGCGCCTAACTTAAGTTTTTCGCGCAAGCCTCTTATATTTCGTGCACCACTTCCTTTTTCTGCGAATCTCCTTTTGCAGACAATCCATGTCTTCATTTTCCGATTTTGAGGCCCAAAAATTTGGCAAACACTGGGAAACAGCGCCACCTTCAAAACTGTTGTCTGCTTGAACTGTATGATCACTTTGCTGGAACACATTCGGAACTTCCACTGAGGATTGACAACAAACACAAACCATACACCAATTCATGCTTTGAAGAACCTGGTTCCAACAATCTCCCCCTTTGGGTTTGTTGGCAATCAGAATAAATTCAATAGATCTCCAACCATGAGCAAATCCAAAACGCAAGAATCAACTCAGCCAACACTCTAAGTCTACGTGAGCAATGCTCGGTGTAGAAAACAAGAGAGGAAGCTTGAATTGGGTCTTAGTGTTTTGAAATTCTCCATGACGCCCGATGTTATCCTTATTAAACTTCTCATCACAATCTTGCACTTCCATCACAGAAGAATTTCTTGCCTTGAATTCTCTTGCCGTGAATTTATTCCTTTCTCCCCCATTGACAAAAAAACCAAAGACCGAAATGTTTGTTCAACGTTCAGCTCAAGCCATACTCCCCCTGGATAGTATCTCCCCCATAAACCTGCATCACAGCCATAAGCAGATAAAAACAGTTAAAACAAACGGGGAGAGGGGAGTTTCGAAACCTCCTTATGCAGCAGGAGGTGGTTGAACACCTAGGTTCAACCGATGCTTTTCAAACACAGCTGCTGACAGTGGCTTTGTCAGGATATCAGATACCTGCTTATCAGTTCCCACATGGTCCAGTCTAATCACCCCTTGTTCAACCTTTTCTTTGATGAAATGATATCGTATTTCAATATGTTTTGTCCGAGAATGCTGAACCGGATTTTTTGTGAGATCAACTGCGCTTTTGTTATCACAGTAGATCACCATTGGCTTCTTTACCTCATCACCAATATCTGTTAATTGTTGCTTCATCCATAGCAGTTGAGTGCATGACTTTGTGGCAGATATATACTCAGCTTCAGCAGTACTAAGAGAAGTACTTTCTTGTTTCTTGCTCAACCAGCCAACACAATTATTTCCGATAAAGAATGCTCCACCACTGGTGGACTTTCTGTCCACAACATCGCCAGCCCAGTCAGCATCAGAAAATGCGGATAATTCACTATCCCTTCCTACAGCAAAGTATAATCCATACTTGTAAGTACCTTGAATATACCTCATGATTCTTTTCACTGCTGTCATGTGTTCCTCTTTTGGATTACTCTGAAAGCGGGCAGAAAGACATGTGGCAAAGACAATATCTGGCCGTGTCGCTGTCAGGTACAATAGGCTCCAAATAATTCTCCTGTACAGGGTGGGATCTACAGATTTCCCATCCTCATGCTTCCCAAGTTTGGTTCCAACTGCAATCGGAGTTGACATTGGTTTGGAGTCTTGCATGTTAAACTTCTTCAACAGCTCTCTTGCATACTTTTCCTGAGAGATAAAAGTGTAGTCTTTCCTCTGAGTCACTTGCAGTCCCAAGAAATATGTGAGCTCCCCAATCATTGACATTTCAAATTCTGATTTCATATGATTGGAAAATTCATCCACTGATTTCTGTTTGCTGCCACCAAATATAATGTCATCGACGTAAACAAGAACCATGAACTGATCTTTTGGAGAATTCTTCACATAGAGATTGTGATCAACTCCTCCTCTTTTGAATTCCAGCTTTTTGAGATACGAATCTAGTCTAGAATACCATGCCCTTGGTGCCTGTTTTAATCCATAAAGTGCTTTCTTTAGCTTGCAGACCTTTGATTCATCAGCACCAAGAAGAAAACCCACTGGTTGTTCAATGTAGACTTCTTCTTCGAGTACACCATTTAAGAATGCTGTCTTGACATCCATTTGATATACTTTATATCCTCTTTGGAGAGCCATGGAAAGGAATAGCCTGATTGACTCCAATCTAGCCACTGAAGCAAAGGTTTCTTCAACATCAACACCTTCAATCTGAGAATACCCTTTACATACTAGTCGAGCCTTGTTTCTGATAACATTTCCATGCTCATCAAACTTGTTCTTGAAAATCCATTTGGTGCCAATCACATTGTGACCTTTGGGTCTCTGGACCAAATCCCACGTCTGATTTTTGTCAATCTGATCTAACTCTTCATTCATGGCTTTCACCCAGGATTCATCCATTGCAGCTTCTTCAAATGAGGTTGGCTCTACAACTGATAGAAATGCAGAAGGTGTGTTATTTCTCATCCTCCTTGTTTGAGTGGGTGCATTCATGTCCCCAATTATGTTGGATGGATCAATCTCAGCTCTTCGGTTTCTCCTGAGAGATTCAGTAGCATTCTTTTCAGCTATAGGTTCTTCTTCTGATTCTTTTTCTGAGTCAACATCATGATGTGACTGCTGAGAGTTTTGAACAACTTCCTCTATCTCTGTGTTTGTGTTTTCTTCACGTTCACTTTCTTCCTGATTGTCCATCACATCCGCATATGGCGTCCTTGAAGCATTTGTGGTTTTCTCTTCAATTATCTTAACATCACTGCTTACCACAATCTTCCCCAAGCGTTTATTGAAACACTTGTAAGCTTTACTGTTCATTGGATACCCAAGAAAAATTCCTTCATCAGCATTGTCACCATACTTTCCTTGGTTTCCTTCTTTATTCCGGATGAAACATTTGCTTCCAAAAACCCGAAAGTATTTCAAGGAAGGCTTCCTTCCATGCCATAATTCGTACGGTGTCTTCGTTTCTCCCATGTAGAGCCCTGTTCGATTCTGAATGTGAACTGCAGCTTCAACAGCCTCCTTCCAGTAATGGCGAGAGATACCACTCTCAATCAACATAGTCCTGGCCATATTGTTGACCTGTCGATTTCGACGCTCAACAACTCCATTTTGTTGTAGAGTTCTCACAGCAGCTACCTCATGCTGTATTCCATGTTTCTCTAGATAGTTTTCAAACTCAATGGATGTGTATTCCCCTCCATTGTCCGATCGTAGGACTTTTATTGACCGTCCAATGTCATTTTCGGCAATTCGGCGATAAGTTTTCATGCAATCAAGTACTTGTCGCTTCCTGTGAATCATCATTACACAAGCCATTCTACTATAATCATCAATGAAAAGGACGAAGTACCTCTCTCCATAGGTTCCAGCAACATTTATTGGGCCACATACATCAGTGTGAATGAGATCGAGAAGATGTGATGCCCTTTTCTTCTTTGGACGATACGAATTACAGACCAGCTTCCCACGAATACATGCATCACAAGATCTTTCCCGTTCGCGTTTTAGAATGGGAATATCCATGACTATCTTCAGCTTAGATATCTTTTCCATGTCTTGTTGGTTAATGTGCCCCAGCCTTCGATGCCATAAATTGTTTTCTTCGTCAACAGACAAGTAACAAGAGTTCACTTTGCTGTCAACCTGATATAAGTTTCCATCTGTTCTACAACCTTTCATAAGAGAATTCCCTGTTTTTCCTTTTATAGTGCAGCCTTTTTGATTGAAGGTTACTATGAGCCCTGAGTCACAGAGTTGACTTACACTGAGGAGATTATGGCGTAGACCGTCCACATAAAGAACTTCAGTCTTTTTCAGCTCTCCGTTGGCGAGAGCAGTATTCCCACTGCCTTTAATCTTCAAAGCGCCATCGTTACCAAACCGTACTGTTCCATCAACCTTCTTTTCAATGTTCTTCAGAAGGTCAGCATTTCCTGTCATATGGGAAGAACATCCACTATCAAGAATCCAGGTGCTGCTACTCTTTGTAGCTTTGAGGGCTACTTCCGCAAGATTGGATTTCTCGATTTTCTTCTTTTCTTTCCATGAGATATTGGATTGAGCATAAGAAACTGATGGCCTTTTAAAACTTTCTTCCACATAATCTGAGTCTTCATACCCATAATCTTCTTCCAGAAGAGAAAAACTATTTGTGAGAACAACATCATCAGGAGGATGAACCCTGTCCCGTCTTTGGGTGTTGTATGAATTTCTCTTGTCATACCGCTGCCTGCAAAACATAGCTTTATGGCCAAAGTTAGAACAATTAAAACAGTAACCATAGAAGATATTTCTTCTATAAGATGGAGGATAAGAAATCGGTCTCCTTTGTTGATTTCCCAGATCTTCTCCATTAAAGTAACTCCTTGCCTCTTCGCAATATGACATAGTATGGCCCAGATAGCCACAGAATTGACACTTCATGTGAGGGAATGCCTTCACACCTGAATTTCTCCTCATACCTTCATCCCTGTGAGAGTAGTTGAATTGCCTATCATTTCTAAATGTTTGATGGTAATTGTCAGTTATCCTTCTAGTTTGGATTGAGGGTTCCTTTTTCAGTACTTCAGAAAAAGTTTCAACATGTTCAACCTTCGTTTTGTCTTTCTTTTGAATTTCTTTATTTCCAGCAGTTGATGTCTCAGCTTCACATCCAATTCCACGCTTTCCCATGCAGGCGGGTCTTTGAACACTCAAGATTTTTTCAACTCCATCAGAACCACATTTGGCTCTTGCCAATAATTCAGCATCTGAGAATCTTCTAGGTTGTATTTTCTTCCTTGATTCTTTTGAAAAAGATTCGGTCTCAAGTTTACTCCTAAGAGTAACAATTTCCTCCTCAAGACCCTCAGTAGTCTTGGACTTTTCTTCCAGTCTTGAGGTGAGGTCATTGATGACCTTCCCCTGCTCTTCAATTCTTATCTTAAGATCCAATACATCATCATTGCTTTCAATGATTTTAGACTGAACTTTCACAAACTCTTCCAGACGTTCAACTTCAGCTTCAAGTTCATCAACATATTCTGATGACTCTTTGACCATTTCCTTCCACTTATTACATTTCTTACATTTACTCTCAATCTTGGAGAAAGCATCCTTAATTTGAACCTTTGGATTATCAAGGGCGGTACTCTGATTATTTATGCCTTTATTGATTGAAGAATCTGATATTTCAGTGGTAGCCATCATGGAAGCATGTTTTTCAGTTTTAAATTCTGGTTCTTCTTCCTCACAGAATTCAATATCATCATCTTCTTCCTCACAGACAAAGCTCTTCCTCTGCATTTTCTTTCCAGATTTGAAATCACCCTTTTTGAAAAACCTTTTCTGAGGCTTTTCAATGTCTTCAGCTTCGCTCTCATCATTATCCAACTTTCTTTGGCACTGAGAGGCAATGTGCCCAACTCTTCCACAACGGAAACATGCAAGAGGTAACTTACCTCTAAATTTACCTTTACCCTTTTTCAGCTTCTTCGCGATGAGGGAAAGAATTTCTTTTTCTTCGTCATCATCACCACTACTGTCTTCTGAAATTTTCAGTTTGTCCATGGCTTTGAATGCCATTTCTTTGCTCACGCGAGTCGTGGCATCTTCAGGTTTGACTCTCATCTCATATGCCACAAAACTACTTAACAAATCATCCAGAGAAAGTTTGGATAGATCTCTTTCTTCGAGGGCTGACACCTTTGCATTGTACATGGGAGGAAGTCTTCTCAATATTTTCTTAACGATATCAATGTCTTTGATTTCTTCTCCAAGACCTCGAATTGCTCCCACTACTTCAGTAATTCGATTAAAAAATGAATCTGCATTTTCATTGGGATGCATCTTTAGGTCGTCAAACCTGTTATGTAAAACCTGAAGTTTTGCCTCCTTTACCTTGCTATCTCCTTCATAAATGTTTTCAAGTTTATCCCACATAGACTTTGCTGAAGTGCAACTCATCACCTTTAGATATATCTGATCAGAAAGAGCTGCGGTGAGTGCATTTTGAGCTTTAGCATCTGCATCAAGAATTTTCCTGTCTGTGTCAGTCATAGCCAATCCTGTTTGATCAGTGACTTGTATTCCTTGCACAATAGAAAACAAAACTTCCATTCCAAGAGATCTTATAAGAGATCGCATCCTATTCTTCCAGATCTGAAAATTATTTCCATCAAAGAGAGGGACTCCCCTCACATTGGCTGTATTCTCCATGGCGACAAAGGACAGATTCAAGACCAGCAACCTCGCTCTGATACCACATGAAGGACCCCGGGACACCCTGAGAGGGGAGGGGTGAATCAGGGTGGCAACTTTTTCTTCTTAAAGTTGTGGATCTTGTTCCCACGTTGGCAGGAACTTCTTAAACCTGTATGAAGGATATGATCAGCAATTAAACATTCACATGCAGAGAGATGACACAACAATTTTTACTTGGTTCACCACTAAGGGCTACGTCCAAGGAGCATACGCCGACAGATTGTCGGTCGTACCTAAATCCACTATGCTTCACTAGCTGCGGATACAAAAGTTCGGGTACAGACACTCTGTCCCAGGCTCACTGCCTTTACATAAGGTTTAGGGATAGCTCACTGCTTCTCTCGAGTCACTCCCGTTGACTCCCCCTGGCTCACTGCCATTGGTGAAGTCTCACTCAGTTTATCGACGTGAAGGTCTCTTCAAACAATTTGCATTGAAGTCTTTGCCTCTGCTCAGCACGAGACTCTGCTTGCATCGAAGTCCGGAAGAGATGCACTAGAACGCACAGAACCACTGAACTCGATAACCAAAACGTGCAGACAAACCTTACTGAGAAATATGCGAAACATCAACCATTTGCGCGCAAAATCATCCTATTGCGCGCAACATTTTCTTTTGGTGCGGAAAAATATTTCGCGCAAAAATCCCCTTTTTCGCGCAACTCCAAATATTTCGCGCAAGCTCCTTTATGCGATCCTTTTCGCGCATCAGACCTCGGATCTTCTCTAAGTCTTCCAACCAACCGAATGAAGGGCGTCACCTCATATTTATAGGCGACTGAGACCACTGCGCGCAAAATCCCCTTCGGCGCGGAAAATCTCTCATCTGGCGCGTAATCTTTCGCCCAGCTTATGTATTTCGCACACAACCCTTATTTTCCGCGCAGCCCATGCCTTTGCCATCTTTCACCAAACTGATTCTGAAACAGCATTTGCGCGAAAAAACTATTTCGCGCATCCCGCTGTTTTCCGCGCCCAACTTAAGTATTTCGCACACATCCCTGATTTTCCGCGCAGCCCATGCCTTTGCCATTTTTCACCTCTCTGAATTCGAAACACTGTTTGCGCGAAAAACTATTTCGCGCATCCCGCTGTTTTCCGCGCCTAACTTAAGTTTTTCGCGCAAGCCTCTTATATTTCGCGCACCACTTCCTTTTTCTGTGAATCTCCTTTTGCAGACAATCCATGTCTTCATTTTCCGATTTTGAGGCCCAAAAATTTGGCAAACACTGGGAAACAGCGCCACCTTCAAAACTGTTGTCTGCTTGAACTGTATGATCACTTTGCTGGAACACATTCGGAACTTCCACTGAGGATTGACAACAAACACAAACCATACACCAAATCATTCTTTGAAGAACCTGGTTCCAACAGGAACCTCTTTGCATGCAAGGGATCTGCAGTATAGAGGAGATACGACCAGGTAAACATCTATTGGAGATGAAGAAATCACTCTTATCCTTGTTGATAACCTAGTTGATCCAGTGGAAATACCCTTCCATAATCTTGTTGAAGGCTTTGATAGATCTTTTGTTGACATTCATGAAGATGAAATTATCATCCGTGAACATAAGATGGGTGATGGTTGGAGACCTCTGGAGTCTTCCGAAAGGCTGGATCAGTCCATTGTTGATGCTCCAATGTAAGAGGTGGCTAATGAAATCTTGGGCAATGATAAAGAAACTTGGAGAGATGGGGTCACCAGACAATATTCTACAAATGGCCTTGAATAAATTGTAGGTCTCCCCCATGAAAGTGATCACCAACCATGCAGAGTTGAAGCATCTAAGCAAGAGATCAATGTTCCACGAAGAAAAAACCATGCCTACCAACACCTTATAAATAAATCCCCACATGACATGGTCATAATCTTTTTTCATGTATAGCTTTATGTCTTTATTAGATCCATGAGTATTGAAGTTAATATCATGGATCATTTCTTTTTCCAGAGCAATGGCGCCTAGGATATATTTGTACTTCACAAACCCATGTTGCTCTATGAAAATCAATCATGGAAGATGAAGGGAGAGCCTGTTGTTGATTAAGTTGGTCAGTATCTTGTAAGGGATATTTCCAAGAATTACTAGTCGATAGTGCGAGAGGGAATATAAGTTCATTGTTTTGGGAATGAGTAATATGGTAGTGGAACACGCAATCTGAGGTAGTCCACCCCAAAAGAAGTCATGGATGGAATAGATAGTATCAGCTTTCCAGACATCCCATGAGGATCTGTAGAAGGACCCTGGGAAGCCGTCCTGTCCCGGGGCGCCTTTAGGGTTCAGGCTCACCATTGAACTATGGATATCTTTTTCATCTGGGATTTATTTGAGGCCTTCATTATTTTTTTGTGAGAGTTGGGTGGGGATCACATCAAAAATATCATTATTGTACTCCATTTACCCATCCAGTATTTGGGGCTTTTGGCCAGTGAGGAGGTCCCTGAAGAAGGTGTAAGCCAGACCACCCACAGTATCTCTATCATCAATGTTGGTGCCATTGTCCAAGAGATTGTTTGGTCTCACTATATGATTCATCTATTTGGTACATGTGTGGAAGAAAGACATGTTCTTTTCTCCCTCACTGATCCATTTTGTCATGGACTTTTCTCAAGACAACCATTCTTGTCTGAGGATCAAATCTAATAGAACATCATTCTTTCTGGATAAGACATTGAAAAGCTATTCATCCCAGGCATTCTCCAGACTGTTCTCAAGACCCTCAACATCTTTCATGGAAACATCGATGTCACCATCGATAGGAGGGACCCCTTTTTCCCACACTTGTAGTTTCATGTTGAGCATTCTCAGTTTATTATGAATTTCCACCAACGTATTCCCCTGAGAATTATTGTTCCAGAATTCTCTCACCAGATCGTAGAACCCTAGGGAGTTATCCCATTAATGATAAAACTAGAATCTATCCTGAAAGAGCCACCCTGCAGACAAAGAGACTAGGATAGGAGAATGCTGTGATAATTGACGAACAACGCGACTAACCTTGGGGTTATAGAATGTAGATAGGGCTTGCATGTTCTCCAAACAGTGGTCCAGGTGGCTCCATGTGTGATGAGATCCTTTTTGGTTATTTCACTTGGTGATGCGGTCACCTGAGAATCCCAGATCATTGAGTCATTTCCCTACTATAAACTAATTTAAGTCCAGTCTAGCCTCCCTGTTAAAGTTACCCCTTCCATTCTTTTAGTCCGAATTCGAAATGATGTTGAATTACTCACCCCAATGATCCATGGGTGGTTTTCAGGATAAAATGAGTTAAGTTATTTCTAAAGAGATTCCCTTTGTCTTGTGTCGTATATTCCAAAGATGATGAAAATGAAAACAGAGGTGTAATCGCACGACACCTTCATCGTGATGAATTGATCACTAACATGGACTAGACCAATAGAGAGGTCCTTCTACCAGAAGATACATATGTTCTTGATGATGTGATCAATATGCATGGAGTCATGAAACTTGATTCTCCTAGGAAAATCCTTTATCATGTTGGAGTTCTGCTTATGCTCAGGGATATCATCAATTGAGGCTTTGTGTTTCCTGATTTCTATGGCGAGAAATTCTGCCTTAACCGGGGTGCCTAGTCCCTGGGCATTTTATATGATCAAAGATATCATTGGGAAAACAGAGTTTTAGATTTGGTTCTAGAACTCTTGGAATTCTTGAGGTGGGAGGATGAGATCTCCTTTTGAATCTTTGATCTTGATCTTGTACCCAAACCGCCATCCTTGGAACCCAGCAAGATACTGGAAGGAAGGGGCCCTATGGGAGGGTGGGGTTGAGCATCAAGCACTAGTGGAGATTCTGAAATCCCAATCATGGATACAGAGGATATGTTTGGGAGAGCCCACTGATGGCATCAAGGGAGAGGTAAGAGCAAGGAGGGGTGCTAGCTCACATGGGGTTCAGCCTAGGAAGGGGGGTCAGGACCTGGAGAGATGGGTAAGGGGGAGGCCCACCTAGGGAAACATTTGGGGAGGGGAAGGAAAAACTAGGAGGGCCAGGGGGATTTTTGTGACTACCAAGAGGAGGAGGGGGGGGGCAACCAACCATCGAGGATAAAAGAGAATCTGTGCAAGAGATCCTCTAGGAGATTCTCCTAAAACACCAGGGAGTGAAGGAGGGGAATAGAGAAAGAACAGACTGAAGGGGGGTCGAGTAGAGGTTAGAGAAAGGTATCCGGTCCATGCACCTAAGCTAGGTGATAAACAGAGACGTTGGAGGATGCTTAGGTGTGTGTGTGTGGGTGGGGGGGGGGGGGACCAGGAGGAAGCTATACAAGAGAGACTTTTGTACACTGGTCCTCCTCCAAATGGATTGGTCCAAATTGTGTCGAGGCCGACAGTCTGAATCGGGAATGATGGATTGAGAGAGAGGGTCGAAAGACGCTGCGACACTTCCTTTTGTAGACCAGAAGAGACTTCCCTTGTAGATGGCAGTGGGGGAAATACCTGGGGGAGACTAGGTACATGATGTCTTGGATCCAGGGGGATTATCCTGCACCCTAAGAGAGAGGCGATTGAGCTGGGGAAGGGACATATCCATCTCCACATATAGGTGATCCATCGATGCATCTACACAACCATTAGTCTTTTCATTGGAGCAGATAAACCCACCAAGGGAGTCTCCAATAGCTCTACGGAAATCGCCATTCTGAAAGGGGAGGGGGATCCCTGGGAGTTATAACCAAACCATGGCGAGTAGACTTTCCATTCCCCTGTGGACCTCCAAGGACTAGCGAGAGAGGCTGAAGTGCCGCCGTCCAAGAGATCGGGGAGCATTACACCATGCCTGAATAAATTAAACATCTAAAGAGATGATTAGGTAAAAGGAGTACCTATGGACTGACGAGATCTGAACCAGTCCTCAGAGACACCACGAGGAAACGAAACCCTAGAAGACACCGAGCTGAGGGATTTACACACCAAAGTGGGCATCAGGAGCCCACTTTAGGCAGAATTCAACATCCAAAAACATCGACGTGGGGAACCCCATAGAGAGATAGCTACCGTACCTCGATGCCTTAGGAATAGGCAAGCCAATCTCTGGGAAGCACACCTCAGTTCCACCCGACGAGAAATAAAGAACTTCTCATAAGGATCCCAACTTGGGGGCCACTGGGAGGCAGCGGGGGAAGCTGGATGGGAAACACAGGCGACAGAAGCGGTGTTGGACCCTGGGAGGGGGAAGGATCCACCAAGATCTGGTAGCAAGGGGGAATAGAGGGGGCTGCCGGGAGGCTGAGAGAGGAGGGGCCGAAGAGGAGCCATGGTCAAAGAGCCGCGGCGCTGACGACGACCAAGCAGACCAGGATGCAATGGGCAGAATGATTGTAAATTCCGACGGCGCGTGGGGTGCGTTCGAGCAGACCAAATCGATGACTAATAATAATGTATATTGGAATTTTACTAGGAAATATTATGTGATTATATTATTTTGGGAAAATAAATGTATGAATATATGGAAGAAAATATTAAAACCATTAATCAAGGCATCAAGGAATTCAAATGTTGACAGAAGACCTATGCATATAATCATTGATTGGACTAATATTTTGAATTTGGATAAATATTATTCATCTATATAACTTTATGGATGTGAGTCATGAGATTTTTGAAGAATTGAAATGTAATTTAAAGGTATATTTTACCCATTGAGATTCTTGATCACATCAGAGTTGTAGTATATAGAATACCACGTCAACCATCCATGTCTCCAGTAGATCATGTATTCTATGTTCCCTTACTGAGGAATTACATACAAGATCCCTCAAATTTACTGAATTCAGAGGCCATATAACTGGGAATGTAGTCCCCTTATGAGCAGTAGCATTTGATGATCTTGGACCATGTAGGTAAATTTCTATGAAAAAAGTATAATCACCTGTGTTGGGTCGGAAGAAACGAGGAAAAAATGGCAAGAGGGGGGGTGAATTGCCTTTTAAAAAAGGATTGACAAATTAAAAAACAAAGTTGAAATGCAGCGGAAATAAAGAAGGCAAGACACACAAAATTGATAACGGAGTTCGGCCAAAAACCCGGCCTACGTCTCCGCTCCCAACTCAACCGTTGAGAGATTCCTACCGCTTGTTTTTCAATGGTTTTAGCAAGAAACCCACTAGGCTTTGAGGTAGCACTAGGACCTATTACAGCTTGCTTTTATTGGTTAAGCAAGAACCCACTTGCTTTTGATGGTTTAGCAAGAACCCACTAGCCTTTTTAACGGGTGAAGGCTAGCTCACCGTGACACAAGCCTTTTAAAAGGGAAGGCTTGAAGAAACCTCTTCACACCTTAGTGGTGGTGTGAGAACCCAAAGAAAGAGGGGATGAGAAAAGTTTGGGGTTTGTAAGCACAAACCCAATTTTAAGCTCAAAATAAAATATACAAGAAAAACCGTGATTGGGAAGACTTGGGCGCCAAAGGTTGAATGGAGTTGAAGACGTGCACTCCCAAGCTTCTTGAGTGGAGCTCCTTGGATGTGGAAGTTGTTGGAGCTATTGAGGTTCCTTTGAAGGAAGTCGCCGGAGGTACGCCAAATGATGAACGTGTCCATGGGCTTCCGTATAGTTCCGGTTGGTGTCTGGGGCTTCCTTGGCCTTTATTTATAGGCATGGAACCCTTGGGGAGGCTTCGGAGCCGTTGGAGAGGCTAAAAGAGCCGTTGGAGGCCAAAAGAAGGTTGACTGGTCAAAGCCAACTGCTAGTTTGACTGGGCTACCGGCTGGCCGGTACAGCTCCACCGGCTGGCCGGTGCCTTGGTAGAGAAGAAGAGTCTTGATCCAGGCTCCACCGGTCGACCGGTGGAGGAGCCACCGGCTGGCCGGTGTCAAGACAGTAGCAAACACTATTTGGGCTGGATGCCACAGGTCGACCGGTGATAGAGCCACCGGTCGACCGGTGGAACCTGGCAGTGGGCAATGCCTCTGCCAGTTCCACCGGCTGGCCGGTGCTATCACACCGGTTGGCCGGTGGACTGAATTTCAGTCCACTTCTTGTCCATTCTTGGGCCAATCCTTTGGCAAACTTTTGCCTATCATCCACAACACTTAAAAACAAAGTTAGACAAAAATGAAAGTGATTGTGATCATGAAAATCAAAGAGTGTGGGGTACAACAATCTCCCCCTATTTTGATGATCACAATCACTTATGTAAGCAATGTAAAAACTTAAATGAAGGCATGCTTTAAATGAGTAAATTGAAAATAAGCAATGCATGATCAAAAAGGTTTCTCCCCCAATCAATCAAGCAATTTCTCCCCCTTTGTGATTATCAAAATAGAGTGGGGCATAAAACTTGATTGAGGGATAAATTGAAAATCAAGACTTGAGATTTGAAAATAATACCAATTGTTGAAAATTTTGAAATGAAAAATGAATAACAGTTTGAATTGAATGTTTTGAATCAAAATTGAGATGAAAATTTTGAATTGAATGTTTTGAATCAAAAACCAATTGAAATTTGAAATTTGAAACCAAATGAAATTTTTGAAGTGAAAAAAAATCGAATTGAATATTTTGAAATGGAAATTTTGATACCAAGAGTTGAAATTGAAAGTTTGAATCGAAATTTTTGAATTGAAAATTTAAAATGAAAATTTTGAATGAAAATTTTTAATTCACAAAAAGGCTTAAAAGAATCTAACTCCCCCTAAATAAAAACAATAAATCACCGGGGAGAGGAAATAAATTTTGGCCCGGAGAGACTCGCAAGAAGAGATTTTTCAATCCAAACTTGTCTCATGGCGGGTCTTCTTCTATAGAATTCGTCCGAAAAGAAAAAACTTTTGGGTTGACCATACCGGGCGTTTTTGCAATCGCATTCATATATCATGTGCCCGGGTTTTTTACAATAATTGCAAAATTTGTATTGAGAGCTCCCCCTTACAAAAATAGTGGGAGCATGGGAGGAGGAAGCTATATTGGAATATCCTAGCCCTTGGGTGGTTCTAGAAATTCGTTGGGAACCTAGGATATTGTTCAAATTTTGTTCACCTTGGGTGAACTTGGCTAGGGTCTCCCTTAGGTCTTTGATGGTTGATTCCATAGAATCAACATTTGGAAAATTTTGGATTTTAAGGGTGAGTTCCTCCTTCTCTTTGAGAAGTTGGTCTTTTTCGGAGGAAAGTTTTTTGAAAGACTTTTTCAAAGAAACAAATTTTGATGAGAGTTCATGAAAACCATTTTCAAGTTGGTCTCTAGCATGTGAGAGTTCTTCATAAGAAAGATGATTTAAAGAATTTGAATTTGAAGAACATGAGGAAGAGGAATCGGAAGAAGTTACCTCATGGAATGCCATTAGGCATTTTGTACCTTGGTCGCTCGAGGAGGAGGAGGAGGAGGATGAGGAGGTGTCACTCCATGTCGCCTTGAGGACCTTTTTCTTTCCTTTTTCCTTTGGCGTGGCCCGTTTTTTGTTGAGTGGGCAATCGGGCTTGTAATGGCCCTTTTCGCCACACCCGTAGCATTTTACCTTGGGCTCGGATCTTACGGTGGGTTCTTGCTTTCGATGCTTGCGGGATTTCTTCTTCTTCTTGTGCTTCTTCATGAACTTGTGCATTTGGCGGGCGAGATTCTCCATTTCCGAGTCGCCGCTTGAAGATGATGAAGATGAGGAGGAAGAGGATGAGGAGGAGCTTACTTCCTTTTGTACCTTGAGGGCAATGTTCTTTGGTGTCTTGATTGGTGTGCCCTCCTTTTGAGCTTGCCTCCTCATCGTGATCTCATAAGTCATGAGAGATCTGATGAGCTCCTCTACCGGCATATTTTTGATGTCTTTTGCTTCTTGAATCGCCGTGACCTTCGGTGCCCATTTGCTTGGTAGGATCCATAGGATCTTCTTCACCATAGTTTCAGCTGAAACATCATCACCAAGGGACTTTCTCCCATTGCACACGTCAGTAAATCGTGTAAACATTTCAGAAATAGACTCATTTGGATGCATTGAAAAAGATTCAAAATCCTGTCTATACATATCCAATCGGGTGTCTTTGACTTTGTTGGTCCCCTCATGGGTAACCTCCAAAAGTTTCCAGATTTCATGTGAGGAGGTGCAAGTAGACACTCGATTGAATTCATTTCGGTCTAGGCCGCAATGGAGAGCGTTCATGGCTTTGCCATCAAGCTCAAAATTCTTTATATCGGCGGGGGTCCATTTGGATTCGTCGGGGGTAGACAAAGTGTAACCTTGCATGACAATTTTGTAAATGGGATAACCTATGCTTCGTAAAAAGGTGGTCATGCGGGTTTTCCAATAATTATAGTCGGACCCATCAAAAAATGGAGCCCGACCCAAAGAGTAGCCCTCGGGGGCGAAAGAGGTAGATGCCATTAAAAAAAGATCTTAACTTTGAAACCGGGTTAAGGAATTACTCAAAGGTTCCTTTGATACCAATTGTTAGGTCGGAAGAAACGAGGAAAAAATGGCAAGAGGGGGGGTGAATTGCCTTTTAAAAAAGGATTGACAAATTAAAAAACAAAGTTGAAATGCAGCGGAAATAAAGAAGGCAAGACACACAAAATTGATAACGGAGTTCGGCCAAAAACCCGGCCTACGTCTCCGCTCCCAACTCAACCGTTGAGAGATTCCTACCGCTTGCTTTTCAATGGTTTTAGCAAGAAACCCACTAGGCTTTGAGGTAGCACTAGGACCTATTACAGCTTGCTTTTATTGGTTAAGCAAGAACCCACTTGCTTTTGATGGTTTAGCAAGAACCCACTAGCCTTTTTAACGGGTGAAGGCTAGCTCACCGTGACACAAGCCTTTTAAAAGGGAAGGCTTGAAGAAACCTCTTCACACCTTAGTGGTGGTGTGAGAACCCAAAGAAAGAGGGGATGAGAAAAGTTTGGGGTTTGTAAGCACAAACCCAATTTTAAGCTCAAAATAAAATATACAAGAAAAACCGTGATTGGGAAGACTTGGGTGCCAAAGGTTGAATGGAGTTGAAGACGTGCACTCCCAAGCTTCTTGAGTGGAGCTCCTTGGATGTGGAAGTTGTTGGAGCTATTGAGGTTCCTTTGAAGGAAGTCGCCGGAGGTACGCCAAATGATGAACAACGTGTCCGTGGGCTTCCGTATAGTTCCGGTTGGTGTCTGGGGCTTCCTTGGCCTTTATTTATAGGCATGGAACCCTTGGGGAGGCTTCGGAGCCATTGGAGAGGCTAAAAGAGCCGTTGGAGGCCAAAAGAAGGTTGACTGGTCAAAGCCAACGGCTAGTTTGACTGGGCTACCGGCTGGCCGGTACAGCTCCACCGGCTGGCCGGTGCCTTGGTAGAGAAGAAGAGTCTTGATCCAGGCTCCACCGGTCGACCGGTGGAGGAGCCACCGGCTGGCCGGTGTCAAGACAGTAGCAAACACTATTTGGGCTGGATGCCACAGGTCGACCGGTGGCAGAGCCACCGGTCGACCGGTGGAACCTGGCAGTGGGCAATGCCTCTGCCAGTTCCACCGGCTGGCCGGTGCTATCACACCGGTTGGCCGGTGGACTGAATTTCAGTCCACTTCTTGTCCATTCTTGGGCCAATCCTTTGGCAAACTTTTGCCTATCATCCACAACACTTAAAAACAAAGTTAGACAAAAATGAAAGTGATTGTGATCATGAAAATCAAAGAGTGTGGGGTACAACAACCTGGTCAAAGACTTATATTGGAACTAAAAATATGGAGAGTTGAAATGGGAACCATAATATGCGATGAAGGTGATGTACCCTCAACTGTTATCACCTTAGTAAGTAAAATTAATTTTGGAGGTAAAAAATTCTTAAGCGGGGAAGAATGTAACAACCCAAAATTTCTATTAATGGAATTTCCATTATTATAATTAGTTCATGTAACATTATAAATTTCCTTTTAACTACATCATAATGAATTAATTTGATGAAACATAAGTCCATGTATGGGAACATTTCCTGAAACATTTTCATATCCATTGGGCAATGATACATTGAAGTGTAGTTTTCATCTTGATTTCTTGAGAGGGTATGGGGTTTCTAATGAATTTATCAAATTAATCAATTGTACAAAATGTTTTTAAAGTCTTTCTATTTTAATAAATATATATCCTTGATCTTATTTAAAATGTTATAGAGGTGTGATATAATGATACCCCCTTCCAGGACTTCTATTTTCCATTATTGAAGATTATATGTGCTGATGCTTTAATAACCTCACTCATATTAGAGCCTATAAAAAGATCAAAGATGGAAAAGATAATATCATCCCACAAAACTTATTATATTCTTATGTCCGTATACTTTTTGGTAAATCCTCTAAGAAACCCATTTCTATGATTAAATCTTTCTTCTCTCACTATGTGATAGTTGATAGTCATATCATAAGTTGGAATAAATCATTTTTGTTTTTTGCGAGGGGATTTCTATTAGAAACAAAAATTGGGTCATCATGACTCTTTGAGTGAATAAGGGTCTCATAGCATTTTTTTTATCTTTGGTTCCTCTTTTTTTGGTGGATGGTACGAAGTTAGTACCTTGAAGAATTTTTTTTGGGATCACAAATGAATTTTCTAGATGGAAAGTGAAATACATGTCTTTATAAGGAAGGGTGTTCCTCATTTATTCACTAATTAAATCAATGTGAGTGTACTATTTAACTCTACATATGTAATGAATAAGTATTATTTGTGATATCTTATTTATAATGAGAAATTTCATCTATACATGGCCAATAAGTAAAATAAATATGATTACCATTTCTTGGAAGGATTTTATTAAACCCATGTAGATGGTTGGCCATGGAATCAAAGATCACAATATTTGAAATGATGTAATTATTAAAAAATCGCTAGTAATCTCTACAATTATTATGATCCTTTTATAGACATATTATTATAAAGGTTCCAAAAGAGGCTTCTGAATGTGTATTCCCACTACCTCGGCTCATATGTCTAGCCTTCAATAAAGCACACTTTCATTGATATTTTGATGAAATATAAATGGATGATCAGTCGGCAATCTGAACTCAACAGCTGGGATACTCCATGGTGGGATAGTCCCCTTAATGTAAAAAATATACCTCTAAACATCCATGGTATTTTTGCTATTAAGCTCACGACTTGCAATAAAATCCTTGATAACATTGTCACTTTATAAGCTGTCCTGGAGATTCAACGCTACCCCTTTTATGGATCCTGAAACATTAATTGGGAATCCAAACCGAAATGTAATTTTTAATTATTATGAAATCTATCTATTATAGTGTAATAGATCCACTCAAACACCATCTTGGCTTCCAAATTTAAAAACAAATATTATTTAAAATTCAAGGTTTTCTCTACTATGGGGAAATTATGATAAATCAACTTCTTATGCATGATCAGTTTAAGGGAGTCGATTGGTATATTGTATTAGAATTCCACGTCTACCTGAGGAGTGATAAAAAATTACTAGCATATGTTTTGGCAAAGTTATTTTTCCCAGAAATTCTAGAGATATACTAGTGCAGTATTTTATATTGTGTTGGTTATACACAATCAGATTGATGATTTATAAATCCATATTACTACTTGAGGCAGAAGTACACTGATTCAGATCATATGGATGGTTTCTATAGTAGCTATCTTCAATTCCATCTAGGCAACTTGGAATACCTCGCTATTTGATTATACTCCTGTCGCTTTTCATGCAGGTTCTCTAGTTGTTCATAGAAACATATATACTTCTTATGTTATGTAGGTTTGTGATTTGGATAACAGCTTCATGGATCTCACTTCTCTCCGATTGTTGGTCATCTCAGGTATGCTGTGAAACCTATACTGCTTATGAGAATTAGATGAATTCCACCTATTTTTCCATGGATCAATGATAATATTGATGGATCTTCCCTTGGATTACCAGGACTCTCAGGGGGTAGAGGTGTTTTCCCCACTGATGGTGGATTTGTCGGTGGATTTTTCATCACATAATTGGACAATGCATTGCATATAAAGCCCAACCTTGGGCTATTATTTATGCCAATAAATATGATATCTATCATGGTTGGAATTTGATATGGATTGAATAAAACATTGAACTCTCTATTAATTCCCTAAAATCATGAACCAAAATTTCCAATGGTAAATTCCCCAGTACTGGATTCGATGACTTGACCAGGCCTTGAATCTCAACATAATAGTTTCACACACTTACACGAAAGAAAATCAAGTGGGGGATGCACTTCAAAGAGTTAAGTCATGGAAATGATCAATGTGTGGTCTTTTAGGATTCCACTATATTTTTCACAATTGGTGGATGTTGATATTTCGGTTTTTGTTTATTCACACCTTTGAAAACCTCCTTGTAATGCTTATTATCATACATTATTTTACTTTAATAAATTTTTAGGGCATGTGGGTCTGGATGGTGTACAATCCTATTTAATGAATTAAATATAATGTATTTATATAAATTTTGAAATATATATGACCATATCAAATATGTTCATTGGAATACTAATCTAAATGATGGAATAACAACCTTATTATTGGAATAGTTATCTGACCATTGGAATAGTAACCTTATCATTGGAATGGTTGTCTGACAGTTAGGAATAATAATTTGGATGATAGAATAGTTACCTCATCCATTCTAATGTAAAACAAAATTTAGATATCTTATAAATGAAAATATGATGTATTTATATTATGGTACATGTTACTAAATGTTTTAAAAATAATAAATTATTTATTTTTTAAAAAATAATGATTTTTTATTCGAATATATAATAAATATAATGATATTAATAATTTTTTTTTACATAAAATGGATTTAAAAATAATTATTATATTGTATTATAATGATAAAAAAATTTAATTAGACCATAATTAATTTTTCTAAGGGCCATAAAATCGATTATAATAATAAAATTAGTATTTTTCTAGTAGAAGATGATTTTATTTAAAAATTCAATTTAACATATTTAGAAAATTTTATTCACTAAATTGATTTCAATTTTTTAATAAAGAAGTTGAAAAATGGTTACAATCAATATTTTGGATTTTTATAAAAGAGTTTAATATTTGGTGAATAGTGAAATAAATTAATTTATGATATTTAACGTTATAAGAAAAATACAAGATTTATTGAGTCATAGTTAATATAAGAAATCATTAGTTAAAAATTACATGCCCTAATTATTGTATACAGTAACAATAATCATAAATATCGACTAACTTCATCAAAAATAATAATCTAATGAATATAATAATTAAAAACACCCCACTCATTACATTGTAAATACCACCCCTCACCACCCATCATCCTCACACCATCTAAGACTTAAAGCTTTACAACATTATATGCAATTCCCCACAAAATATTATTCTCCATTTCCAGTCCATCCTCATCACACTAAATGTACAATTTTATTTTCCATAAAGAGGATCACAAAGAGTTGACTTTTAGGAGGTAAAATCCTCCTTCATTCTCTTTTAAATAAATTATTTTTTATAACTCATCATCACCCCCATAATAAGGGTCATGATAAATAAATTAACATATATATTTTAGAATTTTATTATTTTAATGAAATATTTATCATAAAATATATTCACTTATCCATTTATTCAAATAACCAAAACATCGCATGTGATAGGTCTATTCACCACCTTCATGGATGATGTGTTTTAATTTCAAATTTCCACTTTCCTGAAAGGTTTAAATTAACATATAATTGTATATAATTTCCTAAATATGTATTATATATATGAAATTACATTCATAAATTGATATATGGACATAATATTATATATAAAAAATTCATTGTAATGGTTGGAAAACCTCCCAAATAATCTAAACATTTATCATTAACATTTATAAAATAAATCATCCACAAACAAGATAACAAAATGATATAAGAACAATGCATGGATTGATTTTAATAATTTTTGATATGTATTGATACTGTATATTTTTATTAATTCCATATATATAGATCATGAAATATTTACTCCTATTGAAAAGTTTACTACTAGTTTGAATAAGGTTTCTTAGAATTCCACAATACCAGATTAATTCCCCAAAACATCACTACCACACATGTGTTAGATCTATGATGACACCTCAAAATAACTACATTGGGAAATATTCCCAAGTCATTTGATATGTAATTATTCATATATCATTAATTTCAATCCTAGCCATAATTTTAGTAAACATTAGGCCCCTCCTAGTATAGGGTCTTCATATTCACTTTGATCCTTTCTACATTAAACTCTACAATGGTAATACATATTAGTAATAATAAGTTATTATGGATAGAATATTGTCACATTGGGATATATTGTAATGTAAGAACCATATAATTTGGGTCGAGCTAGAGATTATTATCCATTTATATTCTTTCTCAATGAACCATTATGACCTAACACTAGTAAGTCCTAGGCTAGAACGCCCCTAATACTTTGTGAATATCCATTCCTTATGAACTATACATCATAACTAATGTGTTTTGAATAATCCAAAAACTATTAATTTATGTCATCAAAGAGGGTATTCAAATCCATGGGACAAATCTATATAGTAATTAAATTTATATTTTCATATCTAACCCAATAACAAATGCTATAATTTGATCCTCAGAAGATGTTTCTCAAATTTCATATACCCAATAATATCATGTTCTAACTATTAATTCCAATCTATTTAGAGGTCATCCCCATTATATATGTTCCATATAACCATTTTATAATTTAAATACCATAATTTTCAGTTTCTTCCTCCATTATTCTTTATTCAATTGAAATTTGAAACTACGTTCTATTGAGCCCAATCCAATTTTTCAGGGAACATCTCAATTGATGATCCAATCACCATGATATAAAACTATAGACACCCTTTCCTAATAAGATCTATTTTATGATGGGTCTCTCATTCATATATTGTTTTATTTTTCCTAGAGTAATTAAAAATCTTCCATATTGGATGAATATGAGTTCCCTTAATCACCGACGATAGTAGATCAAATATTTTTGACCTGAAACTATTTCCCCCAATATTATTATTGTGATAGAAACATTTCATACATCGACATTACATCTTATTTGATGAAAATTCATTACATAATATTATAATAAACACAAGAATTATTTAGGTTTGGAATCATTAAAAAAATAGACACAATAAAATTTGGTTCATAAGTGTATTTGATTATTTTAATCATAATTATAACCCTTCTTAAAAATACCATACATAAAATCAATATTCATTTACTTAAAAAATTAATGAATGGAATTAGTGATCTTAGATTCTCAAAAAGTTAAATAATGGAGATAACAATGATCCCATAAGAATAACATGAGAATAATGTTATAAGAATATGAGAATAACTTTTGAAAATCATACCCTCTATATCATATATCATAATATAAAGTCATTTCACGTATCACAGTATTTAATAAAGCTTGAATCATAAAAATAATAAAATAACATAATCCATTTGAGAGTAATGTTGGAAGAAGGCATGGTAATGAAAAATACACATAGGTATAGTAAATCATTTTTTAGTAGTCAAGGATAACAATAAAGTCTATCATAATGGATTGGGTTCACTCTCCAAACCATTCTAGAATTCAAGGTTCACTCCCTTACTATATAGTGGAAAACTTCCTTTGCTGAACTTGGTTCCTACCCCATTCTTGTCCTATTTATCTCAAGATATATCCATAATTGCCTAATGAATTAGGGGGATAAAAAATTCTATGACCACCCATTACATAATGAAAAAAATTCATGTGTTTCATAAGATAAAAAATCATTTATCATATCGTAAATAGTGAAAATGAATCTCGTTTCATAAACACTTCATCATTTAATAAAAACATAACATGTGGAAATTTAATGGTTTTCATAACTTATATAAACCAGGGTAAATAGATGAAATTCCTATAATCATTATTAAATCATCATCATTATATTCTTTCAAAAGAAATAAATTATACATCATTATTGGATCATATCCCTAGAAAATAATAGTAACATCAAGGATTTTATCATGGATATAAAATTCCATGAAAACATTAATGGAACATTTATTGAGAAAAATATAATTTTCACTTTGAATTCATATTTTTAAAATATAAAAATGTTATTTCATTGAAATTAAACATGAAACAATGTAAAGGAATATTCAGTTCTATGAGTGGTCATGATTGTGCGGAATTACTTTCATTCTCTATAAGATAAAATAAAACATTTCATTCATACTTCATTAAAAAAATTTAAAATTACATCATTAGGAAAATTACTATAATATATGTTCTAAATGTGTTTGAAAAATAATTATCATGGGAAAACATAAATTTAACCAATATCAAGATATATTAAAATAATATTTTGAAATCATTTGTAGAAATCTTATATATGGATGAAAAATGATTTTCAACTAAAGAGATATATAATGTTCACATTTTCTTTCTATTACATAATTATGGTGAGAAAAATGAAAAGAAAAATTATATTCACATGAAATAACTGGTTGAATATAAAAACACCAGATTAATGAGATGCATGTCACAACAATTCATCATTTTATACATAATAATAAACAATGTCGATGGATAATGATGATGTAACAAAAAAACATACATCATGTTTTTGTTGATTCAAAAGTGTTATATCCTCATATAAAATATATTTTAATTTTTTATACTTATATAATTAAGTAATGTTAAAACTATTTATATAATATATTGTAATCTTGTATCATTTTAACTAACATTTTTAAATTACTCTATATTAAAACCATCTTCTATGGGTGTTAACAACTTCATTTATATTGAAATTTTAGTTCAATTATTCAATTGCATGTATATTTATTAATTTTTTATAATATTTATAATGATAGTAATTGAATAAAAATAATATATATTCATTATATATATTTATAATCTTTTATAAAATGTATATAAGTAAAAAAAGCAATTACAATATTCATAGAGACATTAATCCATTTGAATTCATGAACATTGTTTTTAGATTTCAACGGGTAGAATAAAAGAATTGTAAATAATAATTCAACTTTAAAGAATTATTAATATATCATATATATTCATTAAATATATCCTTATACTACCTATTTAAAATAAAAGAGAAAAGTAACAATCTCATAACATCGTGAATGTGGTAGTCCACACGTACGCATAAGAAATGCCATATATTTTCAAGGGATAAAAATATAAGAAGGTAAATATGAAAGTAATATTTAATAAGAATGTCTTATTAATTAATTTAATATATTAACATTATACCCATTATAATACCCATTCGTACAATTTGGAGATTTAAAATAAATGTTATCACTATGTGTATATGGTAAGCCATATATATGCATGAGCTATACATTCACATTCAATTTTATGAGAAAGAGACTGAATAATTTTTTCCCATAATCATAAAATTATTAGAATATATTAAGGATTACGAATTTATTATTTAATGATAAATTCTAAATTTTTATAGGTGGTAGAAAAATATGTTAAAAATAATGTTATCGGTTAATGTGATTAACACTTCTTTGAAAGAACTCTTGTATATCTCCTCTTATGTATCCCTGGTTTGGACTCATAGTAATACCACAACCTATAGATTATGAAAATGGTAGTTGGGAAAATAATTTGGCCAAGGATGGTTGAGATATAAGGCTCAATGTTGTGTAATGAACTGTAAGGATGTGTTATCATTTATAATGGAGGGGAGGGGAACTATAGGAATTTAATAAGAGATTAAAATATAAGAAAAAAGAAAAGAAAATGGTTCTAAATGGATAGATATTGAAATATAAGATAGGATGAGGATAAAATATCATCAACATAAAATATATGAGTTTTTATTTTATGTGTTTTAATCGATATGTTTTAAGACAACCTCTTGGTTTACTCATATTTTCCTAAACTACGTTAATGGAGTTCTCAATATAAAAGGGTTATAATTTTAAATATATAATCCTATTGTTCCTTAATGATTTAACAGATGATTTTTTTTTAAAAATAAATTATCCTTATATGATAATAATTTTTTTAGGTTTTTTAAATATTTTTTTGAAATATTATTTTTTATAAAGTATCATTAATGTAAATTTTGACATATTGATATAATTTTACATTAATGAAAACAAGTAAAATTTAGAATTTGAATCAAATAAAATTACCCTTATATAATATGTCTTCAATATATATATATTTTTTTTCGAACACTATAACACTATAAAATTTTATCATTGTTAAAATTTTAAATAATTGATTTTTTATTTTGTTAATTGAATAAATAATTTAGCAGGGTTATAAAACAATTTAATGTGATTAGTTGACAATTTTGTTTTACAAAATAACATCAGGAATTTAATTTAATTTTTTGAAAAATAAACACGTATATTTATTCACCACTTACTTTTTTCACTATGTAAACACATATGATATATTTATAATTAAGTGAGTAACATTCTCTGTTTTTATCTTCATTAAATGATCTATAAGAAATTTAAATGGACATGTTTCCATTCAAAAAATATATTATAAGCCAATGTGGCTAAGGATATTATCTCCTCCATTGAATAATAATTATAATGATGGATGATGACCTGGGCACTTAGTTTTATCCTAGAATAACACAATTTACCCATATCCAACGTGACTAATTGTACCATAGTTACTATTCATAATGCCTAAAAATAAAAGGGAGGAAGTTAAATAATATGAACATAATTATTCAAAATATGTAACCTATTTAAAAATTGAACACCAATACATGTAAAAAAAATTAATTATTAAATAGGAGAACAATTTTGATATAAACTCAATATTACAAAAAATATAGATTATATCCCAAATAACTGATTTTATTTATATCACATAAAAAGAAATAAGAATTTATTAATGTTAAAATATATGATTGAATATTGGTGGGGCTCTTAATTAATGAGTTTTTTCGCATTATTTAATAATGAGTTTGAATATTTAATTAATTATTTTTTTCTTATTAGTTAAATAATTTATATTTTGTATATTTTTTTATTAAATAATTAATCAATCATTTTTTATTTTTATTTTTATTTTATTTATATTTTTATATGTTTTTTCTTTGAATTATAATTTGTGTTTTAATTTCATTCTATTTATTTATTTTTAAATGTATTTTAAAATATTAATTTAAATTTTGTAAATTTTTAATGTTGAAATTTTGGAATTAAATATATTTTAAATATATTTTATTTATATTCAAAAACATAAAATTATTTTATAATATTTTCTTTTTTTATTTTAATTTATTTTTAATTTTCTTTTTTTAATTTCAATCATAATTACTTTCTATTTCACTATTAATATAATATAATTTTATTTATGTTTTTGCACAGATAAATTTTATTATAACTCAACTATAAACATGATTATCATTTAAAAAAATAATTGATTAATTATTAAACATTTAAATTTTAAATTTTTAAAATTATTTAATATTTCATAATTTTAATTTTTAGTTTCTAATTTTTCTAACCATGTGTTTCTATGGGGAATATAATTTTTCTTATATAACTAATACATCGTTTTAAATTTAAACATCATAATTGTGTTGAAAACCAGGATCCAAACAATTTGTGTATTGGGAAAATTATTAAAACACATTTCTTGTACATAATATAAAATACATGATTATTTAATAAAAAAATCCTTTTCATTGTAAATCTCATGTTCTCCTTAGTACATGTAGTCACCTGAAGATATACATCAAAAAAATGTGTATGCTAAAAGACGAGTCTGAGGATGAATTAGGTGAATGATTCAATATATCATGGGTTCATATAATCATCCTCATCATAACATAATCATAGGTTCATCATCAAATTCATGAGAGGTCTTATTAGATAAATGCATGGAATGTGGAAATGTATAAAAATTTAATATTATTTCTTAGTGATCAAATACCACAAATAGTTATAAAAAAACTAGCATCATGTTCATCCATAACATATGTGTATAATCATAAAATCCCCATTTTGACCCGATCTATCATCATGTTTAAACAAAATATACATCATCTGCCAAGATACATTAAATTACCCAATTCATTTTAACATATTATAATTTGAGGCGTACCAACCACACCATTAAATTTACATAACCATGCAAGCCACATAGAATTCATAACAATTAAATTCATGAATTAACCCATAAAAAGAAATAGGTTTTATAATGATTTCATCAATCATGAATAAACATGGAATTCTTGAATTAAAATGGAATAACATATTTGGAATTTTATTCATCATTCTCGAGGGATGAAGAAACTACTCTATGGGAGTCAAAATATTTTTTGGAAAGAATAGTTTGTTTGGAAAATCAATGTATGTTTCCTAAAATAAGAAATAAAAATCTTTTATACTAGGAAATAATAGTTAAGGGCAATGAAATTATATTTCATAGTATATACACACTCTAAGTTTTCATGAAATAGGAATAACCCACATAAAAGAAGTTGGGTTTGATAATCCCCTCACCTTATGTATGAATAAATCCTCATATTAACATCCTATGTAATAAAATAATATCAATTATTTACTAAATATAGAACATATTATAATTATATTTGATTTATTATAATATTTTTTTTGTTTTTTATGTCCATTTTGATTAGTTATACAGTTCATTTTCATTATTCAGGGATAGTTAGTTTACTTGGTTTTCATGATCGGTTCACCTATATAAAATTATGGAATTTAATGTATAATGAGAATAATTACCTATAATTTATATTATATGTTATTAAGGATTGTACATAAGTTTAAATGGATTATATAATTTTTTATATGAGGATGTTTTATAATATAATGTGTTAATGACAACTTTGAATATATTTTTACTGTTTTTCTTTTCCATTAAGAAATAATTATGATTTATTAAATATTATGTTTATAAATTAATTCCATAACGTTAAAATAGTTATAAAATGAATATTAAAACTTTTTTTAACAATAATAATGTATTTATGATCATCCATGAATGTTTTAATGAAAAATCATAACTCATCATCCACATAGGGGGTGAGTCGACACATAATGGATGATGTTTTCATTTTTAGAATAAAATGAGAGGATAAGATGTTTGATGACCCGTATTCTATGAAATCAATAATATTAAAGAATATATATTATATAAAATATCTCATTCATATTTGTATATGGGGTTGGGAGTAGAATAAGAAAATAATGGAAATTAAAAGAGAACAGAAGAAGATTTTACCACATAAATATCTTCTTCTTGAGAACCTGATTAAGGCACCTGGGTTTTGTAGTTTTATGAGACTGGTAGCTCTTTGATGTAGGGAAGAGGAATGGGAATTGAATTCAGGATAATTTTTTCAATCTTGATAGATTCTAGTGTTTGAGGTTAAGAGGTTTTGTCGGGTGCTATTTATAGGGGTGGGCATGCGTGTGTTATTATTATTTTATTCATTAGTTTATTATTTTGGATCATAAGTATCAATAATGGTAATTATTATGACTAATTATATAAAATAATTCATTTTAGTTCTAGCTATTGGTTATTAAAATATTTTATGACTCAAAAAATAATTTATTTCGATTAAAATATTCTATACCATAAATTACTCTATTTCTCTATTCAAAAAAAGTTTAACTATTTTAGGAAAATCAAAAAAATTCACCTTAATGACTTTCATATTGGTATAATTGAAAAATAGAAAAACTATTTTGAAAATAATTTTCTAGATATGAAAATTTCCATTTTTAATTAAAAAAAATCATTTATTCAAAAAATATCAATTTAAATATTATAAATGATTTTATGAAACTCTAAATAATTAATAAAGGTCGCATACAATTAAATTTTAATTATAATAAAAAAATATAGATTTTTGAATCTATTATATCAAAATAAATTTTATTCTAAATCATTATAATAATTATAAAATTATAAATAAACATTTATGGTTCATAAAAATACCAAACCATAATTTATCACTTTTTAATCCTTTATTAACATATACTATGACATAATAATATCATATTTTCATTTATAATATATATATAATTTATTTAAAATTTAATAGGTGATGTTACAATTCTATTTGATGGACTACTATTCATAATTTATCATGTTACTATTCTGACTATGAGGTTATCATTCCATTGATATAGGTTCCTTAATTTCAATTAATACAACATAATTTTTTCCTCATTTGTGAGAGTGAAATATTTTTATTAGGATCTCTATAAGATATATGGGTTTAATGATATAATTATATGAATCAAAATTACATTGATAAATTTTTGTTTCCTTAAATTCTTCCCCATTTTGAAATTTAACTGTCGAAATTTAGTTTTATGTAGTATGGTGAAAACATGTGATTATACATATGATTGATCACTTCTACTGGTTCCTATGTCACCACTGTAAACTTATGGTTCCTCCATAATACGTCAAAATGGTGAGTTATCAGGATTTGTTGGATATTGTATCTTACGTCCATGACCATTATCGCTTTATCCTCATATGAGATATCGTTCTCTAGTTGTACCACCTTTGGATTCAGTACATGTGAGAGGTTAGGTATATACTTCCACTGTAGTGATACATGGAACACATCCTGAACATAATCCATACTCAGTGGAAATGAAATATGATAGGACACAACTCCAATGTTATCATGGATATCAATGGGGCCAATGTACCTTTGACTAATCTTTCCTTTCATTCCCAACAAAATGACTCTCTTCCATGGTGATATTCAATGTTAATATTTATCGCCAACAATGAACTCAATGTATATTGAAATATTTTCATCATATATCCTTTTATAAATATGAGTATCTTTTATGTGTAGTTGTATGGTTTGAGCCTTTCCATTCATCTCTTTCATAATATGAGGCCCTTGTAGCTTCCATTATATAACTTCATTCTAATAGGTTAGAGTTCTACATTGAATTCCAAACATAGCTTTATATGGAGAAATATAAATCGTTGGGTTGAAGATATTTTTTACTATAACTCATCAAATTAGAGATTCTAATACAATCCACATTTTAATTCAACTAATCAATTTCTTACCATATCCATGATCTTATAAATTGTCCATTCAGATTGGCTATCTATTTGGAAGAGATACACCATGAAGAAATTCAATTCAGTACTTAAAGCATGATGTATAATTCTCCATAATTTATATTTGACACTAGGATGAAAATCAATTATGATTGAACATGGAACCACATGTATACTCATGACTTTCTTTACATATATCTTGGAAAGTTTTTCAAGCAAGATATTATCCAAAATAACAATGATGTGGGTAGTCTTGGTGAGTTGATCCACCATAATCCAATTTCAATATGTTCATTGCATATATTCATGAGACCAATTAAAAAGAAAATATTGAAATTCTACCATCACCACACTGGTATAGGCAAATCATTCTTCATCAAATTCAACTTATTCTATTCTTCTTTAACTTTATAACAGACCAAAGATGACAAGATAATATCAGTAGTATACTTCTTCATGATATCCGCCCCAAAGTGTTATCAAAGATCATGGTACATCTTGGTACTTCTAAGATGGATACATAAAGGTAGTATATGTGGATTATCCATTTTATATATTTTTAACCTAGGAAATGGTGGAATATATAGCCTCATTCATAACCAAATCACACCATCATCATTGATGTGGATCTGTTGTAGCTTTCATTCCATTAATGCATTCATGTTATTTTATAACTCTAGATCATCCCTTTGTTCCTCCATGATATTCTCTTGGATATAAGGTTGGGAAATTTTTTTGGAATGATATGACGTATTCCCTATCATTATGATTTCCAAATCCAACCATTACATATACATTAAGATAGGTTCTCTCTCAAATCACATCATCCAAAGAGTAGTAAGTTCATTTATGTTATTTGAATCAACTACCATGGTATAATTTCACGGTTAGTAATAAATAGATAAATGTGGCCCTTAGTTACCTATAACCATATTCTATGATGCATATTGAGCTCCTTCTATTTTAATATATACTTTAGAATATTGTGGCTATTATATATGTCACACATCTCCCCATAGTGGTAGTGCATCCTCATTTTCAATTAAACAATCACGACAACAATCTCTAGATCATGTGTCGGGTAGTTCAACTCATTGATCATCAACCTCTATGAGGCATATCTTATCACTTTATCATTCTTCAGGAGTTTAAATCCAAATAATTTTTTTAAGAAAGGCTTTATCAAAAAATAATTCTCCACATGTTGTTAGTGTGAGTACCAGTGCAGTGATTAGACTCTTCCTTTTCCCTATAATTCTTTCATAACATTATTCTACCTAGACATAATTTACCCCTTTCCATATTAAAAAAATTTTCAGGATAGAAACTTAACGAAAATTTATCAATAATATTTAGTGGCAGCCTGCTAAACCATGAAAAAAGCGGTGTGCCATTACAAAAGTGGTTATGGTTATTTATTCAATTACATTTTTTAAGGGTCTATAAAAAATCACTCACCTTCGATCACATTCCATAAAAATGTACCCTACTACATACAAAAGTGGAAAATTATAAAATTTTCATATGGTTTGTACTTCATAGGTATTTCCATCCCAATCCATATATGTTCTTCTTATTCCCCTTAATATTGGTGTATATGAGAATATCATTGATTAATACTACAATAAAATGTTCCTGGTAGTCTCTAAAGATTCTATTCATAAAATCCAGGATGATTGTATTGGAATTGGTATGTTTTAATGGAATCACTATTGACTTAGAATTATCATACCTTGTATGGAACTCATTATTTTGAATATCTTCCTTCTTCACCATCAATTGATTATATCCATAACAATGATCCACATTTGAGAAGTATTGATCTCCCCATAGTTGGTCAAACAAATAATCAATAATTGGAAGAGGATACCTGTTATTTATGGTGATGTAATTGAGCTCGCATTAATGGATTCAAAGACACATTTATCTATCACTTTTCTTTACAATGTACACTAACACAACCCAAGGTGATACAATTGGGCATATGAATACTTTTTCTATATTGTCTAGTATTAAATTCCTTGATACCTCAGTTCAATCAAAGATATCAAGCGAGGACATTTTGAGATAGGAGTTATTCCAGGCATGAGATCTATCGAGAATCTTACCTCATGATATGGGGTAAGTCCTTAAAAATTTATGGAAATAAATCATTTTGTTCCATCATTGGGAATTTCCTCTAGGATGATACCTTCATTTGACACAACCATTTGAATAAAGTATAAATTTTCATAGGGCATCAATTCCAACACAATTGAGTATGTTTCCAAAGGATACTGATTGTCTTAAAGAAATTTTAGGAAAATCATGGGATGGTTATAAATATGAAAATATGTTTCATTTTCTAGGTGGTTGAAATGTGATCCATATAAATAGATCCAATCTATGACATGTATAACATCAAAAAATATTAAGGAAAGTATTATATGATTTGCTGGAAGAATCATTCCACTGACTACCATAGGATAAAAGTCCTACACTTGGGTTGTAATGATCACAAAACTAAGTGTTTTTATATATAAATATCTACTTTATGGTATCAAGAATTCAATTCAAAAGTTTTAGAAAACATACAGGATATAAAGGAATGTATTGAAGAAGAATCAAATCATACTTTTTTCATTCTTCAGTGAATAAGATGTGTACCTTGTTTGACATTTTTTCTTACTCCACTTTAGTAGTAGTTATGGAATAATATTTCAATTTCTACATTAAAATGGGTGGTTTCTAATGTTTAATACCCTCATGTACATGATAAATAGTGAACATGATTTTTTATTACCCTTTCTCCCTATAGTTGGATAATTAAATCATTAGTGGTGCTCTAATTTCCTCCATAATGTCTTTTCATCTTCTTTATGTCTCCCTAACATGCTTGTCCCTAGTATCCTTCTCTACCATGCGTGAAGTATTTCTCCTAACCTTTGAGGAAATTCACCTAATGATTCTTCTTACATATTTTACAAGTGTGTGGTTGGATCCCCTTTCCTCATTTTTCATTTTATCTACCAGAATTAAAGACCATTAATATCTTATTAATTCCATAATCATGGGACCATTATATATAATATATCTATATATAGATAGAAGAATAGACCATATCTTCATAATATCAAAAGTCTCAAATATCTTGTTCCATTCAAAGGTGTGGTTTTAAACTAATAATGAATATATAAATTTCAATATCACTTTTGATAACAAAATCAAATCTGAACCTTGTAACCCTTGTGATGTTTTCTTCATAAACCATGATAGAATCGCCATACTTTTCTTTAGATATAGAAATTATAGCCCCTTATTTGGAAGAATATTTCAAGGAAAATAAATATTAATTAATTTTTTAATGTATTATCACTTAATCTCTTATTTTTCGTCCTTTGTCTTGGTGTTCTTAATCAACAACCACTATTGGTCAGCCTTTCAATCAAAGTGATAGATAACTAGAGTCACATTCTCCTTCTTAGAATAATGGTGCATAAAAATGATCTTCTAAATTTTTTTTGCCCACTATTCCAAATAATGTGGGTTAGAATATCTACCAAATGTTGGTGTTCATTTCTATATAAAATATTCAATTGCAAGTTTCTCCCTCTAAGGTAAATGTGGAGGTTTCACATTTTTTTAGTTCATTGTTCATAACCTGAGTTAGTTGCATAAGAATAACTATAAAATATTAAACTATATCACAAAGGGAATTAGAAATGTAATTTTCATAAATCATTTAATTTTCCATCACATGGATTTTTAGACTTATTTCTTCGGGTTCCCACTATTTTCTAAAATATAAAATGTTTGAACAAATAACATGTGAAAGATTCATCAAAAAATAATTTAATCCACTTTAAACCTAAATTTAAAGGAATATCATTGTGGGATCCATATAATTATTATATTTTTAAAAATCTTCATGGATTATTACATATACTTAAATACATACTATGGGTTTTCACTATTTTTCTCTATTCTTAATTCCCAAATTATTTATACTGTGCTTTAATACCAATGAAAGGAGTAATAATTTTCTATACATAACTATTACATCATTGTAAATAAAAAAATTATAATTATGTTACAAAACCTAGATACAATGGTTTGGTGTCTTTATAAAATTTGGGCCAAACATAACATGCACATAATAAAAAATAAATATTTATTTGAGGATATCTTATTTTCCTTCCAATGCTCAGATTATCCATACTAATTTTATTAACATGTGGTTATATACCAATGATTAGGGTTAGATTAAATCCCCCTAATGGGAATGTGGTGAATAAATCAATATTATATGTGTGAGAATAATCGTCATCCTTAAAACATAATTATAGGATCATCATAATCATCTTGAAAGGAAGAAATATATTAAGGTATTGAATATGGAAATGCATAAAATTTAAACACCATGTCTTATTGGTCAAATACCATACATAGTTCTGAAAAAATATAACATCATGTTCATGGATAACATATCTGGATAATCATAATATTATCATTATGAACATATTTAGCATCATGTTCATTCATAATACACATCATCTCATGAGATAAATCACATTAACCAAAGCATTGAGAACTATTATTATTCAGGGAACACCCGTCACATTTGAACATTTCCATAATCCTGAATGCCACATGGAACATATTTAAATAAAATACATGAAGTGACCAATTTATTGGAATTTGTTTCATAATTATTGGATTAATTATATATAAACATGGGGGTTCTTTAATGAAAAGAGGAAAACCTATTTGGTTTAATAATCACCATTCTTGAGTGAAGAAGAAGAAAAAAAGAGGATTCAGAATGTTTTTTTTTAAATAAGTTATCTATTTGATTTTTTTTATTTTTCATAAAATCTGATTATAAACAAGTATATCCCCTAAAAAAGTGAAGGAAATTGATATTATATTATAAATAATATCCATACAGAAATTTGACATGAAAGAGGAATACCCCCAAAGAAAATGAGTTGGGATTGAGAATCCCCTAACATTAAGAATGAATGATTTAGTCACATTTGAATCCTAGATAATAAACTATATTCATTAATAACTAAATATAAAACTTATTCTACAAATATGTTATTTATTATAATTTTTTATGTTTTTATATAAAATTTGATTTGTTATAGATTTCAATTTCATTTTTCTTAGAGTGATCCTTTTCTTGGTTTTCATGATCGGTTCACAAATATAAAAGAATGTAATTAATTTAAATTGAGAATAAATATATAGAATTGAAACTATTTTTTATTAACGAATTTACATAAATATAACTTTTCCTCTATGATTCTTTATATGTTAATAATTTTTTAGAAAAAAAGTTAATGATAAATTTTAAATTTATTTTCTTGTTTTTTCTTTCCATCTGAAAATAATTTTTTAATATATATTTTTTATAAATTAGTTCTAGATCATCAAAATAGTTTTAGTATTCATATTAAAATATTGTTTTTCAATTATAAGGGTTTTATGAAGAGACTTGAAGGAGGGAATCGAAAATTAAAACCCATCATCCACAAAGGCAGTGAATCGACACATCTGGGATGATAATTTCTTTATTATAATAAAAGGAGAGGAAGCTTGGCTTGATGATTCATATTCAATTAATAAAATTAAATTTTGTTTTATAAATTATACTATATAAAAAATGATTCATTGGATTGAGGGCGATGATAGAATAAGAAAATAAAATGAATTAAAAGGGACTGAAATATGATTTTTCCACTTGAATATATTCTTCTTGAGAACATCCTTATAGAAATTGGGTTTGGTATTATTTTGAACTAAAGCAATTGTAAATTGGGAAGAGTATTTTTATGGTAATTGGATAGAATTTAGACATGATTCAAGTAATATAAGGTTTTAGGATTAGAGGTGGAGGGGGTAGAATTTATAGGGGTTGAGAGGGTTGTTTTTTATTTTCATTATTCATTAGTTTATTATTTTTTTACAAAAAAATAAATACAGTTGATTATTACAACAAAGTACTATAAATTGTAATTTTTAGTTCAAATAATTTTATTCTTTTATCATTCATGACTCAAAAATTAATGTATTTGGCTTATAATGTTAAATACCATAAATTACTATAATCCTCAATTCACAAAAATTCTACTATGTTATAAAAATATGAAAATATCATCCTAATATTTTTTAGATGTGTATAATTGAAAAATGGACTCCATTTTATGAAATTAGTTTTCTAAATAATATAAATTTTATTTATATTTAAATTATTTTTTTAAAAAAATACAATTTTAATATTATAACTAATTATATGACACTTCAAAAATGTAATTAAGGTACCATTAAATTATAATATTTTTATAATAGAAAAAATGTTAAATTATGAATATATTTCATTAAAATTAATTTTTTTAAATCATGATATATATTTTAAAATATTATATAAAAATTTATGTTTTACTAAAATACCAACACCTAATTTATCATTTTAAAACATTTCTTATCTTATACTATGATATAATTATAAAATATTATTATTTATAATATTCCTAAATATTATTTATAATTTAATAGGTATGGTCACTATTCTGTTGGTTGGATTAATATATATAATGGTCATGTTACTATTCCCACTATCAGCTTATTGTTCCATCATTATTGGTTCCTTAATTTCTATATATCAATCTTATTTCATTATTCATTTTTGAGAATGGATTTTTTATTGGGAACTCTATGTGATGTATTTTATTATGAAATATTTATAATAAGGAAAATTTCAAAGATAAATGTTTGGGTTGTTACTGGCGTTTTTTACAGTTGGGGAATCTACTGATATGAACACATATTACCGCTCAAAATAACTCTACCATCAGGATATCTATACCATTATCTGTGTCTGCTACCACTAGAATATCCACCATAAGGTCATTTACCACTGGGTTGAAGAATCAACTAGTGAGATTAGTGGAATTGAACCACCCCACTACTAAAGATATCTACCTCTAAATTCACCTACTTAAATAACCAGCCGATCTTCCGATGCATCAACCATGATGGATCCAACATTCTCTATATTCCACCAGAAATTCACCATCACCGAACTTAGTCATTAAGTTGATTAAAACTACATAATTTATGTTTATTTTCATAGGCACATAAATATATGATTATTCCATCCAGAAACCACTATGAATTAAATATATTTTCCTCTGAATAGTGTCGATTGAAAATGGGAATCTCCATATTATCATGAAATAATAATCTAGACCTTGTTCCATCTATTGAATAATCCTAGAACCTTTGATGATGGGGGTATTACACCCAACCTTTCTAATCTGTAATCACCCAGATGTGAACCAATCTTCTAAACAGAACTAGTTTTAGCTGCTTGAATATTTCATTGCCTATGTTTCATGAAGTACGATGGATTGAGGTTTATTGACCAATTATAATTGGGGAGTTTAGTATAATAATATTGACCAATAACCACTTATATAAATGAAATCACTGGTGCCTCAAGATTCTATCCCACAATTAGATAGATTATAGAACTCTACGACATAGTTTAAGAACTATTGAATAATATTAGCAAGGATTCATCTAATTAAGTGTTTTTCGTAAAAAAATTGTTCTCTAAAAGTGTTATTCATGTGAAATGTTTATAAAATCTATTTGAACAATGTTTTTTAATTTAATAATGATGGACCAATAACATTTATGCTTTCTAATCTATCTTTGGGATTTGAAAAATTCTCTTAAAGGTAATGTGGGGATAAATTGGGTTTAATTTATTTTTAGGATATGGATTATAAAAATAGAAATATAATAGTAGAGTTCATATTTGAAACGGGTTTTTAGAATTTTAAAGATGAATTGATACCCACATTTTAGGATTCTGTGTTATTGGTTTTACATTATTTTCAAGATCAATTGAAGATGAAATCAAACCTAGAAAAATCCACTTTTTTGTTTCTACAATCTAGAAATATATATTTCATTTAACATACACAACATTCTATATCAATGGAAAATATGTTTTATTTGGGTAAATAAATCAAATAAAAATGTTTTTTTGTTCTCTAAACCTATTCATGTGAATTTATTAGAGGTGATAGATGAATTTTTTATTAGTTTCTGTCAAGTATTTGGATAATATTACTGATTTGTAAAGACCCGTAAATTTCAAGGAAATTTTTTTCTTAATTTTCTTTGGAATTTTACAAGAGCGCAGCTTCAGACGACACCTGATTCCGAGGCCCGGTGTGCCCGGAATCAATTTCCGAAGTTTGGCTCGGGTACGTTCAGTGAACGGACGAGCGGGTTTTTCTATCTTTTGAACCGGTGCCCGGAATCGAATTCTGAGGGCACCGATGAAATCGCAGCGCCGGTATTTGCTTAGAAACGCCTCTTCCGGAGTTGCGTTTGCTCAGACGTGGTTTTTAAATTTTGCGGCTTAAGTCAGAAATAAAATAAAGTTTGTGCGACAACTTTATTTTATTTCACTTAAACTGCTTGGAAGCCACTTAAAGTCACTTAAAGGCGGCTTGAACTGAGTTGAACTGGATAGGATACTATCCAGAAATATCCTACCCCTTGGTAGGATATTTGTGCGGTGGGGCCCGCACGAGCCCCGCCGTTTCTTTCGCTAAGTAACGCACCCGCGAAAACCCGTCAAAGTAACTGAAAAGTCAACCGACGCGTTTTCTTTAATTCTTAACAGACCATTTAATTGGGCTGTTTCTTTCGTGAATTAAATGGGCTGTTTTATTCGTTGAATTAATTCAACGAATTGAGTGGGTCGTTACTTACGCGTTTTGCGTTTGTTGGCAAAATAATAAAATAGACAAACTTGTCTATTTTGGAGGATTGCTATTCCTCTGAGCCTCCACCCTCTCCGCGAAGAACGCGAAGAACGCGAAGAACGCGAAGAACGCGAAGAACGCCGGAACCGGAATTCGACGACGCACGATCCGCGACGTCGACAACTTTTCCGCGACCTTCTTCTTCTTCTTCTTCGGTGCCTCTTCTTCCGCGACGAACGTGCGATCGGCAACAAAGGTGAGAATCAAATCTTTTATTTCTCCCTTTTTAAATTTCAATAACAACGGATTTAATTAATTAAATCCGTTTGTTCTTGATCCGGAGATTGGCGACGCGACGCCGGATACCGCGACGACGCGACGATCTCCTTCCTCCGCGACGAGCGATTCCGCGACGACCCCTCGTCCGACGACGACGACAAGGTAAGGGATGTTGGATTGTTTTATCTTTTTCCCCGTATTTATTCTTTTTAAGTAAAGAACATAATCTCCGACAATTTTAATTTAATTAAAATTGTTGTTGATTTTCCCTCCCAGTGACGTTTATGACTAACGCGGAAGGTGCGGGTCTAACGAACAAGACCCGGCAACCCTCCGCCGATCTATTTTGTTGTGCGGATATGGCGGACGACGACGACAAACCGCGCGGCAGGGGCGATCCGTTGATCCCGCAGTGAAGGTCGGCATCCGGGAGGGGCAACGGCGCAGACGGGAGGCAAATCGGGCCACCGGAGCATCTCCGGCGGCCCGCGGAAGGCGGCGGCGGCGCGGGTCGCCGGCGCGGCGGCGCCGGCGACCGGAGGCGGCGGCGCCCGGCGCGCCGCCGTGGAGGAAGTCCGCCGCGGCTGAAGCCGCGGCGGCAACGGCGGCCGGTTCCGCGGCCGCGCGGAACCGGGAACGGACGCGGCGGCCCGGCCGCGTCCGCGTGACAGGCGGCCCCCCGCGGGGCCGCGTTCCGTTTGAGCCGCGGGTTTGACCCGCGGCGGCGGCTCCCTCGGCCGCTCGGCCGAAGCCGAGCCGGCCGGTCCGGTCGGCCGGGCCGCGCCCAGGCCGGACCGGACCCGGCCTAGCCGGGTCGGGCCGGGTCGGGCCGACCCGGTTCGGCCGACCCAGGGGGGGGTTCGGGCCGGGTCGCCCCGGGCCCAGAACCCCCGTTTCGGGCCCTCTTCGGTCTTTCGCCCATATCTTGGGCCGGGGACCTCCGATTGACGAACCGTCAGCGGCACGGTCGTTTCGGTATATTATACTCAAGGTTTCGGAAGACTTTGGGTTCGGCCGGGTTGGTTCGTACACGAAACCAACCGGGCCCTCGGAGCGGAAACGCTCATAACTTGAGCTACGGACGTCCGATCGACGTACCGTCAGCTGTGGTAGTTTCCTCTAAGTGAGACGGAACTTTTGGCATGCTCCGCCCAAGGATCGGATACAGGCGGAATACGGTCGGGTTGGTTTTGCCCTAAAAACCAACCGGGCCCCTGGGACGAAAATGCCAATAACTCTCAGACCGGGCGTCCGTTTGACGCGCCGTCTGTCGCGTTGAGATCCTGTTGTCGATACGGAACTTTTGGATACATCAACTTCGGACTACGTGTCAGTTGATGTATCAGCCCCTCGGCTCGTGGAGCGGACCCTCCTAAACGAGCTCGCTACGTGCGGGAACCCTAGCGCTGGCTGTGACCTCGACGACAGAGGAGAGATCCTCCGTGGACTGCGACGACGGCAGAGCAGAGATCCTCCGTGGACTGCGACGACGGCAGAGCAGAGATCCTCAGTGGACTGCGACGACGGCAGAGCAGAGATCCTTCGTGGACTGCAGCGACGACTGTGCAGGGACCTCAGTGGACTGCGTCGACTACTGCACTCAGCGATCCTACGCGGATCAGTGCCCGATCCTGTGTGGGTCCTACTACCGGTTCTGTGTGAGCCACTGCCTACCGGTTCTGTGTGAGCCACTGCCTACAGGTTCTGTGTGAGCCCGATCCTGTGTGGGTCTTCTGCGGGGGTTAGTACCTATCGATCCTTCGTGGGTCCGACGACTTAGACGGATCAGTGATCGTCTTTGACGTCATCTGAAAAAGTATACCTGGTTGAGCTGAATCTTATGTTACTCTCCTTTGTGGATTGTGTTGAACTATCCTATGTGGATTTTACTGTTTACTCTCCTTGTGGATTTGAGTCTTGCTTTCCTTTGTGGATTGAGTTGTTCTTGAGCTCGTGAGCAGAGCTAGAATTGAGAACTTAGGTATATGTATGGGCATATACCTAAGTCGAGTCAGATGTTACTTCGTGATTGCATCTTTCTTTTGTGCTATATCCTTTGTGGATTTCGGGAGACCTTCGGGGGTCTCGGGGTCCTTACTGAGTAGCTTGTACTCACCCCTGCACGGGCTATGCCCGCACCTTGTTGTGTTGGTTGCAGACGACGGACAGCGCTGATCACGGTTGGGGCGTGGAGCAGGACGGTACCTGGAGGTGGACCACTGGGCGGAACGTACTCGGAGCGGACGTGGGACCCGAGGAGCCTGGAGGCTATCTGTACCCACCCTTCAGGTGGGATTGCCAGTGGACGACACGAGGCCGCCGTCTTTTCTTCAGTTGCTGTACTTTACTTTTCAGTTGTACTTTACAGTTGGGCTTGTATTTCCGGCCCCTTTACTTATCTGCACTTTACTTTCCGCTTGCTGACTCTGTGTGGTTGTTACTTATAAAGGCAATGCCTTCCCTGTTTACTGGGATTTTACGCCTTGGTGCTAGTCGCCAGCCCCTGGCCTATGGAAGGCGGGCTTGGGGTAGTCACGGCACGGGCCCCGAGGACGGGTCGTGACAAATTGGTATCAGAGGTGGTCGGTTCTACCGCAGACTCTGATCGTCTTTCTTTTCTATATGAAGCAATAGTGTTTAGTGTATTGAGTGTGGTTATCAGTTCAGGGAGCCCAGTGTTGGTGCGGCGGCCGACGTATCCATACACCAGGACCCTGACTCCTGATTTCCGACTTAATGCATGAAAACATTGATTGCGTGTATGTTTCAAGTTTTTCTTTGTGATTACTTGTGTCAGCTCACCGGGTATACTGATCTGCTTTATGAAAGTCTCAAGTTTTCCTTGTGATTACTTGTGCCAGCTCACCAGGTATACTGTTCTGACTGTGGTGCTCTTGTTCTCCTTTTCAGGATGGCCCCGCGACGACAGCCAGCTAGGGTTCCGAATGTAGGGCGCGACGGCAGCCCACCGAGCGACGAGGCCTCGGTGCAGGGCCCTTTGCCAGCAGTGGCACCGGCGGTAGCTTTACCCGCCGAGCCACCGATGCTGCCAGTACCAGACGCTGACGATGCACGTCACTGCATGAGTTTCAGAGCCAGCGACCGCCCAGGTTTCGCGGTGAGGCGGACCCCCAGGCCGCCGAGGACTGGCTAGAGGCGGTGGTACGGATCTTTCGGCTAGTGAGGACCCCATCGGATCTCATGGTGATTCTCGCAGCGAGCCTCCTGCAAGCGGCGGCAGGACAATGGTGGAGCCTGATGCTCCAGGTTCACGATGAGGCATCCCTGCTCTGGACGGACTTCGAGAGCCTCTTCCGCTCTGAGTTCGTCCCGGCCACCCTCCGAGCGGTGCGCATCCAGGAGCTTCTCCAGCTGCGCCAGGGCAGCATGACGGTCGCTCAGTACGCGGCGAGGTTCACCGACCTATCTCGCTACTCGACCGACATGGTACGGGACCCCTTCTTCCGGGCCCGGACCTTCGAGCAGGGCTTGCGACAGGAGATTCGGGCGTCGCTGATCTCCCTCAGCATTCCGACCCAGGCGGGAGTGCTGGAGCGAGCCCTCCTGATCGAGAGCTTCCTGGCAGAGCCTTCTTCAGCGGCGAGACCTAGCGCAGGGCGGCAGGTAGCTGAGTCTTCGGCAGCAGGTAGCCGACGGATGACTCTCGGGTCTAGGCAGACCAGACCCCCACGCAGACGGCCTCAGGACACCGGCTCAGCGGTACGAGGCACACAGCGGAGTGCCAGCCTTTCGAGAGGCAGGTTGTGCTACTCTTGCGACGGGCAGGGTCACATGGCTCGTGACTGCCCGACTCGCCGATCAGAGGAGTAGCAGACGGTGGAGGGGCCACCTAGGCAGAGGCAGAGGGTCGACCGTGGCGGTCCGCAGGGAGGAGGCGGACGAGTCAGAGGAGCTGGCCGAGCAGCGGGTGGTGGGCGACGCTTCCAGGCTCTACCCCCACCACCACCAGGAGGGCCACCTCGACCACATGGAGCTGGCGGGCAGGGACAGGCCCAGCTCCAGGCAGTGGAGGCCTACGACCCCGACATGCCAGAGATGATTCGAGGTACGATCTGTGTCTATTCCACCCTTGCTGCAGTACTTATAGACACAGGAGCGAGTCACTCTTTCATAGCCTCTGCCCTTGTTCGGAGCTCGGAGATTCCGACTGAGCCGTTGGCTCGATCCTTATGGCTAGAGACTCCTACGGGAGCAGACTCGACGATTACGCACTGGTGCCGGCAGTGTGAGCTTACTCTAGGAGGCGAGAGCTTCGGCTGGGATCTCCTTGTAGCGGCGTCGAGGCCTTACGACGTCATCTTGGGCATGGATTGGCTATCCACGGTTCATGCCCAGATCGACTGTTTTAGGCGCAAGGTGCGATGTGTTCGCACCGACGGGAGCAGGTTTACCTTCACCGGCGAGTAGGGAACCTTTGCAGCACAGGATGGACTTCCGCGGAGGAGAGTGCAGCCCATCTCTCATCAGTTGGCTAGCCTCATCCTAGGAGCAGTGGACGTGCGGAGTCCGGCTTTTCTTGCAGTGGTGGACCAGTACGTGGACGTCTTTCCCGACGACGTTCCAGGGCTACCTCCTCGTAGAGAGGTAGACTTTTACATCGACTTGTACCCCGGGACAGCCCCGATATCTACTCCAGCATATCGGATGGACCCCGCTGAGCTTCGAGAGCTGCGGGTACAGTTGGAGGACTTGCAGAGCAAGGGGTTTATCCGACCCAGTGTTTCACCCTGGGCTTCCCCGATATTGTTCGCCAAGAAGGCGGACGGGAGCTTGCGACTGTGTGTCGACTATCGTCGCCTGAACCAGGTGACAGTGAGGAACAAGTATCCGCTGCCACGGATTGATGACCTCTTCGATCAGCTCAAGGGAGCGCGGTGGTTCTCGAAGATAGACCTCCGGTCAGGCTATCATCAGCTCAGAGTTCGAGACGAGGACGTGCAGAAGACGGCCTTCAGGTGTCGGTATGGCCATTATGAGTTCTTGGTTATGCCGTTCGGCGTAACCAATGCTCCAGCAGTGTTCATGAGCCTCATGAACAGGATCTTCCAGCCATACCTCGACCGATTTGTCGTTGTCTTCATTGACGACATTTTGGTATACTCGACGACTGAGGAGGAGCATGCCTACCACCTGCGAGTTGTGCTAGACACACTCCGAGAGCACCAGCTTTATGGCAAGCTCTCAAAATGCCAGTTCTGGTTACGTGAGGTCCATTTCTTGGGACACGTCATCTATGAGGCGGGAGTTGCAGTGGATCCCGCGAAGATCGAGGCAGTGCTAGCTTGGGAGCCACCCAAGAGCGTGACAGAGGTGCGGAGCTTCTTGGGCCTAGCAGGATACTATCGGAGATTTGTGCCAGACTTCTCCAGAGTTGCGGCACCACTCTCAGCGTTGACGAAGAAGGGGAAACCCTTCGTGTGGTCAGACAGATGTCAGCAGAGCTTCCAGGAGCTGAGGCAGAGGTTGACCAGCGCACCTATCTTGAGGTTGCCTGAGGAGGGAGTTGGATACGTAGTTTACTGCGATGCGTCAGGGACTGGACTCGGGTGCGTCCTGATGCAGGAGCGGGCCGTGATCGCCTACGGATCACGTCAGTTGAGGCCGCATGAGCAGAACTACGCCACTCATGACCTGTAGTTAGCAGCAGTGGTCTTCGCTCTGAAGACGTGGCGGCACTATCTGATGGGCGAGCGCTTCACGGTCTTTTCTGACCACCAGAGTCTCAGGTATATCTTCTCTCAGAAGGACCTGAACCTGAGACAGCGGAGATGGCTTGAGTTCCTCCAGGACTATGACTTTGAGATAGTCTATACTCCTGGGAAGGGGAACGTGGTAGCCGATGCCCTCAGCAGGAGGACGGGCATTCAGCTACTTGAGGAGGCGACGGAGCAGCTAGCCTCCTTGCAGATATCCTTCGTGGATAGAGACGGAGCAGCCTTTCTTCAGTCTCTCACAGTCTCTCCTCCACTTCTACAGCGGGTCAGAGAGGCTCAGCGTGGGGACGCTGACTGTGAGACCCGGCGTGCACTGATATCCTCAGGTCAGGCGCCTGATGGCTTCTCCCTTGGAGCAGAGCACGACATCCTTTTCAGAGGACGTACCTTCGTACCAGTCGCTTTACGAGAGGAGGTGCTGAGAGAGTTTCACACTTCTCCCTTGGCGGTACATCCCGGAGTGGCGAAAATGTACCAGGATCTCAGACGACAGCACTGGTGGCCGGGCATGAAGAAAGCTGTGGCAGAGTTCGTTTCACGATGCCTCACCTGCCAGCAGGTGAAGGCAGAGCATCAGGTACCAGCAGGTTTGGTACAGCCCTTGGAGGTCCCGGAGTGGAAGTGGGATAGCATATCTATGGACTTCGTGACTGGACTTCCACGTACTTCCAGAGGTCACGACTCCATTTGGGTGATTGTCGACCGACTCACCAAGTCGGCACACTTCTTACCCATCAGAGAGCAGGGCTCAGTGGAGAGCTTGGGACGTCTTTACGTCCAGGAGATCGTACGGCTTCATGGTGTGCCATCATCTATCGTCTCCGATCGAGATGCTCGTTTCACTTCCCGGCTCAGGAAGGGGTTGCAGGAGGCGTTCGGGACGCGGCTCCATCTGAGCACAGCCTTCCACCCTCAGACGGATGGTCAGACGGAGAGGACCATACAGACACTCGAGGACATGCTCCGTGCATGTGTCCTCGACTTTGGTCGCAGCTGGGAGGACCACCTACCCTTGGTGGAGTTCGCGTACAACAACAGCTACCACTCCACCATCGGGATGGCACCATACGAGGCGTTGTACGGAAGACCCTGCAGATCACCGTTGTGCTGGACAGACCCTGGGGAGTCAGCACTCGTGGGACCAGAGATGATCCGAGCCACGACAGAGAAGGTCCAGATCATCCAGGAGAGGATGAGGACAGCTCAGAGCCGGCAGAAGTCATATGCTGACAGGAGGCGGAGGCCACTAGAGTTCGAGGATGGCGACCACGTCTTTTTGCGTGTCTCACCTCGACGTGGTTTACGGAGATTTGGCCGAGGCGGCAAGTTGTCTCCACGCTTCATCGGGCCTTTCCAGGTCCTCAGCAGGATAGGAGAGGTGGCTTATCGCCTGGCTCTACCACCTCAGTTGCACCGGGTGCACGACGTCTTCCACGTGTCTCAGCTGAGGAGATACGTGCACGACCCGATGCACATCATCGACTTTGGGGAGCTAGACGTGGACGATGGGGCGACTTTTGCGGAGGTCCCAGTGGAGATCGAGGATCGACAGGAGCGGGTCCTACGTGGGCGGTCGATTCCTCTTGTGCGCATCAGATGGCAGCACGGGAACCTCCAGGAGAGCACTTGGGAGTGGGAGGCTCAGATGCGTGCTCAGTACCCCCATTTGTTCCCCTAGTTTTTGATGTATCTTTACGGGGACGTAAAGCCCTGAGGTGGGAGTAATGTAAAGACCCGTAAATTTCAAGGAAATTTTTTTCTTAATTTTCTTTGGAATTTTACAAGAGCGCAGCTTCAGACGGCACCTGATTCCGAGGCCCGGTGTGCCCGGAATCAATTTCCGAAGTTTGGCTCGGGTACGTTCAGTGAACGGACGAGCGGGTTTTTCTATCTTTTGAACCGGTGCCCGGAATAGAATTCTGAGGGCACCGATGAAATCGCAGCGCCGGTATTTGCTTAGAAACGCCTCTTCCGGAGTTGCGTTTGCTCAGACGTGGTTTTTAAATTTTGCGGCTTAAGTCAGAAATAAAATAAAGTTTGTGCGACAACTTTATTTTATTTCACTTAAACTGCTTGGAAGCCACTTAAAGTCACTTAAAGGCGGCTTGAACTGAGTTGAACTGGATAGGATACTATCCAGAAATATCCTACCCCTTGGTAGGATATTTGTGCGGTGGGGCCCGCACGAGCCCCGCCGTTTCTTTCGCTAAGTAACGCACCCGCGAAAACCCGTCAAAGTAACTGAAAAGTCAACCGACGCGTTTTCTTTAATTCTTAACAGACCATTTAATTGGGCTGTTTCTTTCGTGAATTAAATGGGCTGTTTTATTCGTTGAATTAATTCAACGAATTGAGTGGGTCGTTACTTACGCGTTTTGCGTTTGTTGGCAAAATAATAAAATAGACAAACTTGTCTATTTTGGAGGATTGCTATTCCTCTGAGCCTCCACCCTCTCCGCGAAGAACGCGAAGAACGCGAAGAACGCGAAGAACGCGAAGAATGCCGGAACCGGAATTCGACGACGCACGATCCGCGACGTCGACAACTTTTCCGCGACCTTCTTCTTCTTCTTCTTCTTCGGTGCCTCTTCTTCCGCGGCGAACGTGCGATCGGCAACAAAGGTGAGAATCGAATCTTTTATTTCTCCCTTTTTAAATTTCAATAACAACGGATTTAATTAATTAAATCCGTTTGTTCTTGATCCGGAGATTGGCGACGCGACGCCGGATACCGCGACGACGCGACGATCTCCTTCCTCCGCGACGAGCGATTCCGCGACGACCCCTCATCCGACGACGACGACAAGGTAAGGGATGTTGGATTGTTTTATCTTTTTCCCCGTGTTTATTCTTTTTAAGTAAAGAACATAATCTCCGACAATTTTAATTTAATTAAAATTGTTGTTGATTTTCCCTCCCGGTGCCGTTTATGACTAACGCGGAAGGTGCGGGTCTAACGAACAAGACCCGGCAACCCTCCGCCGATCTATTTTGTTGTGCGGATATGGCGGACGACGACGACAAACCGCGCGGCAGGGGCGATCCGTTGATCCCGCAGTGAAGGTCGGCATCCGAGAGGGGCAACGGCGCAGACGGGAGGCAAATCGGGCCACCGGAGCATCTCCGGCGGCCCGCGGAAGGCGGCGGCGGCGCGGGTCGCCGGCGCGGCGGCGCCGGCGACCGGAGGCGGCGGCGCCCGACGCGCCGCCGTGGAGGAAGTCCGCCGCGGCTGAAGCCGCGGCGGCAACGGCGGCCGGTTCCGCGGCCGCGCGGAACCGGGAACGGACGCGGCGGCCCGGCCGCGTCCGCGTGACAGGCGGCCCCCCGCGGGGCCGCGTTCCGTTTGAGCCGCGGGTTTGACCCGCGGCGGCGGCTCCCTCGGCCGCTTGGCCGAAGCCGAGCCGGCCGGTCCGGTCGGCCGGGCCGCGCCCAGGCCGGACCGGACCCGGCCCAGCCGGGTCGGGCCGGGTCGGGCCGACCCGGTTCGGCCGACCCAGGGGGGGGTTCGGGCCGGGTCGCCCCGGGCCCAGAACCCCCGTTTCGGGCCCTCTTCGGTCTTTCGCCCATATCATGGGCCTGGGACCTCCGATTGACGAACCGTCAGCGGCTACGCGATCCTTGGATCAAGACGGTCGTTTCGGTATATTATACTCAAGGTTTCGGAAGACTTTGGGTTCGTCCGGGTTGGTTCGTACACGAAACCAACCGGGCCCTCGGAGCGGAAACGCTCATAACTTGAGCTACGGACGTCCGATCGACGTACCGTCAGCTGTGGTAGTTTCCTCTAAGTGAGACGGAACTTTTGGCATGCTCTGCCCAAGGATCGGATACAGGCGGAATACGGTCGGGTTGGTTTTGCCCTAAAAACCAACCGGGCCCCTGGGACGAAAATGCCAATAACTCTCAGACCGGGCGTCCGTTTGACGCGCCGTCTGTCGCGTTGAGATCCTGTTGTCGATACGGAACTTTTGGATACATCAACTTCGGACTACGTGTCAGTTGATGTATCAGCCCCTCGGCTCGTGGAGCGGACCCTCCTAAACGAGCTCGCTACGTGCGGGAACCCTAGCGCTGGCTGTGACCTCGACGACAGAGGAGAGATCCTCCGTGGACTGCGACGACGGCAGAGCAGAGATCCTCCGTGGACTGCGACGACGGCAGAGCAGAGATCCTCAGTGGACTGCGACGACGGCAGAGCAGAGATCCTTCGTGGACTGCAGCGACGACTGTGCAGGGACCTCAGTGGACTGCGTCGACTACTGCACTCAGCGATCCTACGCGGATCAGTGCCCGATCCTGTGTGGGTCCTACTACCGGTTCTGTGTGAGCCACTGCCTACCGGTTCTGTGTGAGCCACTGCCTACAGGTTCTGTGTGAGCCCGATCCTGTGTGGGTCTTCTGCGGGGGTTAGTACCTATCGATCCTTCGTGGGTCCGACGACTTAGACGGATCAGTGATCGTCTTTGACGTCATCTGAAAAAGTATACCTGGTTGAGCTGAATCTTATGTTACTCTCCTTTGTGGATTGTGTTGAACTATCCTATGTGGATTTTACTGTTTACTCTCCTTGTGGATTTGAGTCTTGCTTTCCTTTGTGGATTGAGTTGTTCTTGAGCTCGTGAGCAGAGCTAGAATTGAGAACTTAGGTATATGTATGGGCATATACCTAAGTCGAGTCAGATGTTACTTCGTGATTGCATCTTTCTTTTGTGCTATATCCTTTGTGGATTTCGGGAGACCTTCGGGGGTCTCGGGGTCCTTACTGAGTAGCTTGTACTCACCCCTGCACGGGCTATGCCCGCACCTTGTTGTGTTGGTTGCAGACGACGGACAGTGCTGATCACGGTTGGGGCGTGGAGCAGGACGGTACCTGGAGGTGGACCACTGGGCGGAACGTACTCGGAGCGGACGTGGGACCCGAGGAGCCTGGAGGCTATCTGTACCCACCCTTCAGGTGGGATTTCCAGTGGACGACACGAGGCCGCCGTCTTTTCTTCAGTTGCTGTACTTTACTTTTCAGTTGTACTTTACAGTTGGGCTTGTATTTCCGGCCCCTTTACTTTTCTGCACTTTACTTTCTGCTTGCTGACTCTGTGTGGTTGTTACTTATAAAGGCAATGCCTTCTCTGTTTACTGGGATTTTACGCCTTGGTGCTAGTCGCCAGCCCCTGGCCTATGGAAGGCGGGCTTGGGGTAGTCACGGCACGGGCCCCGAGGACGGGTCGTGACATGATTATTTAGGGTTTTCCTTTAAAACTCATTTGTAATATAGTGAACATGAAGTTGTTTCATTATATTATGAAGGACATTATAGTTCCACATGAAAGTGATAAAAATGCATGAAAATATACACTTAGTCAACAAATAGACAATTAATGATCATTTTTGGTGGAGTATTCAAGTGTTTCATATAAAAATAAAGGTGTTAGAGACTCATTTTTAAATAAATATAGAGATATTTTGAATTAAGACACATTCTCATAAACCAAAAGTGTTGAAAATCATTAAATTTCACTGATGAGATTTATTAGAATCACTCATAGAGAACAACACATGATTAATAATTCTTTTCCCTTGTATATTTATTCATTATTTTGTAATTTAAACTATATGTTCTTAAATTAGAAACGATTTGAATCTAATATATTATGATATAGGGATTTAAACATTTTATTTTATATTTCAAAATATTTGTATAAATTTAATTCAAATATTAGAATTGATTTGAAGGGTCGATTATTATTATTTTTAAACATTTCACCACTAGAAATTAATTTCAATATTTTTTTATTAATATGAAAGATTGATCATGAGTTAATTTAATCAATTTTAACATACTATTAATGAATGAATATTTCAGAAAGACTTATTCCAATGAAAATTATTAACATCATTTATATTTTTAATGTTTCATGGATTAGAAAAATATAAGGATCGTTAATTTTTTGGATTTACCACATATCTATAGATAATTTTCAAATGAATTTTTATGCACCAGAATTCAAAAACAATTTTCATTAAAGCAGTAATATATTCTAATTTATACAATAGAAAATTCTCCTTTAAACTGATTTTATATTCATTTTCATCTTCTATTCAAATTGGATGAATATATTTACTGACTCAACTTATTCTATAAATAAAACAATTTCACCATTTGTATAACTCTATTAATTAGAAAAATTAAATATAAAAACATATTTCTTCAATAAATTTTCCTTAGATTTGTTTTTATATTTTTTATCAATCATTATCACCCTACCCTATTTGTTTTAAACCCTATAAACTTATATAAAATGTTAAAAATGTTTTATAAAAATATAAATTTTCACATATGAAAAATATATGGGCCAATTTTTTATCACCATTTCCAGTTTTTTTTATATTGTTTCGAGTTTTTAGTATGTTTTTAAAAGTCTAGGTGACCACACATTTAAATTATTTTTAAACAATAAATGGTAAAAACACCTTTGGTGGTTCATGGATTAGAATCCAAACCCAACATGATACTATGGTCAGTTCGTAAGAAATTATATGCGATGAAATTAAATTTAGTGCCCCATCAGTGTTAACCACTAGTATTTTATATTTTTTTTAATTTTCTTTGATATGGATAATGTGATGGTGTGCTTTGTATTTTTCTCTATTTCCATTTGTGATTTATGTTCTTAGTCTTCTTGATCATTTTTCATAAATAATGTTTTTTTCAAGGTGTTAATAGAAAATAATTTTTGTTATTGCTTATCAAATTAAAATATTCCATATGTTGGAGGCTCATTAGAAACAAATTAACTAAACTAAATCTCTGGGTTCTTAGTATATATTATAATGACATGTTGAATTATTATATTAATATGTTTCATTTTTAGTATCTATATCAGAATAATGTATTTTATTGCACTTAAATATAAGAAAGAAGGGTTATTTTTTATTATTTATTAAGAGAAAACATGTTTAATCCTCAGTGTGTTTTTTCTACATTTTTACTATGCCTATTAATTTTGTTCCTTATGTTGATGCTTAAAATTGTACTAAAATTATTTACAATTTTCTAACAGTGTGAAATTATGTTTGGGGGAGTGGTACCCCTCAATTTTCATTCATAAGTGAATGTTCATACCATAAATGGGGTTTTAGCATACAATTTTCTATTATATTGTCAATATAAATGAATAAAAATATCAGACATATTGAAACCCTCTTCACTATGTACATAATTATTTTTGTGCTACATTTTAATTTATAATGAGAAAATCATGTGATCATCCATTACAATAATGGTTGTAGTTTCCTAATCCGTTGAAAATAATTTGTTGTGGAAAAATTATTATTCGATGTTTATTTCCTGAAAATTATCTTTTTATTTTTGAACACTTTTATAGAAAAGTGAGAAACCTTGCAGTATAGAATACAAAACATCAAATACCATAAGAGATATCAGTGACATTGAAATCTAATTTTATATTGTCAGAAATCCTATTCCAAAATAATTTACAATGGAGACCATTTACCCTAAAGGTCAGATCATCCTTTATATGGTCTTCAATACAATATGCCATCTTGTCCCATGTATGAATGTACTCCTCCAATATATTCTTATCTGCATTGAATCCTCTTATTAGAATGAGAGATCTTGCTTGTCAATCCACTCCGACTGCGCCTTATTAGTGTCCACCCGAATTAGTTGCTCAGACATCTTAGCCACATCTTCTTTCAAGGAATTAAATAGAGACAAATCCTCCAAAATTTCTTCTTCGGATTGAACAATAATTTCCCATATCTACCCATTCCCAACAGCTTCAAACCGTCTAGAGTCCTCGCTAGGAGGTGGGTTAGCACCACCGAGACTTCCTGCATTTTCTTCAAATCCTTTGAGACAACTCATTCATTTTCCTTCATCTTTTTGGAGGATCTAGTCTTCATAGGTTGGGGTAAGTATTATTAGTCCTTGCATACCTTAAAATTTTTCCCTTTAATCGGGATACACCTCCCCGAGTCCTAATTCCCTCTTTGTCCCTTCCTTCTCCACGGACTGGAAAACCCTCTAAACTAGATTTAAATTGAACTTTCTTCTGAAAACATAGATGATCCATTACTATAGTCTTCCTTTGGGAGTCTCTGATATTCATTAAGGATCTCTTCCCAATTTGTATCGTGGTCCTGATCCAGCCCTTCACTGGATAATCCTTCAAATTGGTTAAAAAACTCGATATCTGGAACTTTCTTTGACATGATGTGCACCCCACCCCCTGCTGTCTGTAATTCCCGAAGATTACCACAAGTTTCCTCACCCTCCCTTGCCTCATAAGAAACCTTTTCATGACCAAGTTTCCCAGGAATTATTTCCCAAGACCCTCTCTTCCAGTGCGCACAGCCTCCGCATAAGAAGCTGCCTTCAGAACAATGGTATTCTGCTCAACAATTCCTGAAATACACACCCCATCAGGCACTCTGGATTTAGGCAGACCTTTCTCTTCAAAATTCAGGTCACACTGTAGTCTTCCAAAGACATCCTCAATATTTATATTAAAATATACTGGAAAAAACTTATCCAGTGGAGGATCTTTAGTGGATACTCCACCAAGAACAATCACCTTCAGATCAACCTCTAAGGATGCACCACCAAGGGTCTGCCCTTCTGGACCATTATCCATGACCACACCAGTACACGTTTCCAGAATAGCTACCTCCCTCTATTGACTGACCAAGAGCCCATGACGGCACGTTGACATCTGATGACCCATTTTCTTGCAAAATGAATAGAAATACACCCGATATTCAAATACAACTACTTGCTTATAAAGGAATTATTTTTTAACTTCAATCCAAACAAAATCAACAGTCATTCTTGAAACATCTATTTCAACACATATACGAGGAGTAATCAAGTGACATGTTGTGTTAGTTATAATATCTAAACAAGGACAATAACCTATCATTTTACCTAGCATCCATATTATTGAAGGGTTCTGGAAAAGAAGAGGATGCTCTGGAAATCGGGCCTAGATCACCATTGATGGAGAATCACGCTTCATGTGGAAATCATAGGACCACTTAAAAAGAAATAAACAAGATCCATTGTAGATTTTGGGTGCTTTGGACTAGGATTTGATTAAATCTGACTCTGTAGAAAAATGAACCATAATATTCATGTTGTCGAGAAGCCCTGATGTAGCTCGTTCAGATAAACCCCAAGCATCAAAAAAATCTGGCGAATAAGTCCACTGAATGTCGGTGATTCTTCAACCAAGTGACTAAGTTCAAATTCAAAAGGGGTGAATCATTTGTGATCTCTGAAGAAGAAATCTAGAGCTACGGTTCAACTTAAAAAAATTTGGATCAATAGGGAAAAGTGAAATCGAAGGAAAAAAGAGGGAGAGAATCGGGATTAGAGAAGGGAAGGAAAGAACACGAAGTGGGAAATGAAAAGGGTCCCTCCCCTATAAAGAGGGGAGGGACTAGATGGCACCCATCATCGCCTAGTTCAATGCGGATGGGGAGTGGCACCCATCGTCACTCATCGTCCTCAATTGAAAGAATATAGATTATAAGATCTATTATTCTTCTATATCTCTTTGATATTTGAAGTGTATTTCAACCCCTTAACAATTTTCTAAACTTCTGAAATGAAAAACTATTTTTAACATTAAAATTATTTATGTTTTTCTTATATATTTTATTTAAACATTTTGGAAAATTTTTAGTTTTATGTGTGAGGTAGATGATCTTCTTAATTTTGGTTAATCTATGCTCTAATGTGTAATGATAAAATCCTATTAAAATCATTTTGCATTAGGTGTTTTCATTATTGATATTCACATTCATTGGGTAAATTTTTTTACTTTTTTGAAAGTTTTGATGACACATTTAAGAGGATATTCTTAATTAAACATGAATTTAATTGAGGAAACAATTTTATTTCCTCTTTAAATCATTTCTTCATTATCATATTTTAAAATAATGTTATACAAGTATCATTGAATTGAAAATTTGAGATTGAATAAAATTTATAATAAATTCATATACACGATCTATAAAATGATAATTTTAATCAAGATTGATCTTCATTTATTTATTCCTTCATTCTTTTATTATTTATGTTATAACTATTGGAAGAGATATTTATTATTCCATGTAATTATTGAAACTGGAAATACATCCAATTTGGTCTAATTATTTTTATGATAAATAATATGTGTATTCTCACATATTGGTAAAGAGGAGTTTTTAAATCATAGTTAAATTCATATTAATTTTTGACTATTAGAATTAATTTTTCTCAAAATAAATCATTTATATATAACAATAAATTAATTATTTAATAAATTCACTTTCTTATAAGAGGGAATTCATACATTATTTTTAAAATTTTTGTTTTTGAAATTTTTTTTCCTTCATCAATTATTTCTGCAATAAATTTTTTAGATTTTGAGATTTATTTTTCCCATTAAAATTTAATTTCAATTTCTTTAGGTAATGTAATGTTTCAGTGAGGGGGAATTTGATCCTACCTTTATTTGAGGAGTTTTCAACATCATATAAATAATATTTTCATTATTAATGTAATCAAGTATCACTTAAATGTTAAACAATTTAACATTAAATTTTTTATTTATTAATTATTAATCTATCATTTCATGTTTATTTTTAAATTTTAAAAAATTCATTTGTTATTTTTAATTTATTATTATTATTATTATTTTTATATTTATTTTAAAATATTAATTTAATATTTTCATATTTTTAATGATTACATTTCTAACTAAATATATCATCATATATTTTTATAATACTAAAAATTTAATTTCATTAATATTCTATTTTTTTCATAATATATTTGGATTTTTTTTATAATTTGAACTAATAATTGTTTTATTCTTAATTAATAGAATTTGAATTTATTTCACTATTTAGAAGAAATATGTTTTATTATAACCCAAGTTTTAATATGAGTATCATTTAGATAATTAATTTAAATAACTTTTCAAAATGAGCCTACTTCATTCTTTAATAATTATGATTCTATGAAATGCCTTCATGGATAATAGTATTGTGAATTTTTGTCCCCAAGGGACGCCACTACATGTTATTGAAATTTGGGATTTCATATTTTCTCTCTAAAAACTAAAGGCATGTGTTATTCATGAGGAGAAGTTCTAAAAATCTCTTTATTACCTAAAAACATTATAGTCAAACCCATCTATCATATGTGTAAAATATTCATCCCTATTATAATTTTTGTACCCATAAATATCTTTATTCAAATATATTGAGTTAGGAATTAAAAAATTAGATTATCCAATGATTAATTTTTATTTTTATACCCTCAATCAAACACAATCATGAATCATAGTCAATTTTGTGCAAGAACCTGAAATACTTATCATGTACTCATGAAGGTCCACTTTGTGTGGCTATAAATATTATGAATTATTGTCTTGTACACCATGAAACTAAACTATAATACCATCTATATATTAAGGCATATATTAATATTGGGTTCCCCATTCTCATGTGTTTTCCACCACCCCCACCCCCACAACTCGCCTCATGCTATATAAACCAACACTAATTTTGGTAAATATTTTCAAACATTAAAATCTAGCCACAATAGTCAGATTTTTATTATCAATATCTACCTGAAGAAATTGATGTAGTACACATCAGTTTTAAAACACATATATGAAGACCAATAATTTTTTCACTCCTGAAATTCTAGAAATAAACCTCAAAAATCCTAGGCAGAATTAAGCCTAAAAAACAATAAAAGGAACAAAACATGTCATAGTGGAAACCCAATAACCTAACCTAAGGAAAATTTATTTTCCCTCTAATACTATTTAATATGAATTTAGATAAAAGATTGCGAAAAATAGTCATAATGTATATGGGTTCCACCATATGACATCAATAAAAATCATTTCATAGTCCCTAGGTTCCTCAGACTATGAATATTTTTTTTAATATTCATGTATTCCAATCATATATCAGTTTAAATAACCCACGTTAAATGCACTATGATGTGATTTTAGGGATCTTAATCCCACTTGAACATTGTAATTCCAATTCAAATTCTCCCCATAATGGTTTTTTTCTGATTCACAAAAAAACAATAAATCTAAATAAAGAACAATTAATTTTCAATTATAGGCTATAAAAAACTGTATATTTCATTTATATATATTTCCCGGAAGCATATATTTAGGAGGGAAAAACTTCTTATGTTTGAAAGCTTCATATTTTCTATAAGGTGATGTTATATATTCCACTGTTTTTGTCCCCCCTATACCAATTTATGAAGCTTACTTACATGAGGAAGCCGTGCCTTATTTCCAATTAATCCAACCCTAGTGTATAATTATTTTATATACACCATTATATGTAAATAAAATATTCCCCTATTAATCCCATGTATAAGAAGATGATGGATTATTCCATATTGCAGTTATCACTCAAGTGGTTCCAGTTCATTATGACATGTTCCTTTAAATGGTTAATTGGTTTCAATTCTCTTGATTTTACACATCAAAAGTCACACAATTTCTCTCGAATGAATAATCAGGATATTTTTGAAATTTATTAACTGATATCAATAAATAATAATAATTTGATATTTATTGATCTATACATAATAGGAGAGTCCAAAATTTGGTATCTATCTATTATTACATAGAAAATTACTAATAATTATGATAGATACAACATAACTAGTTGAATAAAATACTTAATTTATCTAATGTATTGTGAAAAAAAAAATTATATACTAGTGACATTTAGTATACATAACATCTTTAAATCCAGTTGGTGTGATTATCAAATTAATGTAGGCAATCAATTCTATGTTGCTCTTATTGAAATTATTATAATTTTTTATTGAATAATTATCCATTCCCATTTGTGATGTGAGCCTTATATTTGTAAATTTCAATGGTTTGTCTTATCTCTTAGTTTTTAGGATTAAATTCTATTGTTATATGTCAAATTATATCTTTAAAATCAAACTCAAGGGACTTATATTTTATGTTTTTACTATAATATGAATATTTGTCTCTTTCCCATAACACATGTTTCACTGTAATTATAATGATTGATGAATGTTAGTGTGCATTGGAATAAATTAAATTCCACCTACACTCAAGATAAGAAATATTTAATGGAAACCCATATACCTATAAATGGAGTCTTAAAGAAGAAAATATCTTATGATAGCATGATATTGGCCCAAATACCACATCCAAACAACCTAATCCATGGATATTGTTTCATGATTTGAACTCCCATCCAATACCTCTATAAATATATAACATAGAATTAGAAACTCGTATGATGATGTTAGTCAAGATTGTTATATAAGTGTGAATGGTTATTTATTGTCTTCCACACCACGATTAACTTTCCAGAATGATTCTGTAGAAGTGTTCCCCATGAATAGTTCTCTCACTAATATTCAAGAAAGACCAACTCAAGTAATTTATCTTACAAAAATTTTCATGTACACTGGATATGAACCACCTTCAATATAATTGGAATACAAAGATGATGATTCCCAATAATTTCTCACATCGACCCCTTTCCCTCCTCCACATTGAATAGGATCCAGGTGTTTCAATAACGACAGCTATGCAAATTCCTCATCCCCCTACATTCTTGGATTTACCACATATCACCCTAACCCTGCCCTTGAGTTCTACTATTGGGGAAGAGATCCCTGTTGAGGATGGTCACTTGGCGTTTAGATATTTGATTGACGGGATATCTCATCCTCCTTCATGATATCCTGTGCTCTCTATATGTTCCTCCTTCCCTCCAAAAGGATCAATGAAGGGATACTTTTCCACCCCATGAATGAGTGGTAAGAAATATTCCATGAAACACCACTCAGGTTCTCCCCTAAAATTGTATATATCATAAGATAACAAATTTTGTACAATTTCACAGACCATGAATCTAAAGGATAAGTTCACTTCCCACTTCGAGATGGATACGAACTCTAGAGCCAATCCTATATCACTATTTTCCCAATGATTTGAATCTTTATTTGGAACTACTGAGGTATAGGAACACATGTCAAAACAGACTTATTGGCCTCAGATATTATTAATCATAAGTCTTATATGGTTTCCATTTTTGAACGCAATCAACAAATGAGTAGGATCAACAACATCTCCGTGAAACTCAAAATGCATGGATACATGCATGTTGATCCATCCAACTAACACATTTGGATGTTATGGAATGGTAGCTTCTCTTTTGACCTCATCTACAGAGGAAAATAGTTCATCATGGTGAAAGAAACTCTTGGAACTCAGACATTATTCACATATTTTATTTTTGGGAGTTGTGACCCTCACTAGAGGGTGTTTCTTTGAAATTATCTTACCATGTTTGACCCTTGAAATCTGCCATGGATTGTACGAGGTTATTTTAATGTCAATGTGATCCCATAGGAGATAATGGAAAGAGGTTGTTTTCAGTAGTAAGATATCCATGAATTATCTAAATTCATGGCGGGCAGGGCCCTCATGGATCTCAGCTTATCCGGTGATAACTTCTTGAGGTGTAAGAACAAATGGAAGAACTGTCACTCTTGGAGTCATCTGGACATGTGTTTGGCTAACATGAAAGTAATCTATGCATCCCCCGACTCAAGGTTAACATGCCTTGTGTGGGTTTTATTGGACCACTACCTACTACTGATCTTCCTATCTTCTGGGCACGAACATCATCTGCAGTTTTTCTACTACCGGCATTGGGACATCATGTTAGGCTTCTTGTATCTTGTTAGAGACTCTTGGATTTATCTATACTTGGGGAACTCCGGGATTTTCATCCATAACAAACTAATACAACTCATGACGAGCCTTCAGTCATGGCTGAGGGTCTTCCCTTCTTCAGATGGAGACCTAGAGTCAATCATGAATGAAGTTGATCATCATGAAAGAAGTATCTAGGAGGTTTGGGACGATCAGGTCTTGGAGGTCCTTCATAGTAGGAAGGATCTTCTAGAGGACATACTATTGAGGAAGGAGATACTAGCTAGGGATGAGGTGCGGGTAGGTGGCTTTGGAAGAGTGATAAGAACACCACTTATTTCCACACATGTATCAAGGATAAGAGAAGACATGCTAAACCAAACATTCTGTTAGAAGATGGAAGCTATATTGATGATAGAGATGATGTGGGAGGTATGGACAACTTTTTTTTCAAGGACCTTATATTTTTTCCCAACAACCTCTTACTTGATGGAAACTCGGGTGATAACCCGAGTCTCATTGTGGTGATCCCCTCTAGCTTCTCGATTTGGGATAATGAACTCTTGGAATATATTCACCAAGAACAAGAGATTCAAGAAGCAATGATTAACCATTATCCCAAAAGCATGGCAAGTACCAATAAATTATTAGGATAATTTTATATATCTTCTTGGGAGAAGGTATAGGATTATATTATAGTGGCAATTCATGACTTCTTCTGGTGAAGGATACTCACCTGAGTTGCGAGTGCGAAATCTATCATTCTCATTCCCATGTTAGTAAATCTAACCTCTCTCCACAATTTTCACCTAGTGAGAATGTGTAGATTACCCTACAAAATCCTTTACAACATCATCAACTCAAGGAAATACCGACATCTTTTTTAGTGGGTCTCTATGGAGAAACACGATTTTGTGTAAGGGTGCTCAATCCAGGGGTGATGGCTCTTTCATAGGAGATGACGGGGGAGATTAACTTCAAGAACTGAGGCTCCATTATAGATATCAAACATTATATAAGTAAGGTAAATGACTACATGGAACGGAGTTACATCATTAAAGTAATTGTAGGTTTGGGACTATCTCCTTAGAACATCAATATTACCTTCCTTGACATTAGTTCTTCATGGTTGGCAGTCAATGTTATGTGAAACACCAACGTCTTATTCAATGCCTCCCACAGCCTCAGGTAGGGGGACCCCATCTCCTCTAGTATTTTCATTATCACGTAGGACGTTCTAAAATGCCTAATCTATATAATCCAAAGGAATGGAGACATTATCCCATATTGTGGAAGGTTGAGCTTCAATTCAGTGTCCCATCTCATGTTTTCAGACAACTTGATCATCATCATGAATGCCTTGAGTTTGTCAATGAAAGGTCTTACTAGAGTAATGGATGAGTATTTCCATTTAATTTTCTAGACTATTATTGAAATAAAGATAAACATCTATATTTATAACAACATTTTCCTGACCCAGGTTTCCACTGTGAGTGGAATTATAGACATGAAGAGAGGGGAATTTATCATGTACAATTTTGGTGGTCCTGTCTTCCTAGCCACACTCTGGATACGTCACATTGACCCCCTCTAAGAATAGGATAATGGACTGATTCCTATGTAAGAAAAATAAATTCCTCTCTTTTGAGGGAGGATTGTGCGGGTGAATAAAGTGATGATGGCCACACCAGGCCATTTCCTCTCATCGATTATGGTCCATAAAGGGGTGATTAGGATTATTAACAACATTCTTATAGGCTTCATCCAGGATCCCATGTCTTAGGGAAATCACCATTGGTTATCATGGAGTAGGATGGAAAGGTTGTCTAATGAATGAGGGATTTATGTGAAGATCATGGAAGATACTCTCCAATGAATGCATTCCAAATTAGCATGGGAGGTCTTAGAATAATGAACATTGTGGGGGAGTATAATGAATTAAATCCATTAAGGTTACCATGCCTCAGTGTTTGGAAATACTTCTCCCCTATGGTCTGAGATTGGACCCCTTATAGATGCCCTTAATAATTTCCCTTGTAGGATCATTGGTAAAGGGGTCATCTCCTTCTGGCATCAAAACTATGCAGGGGAGATCATTGGTTACCCAGGATGACATACTCCTACCATTTCTTACAGGGATGCAAAATAGTATCTATCTTTTCTTAATGACATACTAATGAAGGATTAGAAGGATATGGTGCATATTATTGAACTAATATTGGAACCGTATTAGTGTTTCTTCACCCCCTCTTTATTTGGATTATTTATAACGAAGGCCTTCCATTAGACCCACACCATGAATGATCCAATGGACTCGTGGACTATACTCCATTAGGCCAGAAGTTTTCCTTAGAAATACTATTTTCTAACCTATAGATTATTAGATAAGTCAGGTCTCATATATGAGAATATTAGATGATGTGGAATCATTATGGCCTCTAGGTGAGTTTGCTGCAAGTGTCATAGAGAGGAGACTTTAATCCATATCCTCTTCGAGAGAGAATTGGAGCATGAGGTTTGGTCATACTACAATGATTTACCATAATTTTCCAATTTCGTTCTGGCCAATAAAACCTTCCATTAATGTTCGTTCCACATTTTGGGATAGGGGTGTGTGGAGACGATGGATCACACTACTCTATTTCATGCAGGATTCTGGTGTTTGTGGCAGGAAAGGAATAAATGGGCTCATGATAGGGGACCTCGACTGGTCAGTCCATCATTATCAGTTCAAAAACAATTTCATTGTTCTGGATAGGGTCCTTGGAAACTGGAAGGAGGACCCGTCTTTTCAACATTCCAAGGCTAGGACCCTCATCCCTCACCCCCTGCAGTAGCTCCTATATGGAAAATTGGATATGCTGGAGCCCCCCATCTAGGGGAATGAAGCATAACTTATATGTCTCTTATGCATCGGGAGTTATGCGTGGCGGTTGAGTTGTCCTACGTAGTTACAATTCATTCATTCTTTCCTTCTTCATCCAGCAAACCACAGTCTCATCCCTCCAGGATGAGGCAGTGGGCATGTTAACAGGACTCACATTATGCTACCAGAGAATGAAAGATATCTCAATGATAAAAATAGGCTTGATGGTTTGGTAAAATTATTTGTAGGGTCTTGGTGTCATATTGTGGTTGATCGAGTACACGATCAGAAAATGTCACATCATACACCATAAATACACCAGAGTGATGCATACCTGATTGGAGGCAACAAAGGTTCTGATTACCTGGCTGTGTTGGACACCCCCAATTCTGAAATACCTTTCCTACATAATCTGGATAGTTTGAATCTGGTAGGGGTCAACATCATTATATTGGATGCCCTTGACCTTCACTACTTTAGACCCCCTAATCTCGGTGTGCCCTTTCCATTCCAATCCCCTTGTTTTTTGTACCTCTCTCTCCATGAATGAATAATCACATGATAAATAGATGGGGATAATAATTCACATATATAGATACTATTGAGCACAAATTATACTAGTTGAACTTGTTTTCAATGTTAGTAAATGGTTATTAATGAATAATGATTTCTTTGATGTAAATATGATAGAGATGTAACAAATAAGAGGAACAATATGTGATTAATTAAAGAATCATGTAACATTAAAGATGAAATAATGTTCCTAACAAAGAGTCTAAATACCTTTATTTTTTACAAGAAATTGTGTACTTCAATATTGGATTAAATATATTTGATGATTTATTTGGATGTTCTTGAATTTACTTTTCATAGAATTACATTATATACTGATATAAAAATTGATTTTGTTATCTTATTTTCATATATTTTAAGGACTATTAGTGATGATACTTCTTAAAATGATAATGGATATCATTGAATAAGGTTTAGATATATATTTAGTCAATTATTAAGAAGATCAAATTTTATTTCATAACATGAGAATAGTTCATGATTTTAGAAGATTGAAGGGATTGGTATGAGATCCATACTGTAAAATTGTGTTTTCTTTAATATATTGTTTTAGTAAAAATAATTTACCAATAATTAATTCTCACTCTTTATAATGTTGACATAAATTTGGATAATATCATAGTAAATTATCCACTCTAAAGAGATATTGAATTATGAAGTGGGATGAAAAATGGTCTATAGGACCTCATGCTATAGAGTGAGTGACCATGCCATATGGGATTCTCAATGAAAGGAATCCAAGCTCTAGTTAAACTATTATCACAATAAGAGAAATATAAATGAGGTCTCTATGCTTTATAACTATGCTCATTCCACAAACAATCTCGGTATGGGAGTTTAATAGACCTATAAAATATGAAAACATCATGTTACAGATAATTTAAAAACTATATTACATGTAAATATTGATTTAATGGGTTTCAAGAGAATTTTTTATATCCTCCTCATAGTTCATATTCCACACCGCATTCAAGGAAAAATATGGTAGACTAAAATATATTAGATCCTATTTCACAATGGAGGATATAAAGGATTTCAATGGTTCTATAAATTTTGAGAATATCATTCCAAAAAATCTCTATAACATTGTTTAGTTATTTTCAAGATGAAATATATCTTATTATGACTACCATATCCCATAACGATACAGAATGTTTCAAAAAAATTATATTTATGGCCATTCTAATTTGAAATCATATTTGATTTTTTTGGTTATTACAACATATTATAATTACCAATTATACATTAATGGTCATGATTAGTATGGAATATGATACACTGGTTGTGATTAAATAAGGGTATTTTAAAATAAAATTTGAATAAAAAACTGAATTAGTTGATGACGGTGGATGATATGAAAATTACTATATACCCAATATATTGGTTAAGATTAAAGGATTCAAGGGGAGCTCAAATTTTTTTGTTATAGAGATAATATATTTTTCCAAGAATAGATTTTTGAAAACAAATAACTAAAATGATTATATTCTATATGATGATTCCAGTCAAACAATCCAGTAATTTCTTGTTGTGCCCTAATTTTAAGGGGTAAAACAGACGAAAAGTGTTCTGTGTAATAGTTTTTATGCAGTGATAAAGAAGCCTAGAGACCTATGAAAAAAAGTTATCCATAATTATATATTATGAAGAGGATGATATAGATTGTGTTAATTTAGACTAGTCATAATGAATAGGGAACCCCTTTCATGCTTATTTGGATGTAAATGAAGAAAAAGAATAATGAAATGTAACACATCATGAACTTTACAAGATCTGAAGTGTTGATAATACAATGTTATTAACCCCAAATGATTATAACTATAATATGTAGGATTCACCTATGAATTGGTTATAACAAACTACATTTTATATATTTGAAAAGATTAGTCTCATGTTTATAACCTAATATTTTTATCTCATAAGAGGAATGTAGTGGATTTATGATATTGTAGGAATAGATTTCACTCCATGGACTGTCTATCTCAAATTTTGTAACACCCTTATTATAACTATTTTTTTAAAAAATATTCTATATTTTGAATCTTATAAATTTATAATATATAATAAGGTGATTTTTTTTAAAAAAAAGTGAAAGTGACAAATATTAATTACAATTATTAAGATATAAATTAGCTTTACAAAGTTATGAACTGTAAATTTACGATCCAATATGACATAGAAACTAATAAAAACCCCATTGTATGGACATTCATCTTCCATTAAACTTCCATTAATTATTTATATTTGTTTCTTATGGCCATTTTAAGGAATGAAATGTACTTACACCTAACTTGTGTTCAATAATGCCAATTGTGTCATTTCCCTTCCCTATAAAAGGCCACCACCTCTCCCAATTATTTCCACCTATAAAACACTTAGTTTTAGACAATATGATCCAATTAAAATTCTAAATATCTATAAATTTATTCTATAAGCCTCCCAATGTTTAGAGAGTTATCGAAGGAGTCTTTTTGGCATAGTCCAAAAGGGGTTACCCGATTAAGAGGTATTGTCATCGATCTTGCTAATTTATTTTATATTATTTCTCCACACCCTCTCATACATATATTATATTATTGAATAAAAGAAAATTATGTTAAATATAATTTTATTTTTATGCTAATGGATAGATCTACACTTACACACTATTCAATATAATGGGTAATGAAATTACTATTTATGTGTATGGAAAACTACAATCTCACTATACTATATGATGATTTTTCATTTTTTACTTTATCGCCCCTCATGGTGTACATTATGATAAAAAATATATTTATATATTTCATGAACTATATTTATTATATTTTAAGCTTCCATATTCCATTTACAAGACATATCTTTTTTACATCAAATTTTGTTTAAATTCGATAGTTTGGTTTGAGAAAATATGGACTACCGCCCCCTCATAGTGATATGATTTGTTCACAAACTACATGGAATGTATTAAGGATGAGTTTAGTGAACATATACTTTATATATGATATAATAATTTTAATTTAATAATTATATATATGCATATATATATACACACATATTCTATTTACCATCATTCTTTCAATAGGACAATACAAATGGAAAAAATGTTCATACGTACGTACGACTTACTGTTTCCATCATAATTCTATATTCTATATATTGTTATAATAAATATATAATGAATATAAATGATATTTATATCATGTTTTACATTCGGGAACCATGATATATGTATAATAACGAATGATATAACATGTTATTTGTGAAGAAAAAAGCAGATATTACGTGAAGTGAAACCTTAAGAGTTGATTGTTAATAAGAGGGTAATAAAAGGTAAAAATAAAACCATATATGGTATTATTAATAAGAATAATGTTATGTATAATATGAATAATAAATTTATATTTAATATACTTGTGGTTTGAAGGAGTACGTTGAGAGTTAAGATAAAATTTAATGGGAGTTCATCTCACTTTTTATTTCTGTGAGATACACACTTTATTAACAACCCCTTCCCTTTGTGTGGTGTGCATAAAACACACATATGTATTCCATGATTAATAAAATTAAATTTATTGGTATTTAAATATCCATTTCATGATCTTTATTTCATGGGGGTTATGTTTCAAATGTTACCCAATTGTTAAGTTAGTTTTTTCTTGATTTTACCTTCTTTGAGACACATGTTGTGGTAAACCCCAACATTTTTTGAGATGTATATAAATAAAATTTACATGTTATGTCATAAATATACTTCATTTAATTATATTTTTAGATACATGATCTTTTATTTTCTTACATGGAGAGTATGATCCCATGTAACCATATGATAACTGCTTATTGAAAAAATATCATCTCTTTTTGGGATTCTTTATGATTAGGATTAAATTAATGAAATAACATGATCCATATCTAAATAAAAATCATTATTTTTCATATACTATAGTTATTAGAAATATTTTCATGTATTGGTAACATTTTTTACACTCTTTATTACGTAACACTATCGAAAATTTGTTTTTAAGAAATTCTGACTTCACCATTTGTTCAGTCAGAAATTTGGGTTCCATAAAAAAAATTCCTAAAATTATTTAAAAGAATATTATAATATTATAATAAAATATTCAAAAGAAAATTTTTCCTTTTTTTCTTTTTCTAATATTTTAATGGAATATTCTAGTTACTTTATAATGATACAATTTTTTTTCTATTTTTACCTTGCAAAAGAAATGTTCTTTTCACCCCGTGAGACAAGTAAAAATTTACCCATCCTCAATTATTTGACTATTTCTTATCCCATATAAAATATTAATTTTTAAGAAAATTTTTTAAAAATAGATTCATGTAAATTTTTATAAATGTTTTTGAAACCTTCTTTAATAAGTTTTTATAGAAAATGGTTTTTAAAATGATTTATGTTTTAAATACCTTTGTCAAAGATGAAAGGATATTTACCTCATAAAATGTCCTCAAAATATACTTCCATGTTAGTTTCCATCTTTGAAAAAATATTTTGATATGAATCATTCCCTTATATGAAATTAAGCAAAGGTTCCATTAATATTATTTCTTTCAATGTTTAGGTTTTTTTGGGAATTATTCTTAATGAACATGTTTCACATCCACCATATTTATGATTTTGAATACCACTTACTTTCAAGGTTATTGTTTTCATGAAGTTATTATGAAAAATATCAATTTTAAATGGTTATGATTTTATTAAATGTTAATTATACCCATTTTATTTCCTGGTTTATTATTTTACGTTTATAAAACCTATCTATTTTCATGGGTCATGTTAGCATGAAAGTTTCACTATAATGTGAAACATGTATGAATGATTTTATTTTTGTGATTGGTGGGACCTATATCTCCATCCAATTCATTACATAATGATAAGTTGTATTTGGTATCAAAGGGTATATGGGTTGTATCCCAAGCCCATAAATAAGAAGGTATATGGGTTGTATCTCAAGCCAAAAAAGAATATGGTACATGGGTTATAGCCTATGATTAGAAGTAAGAGAGTACAAAGGTTTTAGCTGAGGCAAAAAAAAAAAGGTACATGGGTTTTATCTCAAGCCTGAAAACAAAAAGTTACATGGGTTTTATCCCTAGATTAAAAGTAAAAGGGTACATGGGTAGTATCCCAAGCCTAAAAAAAGAATTTACATAGGTTATAACCCATCCCCGAAAAAAACAAGGTACATAGGTCTGAATCCCCAAAATAAAAGTAAGTGGGTACATGGGTTGTTATACTATGGCCAAATTAGGTATACAGGTTGTATCCCAAGGCTAACATGTTATAAAGTTCTTGGTAGGTATCCTTGACATAATATTTTATATTCTTATCTATATTCCAAATATTCTATATCTTATTCCTCATTTCTGATATTATGTATCATGCTTTTTATATCCTTATGATTCATGTATTTTGAAAGGACAAGCATTATCCCATTAATAATTTTTAAAATCTTTGATATGTAGGGTAATATATTATATTGTTATCATCATTCTATCATACCTATATGTTCATTTTTATTCTTACATGTCTCCCTTGTTTTTCCTTACTGAGAATGTGATCTTACCCATTTTCTGTTAACCAGTTTAGTTTATCAAGATAAATTTCATGCATGATTTGTCTAATAGGGATTGTAGTCTTGAAGAACCTTATGGGAGAGAATTATCTATCTAATGTACTAGTATTTACATTTCCATGTTTCTAAAATTACTAAACTAATACAATATTTGAACATCCATTTGAAAAATGATATTATGTATTCTAAAAAAGTTTTGTAATGTCAGTATATTTTAATATTGGGTCCCAATAGTTGGAATCAGAGCAAAGGATTAATTATCCTTTGGACTAAAGTATGATAAATACTTATTGAAAACCATAAGGAAATGTCTTGGGATAATTCTAAGGGTAAGTAAATGAATAGGAAAATGTCCTAGAATATTAGTAAAGGATAGAGTGAGTGGTTTCCTCGAAATACCTAATGTCCGGATAATACAAGTGGAACGGGCTACGACATAGATGTACCGAGGGGTTAACACTATGAAAAGTTGTTCTGGGCCTGACTCAGGGTAATTTAGTACATGAAAACTAGCCTTACTACACAAATAGTCTGACAATCTATGGGGATATTCTTTATAAATTCACAAACACATCATAAACGATTACGAAGGACTTGAATAGAAGATGATAATAACTGAAGTAGAAAAATATAAGTCTTAATCGATTTAAATATAGGTTTTGTGATTTATACATCATATATGTAATGTTTCATTATTATGTGGTTTTATTATATTATGTGTGTTTATAACCCTATTTTATCTAGTGTAAGACAATAGAGATATCTATAAGGAACATGGTTAGCATTGAATGTTTCTAATGCGGAACAAATGGGTATTATAAAAATTTATTTCCCATTTTTAAGTCTCCTAAAGTGTAAATGGAAGGATGAATGAGTACTGGTTATAATTATAAAGATAAATAGACCCAAAATGACATGTGAAAGGTATGTGATTTTCATCCATTATTTTTTACATCAATTAGAAGAAGCATGAATAGATTGAGGTTAATTAACCTGAAGACATGATTCATATTACATATTCTTGGAAAGAGGTATTAAGAAATACGATAATGAATCATAAGCAATGCTTTAAGAATAATGTGTGATGAATTATGTACTCATGATTTGGAATTGAAAGATTATGTTATATGAATCATGAAAAATATAAGTATTTTTTGTATAAGTTTCCATTAAGGATTAAAAAAGACATGATGAATGGTAATTTCATGGAAACATGATGTTTATATAAATGGATGGTAACCCTTAATGTTATCATTATGTTGGGGAAATTCTATTTCTATTGGATATAGAGATTATTCATTTGGGAAATGTAAATTGGATAACACTCATTACACTAAATTTTATTATTGATTTGTTAAAATGGTGGTCAAGTTTATCATGGATGAAGATTATAACTTCTTAGATTAATGGAATATATCCATTATCTTTTTGAAAATGGATTCATGTGTGTTTTACAAAAGTATTTATAGTAATACAGGAAATTCCAATGTTTTGGGAGAAAATATAATGTGGGAATTCACATGACTATAATTTTACCACCCCAAACTACTTTATGATGTATGAGTGACATTTTAAAGCTAATTTTGTGAGTTCATTTCTAATGTTTTGGATTTTAATCATTCATATGGGTTATAAGGTTAAACATTTATTAGATGTTTAAGTTAAACTTAATATTATGTTTATGAGATTAATGTATTATCTAACCACATAATGATTCATGGAAATTGGATAACCTGCTCCCATAGATTTTGGTTGATGGAAATTGAATATAGATTGAATGACTTATCAAGGATCTCTTGATCTGTTAGTGCTTCATGAATGGAAATATCAACTTCTTTGATATAGAATGAGGTTAAGTGGATAAAGTAACTATAAAGGGTGATATTGTTCTGAAACCATGAAATTATATATTTTCATGAAAATTGATCCTCTTTAGGAAAACGATCAATAAATGAAATTTTATCATAGTACCATTTTTTTCGATGGATTAGATGGTGATTTAGGTCATTATAGATTTATCATTATGTGATTGTTTAATGTATATTTACCTTATTCTCTATAACTCTACATTATAACATGAGAATTTTATTTCTCTTCCATGTCCATATTTTCACTTACCACCTATATTCTCATATTGTGGGAAGATAGTATGAGTTACATTGGGTAACCATTACATTTCTATCTTCCTTTTTTAAGGAAATTTTTGTATTGATTTTTATGATGTGGGATTTAATGAAAGGAAATATAAAATATTGAATAGTTTACAACCTAGATGAATTTTGAGGGATAACTTTATTTTAGGGGGGGGGGGAGGTAGAATATAACACACCAAGATTTAGTGAAATATATTTTTTCAAAATAATATAATCTTTTTAATATTTTCCATTTTCACATAAAAATAAAAATAGATTATATTATGTTAAAACAATATGTTTGGCCTGTTTTATACACAATAACATGTTAATCGTGCACTACATGAAACATAAATTGTATATTTCCCTACACAGAACACTATGGTTAGCTTAAGTTATATGCATGACATAATTTTCTCAATGTCTTGTGTAACACACAAGACTGAGAGCTAACGAACAATAATTAATTATTAATATGTTATTATTTAATAGGATGAAACATGGCCATTAAATTTCATATCATATAATAAACTAAATAATATATATATATATATATTAATTCATTGGTAACCTATTAATTAAAAATAATATAGAAACCAAATGAATATAAAGGTATTGATTTTATAAAAGTCTATCTTTATGTGAAACAAAAAATTTATATTAATAAATTTATTAATAATAGTGAATAATATTAATTAAATTTATGGGTTATATATTGGAACACATATTTTTGATAATCATAAAATATATTTGATAGGTAAAAGATAAGAACAATCCTAATTTTATAATTAAAAACTTATATGTTTATAAATGTAGTTTTGCATCATTTTAATGGGGAACCCATTTTAAATCCAAAATATGGAACTATTATATACTAAATATGTCCAAATAAATAAAATATATTATTTAGAGACATGAAAATTAAGTTAGGATAATTTTTTGTTATTTTTCTATCAGGAATCATTTTTTAATGAACAGTTGAAATAAGGTATTTTAATTCAAAACTACGTTTTCATATAATTTATTTATATGGTATATTTATATTTATATTTTTTCTAAAATTTTAATTATATTCAATTATTATCAATTAATAAAATTTTGGTCATTGTAACCATTTTCACATTGAAATTGGGTATAAATACTTACCACATTCTCGATCAGTTTACGTAAAAACCCACAGTGTCATCCCTTAAGTGGGATTAATTTTAAATTAATTTCCACACCTTCAAGGATTAGAATTTGAAAAAATGGATTCCATTTTTGGAAAAATATTAATTTATATTGTGTAAAAAAAATTACCAAAAAAAGGTCAAATTGATTAATATTTATTACGACGATTAAGAGAAAAAATATGTTATCCGAGTAAAAAACATAAAATTTAAACCACAAAATGACTGAGACAATTCTCAAACACCCATTGGATGTCCATTATTTATCCTTGAACCTTATATTTTTGACCTTTTAGGTTTGGTATGACTTTTTTCCGGTAAAAAAATGGGTATACAAACTTTTTTATAAAACTTCCATGTATTTCATTTCCATTACCCGTAAAAAGGCCTCAAACTGTAGAAACCTGAAGCTTGACGTACATAGACATTACATTACTTTTGCGGAATACTTAGTACATAACAAAAACAGACACACAAGGACCATAATAGTTTAGTGTCTTTGGAAACATGGAATGTAATCTTCTAATCGTGGTGAAAGATCTTCAACATCTCCTATAAAGATCTTCCCATTTTTGTTTCCTTACCTAAAATCAATCTTTCAATCCTGGGGGAAAAGAAAACATAAAAAGGGTGAGCTCAAATGCTCAGTAAGGGTAATCATGGATAGAATAAAACATACCATATACATTTGAACTTAAAAAAACATGAACATTAAAAAATCTTGAGCAACGACATAAAACATGGAAGTATATAAGGCATAGATCATAATGGAACATAAATCATGACAAAATAGCATGGGAATAAAACATGTAATTGTGGCATCCATTAACCACATGTAATGATTTCCATAGTATCCAAGGCATTGCTGCTAAGACCATCTTAGTGGACAAAGTCCCTTTCTGAATCGAGTTCACTCCTCGTTCCAGTCCTGTAATACTGAACCGGATTAACTTACCGTTCCAGCCATGTCTATATCATGAGATATAAATCTTTACCCAATGCATTGGAGGGAGATATAGGTCCCAACCATCTCATAATGAAATCATTCTTACTTGTGCCACAAAATAAACTTAAAACATTCACCATAACCCAAAGAATAAAATGGGTTTCATAAACATCATCCCATCATCTCATAATCCATATAAAACAAATGGACATTTGATCATAAGAAAATTGAAACCATTTAAATCATAGAGACATTAAACTTGAAACATAAACATATTAAATAATTCCATCTTAGATGGAAAATGGTTTTGATAAAACATTTGAAATGAATTCTTGAGGAAAATATCCTTTTTTCTTCAAAATAAATTTCTTTTCACAAAATGTCATGAAATTTTAAAAGAAGGATATTTTGTTGAAAATAGTCATGAAATATTTTGGAGGAAGCATCATGAAATTAAGGCTTTATAAAACCGTAAAAAACTCTTTCATGTCGTATAAGTTAAAAAAATATTCTTCTCGTACTTTTGTCGGAAAAGTCAAAAAGTACCTTGTAGGGTAAATAAAAGAAAGATTCCTTCCATACCATGGGGTAAAAGTCAAAATGGGTAAAAAGGACTTAAGACATACATGAATACACTTTTATAAAACATGGACATGGATGATAACAATAACCCCAGTAAATACTTATCAATAAGCAACCTCGGATAAAAATGATATTTGCAAAATTATCCCTTACCTTAGGTCCGATTTTCTTCGTAAGTGTCCTAACCTCCGGTATAATGATTTAAATAATGTTATTGACTTATTAAAGAATCATATTCATTGTTATGATATCATATATGGTTCACTTATGACTTTATATTACCTATTCTTTTGTAAATTCCATGTTAAAGAGCGTTTTGGGTAAAATTGTTTCATTTGTCATCCGTGTTTTGACTTGTAATTATTCATATGATTACTTAGATCATGATTACTTACATCCAGAATGTAAAACATGATTTATATATAATATATATTCAGAATATACATATATATATAATAGATTTATAAATGGAAAGAAATACATCGTTCATGGAGACGGTAGGTCGTACGTACGCATGAACGTTGTTTTCGTTTCCTCATTGAATTGAAAGGAATTAATTGGATGATATAAATATATATATATACATAAATACAGTATCATTATTATGTCATATATTTCATGATTACTTATTATATATACTTTATAATCATTTATATATGGTAAATCATTGAGAATGAATCTCATCGCGTCGTGGAGACGGTATTCCGTACGTACGCACGAGCGATGATATCGTTCCCATGATCGTGGAATTTTATTGAAGTGTATGTATACTATTACAGAATCAATATCAATTTACAATAATCATATATAGTTATTATTTACACCATTATACCCATCCAAGTAAGGTGGTGGTGGAAAATAGATTACAACACGGCGTGGAGACGATATTCTGTACGTACGCACACGCGGTGATTTCATTTTCTGTAGGATGGATAGATGGTGAAATAGGGTTGTTTCATACTTATAATAACATATAAGTATATTAGTTATACCGATGTTATTACTTCATAATGAAACAACCTAAGAATAAGAAGTGGAAGAAGTAATAAAGGTGAAAGAATCGGTAACGGACATTACCTCTTCTTTGAAGCGCCTCTTTGAGACCTCCTCTTAGGGAACTAAAATTGGTCTTTGAAGAAGACCAGGACCTCTAGGATGTTTCTAGGGAAGTGGATAAGATAATATTTCAGGGGTTGTCCGAGCTTGAAGGCTCAAAGTGGTGTGAGGAAGAGAGGGTGGAGGTTCCCTTTTATAAGGGAGGAGAGGGGCACCTTTGGAATAACTAAACATATTATTTTATTATAAATCCAAATTCGGTTTTAAAAAGCTCAAAATTGATTTATTTTGAAGATAAGGTGGTTATGGGTCTAAATCATCTCATCCAATAGAATTTGGACAAGTTTAGTTTACTATTTCAACCTTATCATTTAGTTTTAACTTTAAGTTAGATAATTTTACTTTTAACGTGTCTTTTTTTGTTCTTACACTATAAGGTTAATAAACATACTATAACAAGAAAAACGAACCCCAAGTTGTTTATTATTAATATATATAACCGTATCTAAGTCATTTTGCTGAACCTTAGATTTTTAGGAATAAAATAACAATTAATAATATAATATTTGTTTTAAAAACTATTTTATGTCAATTTTACACTATTTAGTAATTGATTTTTGTGAAAATCATAACAGAATGATTAGTTCGAAAAAAGTTAATGAAATTAATAATAACATGTCATATTAACCTATAAAATTAGTGTAATTCATAAAAAGTCTCAAATTACATTTATTTTGGTATTTATAACATCAATTATGTCAATATTTCATTAATAAGATAATTACTGCATCATCTTTGTGTCATAAATAAATTAAATTATTTAATGTCTAAAAATTACAAATAAAATATAATTATGTATAAAATACTTTTAGATTTATAATGAATATTTATAGTCTAATTAATCTTATGTATAAACCTATATTAAAAATGATTTAGTTATTAAACTTTCATTTTAACTATTTTAACCCTTCTTTAAATAAATTAATAATAAATGTCCTAATCTAATCCAAGTGGGCCTAAATGGTCATACTTTATTCCTAAGGTTGTTTTTGGTCGAATTAAACTTATCCAATAGAATTAGGACATGTTTTAGGGTAATAATAATATCATTTTTACCCTTAATTACCCTATTTACTTTTAACCGTGGTAAAAAAAGTAAAAAGTTACTATTCACCAAAAATTATTTTCATCTTATTGAACCACATTTTACTTACTGACATCAACCATGTCTCTCAGAGTTTTGAAATTCCACTCACAGAAGTGGTAAAATTAAGTTTTATGAAAAATTCAATTTTTTTAACTACCACTTAGTGGTTTCACTATTCATCAAAAAATGAAAGTTTCCAGAAAAATACCAAAAATTAGGCCTAAGATATATTTGATATTATGAATTAAAAAATGATGTCTATTTTACCAAATTCAAAACATATCAGTTTCATTAATTAATTTAAAAATTAATTACCATCGTCAAAACAAATAGTGTGTTCTTAAGAGATAATAACTATCAAAAGATTGATAGTTGTTTATGTCTGGTTTAAATGTGAAATTACATCCAATAACCAAAATTGTATTAAATTGTAAAAATATATTCTAAATATACTTTAAAACCACTCAAATTAATAATTTATCACTATTAATTATTTCTATTAGAAAGGTTGTTTTTAATTAAAATTTAGTAATTTTCACTATTAATCAGAAAATGAAAGTTATCCGAAAAGTACCAAAATTTCACCCTAAGCTAATTTCGATATTCCAAATCCAAAAATGAAGTCCATTTTAAAAATAAAATTTACAAAATTTCAAAAAGTGGTTATTACTATTCATAACAACTAGTTTTAATAATATTTTAATAGCATATTGTTGTTTAGTGAAACTCATTATTGCGTACTACACACGCTATCGAGGAAGGTCGCGATTGCGTGTAATGCAAGGTAAGTCATGGATGCGTGTTGTGAAAGATCCTTTTAGTGTATCATACAACACAAGACATTAATGAAATTAAAAATAATATTTTTCATAAAATCTCGGGGTGTTACATTCTACCCTCCTTAAAATGAATTTCGCCCTCGAAATTCATCGGGGTTATAAATGGTTTACTACTCGAAAGTTTCTTCAATAGAAACCCACATCGTATAAAGGAATACCAAAACCAATCTTTAAAAACAAAAGTATGAAACGTAATGGTTACCTAAATAAACTAATCACTGGGTTTCCACATAGGTGAAAATACGGATATGGAAGAGAAATCTAACCATCATGTTCTGATGGAGAGTGGTAGAGAACATGGCTATGGAAAATCCAGCAATCACAAAGCCATAAATTTGTGACGATCTAAGGTACCATATGATTCATCAAATATAAGATCACTAGGAAAACAATTTTGGTATTCAAGATCATTTCCCTAAAGTTAATGAAATTGGAATTAGAAGAAATACTTTCGTGATTTTGGTATAGTCTCACCGTTGGTCATTATTTGGACAATTTCCACTTCATATCTTAAAGAAATGAAGTTGAATTTTTATTTGTGATGTGTTAGCAGATCATGTGATAGAATTATGGGTCATTCCATTTGTTTCAAACAAAAGGTTAGCAAAAGTTATAAGTCCATTTTATGGTTAGATTAATCGTATATGGTTCCAGAAATGAACTTATACTTCATATATCATACCTCTTAATAAAATAAAACTAGTTTCTACTAACTAGGGACTTCCTGTAGGCCAGTGGTAGGTGATAAAGGCCAGTCACACTTCGATTGTGGGTTTGATTCCCACAGCCTTGTCCGACGCGATGGGCTGTCGACCATCCTGTAGGTTGTCCTTTTTCTAAAACTATTTTACTATAACATCCCATCAATAATATCAAAAAAAATTCTATCCTTAAACAATACTAACTTATTTCTAATATAATCCATTCCAATCTTTAGGCTTATCCATAATACTGCAGTCCACTCTCATAATATAGTGAAAACTATTACCAGAGATTTAATACCATCATTGATCCCCATATATCATTAGATATGTCTTTTTGGTCACATTCCAATCATTCGAAGGCCTTAATCATGTATTCTCTTGAAAAATGAATACCCATTGAACCTTAGTGAAAACATGAATGCAGTTAAAAGTTAACACTTTCCACATACCAAAATCCTCAAAATTCTATATACTCAAACCATGATATCACTTAGTCCTTATATCAATCATGAGCTCATGAATACAATCAAACATCTCATTATCTTCTTATTCCTTCATTATGCGCATATCATCTACTTTACAAAAATATCTGAATAACCTTCCATGGTTACTGGTACCATTCAACATATACTTTCAAATACTTTTAGGAAAAAAATAGTTTAACAATCCTTAGATGATTCTTTATTCCATAGTACCATTAACTATACAATATAACTCTTGATAAACATATAATCATTCCACTACCTTCTAAAACAACCGAAGGAGCTTCAACACTTCTTTAAGATCATATATCATTTGTAGTCTCCTCATCATTATCCACATAAATACTACCCATATGACCATGCTGATTCTCTTCATGAGATTTTCCATTAGGGCATTGGTTTGCATAATGCCTGTACATTCCACATTTAAAACATCTAATCATTGTTGATGTCGTAGCAATACCATTATCCTTGTCCATGGTGTTAACTGAACCTTTTCCTTTGCACTTACTGGCTTTGTGTCCTTCTTTTCCACACCCAAAGCATCTTCCAGTTCCTTTGAAATAATCTCCCTGATGCCTCTTCCCACATGATTTACATAAGGGAAATTGAACTTTCTTTCCTCTATGATCATCATGAAACTCCATCTTTCTCTTATTATATGAGTCAGGAAACTTACCAAAGTTGAGATTATTGATCATATTATGAGATTGCTGATTAGGTATAATAACGATGTTTGGACTTCCACATCCCGTTTCATTTGGTTTCTCATGAAGAAAATCATTCCAATGTCTATCATATCCTCCATTATCGTGAATCTTCCTGTTTCCAGCCTTTTTCTAAAACCCAAAAAGAATAGTGTGAGAGGAAAAAATCATGATAGGGAAAACAACATATTAAAGGGGGAGTATCCTCAATATCTAACATCTTAGGTTAAATTATATGATCATTACCATAGTTCTAGGACTATATCCTATACGTATACTTATCCTTAGGGAAATCTCTAGACATACCTTAGAAATATATCTAGGGATCTCACTAACGTTTTTGCATCCTAGTTTCCAAAGGTTGACTAAAACTTTCCTCTGATAAAAACTGTAGAAACCCGAAGCTTGACATACATAGACATTACATTACTTTTTCGGAATAATTAGTACATAACAAAAAAATACACACAAGGAACGTAATAGTTTAGTGTCTTTGGAAACTTGGAACGTAATCTTCTAATCGTGGTGAAAGATCTTCAACATCTCCCATAAAGATCTTCCCATTTTTGTTTCCTTACCTAAAATAATTCTTTTAATCCTAGGGGAAATGAAAACATAAAAAGGGTGAGCTCAAATGCTCAGTAAGGGTAAGCATGGATAAAATAAAACATACCATATACATTTGAACTTAAAAAAAACATGAACATTAAAAAATCTTGAGCAACGACATAAAACATGGAAGTACATAAGGCATAGATCATAATGGAACATAAATCATGATAAAATAGCATGGGAATAAAACATGTAATTGTGGCATCCATTAAGCACACATAATGATTTCCATAGTAGCCAAGGCATTGGTGCCAAGACCATCTTAGTGGACAAAGTACTTTTCTGAATCGAGTTCACTCCTCATTCCAGTCTTGTAATACTGAACCGGATTAACTTACCATTCCATCTATGTCTATCTCATGAGATATAAATCTTTACCCAATTCATTGGAGGGAGATATAGGTCCCACCCATCTCATAATGAAATCATTCTTACTTGTGCCACAAAATAAACTTAAAACATTCACCATAACCCAAAGAATAAAATGGGTTTCATAAACATCATCCCATCATCTCATAATCCATATAAAACAAATGGACATTTAATCATAAGAAAATTGAAACCATTTAAATCATAGAGAAATTAAACTTGAAACATAAACATATTAAATAATGCCATCTTAAATGGAAAATGGTTTTGATAAAACATTTCAAATGAATTCTTGAGGAAAATATCCTTTCTTCTTCAAAATCAATTTCTTTTCAAAAAACTTCATGCAATTTTAAAAAAAGGATATTTTGTTGAAAATAGTCATGAAATCTTTTGGAGGAAGCTTCATGAAAATAAGGCTTTATAAAACTGTAAAAAACCCTTTCATGCTGTATAAGTTAAAAAAAACATTCTTCTCATACTTTTGTCGGAAAAGTAAAAAAGTACCTTGTAAGGTAAATAAAAGAAAGATTCCTTCCATACCATGGGGTAAAAGTCAAAATGGGTAAAAAGGAATTAAGACATACATGAATACACTTTTATAAAACATGGACATGGATGATAGAAATAACCCCAGTAAATACTTATGAATAAGAAATCTCGGATAAAAATGAGATTTGCAAAATTATCCCTTACCTTAGGTCCGATTTGCTTTGTAAGTGTCCGAACCTACTGTATAATGATTTAAATAATGTTATTAACTTATTAAAGAATCATATTCATTGTTATGATATCATATATGGTTCACTTATGACTTTATATTACCTGTTCTTTTGTAAATTCCATGTTAAAGAGCGTTTTGGGTAAAATCGTTTCATTTGTCGTCCGTGTTTTGACTTGTAATTATTCATATGATTACTTAGATCATGATTACTTACATCAAGAATGTAAAACATGATTTATATATAATATATATTCATAATATACATATATATAATAGATCGATAAATGGAAAGAAATACACCGTTCATGGAGACGGTAGGTCGTACGTACGCATGAACGTTGTTTTCGTTTCCTCGTTGAATTGAAAGGAATTAATTGGATGACATAAATATATATATATACATAAATAAAGTATCATTATTATGTCATATATTTCATGATTACTTATTATATATACTTTATAATCATTTATGAATGGTTAATCATTGAGAATGAATCTCATCGCGTCGTGGATACGGTATTCCGTACGTACGCACGAGCGATGATATCATTCCCATGATCGTGGAATTTTATTGAAGTGTATATATACAATTAAATAATCAATATCAATTTAAAATAATCATATATAGTTATTATTTACACCATTATACCCATCCAAGTAAGGTGGTGGTGGAAAATAGATTACACCACGGCGTGGAGATGGTATTCCGTACGTATGCACGCGCGGTGATTTCATTTTCCATAGGATGGATAGATGGTGAAATAGGGTTGTTTCATACTTATAATAACATATCAGTATATTAGTGATTCTTATGTTATTACTTCATAATGAAACAACCTAATAAGAAGAAGTGGAAGAAGAAATAAAGGAGAAAGAATTGGTAATGGACATTACCTCTTCTTTGAAGCGCCTCTTTGAGACCTCCTCTTAGGGAACTAAAACTGGTCTTTGAAGAAGAAAAGGACCTCTAGGATGTTTCTAGGGAAGTGGAGAAGAAAATTTGTCAGGGGTTGGCCGAGCTTGAAGGCTCAAAGTGGTGTGAGGAAGAGAGGGTGGAGGTTCCCTTTTATAAGGGAGGAGAGTGGCACCTTTGGAATAACAAAAAATATTATTTTATTATAAAGCCAAATTCAGTTTTAAATAGCTCCAAATTGGTTTATTTCGAAGATAAGGTGGGGATGGGTCAAAATAATCTCATCCAATAGAATTTGGACAAGTTTAGTTTATTATTTCAACCTTATCATTTAGTTTTAACTTTAAGTTAGATAATTTTACTTTTACCGTGTCTTTTTGTGTTCTTACACTATAAGGTTAATAAACTTACTATAACAAGACAAACGAACCTCAAGTTGTTTATTATTAATATATATAACTTTATATATGTCATTTGGCCGAACCTTAGATTTTTTGGAATAAAATAACAATTAATAATATAATATTTTTTTTAAAAACTATTTTATGTCAATTTTGACACTATTTAGTAATTTATTTTTGTGAAAATCATAACAGAATGATTAGTTCGAATAAATTTAATTAAATTAATAATAAAATTTCATATTAACCTAGAAAATTATTATAATTCATAAAAAGTCTCAAATTATATTTATTTTGGTATTTATAACATCAATTATGTCAATATTTCATTAATAAGATAATTACTACATCATCTTTGTTTCATAAATAAATTAAATTATTTAATGTCTAAAAATTAAAAATAAAATATAATTATGTATAAAATCCTTTTATCTTTCTAATTAATATTTATAGTTGAATTAATCTTATGTATAAACCTATATTTAAAATGATTTAGTTATTAAACTTTGATTTTAACTATTTTAACCCTTCTTTAAATAAATTAATAATATATGTCCTAATCTAATCCAAGTGGGCCACAATGGTCATATTTTATTCCTAAGGTTGTTTTTGTTCTAATTAAACTTATCCAATAGAATTATGACATGTGTTAGGATAATAATAATATCATTTTTACCATTAATTACCCTATTTACTTTTAACCGTGGTAAAAAAAAGTAAAAAGTTACTATTCACCAAAAATTATTTTCATCTCATTGAACCACATTTTACTTACTGAAATCAACCATGTATCTCGGATTTTTGAAATTCCACTCACAGAAGCAGTAAAATTATGTTTTATGAAAAATTCATTTTTTTAACTACCACTTAGTGGTTTCACTATTCATCAAAAAATGAAAGTTTCCAGAAAAATACCAAAAATTAGGCCTAAGATATATTTGATATTATGAATTCAAAAATGATGTCTATTTTACCAAATTAAAAACATATCAGTTGCATTAATTAATTTAAAAATTAATTTCCATCGTCATAACAAATAGCGTGTTCTTTAGAGATAATAACTATTAAAAGATTGACAGTTGTTTATGTCTGGTTTAAATGTGAAATTACATCCAATAACCAACATTGTATTAAATTGTAAAAATATATTCTAAATATACTTTAAAACCACTCAAATTAATAATTTATCACTATTAATTATTTCTATTAAAAAGGTTGTTTTTAATTAAAATTTAGTAATTTTCACTATTAATCAGAAAATGAAAGTTATCCGAAAAGTACAAATATTTCACCCTAATCTTATTTCGATATTCTGAATCCAAAAATGAAGTCCAATTTGAAAATAAAATTTACAAAATTTCAAAAAGTGGTTATTACTATTCATAACGGCTAGTTTTAATAATATTTTAATAGCATATTGTTGTTTAGTGAAACTCGTTATTGCGTACTACACACGCTATCAAGGAAGGTTGCGATTGCGTGTAATGCAAGGTAAGTCCTGGATGCGTGTTGTGCAAGATCCTTTTAGTGTAGCGTACAACAAAAGACATTAATGAAATTAAAAATAATATTTTTCATAAAATCTCGAGGTGTTACACAAACTATCCATCTTCATCACACCTCTAAAACCACTTATTTTAGGCCAATATATTCAAAATAAAGTTACCTAAATCCCCCTTACTCATACGAGACTCCCATTTAGAAGATTGAAATCAATAGAATCCTTTTGGCTCCAACCAAAAGGAGTTTCTTGATTAAAATGTAATGTCTAATCTCAAGATTGTTTAATTTATTTTCCTTCCCCACCTCATCTACTCTCTATGTTAAATGATTGAAAAAAAACACTGATTCAATAATTATAATATTGTTTTTTATGCATAGGTATAGACCTAAAATTAAACACACTTCCATCAAATTTGAAATGAACATATTGTTAGTGTGTATAATGAACTTCCACCTAACTAAATGATGATTGTTTTTATTTTCATTATTGACTCTCATGGTGGACATTATGATGGAAACTTTTTGATTTATTTTAAATATTATATTTATTATGTATTTAATCTTATTTATTAATTTTAAAACACATATATTTTTACTTCTCATTTTGTGTATATATGATAATTTTGTTTGAAGAAGTGTGGACTACTGCCCCGTCAATGCAACGTGACACATTCACACACTGCATGGAATGTATTAAAGATGGGTTTAGGAAACTTATGTGATATATATGATATAATATTTCTACATTAAAAATTATATATATACATATATATAAACATATGTCATATATCTTCTTTCTTTCAATATGACAATTAAACTAGAATCAATGTTAATGCATTTGTACGACTTACCGTCTCCAGGAATAGTGTATTCCATTTCATAAATCTATATAATATAGGATATAATAATAAAAATATAATAAATATAAATGATAATTATATCATGTTTTACATTATTGAATCATAATATAATTATAATGAACAAAATATAATAGATTAAGATACATGCGAAGAACAAAACAGATATTACCCGAAGTGAAACCTTAACACAGGTTTGTTGAAAAAATGGTAATATAAGATAATGATAAAAACATATATGTTATTAGATATATTATTATGTATCTCTAAGATATTTATATTTCATATTCATGTGGTTTTTACATGTATTACGAGAGTCAAGACACAAGGTAAGGGGATTTCATCTCACTTTTTATTTTCATAAGATACATTCTTTATTGACCACCCTTTACTTTTGTGTGGTATGTATACATCCCACGTATGTATTAAATGATTATTATAGTTAAATTTATAGTAAATTATGTATCCATATTATTAACTTTCATTCATGGGTTTTAATTTTCATAAGTTATCAAATCGACAATGCAGTTTTGTCTAAATTTTTCATTATTTGAGACACATGTTTTGTTAGACACCTATATTTTTTAAGACATATTCAATTCCATTTGAAATTTTATACCACTAATATACTTATATTCATGTTATTTTAAGCTTCATGTAATTTTATTTTCATACATACAGGATACGATCCTATGTTACTAATTGATAAGAGTATATTAAAACTATATCATCACTTTTTGAGATTGGTTATGATTATGCATCAATAAATGAAAATACATTTCCCATAACTCTAGAACACTCATCAATTTTATTATCCTTGGGTTATTCATGATATATTCATGTATTAGTACCATTTCCCCATTCTTTGGTACATAATATATTTAAGATTGTTTTTTAAGAAAGCCCGAATTCACCCTATCTACGGTGATAAATTTATGTTTCTTAAAAATAATTTTTCCTAAAAAGGGTTTCCATGATTATTATATTGTTATACAAAAATATTTAAAATAAAATTATACCCGTTTTCTTTTACCAATCTATTAAAGGGAATATTTTTTCTATCATTTGTACTGTGAAAAAAAATTTCATTTTTATATTGCACAACATGAATGTATTTACCCTCCATCATTTCTTTAAATATATTTTTTTAAATGATAATTTTTAAGAAAATTTTTTAAATATATATTCTAGGAAAGGGGTTTCAAAAGGTTTTCAAGATTCTTTTATAATGTTTTAAGGAAAATGGTTTTTAAATTTTTTTTATGTTTTAAAGATCCCTTTTCAAAGAATAAAATATATCTACCACATGAAATGTTTTAAAAATATAATTCCTTGTTATTTTACATAAAAAATAAAATATATTTATTTTAATCATTCCCTTCTAGGAAATGATCTAATGGATACATTCTCATTCCATTTGAATGGTTAATTTGTTTATATAATGATGCTTAGGAAACCCATTTCACTTCCACTTGTTTTATGCATTTAAAACCCTCTTCACTTCATGCATTATGCTTTCATGAAGTGATTATTAAAATTATATCTTTTAAAAGTTTATGATTTTCTAAAATGTTAATGATATCAATTTAATTTCATGGGTTTTTATTTTGGGTTTATAAATCCTATCTATTTTTATGGGTCATGATATGAAAAAAGTTTTATTATATTGTCACACATGAATGTGTGATTTTATAATGAGATGGGTGGGACATATATATACCTACCATGAATTGGGTACAGATAAGTTTTATATGAGATCAAAGGGTACACGGGTTGTATCTCAAGCTCGAAAACAGATGGTACATGGTTTGAAGCCTAAGACAAAAACAATAAGGTACATGGGTTATATCCCAAGAATAAAAGTAATAGGGTACGTGGGTTGTATCTTGAGCCAAGATACAAGAATGTACAAAAGTTATTTCTAATGAAGGATAACTATAAGGAACATGGGATATACCCCAAGCCTAAATGTAATGTGGTACACGGGTAGTAGCCTAAGCCAGAAAACCTGAAGGTGAATGATTTGTAGCACATGCTCAAAAATAAGAGGGTACACGGGTTATTAGCCCAAGCCTGAAGTAGGTATATGGGTCATAGCCCAATAATAACATTTTATAATGGACTTGGTAGATAGACTTGAAATAATATTTTCTTATATGAATTACTCTAATTCTTTATATTATTCCTAAATTATGATTTCATAGACCATGATGTTTATTTTCTTTTATTCATGTCTTATGAAATGAAAAGCTTTATCATATAACTCATGTCTAAGAACATTGATATGTAGGGTATGATCTTATAATGTTAAGATCAAATTATTTTAACCCTGTGTTCATTTTAGGCTTACCTGTTTCCCCTGTTTACCCTTACTAAGTATATGCGATCTCCCCTTTTTCTATTTACTTCCCCAGGTCATGAAGATATATTTTATATATAATATTTATTAGAGGGGTTCTGGTCATGGAGAACACATTTTGTGATAATTTATCCCGCTTATCTACCGGATCTTATGTTTAAGTTTCTCTAAAGTCACAAAAAAAATATGGTATTTGGTACTTTTTTTTATATTTTTCTTAAATATTTTGTAATATTTTTGTAATGTTAATGCATGTGAAGACTGGGTTGCTGTTGGTAGCAGCCTTAGTAAGCAAGTTTAGAATCTATTTCTTGCAGGTAACTCTTATATTTTCTATTTCAATTGGGTATCCTTAAACAGTTCCATTTTTGGGAACCATGAACCCTCAGTTCATGATGGGACGATTTCTATACAATGGGAAAATTTGACAGAATCTATGTTAAAAACTATAAGGTTGAATAATTTCATTTATGATATTTTTATACTTGTAAATTTAGGAGTAGAGGGAATAATGAGAAGACCCACTGAATTGAAAATCCTTAGATGGATCCCTCTGATCATTCTATGGATTAAGGTTAATTAGGATGGAGCTTCTTTTATTTCGTTAAGTTTTTCAGGATGTGGTGGTGTTTTTCACACATACATATGCTTTTTTAAAGTACATTTTATTAATTATACTTTTATGGAGATGCATATGAGGTTGAGTTATGGGATTTGACTTATGTTATTGAGCATGCTATCAAGAATAATTGGAATTAGTTATGCATTGAATCTAACTCTTAAATGAATGTTGGTTCTATAAGGGAACATTATATAATTGTAATATGGTGTGTATTACCTCAATGGATTTATTATATTCATTCTACAGAGAAAATCATGTGGAGGGTCTCTCATTCCTACAGTGATTCCAATTACATTGCAGATGATTTTTCAAAGAAGGAGATTGTTAAGACATGTGTGATGTGGTCTTTTAGATCTATTGATTGATTTTCATATATGGTAGATATAGATATGTGGGGGGTTTTACATTTTTGAGTTTGTAACTACTCTTTATAATGAAAAATTATTTTTATTTATTTTCAAAAAAAATTAGGGTTAGGGTGTCTTATAATTTTCTGATCTAATTTACCAAATTGGTTAGATTTTATTTCAAAATATCATTAATATTAAAGTTTTTTATGATTTCATCTCCCTTGGGGTAAATTTTTGATATTTTTAGATTAAAAAAATTCAATTTTGTTCACCTATGTGTATACATGAATTTTTTTAAGTAATAATTCTATTTTCCACTATTAATTACACAACATTAATTAGAAAATGTTTTTAAGAACATATGAATTTATTTCATTAATCGGTCTGATATTATTTTTCATAAAAACCCAAGACATGTAAGTAAGTTCTAAAAAAATTAGCCTTTTAAAAATTATTTATTAATAATATTTTAAATTTTTTAAAATTTTCTTGAAATACATTTATGGATATTTTTATGGTATTTATATTAATCACTAATATCTACCCACTATTTAACATATGATTCACTAAGGATATATTTTATTGATACCATCCATATTATTGTTTGAACGTTTCATGATAGTTTTAATTGGGTATGTATTATTTTATTTATATTAACCATTTCACACTATGTGGTTTATAATTATATTTTTTGATTAGGGTAAGTATTAATATTTCATAAGTTGGTTTTGTTGATATTAATTTATATATTGATTATGTTTCTCCCCTTTCATATGAGTAATTCATTATACTTAGTATGTGATGGGATATGCTATCCATATCACCTCAATACATCAGTAGGCCTCTTGAGATGATATATACTGGATTTTGACTAAGTCCTTACTCATTTGTTTAGATTTTTTTTTGAACAAGGCCTCGACAATATTTTTTAAATATCATACATTAGGAATTCCATGTTTATGAATTTAGTTTTTCATTTTACATGGGATTATTCAATTATATTGATTTTCCATGGTTATGTTTGAATCTTAGGGGATTATTTATATATTCTTAAAGATTATCAATTATTCCATTCATATTATTCTCAAGTGATTGATTAAATTTCATGTGATTTAGTTATTTAACAAGACATATTGATTATTAATTTTGTATTCAAATATTTTTCCTTACACATACCCTTATTGGGAATTGATGATTACCCATTTATTTTCTTTTATTTTCCAAGGGATAGAAGAACATATTCTATATTGATATGTGGAGAAAAACATTGAGGAATAATTATTTTATCAATGAAAACAATATCTCAATTTAATTTTTTATGTTGCAATGAGAATTTAAATAATGTATTTAGTTTAATAAGACTGAAAAAAATTGATCATTCCAGATGTGATTATTTGTTTATTTTAATAATGTAATATAGTAGACAAAAAATTCAGGTTACTGGGGATGAGGGCACTATAGTTGGTATTAGAGGAGTCTTGGTATAAACCCTGGGAGACAAATTTAAAAATATATTGATTTGGGAACACAAACATATGATAGAATTTGAGGATAGGTATAAAATAAAATCCTAATGTTTTTTGTATGAAGGATAATATAAAGTTTTTAATAGAATATACAGTATTGTAGAGATAATACAAGATGATGTTATTTTGTCATTGATGTAGCTAGGGATAATGACTCTAAAATGGGTGTGTGATGAATTACCCGACCTTAAACTAGTCCATGATAATAGTACTTACTGCACACATGGTTTGGAAGTCCATGGATATTTGATTTGGGAAAACCAAATTTTATTTAAAACAATTTTTAATTATTTTAAAATAATTGGTAGTTTTATAAATTTCTAAAAGAAACCATGTTCCTTTTTATTTTATTATCCATAAAAAAATTTTACAATATATGTAATGTGTCTCAATTGTTATGATATTATACATTATATTTCATAATTATATGTTCAGTTAAAGTGTTATATATTATAAAGAAATGGATGGTAGTTGAATGAAATGAATCAATATAAAAACATGTAATTTAAATAGAATGGATGGTCATTTAATTGATCACTCAAAGATAATCATTCTAAGGTAACTAGTCACACTAATATTCCCATTATATGAAGATATAGAATAATTTTATATAAATCCATTGAAATAATTATCTAATTAATATGTATTTGAAAGGAGGTAAGATAAGATGGGGTGGAAATAAAAAATTGATATTAGGAAGAAGGGAGATAAGTATTTTCAAACATGTGATTATTGTGGAAGGAAACTCATTGGTACATACATAAAAGGAAAATTATGTTTCCTCTTACGTGGAAAAAAAGGACACCATGATCATTAATTTAGATATATAAATTTTGAATGTGTATTTTGATTATATATTAAGGTAATGTATTAATTTGACCTTTGGGTGTTACTATATATCTTTATTCTAACCATTTGTATGTTCTATATTATCTAAAGAAAATAGGAATTACATGTCATTAGTTAATTGGGATAATGATATGTTTATTAGTAATTTCTGTGCTTCAGGCATAAAAATTCTAATTTGATATTTTCTTTACAGAGAGAGAGATATTGTAGTAATTGAAAAAAATAAAAAACAGATTAAAAATTTTCCTATAGAATGATATAATCTTACAATATTTTATTATCTTCTTAGTTTACATGGTATAAGAGTTCATAGACTCTAATGAAAAAAACTTAAAACATTAATGTTATCCTAGTATATTTAATTCTGATGAATCAACTGGTTTGTTATATCAAAACATAATTATGGTTTATTATTATCTACCATATATGGATTAAAAAACTTATTTTATTCATTGAACTTTTTAAATTATTGTTAGACATTATGAATTAGTATTCTCTTTTATGTCATTGTTTCTATTTACCTAAAATGTTCTCCTATTACGAAACCTTCTTATGTCTTATTCCATATGACATTTTTTTATACTTTTTATCTATAATTAATGTATATTTTCTGAAACCCTTCTATTTTTTTCAATGATGGTATTCTCAAATTTCTACCCCTTGATTATCTATTTCAATAATAAATTGTTAGTAAGGAATTTATTAAGTGTGGGTGATAATGTAACAACACGATATTTTTAAAATTGGAAGATCATGTTTAATTGAGTGTAAGACACATAAAACCATGCATAGAATAAATTTGACATAATAATACCATAAGATATATTTTTTAAAATTAATTTAATATCTTTGACTTCTTATGATGCACGCAACATGAGGTTTAGAAAAAAATCATTCTATATTAAAATATTATTATCTGAACATGACCATTATAACCTATCTGTTAAAATTTTGGGTATTAATAGTAATAAAAAATTATAAAACCAATATAGTTTATATATTTTTAAAATAAATTCAAGGGTTATGTATTTATTATAAAAAAAATAAGAACCATATGAATGAAATTGAAATGTTTTATGAAAAACTATATTATTTATAGAAGGAATACTAGTCGTTATTTTCTCACATAATATTAAATTATTTTTCCCCAATTTCAAAAATTTTATTTAAAAAAACATAATTTTTAAAATTTAAAATTCAAAATTATAATTGGTTTTATTTTTATCATATTATTAATACATAAGGATTTTGATGAATAGTGAAAAACTAGATTTAAATTAGAGATTACATTTTTGTTTAAATTTTATAGAGTTAAATTATAAATTAATTTTTTAGTATAAAATTATTTAATAATATATCTATTAATAAAATTTATGTAATTTTATTAATTTTCAAATTAAATTTGTATATAATTATTTTTTTTTTTTTTTTTGAATTTCATATTTGGAACCTAGATTTATCAAATTGTTTGTGGGTATAATTACAAATTGAATTATTCACCGTCTATAAATTGGATTTTTAAAAATTAATTCCATATATATAATCATAATAATATATATTATCTTATAATGATTTCATACTCATTTTAACAAAATAAATAGTGAAAATCATAATAATTAATTATCACAGTTTGGGGAAAAATTGGTTTACCATGGTGTTAATCATAGAATATATGGTTTAAAAATTTCTAAAATATTATACAAACCCTATTTTATTGACATATATATACTATAAATCTTATATGATCCTTAATATCCCATATTTGAGCCTGTAAAAATTTGAGAAGCATGGGTAACCATTTTTTTAAAAAATAATTCAAGTGTGCCACTGACCTCACTTATATAATGAAATTTCTCTCCTATTATATAAACTATAAAAAAATTAATTTTGATAATACATGAAGAATTAAAATCATATAATCTATCTTATCAACCTATAATCTTAATTCAATATGAAATCCAACCCATGAATCATTTTTATGAAAACTAATGTTGTTGTCAAAAAAAGTGTTTACATATCTAATCAAAAAAATTATATTATTTTTCCTATAAAAATTTAGATTATATGAAGACTAATATGATATAAAATAATAATTATATTTCATATACTGATATGTAATTATTTTAATTAAATAAATTAAATCCTTCTCCTCTTCCATCAAACGGGTTACGAAATCATCATTAGTGTGAACAGAGGACTACCTTTTTTTTTTGAATTGAGGACATTCTTTTTACTTCAAATCCATTTAAAGATACGTGTAATGATGGATTTAAAATATTTATATGAAATTTATAATATAATTTTACTTATTTAATTATTATATTAAATATACCTTATTTGTTTATATTCTATGAGAGATACGATAATATTTCTAGTGTGTACGGCAGAGTACCCAATTATGAATAGATGAGATTTTTTTTGCTTAAAATTTACATGGAAGATATTACAGATAATAGTAAATCAATATATGTGAGAATTATGAAATAAAAATACATTAGAATTATAATATCACCTATAACTTCTTACGTTCTAATCTTTTGGAAATCAATAATGTTACTCATTAGTATGTGTGGAAAAATGGATCCATGTAGCGATGTGAAATTTATTACATTTAATTAATAAATTTATGTTATAAGGAATTATTATTTAAATATAAATAGTATATAAAAAATATTTATGGTTATTTTTTGTGTTATTAATATTAATTTTCCATTTTAATATTCATCGAGATAAATAAAAATAGTTCTCATGCGTACGTTCGACGTGCGGTCATCATGGTTAGTGTAATAAATTTTCTATATCTCATTTTTTTATTACACTACATAAATATATAATTAATATCTATGAAATAACTATCATTTTTAATAAATTTATATTATTTAATCATTTTCAAATTAAAATGACCAAAATTACTAAAATAACATACATGAAATATTAAGAAATTATCACACTAAATAGTTATTTTTACAAAGAATTATTAATTAAAAGGGGATAAAAGACTATGTGTAAATCATATATGGAAATAAATTTCTTCTTATTATTTTTTAATAGGTTTTTAATAAGCCTATATTTATTATATTGGATGTTTAGACACACATGAAGGAAGTCGAACAACTTGTAAGGGCTTCTCGTCACACTTTTTCTTCCATGAGATGTAATCCATATTCACGAGTTATTACATTTTTATATCATTTATAATGAACCATTTTATATGAATCATAATTATATATTTTTCTTCATGGTATTTAATGTTTAAATTTATGTCACTTTTTATGGTGCATATGATTCAAATGTTACCAAAGTGGTAAGGTATTGTTTCAAAATCTCATCATTATTCTTTATTTTTTATGTCTAAAACACCATTTTTTATATTATTTGGCATTTAGATCTTAAAATTAATATATTTTATTAATCTATTATTATTCTTTAATTTTTTCTAGTAATTTTACCATTTCTCCAATCTTTTTTTCTTAAAAAGTTTGAGAAACTTTTTTAATGAAACTCTAACTTTATCTCTCTCTAAGGACAAAAATAATTATTAATCAAAACCTATGTTTTATAAAAATGTTTCCATATATGATTTTAAAAGTTTTATAATTATTTAATAATGATATCATACTCAATTTTAATTTTATTTAAAAATGAATAATCATCATGTCATTTTCCAAACAATTCTTATTTAGATTATACCAAAAATATGAAAAGAATATTTTTTTAACTATACAACATGGTCAAAAGTTTCCAACAAAATGAAAAATCAATGTTATAAACATTATTTTACATGTTTATAGTATTATAGGCAATGAAAAATAAATTCAATTTTTTTTGTGAACTTTTTATTATATGTTGTTTTTTAAAATACAAAGGATATTTTTCTCATAAATGTTTTTAACGGTATTTTCATGGTATTTAAATATTTCACATCTAATAAAATATATTTATCATTTGATCCATTGAAGATATTTCTCATTGATATCATCCTTATTATGTTTTGAATTCATGATAATAATATTGACCGGGGGAGTAAAGCATTATTAACATTCACTATTTTACTCTTGATGGTTTGTGATTATGTTTATTGATTGGGGTAATAATTAACATTTCTTATGAAGATTTTTAATTTGTATTTGTATATTGATTTTCCCCCCCAATTAACCTCATTAATTCATTGGATATATTAAGTGACTATTGGGACCCTCTATAGCCCATCGATGGGTCAGTAGGACTCATGAGAAACATTTCATTAGGTTTTTGTTGAGACCGTACCCATTTCAATGATTTCATGGAACAAGGTGTCGATGGTATGTTATAGATTTCTGGAATAATGAATTATGTAATTATGAATTTAGTTATTAATATTCGATGTGATAATTTATTTAGATATAATATCCATTACTTAATTTTAGGATAATTTAATTATATATATGGTATTATTTAATAATCTTAAATTCCTACCATATTTTTATGATGTTATTCATTTATTGGAATGGTTTTTAGTTATTTATAATTCTGTGTTAATTATATCTTATGTTTTTATATATTTTTATGTTCACTTATCCTTACTATGAATCTGATTTCACCCCATTGTTATGTATTATTTTATCCAGGATACTAGGAAATAACTTTTTAACAATATTCCCAGATATAATATGAGGAATAAAGGTTTTCAAAAAAAATAATCACTATGTATTTTAGGTTTTCGACTGTAATTATAATTATATATATATATATAGTTTACCCAGACTAGTAGACTATTTGGTCCTTTATGATGTGATTCCATGATTCTTATGCCAATGTAATAATGTAAACAGTGTCTTTGAGTTTATGTGTTCTTGGGTTCTGCGAATTTTTTGGTGAACCTTGTAAATTTCTATGTTTATTACGTGTCATTGTTAAGATGTGCTATAAGAATGATATAAAGAAATATAGAAAAATATTTATCTATTGACCTTTAAAAATGTTAGAGGTATATTGAGATGTTCCAAAAGTCAAGTGGTTTAATGTGTTCAAGACATAACTAATCTAATTCACACCCCTCTAATTGTGGTTCACATCATTATAGGTCCACTCAAAAACTAGAATATGAATCTATAAGGTTTTTATGTCTAGTGAATGTTAATTCCAAGCACTTGATATAGAATAAAACCATCATGATGTTTCATCCTTCGTTATATGCCACTCAGTGGTGACCTAAGATAGTTGGACACAATACCTCAAGCCAACCTCACTGAATACAAGATGCTGAAGAATATTAGTGAGGGACTTGTGTAAGTCCACAGTGAGACTATTCCCTCATTAATCTAAGTGACCATATATTAAGTAATACTAATAAACAGTAATGTAAATAAATCAATTAAAGCTAGTTTATTCCCTTTACCTATACCTACATCCATAAAGTCTACATGGGTACTAATGGTTCCTAAGTAGGGTGTTAGATACAATATCAGTAGGCTGAAACCCATAATGTATAGTTCAATCCATTTCGAGAAATTTAATTGAATAGAGTAGTTTTCCATAGTAATTAAATGAAATATAGAATAAATAAATAAATGCATTGGAATGAGTTCCACAATGATACCTGCCAAAATTGTTTTCTTATACATGGAGGATATGTCCATACATTTCCGATACCAAGGGGTCAATTATATTTTGAAAATTTTCATTTAAAATTTACATAATTTAATTTTAAATAAATTTTACAAATTATATTGAGACAACCTAATCCCTTCAATTGTAATCCGGAGGGACATTCCATGTATCTCTCAAGGGTATCATCATATAACCAATGGAAAGGATTTCATCAGTGGTTAACCAAGGTGAATCCCCACATGTCACTCCATCCATGGTGTGAAATATAAAGAACTAGCCCCTTAGTCCATCCCATGTATGACACATAGGCCCCTAAGTATCTCTCGAGGCTTGGTTCAATCAAACATCCATAGTGCCCATCCAGAGGGACTCCATTGGGGAATATGTGTCACATGTATGGAGGTTAAAATATATAACTTTTGGAGATATCATATCAGGTAAAACTGATGTAACCCCTAGTATGTTTGCAAGGAATTTAAAAATTCTAACAATGGAATGAGAGTTCATCAAAGGGGTCCTTAAATTAGAACCCATTATTTTACCCGTAGCACTACGGTCAATTAACTGAAATAAATGAACACATAGGCACAAAAACAGACACAACATGTTAAGAAAGAGGGAATAATTAACTTTTTGATAATATATAACATGATGGTTATATTGGACAAGGAATTCACATTTGAGGAATACTTTATAAAATAACATATAAGGGTTATCATTTACCACTTGGAAAATATAATTGATTCAACCATTCCACAAATGTAATGGGTATAGGTTTAAACATATGGTTCCTTTCCAAAAAAACAAATTAATCACTTAAGACTTTATTATGAAATGAAACACAAAATTATGGTTGACCAATTTTAAGATAAAAGGGTTTTTTAGAACATAAGGGGTAGAACACACTAATTAGGGTTGTTTGAGTCATGTAAAAAACTCATAAGGGATTTTCTACTACCTTGAATCGTTATACTGATGTGAAACAACATCGAATACTTTAATTAACATTTTGGAGTCATTGCGGGAATGACCCATTGGTTAGCATAATATCACAAATTATATAATGCAATTAAATGATGGGAAAGATCATAGAGCACATACCTTATTTTGATAGTGATTTCCTCATATAGTTTCAAAGTTTTATTTGATATAGCTTATAATAAATTGAATAAATTATCAAACCCCTAGAAAATAGGGAAAATGAGATTGAATAATAATAGAGAAATATATTTAACGATGAACATGAAATATATTTGAAAGGATTAGATATTGTAATAAGTTAGATCTAATGATTCTAAATGATAATGAGTTGAACATAAGATGATAAAGTTATCTAAATTTCTAGATTGTCTTGATGAAGAGCTATAATTAGAGAAAAGCTAAGAATAGCTTCTAGAGGATGTAAGAGAAAATATAAAAGGGTTATAATTTTATGTGGGGGAAGGTAATTTCACCTAAAAATATAAGGGCTCATAGTTTTTCCACATAATTGGACAAATATTACACCAATTGTGTGCCATTAACTCTTATAGATGGGAACCCCTCATGATTAAGTGCACAGTTTATTGAACTGTGCGCAAACAAAGAAAAAGTCCCTCTCCTGAAACCCTACATCGCCACAAAGCTGTGCACATCAAGTCGCATAGTTTCTGTAAAACTATGTAGCCTATAGGATCCAATTTTCTTCAACCACATGTTTTATTGACAAACTATGCACTTTGGACCACACAGTTCCCTCTTACAATGTGGCCAAGTATTTTCTTCCTATTTCTAGTATTCAGGCTCCGAATGATCCTCGAACGCACCCAAAATCTCCATAAACCATTTAAGAATCATATGCATGTATTCCTAACAGAATTAGAAAAAAATCGTAACCATATTTATATTTTTTAATAGCTGGGACATTGCAACCCCCTTCATTAAGACAACTCATCTACAAGTGTCCCTTATGATGGTAGTAAAACGTTGTCTAGGAAGATTTCTAGCCACTGCATATGTACATCAACTTCCCGCTCCCACATCACGTCATGTACACATATTTTCTAAAATAACACTAAGAGTAGATGAACTATATTGCATCATAGATCCTTAATTATCTAGTCAAACTTATGTATGATATATTCATCGAGGGACACATCCGCTTCTAGGTAAATATCATCCGGTTCGAACGAATGAGATGGTTCATAGTGATACTGCAGAAGCTAATATACATGGAATATATCATTCAGGATAAGGTACCTCTAAGGTAACTAAAACCGATAGGATACCAGCCCAACCCTCTCTATTATCTCGAAATCTCTGATATATCATGGTGATAACATTATCATTCTCCCGATTCATCTCTAATCCAATCTCAGTTACACACAAATAAAGATCCAATTTCCCACCTCAAACTCTAGAGGTCTATAAGAATGATTAGTATATGAATTATTCCTTGACTGAGATATATCCACATTCTTATGAATCAACATTACTTTCTCAGAAGTTTCCAAATTTAGATGAGGACCCAGTAGAGATGCCTCACCTACCTCTAGCCAGTACTAGAGTTAATATAATAGTCTACAATTGAGGTCCTCAAATGGATCCATATGAATTGTTTCATGAATGTTATTGTTGTTAGAAAAATAAACTAGAAGAATATTTTTATCCCAATAACCATCAAAATAAATGATATATACCCATATAATATCTCGTAACAATCATATGGTCTACATATACTGCCCATCGGTCTAAGGGTAATATAAAGCACTCAAGATCACATTTGAACCTAGTGCCTTAAACCACCATTTTTTGAAAGATTAAGTCAATTGAAAAACTCAATTCAATATTATATAATAGGGTACACCATGAAGTCACATTATCTCTTGGATATACATATTTCTTATCAAATCAACAAATAAGTACTCAAATATCTATAGTAAGTGTGTTACATTCGTCAATCTATCAACAATAACATAGACAACATCACTTCTTCTAGGGGATGTTGGAAATAATTTCAATAAATCCATAGTGACATCATTCCATTACCACTCCGAAATGGAGATGGGTTATAGATGTCCAATAAGTCACTGGTTATCTTCATCCACCTCCTAACATGTGGAGTACCAAGTGATAAATGCAAAAAATAAACATCTTCATACATGCACATCAATACAAACGATGAATATATTTGTATTTATTGGTAATATTAAGATGAAATTATAATATAGAGTCATGGATTTCATGTATTATCTATTTTCAAATCTGTAAATTCCCCCATAAACACACATGGAAGAGTAAGGAATTAGTCTTAACCACAACCCTTTGAGCATGCATGTTCTCTCATGTAACACTATCCATAAAAAAGATGGTTTCAAAATCAGAAAAATGCCTCATCTAGACCCACTCTAAAAGGGTGTATGCCAGTAATGGAGCTACTAAACCTAGATTCCAATGCAGTTCATGAATCTTATGATGTATCTCAAAAAAAAAATCATCAATTTACACCACCTAATGGACTCCTTAATGGATTTCGTTTGAGACTTCCAGCTTAAAAAATCATCTCTACCATTACCCTTTACAGATGTGTAAGCAATCTCAAAGTCGAATTATTTATGTTATTCCATCAACCTGCATTACCACATATTTAATTCTTGCTATATAAAGATATATGTGATACTTTTTTGATCAATGTAAACCACTAACTGATCATAAAATAGTTAGTTAATCTATTAGTAGAGAGTACGAACCATAACATTTATCATTAGGTCATGCATATGATAGTTTCACTAAAGAGGCCTCAGCTAGAAGGATCCATATGTAATGACACAATCAACTTGAACTAGAACTACACCCAACCAGATACATGAAGCACCACAATAGAATGTATATCATCTACCTGGATCTGGAAAGATCAGTATTGGTGATGATATATGTCTTCCATTTATCTCTAGTAAATCCCTCTCATAAACTTCAATCTAGTCAAACTTCACACCATTCTAGGTCAATACTATATGTGGTGTTCTAGATGTGATAATTTCTATATGAATCAATGGTATTATCCATCCATCCCATAGAAGCTATATATATCAAGAAATTTTCTGAATGCTCCTAGGGAACCAGAACATCCCCCATCAGTGGGTCAACTGATATGATTGCATTTGATATTATATAACCAATGAACTGAACCTTTTTGATCCAAAAATTTCATTTACTGAGCATCACATAATGATTATTCTTTCTCAGTGTACTAAACATGATCGAAAGATTATTTTCATGGTCGTGTTTAGTGAGCAAGTACAATAATATTTATTCTATACAGAAAAAAATCAAGATACGGGTGGATGACCCGATTTATTATAGCCATGAAGTATACCAACACATTCATTAGGCTGAACAACACAACCAAATACTTGTACAATCCATATGTAATCTATAACATTGAACATGGTATATCTAATATCCTCACTCTCACCTGATGGTATCTCGATCCAAAATCAATCTTAGATAAAATATTTTCTCCACAGAGCTGGTCAAAGAGGTTATCTATATGAGGAATAAGATAACTATTTTTCACTGTAATATTTTTCAATCAGTGATAATCCATATCAAATTGAAGGGAAATTGTATGCATTCTTAGATAAAAGTATTGGTTAACCCCATAATGATGTGTACGATTAGAGGAAACCCTAATCCTCTATGTCCTCAAGCTTCTTATTGAGATTCTATATCTCTGTAGGGTGTATCTAATATGTAGGAAATGAAATAAGTTTCATGACTATAAAAAGATCACTAGTGAACTCAATTTTACTTAGATCACTTAAGATAAAGAAATCATAATTGAAAACATCCCTAAAATTATTCACAACGTAAGGTAATTCTATGAGTTCCATTATTTAGTTTCTCTTAATTAGACTATCCAACTACTTGGTTACTCCATAATGTCCAGTATGCTTAAGCCCAGATAAAATTTCATGCAGATCCCACTCACCTGTTTGAACATAAGTGTTTCCCTTGGGTTATGTGAATGACAATTAGTGGTGAAAAAACATCCTGGACTATATAAGAAACAATCCAGTCTATACTGAGAATGAATTTAAAGAAAATCATCTTGAGGATGAAAAAATTCCATAAAAAATGATTCCCACCTATTTCAAGCGTAAATATTTGCATTGGTGTATACCCTATTCTTGAACTTCTAAAGAAATTTCAGGGGTCATAACACCAATGTATTAGTCTATCATTTTTTCCAGACTACCTATTGTTGAAGTAGGTAGAAAATAGTATGATGCACCGGTATTTTATAAGACAAATACTAATGTAGAAGCTATGAAAATATTAACTCTAACTGTAGATGGACCTAGAATATTATACTATATCATAGAAAAAAATCAATGATATTACCTTAATCATTACCCTTAGATGCTACAAGAGTAGCCATAGTAGGTACACTCTACTGATGATGGAAGTCTGATGCCTAACATTCATGGCCATCACCACCTACTCAGCATGAATGTCATGTAAAAGACCATCTTCCTTCCTAGTAGGGAGTCCTTAATATGACCCCTAAATGTAGTAATGAAATAGATCCCAATTAAAATGGAACAAAAATAAATTATTCCTAGATTCGGTGGATGGGTCCCATACTGCTGCAAGCCAAACACTCGATCGGGTTCCCCATACACTAGGGAATTTGTGACATGATCTGCCACACTGGTACCAAACTATATTTTTTTCATTGAATTCCATTTGGCTGGTAAATCCCATTCATTTACCCTCAATGTGTGACTTATTTTCACCGGATAATCCTCTACTCGACAGGGGAGCTAAACTTCCCTACTTCACATCTTCTTATTCTCTCTATTTCTTCTCTGTGATAAGTTCTTGGTTGACTATCCATAAAGCAGTGTTCATCTAAAATATATTCACAAACAATAATATTGAATAATCAATCCCACACTCATTTATTCTCAGAGTAGATATATCTTCACTTGATAGGGTCAGTGAAAAATAATGCAATTTGGTAAAGCAATCTGAGTAATCCATTACTAACATGTCACCTTTCTCAAGTGGCATGAATTGTCAAATATGATCCATTCCCATGGTCTGTGGAAATATATAGTTGAATAATGTTGTGTGAAATTCCACCCATACCATACAGGAATGTCATCCATCCTGATTTATAACTTCCCACCATTGGTCCTTTATTTTTTTATTACATTTTTTTCACGACACAACTTATTGAATATCCAAAAAAGAATATTACATGATTCTAAAAGATGGAATCGTATTATAATATTTATCATAAAAACTATAGAAAATAACCAAGCCTGTCATCCTACCATGTAATGTTGTAGTTGACTCCCTTGTTGAAAATACCATCAACAACCTTGTTATCTTAACAAAAGGCATGAGTGGAAATGTAAGTGATTAATGTGAGTTGAGTAAGGAAATTAATCCAATGGGAAGTAAGCGAACATTCCAAATGAACCACCCCTTTCAATGTAGGTTAGAATATAGTGGTTGAATCACTTTCAATCCAAATATTGTTCCAACCATTTTTCTTGGAAAAGTCTATGGCATAGATCCACCCCATCATTTTTGGTTCCAGAGATGAGGTCATACCACATCCACCAAAGAAGAATCTTTGATACCTACTAAGATAGTCTTTGAATATGGCACCACATCCTTTAGGTCTCAGGTTGACTTTAGATTCATCCTCGAAATACACATTGATCCATCCTAGAAGTGGAGCTTTCCAGAGTACCTCAATGGTTCGTCGAGGTTATCAATATGAACTGACAATATTAAGTAGGTGTAGGATCTCAAAGTCATCAACAGTATTGTCATATTAAGCATTCTGAATAGAGGTAGAATCCTATATGGCAATGAGAATCTAATTCTTACCTAAATTGAGGCTGAATGATATATTATTATTTATAATATTATTTATATCATAGTAGATCACATAGAGGATCTCAGCAACAACAGTCAAAAAATGATTCTTGATTTGTTGTAAAGATTCAAAATCCACAGAATGCTACAATTTAGATATGATCGACTCAATAAGTAACCATCTACATCCAAAAATGTCAAGAATGTAATTCCAAAGTTCTACATCTGTACCACCAGACATAAAAAAATTATTATAATACTCTCTACATTGGTTGCATAAGTGACATCTATAGAAAATCTGAATCCCAAATGATTGCACACAAGCTTCAATGGAGAATCTTTTATGAACAATATGCCAAAAAATTTATGTATTGATGAAATAATCTACGGTTTTCTAAATGATTTCAACCATCATAATCTAGAATCATAATTTATGAAATTCTAATTGTAAATAATTTTGGAATCTAGGATGATATTCTAAGAAGGTTCCCAAATGAGGAAATACATAGAGTTAGAGAAGGGACAATTGTTAATAACACGACTGATGTTATTAGGAAGGTTGATGTCATGGGAATTAACAACAACTCTAATGGTGGAGTTTGTATTATCAGTAAGTGAATTTGGAGGCAACATGGATATGAAAGGCACACTAGTCAAGCTGTCAAGACAAAAATTCATGGAGGAATTAGTAATAAACATCTATCTAGAGTTGTTTATAATTTTTGTGAAGGATTTCTTAATGGACGACTAGATGGAAGAGGTGATTCAGTTCAAATTTGAATTATTAAGCATAGTAAGTAATCTTTTATTGAGAAATGCAGTGGAATCATGGTTATTATGAAGAAACCACCAAGTCATCTTAGCATGAATAGAATCATTGAAGATATTAATATTTTTTATTCCAAGACCACCCTTGTCTAATGGTTTACAAAAAGTGGCCTATGGTATGGTCATAATATTTCTTTCAATTGTGCTACCAGAACAAACAATGTTTTTAATGTAATGGTTAATTTTTATAAAAATACTAGTAGGATAATTGTAAACCATCATCGAGTAGACCATTTTGGAGACAATTGTAGATTTGAAAAGACAAATTATACCTACCATAGAAAAAGATTTACCCTTCAAAGAAGAAATTTGATTGGTAATTTGATCAACAAGGCTATAAAAGTCACTAGATTTAGGTTTTCCCCAGAAGATAGGAACACTAAGATAATTGAAGGGGAATGAACCTTCCTTGATACCTAAATAATTGATGATATTGCCTTTTCTATTAGAATAAAAAAATTTCCCAAAGAACAAAAAGGATTTGCTACATCTTATAGATTAACCAGATGTTTCTTCATAATGAGACATGGCATTTTTATGATTTTGGATATTCTATTTATCACCTAGTAAAAACAGAATGATGTCATCAGCATTTAAAAGTTTAGTGCGGACATTTATGTTTCTAGAGGCCTAGATAGGTTTAATATTTTTTTTATCCACAAGGAGAGTGAGTAATCTTCTTACATAAACCTCCGAAATTGAAAAGAGAATTGTAGAAAGAGGATCTCATTGCCTAACTTCCTTGGTGCATTTAAAGAAACTCTTAGGGGAACCATTGACAAGGAAAAAATGGAGGGCGAATTGAATACATATATTATCATACTAGTGAAAGATTCAATAAAACCAAGGTTTTGAAGAACCTGGAAAATGAAACACAAATCCATGGTATTAATAGATTTCTTAATGTCAAGTTTAATGGCATCACTACCTCCTCTAGTGACTTTGTTTAAGACATTAGTGCATTCAAAAGAAATACAGATGCAATATTGTATAGACCCACCTTAAATAAAACCAAATTGGATCCAAGAAACAATTATATTGTAAATTTAAGTAAGTATATTTTCAAGATGTTTTGAAATAATTTTGTAAGTGGTGTTAATAAGTGAAATAGACCAGAAAAGGTGAATCTAAAATGCATTTTCCACATTAGGACTATGAGTAAGGAATTGGTAATTTAAACCATGTGGTAGAACACCATTGGAAAAATAATGTTTTGACATGTTTGTAAACATACATATGAATAATATTATAGTAGTATAAGAAGAAACCATTTTTGAAACCATTAGGACCCGTAAAACTATCAAGATTAAGGATAAAAAAGAGTGTCTTTGATTTCATGATCAAGAAAGGCTCCTAAAAATAGTCATTTTATTCAATATTAATAATAATTGGAATAATATTAGGGAAGATATCCTTGATAAAATCCGAACTATTGAACGAATTATGAAAATAAGATACAATGTGATTAGCAATATCCTCCTCAATGTTAAGGAGGGTGTCATCATGTCACAGAAATGCAATAGGTGTACAGACTTTTCTAATTATTTGAAAATAATTGTAGAACTTTGTATTCCTATTTACATTCAAAAGCCTGTTAGTTTTTAATATTTTATTTTTCAGGTAATCCTTATGTTTTATAAGAGTGTTTAGTTTCAAATATGTACTAATTTGTAGTTGAGGATCCTAAGAGAAATCAGAGAATGTGTTGGATTTTTGAATTTTAATAAGGTAATTCTCAAGATAATAGATGTCAATGATAAGTTGTTTACATTTGGAACTACACCAACCCTTAAGGAACTACTTTTGGGTTCTAATTTAGGGATGTAAGAAAAAGAATCATTTTGATGCCTCATCGCTTCCTAAATCTTTATAATAATGTTATTACATTCTAGATCTGCAACCCAAGCATTATTAAATTTGAATGGAAGAGTGGGATTAATACTCATGGTGAAAAGACTGAAAATAATGTGATGATGGTCTGAGTTGGTCTTAGGTAAGGTAATACTCGATATGGAGTACAGTTTATAGAGGATAGAGGTATTACTGAAATCTATATCATGTTTTCTAGCCACTACCCTAATGTGGCGTCTTCTCTACAAAGTGAACTTTTCACCAGTGAGATTGATTTTAATAAGATTACAATCCTCAATAGAAGATTTAAATTCTCTTGAGGAGATATAATAGTGGGATCGTTCACTTTTTTCACTAGAGGTATGAATCACATTGAAAACCCCAATCACAAAATAGGGGTCATGGATAACATTAGCTTGAATATTAAGATCTTTCGAAATGGATATTCGATCTTGTTATCTATTCATTAAATAGATAATAATGAAAAAAATAATGTAAACAATCATAGGAAAATTCATAGGTAAACATATACTTAGAAACTTTGAAAACATTAATAGACATCAATGATGAATGATAAAAAATCCAAAGCGATTCAGTTTCAAGGACATCTGTGAAAACACCAGGAAAATTAAAACCATAAGATCAAAGATGCAAACATTTTGATGAAAAATTAAATTTAGGCACATTAATAGATTTTTTTTTGGTTTGTGAGTCAAAATAAATATTTTCAGAACAATATATGTGTCAGGGTTAGCAATACACTGAAATTCCAGAAGAAACAATTCATTGAAACCTATGTTTGGTGTTTGAACTCCCTTTTTTGAGCCACAAAATCCCTTCTTCCTCCATGATCTTATAATATCTTGAAAGGAGGTTGGGTAGGTTTTTTACTCTATTTACTCATAGAGGAAACCTTAGATATATTAGAATCACCTTTATTATTATCACTTTGATTTTTTTCCAATGTCATGGCATTCAAGTGTGTGACCATTGGTCAATCCCTTTAAGTAATATAAGAAATTTTTGAAGTTCTGATAGGTGTGCATAGAGAATCAGTAACAGGGAAAATAGTGAGAGAGCTTACTACCACTGGTATATAATTTGAAACTAAAAACAAGGTTTGTGGAGTCTATTTAGTATCAGGCCTCGAAAGAACCTTACCTACAGTGTCCATGTATATTTTAATAGCTCCAACATTTATGGGAGTGGACATAGGGATGCCCCCTGAAGTCATTACATGTTGTTCTGTTTGAGTGATAGTATAAATGGTAGAATAAATAACTGAGGTAGTGAGGTGTGAGCCCAAAACCTCTGACAAGTTATTAGAAATAATAAGTTGAGGTATTGTAGATTCACCTGCAACAACATCTATTTGCACCATACCTATAAGGTTCTCAGAGATATGGCCAACTTCCATATTGTTTACCGTGACCTCACAACAACCACTCCCATTGGAAAATATAGTATGAGAATAACCACAGTCATATGTCTATCATAGGATGGTTCAAAACCCTCAGGGCTGCAGGTGATCTAAGATCCTTTCCATAGGGTGAAACTAAATGTGTTGAAACCTACTGGCCATCTCCCATAGGGATGAGTTTTCATGATTCATCTGTAATAGAAATAGTCTGCGACTGCTCATACTCATCGAGCGCCATTTTCTAGATCTCATCTAATTTAATTTCATCCATAGTGACCTTATCCTCCTCTTTAATCATATCAGACCAGATAGAAACCAAAATCTCTCACAAATACGGTGTTTTCTACACCCATTTTTTAGTTTTCTTCATGATTGATTTGGGATTAACCAAGGTAGTGGACATATATTTTTTCTTCCTTCTTACTTGAGTACAATATTAATCCTTTGGATATTCCTCCAGGAGTTTTACCTGGCTTTTCATCACTCTAAAATTCAGTAGGGAGTGACCAACAATTTTCCCAAGTTCTCAGAAAGGTGGTTTTCACTCATATTCAAATTGTACATCAATTTTTTAGTCATCCATGTGGAAGGAAATTGCATCTGGAAGCATAGTCTCAAGATTGACATCCATAATAACCTGCACTTATTTCTCGAGCTCGACATTAAGTGTTAGTTGTTCTATTTTGTGAGGGATACCAATATAAGAGGTGATGCCATTTAAAATTTTGGGATTCCAAAATAAGAAATTGAGTCCATGAATTCTCACCACATTTGAGCCATTGTGTTCCTATAGGTGTGTATATTAAATGATAAAGAACGTTCATATAGTCTATGAAGGCTGGGTTTGGATGAACATTTCCATGATTACAAAAACTATCAAACTCATCCTAAAAACATAATAGGATATGAAAATATCCTCATTCGATTGGGAAAATATTCCAGTCTCTGAAGCCCCAAATATGTAAAGTACTAGACTTTAGATCAATGGAAGACTAGGCTTTATATCCTTTGATATAAGGGATATGACCCATAACTAATAAAATACACATTTTAGAGTTTTGTTGAAAAGCCTCAAGATAAGATTCCACTACATAGTATCCATCTTCCAGTTTTTTTGCAAAGCGATGGCTAGGTCGAGTTAGCCTTGAACAGATCTGTACCCTTGAGAGCTTCCACTAAATATATCCCTTTAGTCCTTTCAATAGATATTATTTCATATTTTTAATCTTTGTTTCCACAACCATAGAAGGATTTCTCCCATTCATGGTTGAAATCCACCATGTTTATTGAGATATAATACATTTCATCATGCACACTGTGTTCGTTGTAGGTGAACCCTAGGAACCACAAAGGAATTGCTGCCGAGAGGTGCAAGGTATTATTAACTAAAATAGTAGAGCTTATATTATTCCGTAATTATTAATCCAATTTAATAAAGTAAAATGTGTCTCTATCTTACATGTGTCTAGTTTTCTATGAATATTTTGTTGAACCTTGTAAATTTTTATATTCCTCATGATTGTGTGTTCAGTTGTGCCGCGAGAATAAAATAAGGAATTACATAACAATAGCTAAATATTCACCTCAAAAATGATATATGTAGATTGGAAAGTGATGAACCTCAAATAGTTTAATTAGATGAAGTCATACATAAACTAATTCTCACCCCCTCGTATTGTGGTTCATACCCCATTAGGTCCCCTCAAAAACTATAACTGAAAACTATAAGGACTATATGACTTTTTAATGATCAATCCAACCCCTTGATACACAATAACACCATCATGGTGTAGTGTCTCACCCCAGATGCATCTCACCAGTTCCCCGATATGGTTGTACATAAAACCTCAAGCATACCTTCTAGAATCATAGAGGCTTCCAACTAGAAGTGATGGCCTTGGATAAGTCAGTGAGGAAATTATGCCCTCATTAGTCAATATAAGAATAGTAGTAATTAATAATAATAACCAGTTGTGTAAAGGAAATAAGCAATTGAGGGAAAAAAATATAATTTAATCAATCATGCTAAATGGAAATAAGAAGAGGCTAAATATAAAATAGTACAACTTGATGACTGTATGACATGTTTTATAAAAATATGACTTGATGGGGGAATAGGGGAATGCGATATAATCATATAACACATGATAACAGAATATAAAGAAAGGATAAAAATTATTTGACTAGCATCTCGATCATAGGATTGGTGCTCTTCTCCCAAGCACCATCCATTGAAATGTAAATCATGAATTAGAAGTTTGATTCCTCCATTTATATATACCTGAAACTATAGAGTCTACTCAGGTATGAAAAGAACTTGAATAGGGAGTGAGATAAAATATTAGTAGGGAAACACCCACAGTATTTTGGAAAACCCATTTCATGTGATGTAAATGAATTGATATGTGTGACATAGTAATTAAATGGAAAATTGAATAATTTAGTAAATTCATTTAATGGGTTCCACTTGGAGACATTCCAAATTACTTACTTCGACCTAAGTTGGTATGACTGACCCGAGAGATCCTACTATGGTAATGTGACTGGGGTAACATAATAAAATATAGATTTTCCCCAAACATGTGCTTAGGATTGGAGGACATGTCCATACATTTAAATGACTCATGGATCAATTATATTTTGAAAAAAAATCATTTTTATTTTCCTTAATATAATTTGAAACCACTTTTAGAAATTATGGTCAAACACCTCGAGCCCATCTAGGGAAATATGGTTGGACTTTCCTAGTATTGGTTGAGGTTATCTTCGTCTGGAAAAATCCATGGACTCCATTCATGGTGACCCATGGTTATGTATCACATTTCACTAAAAGAATAGTGTGTAATTTTTGGTAATTTCCTCTGCGTCCATCCCATGAATCACACATAGGGACAAGAGTATCTCTTATGTCATGGTTAAACTAATGTGCCTTCAATCCCATCCACGGGGACTCCTCTAGGGAATAAGTATCAAATTTTTTAGAGGAAAAAATTGATTACACATGGGGAGCCCATCCATGGAATAACTAATGTATCCCCCTAGTGTATTTACAATGAAGTTAAAAAATATAAATATGGAAGAAGATTCCATTAAAGGGGTCCTTATATTAGAACCCCTTATTTTACCCTCAACAATAAGGGAAAGACGCTGAATGAAATGCATATATATAACATGTACAGAAAGATGTAATGTTTAATAGGTTCAATCATTTACAACCTGAAGGTTATATTGTCTAAGGCATTATTATTTTATGGACCATGTATATCATAATATTTAAGGCTTAGAATTTAGCACATTGAACGTTTAATTAATTCAACCATTCAATTTAAGGCATGAGTATATGCTTTAGCATATGGATCATTGCCCAACCAAAAAGACTAATCACAAAAGGAATTAATTATGAAAAGACATGCCCAAGGGTTTTTTAAAAATTTAATGAAAAAATAGCCAATTAATATATAACAGGGTAGAAAACAACAACTGGGGTGGTCCGAGTCAAGGAAAATATCCTCATAGGTGATTCATAGCTAGATATGATAATAAAACACATACAAAAACACTCGGAAAAATATAATTACCATTTTTTAGGAATAACTAGAATTTCATAGTGATAAGCATAGTGGCATAAATTATTAGACAAAATGAAATGAAGGGAACGATCCTAGACCTCCTACCGTAGCCTCATAGAGCTTCCATTATCGTGTATCATGATTTTATTTGTGCAGTTTTGGAAGAAATTCATGAAACTATTAAATTCCATTAAAATGGGGGAAATGACATTACTCCTATATAGTGAAATAAATGGAACAAAGAACTTCAAATAGATTGGAGAGGATCAGATATCATACCAATAATGATTCAACGCTTATGATATATCTTGAATCTGATTCAAGACAATAGAGAAATCTTAATTCCTAGATTGGCTTGAGGGAGATCCATGGGAGGAGAAATGCTAAGAACAACTACTAGAGGATGTATGTGAAAAGTGAAATGGGTAAAAAGTTTAAGTGAGTGGGAAAAGTAAATTTAACCACAAAATAAAAGGAAATAGTTTGGCCACATGGTTTTCCAAACCATGCACCAATTGTGTTCCATTCAATACTATAGAGGGGAAATCACATGGTTAGGTGAACATTTTATCTAGCCATGTGAAAATCATGAAAAAAGGTTGTGTCTTGAATCCCTATAGCACTGGTTTTCCATGTGACATAGTTTTCATGGTTTTAGACAAACCGTGTGGCCAACGAGTTCCCATTATCTTCATCCTTGGCATTTTAGATAAACCCTATTATCTTGGTGCCACAATGACCTTTAACCATGTAGGAATATATTTTATTCCCATTTTTATGCTTCGACCTTTTAAATAACCCAATAATAACCTAAAATATCATTGAGTAGTTTATATATCATATTTAAGGCTATTTGAAGTAATTTGAAAAAATATTAAGGATATTCATCATTTTTGAAAATCTTTGATGTTACATAGTGAAATAAATAATGATGGAAATATCTTATCAGGTATTCCCGCATTAGTCAATAATTAAAAATAAAGGCATGGGTGATTAATGATGACGAAATATGAATAACCACTCAATATATCAGTAATATTTCTATTACTCAATGACATTGATCTATTCAAGGGGTGTTCAAAAGTTACAAAAAGACACATAATGATGAAATATTATGTATCATTGAATGTTCCAATTTTTAAAAGATTATTGAAAAAAACAATATAAGTACTAGAATAGACTTATGATATAAAATAATCCCCCATGCATTTAAGTGTCCTATAATATAGTTAAAACGAGAAGAAACAACACTTGTAAATTAATCAGCTGGCCTATTGATAGTATAACTATAATCTCCAAGGTGTTATCAATGATTCCCATGAATGTATCCCTAGTGCTGAAGAGAAAATTTCTCATGAAAATAGGATGAGATCTACTTATTAATAAATATGAATCCATATCACCTTAGACTACATTAGGCCATGAAATGTACTAGATCAATTATTTGGGGTCTTAATGTAAATCAACAATATTACAATATCATTTTCCATGGATTACCCCTAAGAACCTAAATACCAACCTTGACATGGAAGTTCATTGAAATATATCAACTCATTCCATAAATGGGATGATCAAGAAAGGATGGAGATACATTCACTTTGTTATTTGTACCTAAATCAAAAAATACTTAAACCTAATAGGGGGTTATTCTATACCATACAAAACATTGGTCTTGAGAATGAACTCATTATATATCCTTATTTGTATTTGTATCCCCCATAGATTTTGGATATCCAATAAACTAATTAAAACCCTATTATATGATAATTTAAACATTTTAGTGCTGAACCCCCAATGACTATAATCTTTTTAAAGAATTTTCATTTTTTCACTACATCATAAACATTGAAATACAAACTGTTTCATATAAGTAAGATGCCTAAAACTAAATTTTCAAATCTAGAAAACATGGGGGTACTGAAAACAAATAGGACTATTTAGCAAAGTCTACCACTAGGGAATAATTCCACCATTGATCAATAACATATGATGAGAATATATAGTGAAATAGTGAATATGGATGCGTAGATTTTGAGTGATAAGTTATTTACACAGATCATGGTAATATTGAGTGAATAAGTAAATCTACATAATGTTGTTCCTATCTTGTTACATATTTAAAAACACATGACCCTCAATGGATATATATTTTTAGATATATTATATATAAGACCAAAACCATCCCAAAAGTCTATTATAATACAGGGAAGTTATCAATTTGACTTCATTAACCTTGGATTTTTCAATAAGAATTATTTTAGATAGAACAAATTCTAGAATATCTTGTGTGAGAAACATAATAATATATTTATTTTGAGTAATAAAATGGTATTTTTGGTGAGCTTTATTATTCATAGAGATAGAATCCCTCAATTCATTCATATGAATAGAGTCAAAAATATCAGTGATTAATGAGTCCATTTAATTTTCTGAAAATAAATGAGGGTAGTTTTAAAAAAAATCATAATATATAAGAAATAAATATAAAATGAACAATTATATATTCCTTCATATCACATACATGGATTGCATTGTTACTATGTGTGAAACCATTGAAATAACACAGACTCTAAAGAGAAATTACTCATGTAATTTGTAAGAGGTTTGTCTGGAGAAGGAAATTTTTAATTATGTATTATAGTATGAATGTATAGGTTCATATGTAGAGGTTTTTAGGGAAGTAGTTATTTGTAATAATTATTATAAAGTTACTCAATATATAGAAAAAAACAAGGTAAACCAATTATGATGATAGGGTACACAAACAATAGTGAAAGTTATGAAATGAAATGGATCCTATGATGACTTATATAAGGGGTATTGTGTTTAACTCATTAATTATACATGGTCAAACTTATATTATTATTATAATTTCTTTTTATTTTAAATCAGAGACAATTTTTATGGGTGGAATATGTTGGGAAAAAAAATTAGCATCTAAGATTTGATCGAAGAAAAAAATTACAATGAAAAGATATCTACATTGAAATTTTAACATGGATACTTTACCTATTCATGAAATCCACGTATACATATTAGGTATGGGAAGAATCCAAATTCCCACATTGTTACTTCATGGTCTCTAAGAGTATGCAAGAGTGAGATAGATACACTGCAAGACTGCATGATGACATCACTAAATCTAGTTGTTTGTGATAGAAAAAATAATACCATATCCATTGACTGGAATCCTTTTTACATAGTTATTTATTAAAAAAACGAACATCCCATGTGGTAATGTACTCTCACACAAGGCCACAAAAGTCAACTATTTACTTTAAGAATTCATTTATTATAAATTCTAGTAACTTCCTTTTTTAGACACATAGGTAGAAAAATAGAAGGATGCATTAACTCACACTCAGGAAGTAAAAGAGTGATATTTACACATTTAGATAAGAATTACCCCTTATTTGAGGTAATAAATAGGAATTTAATAATTCAATTGAATATGAGGAGAAGAAAATATGGAATCAATTTGTTATGGCTAGTTCTTGAGGTACCTATATGAAGTAAATTTGGGGGGACCACTTGTGAGGGTTCTTTAAAAGGTTTCCACTATAAGGAACCATTAAGGGCTTTATCTACCCAGATCGTGGATTTGAATATTCAATTCAGTCTCATTTGTGACTACTTATATGAGTCCCCATCAAGAAATCTCATATTTAACTCATCATTCGGTATGTCATCAATGTTTCAACCTAAAGATCCACCTTGAGGAATCCTCCATGAGGATATTTTGTATAAAAATTATAGCTCATTCATTATATAAAATATTATCCCATTTAAACAAGACATAATATATTGAATAATGGAAAAATAGCCTTCTCCTCACCCTACATCCCAAGGATTTTTGTTATGATTCATTTCTTATTTTTATTCCCACATCAAAATGTAACCCTCCTATGTGTAATTGGGCTTCTATAACATTCCTTCTACATAATGGTCTTCAACATACATTTTACTTTTCTAAATTAATATATTTAATTCCGTTCCCTATGTTTAATTATTTTAAAATACCAACCCAAAATGAATCATATAAAAACTATTAATACACATGATCAGGTCATTCACATCAATGTGCACCTGTTTGATCAAATATTCCCTTAAAAGTCTATATTTCCCTCTTAATTTCCTTAACAAAATAGATATTACAAGATCTAGAACCATTTATAAACCAAATAACATTTTTATTATCTTTATGATAATAATAATTCCTCACCTATATTATATTTCCCATATGAACTACCATATATGATGAAATCATCCAATTTGGAAGCCTTTTAGACTCCAATGGTCCATTTTAAAATTGTTTAATTGATGAATTGAGTCATCCTAAAACAGTAAGAACCATAACATAATGAATTATTCCAAATGTAATTTTTTAACCCAAATATATCCTTACGTGGGCCTCTATTAAAATGTAATACTCATCCATCTCTTCATCGGGCCATATTCCACCGGAATCCACTTCATCCATCCAAATTTTGTTACCAAAAAATTTGTTGAAGAAATATTATTATTGGATGACCATGTATAAATTATAGAATCCTTATTTTTTTAATAATATTTAACCAAAACCAATTTGATATAAGGATTGATGTAAGATTACCCATTGGATAAAGTCTATCGACAAACAATGGGTGTCTATGGTGGTATGATGGGAATTTTAACCATTATGATCAGAGTGTAGCACTGTGGTTTAAAATAATGATAAATATTAGAAATAGTAAAAAATAAATAGCAGGTGAATAATATACCATCATGATATAGTAAATATATTAAACATGAAGGAATATCATATAATGAAATGAAAATCATGTCATAGTGTTATACAAAAGGGGAAGTATACTGGATAACGGTTAAGGACATATAAAGAAAGATATATTAATGAGAAAAACACCAAAAATCTATCTCCACTATAATTACAAGAAAATTATGGGTCTTATAATGATATAATTATTCCTTGGATAGTAAGTCATGAATCATGTGATAGATGATTCGATGTTCCCCAACACAAATACATAATGTTTATTCATGTTCCAATTGGAATCCTAAATATGGTACGAGATATATTTAGTAGAACACCAACATAACCATCTAGAACAATCTAGTCTGTCAATATAATATTGTTAATATAATTTCTATAATAAATTAACAAATGTAAATAATGTAATCACATCAGACCAGGTTCCTCAATAGATAACATATTGACTATATCTGCTTTATCCTAAGACAAATTACATTGAACATATGTCACCCTACATGAATATTAATATATATAAAGGTATGTGTATATATTCATTGCATATATAAATTAATGATAATATATTTATACACATAGTATTAGCAAGTAATTAAGGTATAAGTCTAAGGAATTCATACATACTTATAAGATCTTTTATAACTCTTATGGGGTATGAGAACATAAAACTAATATGACTATCATAAGAATCAATGGAAGCATGTTATTAGCCTTTGAGGATACATCCCTAGTTTTAATTAATTGGATTTTGTGTCCCAACCATGGAATTCTGTAAAAAGGAACGCATGTATCACTCCAGGTGCACTACAAAACTCCTCAATGTTGGAGTACGTCCAATGTGTTCCCCTTAAAGAACCCAAGTATCACTCTCAGAAGAGAATATAAGAAACCCCCACTAATTATGTTTATGGTACACAACATAGGGAACCATGTATCAGTAATGTAATTGTATAACAACATTTTCCATTGTTCCCATCTGATGTACTCTACTATGTAACGAGGTACCTATCGTGATTAATTTAATATAATCTACCTAGTGATCCAATCCAAGGAATTGTATAAAAGAAAACTTGTGTCAATCCCAAAATTAAATAATTATGAAAATTGTTTTAAATATTTTGAAATACAATGGTAGTTTCTTAGACTACATTATGGAGGTTGAAAATCAATTGATATTAATAGAATTGGTTGGATAATTAATCAGGTTTTTCAAATTAGTAGTTTATTTTTATATTTTTTGATATCCTAAGGATAACCATTAAATGTTTTCAGTGTTATGATACCCTCATCAAATAAGACATATATAACATGGATGAAGAAGAATAAATGAAAGACCATTATAAGAACTATTATTAAAAGTTATATAACCAATGTAACAATTTTACTCCATGATTCATTCAACTATTATTAATAGATTTTTATTAACAACTAATATTTTTATTACCAATTATATATTGTATGGGATCATTAATATCTGAACACCAATGTGAATCCAACAAAAAAATTATAACTGTATGATTATAAATGTTCTAACTAGTTATATTGACACCTCCATCAATATGAGAAATATAATTATATCATTTAAATTATTATTAAAATAATGTAGAACTTCATCATAATGTTTCAAAAAAATATTCTTCAATTAGTTCTAATTAAAACCTCTTGAAATTATATTCCTCTAACATCACTTAACAAATATCATTCTATTGACACCTTGACATTTATAACTCATGAATTTATCTGTTTCCTCCTTTTCTTGGACTCCTATAGGGATTCTTATCATCATATAAATAGGGGATTGTTCAATGATTATTATATTGGACTTAAACAAAAAACACAATTGAAATGATTTTGAATGAAATATTTTCATTTCAATAAATATAACCCCTTTTATTTAAATAATTACTCTAACTAAATAGAGGTATCTGATCTTAAATATTTGGGTCTTCTATTATATCAACATTTGGTTGCTTACATTAAAATCCAAAAAAGATACCAAGATCATTGTCATTCATAAAGCATCCCACAAATATGATTTTTTAAAAGACTACTTCCTAATAATAATTTTTAAAATCATTATCTAGATTATAAATTTATTCATTTTTCTAATCATTTAATTAACAATGTTATAAATACTTATTTAAGTAATTAATCATTTTTTCAGAAGGATAATTTCTATCAAATTGTAATTTTTCATTTATAATTGAAACAATTTACAAATTATATCATCCAAACATGTAAATATTAAAAAAAAAACTAATGTATATGATGTCTATAAAACATAAGTCTTCTGATGTAAACCGAATGGTGTTCTAAAGGATCAATCATATATATTTCATTGGAAGAAGAGAAAAATGTTCTACCGTATTAACATTGTCTAATCCTATGGTATGGAGACACAAAATGTGTAGGAGTTGATGATTTCAAATATATTCCAAATGGAATTTTCTATGTGTTGTAATGGTTTTATACCCAATTACTATCATATAGAGTGATGTTGTGATCATAAAATTGATAAAGGAATATGTATCCCTAATTTTTTTCAATATATCCCAATAAATGTAGAATCTATCCTTTAGAAGCAAGACTTCAAATAGAAAAATTGCTCGAAGAGGAATTAGTTTTTGATGATATATGATATTAATTTATAATAAAATTTTTATAACATATTATTAATGAGGTAAATTAATTATTATTTTTTAGATATCTTGGTATAAAATGTTTTTAGGGTTTTATTATAAATTCTTAGATGTTTTTATTTTTCATTCAGTGTTTGTCCTATTAATATTAATTGATGTCTTTCATTAATAGAGTGATAGAAGGTTGTATGGTCGTGTAAATAATGAGATCCCATAGATAAATAGATGGGTTTTTATGATCATTCTAATTATGGTTATCATGGGATTGGATGAAATACCTTAGAATCAGTTTATATCTGACGATACATTATGTAAGTTTTACATTTATCCTTATCACAGTAGGTTGAAGAGTATACATGTTATAAAAAATATTCTATATGTTTTGTTACCATATTTAATTATTGTTTATTTTTTTTACTTTTATTTTCTCAAAATTATAATTATTTCTTATTTTATATACAGTAAATTTGGGTATATATAGATTCCTAATGTTTTATTTGATAATAATTTAAAACCCAGGTATATATAGGTACCAATATATATATATATATATATATTCGTGGATTGAAAGGATGATTTCTCCCATCATAAACATATTATATATGGATATCAATTTCTCTAACCATACAATATCTAGTAAAACATTGCTCTCTACATCAATTAAAATGTATAGTTAAAAATATGAATTTTGGGGACAACTCCCATGAAGAAATTTATCATATTGGTGATATTGAATTAGATGGAAAACCATTATTTTTTAATGTTTTATTTTATATAGTTATTAAGAAAAATATAATTATAATAATTTAATTAATTGATAATGGTTATCTTGTGATCATCCAGAATGATTAATGTATTGTCTATTGTTTAAAAGGTAAATTTATTTTACCCAGTGATATGCATGAGAATGTTTACCCCATAATCATAGAAGACTATAATAGATTATATCAAACTTTTAAATGTGAGATAGAAGATAAATCTTAGTTTTATTAGAGAATAAAAGAAATTATATTTTCTAATGATTACCTAAATATTTTAATATATTATTTTAAAAGATCAATCCAATCATAGGATTAGTTCTTATTGTTTTTAACCCTTTTAAATATATAAATAAACCAAAGTAAAAAATAAATATATAATATAATTAAAAAATTATTTATCAATAATTCACAACATTTTATTTGTTTAAACATATACTAGATGTTTTGGAGGAAAATTACATGTATCTATCATGGATGATTACTACACAAGATGTATGTTGGGGTGATTTTCTATCTAAACAGTTGTAATAATTTTTTTAAAAATATTCTTATATTTGAAATGAGAAAACCTTAAAATTAGTTACAATGAAGAATTATTTTGGTTTTTATTTTTAATATTCTTTTTTTGAATCATTTTTTAATAAAAAATGAATTAATCATAACATTTTAGATTTTAGAACTCCTCATTAAAATTATGCAATTGAATGAACAAATAGAATTACAAAGAATATTACTAGTTAATTTTTTATTGAACACTCAGAAACATAATATTTTTGAGTTTAACTTACTACAAATTAATAATATACTATAATTTTTTTTATTTAGAAAATTTATTAATAAAATATATTATAAGATGTAGTCATGATTATGTTAAAGACATGACCATTTTAGAGTTTTTTAAATAAATTATTAATTATGAGGACAAATGATAATTTATGTATATTTGATCCAATTGAAAATGTTGTAAAATTTGTTAAATATTATATACCAAATAAGGATTGTCTTGTTTTTAAAAATTATTAAAAACAATTGATGAACCCTTTGATGTTATGTATGAGGAAACATACAAATTTATTTTCAAACAACCTAAAAATATATCTTGGAATTAAATTTTCAAAGATGATTTTAAACCATTGTATAGAAATTATTTTGAATGAAAAATAACTAAATAAATAATTTCAGAAGGGTTACCTCTAGAAAGAGTTAATATATTTGTTTATAAAATATTTGACAATCCAAAAAATGAGATGATCTTATGGAATCGTACCACTAATAATATCGTAAGAGATATTACTCCACCCTGAAAAAATATAGTTCCTGAAAAAAATATGAACACTTTCTATTCTTATCTTATATTGAACCAAAGAAACCTGATGAGGCTTCTTATGATGATTATTATATAAGTGAAATAATGGATGAATATAATGAATTTGAGTGGAAGAAACTTTATATTTGGTATAAAAATAATGTTTTATTTCTATGATCAGAGTTAATGGATTTTCCATTATAAATTTCATGAAAATGGAATTATTGTATGAAATAAATCAAGTATTGTTTAAATTTTTATAATATAAAATAATGAATTTATTAGGAATAAAAGATTATTATATTAGGTAGACTTGTTAATATTCATATACTTCTAGACATTGTAGCATTATAAGTTTGTCCGTTTTCCAAATGTATGTAAAGTGTGATTTCTATAATAGATATTTATTTGAATTTTTTTTGGAGAGAATAGGAACCATAATTTAAAAATTAAAAATATCCAAGTCATTTTTTTTAAAATACATTAACTTTTTATGGAATTAAATATGATCTCTCATGATATTTATTATAGTCTTACCATATTTATATAGAAAAATATTATTTAGGGTGTTGTTTATAAAATTAGTTTTATTAATAATTTGTTTAAAAATAAATATTAATTATTAAAAAATTTTTAAATGAAATTATATTTTTCTCAACATTAATATCACTTTTGTGTACATTTTTGGAACTTATTAAAAATGATATTGATGTTATTATGATGTGTGGACTACTTTTTTCTTTCGTTTTAAATTTCTCAAAACATTTGAGGAACATTACAATGTAAATGAAATTATAGAGGAGTTTTATATAAAATATTTTTTTAACACAAATGATAAAACTGTCAATAATATTATTTAAATCTCAAAAAATATCAATTGTGAGGAATTTGGTAACCAAGTGAATCAAATTTTTTTTTTGATGAATGATAATATGTTTATTATATCTTATAGTTTATTTAATAGAATAAATATTTTATTCACTATTTTCTTTGATATTTCAATGAAAATACACAATAATCTCAAATTAAGGATATAAATTTGATCATTTTTTACCTTAAAGTACTTTCATGTCATGTATTTCATTAATTTTATAGAAATTATTTTGAATAAAAATGTTTTTCAATGAAAACATTGGTGGATTTAAAATAAACATCAAAGGTATATATTTTATATGAAATTTCATTGGATATGATTTAATTTATTATTCATGTAAAAAAATCAGTCAGTATCACTTTATACTAATAAAGCCTAATATATAGAAATAGGATGTTTTTATGCTCATTTGTGGTGGATGTGAAACACACAAAATGATTTTGGCATGTGTTTTATTTTATTTTCAATTTTTTAATATATCACTACTATGATATATTTATCAAAGAACCATGAAAACATCTCATAAGTAATGCACATAGATATCAGCAAAATTTTCTTCGATATCAAACAAAAAGGGAGTACATTATTTTATTATTTATCAAAAGAAACTATTAACTCATTGACAGTTTTGAAAGACATCTTAATTTAGATAGATTGAAATAAATTAAAGAGAATTTAGGCATGTTCAACATAAAATTAACATTTATATAAATCATTGTTACAAATCACCATAGTGTAAAAAACTTATTAATAAATATAGGACAATTTTCTCTTGTATTTATTATTATTTTTATTTTCCAAGTTAAATATTTTTTTAAAGATGGATATTTTTTAAGAATAATTTGTACTTTCTTCAAAATGAGGTTTGTCTGATGTTTTATCATGTTAAATATATTTATCTTTCATATTTTTACATCAATGTTTTCTAATTAGTTGATTTAAAAAAAAAATTAATTCATAAAATTATCCAAAAGATAAAATTTATTAAATTTATAATAACTTCTTTCATGAAACCATTTAAAAAGTTTTGTTACAAATTTTCTTCTTCTATAGAAATGATGTTTGTTTGATATGACATTAATAAATTATAAAAACAATAAAAAAGGCTATGAGTTCAAAACCTATATATTCCTAAAACATTTTAATCAGCATCTTCCATGATAAAATCTCATCCATTTGATCTACTGAAATTCAAAATATCATTTTCCACATCAATATATAGCCTTAATCTCTCTGTCTTTTTTCATCACTGACTAATTATACGGGGTGATCATATCAGCTTGATTATCTAATTTTGTTTTTTCACTATTATTTTCTCATTCCTTTTCAGTCTCATTTGTTATGTTCCATTGGAGGCCTTTAATGATATTTTATAGAAGGTAATATTTCACTGAATGGTTTATTGATTAAATATGGTTTCATAGGTTTAATTCAATTTTAAAATTTTATTTTATAATTGATGGTTATTGATTAGTTTTTTAACTAATGATAAATTTTATTTAAACTACTAAATCATGATTAGAGAGTTTTAAATGATATCTATGTGTAATGGGATTTATTAGATAAATAATGTTTTGTTAAATCTTTTTGATAAGCCTTATTGTTGTGATATTAAAAGTGATATCATGCCAATAAGAATAAAATTAGTAGTTGAAGTCTCTCATATATCCCATAACATACATGAAAAGGTTGGTTCATTTTAATGATTCTTCTTTGAGAATGTTTGTATTCTCATTGTGTGTGATAGTATGCAAGTTATATCATTTAAAATTTGATTCAATAATAGTACCCTTATGGATTAAGAATTAAGTTTCTCCATGGGAATGATTCATAGATATGTCAAAGGTACATTATATATATGTGATGTTTTTCCTTTTCAATGTGTGAATGTTTAACATGGACAAGATCATATGGAATATATATGAGATTTAAAGAAAAGGGAATACATGATTAAGATTATGTTTTATCCCATGTTCATAAACACTTATGTTATGTTGATAGAAGATCAATATATAGAAAATGGATTTGTTCCTATCATAGATAAGGCTTCATATTTTGGTGTTGAAGCAATTTACAAAATAAGGATAATAGTTTTGGATTAGATACTACAATAGAAAATCCCAGAAAAAAAAAATCATTAATAGGTGGAAAAATGATTTTTTAAGGAAATGAAATCTAATGTTGTAATATATATCCAATGGTAAATAAAAATATCACATGAATAATTTAAAAAAAATATTAGTGTACTTATTCTATCAATAGATATAAAGAAGGAACAATATGTCATTTTTCATTACTTCTATTTATGTTCTCTATAATGATTCATTTTCCATATCTATTAATTTCATTTTTATTGAGGTAGATCATTTTATTTTTGAAAAGGATTAAAAAAATATTTTAGAAAATTTATGATAAAAATGTGTATCTGGTTTTTGAAAATGTAATTGGTTAGGAACTTGTTGATGTTTTTGAGATATATTCACATCTAAAATAAAAATATCATTTACCAGGGAGATATGGAATAAGAGGAAGTTATTGGAAGTGGATAAGGATATTAAAACATTCATAGATGTTTAATAATCATTATAGTATTCTTCAACATCTTCATATTCTAAAAAATATGATGATGAAGTGTAAGGAACCAAGATTTTATCAAGGAATTTTCCCCTAAAATTTAAATAAATATTTTATTATGTATAATGGTTATAGAAAAGACTTGAAATTATTTTGTATTGTTATATCCTACCATATTTAAAATGCCATTAATATCTTTAGCATGGATAATATAGTCATGGAATATTGATCACATTATTATTATAAATATTTCATTTTAATGAATCTAATTGACAATGAAAAAGAAAGTAATCGCCAAAAAAATATAATAATACCCATGAATCCCATTTATCAGAGCTTCCTAGGGTGATTTCAACTCTATTAGTTTCAATTTACCAAGATAAATACAATACCCAATAACATAAGTATTATACAAACCATTCATGGGGGAAGTTCAAGATCATCGAGATCACGACCCAAACCATGTACATCAAACCACCCCAAAAATGTCTCACTAGCATACACCTTACTCTTAAGGAAATTCATTTCATTAAATGGATATGAATAAAGAACATAATAATATTTTTATTTATATTTTATATTCAATAGAATAATGTATATATTTTCTACTTATTCTTACATTAAAAATGTTTTTAATTTTTATACAATAAAACACAAATTATATCTTATAATTAGTATTCAATTTCAATTTTGATATTTAATTTTCATGAATTAACGATTTTTTTTAAATAAATGATATTTTGATAAAATATCATTATAAAATAATTTTTATTAAATATAAATGATCATATAATTTTTATGAAGTAAAATTTAATTTTTATAATGTTTCCAAATTGTTTTTGTCATAAAAACCTAGTATTTCTCAATAAAACTATATTATTATTTCAGAACTAAAAAATCACTTATTTAGAATATTATTTTCATAAAATATATATAATTTTGGGAATCATGTTATGGATATTATCCAATGATGAATGTTTCATAATTTTCTAAGAAAAATGATTTTTGAGTTAAAAATTAAATTCTGTATAAATATGGGGTATGTATTATAAAATCATAATTATCCAAAAGAGATATAATAAATAGTATAATTCATATCAACAACCAAATATATGTTTTACCATAAAAATAATGTGATTTTATATTTTTTTTATTAATTTCATCTTCTCCTCCTACCACAATAAAAGTCAGTTCTATTTGGGGTATGTTCAATAGTCACGACTAGAAACTCCCTCAAGGAATCTACCCAAAGGAAAAGATAAGAGAATCATACATAAAAGGAAATCAAATCCCATAAAGGTTTAAAGCAAAAATGGTCTGATATGGGAAAGTTTATGAGGAACTAACCTAATTCAGGAAGTATAGAATCATCCTATAGTGTTGAAAGTAACGGGACAACAATAATTACTCGATACACCTATGTTAATGTCATCTACATCAACACTATAGATAATTTAGATTAATAAAAAGCTATACAAGGATGAAATATAGAGAATATACCCTTATATGAGGATCTATATTCAACCATTATAGTTGTATGTACCATAAATTAGAGGATTATCGAAAACCTAGGACCTTCGAATATGGGGTTTCCATATATATAGCATAACATTGCCAAAGATAACGGGAAACATGTGGATACATACCATTAAATGCCTAAAAAAAATTCCCATGGAGGAGGAGTTGTCATTATATGAGAATAATATAAAAACTCTATAAAAAACCAATTACAAGCTTCTAAGGGGAAATATTCTAGGTGGGTATCATATTAAGGAGGAGATGAAAATTCTTCCTCTCAAAGAAGATATACGTGAAAGAGAATCATCTGAGCATCACACTGGCATCAGATCAAGGTAGCTAGTCTACATAGATTAGGAAGTTGAAATGGATCATCACATCCCTCTACTATGATGAAAACTCTCCCATACAAGGGTGACCACTCAAGATTCACAAAAGGCATGAGTCTGTGGTAGAAGAAAACAAGGCCACCACGTCAAGCCTCTCATACTCCCTATTGATGGGAGGTTTCTCAAAAATAATTACCTTAAGAATTACTAAATTCTATGGAGTCTATATCCTCATTTATAGAATCCATGGAGGGATTACGTGCACCTGTACAACTTACGAAGAATCCATATCCCAAATGGGTGGATGGCACTTTGCCTCCACCGAATTTCAAGAATCCTACCTTCTCTGACACTGACAGTGAGGGAGACCATGAACAACATCTCTCACACATCATATCCTGATATGGTCTTATGATGGACCACAAGATCAATAAGAGGAATCAAATATGAGATACTTTGTATAGACTCTGGTAGGTTCAAACATCATTTGGTATATTATCCTTCATACATGATTAGTTGAAGTATAGGAATACCTTCATCATTAATTCCTTTACCAATTCATCTTCACATTGAGGAAAATGAAAATTGTCAACACAAATAGCTACAAGAATTGTAAAAATGAGAGGGTGTATAACAACTTATCCAGATGGAAGGGTTTAACCTATTCACTCTGAATACCTCTCTCATAGGATCAATTGATTGAAGTCACTATTAAAAATATCTATAATGAGATTTAGACACCTCTAATTCCAAAAAAGTATCAAGTTTGGTTTCATGAGTTTACAGAAATGGAAAAACACGAGGAAGAAAAAATTCAGTTAAATTGATCTAAATACCAACAAATTACCTCTGCATGGGGGAAAAGGACCAGAAAGGAATAAACTACAACTATTACCCTCTAACCAACAGAAGTGCCTAGTAAAACACCTTGGAAGGTCCCAAACCATCATGCACCTCTTGTCAAGCGGTAACAACCATGACATTTACCTCAACCAAAATCCAAATGATATCATGGTCACCAAGGATTTGAGAAATGGATGAATAATTTTAAATCATTCTACAACTAAAAATTATATATTTATTTACATGAATCTAATGATAATGAAAATTACAAAGTTACACATACTATGAAAACAAACAAAGTCGTCATCCCTGATAATCTCATCTACTATGTTAACATTGAAAGATGTGTCACAACATAAAGGTATAATTATTCTTCAAAGGAATCCTCCAATGAGTAGTTGATTCTAGATAGGTGAGTTTGGATAACTTCTAAGAGCTACTGACTAGAATAGTTGTTTACCAATCAAAATAAGTGGGTGATTGGATGAATTTTCCTTCCAATTGTGGACAAAAATAGAAAAACTATATGACTTGAAATGTATTTGATCAAACTCCTTACATGCCAAGATTGTTTTTTTCAAAACCATAAAAATTCCACCAACTAGGGAGGTGACATCAGATATATATCCCAAAGGTGAATGTGGACTTTTTATATCAGAAGAGATAGAAGAGAAGGGGTCATATTATACTCCAATGCGAGCTCCAACTCATCAATATTTATTCCCATCAAGATTTGAATAATGGGAACCACCCCACTAAAAGGGACCCTCATTAGATGAAAAGATCATCATTAGATCTATCTACTTAATAAACATACGTGACCCCTTATCCAATTCATAGAATGCCTATATGTATTATAACCTCATTAATTACTAGGTAATAAGAGTCTTCATTCTTAGGAACATGGGATACATAAGACAAAATGAGCAATGTAGAACCCAATATTTTGGTCACATTACTTTAGAGAATCCAAATTCATAAGATAATCATGGAAAATAACTCCAAAAATGAAAATAGGGTTGTGGAGTTGTCTCATAACCATCTAGTGGTTGTTTTTCCCAGTTTTATTACATAACCACCTAGCATGGTCATGATAATTTGATCATCCCAGACAACTAGAAAGGCTGACATGAACTATTCTACTATAAAAAGATTCTCCCTCTTCCTATGCACAAGCCGAAGGGTCCTCACCCTCAAATTTCCCAACTCCTACGCTACACAATAAGGAGATACCCCGTCTTGGGAAGTGCCATCATAGAGCACAAAACTAAAACATTCTGTAATAGATACCATTTTACTATGAATTATATCAATCCAGGACACATTCAATCAATCAAAATAACTATAGGATTCACTCTTTGAACCATATGAATCCTACAAGAGACTGAGAGGAATTTAATTACATACGATGTTTATAGAGTGGATACAATTCCATAAGATTGTTGTTTCTCCCTCTCTTTCACAAAATAGGATCTGTTAGAGATCATCTCCAAACATATCTTACCCCTATATTTTTAGGATGAACAAACAGTTTATACATCAGAAGGTCATTTATTTGATAGTTGTTTTTGGGACTAACCTCATCAAGATTTGAACCCTCTAATGCATGGGATATAGTGAATGGTATTTTCCTCCTACAAAGAAGACCATTTAAGGGAATGATAATAATGAGAAAAGACCTCTGTGAAAGATTAACTTCAATGATCATTTTGGGGATCTCACATCTAATTTGGAGTTTATGGTTGTATAGTAAGACAGTGCATACAATGTCCAACCCAAAAGGCTCTGACTTAAGAACCATGTGGTGGTTCTTTAAAAATTCCATCAATTTTTGAAATACCCCATCGATGAAAATGTCATCTTATTACACGATGATAGTTTACCCATTAAGAATTTTAAATATACACATACTGATGTAGGATTCTAAAAAAGGTATGGAAAATAACTAATGGTGGTTGATGGCATACATATTTTACATCTGAATATGCTGAGGAGCACGTATGTAAATCCTTGGAATATGATCGATAGTGACTATGTGATCCCCATAAATCAAGTTGTGATAATAGACCAAATCATAGATGTCTAATACCTTTTTCCCCTAGTGATAGTATAAAAATAAATCATCTCTAGAATCTATCTGCAATGACATTGGCTATAGGGGATGATAATTTCATTTCTTATAGCCTCTATATCCTCGACAGAAACAAGGATTCCTTTATATTTCCAACATCATCTAAAAAATGATTCCATAAACTGAGAGGTTCATGAAGAATAAGATAACCATATAAATTACCCTATTATATTTTATGAAGGTGTATCTACTATCATGGATGGGAATATGTTGTTAAATATGGGAAAATAAGAAAAAACATGGTCTATACTAATTATTTATTCCTTTACACTCGATGGGTAATTGATTTTCATATCTTTTTAGAAGAAATGCTGATATGCTATCTGTTGGAATTATATAGAAATACATGTAATGTATCTAGATGGGGCGACACAATATCTCGTCTTACCCAATGACCATTGAGGATTCATGAAGGTGTCCAAGAGGAATCACCCATCTCATGCTACTAATGTATAGGTGGATGTAGAAAAAATTAACAAATCCAACATCTTTCAAGAAGTGAAACACAGAAGATGGCTCTCCATAATTGTCTTTATGAAGAAATTGAATGGTAAAATTGGGGTCCAAATCAATTCCAGTGACCTTAATCAAAACTGTCCAAAATGAAATTTCCCTTCAATGGTCATAGAAATCTTGATCGATGTAACTTCAATATTCCAAGACATTTCTTTCATGGATAGATATTTATGGAACAATAATACATGGATGGTCCAAAATAGGATGAATCCATATCCTTAAAATAGCTCATGGAATCTTACACTATTAGGTAATTCCCTCTGTCTTAAAAAATGGTAGTACTACATACCATCATTCCATGAATCATTTCTTTAGGAAATTTTTAGGATGAATAGTTGTGTGTTATGTTGATGACCTGGTGATCAAATCCTATGTGCGATGTGACAACATCAATGTTCATCAAACTTTCTTCAACAAGTTGTGATAGTACAATCTAATGACGAATCCATTGAAATTATCTTTCACAGTAATAAAATAGAAGTTCCCTTACTTTGTTGGAACACCATTTTGGCATTAAGGTTAACCTAAAAAAGACTAGTTTTATTTGATCATTTTCAACCCCATGAATCTCAATGAACAATGGAGGATCTAAGGTAACAAATAATACATTTGGTATTTCATAGCCAACTTGGTTGGATAATATCTCCCTTACACCATGATAATAAAGATGGGAATCACATATCAATGTGACAGGGACTTCTAGGAAGCCTATTAGACTCTCATGATGAACATGTTACACCAACCTATCATGATTACAACGGTGGAATGAAATTCACACATATTATGTGTGGTATCAAAGGAAAACTCAATTCAAACCTTCCATACAAAAAAGAACTGTAATGATCCGAATCTGGAGCCACTCAACTAGTGCCCCATTCCCGGTTCTCCACATAACTTCAAGCGCATTTCCCCAAATTCCAGAGGCTGGTGACTAGTAGTGAGGGCCTTGGTGACTCATTGGGGAAACTATGACCTCATTTGGTAAATTATACAAGGGAGAGGAAATAACAGTCAATTGCGGAAGCAGTAAACAACATACAATAACTAAAACTAAATAGTGGAAGAAATGAATATATAATAATGATGATAATGATGCAGGAGGTACAAGTATCTAAGGAAAACATCAATCACAACAACATAATGAAATAAAATTGAGAAATAATGTATGAAAAGTACACAGTAACTCCAGCAGCATCGCAAGCCTAAGCTCGGTTATATGATCTCCAGCTCCAACCAACAATCATGTAACTGAAGTAGAAGGGCCACAATCCATATCCACACATGCAACCATATAACCTATTTGGGCAGAAAATCAGGACGCAAACGGGGTGTGAGACTCGTCCCAGTATGCAACCACCACAAGATATGTGCCCTACTGTCAGTGAGAAATATAGAAAATGTAAAGGAAATAAATGCAGCAGAGAAACAGGAGTACACTTAAGTAAAAAATCCTAAAAATCACAATTTACATTTATTTATTAATTTAATTAAATAATTTAATTATCAACCAACGAATCAAGAAAATATCTCTATATTCCCAAGGCATATAAAGTAACACAGGAGGTATCTCAGCAGACTACCTAAGAAGAAAGCATTAAAAACCCCAAGCTTGTTCTTTGGCATAGTGGACTCATCAAAACCAACCTAAAAATATTCACACTGACTCTATAGGTGGATCACACTAGCAAACCCCTCTAGTAAAGTAATCATACAAAGGCACAAACACTCTGGGAAGCTCTCACCATCCATTCCCCTGAGGTCTCGTAACGATAGATATAGACTCTCTTAGGAAGCTCTTAAGTCTAATTCAACCTGTAGTATCGATAAATAACTAAGGACACTCTGAGGAAGCACAAAGTCTAATTATCATAGGTCCTTCAAAGGATACTAATTTATAACTGACTCTCTAGGGAAGCCTTTAATCGTCAATTCCCTCTTTAGTCTACCACACTAGGTTCACATAGCCCTGAGTAGTCCAGTGGTGTGTAATCGACTATCAGCAACCCTAAGTAAGTTCAAAAAATACTTGGATAAATGCTACAATGCATCAAAATTATATAAATAGTAGGAAATACATTCAATCAACTCTATCACGGCACACAATCAATGCAACATGGTCTACCTCACAGGAAACCTAAGCCAAACGATGATAAAAAACCAAAAAAAGGGAAACACCCATGGGGTAACCCTCAAACATGCTAATAAGAAATAATTATTCTTCTAATAGCCTCAAGTATACAAGAAATCTACGAAAGATAATAATACATGATCAAAACCCTAACTCGAGATACCCGATACATGGGAATCCATCACTTTTGCACAAAAACTCAAACACATTCAATGTAAGGAAACAACCCACCTACCTCGATCCTAGGAGATCGATATACATGTACCTCGACCCTTGAATTAGCCTAGAACAAAGTAGATCTAAAAAAATGCCTAAAAAGTTCAACCTCAGATAACTCTCACAAGAGAAAGAATCAGGAAACGTGGCCAAAGAAGAACCAAGAACACACTGCTGCGATTATATTGAAAATTATGGTGTTCGATTCGGACGAATGGTGACAAATCGGTGGCTCAGAGAAGATCCATGGCCATACCCTCACTCTCGGTCGATGAAGAAGGAGAAGAAGATGTTTCTGGGGTTATGACGCAACCTCGGTCAGTTTAATGAAAAAAAGAAAGTACACAGCATGTAATTTTAGAGTATATGGTGTGTCCTAGGCTATTCTGAACTTCGCATTATGTGGACTTCACATCACCCCTACATGGTCGTGTGTGTGGATATGACACGACCAGTACACGAACTTGAGTGACATAAAAGTACACAGCGTGTACTTATAAAGTACACGACATGTACTTCAAAAATTTCCAGAAACTCCTCTTTTCTCAAAAACTCCAGAAAAAGGGAAAAAATACATGAAATGAAGATCCAGGTTCATAAAAACTTCCCCCCTTAATGAAATTCATCCCAAAATTTCCTAGCGAGGCATGGAAGAAGAAACCCCAAACAACTCCGACCTCTGCGATCGTACATCAGCCTCCCTCTCCCATTTCTCATCTTGTACATGGTTGTGCTACAATAACACTCATACTAGGGGAACATACCATCCATGAATTACCTTTGCACTACGATCAAAAATACTTATAGGATTCTCCTCGAATGATGCATCCTGCTCCAGCTCAACCTCCTTGGGTTGAAAAACATGGGACGAGTCTGAGAAATATCGTCGAAGCTGAGAAACATGTTAGACGTCATGCATAGCCTATTACCACTGAGGTAACTTCAACCTATAAGCAACCAGAACAACTATCTCCAAAATCTCAAATTTCCCGGCATATCTTGGTGAAAGCATTCCCTATCTCCTAATCCTCTTGTGTCCCAACATTGGGGTAACACGTAAGAAAACCTGATCTCCGACCTTGAACTCCAAAGGTCATCTCTGATGATCAGAATTAGATTTATGCCGAGAATGTGTAGTATCCATCCTTTTTTGAATCATCTATACTTGTTCTATGGTCTCCTGAACAAGATGAGGTCCCAACATAGCTGCCTCTCCTGCCACTAACCCACAAAACGGTGATCGGCATGGACTTCCAAACAAAGCCTCGTAATGTTCCATCTGAATAGTTGCTTGAAAACTATTATTGTATAAAAACTCTACTAGAGGTATATGTATCTACCAGGAACCTCCAAAATCAAGGATGTGAGCTCGTAGCATGTCCTCTAGAACCTGAATCATATGCTCAGACTGGCCACATGTCTGCGGATGGTAAGCTGTACTCAGAAGTACCTGTGTACCCAAAGCCTGCTGTAACCCTTTACAGAGATGTGATGTGAAGAAGGAGTCCCTATCTGAAATGATAGTACCCGGAACCTCATGCCAGCATAAAATCTCACGGATGTACAATCGTCCAAGATCATCAACACTGATGGTCTCCTTAATCGCTAAGAAGTGAGAAACCTTCATGAGATTGTCAATGACAACCCATAATACGACATTACCTCGAGGCAATCTCAGTAACCCTATCACGATGTCCATCATGAAATCATTCCACTTACACTCGGGAATGGGTAGCTACTATAAAATACCTTCTAGTTGCTGGTGCTCCGCCTTCACCTGCTGACTGGTGGAACACCTCATGACAAAACTAGCAACATCTCTCTTCATACCTAGCCACCAATACTAGCGGTGTAGATCACGATACATCTTGGTGACGCCAGGATGAACATCCCAAACTGAGGAATGAATGTCTCACATCAGTTCATCATGTATATCTGCTGGCACCCATATGTGTCCCTTGAAACGAAAGATCTCACCATCGCCTACGGTCATCCGGTAAGAGGGTCCTCTCCTAACATGCTTTCCCATAGGACTAGGCCTTCAAAATCTGATAGCTGACTCATTCGTTCTTGGTCAAGAAGGGTATATGTAACAACTACATATGAAAGAAAAGTATGAACCTATCTGTCATGCACCTACAAATTAATTTTAGAGAACAAATCCTTAAACTATCACTCGCTTCTAGCCTCCTGAACTGCCTGTATCGGTGTCCTCCTGCTCAGTGCGTCTGCTACAGTGTTTCCTTTCCCAGGCATATAAGAAAGATCGAAATCGAAAGCCTGTAGGTACTCAACCCACCTTCGTTGTCTCATATTCAAGTCACACTGCGTAAAGATATACTTTAGGCTCTTGTGGTCAGTATATACCACAAAATGCTATCCCAGAAGATAATGTCTCCAACAACGCAACGAATGAACAACTGCATCCAACTCCAAGTCATGCGTATGATTATTCGTCTAATGTGGCCTCAACTGCGGAGATCCATATGAAAAAACATGATCCTACTGCATAATCACTACTCCAAGACTGATGCTAGATGAATCACAGAAAACTGTATAACTCTTTCCAAGCTCTGAAAAAACTAGAATCGGTGCAGAAGTCAATCTCCACTTTAACTCCTGAAAGGCTGAATCACAGGCTTCTGACCAAACATACTTCACCCCCTTCTTAGTCAAGCCTGTTATTGGCACTGATAAGCATGAGAAGTCCTGTATAAATCACATGCAATAACCAAAAAGTTCTAAGAAACATCGTACCACGAAGACATTCTTCGGATCCTCCCAGGTAACTACTGCTATCACCTTCTCTGGGTCAAATGATACTCCAATCTCTGAGATGACATTACCCAAGAAGTTTATCTCATCCATCCAAAAGTGGTACTTTAAGAGAATAGCCTATAAATGATGCTATATCAGTGTACTCAAAATGATCTCAAGATGGGTAGCATGGTCGTGTAGAGTGTGATAGTACACCATGATATTATCCACGAAGACCACCACGAAATAATCCAATTATGGATGGAACACTCGGTTCATTAGTTCCATGAAAACTGCTGGTGCATTCATGAGACCAAACGGAATAACCAAATAATCATACAGACCATACCTTCTCTGGGAGGCTGTAAGAGGGATATCATATGGTCTAACATGCAACTGATGGTATCCGGATCTCAAGTTGATCTTCGAGAACACTCTGGCTCCTCGAAGCTAATCAAAAACATCATCTATCCATGACAATGGATATTGGTTTTTGACTGTCAACTGTTTCAGCATCTGATAATCCACACAAAGCCTAACGGTTCCATCTGCCTTCTTCGTAAATAGGACAGGAAAACCCCAAGGATATGTACTGGGTCGGATGAAACACTTTTTCTGTAACTCATCCAACTACTTCTTGAGGTCCCAGAACTCTGGTGTAGCAATCCTATAAAGAGGAATGGACACCGGTGCTGCTCCTAGAACAAGCTCAATAAAAAGGTGTACCTCACGCTCCAGAGGCAAACCTAAAAAGTCCTCTTGAAAGACATCCCTGAAATGATCCACCACTAGAGGAAAGTCTATTTGTGAAGTACCTTGGGAATCCAGATATAGACTGGAAATATGAGTTGTAACTCCACCCAACCCATGATGCTCTGGTCCAGCTCCGCTCGCTTGGACATCTCATTCACCCTTGTCAAGAAAATATCTGCCCTCCGGTGATGTTAAACTCACCCTACGACGATAGCAATTGACAATGGAATGGATGGGAACTAACCAGTACATCCCAAGAATGAAATCATAGTCTGTCATCTCTAGGACATAGATGATCCATGAAAAATGACACCCACCAACATCAAGGGGGCGATCTATGTACTGACGCATACTAATAGTTCTAATTCCCAAGGGAGTGTCCAACATCATCATATCATCAAAAGTATAAATAGTAAGTTGAAATAATTCCACAGTATGCATAGAAATAAAGAAATGAGAAGAAGACGTATCAAAATGTGTAGAGGATAAAACTAAGGCTACTAAAATCATACCTCGAACTGTAGAAGGTCCAGGATCCTGCTCCTGATGAATCTGCTCTACCAAAAAGGTCTGGCCTCCACCGTAGCCCTATGTAGTAGCCTGATATCCCTGGGATAACCATCTCTGAGACTCACCACCACATCCATGGAATCTACCTTAGCCTGAATGATCTGAAGAACTTCTGCCCTCAGTCTGCTACGGAACTGGTAATCATACTCTTGTACACAGAGTCAAAACTGATCCTCCTTCACTAGCCGCAAGAAGGAGAACCTTGCAAAAACTTTTTAGATGACCCATCTTGCTACAAGATCAGCACTCCACTGGTTATCTCAAGAATTGAGGCATCTTATTCCCACTTTTTCCACACTGATATCACACCACTTGGTTGCCATAAGGAAGATACCATCTACCAGAAAGAATACCTCGCTTCCTCAGGTCACCTCGTATAGACTCTCGGTGGAACTTCCTTCTTTCTATATGAAATGAATCAGCCCTGGATGCTGAACCACCATGGTCCATAGGTCTAGTCTCCCTCATATTTATCTATGAGATAATCACCTGATTGACTATCAGAGTAATAGAATTCAACAGAACGACGTTCACGTGTGATCTGATGTCCGGTATGAGGCCTTCCTCAAACTTACTCTCTAAAAACAGCTCATCATTCCCCATAATAGGAGTGAAATGCCATAACTCTGTGAAGTGATAGGAATACTCCATAACTATGAGAGTACCCTACTTTAGGTTCATGAACTCTCTCACTCTGTCATCCCTCAGTGTCGCCGGGTAGAAGTAGCCGTAGAACGTACGCTAAAACTCATCCCAATACATAACCTATTGGCGCCCTACATGCGAAACCATATCCCACCATCTCTTGGAGGAGTCTACCAGAATATAATTTGTGAGCTTCACCCTCCTCTCTGGAGGCATCTCCAGGTGCTCAAATATGGATACCATGGACTCTAGCCATGATTCCACAACCAGTGGTCCTCCATCCCCTGTGAATGTGGGAGGATGCTGCAGCTGAAAAACCCACGTCAGCACTACCATAGACAGGGCTGGATGCTGAGCTCCCTAGAAGTTCTGCGTGAATCTCATGAAACCCTCTCTGAACTGAGCATCGACACCAGTGTCTGGAATCACTACAGGTGCCATGTACAGAACGATAGGCGGAACTACTGGTAGTCCCTGATCTGCCGTATTAGGCGTACGGTCACTACCTTATAACTGACGGTCAACAGGAGGACGTCTTGGTACCATAGATCTGAATGGTCAAAATAACACCTCAAATTCAGGATTAACAAGGACAGAAAAACTGAATGCATAAGAAGTAACAGGGAAAATAATGCATTCATGTAGTGTATAACATGACTACACTGCGTGTTCATTACCTACACGACTTGTTCACTTAGGTCATTCACATGGGCATGTACTTCCACCTAAACTGGTCGTGTAACACCCCAAATACACGACATGTTGTCCTAACACATGGTGTATACTTTAATACTCTTCCCTTCTCGAGTCCTTCTACACGGTTAAGCCACACGGCTCCTCTAAGACAAAACTAAAAAACATGTTCAAGGAAGACATGACGTGTATTAGACATGCATTACCTGGATCGTGTTGCTAGCAACATGGCCTAACACATGGCCGACACTACACGACATGTTTTGAATGGACATAGTGTGTACGGGGAAGGGTAGCACCGACCCGTGATGTTTGTGACATGGTCGTGTACTTAGATCAAACTACACGGCGTGTAAGATTCAGACACGACGTTTATGTTAAAAGAAAAGACAACCCATGTTGTTCGTGACACAACTGGGGTACTTATTGAATACTAACACATTGTGTTAAACTAGTACAAAGTGTGTTCCTACAAGATTTCTCAGAACCCTGTGTTTATGCTCTCATAGTCAGTGACACAGTTTAAAAACTACACGATGTGTATTAATAAAATACATGCCGTGTATTATGGGTCTTTCTGGGCAGTATCTCAGAAACTACTCCGAAGCCCAGAAAACACAGAAAACAAGAGTTAAATTGCCAAATTTTGATCCGTGAGGTCCCATACTCCTCTCAAAACAAATCTTGGAATCATAACAGTGCATATAACAATTAAACAGTATAAAAAACTCATGATCTGCCAAATTTTAATCCTCAAGGGCCAATAACACCTCTAATACCAAAGTTTGGCATCCATGATAAAGAAGCTCCAATAAAACATTACCTTATCAACATATCAGGTATTCTATCACAACAGCTATCACAACAGCATGCATGGTCTATTTAAAATTCTATCATAACAGCATGAAATTTCTAATGCAATTGATAAGGCATGGAAAAATGCATGACATGTGATTTTCTAACAAGTGACTATATGATGCATGAGATGGAATACCCTTATCTCACTAGGTTGCAAAAAAATAGAACTACAATCATATAAATTGTAAGAGGACAAAACAAGTGCACCACCCAATGTTGAATTCAATTAAACAGTAACATTTTCAAAACTCGAAAACTGCAATATTCGAGGTAACCTGGATTTTTTCCCTATACATGGGTTTTAGAACTCTCGAGCACAACTATTAACCATTTACATATTCCATCATATCCCTGTCTAATGTCTCTAAACATTACGTCAATATAAAAGATAAGAAACCTCCCTCTGATACCACTTTGAAAGGACCTGAATCCAGAGCCACTCAACTAGTGCCCCATTCCCGGTTCGTCACATGACCTCATGCACATTTTCCTAAATGCTAGAGGCTTTCGACTAGGAATGATGGCCTTGGTGAGTCATTGGGAAAACTATGTACTCATTTGTTAAATTATACAAGGGAGATAAAATAATAGTCATATGAGGAAGACGTAAACAATATACAATAACTGAAACTAAATAGCGGAAGCAATGAATATATAGTAACTCTAGAAACATCACAACCCTATGCTCGGTCCTATGATCTCTAGCTCAAACCGGAAATCATGTACCTGAAGTAGAAGGGCCTCAATCCCTATCCACAACTACAACCATATAACCCGTTTGGTCTGAAAAGCAGGACCCAAACAGGGTGTGAGAATAGTCCCATTAGGTAACCACCACATGATCTGTGCCCAACTGTCAGTGTGCAATATAGCAAAAGTAATGGAAATTAATGCAGTAGAGAAACAAGAGTACACTAAATTAAAAAATTCAAAAAATATCCATTTACATTTATTTATTAATTTAATTCAATCATTTAATTATCAACCAAGGAATCTAGGAAACAACTCTATATGCCCAAGGCATAGCAAGTAACACAACATGTATCTCCGCAGAATACCTAAACAACAAGCAGTAAAAAACCCAAGATTATTGTTTGGCTTGGTGGACTCATCAAAAAACAACAAAAAATATTCACACTGACTCTCTGGGTTTCTCACACTGGCAGACCCCTCTAGTCAAGTAATCCTACAAAGGCACATATACTGTGGGAAGCTCTCACCGTCCATTCCCCTGCGGTCTTGTAACGATAGCCATAGACTCTCTGAGGAAGAAATTACATCTAATTCCCCCTATAGTCTTGATATGTAACTGAGGACACTTTGAGGAAGCACAAAGTCCAATTATAGTAGGTCCCGCGAATGATACAAATTTATAACTGACTCTCTTGGGTAGCCCTTAATCACCAATTCCCTCTTTTGTCTACCGCACCGGGTTCACATATCCCTGAGCAGTCCAGTCATGCGTAATTGACTATCAGCATCCCTATGTAAGTTCAACAAGTACTTTTCTAACAGATACAATGCATAAAAAGCATATAAACAGTAGTCAATACATGAAATCAATTATATCATTGCAGGAAATCAATGCAACAAGGTCTGCCTCACAGGAAACCTAAGCCAAACGGTGATAAACAACAAAAACAAGGGAAACACCCATGTGGTAATCCTCAAATATGCTAACAAAAAATCATTATTCATTTTAAATCCTAAATAATACATGAAATCTTAGGAAAATAATAATACAGGATCAAAACTCTAACCCAAGATACCCGATACAGGGGAATCCGACACTTTTTTCACAAAAACTCAAAGACATTCAACTTCAAGAAACAAACCACCTACCCCAATCCTAAGATATCTATATACTTGAACCTCGGACCGTGAATCATCCTATAATGGATTAGATCTACAAAAAACTTCTAAAACATTCAACCTTAGAAAACTCTCATAAGAGAAATAATCAAGAAAACGTGGCAAAAGAAGAACAAGAACTCACCGCTGTGATTCTACTACAACTGACGGTGTTCAATTTGGATGACCGGTGACGGATCGGTGTCTCAGAGATGATTTGTGGTCATACCCTAGCTCTCGGTCGAAGAAGATGGAGAAAAAGATGTTTCTGGGGTTAAGACTGACCCCAGTGCGTTTAATGAAAAAAAAGTACACGACGTGTACTTTTGGAGTATAGGGCATGTACTAGGCTTTTCTTCACTCCGCATTAAGTGGCCTCCAGATCACCCCTACATGGCCGTATGTGTAGCCAGGACATGGCCAGCACATGACCTTGAGCGGCATCAAATTACACAATGTGTACTTATAAAGTACATGGTGTGCACTTAAATTTTTTCCAGAAACTACTCTTTCCTCAAAAACTCTAGAAAAAAGAAAAAACATACCTGAAACAATGGTCCAGATTCTTACAAGTTCGATGTGGGAGAGTGAGAACAGTCTCTACTTCCTTGGATAAATGATTCTACATACTAAGAAATTATATTTTGATGGTCAGAATAAGTACCACAAGCTAATATTTTTAAAGAAAATGGAGAGACATTAATTGAAGCATCATTATGTCTACATGGTCTGTCATTTTGATATTCTCAAGCATATCCTTGGACTACCCATTCTGACTGGGTGCTTGGCCTTATGGATAATCATTATGTGGTAGTATGACATCTAATTTTAATTATAGAAGTTAGTGAAAGAGTTGTACAAGGTCATTATCTCTTGGAATATCCCACCCCAGAAATTACAACTAATGACATTGAACATCTAGATGACGAGTTTTTCTATGCATATTTCACTCCATGGATGTGGGAGATATACTTTGATAGTGACTCCAATAGTTCTACTAGAAAAGTATTGAATGTATGATGCTTAACTAATTTTTCATAATGATTTTATTTATATCTCAATAAAAATAATTTTCCATAATTTCATCATTATCTAAATGCTATACATATAAAAATTCAGAATACCAAGCCTTCATTATTGGCTTCGAAATGGACCTACAACTGCAAATAGCACACCTACATATAAAATGGGATTTTTATCTAGTGATAAAGTTCATTGATGGTGAATATGAATTTAAAAATGAAGAACTCACCCATATCACTGCTACATAAGGGGAGTAATTTCATAGAAACCTTTTAATCATGTGCTTCATCATTTTCTACGATCAAAAAATCATTGTGCCAACACATTTCCTATTTCACCCATAGTCATGGTCATCCATGATTAGGAGGAAGCAATCATCCCTATAACACTTTGAAAAGTGGGATTGTTGATCATCCATTATGGTATGGAAGAAACCAATGAATTCAACACCAACTAGAGAATGATGAACTAATATCTAATCATGAATTTAAGTATCCCATACTTGGTTATATTCAATAAGGGACCCCCTGAATATATCGACATAGAAGGTAATAGATTCGGAATCATGTAGTAAACATTACCTTATGAGTAGGTCCAAATGAGTTGAAATCCATATAAAAAGTATGCATCGATGGAATCATCCTCAACTAAATAACCAAAAGAGGTATTCTCATCATCATGGAAAAATTCTATGCTAACTCTTATGGTGATCATCAATCTGGGACCAATCTCTTCCACCAAATCAGTACACTGAGATACTATTTGAAAACAATGATTCAAGTCTATGTAGAATTTACTATGAAATTTAATGCATGCCAGATGCATGAAAAATTCATCCATAAACATGAGTGGTTATATATCAGATATGTGGTATGGATTAATGGTGTAAAACAATCAATTTTATATGATCTAGATATGAGGATTACCAAATTGTTCTAGAAAAGTATCCAACATTCTAAAAAAACAGAGTAAAAGTTTAGTAAAAAATATTATCCCAAGACTAATGTCTTTTTTGATTTCAATATCAAGTCATTGGAAGATATGTTTAAAGTAAGATCGATGGACATAAAAGTAGGTTGGAACAATCATCGTTCACTGCTAAAGTTATGATAAAATAATATATTACACTCACACATCCAAATGGATCCATATGATGACCTTTAGGGGAAGAAATGTATAATACCTGCATTCTAGTAAAAATTTTGTGAACATATGTTGGTGGGACCCAACATGGTCGAAGAAATAGGAAAAAAGTTAAAAATCATTCATCACCACATCTTGTAATTCTAATGTTGATAGAAGATCTATGTCAATAATAATTTAAGGGAATTAGAGTTTAATTTATTGGAAATTTTAATACACATCATAAGTCCATGGAAGAGAGTCACAAGATTCAAGAATAAAGGAAAACTATGTCCAAGATATATTTTTCCATTGAGATTACTGATCACATTGATGTTTTGTTATAACAAATAGCACGTCCATCAACCATGTCTCAACTAAATCATGTATTACATGTATCCCTATTGAATAATTACATACCATATCCCTCAACTATACAAAATCCATTGTTGGTAAATCTAGAAAATCATCCCTCTTATGAGGAGAAGCCTATGAAGTCATTGGACCATGAAGATAATGTTTAACACAATAAGGCTACTCACTAAGTTAAAGTCTGGTAGTATAACTAAAAATATAAAAATTTAACATGGGAACAAGAGGAAGTAATGAAGGGAATGTACCCTCATTGATTATCACATTAGTGTGTAAAATGAAATTCTTTTGGATAAATTCGTAAGTGGGGAATAATGTAAAAACACAATATTTCTATCAATGTAATTTCCATTATTATAATTAGTTCATGTATTATAAAGCTCATACATCAAAGAGATAAATAAATAAAATATTATTTTCAGAAAATATGAATGATATATTCTTATGAAAAAAACCAATAAAAATTCCATATATTACAATATGTAAATTAATAAAAAATAAGATAATTAGAATATGAATATTTGGATCTTCTCGATCCACCATAATGACTCCACTTGAGAAAATAGCTATAGAAATAAACATAATAATAATAATAAAATATCCATTTTGGGTTTGAATATATATATATATAGATAACATTGAGGAAATTAATGAATAATGAATTAATTATTATGTATTTAAAGAAATTTAGAAATCTATTTGATGGTTGGAATTATAATCTGACCATTGGAAGAGTAACCTGATCATTTCAATAGTAGTCTGGATGTAAGGAATAGTAATACAAATGATAGAATAGTATCCTCACCTAGGTAAATGTAAAAGATGATTTAGGTATCTTTTCATTTTAAGTATGAAATATTTATATTATGGTACATTTAAATAATAGTTTTGAAAATAATTAATTATATGTAATTAATAAAAAATAAATTTTTTAATCTAAATTATAATAAATATATTGATATAAAATAAATTTTATTTAATTAAAATGGATTTGAAAATAAATATAATTTTGTGTTATAATATTCAAAAAATTTTAATAGACCATTAATAATTTTTCAATGGGCGATAAAATAGATTATAATATTAAAATCAGTATTTTTCTAAAAAATGATGATTTTATTTAGAATTTAATTTTATCAAATTAATATTTTTATTTTTATTAAATGGATTCCATTTTTAAAATCTGGATGTATAAAAATATTGATGGTCAATATTTACGACATTTATGAAATAGATGAATTGTTGGTGAATTGTGAAATACAAAAATTTACGGTATTTAACATCAAAAGAAAAATACTTGAATTATTGAGTCATGGACTATTTAAGAACTCATTATTTAAAAATAAAATTCCCTATTTTTGGTTTATAGTCACATGAAACAATACTATTGATTTTCATCATAAAAAATAATAAACTAATGAATATAAGAATAAAAAACACCCCTCTCATTCCGTTATAAAAACCACCCCTTATCCTCACACTATATAAGCCATGAATCCTTCCAATATTATATCCAATTCCCCTATTACTCCTCTTTTCCATTTCATAGTCTTCCTAGACTCACCAAATTCTAATTCTAATTGCCTTAAAGAGGTTATCAAGGATATGACATTCAAGAAGTAAAACCTTCCTTCATTTTGTTTTAAATACAATTTCTCTTTGAACTTATCACCACCCCCATAAAAATTGTCTTGATAACTAAATTAACATATATCTAATATAATTTTAGAATGTTAGTTTAATATTAATCCTAAAATCTCTTCCCATTTCCTTTTATTCATAAAAAATAAACATTGTCTATGGTTGGTCAGTTCACCATCTTCATGGATGTTGTGTTTTCATTTTCCATTTGAAGATTAATGAAAGGTTTCAAATAAACTATAACTATTAAAATTAAATAAATAGGAACTCTATATATGGTATCACGTTGATAAATTATATATGGACATAACAATAAATAAAACAAAACTAGTTCGTAATGTTTGAAAACCTTCCAAAATAAACAAGACATTTATCATCAACATTTATTAAAGAAAACACCCATATTCTAGAAAAAATGATTATGGGAAATTATGAATTCATTAATTACATTAATACCATATTTGTTCTATTCTAGAGCACAATTATAATTTTAAAAGAACATCCATAAATATAAATAAGTTAACTGACAATGGAACCATGAAACAAATGCTCCCAGGATGATGAAATTAAACATTTTAACACTTTGAGATGAATATAAATTAACATAATATAATTATAATAAATAGTATATATTTTTAATAGATTCTGAATAAAATAATAAATGAATCTAATTATATTTTATAAGACATTAATTGATATCCTATAACACATTTTGACATATGGTATGAGATCTCTATTAAGCTCCATTTCTCATATGGGTTACACTTTATCACTCATTACCCCAAATACATTTATTCATTATCCATATATTCCTATTATAAATTATGATTATATCTTCCCCACATATTTATATGGATCAATTCAACCATATTTTATGGAGAAATAAATGTTTTAAAAGGTTACCTTCTAAATTACCATTGATAAGAAAACATTATTAAAGGTAACATCTTTATTTCATAACCATTTTTAGGTACACTTTGTAACATGTATTAAGCCACCAATATTTTTCTATAATATATCATTCTATTAAAAAAATTATCATTAGTTAATTTATGGTTTTATTGAAATAATTATTCATTTACCATAATTAAATACTCTTCATTATTTTCCATAAATCTATGCTTAATTTAAAAATTTCTAAAGATACCTAGACACATTTATGCTTTCACTTTATTTGGAAATAATAATTCATGATATGTTATTATATTTCATTATTAATGAACACAAATAATTTAAATCCCATATTTCATAGATATAATTTTTATATTCCCCCTGTTTACACTTTTTTACATGATTATGATTCCAACTTCTTTCCATTTGTACCCTTTATGTGTATTACTTATGTTTGATTATTTCTATGGCACACATATGCTTCAACAACTAATGACGGGTGCAACCAAATTGCACTCAAATGTATTGGGTAAATTTTTTGTCACATGAGACGTTATATATTGTATTATAGAGTAAACGTAATCCTTTATTGGGCTTTTTATAGAATTTGATATTATCATGAAAGTTAGACTGAACTCATGTTTATGTCATGTAATGTATTGATTCCATGTTCTGTTATTTTCATGATCATCTGATTCAATGTTCTCTATGATATGATTCTACATTTTTATTCAGGAACCATGCCTTTTATGTTATCATTTTATTCTTTATATCATATTATTTCTACTTTATTCATGTGTTTATTTATATAATAGTCTTTTTTTCTCACCCATTCTGTTTATTTATTCCCCAGGTTAACTTATGCATTTGTAGAAGCTCAATGTATGTTAATATGTCTTTATGAATGAATAAAAAAACTACACTATTTTTATGTTTACTAATTATATACCATGTATTCCAATGACACTATACATTTCGATCCTTATTTTATATTTAATGGATAATAATGATAAATAAATGTCATAATTTGTATACAGGGAAAGGTTCACTATAAATTGTAACAAAAAATTTACCTATCTTAATGTTTGAACATTTTATCAATCACATCAGCTTTTATATATATTCACCAAATTAATAAATTATAATTTTAGGATTTTCATTATATAAATCTATTTAAAATAGATCATATAAAGGTTATCTTTAGAAATTTATAAACTACATGGTATCTTTATCCTTTTTTCCAGATATTATTCTTTATTACATATGGTCTATTTGGAAAAATCTTAAAATTCATAGAGTAGTTCATCTTATATAACCCAACCACCAAACATGAGAGATAGATTATTGTATTTCTATCAAGAATATCATTTGATCCCATTAAAATTTATTAGTGTTAAATGATCCATTATAATATCCACTTGGGTATATTAGTTTCGGTACAGGCCATATAGTTTCTCATTGTTCCAGTCCTTGGACAGAATGTAAAAAAATTATTGTACACCTTTTTGGTATATAAGTAATATCTAAGCAGCTGATATAAATTATATGAATTATTTCTGGGAATATTCCTTTGATTTAATGATATTAATGAACACATTTCTCTCAGTTACCAATCCCAATAAAATCATAAATTTATATTTATACTAAAATGATGTGACCCTTCTTCATTCATGTCATTTTTCTACTAGTAGTATGACCAAAACTGATTATTATCAATCTATTTTCTTCAGTAAAAAAATAATTTATGTTCACATTGGGTATTCTTTCTTCCCTTTACACTATTTCTTTGTGATTTTAATTTTTTTTAAAATATTAGTTCAATATCTCTTATATTCATATATTTCTCATATGACGTTAAACTACATAACATATAGTCTATCACATATTACCATAATCTATTTATAGTAGTTCTTTTGGGAGACCAATGTTCTCTCACTTCTACAAAACCGGTGTTTAACAGTGCTAGTATTTATAAGTTCTAGAAAAAATTACTGAAAATGGAATCATTATTAGTGCTAACTAAAGTGCTAATAAATTTAACCCTTTATTAGTGACTCATTTATTGTGCTGAAAAATTGTACCCTTTATCATCACTTTATTTTTAGTACTCATAAAGGGTGCACTTTATCATCACATTATTTTTAGAAGTCATAATGGGTACCCTTTATCAGTGATATATTTATAGCACAGATAATGGTCTAAATAAAATAAATAACAAAAATGAGTTAATGAAAAAAATATTGAAAATTTTATTATTTAAATAATAATTGATAAAAATAAATAAATTTATTATACTATATATAAATTATAAATACTAATAAATAGAATGAATTAAATACATAGATAAATTCAAAATAAATATTATAAAAATAAAAATTACAAATAAGTAAATTGAGAACAATATTAAACATTTTATTAATTAGATAATTATTGATAATGTTAATAAATATCATATATTAAATATATAGATATATATTAATTTATATAAATTTGATTTATAAAATAAAAAATATTTTTTATGCTTTATATTAAATAGTGATATATTTAGTTAAGAATAGCTTATAATAAAAAATTAATATGAATTGAAAATATTGACTGATTGCATCATGTAATGGACATAATTGAATGTCATTTGATATTTCAATTTATAAGTGAGATCAAATGTACTATATAGATTTCACATATACCTAATTAATGCATTTTTATATACATACTAGCACACAATTGTTTTTGGAATTTAATAAATTTATATTATTATTATTATATATCTATATATATTTATTATGTTTTAATATTTTCAACATGTATTCATATTTATTCCAATATATATCTATTTTATTAATGAATTATATTAATCAAACATATCCAAATTTTTAACATTATACAAATTTTTAATTATTTAATTTTAGTCATTTATAACATTGATGAACATAAGATTAAATTTTCATTAATAATGTAAATTTTTTTTTACAAAATATTTATAATTTTTTTTTAGAAATGTACATTTATCGTTTTTATACTTATATAATTATAAATAAACAAATAATATTTGTTTAAAAATTATTTATAAAATTATAAATAAATAATTATAAGATAATAATGAATTTATTTAAATAATGAATATATTTACTATGTTTGTATATATATATAATTATGTAATAATTATTTTTTAAAAAATTATTTATATAATTATAACTAAATAATTATATATTTAAAGAATTATAAAATTATTATTTTAAAAAAGTATTATTATTAGTATAATAAATATATTTAATAATTAAAATATTTTTAGATGTATTTTTTTTTGTAAAAAGGAATTATAATTATTTATAAATTCTTTTTTAGCTCCAAAAAACATTGAAATTTATCAGTGCTAAAAAATCACACATAAAATCAGTTTTTATCAGTGCTAAAAAAGCACCCATAAAGATTCATTTTATCATCCCTTATCAACATTACAGAGATAAAATTTATCTTTATTAATGCTTTTTTTGAAGCACTGATAAAAGTGTCATGATCTATTTCATGAACCCAATCTATCACAAACTTGTTTGCGATATCTGAAGTACTCAGTAGAAGATACCTTCTTTCAGAAGTCCTCGTTATCAAATTGATGCTTACATCTAGGCCAAAATCAATGTTCCAACTATTCCAATGGAAAAATCCAATTCTTGATGGATCCAAGGGTTGGACACAACCATAGTTTGAACGAAATCTAGTTTTATAGATATATCTAATTTCCCTCAGTTATCCACTGAACATTCTCATCCCACATCTTTGTATCAAATAAATTCTACTTGCACTATCTTGTAATAATATAACCCAAAATTAACTATTTATTTAGATATATTCAAGTATCATCTTCCCTGGTATCATGTGGGTCTCCTTGGTACAACATTGGCACTATGTGACATGACATATTTCAAACCCTAGGTGGGTTTATTTTGGTGTGAGGTATAATAGGCTCCCAATACATATATTCGATGAAACATACCTCTTTATAATCATAATATTTGAAAAAATGTATCCATATAGTGGTCAGAGTGGTTATTGGTTTGAATATATTTTATTTAATATCACTTGGATGATGAAATATCTAACATTATTAGGGTATAACACTATTATGTGCAACAATTAGAACTGAGAGGGATGAGTGAGGAGGAACTGTAATATAAGTTTTTTCACTTCAATTTGAAGGTAATTATATAAGTTTTTTTTCCAAAAAATGGATGATGAAATGTCAAACACATGGGAATAACTATATATTCATTTTTTACTTGAAAATTTTTCCTAGGATAATAAGCGCTAAAATAAGGTGTAAAATTAATGTGATTATTTAGGATGACTTTAAAACTATTTCATGAACCTTGGTATAGATTTATGGGTTAATTAATAAATATTACAATCAAATTATTCTAATGAATCATTAAAATCAGATGATAAAAAATTATATATTTTATACATTTTATCTTATTTATTTTACTACATCGTGAAAAAAATATAATGTTTTCAATTTTTATTTTTGAAATATTTCAATTTTAATTTAAATAATATGACTAAAATGATATAAAAATAAATACCAAAGAGGTTATAGATTTCTTAATCCTTTTACTAATTTATACAAGAAAGAATTATTTTGAGATTAAATGTAATTGATATTTATAATTTGGGTTTTGGAATATATTATGAAAATAATCAATTGAAATGATTCATTTTCTAGTTAAAACCTCATCATAAAGGTATTTTAAGAAACAAAATATTGTTTCATTATACGGTGCAAAATATTAATGCATTTTTGATAATATATATATTTCTCAACCTTTTGGACTGATCAAACTAATTTTAAATTATATTTTTTTAAAAGTAACTTATTAAACGAAAAAAGGTTTCTATAATTTTAAATTTTAATGATTATTTTAAATCATTCATGAAAAATTCGTATACCACTTTATTTCGCTAATTTTGATAAAATTAAATATTAACATCAATTGATTTAAATTTAATAAATAAGTTTTAATAGAATATATTTTGTTGAAAAAATATATTTTTCATGGATAAAATAATTAAACCATTAGAATCCCACTTCAAGTTAACTTTATTAGAATGTATGTAATAATTTAATAGCATGCTGTGTTCACTATGGATTCATAACTCTGTGGAATTTTATTATTTACTAACAAAAACATAAATACATATTTATGGCCTTTTAGTGGAAATATGATTCCCCGTAGAGGATACCATATAAATTACATGACATAAACAATGTTTCATTATAATAAATTACCATGAAATATTAGGTTAAAATTTTTATAGAATTAGGGAAAATATTATCTAAAAACTAGAGAATTTTTCAATTAATTGACATTTTTTGGAAAAATATATGAAACAACCTGACCCATAGAAGCCTTCATTTTTCTTCTTTGGATAAAACTCATCCTGTCACATGTTTTTTATTCAAATCATGCTCCTCATGCATATATTTTATCCAATTATCATATTTTTCAACATCACCAAGTGATTAATGAATTACTTGGGGAAAAGTATGGTTTTTGAAGAGTCTTACTCTTACTTTTCAATGAGACATTCATACCACCAATGAAATTTTATTCGTTCATTTCATCCATTCTTGTATTTCATGTAGTTAATAAAAATATACATATATTTGAATTCAAAACCCATTCATTAATACATATTAAAAATCAAATCATTTATTTCATTAAAAATCTAGTAAACATTATGTATGTTTTACTTTAATCCATCTAAAAACAGATCATTATTAAACTTGCATTTGGTTCCACATTTCAGAATCTCTGATTACCATGCATGTAATTCTCATAAATGGAAGTAATTCGCTTTTATTAATTAATATATTTTCTGTGTTTATTTATTTTTTGTACATAATGAATATTTTATAAACCCAGTAGTATATCTTTATTTTCCCTCTGATTATTCAAAGATTCAATCTAATGTATCTTATTTTATCTTCATCCTCCTAACTCATTGGTTAATTATTTCAAAAGATCTAGTTTTTATCGTAGTTCCTAATTTACCTTTAGCATAAACCTATGGTCAATAATCATTTCATAGTAAAGTCATTATACATAATATTAATGTAATGTTTCATATTTATGATTAATTTATTTCTTTTTAGTATCACTCCTATAATAATTGTGTTAATATACAGTTGGATTCTTTTTTTCTAGTTGGTGTTTGGTTTAAAACATCACATGGATTTTTGGGATTGAACTTTGTGCCTAGAACCAAGATAATGACAATAAAAACTGTCTCAAGAATGCACACAACCATTAGAAAAAGTTAAATTCATACTACTTTTATAATTTTTTTTCATCATTTCAATTTCCATTTTTGTGTTAATTTACTTATCACTTTTATGTAACAATGATTTAGTTTTTTCATAGTTCATTTATGAAGTCATATTTTTCATTATTCTATCTAAAACAATGTATGAAATGGATTAAATGATTCATTCTTCCAATGTAATAATGTTTTACATATTTATTTATATTCATTGTCAAAATAAAATCACGTCATATTTATTTGATCTTATTAGCTGAAAAAACATTCTCATTGTTAAAAACCTCCTCTCTTCTGTCATTTATCAGTGAGAAATAATTTCTAGCTAAGATCCTTGATTCAATATGTAGTTTTAGTGGTTCAACATAGAAAGACAATGGAAATATGGTGATATTGGTTGTTAGGTTTGTTTTGAGACATTGGGAATTGAATAATCCATACCACCATAAGAAACACGGTGTGACTGGTATGACTATAAGTGTTTATTTTAATTTAAAATTGACATTAATTTTTGTAAAAAAATAATAATCGCATACGCAAAATTGATCAAATATATTATAATTGTTTGGAAACATTATAGAAATTATCCATATTTAATTAGATATGTATAAGAATTAGTCTCACCTCAATAAAATGAATAGTGTGACTACTTTGACCCAATGTGTCCGTTGTATGTTTAAATCGACAGTTCAGTTTTATAAATATCACTCACAGAAAAAAAAAGAAAACATGAAAAATTTTATTGATTGTTTAGAAAATCAATTCACATGTCATTTGTGACATGTAGAAATAAGTCACTCATCAAACCGATACAAAAAGCTATCAGTATAGGTCAATGTGCATGTTTCTAGTTTAAAATGACATTTCAGTAAAAAATATGTGATGTAATCAAAACAAACAAAAGGAATTATGATTTTTTAGATACATTAATAAAATAATCCATAATTCATTTAAGATGTTTATGAATAATTCGTACCACTATTCGAAGAACGATGTGACCGATATGACTCCAAGTGTGTCTGTTTATTTGAAAATTAAATGAAATTTAATAAAACGGAAAAGAGAAGTATTAAATACTGTGAAAAATAATTAATATTTTATATACTTAAAAAAACAATACATATGTTAGTTGATATTTTTATGAATCATCAATACCTTAATATGATGCATGGTGTGGCTGATATGACTCCAATTGTATATTTTAATATAAAGATGACATCAATTTTAATTAAGAAGACAATAGAACATCTCACAAAAAATAAAACACATTATTATTTTTTAATACTTTATGGAAATGATCCATAATTCAGTTTTGATATGTAGGAATCAACTGAACCTCATTATAATACAAGATGATCTTATTATCACTCAGCATGTCCGTAACTAGTTTAAAATCGATAGTTTAGTTCTAAAAATATTACTCACATGTACATTAATACATAATTCATTTTGGACTTGTAGGAATTGATCTCACATAAAACTTATATATTATATGAGATGTGTGAGTGAATGTGCATGTTTCATGTTTAAGATGACATTTTATAAAAACAAAGTGATGTAATCAAAAACATGTTAACACATTTAGATTATTTTAAAACATTAGTAAAATTATCCATATCTCATTTGAGATGTGTATGAATTAGTATATCCTCAATTTGACACTTGGTTTTATAGATATTATTCCAATTGTGTCATTTTATATGAAATTGACATCAATTTTAGAAATAGGACAACTCACATAATCAAAACCAAGAAACATCATTTGGATTGTTTTTATATATTAGGAAAATAATCCATAAGTCATTTCTAACATGTAAGAATTAACTGCACCTCAATCTAATACATTATGTGTCTGGTATGACACAATTTTTACATTATAAGTTTATAATAAACATTTTTGTTCAAAAAGTGTCACTCGTTGAAAACTGAGAAAACAAGATCATATTTCCTTTATCATGTTGAATGAAAATTCAGTAGTAATTTATGAAATGTATTAATTTGTATCACATCAAACCGACATATGATGTGACTAGTATAAGTCTCATATAATGTTTCCAGTTTAAAATGACATTTTAGTAAAAAAGAAAAGTGAGGTACTCATAACCAAAAAAAATAATCTGATTGTTTTGGTACATTATAAAAACTTTCCATAAATCATTTGACATTAGTAGGAATCATAAAAAACTAAACATGGCACAAATTGTATCTATTATGGAACTAAATGAATTTTTCAATATATAAATATCATTTTAGTTGAAAATTATTATCACATTAAAAAAACTGGGAAAACAAGACTAAATGGGTTTCCCTTAAATTAAATTCTCAATTTATACAAGTTTTTTAAGATTTTATAGTCTTTTAGGTTCTATGGTGTGTTTTTGTAGCACAATGCACTGTTGATTTAGTGTGTTTTACATCAAACTATAGTATTCCATTTTATAATTACTTTTATACGAATGGATAAGTGGATCCTTAATCAGCACTACAAAAAGAATTCCTAAAGGACTCCATCATCAGTGATTTTACAATCATTGATAAAGGCTTCATTTGTTAGTGATTTTTTTAATCACTGACAATTTTCAAATATATTTGTGCTTTTAAAAGCACTAGTAAAGGGGTCCTTTAACATCCCATTTTTAGTGCTAATAAAAGACATGTGATTTTAAGGTCACTCGAGTCATCAGTGCTTTTCTAGTGCCGATAAAGGCCATTTTAATGTTATTAAAGGAATTTTTTTATTAGTGTATACATACATTCAATATCTATATCAGATCTATATATTTTATCTATTTAACCAATAACATGTTATATGATAATATTCTTTCAACTTTTGGGAGTTTCATCAATGGGTAGAAATTATAAATTCTTATCTATTCTTTATTAATTCATCATTGGGATAATGTTATTCTATTTTAACCTAAGGCAAATATCTATGAAATATCCCTTATTGAGTACCAAATCATCTTAACTTAAACTACCCAACATGTGATTTTGTGTCAAATGACTTTAATGTAGATAATATATGTCCCTTAATGCAATATCTTAAACTACTCAGGGTGGTCAATTATAAATAACCAAACTTTCTAACTTGAATCTCAAATACAAGTAATGGTGTATTGAATATAAAAACCTTAACTAGTTTAAAATGTCCCATTATTCATAAAAAATATATTTTTTTAAATACCCAAATTTATATTTCACTTTAAATTGGTTATTTCCATTAATGAAACCATTAAGCATCTTCTAGTTATAATCTACGTCAATATAAAATGCACCAATTTTTCACATGATCTTAATCTATGTAAGGATATTATTAGTGAAACGTGTGGATTGATTATAATAATATGTGATACATAGTGGCACTAGAAATTTCTATCATTTTCATCTATATTTATCATGAATGGTTTACTCCAATTTAATAGTCTATTACCACTTTACAAAAGGTTCCTTATAATTCCCCAACACCAGAGTGATTCCACCCAACCTCACTCCAACACATGAGTTAGGTATATGATAAGAACATATAATAACTAAATTTTAATTTATTCTCATAGATTTTGATATGTAATGATTCCTATATCATTTATTTCAAGAATATCCACACTTCCAATCAACATTAGGCCCCTCCTAGTCTAAGGTATCTACATTCGCATCGATCCTTTCTATATTCATCTCTACAATGGTAATAAATATAATTAACATTAACTATGTATGGATTTAATCCTATTACATTTGTAAATGTAGTGATTTTTTATTCATAAACATTGAATCGATCCATAGATTGTTATCTATTTATATTCATTCTGAATTTACAATTATTACCAAACAATATTATGTCCAGGGCTAGAACATCCCTATTACTTTGTAAATTTCCTTTCCCAATGAACTATACGTCATAAATCATGTGTTTATAAAAATCACAAAAAATTAATGTATGACTTAAATAGGGTATTCAAATCAATGGGACACATCTACATTGTAATGGAATTGATATTTCCATATCTAACCATATAACCAATGTTAGGATTTGATCTTGAGAAGAAGGCCCTCTAATATTCATACATCCCAAAAAATAATGATCTAATTATTAATTGAAATTTTTCTATAGTTCATACCCATTTGATATTCTCCATAAAACAATTTCTAATTTAAATACCTTAATTTATAATTTATTACATAAGTATTCCTTATTCAATTAAAATTTGAAACTATTTTTCCTTAAGCCCAATCCAAGTTTTCATGGGACATCTCTACCAATGGTCTAATAACCATTACCTGAAACTGAACACACCATTTCTTAATAAGTTCTATGTTATTATGGGTCCCTCATTCACACATTGTTTTACATCCCCTAGAATAATATATAATCTCATTTATTGGTTGAAGATTTGTTCCATTAAGCACCAAAAATAGTTGATCAAATATTTATGACATTAAAAAATTTAACTAAATATTATTATAGTAACATATAAAATTCATACATATATATTACATCATGTTTAATAAATATTAATTAAAAAAATAATCCCCAACAAAATCATACAAAAATTGATTCTATTGAAACATATAAACTAAAAATAAGATTCATAAGTGTATATGATTATGTTAATCATAATTATAACCCTTCTTATAAATATCATACATAAAATCAATTTTCGTACCCATGGAAATTGAATCAAAATAATGAGTGAACTCATATTCTCAGTAAGGGTAAGCAAGGAAGATATCAAGGATCACATAAGCATAACATGAGCATAATGGTATGAGATCTTGAGAATAAATTTTGAAAACCACACCCTATATACCATATATCATAATATGTAATCATTTCACAATTCACAGTACTTCATAAGACAAGAATTAGAAAACAAAAAATAAAATAACATGATCCATGTGAGAATAATGTTTTCATATGACAAGGAATTTTATAATCCACATAGTCATAGTAAATAACTTCCATAGTAGTCAAGGATCAGTAAAAAGTCTATAATATTTTATTGGTTTCATTCTCTAAACCTTTGTATTAGTCAAAGTTCACTCCCATTACTATCAAAGTAGAGAAATTACTTTACTGAACTCAGCTCAAAACCCGTTACAGTCTTATTTATATCATGATATAACCCTCTTTACCCAATTCATTAAATGGATTACTAATTGTAGGACCTCTTATTAAATAATAAAAATAATTCATATGTGTTCCAAAATATCTTAAATCAATGATTTTATCATAAACTATGAAAACGAAACTTGTTTTATAAACATTTCATCATTTCATAAAAACATTACCTGTGGAAATGAAATAGGTTTAATAACTTAGTTAATCCATGTAGAGGAGATAAAATTCATAGAATCATTATTAAATCATCATAATTATATTCCATCCAAACAAATTATGTTTTCATTATAATTAGATCATATCCACAATAATAAAAGTAACATCAATGAATATATCATGGATGTAAAATTCCATTAATAGATCAATGGAAAATTTATTGAGGAAAATAGATTTTCTACTTTGAAATAAATAATTTAAAACATATAAATTTTATAAATATCAATAAAAATAATTCATTGAAAATATACTTGATAAATTGTAATGGACTATTCATATCCATTAGTGGTCATGATATTGTGAAATTACATTCAGGATATGTAATTTAAAATAAAAAATTTCTATCAGAGTTCTTAAAAAAATATAAAAAACAACACCTTAGGAAAAGGAATAGAATATAAGTATAATACCCTTGCCTTAACCATTATATAATCTTAATTTACATCATGAAATTATCATTGAGGAACTTTTTATATTTATAATTTTAGAGAATTTTTCCATAACTATGAAATAACATATCAAATTTTACACGGTTCACACTTCCACTCACTATCAATTTTGATCAAAAAATAAAACCCCATAAATAAAAAATGAATTATTTTATTGATAAAATTAACATTAACTATTTCTTTATCTTACCTATCCATATAACTTGTGGAAAACATTAAAACAACATTGGATGAGCATAAAATGATCAGTAGTCCAAATCATTTTTTTGTTTTCCTAAAATCCACTTTGGGGAGAAAGTGGGAACCACACAGATCAAATTACACCAACACCATTCAATATTCCAATCACAAAAACCAATAAAAAATTCAAAAGGCAACCGCGGGAACCGATGTGTCAACACAGACCGCAAATCATGCAGCCTCTCAGGAATCCTCCATTGAGTACTGCGTCAAACATTGTTGCAATCGAGTCACTGCACCTTCCATGACGTCGTCGCGATCATCACACCACCGTCATCACTTCGCACCACCGAATGAAGGTCTAGCCTCCGGAACACCATTGTACACTCAAACAACAGATCCCAAAGCAACATTGAATTCTTCCACACCAGACTGACCTAGAGAGGAGAGACAAACCACGAAGCAAGGACAGAGTTGAAACAGATTAAAGCCTCCATAGAGAGTCACGACCTTCGCCAGAATGATCCTAGGAAAACCTTCACAAAAAAAAAACAAAATAAACAAGAAACCATCAATTGAATTAATGCCAAGAAGTGCCAGCAAGAATGATAGCATCACCGTGAATGAAAACCAAGGTCCATTCCAAGATCTCGAACCCTTCCTCGAAACCACCTACATGAGTGACATAACCACCATCGCCGGTGAAAAAGACAAAAAAAACCAGAACATGAACCAAAATGGGAAAAACTGAAACTAAAGGGATGACCATCCGAAGAGAATTTTGCAAAAGAGAATAATAGGGAATAATTCCCCCCCGAAAACAACTTCCACAGTCGGCCAACGAACCATCCGGAAGTCGCCTCCCCTGACAACACCGCACCCGAGGGAGAGGTCCATCCAGCGAACCGGGTCCTCGCCGGATCCAAGAAAGCGGTATAATGCCACTCTGGGCTGGGAGAACTACCAACATGACCTTGGGGGACTCACCGAAGATGGAACTTAGGTCGATCCAAGACGAGATCTGCCACATGAGGCTGGGATCTACACCAACACGAACACCAAGAGGTCCATCACCAGGAGGAACGCAAGATGACAAACCAATAATGATAATAGTGGAAACAAGAGGAAAGAAGCACCAGAGGGGCTTCGAACTGGAGAAACTGAAAGTGGGGGAAGCCCAGAGGAACACGTCTCCACTGTGAAAACCCAAGTGAAGAGGAGGGTGCTCGAGAGAGAGAGTTGGGGGAATAACCATCATATTTTTCACTCATAAAACAGTAATATCATACTTTTCACTCATAAAACAAATGATATTTAACATACCTATTCAAATAATAATATTTCATAAAAACCCATAGAAATTATATATCATGATGTTTTCTTATGGAATCCATAACATACATACATTTTAGCTTGTACAACTACATTTTGAGTAACCTTTATGATTACATTGGGAATAAACATCCAAATATATTACCCAAATCACATAGGAGAAACATTAATGTTTACCTTCATCGAATTATCCAATGTATTGGAGGGATATCATGCACTCACCACCCCTCATTTTAGCATATAACCACCTGTATAAATAAAAATTTCCCAAGAACCATAACATTATCATAAAACATAACACTTATATAAAGGGTAAATAACATGTCAATATTGAAAAAGTAAGATAACATTTCAAGACTATAATAAATTCATTATCAAAACATTTTTCAATAAAAAAATACCTAAAAGGGAATATGGTATTTACATTTCTTTTTGAAAAGATTACGACTTGTAGTAGAAGCCGAATATCAAATAATGCTAGTGGTAAAATGGTCATTGTCATCGCTTTTGTTAAAATGAAACATTCCATTTGTCATTTAGTAAAACAATTTGTAGAAAAAGATTTATTTTTAAAACCATTAAATGAAATAAAAACTAAAAGGGGTTTATTATATACCATATAAAATAATGTCATGTATAAATCAAAATATGCCTCAACGAAGTGAGATTGTGAAGAAGTCCCTTATAAATATCATATCATTGAATCATGGATAAATAAATGATATAATTATGTGTGAAAATATATAAATACACCCTATATAAGTTGATATTTATTTTAAAACAATCTTTGTTCACCCACACATATTCTATGAAAAAAACCATTGATGTGGATATTTACCTTAATGAGTGTAGATTGAGTTAATATTTCTGTTACCTTGAGTCCGATTTGTCTCATTCTGTCTTTAATTTCCTGAATAATAAACATAGGTTAATATAAACATTCATTTGATACTTTTTAAATATTAATATTAATTTCATATAACTTATTACAATGTTATAACAATTATTTAATTATTAATGTTCATATCATATGTTTTGTCGTTGTTTGGTATTTGATTCTAAAAATTACTTATTTTGATTTAAATTATACATGTCTTAATATTTCCATCATCTCCATATTTATATAATTATTTATATATCATATATATATATACACAATATTTTTTTTATTGCATAAAATTTGGTGATAATAAATGAAATGTTCTGTTCATGGAGATGGTAGATCGTATGTACGAATGAACACAAATTTCATTTCCTTGTCATTTTAGTGGAATGAAAACTACATTATACAGATGTATATTATAATTACATTATAATATATATTTTACAAAATTTCATTAAATCCATACTTTACATGTTCCATGTAAGGCATGAATGAGTCATATCACTTTGAGGGGTGGAAGTCCACTATTCCCCAAATGAAATTATTGTATTTACACTTTATAGAAATAATAAAAGTATGTTGTAAATAAAACATAAAGAAGAATAGTGAAAATATAAATATAATATATTTCATATATAAATATAGTTCCATCATAATGGCCACCATGAGAGGTGGTAGGAGAAAATGGAATCATCATCGTTTCGTGAGGTAGTAGTTCGCCATACACAGAAACAACATGTACTATATCCATTAGATAGAGGTGTGTGTAAGTGTTGGTAGAAACATTATACTAAATACATTATAGTACATTGAGGATACTGGAATTGTTATAAAATAATGGAATGAAGATAGATTTTGTGGTTGGAGGAGGAAAATAAATGAAAGGTGGTCGAGAGAAGACGTTACCTCTAAATCAGGTAACTCCGCCTTATTTGAGCCATGAAGAATTCTTGAATTGATATATTCCAATGTTAATTCTTATTTGGTTAATTATTTCATTTGGGGAGAATAATATATCATAATTTGGACGATCCAAGGGGATTCATATGTGTGAGTAAGTGGGTAGTGTTGGTGGCCTTTTATAAGAGGGAGGAAGGAAACCTTAGGAATGTCTTGAAATATAATTATATTTTCAATTTATTTCAAATTATAATATCTAAAAATTGATATATTTCGTTGAAAAGATGAGGATGGTCTGAAATAATCTTAAATAATTTGTTTTAGAAAAGTTTAGATCACAAATTTATCCTTATCGGTTGGATTTAACCCTTCATTAGATAAACTAACTCCTACAATGTCTTCTGGTAATGTTAAATTACGTGGTTAATATAGTTACTATATAATGACAAGAGAACCCCAAGTAGAATATTAATGATATTTTTAAAATCAAATAAGTTATTTTGAAAAATCATAGATATTTATGACAATTATATCAGTTAATAAAATAGTAGTTTTTACAAAACAATTAATTTCAATTTGGACACTATTTAGTAATTGATTTTTGTTAAAGTCATAACAACTTAATAATTAGAGAAAACAACATGAATCAAATATTTCCTATCTAAATCATTCATAATTTTTTTGGATGGAATCAGAATTTCATATTATGTTTATTTTAATATTTATAAATCATTTATTTGTATCTTTCATCAATAAGGTAATCATTTCATCATCATTGTGTCATAAATAAATTTTATTATTTAATTTATAAAATTTATAAATAAAATAAAAAGTTGTAGTAAACCATTATAGGTTTCCAATTACTATTTATAGTAAAAGGAACCATTTATATAAACACATATTAAAATTTTTTATTATGAAGATAAATATTTATGAAATATTAATAATTATTTTAAATTAATTATTATAAAATGTCATTATCAGACCAATGTGGCTCCCAAATTCAAAAAGTTCATCCTATTGATTTTTTGTGTCATTAATGACTCATAAAATAATATTATGACACATGTTAGTGTAGTTTTATATTATTATAATTTTATTTTTACCCATATTTACATAATTTTTAACCGTGGTGAAAAAATTAATTACTGAATTTACTATTCATAATATCAAAAAATAAAAGGTACATATTTACTCAATATGGAAAAACAGATTAAAAATATGGATTCCATTTTTTTCAATTCAAAACAAATAAGTTTCAGTAACTAATTTTAAATTAAATCCCATTGTAAAAAACCATAAAACAAGTTTTTGAAAAATTAAAAAAACATCAAAAGATTGACACATGTTTATATCAAATGTCAATGTGAAATTACTTATAATTACCATAATTTGATTAAATTATAAAAATATTATCCAATTACACTCTAAAAACTTTTAAAATAATAATATAAATATATAAATAATTCATACTAAAATGTTGTTTTTAATTAGAATGGAGTATTTTTCACTATTCCTTAAAAATGAATTATGTCATGAAAATACCAAAATATCATCCAAAGTAAATTATTATGTACCTATCCTAAATAATATGTTAGTTTGGTCAAATATAACCTATAAAATTTAAAATAAATATATTTAAAAAGGGTTCTCCATCAGAGGGTGTTAAAACTACATTTAAAATATATTTGAGTATTTTCTACTTAAAATTTTCCTTATTCACATTTTAAGCCTCTAAAGTTTATTGGATAAGTGTAGAAACATTAAAAAAAACAAGTGTATTCATAATATTGTTATATCTATTCATTCCCGTCAATATAATTACTAGGCATTAACTACTATTCAAAAATAAATGAATTATTTTTCGGTACAACTCAGTGTTGTTTGCAATGTATGATTTTGGAAAAACCCGATGTGTATCTAGTACTCTGTAGAATATAGACTCCCAATTATGTTAAAAAAAATATAATTCATAAATATTAATAGATATGAAAAATTATTATTCTATAAATACCTGGGTTGTTACATTCTTCCCGCTTATGAAAATTGCATCCTTGAAATTTTAAATATTGGGCTATCTAACTATGGTTCACCTTTTCAAAATTACTACATTGAAATCCCACAAAAGAACATTGTAAATTAAAAAACTAATTTTTAAAAAGGTAAGATAAGTACAAATGTCACTCGAGATAACACATACTACGATTCCATTTAAGAAAACAATGATATTGAAGAAAACCACCCCTCATGTTCTGATATTATGTGATAGAAAACATGATCACGAGAAATAAAAAAATCAGAATACCAATAACACGTGATTGGTTAAATGGTATTTGATTTTATAGTATGAAACTTAACTAGAATTTTTTTATAAATCCTTTTCATAGAGTTGAATAATTCATTTACTTCCTAGTTTAATGGGATAAGGTAACATACTTACATGAGAAGTAGAGTTTCATTCGTTAGTCAATTTCCACCATAAACCCATCATTAAATCCAATAAATGAGTATTAAAGATTAATTTCTCTTGCCTGAAGATCTATAATTAATATCTTGAGTATAAAATAATCCCCCAAAGGTTAAATATGTATTTATCTTTTCTTTAGGCATTAACCAATAACAAGACAGTTAGTACAAGGTATGGTAATTCCCCAAAATGAATGAACCGTTATATGATAAAAAATACATTTATCTAAAAAATCCAACAATGATACCCAAGTTTAATATATACCATTTACCTTATAACTATCCCTTAAAATCCATCCAAAAAATCCAACTAGGATTTAATCCCAAAAACAAAGAAGGATCTGATCACATATTTTCCATGTTAAATTTTAACACCTATCTACAAATAATATCAACCATTCTTAATGTCTCATACAAAAAATTAATTAACCTATTCATATTTTCTTCAATATATGTTAATAACATCCCTAGATAACATAATTCCCATAATTATAAAATAAAAATAATATATTATTCCAAAATATATTTCAACCATTACTCCATTTAAAACCAATTGTGTTTTATTTACATTATCGTATAATGTTCCCAAAACAGTTAACATCTTCCAAAATAACATTTATTATGATATCCCCAAATCATTTTCCAATACTAAGATATCCAATAAGTAAAATATATATCTCCTAAATATTCATATTATTAATCCATAAGATCATTTAATAAAAAAATATTCATATTAACCAAGTACATCAGGTAGGATAGTGGTAGGAAATACCCCCTTATCTCCCTTCAGTTGTGGGTTCGATTCTTGTGGTCTTGCCAGACATGATAGGTTGTCACCAATCCTGTTGGGTTTCCTTTTTCCAAAACAATATCATTTTTATACCATTCTCATAAATAATATAATTTAATCAGAAATAACCCTAACATACTTTTACCTCAATGGTTATCTAATACCTTTTTTTGCATCCTAAAAAGTAATAACCCATAGTCACTACCAAAAAATATATCATATGTATTGTAAAGTTTATCAATTAATTTTATTATTATGTCCCAAAAAAATATAATTCTTCCAAGAATAAAATAATCAAATAAATAACATCAAGGTTATACATACTAAAAATAAATCATCCAAAGTAACACGATCATCTAAAGAGAATTATTTCTTTTTAACTTTTGAGAATCCCATAATCTACCATAACTCCTAAATCACTTATATGTAGACTTCATAATAATTTTGTGTTCTATATGATCCTTTAAAAAATATTTCAGTCTTATTCTATAATAATACTTTCCCACAAACAAAATCTAGAATCATGTCCTAAGATTCAATAATGTCAAAACATAATATAAGAAATAATTTATACCTTTCATTAATAATTTTCAATTTTATCATCCTCAATGTTAATAGAATTAGGTATTCATAAACATATGTTTCTATGGTCTTTCAGATACCATTCTCTTAAATTATTTGTGGGACATCTATTTTCATAATCACCAATCTCCCTACATTTAAAACATTCAATTGACAACTCGGGAAGAACTTCTTTCCCTTTCTTAGAGTCAACTGAACAATTCCTTTTTTCATGGTAGGTTACTACTTTATGACCATCATTACCACTTATATAACATCTTACCATCACATTAAAAAAATTTCTTAGGTGCATCTTTCCACACCCTTGAAACATAGGTTGTTGAATATACTTACTGTTACGATTATTACCTGAACTTCCACAGGGATTCAGTTCTTTCATATATAATGTATTAGAAAATTCACCAAGGGTCAAGTGGTAAATCATAACACTAGATAGTTGGATTATAATAACCATAGTAGTTCTCATTATATCTCCCATTTCATTTGGTTTATTATTCAAAACACCACCATAGTTTTCTTCACATCCATTATTACTTTGGTGCCTACTAGATCCTGCCATTTACTCAAACCAAAAAGATCAGTGTGAGTATATTAGTAAAATAATCATATAATATCTTATGAGGTGGGAAAAAACTAATATTAAATTATTCAGGTTATCTTAAACTCATTCAACTTATCTAAAATAACTATGACTCCTTCTAGTATGCATCCCATTTTTTTATATAAAACATGTTGCTTATGCTTAAATGACACCCTAACCTCTAAAGTTATCTAATCCCACTTATAATACCAACAATAAGAAACCATCCATAAATGTCACATAATATTGAGTTACATAAATAAATTCATATTTAGTATTTTTCAGGTTTATTGTTTTAGATAATTAGGCCATAACTATTACATAACAACTCAAAATTTACAAATATGATTCTTCCACTCACTATCAGTTTTTTTCAAAAAATAAATCTCCTTAAATAAAAATTGAATAATTTTATTGATAAAAATATTCTCAAACTCTTCCTTTATTTTACCCATCTTTATACCATGTGAAAAACATTTCTAAAATATTTTATGAGTATAAAAATCTTAGTAAGGGAGTTAGTCTATGAATACATTCAAAACAATGAAATCATAATTTTCACTCATAAAAAATAAACTCTTTAACAAACCTCTTGAAATCATAATATTTCATAATAACTAATAAGTATTATAAATCATAATGGTAACTTATTGAATGTATTACATACTTATATTGTATCATTCACAGCTACATCGGGAGTAACCATTGTGGTTACATTTGGAATACCCATCAGAGTATATTCCCATAATCTCTTAGGAGAAACCTTAAATTTTACCTCTTCCATGTTAACCAATGAATTGAAGATATATCATGGGATTAACCACCCTTTATTTATCATAAAAACACATGTATACATTATCAATTCCCCAGAACCATAACATAATCATAACATGTAAAACATGCATAATAGAAAAATAACAATTCCACGTTTCTATCATAAGATATCATTTTGAAAATATAAAAAATAAATATCAAAACCATTTTAAATACTAAAATACATTAAAATGGAATATGGTATTTAATTTTAATTTTAAAAACATTACTACTTTGAGAGGTATCCAAATATCAAATAATATTGGCGGCGAAAGGTCATTGTAAGTGTGTAGGTTAAAAAGCAAAATTACTTTTGACATTTAGTAAAACACTTCATAGAAGATGATTAATTTTGAAAAACATTGAATGAAATTAAAATTAAACCAAGTTTATTAAATATCATATAAAATAATGTCATGTATAAATCACAATATGCCTCAATGAAATGAGATTGAGACGAAGGCCCTTACAAATATCGAATCATTAGATCAAGGATAAATCAACGACATAATTTTGTGTAAAAAAAATAAATAGACCCTATATAAGTTGATATTAAGTGTAAAATAATCAATGATCATTCACATAGATTCATGGAAAAACAAAACCAATTATACAGTAATTTAACTCAACAAAGCGATATTGAGTTGAGGTGTCCCTTACCTTCTCTCCAAATTGTCTCAATCGTTCTTCAATTTCTGGAATAATAAAGATAGGGTAATTTTAACATGCATTAGATTATTTTTAAAGATTAATATACATTTTATATCTTTTATTACCATGTTATAACAATTAGTTAATTATTTGAGATCATATCAGACGTTTTGTCGATGTTTGGTACTTGAGTTAAAAATATACTCATTTTGGTGAAAATTGTCCATATTATCATAAATACATCATATAAATAATTCTATTCATGAATAAAATATCATATATATATATATATATATAGTATATATGTATTTGTAATAGTCCATAATATTTGGATCTATGAAATGAAATGTACTGTTCACGGAGACAGTAGGCCGTAGGTATGAATGAATGCAACATTCATTTCATTGTCAAATGAAAGGAATGAAAACTAAATGATAAATAGGTATATTATAACTCCAGAATTATATATATTTTATATATGTTACATATGTTAATTAAATCCATCATTTATACATTCTATATATGGAATGAATGAGTCATATCATTTTGAGTGTGTGGTAGTCCACATTTCCTGAAATGAAATTATAATATTTACACATTATAGAAAGCATAAAGTTATATTTTAAATAAAAATTAAAGAATAATATATAAAATATAGATATAAACTATATAATATATAAATACTATTCCATTATAATGGCCACTATGAGAGTTTCTAGGAGAAAAATGAACAATCACTAATTCACGAGGAAGTAGTTCGCCGTACAAAAAATTAGTATATTCTATATATATTAGATGGAGGTGTGTGTATGTTTTTGTAGAACCCTTATCATAACAAAAATATATTATATTTATTATAATGTTATTGTTATAATATAATGGAATAAATCAAGATTTGGGGTATGGGGAAGGAAAATAAATGAATGGACATTGAATGAAGATGTTACCTCTAAATCGTGTAACACCTTTTGATTTTAGACAAAAGGCATCCTTGAATTGACTTCTGCACATGTTAAGGAAACTAGGAGGAATTGAGGGATGTTGGGAGTTTATTTTAGAAGAATTAGGATGATACAATCGACTTTAGAGTTGTGATTAAGTGGCTAGAGGTGGTAGCATTTTATAAGAGGGAGGAACTGCACTTTAGGAATGTCTTGAAATATAATTTTATTATAAATTGATTTCAGAATTATAATAGCTCAAAATGTGATATAGTTAATGTATTATATGATTTGGGGTTTAAATCCTCTCAAAAAATATGTTTTAGACAAGTTTAGGTCACAAAAGTAACTGTATCTTTTTTCATTAACCCTTAGTTAAATAAATTAACTCTTACCATGTCTTCTGGTATTGTTCCACTATATGGTTAATGTAGATATTATAAAATTAAAAGATAACCTAAAGAAGATCATTAATGACATTGTTAACATTATCTGTCATTTTTTCTAATTAATTTTTTATTACTATTATATCATTTATTAAAAAAAGGATTTTTTTTAAAAACTCATTTATGTCAATTTTGACACTATTTAGTAAAAGAATTTTCTTGTAGACATAATAACATGATTAAAAATAATAAACAATATTAAATCAAAGATAACATGTCATGGTAATACATACAAATCATGGATGGCATAAAAAGTTTCAAATTATTTTTTTCATAATATTTATAATATTTTTTATTTCAATCTTTCCTTAATATGATAATCACATCATTATCATTGTGTCATAATAAATTTATTTATTTATGTATAAAAATTAAAAATCAAATAAAATGATGTAGGAAAGTGTTTTATTTTTCTTTTTACTCTTTATATTTATTTTGATAAGTTATATTACAACATATTAAAATTATTTTTTTAGAAGATACATGTTTATGTTATACATATCTTTAATTTAAATTAATTGTTATAACATGTCATTATAACACCCATGTTGCTCTCAAATGACACTAGTTCGGCCTAAGGATTTATGGGGCCAACCATGACTCATTTAATATGACTAGGATACATATTATGATATTTTTATATCAAGATAATTATGACGAGGATGGATGGCGGGTTCGGGAGCCTCTACGGCGACGATGGTCTGAGCTAGGGTTTCTCGCGGATGGCGTTTCCTCGCGATCTCGAGTTTGATCTTCTTTCTGGGGGGAATTCTCATCCACTATATTATTCTAGGGAACCAGCTTTGACGAGTGATGTTCGTGAAGGTTCCGTGAGATACGACGATACAAGCAGGAGGCATTTCGCATCTCTGAAAGACTTTGCTCCTGAAAGGATTATACGCAAAGGTAAGATCGTTCATGTTCAAGCTAATGAGGATGCTATCGATGACAGGTATAAGCTTTTCCACTTTCCGATTCTTTCTCGATTGATTTTTCCGGTTGGTTCTAAGCCATTGAAGGTATCTGATTTTTCGGCAAGACTCAACAAGGTTTGGGGTTTCCCCGATTTCAGATGTATCCCGATAGGAAATGGATTTTTCAATATCCTCTTCCCGAATGAGGAGTTCAAACGTTGTGCTTGGGGGTTCAGCTCCATTTCTCTGAAGCCAGGATTGGTTACCATTTAAGAATGGGACTTCACTTTCAATCCATTCTCCATTAAAAACTCCAGATCTCAGGTATGGATTCGAATTTTGGGTCTGAATTGGATTTATTGGCACCCTCGCATCCTCTTCGATATTGCTTCGGGTGTGGGAAATCCTATCAAAATGGATAGAACTACAGAGATGGATAATTCTGGATATTATGCCAGGGTTTTAGTTAAAATTGATCTCAATTATGATCTGGATGATCAGGTTGTGATTTCCACTTCAAAGGATGACATCAAATTGCAGATTAAATATGAGAAGTTACCATCATTTTTCTCAGACTGTCAGTCCATTGGACACAAAAAGGAACACTGTTTTTGGAATGATACTTTTAATTTCTGTTCTGTCAAGGGTCACAACCAGAAGGTATTCAAGAAGCTACAAAAAAGTCAATGCAAGGCAGGATCCTCCAGTGCTCTGCAAGAAAGCAAGGATGATGCTGCTGGCCATTTGGATGTGATTGAAGAGCAAGGGGTTATGCATGAGATTAATACTGTTGGTGCTAATGCAGTGCAAGAGTAGGCGGATCTATAGCATGGCAGTGTAAAAAATCAATTGGAAGAGCCTCATTGCCAGGCTAAGGTGATACAGATATCTGGTGACAGGCCTGTTGAACATACAATGCTTGAGATTGTCCCTTATAGGTCCGATGGACATGAAGAGCATAATCCGATGGAGTTGGTTCCTCATTCTACTGACTTGGTTGCTTGTGGCTCTGATATTGCAAGATCTAAGTTTATTAATGATCTCAACGTGCAGTGGAGATTAAAAAAAATTGGGGTAGCTGGAATGACATGGATAACGATGAATCCCCGAAGAAAAAATCATACTGAGATGCTGCTGATAAAGGCAAGGCGATTGTTGAAGGTTTCTCTTCGGCACCTTTGAAGAAGGCAATACCAAGGAAGGACTACTCGCACTTGAAACCTAATATGAGTACCAGATCCATATCAAGCAGAAGAAAGGTTCAAGGTAATATTTTCAGTCCATTAGAGGATGAGTCTTATTGGGATTATGATGAATATGATCCTATTGGTTTTGATTACTGATCTGCTTTCTTCTAAATGAGGGCTTTAGGTATTGTATGACCCCATTCCCCTCCATCTTGTATTAATTCCTAATTTTTATTCAATTTAGAGGAATTGCCTCACCTTTCTAAAAAAAAGTATTTTTTTATATTATTATAATGATATTTTTACCTTTATTTACATAATTTAACATTTAACTGTGGTAAAAAAATAAATACTGAATTTAATATTCATAATGTCAAAAAATAGAAGGTACATATTTACTAAATTAGGACATTTTGATTCCAAATATGGAATAAATTTCTCTAAATTTAAAACAAGGATGTTTCATTAATTGATATAAAATTAAATCTCATTGTCAAAATGTGAAAATAGTGTTTTTAAAAAATTAAAACCATCAAAACCTTGGCACATGTTTATCTCAAAATTCAATGTGAAATTACTTCCAATTACCATAATTTTATTAGATGAAAAAAACATAATCCAATTATTATTTTTAAAAAAATTAAAATTTTAATATAACTATATAAATAAATCAGATAGAAAAGATGTTTTGAGTTAAAATAAAGTATTTTTCACGATTCATTAAAAATTAATTTTATCATGAAAACACCAAGACATCATCCAAACTAAATTTTGATTACCAATTTGTGAATACGAAGTTTATATTGTCAAATAGAACATATAAATGTGTCAAAAATATATTTAATATGGTTCTCCATCATAATGTGGTAAAACTACCTTTTCAAAATATTAGAGTACTTTATGCTTAAAATTTGATTTATTCTCATTTTAAGACACTTAAATTTAATGGATAAATTTAAAAAACATTTAACAATCATGTGTAATCATAATATAGTTAGTTATATTCATTCCCTCTAGTATGACAACTAGGCATTAACTACTATTTAAAATAATAATTGTAATATTTTTTTTAAATCAGTTTTGTGAGAAACGTAAGATTTCAGAGAAACTCGCTGTTGCGTATCGAGTATTCTGTCAGAGATAGCACCACCATTAAGGTTAAAAAACAATATAATTGATAAATATTAACAGATATGAAAAATTATTATTCTATAATTACATAGGATTTTATAATATGTTCTAAATGATATTGAAAAAAATAAATCAAGGAAAAACATGAATTTAACTAATCCCATTAGAATATTGAAATAATTTAGTGAAAACATTCTTAAAAATCATATATATGGAAAAAAAAATATTTTCAACCGATGAGATACATAATGTATGGTTTCCTTAAATAAACATATTTTCATCCTCTTGCATAATTTGGGTGAGGAAAATGAAAAGAAAACATGTATTCACCGAAAATAATATGTTTATTATAAAATACATGAGTTTCTTGGGAGGTAGATCACAATATTTCATCACTTTAAACATAATAATAAACAATGTCTATGAATAGTTTGGTTGTTAAATAAAATTCATACGTTGAGTTTGAATCTATTTAAAAATTATATATCCTCCTATATATAAATTTATTATTTATTATACATATGTAATAGATTCATGTACAATCTTATAATGTCATATATTATCATATTGTAAAATTTTAACACCCATTTTTAAATAAACGTTTTCTTAAAACCATCATCTCTAGGAGTTAACAACATTATTTATGTAGAAATATTAGTTTGATAGTTATGATTTATGTAGATTTATCATTTCTCCATAATCATCGTAATGTTAATAATTTAGTAAAAATAATCTATATTCATTATATATATATATTGAGAAAAATTTATAAAATGTTTAGTTATAAAAAATAAATTACAACGTTCATGGTGACAGTGATCCATTTGTTTTCATGAACAATGTGTTCAATTTTTATCTAGCGGAAAGAAATAGTGATAAATAATAATTCATCTTTGATGAATAATTATTATATAATATATATTAATTAAATATATCATTATTACTTAGTAACTAAATAAGCAGATAAAAATATTCACATCACTTCGTGAAGGCGTTTGTCCAAATGTTTTCTTAAGAAATGCCAAATTTTTAAAAGGCATAAAATATTAGAATGTAAATATGATATTACCATTATAGAAAAAAACTTTCTCGATTAATTTCATATATAAAAATTATTCCCATAATAAGACCCATTTATAAAATATGGTGATGAAAAGTGAACTATATAGAAACATGGATATGGTAACCAATATCAACACAGAAGCTATAATATCTATTTCTATATGATCGGAATATCATGGATAATTGTTTCTTAATAATAATAAAATCATTATATTATATTTAAGATTATTAATTTATTATTTTATGATAAATTATAAATATTTATAAAATCTAAAAATAATATTTTAAATATTAATGTTATGAGGTAAGGTGATTAACTCGTCTATAAAATGACTGTTTTAGATCTCCAATTATGTATCCCTGGTTTTTAATCGTAGTAATATCATCATAATTATATTGTGAATATGGTAGTGGGGATGATAATTTGAAAGAATTTTGTTGAGATTGAAGGCTCAATGTGGTGTAATGAAGAGAAATGAGGTGTTTCCTTTTATAATTGAGCGGTGAGGAACTATTAAAATTTCATAAAACATTACAATATAAGAAAAAATAAAGAATAATGGTTAAAAATTGCTAGATATTGAAATATACGAAAGGAGGTGGTTGAAAAACCATCAATGAATAACATTTTTTTTTCTAAGTGGTTTATTAATCCTTATAATTTAAGACAACCACTTTGTTTACTTATATTTTCTAAAACAATGTTAACGAGATTTTAATTTAAAAGGATTATAATTTTTATATAAGGTACTTATTACCACATAAATATTTAAGGGATTACAATATTGAAAAAATATTTTAATCATTTCAGATGATAAAATTATTAATATTTTTAATAAATTATGAAAATATTTATTTGGTAAAAAATCATCAATGTCAATTTTGAAATTATTATTTTAATTTTACTTTAATGAAAACAAAGATAAATCTAGAATTTTAATCATATCCAATTACAAAAAATAATTATAACTTTAATGCATTGAATTTTTTTGGGAAAAATATCACTCTGTCAAATTATATTAATGTTGAAATTTTGAATATAATTTATTTTAAATTTTTCTTAATTGATTGAATATTTCATTAGTTCTGAAATATCTTTAAGGTAATTAATTGACCAAAATAAATTGGAAATAATTTTACATTATGAATATAAATAATTTTTTTTAAAAATAGATTTATATTCATTCACCACTTACGTCTATTATTATGTGAACTGATAAGATATATTTAAACATAATGGAGGGAAATTTGTATTTTTATCTTCTTTAAATGCTCTATAATAATTTTCAAGGACATTCTCCCATTGAAAAATTTTATTATGATTTTATATTGGTAAATATATAATTACATTCATTGAGTAATAATTATAATGAAATGTGATGACCATAACACTAAATGATTTCATGGATTACCCAAATTTTCCCTTAACCAAGGAGATTAATAATACCATATTTACTATTCATAATGCCTAAAAATGAAATTTACCTATTAAAAAACAAAATAACGTCACTATTAAAAATAAATAATCTATTAAAAAAATTCAATACCTATATAAGGAATAATTAATTTTTACACATGTAAACAAAATTTGATAAAAACTCAATTTTAGAATATACATTTTATATAAAAAACAACTCGATTTAATTTTATCCCATTCTAAGAAATAAGAATTAGTAGATGTCAAAATATATTATTCAATATTGATGGGGCGCTTAATTCAAGTGTTTTAAACATTATTTAATTAATATTTTATTTATTTAATTAACATATTTCCTCTTATTATTTAAATATTTCAAATTTTTTATTTTTTGGATTAAATTATTTATTATTTATTATTTATTTTTATTTTTATATTTTTACCATTTGAATTATTATTTCTGTTCTATTTATGTTCTCTTTATTTTATTTCTACACAAATTTTAAAATTTTAATTTTAATATTGTCATTTATTTAATGTTGAAATTTTTTAATTAAATATATTTCAATTATATTTTATTTAAATCCTAAAACATTAAATTATTTTATGATATTTTATTTTTGTATTTTAATATATTTGTATTTGTATTTTTTAATTTCATCTCATAATTACATTTTTTCATTATTAATTAAATTTTATTTTTTCTAATTATTTAGTTCGAATAATAATTATTCTAACAAGACTTTTAACATGATTATAATTTAGATAATTGATTTAATATGTTTTAAATTTTTCATATTTTATATTTTAATATTTTATTCATTTTAATAATGTTAATTTCTAATTTCTAATTTATTTGAACAAGTGTTTTTAAAGAAAAATAATTTTTCTTACATAACTATTACATCGTTTTAAAGATACACATCATAATTTTATTACAAAACTAGGATATGAAGGATTTTTGTCCTAGGAAATTAGGACCATACATAACATGTTCATAATAAAAAATAAATATTTTTTAATAACATCTTCTTTATCATTCTAAATGTCACATTCTCCTTTTACATGTAGATCCCATAGGATATACATCAATGAAATATTGAGCTTAAAGGATAATAAGATGATTAATAGGGAAAAATCAACATAACCTGATTGAGAATAATTATCATCATCATAACATATGTATAGGGTCATCATCACAATCATGAGAGGTTGCATTAGATAAAGTCATGAACTTTTGAAATTCATAAAAGTGAAAAAGAAATTCTAAGTGGTCAAATAACACCTATAGTGGTCAACAATGATAGCATCATGTTAATCTATAACATATGTTTATAATCATAAAATCGTCATTGTTTAAAAAATATATAATCATATTAATTCATAATACAAGTTATATCCATAGATACATCACATTACCCAATGTATTGGAGCATAGTATAATTTGAGGTACACTCGTCACATCATAAAATGTACATAATCCTGAAAGAAACATAGAATGCTTACCAATCAATGTCAAGATTTAAACAAGATAAAGGAATATATTTCATAATTATTTAATCAATCAATAATAAACATGGTATTCCTAAAGGAATATTGAATAACACATTTGGTATGTGGTTCATCATTCTTGAGTGAAGAAGAAAAAACACAATAGGATTCAACATATGTTTTGGAATGAAGTGTTCTATTAGATAATATTTTTATTTTTTATTAAATCATATTAGAAACATATATATCTAGGATAAGAAAAGGGAATGACAATAAATCATATTTTAAAGTATATCCACAATGAATTTTTTCATGAAAAATGAATAACCCAAAGAAAAGGCTTTGGGTTCGAGAAACCCTTTACCTTTTGTCAGATTGACTATTCACAATAAAATCCTATATAATTAATCTATATTTAGTAATTACTAAATAAATAACCTCTTCTACAATTATTTCATTTATAATAATTTTTTTATGTTATTAGGGATATATTGATGAGTTATAGAGTTGAATTTCATTATTTTGGGAGTTAGTTTTCTGGGTTTCCTGTCCCCTCACTTATGGCATCTTTCCTGATTTCTACAGTTTTTATATATCTATCAGCGAAGTATGGAGTGGATTATTTGGTTCCTCATGTTCTAGTGTAGGAATTGATGTATTTTCATCCTTGTTCTATCTCTATGTTTCTTCCAATTCTCCTTGTATTTCTTATCCGATCAGTTTAATTGAGTCTCATGGGTCAGAAATCATGGGAACCAACTTCATCACCGAGGGGGTGTTGGTGGAGATAATATCTTCTAAAATGTCTCTAGAAATAATTATGATAATTATTTTGTAAAAAATGGTTACCCCTAAGATCTAAGTCTCCACAGGATTGTTCCTCAAGTAGGTTATCATTCCTAATGGACTAAGCTGCTGTAGAGGAGGGGGAGACACTGAAGTTTCTAAGAGTGAATCTTATTCAAATGAGTGTTATCCTGAACTTGTCACCTGGATCATCACTCGAGACATGTCACATGCATCTATGTCCCCTGGTAAAAATTTGATATCTGGTTTGGTTGACCAAAATTCCATTTCTCATTATCTTTTAATATTTCTATTATCAAATAAATTCATGGGGTTTGGGGTCTCTCATTAAGTGTTCCTTGATAGATTCTGAAGATCGTAGGCTCTATGTTTCGATTGTTACTATTCTAGAACCTTAATTGGAATTGGATCATAACTCCCTCTTTACCAAGAACATGGGTATCAACATCTAGAAGCATGAATTTTCTTACAATAGGAATATACGATTGTTTTGTAAACAACAATAATGTTGGACATTAGGGAGGATTCATAAATGTTAAAAAAAAGGATACGTGCTAGAGGCTATGAGTTTTTTTAAGCATTTTTCAATGATAGTTGTGAGGCCTCAAAGAGGAGAATTTTATGGAAAAAACTGCATTCATTTAAATTGAGAAACAAATCATAATTTTTTTGATGTTATTTTAACACTATTATTGATGGATTAGAGAAAAGATGGGGTTTAGAGAATTCTTCTAGGAAAAAAATTTACATCAGGAATATCCTATCCAATATGGGTCTGGTTGATATGGTTTTTACAGGTAACAATATACTTGGGGTAATAATCAGTGTGGAACCAAGAGGATTTCTAGTAGGATCGATCATTATCTCTCCAATATGAATAGATTAGACTCCTTTGCTCAGGAATCCATCACCCCTAATTCTAGATCATTTTTTGATTATAAACCTCTTCTAGAGATGTTAAAGGAGGAGGTTTATTCCTAATAGTTTATGTTACTATGTTAACTGGCACATATGGAGAGTTTTCTTCATACTGTCACAGAAATTATAGGAAGCCTAGAGTGGGGCTCAGCATAGAATGATCTAATGTACTAGATTCAATGTTTGAGGACAGATTTTTCAGAATGGATTTTATGAAAAGGTAACAATGAAACTTTCTTATATGTTCTAAAATGTGATATTGAGAAAACTGATGATTATCTCTTGGATGCAAGGTATGATAATAGTTTTTCTCTTTCAGTTGAGACAAAAAAAGTTCTTGCGAAGAAAATTTTAGTAGTTGAAAGTGATTACAGATGATATACCTGAGCATTATGGCTCAAGGGGGGATAAAAATACCACTTATTTTTAGGCATGTCTCAAAGAGAGAATGGTGAATAAGAGGAATAATATCAAGCAAGATGATGATCCCTTTAGTTTGGATGACGAATTTGATTGGAAAATTGAATTGGATTATTTTGAAGCACTATTGGTATATCCAAATGGATTTAATGAAGAGAGTTCTAACATACAGGACACCGATGAGGTCTCTATGAACTACACTCCAAGGATCTTCAAGAAAAAGGGAAATGAATTATTAATGGCTATTCATTATGAGGATGAAATTAAAGACACAGTTTACGACATGAAGATTTAAACTGCTCTAGTGCACGATGGTTTTATGAGTGTCTACTTTATTGAATGTTGGAATATTTATATGAGTCTTGTGAGGGAGGTAGTGCACAATTTCTTAAAAGGATGATCTTGGAACCAGGACGCTTATTCTATTTGTATGGTTCTCATTCTTAAGTTGAATTATTCTTCTACATTGAATCATTTTAAGCCTACATGTTTTTTAAATTTTGTTTATAATATCCTATCAACTCTACTTAATAGAATATTATGAATTGTTATTCCTAGAATTGTTTTAGCTGACAAACATGGATTTGTCTGTGTAAGAAGCAATCAAGGGGCCATCGGTATATATCTATAAATGGTTAATGACATTAACAAAAAAATTGATCCAACATCATGATTAAGGTGGATATGGTCCAACCATATGATAAATGGGAATGGAAGTTTATTATCCTGGTCATGAAGAAAATAGTTTCTCCATGAATCGCTTTTTGACTATTGTTTTTGATGTTACACTTCTCTATGGACCAGAATATCCCTTATGGGGATGACCTTTGGGTTCTTCAAAGAAAAATACGGTGTAAAGAAAATAATTCCTTATCGTCCACTCTATTTATCATGGCTTCCGAGGCACTTACATGGAACATTCATTAAGGTATTGAGGATAGGTAGATTCTTCCCTATCATAAAAGGTTCAGAAATGGCGTGGTGTCTCATATTATGTTTGCTGATGATATGTTATTCTTTATTAATGGTAGGGAAAAATCAATATCTTTCTTCTGTAATGTGATATATTCATATGGAAAGTAGAATGGTCAATGCATTAATTCAAGAATGAGAAATGTTTTCATCTCCATTATGTCCTCTGGAAGTTCTTTCATTGTTATTCAGTCCAAAATGGGTATTAAATGGGGAAATATTCTAGTGGATTACCTTGGTTCCCCGATATCCAATAGTAAGGCCATGAAGTTGATCTTTGATGTATTTATCATTTAGATAATAGTGAGAATTTTCAAATGGAAAAATAGATTCCTCTGGTTCAAAGGTTGGATCACATTAATTAACATTATTCTCATGTCTATTTTGATGAATTAATTATTCATCATTATACCCCTAAAGAAGAAAATTAAGAATATGGAAAATGATTTTACTTATTTTTTCTGGGATTTAAATCATGATTTACATTTCTATTGGGCCTTGTGGAAATTCCTAGAAAAACTAGTTACTAAGGTGGGTATCGGATTACCTGATGTAAAGAAGGCCATAAAGTCCATGAATGCTTGATTTAGAAGGAAAATATATGAAGGGAAATCCATATAAAATAAATTCATTTTTGAAAGATATGTGGAGGATTGGAGGATCTGGGATAAAAACCCCAGGAGACATTCAGGCCTGGACTGTTTCATGCTTAGTAAGTTTCAGGAGATAGATGGGGTTGTTTACTAGATAGTCTATTGTGGAAATATTAGTCTTTTGAATACGGACTGGTCAGGGGGATCTTCTTAACTTGTCAGGCTTCTCAGCACCCAACATCTCATTGAAAGAGGAATGCTATTACCTATCCTACCTCTATGATATTATGAAAACGGTCCAAAAAGAGGTTTTTAAATTATTATTTTTTGTGGAAAAGAGGACTAATGCATGTTCAAATATTCACCATCTGGTGGGCTCTCCCCATGAACCTACACGAAGTTTTTGTATTCTGGTAGCAATTTAGATGTGTGGCCCAGAAAACTATGTTTCAAAATTATTCCTAGGGGAATGAATTTTTTAGTTTTTTGTATGATAAACCATGTGATTCCCACTAATGAGAATGTTCAATGAAGAGGAGACGTTTTTTCTTCCCAATGTATTTATTTTAGTATGCGTCATCTAGAAATAATGGAGCATATTTTTTTCACAATGATTTGTATAATGGGATCTGCAACCTCCTACAGAAAGGGTAAAATCCCAACATCCATGATGTTTCAATTTATTTCATGATCAAGTATTGGTTTCAGTGTTTGGGGAACCTTGGGACGATGGTTAAGGTTTGGGGATTTGTTCTTTTGGAATCTTTATATATTCTACTGGAAGCTCTAAATAAATCCAGCTATAGTGAAAAAGTTTTTAGTCTCTATTTACAGGTGTGGGTGATGTTTTTAGTGATGGATTTGGGGGTGATGATCAAGATACCTGGTGACTCCATTACTTTTATGGGGGGTTTCTTGGCTACTACCCATGTTTTGTTACCAGTCACCTTTACAATAGGTGAAGGGTCAGCTGGAAAACCCCCTGGTTGGGGCTAAAACTGAACATGGGTGGGTTTTTCATAAATGGGTAGATTATAGGGGGTATAATAGTTCGTGATAGATGAAATTCCATGTTTCTGGCATCTTCTACATTTATCGGTGCTGGTAGATCAATGGGTACAGAGTCTAGAAATTTTTCCATATCTTTCTCTTTGTGTAAGAAATTCAACATACTAATTATATATGTTGAGATTGATTCCACATTGTTGATCACATTCCTTTTTGAGAGTGGTTATGTTATATGGGAGAATTATTAAATGATTAGGAACTACATAAATTATTTCAAGAAAAATTTCTTTGTCAGACACACATGGCATGAAGGGAACTATTCGACTGATTTGTCAGCAAGCAAGCGTAGATTGGGATATAGTTGGATTATTTAAAATAGTCCAGGGTATCTATCTAATAATTGTAAGATTATTGTAAGAAATGCTTCCCCTGGACACCATTATTTCCAAATACCATTATTCCATGTGACATTGTATGCTTGTATGCTTTCTTTTTAATAAAAAGTGACTTTTCAAACAAAGGGTTTTTTTAATATTTTATTCATTAGTTTATTATTTTGGATCAAAACTATCAATAATATTTATTAATGAAAGTAAGTATATAAAATAATACATTTTAGTTCTAACTAATGGTTTATAACATCAATAATGTCTCAATAAATCATGTATTTGGGTTAAAATATTAAATACTATAAATTATTGTATTTCAATATTCACTAAAAAATCAACTATTTTAGGAAAATAAAAAAAATTCAAAGTAACTACTTTATAAATGGAAGAATAAAAAAATATAGTAAATTTCAAGAAAATAATTTTCTAAATAGGAAAAAATCTAATTTAAATTAAAAACCACATTTCTTAAAAAATAAATATTTTAATATTATGTCAGACTTTAAAACACTTTGAAAAATTAATTATGTTATCATAAAAATTAAATTGTAATTATAATATAATTAAATATTAATTAATAAAAATATTTTATGAAAATTAATTTGATTTTGAATCATTATATTAATTATGAAATTTTAAATAAACATAATGGTTCAAAAATACAAACATATAGTTTTTCAATTTCTAATAATTTAATAATTTATACTATTATATAATTATATCCTATTTTAATTTTTATGTCAAAAAAAATATTTATAATTTCATAGGTGAGGTCATTATTCTATTAGAAGGATTACTATACTTAATGGTCACATTACTATTCCAATGATTAGGTTACTATTCGATCAGAATAGGTTCCTTAATTTCAATGAATACCTATTATTTTATTCTTCATTAGTGAGAATGATTTTTTATTGGGATATCTATAAGATCTATGTGTTTTATAAGATAATTATATGATGTTAAATCACATTGATAAAAGATTGGATCATTAGATTCATCCCCCATTTGAAAATTTTCCATCAAAATATTATTTTACATAGGAGGTTGAAAACATGTAATTGTACTTCTCCTTCATCACTTCCTCTGCTTCTCATGTCACCAATTAATACTTAGGGTTTCACCAAAAAAAATATAAACTTGATGATTTATCTGTTGTTTATGATATTTCATCTTCAATCCAAGATCATTATCAGTTTCTCATCATATAAGATATCATTCTCTAGTTGTAACACCTCAACATTAAGTACATGTGATGGGTTAGGTATATACCTCCTACAATGTGATACATTGAACACATCATGAACATGAACCATACTATGTTGAAATGAAATATAATATGATAAAACTCCTATATGATCAAGGATATAAAAGGGCCTAATGTACCTTTGTACAATATTCTCTTTTATTCCAAACCACATGACTCTCATCCATAATGATATTGAAATTAAACAATTTATCTCCAACATTGAACTCCATGTCCATTTTATGGTTGTCAGAATATATATTTTCTAAACTATTAAAATACTTTAATTTTCTTTGTATTGTTTCATCCTTCTGAGCTATCTCTTTCAAAATATTATGTCCAAGTAGCTTTCATTCTCTAACTTCATTCCAAGAGGCAGGAGTTATACATCAAATTTCATACAATGCTTCATATGGAGCAATCTAAATACTAGGGTGAAAGCTATTGTCGTATTAAAACTCAACAAATATAATATTTTAATACCACGAACCTTTTAATTTCATTGAGTAAGCTATCAGAATTTCCTCATGGATCTAAATATTCCATTCAGATGGGCCATGAGTTAGGGGAGATATGACATAATAAAATTCAATTTAATACACAAAACTTGTTGTAGACTTCTCCAAATTTTTTATGTGATACTTTGATCATTAGAAAAGATGATAGAACATGGAACCACATAGACACATGAAAACCTTCTCTTATATATTGTAATGTTGTTCATGCAAGATAATATCCTAAATAATAATGATATGGGCAGTCTTGGTGAGTTGATCCACCACAACCAAATCACATTGTTTTCTTTGTATATATTAATTAAACCGGTGACAAATTCATTAGTGAAATTATACCATTTACACAAGGTTAAAGTAAAATAATCCATGACCTTCTTAGATTTCCATAATTATTCTTTAAATCTCTAACATACCAACCCCCTTGAGATAAACTTAGTGATATCGTTCTTTATGTTCTCTGACCAAAAGTATTCTAAAAGATCACAGTACATAATGGTATTTCCATGATGGATACTGAATGGAGATCTATGTGCATTATCCATTTTTTTATCTCTATATTAAGTGATGGATACATACAAATCCTTGTTCCAAACCAAATCACACCATCACTCTCAATGTGGATCTATTGGATATTTCCTTTCACTACTACATTCAAATTATTTTATAACTCCATTTAAAACCTCTATTCTTCCTTGGTATTCAAATGGAGAGATGGTTGGGAAATAATTTGATCATGGTTGGATGTAATCCCTATAATTATGAGTTCCAAATGCATCATTTACATATCCATGAAGAGGGGAACTTTCCCAATCCACGTCATCGATAGAGTAGAAGATAAATTTCTACAGAGAGAATCAACTACCTAGTAATATTTGACTGGATGGTAATAAATAGTGAAATCATAGTCCATGATTACTTATAACCATATTATATTATGCATTTTTAGTTACTTTTGTTTGAATATATACTTTAGAATCTTATGGATAATTTATATGTCCCACTTCTTATCATAGTGGTAGAGACTCAATATTTCGAAGGAACAAATCACAAATGTGACCTCTAGAACATGTGCCAGGTAGTTCAACTCACTAATATTAAACATTTATAAGGAAAGACCTATCACTTTATCATTCTCTAACTATATAAAATGGATGAATTACCTTGAAGAAACACTGTATATCAAATAAAATTCTCCCCTTGTTATTAATGTGAGTATAGGTGCAATGATAAACGTCTTCTTTACATCCATAATTCTTTCCTATCGTTATTCTGTCAAAAAATTATTTTACCCATTTCCATATTAGAATTGGTTGAATGATAGACACTTAAATAGAAATTTCTCACAAAACATCACCATCACCTTGATAACCCAAGAAAACTATGGATTTATGTTAAAAAGTGGGTATGGTTTATTCCTCAATTAGCTTTGTTTTTGAAGTGTCCACATAAAATCCATCACCTTTGATCACATTTCTTAATAATGTGACTTCCCACATCCAAAAGTCAAACTTTTTGAACATGGAATATAATTTATCCTTCATTAATGTTCAAAGTACAATCCTTATATGTTATTCATCTTCCACCTTACTCTTGGTGTAGATGTGAATATCATCAATAAATATTACCACAAATTTTTTATTGTAGTATCCGAAGATTCAATTCCTAAAATCAATAATGATTGTAGGGGAATTCATTAATTTGAATGGAATTCCTAGGAAATTATAATTCTCATACCATGTTTCGAAATCATTATTCAAAATATCTTACTTGTTCACATTCAATTGATGATATCCATAAAAATTATCCCTATTTGGGAAGTATTGAGCTTCTCATAGTTTATCGATCAAATCATAAATCATTATAAGAGTATACTTGTTCTTTATGGGGATATTATTGAGATTATAGTAACAGATACAGATCCACAATGATCAATCATTTGTTCTTTACAAAAATCACCAATACACCCCCAAGCAATGCATGTGGGCATATGAACCTTTTTTCAAAATTGTCTTGCAGCTAGTTCTTTAACTCGCTAGTTCAATTGGGTATATCCTTTAGGGAAATTTTGAGATTAGATTCATTCAATGGATGAGCTCTATTGGTAATTCTACCTCATGATATTGGGGATATCCTGATAACATGTCATGAAATATATCATTTTATTCCCTCATGATGGTAATTCCATCCATGTTGATACCTTCCATTGACTCATCTATTTGAATGAGGTATGCTTCTTTACTGGGAATCAACACCCACAATATTGGGTGATTTTATAAAGAATATTTATTATCTTCTGTTGATTTTTAGAATATCATGGGATGGTTTTAAATATTATCAGATATATCTTTTTTCATGACAGTTATTGTGTTTTGAATATAACGAGGTCCAATCTTTGCTATGTATAGAATCAAATTACACCATGGTCAGTATTAGAATATTTACTTGAAGAATATTCACACATATTCCCAAAGGATAAGAGTCCAAAAATTGTGTTAGAATGATCACACAACTATGTATATATATATATATATATATTCTTCAAGGTATCAGGTTTTTGATTCAATAGTTCAAGAAACATTTTGGGATATAAAGCGATGCAATGAACCAAAATAAAATCCTAATTTATCCATTCTCTAGTTAATAAGATGTGTACCTTGCACAACATCATTTTCCTGATTCAATTTTGTAGTAGTGATGATATAATATTTTCCTTGTCCCTTTGAATTTGGTGGTTTCAAATGTTTATTACCCTCAAGGAATTTATGATTACTGAATAAGATTTCATTATATTGTATCTCTTTATAGTTGTATAACTAAACCATGGTTGGGTCTCTCTATTCCTCCATCATTTTGGTATGCTTCTTCATGTCTCTCCAAAATTAATGAGAATACTGGCCCTCTCTAATATTTATGAATCATTTCCCCATCCCTTTGCGTAAATTCCCATGATGGTTCTTCCCATATTTTTAACACATGCGTTGTTGGATACTCTTTCCTCCTTTTTTCATTTAACCAACTAGAATGAAATGAAATTATTCTCTAATTAACTCTATAATAATGGGACCATTCTCAGAACTATATATATATATTGAAAGAATATCAAACCACTTATTCATAACTCCCAATGTATCAAATAGATAGATCCTTTAAATGGTTTGGTTTTGAATCTATCAATTTCTCTGTCAAATTTCATTACAAAACATAACGAGTACCTTAAAAGCCTTGTGAATTTTGATTTCTCATCCTTAATAGATTTAAATTTATTTTCTTCACATATGAAAATTATCACTCTATCTATGTTAAAATATTTTGAGGAAAATAAATATTAATAAATATTTACTTAATATGTTCCCACATAATCTCTTTTATTTCATCCATCATAATGGTGTTCATAATCAAAAACCACCATTGATCAGCCTCTTCATATAAGTGATAGATGGATAGAATCACCTTCTCCATCTTATAATAAGGGAGTATAAAAATGATGTTCTATATTAATATAACCCACTATTCCAAAACAAGTGGATAAAAATATCCAATAAATATTGGTGGTTATTTCCACATAAAATATTTGAAATCATGTTTCTCTAACTTAGGTGAGGGCGAAAATTCCACATTTTTCATACTATTGGTCATATATAACAATAGATGTTTAAGAATCACCATAAAACATTGAATAAAAAATCAAAAAATAGCCGTCTTGTCGCCTATATAAACCAACCTCACCTACTCTTCTCCTAAAACATATATTCCCTAAATAATATCTAAATTAACCCAATTACCTTACCAATACTCTTACCCATGTACATTTCTCATCCGTATAAATGTAATTTTTATTTAAAATGATAACTTTTTAAAAAACCAATTTTAATATTTAAACTGATTTTATGACACTTCAAAAAATTAATTAATGCCTCAAAAAATTATCTTATATTTACAATACAAAAAAATATTTATTTATAAATATATTCTATGAAACTAAATTTTCTTTTAAATCAATATATTAATTATAAAATTGTGAATAAAAAATTATGTTTCATAATAATATCAATACCTAATTTATCATTTTTCAAATTTTATTAACCTATACTATTATATAATTATATCATATTTTCATGTATATGATTCCTAAAAATTATTTATAACATTATAAGAGAGGTTAATATTCTATTCATTAGATAAATTTTCATAATATCAATTTTAGTATTCTATATATTAAACTATTATTCTATCAGTATTGGTTCCATAATTTATATAAATATTTTTTATTTATTTATTAATTTATGAGAATGATGTTTTTATTGTTTTATATGTGTGATGTATTGTATTTTTACATTTTTATAATGAGGGAAATTTCAATGATAAAATTTCAGGTCATTACAGTTGAAGGGGTATAGTGGGGGAATTTACTGATATGCATGCATGTTACAGTTGCATATCAATCTACAGTAAGGAAATCATTACAATTGTTAATGTCTACTACCCCTAGAATATCCATTATATGGTCATATAACACTGGGGCAAGTAATTTACCACATGGATTGGTGTGTGTGAACTATAATAATACTCAAAATCTCTACCTCTTCATTTCTCTACTTTAACCACCACCGAATCTTCTACTGTATCAACAATAATAGATCCAAAATTCTCCATATTCCACCACAGATCCACTATCACCATCCTCAATCCATAATATGCTTCCGCCTCCACTATTTATGTTGACTATCATACCCACAATAGAATATTTTTATTCAATATATAATCTACTATGAGGAAAATATCTTCCCATAAGTATAGTGTTGATTAAAAAAGGGAGTCTTCATATGATCTTGAAATACTGATATATATATGGTTCCTCATATTGATGAAGCCAAGAACCACTGGCGATGAGAGGATGCTACCGACGATCGATGATATGTAATCACTCAGATGTAAACCAATATTTTTTAAATGAAAAAGTCTCTACATGTTGAATATTTCATTATATATATTTTATGAAGTACCATAGATTGAGGTTTTTCATCCACTATTCACTGATGAGTTTGGTAGAATAATACCGATCAACCACATATTTTCGAGATGACTTCATCAGTTCAACATCATTCATTCTCACAACTAGATAGAAGATGAAACCTTTATCTATATATTATGTTATATTGAATAATATGATTATATATTCATCTAATTAAGGGTTTTCAGCAATAATTGGTTCTTTAAGAATTTCCTTATATGGAAAATTTTCATAAAATTTGTGTGAATCCAATTCCATCAATTAAAAATGATTAACTAACACAATTTATGCCTTCCGTTCTATGTTTGGGATTTGAAAAATTCATTTGAAGGTAGTGTGGGGATGAAATATGTTTAAATTTTTTTTAGATTACCTATGATAACTAAATTTGAATAATTGAAATCATATTAGAAATGGTTTTTAGTATTTTGAAGATTAAGTGCTACCCATATTTGATGATTTTGTGTTACTAGAATTTTTTATTTCCAAGATCAATTTAAGATGAAATCACACTTTAAAACATCCAATTTTACGTGGTTTTTAGTACAAAATAAATTGTTCATGACACCTTCTATATATTCAGTCTTAGTGTAATTTATGATCAATTTTGGTAAATGTAACATAAAAATTGTTTCATTTTTTATAAACATATTAAAATGAATTTATTAGAGGTAATGGATTAATATTTATTATAATTTTCTCAGTGGTGGGATAATATTACGAATAATTTGGTGTTTTCCATGAAAACCCATTATTAATAGAGAAAAAAATGATTTTTCTTCATTATATTTTGAAGGGTATTCTTATTTCATGTTAATGTGTGAATAATCCTTGAAAAGTGAAACATATTCAATAAAGAGACAATGAATGAACATATTTAGTGGAGTATTCCAATGAGTCATTAAAAAATAAGGTTAGTGAACACTCATTTATAAGTAAAGGTTAAGATAAATTGAATATAAACACATTTAGATACTATTAAAGGGATAAAAACAAGAAAATATCTTTGATGAGATAGAGTAATATCACTCATCGAGACTAATACTTAATTAACAACACTTCAATCTTGTATCATCATTCATTATTTTTAAATTGAATATCTGTGTTCATAAATCGGAAATGATTTTTTTGATATCTTTGGATCAGTGGATTTAAACTTCTTATTTTATATTTCAACTTATGAATATAAATTTACTTGAAATATCAAAAATGATGTGAAGGGTCAATTATAATCTTTTTTAGGAATATTATAACACCTGAAAAAATTTCAATACTTCATTATCAAAAGATCAGATTGATCCTGAGTGAATTTCATTAATTTTAGCATAATATAGATGTATGAATATTTCAGAAAGTTTTCTTCCTATGAAAATTAGTTAAACATTATATCTTTTTTATCTTTCATAAATCAGAAAATTATAAGGATAATGAATTTTCGTGATTTATTTCATCAAGAGATAGATTTATTTAATATATTATTTACCATGTGAATTTAATAAATTTTTTTGATGAATATGTAATCAATTAAAACTATACAATATAAAATTCACCTTTTTACTATTTATATAGTCTTTCTCATTTGATATTCCTAATGATCAAATATGTTTCCCACCTAAAGTAGTTCTAATGAATACACAATTTATTAATTAATAGTTCTTTGTTAATTTGAAAAATTATATATAAAAATTATTTCATTGACTAATTTTACATAGTTTTTATAAATTTATTTCTCAATCTTAATCTCCCTACCATGTCAGTACGATACCCTATAAAATTATATAAATTAATTAATAGGATTTTTAATATTTTAATTTTCAAGTATTAATAATAAATGAGCCATGTTTTAACCACCATTCCTAGGTTTACCTTCATTGCTTCATTGTTTTATTCTTCAATCTAACACCGTTGGATAAGATATTTAATATTTCAGGTAAATATAGAAACTAAAAATTAATCCGATTGTGTCTAATTATTTGTGTAAAAAATAATGTGTGCATTCTTCCTTGGGGGTAAAGATAATTCTAGTTAAAGGTATATTGATGTTTGGATATTTCATGTAATTTTTATAAAAGAAAACATATATGTGTAACACAAAATAAATCGTTCAATAAAATCACATTACTATAAGAATGAATTTTTACATTTGATTAAAATCATTTCTAGGGAAAATCATTTTTCGTTCATCAATTCATTATGCAATATTTATTAATTTTTAGAATATTTTTCCTGCTAAAATTTATTTTTGATTTTTTTGGAAATTTGATATTTATATGTGGGGATTTTGATCCAACCATTAATTTAGGTGTTTTTACACATCCTCTAATTATGCTTTTTAATATTAAATTAATGGCATATATCTTATATGTAAAATAATTCGACATTAATATTTTATTTATTTGTAGTTAATTTACCATATTTATGCATTTTTATTACCATTTTAATTTCTATTTGTGATATTTTAGTTTTTATTTGTATTTTATTTCTAAATATATTTTTAAATAATTATTTAATTTGTGTATATTTTAGTGATTATATTCTTTCAATAAATATATCATCAAAATTTGTTTAAAATATAAAAAATGCAACTTCTTTAATATCCTATTGTTTTTATATTTCTATATATTTAGAGTTTTAATTTATAATATTTACTAATAATTGTTTTTAAATTCATATTTAAAATCATTTGAAATTATATAATTCTTTATTAGATCTGATTATTATTCTAACTATAAAATTAATATGATTATCATGTAAATAGTTAATTCAATAAACATTTCTACATGAGCCTTCTTTATTAATTAATATGTTTGATTCCAAGAAAAGAACTCATGGTAATCTCTAATGAGCATATTAATCTCCAAGGGACACCACTAAAAGTTATTTAAATCAGTGCTTCCATATTCTTCCCTTAAAAACTCGAGGAATAGATTCCTTATAAAGAGAAGGTCAAATAATATATGTATTACCTGAAAACATTATAGTGGAACCAATAAATAATATATGACATCATTTATACATAGGATACTTTCTCTATCCATTAATTAATTTATTAAATTTTATTGAGTTATTATTAAAAAAACATATTCCAAATACTAATTTTAATTTTGATACCCTCAATGATACAAAATCATGCATTAGACTAATTTATAGTGCATGAATATGAAACCCTTCTCATAAATCCACGACGATCCACTTTGTGCAACCTTAAATAGTATGAATAAATGGTTTTTTCATCATGACACTAAACTATATTCCCCTATATTAATGATGGACTATATTAATATTGGGTTCCTCATTATCATGAGGATTTTACCCCCTCACCCCCTCATGCAACAAAAACCAACATTCTTTTAGGTTAATATTTCTTGACATAAAACACCATGCACAATGGCCCCATTTTCATTATAATACAACACCTAAATATATTTAAGTATTACTCACCAGGTTGAAAAACTATATATGAAGACCAATAATAATGTTGATCGTCAAACTTGTATAACCATTCCTAAGAAAACATAGGAAGAATTGATAATAAAAAAACTATAAAAGTAAAAAAACATGTCATAGTGGAAAACCCCAATCCAAACATAAGGAAGCCTCCTTAATACGAATATATATAATTGATCAAGAAAAATTCATAATGGAAAAGTGGTATGCCAATTAACACCAAAACAAATCATTTCATAGTGCATAGTCCCTTAGACTGTGAATAATTTTTTTAACACGCACATATTTTAATCATATATCGATTTATCTAACCCATGTGAAATTAAATAATATGTTATTTTAAGGAAATTAATCCCACTTGAACATTGTAATTCTCACTAAAAATCCCCCTAGTGGATTTTTTATGTATATTCATTAAAATATTAGATCCAAATATTCCACCATTAATGTAAAATTAATGTCTATAAAACACTCTATCTTTAATTTATAGGCATTTCCTAGAAGATTATATTTATGAGGAAAAATACATCATGTTTGAATACATCATATTTACTATGATGTTATTGGATATATTCCAAGGTATTTGGCTAACCTATACCAATTTATGTAGGATAAGACCACGAGGAAACCATATATTATATTTTACTGAGCCAACCCAAGTGTAAAATGATGGTACAAACACCATTATATCTATGCAATATAATCACCTCTTAAAGACAATATACATGAGATTCTAGATTATTCTATATTTCAATTATTACTAAAGTGTTTCAAGTTGATGATTACATGTTACTTTAAATGGTTAAATGGTTTTTATTATTTTGATTTTACTAAAAAAAATCACATTATTTGTTTAGAATGAATTGTCATGATATGATTGAAAGTTATTACATAAGAATAACAAGAAATAATAATTTGAAATTTATTGATCAAAACAAAAGTGTAAAGTCCCTGATTTTGTGTCTATATATTATTACATGGAAATGAATAGTAATTAGGATAGATAAAACATTACTAGTTGGATGAACTCATCATGTTATTTAATGTAATGTTAGAAAAATTCATAGACCATTGAATATTAGGTCACATAACAGCCTTAAATCTAACTTGGTTGATCAACAATTTAATGTATGAAATCAATTCTATGTTCATCTATATGTTGGTATTATATAAATGTTTACCTCCATAAATTATCAATTCCCCATGGTGATATAAGCCTTATATTTCTATTTTTTAGTGTTTTTTGGTCACCTAGTCCTTAAAAGTTTATTCCATTATTATAAGTTAATGTATCTATTTATCATCACATTCAAGGAAATTTACTTGTCTTTTTTTACTAAAAAAAGGAATTTTTGTCTCTTCCTATATCACATGTTTCTCTGTAATTATTAAATATTGATGGATGACACTATGTTTTGGAATGTAGTCAAGTCCACATATACAATCAATGAAATATTAAATCAAAACCCATGGACCTAAAAATGAGGATCTAAATAAGAATATTGGTTATGATATCAAGATGTTAGTGCCAATACCACATCCACACAAACTAATCCATTGATGTGATATCATGATTTAGAATATGGTCACCTACCTATATAGATAGGTAATATGCAAGTTGATACTATATTGATTAACATAGTTTATCTTCATATATCAGTGTGAATGGAATGTTAATGGCTTCTAAACCATGAATAACTTCTAAGCATAATACCATAGAAGTGTTTCCCACCAATTGTTCATTCAATATTACTATAGAGGGACCAACACAAGTGGTTTATAATTAATTTTTTTTCATGTTCACTAGATCTCCATCACCATCGATGAAAATAAAATACAATATGATGATTACCAGTAGATTCTGAGATATTTTGTCTAGTATCTTTGGTTTAATGAACTACTCTATAATGTTACCAGGTGATATTCATTTGGAAGAAAATGGTTTTTTAACAGAAGAAGTGGTCATCATATCACATCGAATAAAATATTATCTACCCATTCCAAATAATAATACCATTGTAGGTTAATTATAGAAAAGAAAATGAAAATAAAATATTTTTTATGTATCCCGATTCACAGGTTTCAACCAATGATAGTAAAAAATGATAGGGTGTTGTTTTATCCACACTCTATTAAAGGGAATGGAATAAAAATTTCACATATCTCAAAACTATTAAACTAACATTATGAAAGTTTACTTGTTATCAATTGTTTTGAATGGTTATTAGTTAAGAATTATTTCCTTGATGTAAATATGTTAGATATGTATCATAGAATAATAATCATATATGATTATTTATAGAATGGATGAATATTAGAAATGACATAATTTTTCTAACAGGGAGTCTACATGTCTCTATTTATTCTAAGAGTGTATATATTTCAATATAATATTAAATATATTTGATGATTTATTTTAATGTTCTTAAATTTCCATTAAATGGAATTTCATAATATTTTTATGTAAAAAGTGATTTTATTATAAGGTTTTCATAGATTATGTGGATTTATAGTGATGATATTTATCTTAATGATAAATGATCAAATTGAATAGGGTTTATAGATAAATTAATGCAATTCATAATCTAATTAAATGTGAGTATATATCATGAGAAGAGTTCATGATGTAAGAATAATGATGGGAGTAGTAAAAGGAGTTCTAGGCCAAAAATTGGATTTTAATATAGAATTTGTTTTAGTAAGAAAATTTTCCATATAAATAATGTTAACTCTTAATAATATTGAAATTGATTTGGATCTGGTCATATTATATTTTATACTCTATGGAGATACGAAATTATGTATTGGGTTGAAAAATGGTATATAGGAACTCAAGAAATATAGTGAGTGATCATGCCATAGGGTATTTTTAGTCATATGTAACCTTTCTCTAGTGAAACTAGTTATACTATAAGAAGAACAGAAATGGGGGGTCTACAGTTTAGAACTAAGTTCATGCTATAAGACATCTTGGTATGAGACATCTACCGGTCCTGAAAATCAGGATACTCTATGTTACAGAGAATTTAGAAACATTATTATATGTAAATATCAATTTAATGGGTTTTAAGAGAAATTATGATTTCCTCACTATTGTTCTTATTCCAAACTATAGTTAAGGTAAAATGTGGACGAATACAATGTAGTATTAACCTATTTGAAAATTTATCCTAGATTGTATTTTCATGGAACTATAAAATTTGAGACTACAGTTCCAAAATATCCTTATCACCTTTAGATATTATAGAGTAGTTGAAATATATCTAATTATTACTACCATATCCTATTAACCTGTTGGAGGTTTCATAATAGAAGTATATTTATGTATATTCTAATATAATGTCATATTTTAGATTTTTGTTATTTAGGCCTATTCTAACTTCCAATCGTATATTTATGGTCACAATTACTATGCAATATAATTCCATGGTTGTTATTAAAGAAGTGTATTTTAATTTTAAATTTTAATAAAAAACTGAATTAGTTGATGAAGGTGGATGCTATGAAAATTAATATATACCCAACCAATTGGATAAAATGAATGGATTAAAGGGAAGATGTGAATATTTAAAATAGAGAAAATAATTTTTTCAAAGAGTCATTTTTGGAAAAATCTATATCCATCTTGAATATAATTTATATCCTAAATGCATGGAATCAATCCAATAAGGTCTAGTTTTTCCTTAATTCTGAAACGGTAAAATGGAGGGAAAGTGTTTTGAACAAAAGTTTTTTTACTGTCATGAATAATTATTGAAACATATAAAAATAAGGTATACATTATTTTACATTATAATAGGGATGAAGTATATTGGTTGTATTGATACTATTCATACAAGAGAGAGAACCCCTTGAGTGATTCTTTTTCTATGAAATAATAAAAAGAAGAATGTAAAGTAGCACATAAACTAATATATGATATATAAAGTGGTGATACAACATTGTAATTAACACCAAATTATTATCATTATAATGTGAAGGATAAACCTAAGAATGATTAATATCAAATCATTGTTGGGATATGTGATAAATGAATATCATTCTATACATAACGTTTTGTAGATCATAAGAGGAATCTAGTGGATTTATAATCTTTCGGGAATACATTTCACACTATGGATTTTCAATCTCAAATTGTGTAACACACAAAGATATTTTAAATAATAAAATCATGTTAGATAGAATGTATTAAATTAAAAAAAGTTTATAAGATAATATAACATCCTGGGATGTTATGATGAAGTTATTTTTAAATAAATTCAATCTATTTGATAGCTTGTGAGGCACAAAATAGAAGGATTAGAAGAAATATTATACTCTATTAAAATATTCTTATATGAAAATGACCATTATAACCTAGCTATTAAAATGGTATATATGAATATTAATTACTAAATTAACCAAATTATAAAGTATAAACATGTAAAAATTAAATATAAAGGCCATCTATTTATTTTAATTAAAATTAAATCCATTTTAATGTAACACATGTTTTCTTATGACCTGTATATTTTCTAAAAGCCTATCTAGTCAGGATTTTGTCACATAATTTAAATTAATTTTTTAAAAAAAAAATTAATATTTAGTTGAAAAAATTATTTATTTCTTAAATATACATGTAAAAATTATATTTTGGTGATTATTTTATAATTTTGTTAAACTGCAATTTTTTTGGAATAGTGAAAATTGTTGGATTTTATTGAAAGCTTCTTTTTCTTTAAAAAAGCATATAAAGAAAAATTTAAATTTAAATTTTTTTAATGTTGAATAATATATTTTCTATATATATTAAATAAATTTAGGATATAGAAATAATTTTTATTTTGAATATTTATATAAAAAACTATGTAATCCCTTGAGAAGTATCTATTTGAAAACACACTTTTTATCAACTCTTCAGATGAAATTTTAATTAAAATTTTAAACTTATGTGTATTAAATTTAGAAATATAGATCGCATGTATAGAATAAATAGTTAATATCACATAATAAGGTCAACTTATAGTTTTTTTCCCGAAATGATTAAATAAATTTATAATGATTAATTACTGCAATTAGGGTAAAAAGTGGTTTACTTAAGGTTATGCAAAGAAGATATGTGTTAAAATGACCCAAAATATGTCCAAAAAAATTAGTATGGGATATATAATTTACAAATCATATGGTTCTAGATTTCACCATTTTGGATCCTTTTTTCACGTGAAAAATATAGGTACACATTTTCTTAAAAAAATTACAAGTATACCAGCCACCAAATTTATAAAAGGCCACCCCCTCATCTTTAATATTCCAACATAAAAAACCCAATTTTCATAAAATAACTACACAAATCCCTTCCATAATTCTCTCCTCTAATCATATATATCTTTTTTCATTAATCCTCTATAAGAATCCTTTTAAAAAATAATTATTCTGAAGAAGAGGTAATGTGCATGATAATGAATTTTATTTTATATCTTCCTACTCCTCCTTAAATTATTGTTATAAAATTATGATATAATAACATAAATATAAACCATATAATTACATATAATTATATTTATTTAATTTAAGGAAAATATCATCTTCCAACAAATTGGTTATGATGTCATCATTTGTATGAATAGTGGACTTCCACCTCAAGAACATATGTCATTTATTTTACATCACCACTTTAAAAGATATGAGTGATGAAGTATTTAACATATCAAAATTATATTTATTATATTATTATACTTATGGATGTATCATATCACATATACCTTCTTATTTTTCATTTTTTGAGGGATATGATAACGTAAATCATGTGTACCCCATATTACTGTATTACCAAGTGATGTGATTTATTTTTCACATACAATTAACTGGGAAGGTATTAAGTATAATAGTTATTGAATTTATGTGATATTTATGATCTAATAATACCTCATGAGATTCAATAACATATATAAATTCATTCCCTCCAAAAATTTGTGATCAAAATAATATTTTACATCCATACGTGTTGACTACCGCCTCCACAAAGAGTTGTGAAATATTTTCTATTTTATTTTCACATGGATTGAAATTATGGAGGATTATATTAATATAAATTATATATATATATATATATCATAATTATGATTATATAAATATGAATTAATATTTATTTTCTATTTATTCTATCTATTATGAAAATCTGAAACAATATTCTTATGTATATACGAACTATAGATTCCTTGAAACGTGTAAGACATTTTCAATTTATAAAATTATTGGATTAATTAAAATAACCATAAAATGAATATATATGTTAATAATATCATTGTGAAAATTTGAGTTATGATGTATCTACGTTGAAGTTTAGGGGCCAAAATATCCGAAATAAAACATACATGAAAGATGAAGCAATTATCACGTAAAAGAGTTATTTTAATAAGGAATTATTAATAAACATAAGATCAATGAGTATGAGTAATAATAATATTTTGTATGATATATTATAATCACTCAAAAATATATGTTTAATAAACCTAAATTTATAATATATTAGGTTTAAACACATATTAAGGAAGTCAAACTACTGGTATGGGTTTCTTTTCAAACTTTTACTTATGTGAGACATATGTCATATTCTCCAGTAATTTCTTTTATATAGTGTTTATGAATCACCTTTTATATTTCATACCCTTAGTCTATTTGGGTCAAATATTTTTTGGGTCTTATGATTTATAAGTTAACAATGTGGTAAGATTTTATTCCCATATTTCATAATTATTTTGTATTTTTTATGTTTTCATCTCCATTGGAAGTATTATTTTATATTTTTATCTTAAAATTAATATATTTTATTCACTTCAGGGTACTCATTAATTTGTTAAAGTAATAGTTCCATTTTTTAATTCTTTTTACATAAAATTATTTGGAAAATGCTTTAAAGAACATATGACTTTATTGCTCTATTAGGTAGAAAATCCTTTTTCATAAAAACCCAAGTCTCCTAAACATGTTTTAATGAATGTTTTTAACCATTTAAAAATTATTAATAAAATATATTTAAAAAATCATTTTTTATGAAGAAAAATCCGGATATTTTCATGGGATGTTTATGGATCATGAAATCAACTCTCTACTTTACATACGATGCATTGAGGATATGTTTTATATATAACATATATATTATTATATGGATGCTTGATGATATGTTTAATGGGGGATATTCAATTTTATTTCCATTAACTATTTCACTATGTATACTTTATTATTATGTTATTTTATTGGGCAAGTATCAACATTTTATAAGTTAGTTTTTTAATAAAAATTTTTATATTGATTATGTTTCTCCACTTTTATCTGAGGAATTCATTGGATTTTTTTTGTGATGGGAAAGGCTCTCTATATGACCTCAATGCTTCATAAGCACTCATAATATAGTCTATATTAAATTTTGGGTGATTCCATACCTATTTATTTATATTTCTTGGAACAAAGCCTCGAAAGTATGGTTTAAATATCCAGTATTTTGAATTCCATCATTTTTAGTTCATTTTTCGATATACCATGTCATTATATAATGAGTCATAATATACATGGTTATGATTGAAGCTCACGATATTTTTAATGTATCCATATATGATCATCATTAATTATATATATATTATTATCATGATATTGAGAAAATGGTAAGTGCATTAGTTATTTTCCTTTCAATATTTATTATTCATTATGTATTCAATGAGTATTCATTACGCTTACGCATAATGAGAATATATGATTACCCATTTATTTTATTTTATTTTCCCAAGGATACTATGATGTTTTTTTAATTTATATGTATAGATAAACTATGATGAATAATGACGTTCTCAAAGAAAAAAATCAATTTAATTTTATTAGTTGTAATGAGAATTTAATGTATGTATCTTATTTTCCAATACTGAAAAAATAAAACCTTAAGGATGTGAATACTTGTTTATTATAATAATGTAATATTTGATAGAATGACTTTGGGATACTGGGGTTGGGGTCTCTATAGTTGGTTATATTAGAAGTTTTGTATAATACTTGGGAACTATATTTACAAAAATATAGATATGGGAACATAAACGAATGATAGAATTTGGGGATATATATAGTGTAAAATTATAATGTTTTTGTAAGAATGATAATATTTTATTTTTTATAGTATATACAACCATGTATAGATAATAAATTTGGTGTGGTTCTATTATAGATGTGCCTAGGGTTATTAACTCTAAAATCAACACATGTGGATCATCTCAATCACTACCTAGTGCTTGAAAATGGCCCTTACTTCACACCTGGTTTAGCACTCCATGGATATATGATTAGAATAAATCATGTTATATTTTAAAACTATATATAATGGATTTGAAAATAATTTTTGGTTTGAAATGTTTTCCAAAAAACCCATGTTCTTATTTATTTTATTGTCCTTATAAATATTTATAATTATATTGTAGGTGTCTCACTAGATAAGGTATTATACATTAATTTTCATAATTTTAATATCAATTAAAGTGTTTTATATTATTTATTAATGGTGCCCAGTGGAAAAAATAAATACCATATAAAATAATGTAATGTAAAGTGTAAGAATGGTTATTTCTTTGATCTCCTTAAGATAGTCATTCAAATGGAAGTTATCTCTCGAATATTCCCATTATACCAAGATATAGTATAATTTTATATAAATCTAATGAAATAATTATATAAATATTAATCATTGAATGTAAATAATAGAAAAAGGGGATTCCAACGAAAAAATTGGATGATGGGAAGAAGGGAAATAAATATTTTCCCACAAGTGATACTTTAGAAAGGAAACACATTGGTACATACATAAATGAAAACTGTAGTTTTCTATTTTGTGGGGAAAATGCCACCATGATAATGAATTTGAAATGATAATTTTTTAGTGTGAAATTGCATTATATAGTATGGGAATTGATTAAGTATAACTTTGGGTGTTGTTAGATATCCTTTTATATCTATGTGGGTCTTGGAAAATATCTTTAGAAAATAGGTATTACATGATAATATTTCATTTAGCTAATTATATGTTAATTTTTACTTTTAGTGATTCAAGCATAAAAATTATATTGGATATTTATTTAATTTATAAATAAATAAATAATGAATTAAACAAAATAAATAAGAATGAATAAAATGTTCATAAATAATGATATCACTCTATGTATTATCTTATTGTCTTAATATACATGCAATAATAATTCGTCAAATCCATAAAAGTAATCTTATAAAAATTCCATCATAGTATATTCATTTTGAATAAATCAAATAGTCTCTTATAGAATCACATAATTATGGTTTATTCAATTTTATATTATATGGTTGACAAAATATCTTTTTTAGTGATTTTTATCTCTCTTTATTAGTCATTGGGAGTCGATATTCTCTTCTATTTCATTGATTTTTTTTCCACCAATGTTATCCTTTTGAAAATCCTAGTTATGTCTTATTCCATATGAAATTTTTTACTTCTATTTTTTTTAAAGAATTATATATTAAACCGTTATATGATTTGAGTTTTCACCAAATGTATTTTAAAATTTAAAACCATTTATTATCTAGATAAATAATAAATTTAAAGGATGAAATTTATTTTGTGTGGGTGAGAAAGTGAAAACCTGAGATTTTTTAAATAGGAACATCATTTTTAGTAGATTATAAGAAAAAAATACCACGAATAGAATAAATATTATATAATAAGTCCTTTAGATAGATTTATTTTTAAATAAATCATATCTCTTCGATATCTTGTGATTCCCACAACATGAGGTTTAGAAAAAATTGATACAATATAAAAATATACTTATATAAACATGAACATTATAATAATTCCGTTAAAATGTTGGTTATTACCAATACTAAATAAATTATTAAAACTATATGATTTATGAATGTGTAAAATAAATTCATTGATTATCTACTGATTATACACAAAATAAGAACAATTTGAATGAAAATAACTTTTTTCTCCAAAAACTATATTTTTTCTAAAAGGCAATCTAGTCATGCTTTTTTAAATAATTTAAAATTATTTTTAAACAATCATAGAAAAATTATTTTAATATAAATCATAATTTTTAAAATCATTATGTTAAAATTATCATTGATTTTATTTTTTATAATATTATGAACGTAATTAGTTTTTTGATGAATAGTGAAAAATAATGAATTTTAATTAAAAAGTTTCTTTTTGATTAAATTATTTATATATAAAATTATACTTAAATTAATTTTCTATAAAAATAGATTAATTATATATATATATATATATATTAATATAATATTTTTCATTTTATTCATTTTCATATATATTTATTTATAAAAACATCGTATATTTTATAGAATTTTCTCTTTGAAACCCTATTTTTTCATCACATTTATAGGTATAATTTTAAGTTGAATTATTCCCCTTATTTGAGTTGAATATATAAAAATGGATTAAATATATATAATATTAATAAAATATATTTTATTATAATATTGACATAATATTATTACCCAAATGAATAGTGTAAATAGTAAAAATTAATTATCTCGGTTTTGGTAAAAATGGGATTAACAGTGTTAAACTGAGAAGATATGGGTTAAAATTACCTAAATCATATAAAACATCATTTTATAGACATATATATACATTTTATATCTTATATGATTGATACTATCAAATTTTTGTTCTTTTATAAATGTGAAAAACTTGGGTACTGATTTTTCATTCCAAATATTTCATGTTTGACACTCGCCTCACTTATAGAAGGACTCCCCTCCTCTCATATACACTCTTAAAAACCAATTTAATTGGATAATACCTCACTAAATATCATCCTATAATATCTTATCTCAAACTATAGTCCTTAGATCAATCATAAATCCAACCAATGAATCTGTTTTATGAAGAATAATGATGATGATTGAAAATCAATTAACATCCCTAATAGAACATTTTAAAATATTTCTTCTTATACCACATTAGATCATACATACACAATTATTATAACACATCCACAATATCTTTCATATACTTAGATTTTATTATGTTAATTAAATAACACAAATCCTTCTACTATTCCATTAAATGGGTTACCAAATCATCATTCGTGTGTACTACAACCTACCTCCTCTTGAACTGATGTCATTCATTTTACATCACTAACCTCAAAGGATATATATAATGATGAATTTAAAATATTGATATTAATTTTATGGTATAATATTACTTATTTTACTATCATATCAAATAAACCTTATTTTTTTCTATTCAGTAAAAGATGTGATAATGATTCGTGTGTGTGGATGATTACCACCTTATGAAGAGATGTGGTTATTTTTTATTATACTATTTATATTAAAGGTAGTGAGGATAAAATTTAAGGAATATATGTGATAATTATGATATAAAAAAATTGTTAATTATAATATCACCTATAAATTCTTACATTCCTATCATTCAAAAATAAATAACATCACTCATTCCTACTTGCAAACAAATGGCTCTGAGTAGGGATGTGAAATGTCTTTCATTTAATATCTACATGTATAGTAGTAAGGATGTCTTTTAATGATATTAATAAAATATAAAAACTAATAATGATTATTTATTTCATTTTTAATATTAATATTTATTTTTTATATCTATCGAGATAAATGGAAATAGTTTTCATGCGTACGTACAACTTATGGTCTTTATGAATAGTGTATTCCATTTATGAAAAAAAAATATTAATTAAACTAGGTAAATATATATTGGATATATTTTATATTTATTTTATTTTTAAAATTTAAGAGATTATGTAAACATTTTCAAATTAAAATCACCCAAATTACTGAACTAAAATATACATGAAATATTATGAAATTATCACATGAAATAATTATTTTTACCAATAATTTTTAATTAACAACGGAAAATGACTAAAAGTAAATAATATATGGAATAATATTTATGAATATGGTTATATAATAAATGTTAAATGAAGCCATATTTATTATATATAAGTTTTATACACAAAATAATGACGTCGAACACATGTTCAGGGTCCCGTCACATTTTTTCGTCTATGAGACATATCACATATTCACCACTTATTTAATTTTTATTGTGTATATAAAGCCCCATTTATATTTCATTTCACTTACCAATTTATCTTCATATTATTTAGTATTTAACATTATTTCATTTCTTGTATGAGGAATTTGATTCAGATGTTACCAAAGCAGCAAGGGATTATTACGCAATCTCATCATTATTCATGATTGATTATGTGTACAACCCCATTGGTTGAATTATTTGATATTTAAATATAAAAATAAATATATTTTATTCATTTATTATTACTCAATAAATATTTATAGTAATTATACTATTCCTCTAATCGTTTTTCTTAATTTTTTTTTAAAATTGTTTATGAGATTCTAACATTATCTCTCTCTTTGGTTGGAAATCCTTATCAATTAAAACCTATGATTTATAAAAATGTTTCCAAATATTAATTTAATCTTATAAAAATTATTTATTAATTATATTTTCTCATTTTTTCTATTTTACACAAAAATATAAGAATCATTATGTCATATTATAAACAAGTCTCATTTATATTTCACCAAAAATGTGAAAAACAATCATTGTTTTAACTTTTATAACATGATCAAAATTTTCCACCATGATGAAAAATCAATTTTTTATTCATTATTTTAAATTTGTTAAAGGTTATTTTAGTCAAAAATTAGTTTTAAAAGGTTTGTGATCATTTTTTTATATTTTTATTTTTAAAATACAATGTTTAGTTTTATCATAAATATTGTTAATTGTATATTTAAGGTATATAAATTCATCCACATCTATGAAACTATATTTTACATTTGATCCAATGAAGATATGTTTCATTGATATTATCCCTATTAATTTATGGATTCTTTATGATATTTTTTACTAGGGATGTACAATTTTATTACCAATCTCCATTTCACTCTGGATAGATTGTGATTATGTTTATTGATAAGGGTAGGGAATAACATTTATTATATTAGTTTTTAATATGAATTTATATATTTATTTTTTTCACCCCTGGTATATGTGTAATTAATTGGATGTATTAAGTTACTAATGGGGCCCTATATAGACCATCGATGCATTAGTAGGTCTCATGAGAAAATTTTCATTAGTTTTTTATTGAGGCCTCACCCACTTCATATATGTCTGGGAACTAGGAATCAATAATATGTTTAGATGTTTGGAATAATGTTTTATATCATTGTTATGTTAGTTTTTAATATTCCATGTGATCATTTATTTAGATATAATATTTGTGGTTAACATTCAAGCTTATTTGAAAATTTATATGGTATTATTTCATAATAATATATTCATACCAAATTTTCTCATGTTGTTGATTGGATAGAATAGATTTTTATTATTTCACATCACATGTTGATCATATCATATTTATTCATAGCTTCTATTGTACACTTATCCTTACTAAGCATCTGAGTTCACCCCATTCATATGTTTTATTTTCCTTTGAATACTATGAAATGTATTATTATTGATATTCCAGGAAATTATATGAGGAATAATTGTGTTCTCAAATAATACACATTCTGAATTTTATGATTTCAATTATAATGATATTTAAATATATATATATATAGTTTACCAAGACTATTATACTAGTCAGTTATTCATGAGGTGATGAAATTATTTTTATTCCAATTTAATAATTTATATAAGGCCTCCGAGTTTAATGGTTCTAGGTTTCTATGAATTGTTTGGTGAACCTTGTAAATTTCTAGGTTTTTATGTGTGTGTGTTCAGTTGTTCTATGAGAATGAAATAAGGAATGATTGAAAAAGTTTACTATTCACCTCATCAAATGGTATATGTAGATGAAAAAGTGATGAAAGTCATGCAATTTACTTTTATTGGGACCTACCTAAGCTAATTAAAACCTCTATAATTATGGTTCACATCATATTAGGTCTCCTGACACACTAGAACTTGAATCTATAAGGATTATATTACTTTTTAATTTTCAAAAAGACAACTAGTTTCACAATATCATCATCAATATGTTGCATCCCACCTAATATTCAACTCACTGGTGACTTGCGATAGTTGGAATCAAGACCTCATGCTCACTTCATTGAACAATAAAGGTTAAAGACTGGCAGTTAGGGCCATATATAATTCTACGGGGACATTATTCCCTCATGGATAAAAGTAACCACAACAGTATATAAAAATAATAACCATTATTGGGAAGGAAATAAGAAACAGATGACAGAAGATAAATATAATTTAAACAAGTAAGATGAATATCAAAAAGAGAAAGATAAAAAATGATTGTACAACAAGATGTTTGTATTCCATGTTCTATAAAAAAACAATATTCTAGGGGCATAGGAAACAATCATTAACAACATAGTGATAGAATATAAACAACACCCAAAAATAGATATGCCTATAATATTTAGAATATGATCGGTACTCTGCTTCCAAGCTCCATCCTAGAAATGTAATTAATGCATTTGAAGTTGCATTCTTCCCTTAATCTATACCTGAATCCCTAAATTTAACTCAGTTACCAATTTTTCTTGAGTAGGGGGTGTGATAAAATCTCAGTAGGCTGACACCCAAGGTTTCTAGGCCAATCCATATCATGAAATTTAAATGAATAGATCATTGTGCCAAAGTAATTAAATGAAATAGATAATAAATAAATAAATTTATTATACTAGGTTTCACTTGAAGACCCTCCCAATTACCTTCTTCCGTAAAATCTGGTATATATGAACCAAGAGAGGAAGAAATGGTAAAGAGAGTGGTTTAAATTATTTAAAGCTGGGTTGTCCCCAAGATATTGAATACACCAGGAGGTCATATCCATAAATTTATAATACCAAGAAATAAATTATATTTTGAAAACATTCATTTATATTTTCCTTAATTTAATTTGAAACCACCTTTTCAAATTATATTGAGACACCCTAAGCATGTACAAAGAAAATATAGAGGGATTTTCCATCTGTCTCTCACGGGGCTCATCATATGACCAACACCAAGGAGTCAATATGTGGTGACCCTACGTGAAGTCCCATATGATACTCCAATCATAGAGTGAAATATCAGGGATTAGCCGCCACTTCATTACAAGGTATTGAACATAGGGGCCCGAGTCTGTTGAGTATTGGTTTAACCAAATTCCATTAGAGCCCATCTAGGGGAGTCTGTTTGGGGGAACTGGTGTCCCACATCTGGAGGTTAAAATTGATAACTCTCGGTGACCCCATCAAAGAAAAAACTGATTTCATCCTCCATTTTTAAAATGAATTTACCAAATCTAACTATGTAATTAGATTTCATCCTAGGTATCATTAAATCAGATCCCATTTTTTATCCCTCTTCACCATGGTTATGAAGATTAAAGTAATTCATATATATATAACATTTATAAAAAGTGATACCATTTAATTAGTTTGAGAATTTATAACATGAAGGCTATAATGGATAAGGAATTCAAATTTAATGACCTTATAAAACATAAGATATAAGGATTATAATTCAGCACTTGTCCTATTTAATTTATTCAACCATTACATCTATATAGGAACCCTTTGTTTCTTACATCACTTATTACTTCATTTCACAGAAAGAATATAAATGAATTACACAACCAGGATACAATGGTTTTGTGTTGTGGGAAAATTATGACTAAACATAACATTTAAAAAAGATAACATATTCAATTATACAATTCCTAATTCTATAGATTATTATTGGCCCATTAATTCTCTTTACTACATGTAGTCACCTGAGGAGATACATATAATAAAGGGGTGAGCTAAAAACCTAGTAGGATGATGAATAAATATAACTTTGAATGAACATAATCATTATCATCATAACATAAGTACAATATCACAATCTTGAGAGAAATCATTCAGAAAATTATTGGAATGTTTCATCACATAAAAATGAAACTTTGTGTCTTAGTCGAAAAAACAACACATTGTTGTGAACAAATCTACCATCATTTAAATTCATAAATCAATTTTATCATGAGATACATCAATTTAAAAAATTCATTGGAGATTTATATAATTCTGTGTGCACCCGGAACATCATATCATTCACATGCACTATATAATTTCAGGCACACCCTTCACATCATAACATTTTCCTTACCATGCATGCTACAAAGTACATATATCAACCCTAGATATAAAATAAAACATGGAATGAAATGGGTTTAATTTCATTAAACATGATTTCATTAATAAATTTTGGGGTTCAAAAAATAAATATATAATAATATACATTTTCTAAAAATCATCAATTTTGTGTAAGGATGAAACAATCTCATGAGAATTAAAATTTGTCATCTGGAAAGAAGTTTTATTTTGGAAAACTCATTGATTTGTTTTATAAAACCAGATAGATAAAATTTATATCCCAAAAAATATAACATAATTAGGAATAAATAATATTTAAGTTACATTAATTGAATATACATATATAAAATGGTGTGAAAGTGGGCAAACCTAAAGAAAGAGAGTTGGGTTTGAGAATTCCCCTTACCGTATGTATGAATGATTTCTTCAATTTAATACCATATATAATAACATTAATTTCATTAATTATAATATTTAGAACACTTTTAAATTAATTTTATTCATAATGGTTTTATTATGTTCATTTATGGGCCTTTTGATAAGTTATTGAGTTTATTTTCATCATTTGGGTGTGTTCTTTTTCTTAGTTTCCACGATTGGTTCACTTGTATACATGCATGGATGTTCGTGTAAAAATTGAATAAATATACATAATTTTTATTATATATTATTAATGATCTTCAAAAATTTTAAATGATCTTATAAGAAAATTTATATTATTGAATGATGGTTCATTAGATAAAAGTTAACGATGATCATTTTGGGTTATTTTTGGTGGTTTTTTCATAATGAACTCATATTGTTTTGTCATTTAATATAATGTTTGTATGTTAATTACAGCAAATAAAGAGGGAAGGTAAATACAATTAAAAAAAACCATTAAAATGTTTTTATTAACATCCTCTAAGGAGTTAAAGAAAAAATAAAGTTCATCACCCAGGATGTTAGTAAATTAACACATCATGGGAAATGATATCATTTTTAGAATAAAAGATAGACAGAGGGAAAATATTTTGATGATGGATCTTCCATTAACATGATAATATAATATTATATCAAATATAATGGATTTATCATTCTATTTGTATAAGATAAGGACAGTATAAGAGAATAAAATAAATGAAATTTAAAAGAAATTAAATGAATAAGGAAGATGATTTCAAATCATGAATTTATCCTCATAGATATCCTCCATATGGCCATAGTTCTGTTCTTTTGATAAGACCAAAAGTTCATGGATGTGGAAGATGGGATTGTAGAGTGTTTTTGGAAGAATTTGGACAAGGATAATAGTTTGAGAGGTGTGAGGAAAAGGGGTGGTGAGGTGTGGTATTTATTATGTATGAGAGGGGTGATTTTTAATTATTATATTCATTAGCCTATTATTATAGAACAATCCAATAAATAGTTTGAGCTATATAACTTTATAAATTAAACTAATTATGTAGAGTTATATATTTTTGTCTTATAGTAGTCTTGCATGATCTATGACTCCATAATTCATGTATTTATCATTGTAAATTATAATATATTATTATTCACCAACAATTCAAGTATTTTGGAAAAATTCCAAAAATTTACCCTTACCATATATTGATGTGTAGATTTTAAAAATTAACTCAATTTTATTAAGATAATATTTTAAATATGACTTATTTAATTTTTATTTATAATCTTCTTTCACTTAGAATATGTAGATTTTGAAAGTAAATATGATTTTATAATAATAAAAAATAATAATACATCAAAAGTAATAATTTATGAATACATTTTGTGAAAATAATGTTTCTTTTAAATTATTATATTTATAATAAGTTTCTAATTTAATATTTATGGATTAAAAATATTCCAAAACATAATTATTAGGTTATAAAACATTTATTTAATTATATTATTACATAATTATACAATAATTTCATTTATAAAATGACAAAATTTTATTTATACTCTCTTGGGGGAGGTCACTATTCATTTTTTTATTCATTTTCAAAAGGATCACATTTCTATTTATATTTTCATTTTACTATTTCATATGTATTGGTTCATTAAATTCAATAAATAAATCTTATTTCATTAATTATTCATTTATAAGATTTTTTATTAGATTCATTAACGGATTTTATGTGATTTATACTATATGAAACTACTATAGGAAGAGATAAATTCCATTGATAAAATATTGGGTAGTTAAATTCTCCCCAATTTTAAAACTTCACCCTTAAAATTTCGTTTTACATAAAAATTTGAGGGTACCCATCCTTCAAGACCACATCCGGATCCCATGTTGCTACTTCATACTTTTGTTCCTCCACAACACATTGATAATGTGGATTTTTTAGTTGTGTAGATACTTATCTCTCTAGTATAGAATCATTATTGGATGTTTCTCATAAGATAAATCATCTTCTAGCAATACAACCTCAGACTTCAGTATATGTGAGGGATCTGGTTTGTACTTCCTCAGGAGTGATATGTGGAGCACATCATGAATTTGATCCATATTCTTTGGAATTGAAAGATGATAGTCCATGATTCATATGAGATCAAGGATCTCAAATGGTCCAATGTACCTTGTTAATAGATTAACATTCCTTACAAACCTCATGAATCTATTACTTATTGATATTTGAAAGAATAATTTCTCTCCAATGTCGAACTCCAAGTCCCTTCGATAGATATTTGGATAACTATTTTTCCAACTCTGAGAAACTTTGATTTGTTACTAGATTTCTTGAATCTTCACTATCATGTCACGCACTAGATCAGGTCCAAGTAGCATTATTTTTTCAACTTCATCTCAACATGTTGGATTTAGAATCTCTTTTAATACTAAGCTTCATATGGAGACATGTGAATACTTGAGTGGAAGATATTGTTGTATGAGAACTCAACCAATGGTATATATTGATCCCATTCGCCTTTAAATTATAATGAGAAATATCATTACATATCTTCTAGTGTATGAATAATCCTTGTAGATTGGATATTAGTTTAGGGGAGATGAGACATATTGAAATTTATTTCATTACACAAAGAATGTTGAATATTATCCAGATTTTAGAAGTGTTGTTGGGATAAAAATCAGTAGAAATCGACAGTGTAACCCCATAAAGTCTCCCCAGTTCTGTCACATATATCATTACAAGTTGTTTAAGTGGGAGATTTTCCTGAATAGAGATAAAGTGGGAAGTCCTGGTGAGTCCGTAAACCACAACCCATATCACACCATTTCCTTTGGATATATTTAGGAGACCCGTGAAAATTTCAATAGTGACATTCTCCCATTTCCATATGTGTATAGGAAATGGATTCATCATTCCAATTTGACATTTTTTCACTATACTTTAAATTGCTGACATATGACGAACCTTGATATATACTCAGCAATCCCCTTCTTCATATTTCCCCCCCAGAAGATTTCTCAGAGATCACTGTACACCTTATTACTTATAGGATTAATGAAGATAGGTGATATATGTGCATTATCAAATTAAACCATCCTTATCTCCAGTGATAAAGAAACCCAAATCCTTTTTACACACAAATTCAAACCATCATCATCGATACAGAACTATTTTATCATACATTACTTTACTACATTCACCTTCTATTTTAACTCTCGATGGGAAATTTATCCCTCCTTAATAATATCATGGATATATGGTTGGTAAGTCATTTGGGTAAGGTAGTATTAGTACCCTGCCATTATTATTTCGAAAACCATCCCATGAATATCCATGAAGATAGTGTCATTATCAATATGAAACATATATATAGTAGCTTGTTCATTTATTCTAAAAGAAATAGGTACCTATTTTACCTTGATACAATGATATTGAATAGAGAAATCATGGTCACATATTAGCTCTAACCATCTCATTTTCACATGTTGAGCTCCAATTATGTGAATTTATACTTTATGCTCTTGTAATCAGTACATATGTGAAACCACTCACCACAAGTTTAGTGCTTCTATATTTTTAGTGAAAAAACCACTGATTATAACTCTAGATCATGTGTAATATACTTTTAATCATGGATCTTCAACTATCATGAGGCATAGGATATCACTTTATCATTTTGAATGACTACAAAACCCAAGAAATTCATTCAAGCATTACTATATATTACAAACCATTATCCACCTTTTAGTAATGTGGGTACAAGTTCATTTATCTACATCTTCTTTAGCTCCGTGAATCATTCCTCACATTCTTCCATCTAGACACACCTTACACCTTTCATTGTTAACTTAGTTAGTGAGCTTGAACATCCTAATAAATTTTTCATAAAACATTGGTAGTACCCAGTTAATCAAATAATACTATAGATTTTCATGATAGGAGAAGGTAATGGAAATTCCATAATTACCTTTGTTTTCAAGGGTCTATAGAAATTCTCTAAGTTGTGATCACATGACCTAATAATGTGACATGATGTATCCAAAAGTCACATTTTCTGACCATGGAATTCAACTTCTCCATCATTAATATTTCCAATAAATGCCTTAGATGTTCTTCATTTTCCTCCAAGATCTCATAGTGGATGGGAATTTCATTAATTAACTGTACTATAAATTTGTAAAGGTATTTTATAAATAATCTATTAATTGAATCCACAAATATTGTAAGGGAATTAGTATGTCCAAGGGCATCATGAGAAACACATTTTTCCAATTCCTTATAAGAAAGGAAGTCTTATGAATATCATCCATCTTCACCTTTAGGTGATGATATCCAAATTGATATCCACCTTGGAGAGGTAATGATCTCCCCATAGCTTACTGAACAATTCATAAATCATATATATTGGATACATGTTCTTTTTGGGGATCTGGTAGAATTTATAATTATTGATACATAACTATGTTAATCCATCATTCTTTTTGAAAAAGAGAACTTAGGAACCCCATGGTGATGCACTAGGTAATATGACCCCATTTTCCAAATGCTCTTGTAGTTTATTCTTTAACTCCTCATGTTTGATATTATCAATTCAGGAGGGATAATTTGAGATAGGAGTACCTCTAGGTTTGATTACTATTGAGACCTCTACTTCACTATACAAGGGAAGTCTGAGTAATGCTTCCATAAATGCATCACTGTATTCCCTAAAATGGGAATTTCCCCGAGCTTGATTCCTTCATTTAACTAAACCATTTGAGTGAGGTATGCTTCTTCATAGGTAATTAACACCCAACCACTGAAGGATTTTCCAAAGTTGATTCATGATATTCCTTATATTTGAATAGGATCACATGATAGTTTAGAATATTAAAAGATATTTACATTTCCTAATAGTTTATATGTGATCAATATAATTATATCTAATACATTCCCATTATAGTGTAAAATTCCACCGGGGAATGTATCATGAGTTAATCTGAAAGAATTTTTCTGCAAATGTTAATTGGAAAAGAGGCCATTAGTTGGGTTGAAATGATTGAACAACTAGGTGTTTTTTAGGATATCTATATTTCTAGGTCTTAGGGATTTGAATCAATAGTTATATAAAACATAAAATATAAAAAGGAATCCATAGAACTAGAAGCAAAGAATAATTTTTTCATTCTTGAGTGAGTAGGAAGTGTACCATGTATAACTTTGTTTCCTTTCTCCACATTATTAGTAGCAATGGAATATGTATTTTCTAGATCATTTGATTTAGTTTCTACTAACGTTGATTACCTTTAAGGGAATTTGGTTTGGTTTATAGGATTTCATAGTTCCCTTTATCCCTACAGTTGTAGCATTGGACCATAGGTGGTGGTCTCCCATCTGCCACCACATTATCCTACTTCTCAAAGTATTTTCAGCATTCATGAGCTTGGTGGACTTCTCTCCCATGCATGTATTATTTCTCTATCCCTTATTAGTTGTTCCCATGATGAATCTTCATCATTTTTAACATGTGAGTGTTGCAATTTTCATTCCTCCTTTCTCCCAAGATCCCCCGACATGAAGCTATTTCTTTTATTTCTTATCACTATATCCATGGGACCATTCTCCAAACACCATCTCTACTCTAAGAGAACATCGAAAAACTTCTTCATAAATCCCAATGTCTCTAATTTATAGATCCTTTAAAATGTGTGGTTTTAATCCCCTGAAGAGTCTATCAAATTTCTTTCATTGTTGATAAAAAACACGAAGCGTACCTTGAAAGCCTTGTAATGTTTTCTTATGGGGTCGTGACTTATATCCCTTCCTTTTTTATCAGATCTATAAAACATCTCTCCATATTTATATGAATATATAAATGTATATACTTATTAAGAAACATTATTTTATTGTATTCCCACTCTATCTCTTCAATATTTTCCTTCAGATCAGTGATCTTAATCAATTCCCAACATTGGTCTACCTCTTCATATATACAATAAATGGAAAGAGTCACCTTCTCAGTCTCATAATATTGAACAATAGAAAATGTCTTCTCTATTGAGTTGAAACACTGTTTTGTGAATAGTAGAGCTGAATATCAACTAAATTTTGGTGTTTTATGCTAAATAAAATAATCAATAGCCATTTTATCCCTCTTAGGTAAAGGCAGATGTTCCACATTATTCATGTTATTGTTCATAACCAAAGATAGATGGGTAAGAATCACCATAAAATTTTGAACTTCACCCCCAAGGAATTGGGTATGTCATTGAGTAAATCCCTCCATTATCCCTCATGTGGGTTTTCTGGGTTTCCCCTGGTTCCCAACATTTTCTAAAATAGAAAAGGATAGAACAAAACATAATTCAATAATTTATGAATAAATAATTTATTCCTTTGTGAAATTAAGATGAAAGAAAACTTGGGGATCTCAATGTATATCAATTTCTTAAATCAATTATTCTTGGGTGATTAAATATTCATATTATCATATTAATGGTTTTCACTATGTTTTTCTAACCCTAATTCCCAAATTAACTGAATCGTGCTCTGATACAAACTATAGCGACCTTGCATTTATTACATCACAGATTACATTATTTTATAGACAAACAACATAAAATCATTACAAAACCAGTATAAAATGATTAGGGTATTTAGAAAATTAAGACTATACATAACATTTAGAAACTATAACATAATCATTTATTTAAATCCTTCTTCAAGAGATTCTTATTGGCCCTTGATTTCTCTTCAGTACATGTAGTCACATGAAGATATACCTGAAAACAATTGATGAGCTAATATACTAGTAAGATTATGAATCAATATAACATGGGGTGAGAATAATAATTATCATAATAACAAACAAATATATCATAATCATTAAATTAATCATTAATAATATTCTTAGAATATGGAAATTCATAAAAATGAATCATCATTTCATAGTGGTTAAGTACCACACATAGTAGTAAACATATATAGACTATTTTTCACATGTATTTAAATTTTTCTCATTAGATAAATAACATTAACTAATGGATTGGAGCACTAAATAATTATGAGTTCACTAGTCACATCATATCAATCACATGTGCTATATAATTTCAGGTTCACCAACCACATCATAACATTTACATTATAATGAATACCATATAGAATATAGATAAAACATGGTAATGGAATAATACATGTAATGAAACAGGTTTCGTTTAATAAAACATAAATTCATTAATAATCCTTGGGATTCCCAATCTAATGAGTTAAAAACATAATTGGTATAAAAATCATCAATTTTGAGTGAAGAAGAAACAAACTCCTGAGAAGTAAAAGATTTGTTTTTAGAAAGAGGTGTTCATTTTGAAAAATATTATTTTTAACAAAAAAAGATTGGTGACATGTATATCCTATAAAATATAACATATTGATTAATAAAAGATATAAAATATACATTAATGGAATATCCATACTCAAAATGGGGTGACATAGGGAAAACCCAAAGAAAGAAAGTTGGATTCGAGAATTCCCTGTACGGTATGTCTGAATGCTTTCCTCACATTAATATCTTATATGATCCCATTATATTTGTTAATTAACAAAACCAGAACATTATATACATTAATTTGTTTTATTATGATTATATTAAGTTCATTAAGGGAATTTTGGTGAGATATAGAGTTTAATTTCATCATTCAAGAGTGTTTGTTTTCATAGTTTCCATGAGCGGTTCACTTGTATAAAAGAATTGAAGTTCATGTAAAAGGTACATAAATATCCAAAATAGTTAATATATATTAGTAATGATCTTAAATAAGTTTAAATGATCATATAATTATTTTTTATGGAATTTGGATGAATCGTTAGATAAAATCTAATTATCATCATTTTAGTTTAATTTCAGTGGGTTTTCAATAACAACAAACATGATTTGTTTCATTATTTAGAATTATGAATATATGTTAGTTATATAACATAAATAGGTATTTAAAATACATTTTAGAACATTTTTCAATCATTATAATGGATTTATTAACATTCTTTGAGGATTTAAACAGAAATGAAAATGTATCCCCAATGATTTCGGAAAATTAACACATTAAGGGAAACAATTTAATTTTTAGAATAAATGATTTAGAGAGGGGAGAGTTTGATTATAGATATTAAATTAACATGATAAATTATAGTATATCAATCATATAGTAGTTTTCATCCTATTTGGATAAGATAATGTGAGGAGAATAGAAAAAAAGAAAAGAATTTGAAAAACATTAAAAGAAAAAGGAAGATGATTTTACATCTTGGTTTTATCCACCTTGTGAACCTTATTAGCGCAATGGTTTTGTTCTTTTTATGAGGACAAGTGCTTCAGGAATTTGTATATGGGATTGGGGAGTGTTTTTGGATGTATTTGTACAGGCCTCAAATATTTATAGGTGTGAGGAAAATAGGTTGCAAGGGGTGGTATTTATAGTGGAGGAGAGGGATGTTTTCCCATTATAATATTCATTATTATATATTTTTGGCCCCAAACTATGAATAGTGTAATGAATAACTGTTTTATCAGGGGATTTTCATTATTATATTTTTTTAGTATATAATAACATAAAATTGCATTTAGAACATAATGAAACCATATAAATAAAAAATGAGTGATGTAAATGGTATCTCTTGAAGATAAGGAACATATATTGATGAAATAGTAACATGAACTTTAGAAAATTAATGTAACCATTATGAAAAGTAAACTAGAAAATGTAATAGTAACTTCAAAAATGAAATAATAAATAAAATTTATCTATATAATAAGTGAATCTACGATATAATTATATCAGAGTATAAAACAAAATATTTTAAAAATTATTGGTATTTTTGTAAGTCAGGTATATTTAATTAAAATTTTATGATTAATTTAATAAATTAAAATAAAATTTATTTTCATAAAATGAATTCATAAATTATTTTTTTTTTCTCACGATCGTAAGATAATTTTTTGAGACCTTAAATAATTTTTCTAAATGTTAGAAAAGATGTTTTGATTTTAAAATTTGAATTATTCAAGTATATTATGATTTTAATTAAAAATTAAGTATATCAGATTTAGAAAATTATTTTCATAAAATGGAGTTCATTTATGGATTCTACACATCGAAAAATGATTTGGGTAAATTAATGATATTTTAATAAAGTACTGTAATTTTTATGAATAGTAAAATAAGATAATTTTTTATAAATACTAAAACATGAATTTTTGAATCATGCTTGGGTAATGGATGATGTAAATGGAAATAGTTTCGAAAACACATTCATTATTTTCTATTTTTGGTAATAATAATCAAGAATGGTCAAAGGATAGAGAAAAAATATTGAACTAATGATTAAAATAATTGGAAACCCCTCATCTCCTCCACTATAAATACCACCCCTTTTTACCTCATCTCTTTACTCCCCTCAGGCCTAATGACTAGTCCAAATCATGCTCAAATATCTCCCTAAGACCCTCTACCATTTCGATCTACCATTTTTCTCATCATTATATCGAATCATCTCCCTTAAATAATTTCTCAAGGAATATTTAAGTGGTAAATTTATCTTTTCATTTCTTTTTTTATTCATTCAAGTTCATCGCTTTTGTTTTAAGTCCTCACCTCCTTTCATACAAATTATATGATAGATACATTAACTTATATGTATTTTAAATTTTTTTTTGATATTAGAAAAATTAATCCTCATCTCCTATTTGCTGTACTTTTATACTTGAAATGAAAACACCATCTAAGATGTGGTAATTTATCATATTAACGGACGTCTAGTTTTAACTTTCTATTATCATCTTCAATTCTGGTCATGAAACCTTTTTGATGGTTGAACCAAAATATAATATAGTTATTATTTATAATTTATGTTTCTTGAATGTTTTTTTTCACATTATATTAATTAGTAATTAAACATTTTTTTGATGCGATAAAAAACAACCAATTAACCAAAATAGTTATAATCAATGTTTTATATAATTAATAATTTTCACTTCAAAAATCTAAATGAATTTTATAACCATGTAATATTATGGGTTTCCAATAATTTCATATAACTCCCATTTTGGACAACTAGTATCAAATTATTATGACTCCATATTTATATGATCCCAGATTTATATTTGATTATTTCATATGTTTCATGCCTTTTTATATCATTATGTCATATCATTTAACCCATGTGCTAAATATTTTTATAATGTTTATTACTTAAATATAACCTTATATCATCCATTTGTTTATGTTATCCCCATTTTATCCAATGAATATATATGAGTACAATAGATGTTAGGATCTCTTTTTGAAGACTAAATAAATAATTTTTTTATTTAGTCCCATTTTTATGTTATATATACCTAGCCTTCCAAGAAACTAGAATTTACAATCCTTGTATTTTAATATGATGCTTAATTATTCTTAAAATCATGTAATTATATGTGTGAAAGGATATGGATTCTATATTTGGTATCAGAGGATAGTCTAGTTATATTTGCATATTGGTAATATAGAACTTTAGTAGTAACCTTAAGGATAAGACAATGTATAATAAAACATCCCTATGTTTTTGTATATATATTGTAAGTGTTTTATATAAAGAAAATATATCCCAATCTGGATATGAAGAAGTGGGTGTGGCTCTTTCACATATGTATCTATGTTTAAAACTCTAAAACCCCTCATTTTTCTATACTAAAATGAAAACTAGTGTATAAAAATTGGCAATCTTCCACTCGTGGTTTGACACTACCTGGGGATATTGTTCAGTAAATTCACGGGATTAGTAAAAAAAATTATTAAGGGAATAAAAAATATCCCATAAATAAGGTTATGAAATATATAAAGGTTTAAATAGATATAAACCAAGGGAATAACAATCCAAGATATAATTTTCATGTACATGTTTTCCATTTCATGTTCAAATTTTCCTTTATAATTATTAGCTAGGTATTAAATCCCCCTAATTGTATTTTTCTCGTATTTAATAGTGGAAAATATATGAACATGTTCTAAAAATCAATGTGATAGGGAATGTGAATATTTCTTTAATGATATCACAAATATGATGGGAATGGGTTCTCAAAACATTTTGACATTAGCTAGTCACATGGGTCAAGTTATCAATAATAACATGAATCATGTGTAACTCCATCCTCCTCCAAGGAAAGAGCATGTTGTAGTTGAATCCTTCATGTGGAAAAGGACTCTCATTTTTATTATATCTTCTAAACCCGTCCCCACAGAATAGTGGATTAACTCCATTGAAATGATATTCTCAGTCCTAGAGTGCTTTGAAGAAGATATAATCATACTAGAGATCTATCATTTTGATGTGGAAGCTAATCAGTGGTAGACACTAATCTAGAATGTAAAGTCCTAGGAGGAAATTGATTATATGGACTGGGATAAATTCAACAAAATGTTTTTCAATAAATATTTCCCTTAATCCCTCCATCTCAATGTGGAAAGTGAATTCCTCAGAATTAAGTAGATGATTGATGTGTCCATCGAGAAGTATGTAGAAAACATCATATGTGTATCAAGATATGACTCCAGATTTGTCCTGAACACTAAATTTAAGGTGGATATATTATTTTTTGGACTAAATCAAGGTCTATGAAAAGTGTTTGTGATTCAAGATTTCAAAAATTATGAGTAGATTTTCTATATTTTCCTCAAAGTTGAAATATAGATTAGAGACTCTCAATGGTCTCATGACCCTGACAAAAAAGTAGAAAATGTAGTATAATATGGGTTTTCTGGAAAATATATCCCATGATGGGAAGAATATAAAACATCCCACATGTCAAAATTGTGTGAAGAAAAATCATGGGAATACTCTAAAGGAAACCAAGAATTACTTCAAATATGGAAGAACATGACATATGGATGAGAACTGCAGATGAGATATGATGAATCCCACTAACATGGAATAATAATGGAAGGTTCAGATCAACAATCCCCATGTATTTATATTCTAAAAGTACAAGTAAAATCGTAATTATGTTAACTATATCTCTAAGACAAGGGTTGTCAGAGGAAATAAAAAACAACCACCAAGGCAATAAGGAAGGGCGTATGCTATAACTACTGTTGATTTGGAGTCATAAAATGATGTGGTGATACATACATTAGTTATTCTTTCCGGAATAGTGAACATACTATTTGATTATAGTTCTACTCATTCATTCATATCGTGCATATTTAGTAGAACTACTCAAACACCACCAAAATATCTGGAGGTTAAGTTTTCTTTGAGAAAAGTGAATGGGGAAACAATTGTGTCCTTTGTTTCTAACTCATACTTGGTAATTTTTTTAATTAACAACCTATAAAATATTTTCATACATCCTTTATAGGAGTTCAATGTTATTTTGTGCATAGATTGACCATCTTTATACAAATCCAACATCAACCATCGAGAAAGCGAGATCACTCTTCACATCCCGAAGCATCCCTCAATTAATTACAAATGTTAAAAGAATGATGAATCTCTTTAAAATCATTTTCTCAATTTTAGATATTTCTACCTTATAAAAATCATATCTAGATCAAATTTTTGAGAAAAGGGATAAAATCTTGCTCGAAGACATGCCCATCATAAGGTATTACATTGATGTATTCCCAAAATAAATTTCTCTCCTTCCTCCTGATCCAAAGTATGAGTTCCCAATTGAACCTATTCTTGGATACCTACCTATATTAGAGTAACCTTATAGAATGACCACCAATGATATGTAAGAACTGATGTAGAAGTAACAAGATGATCTTGAAGTGGTTTTTATACTCTAGAGTGCTTCCCCACGGGGTGCACCGATTGCCTTTGTTATGAAAAAGTATGGATCAATACAGCTCTGCATTTATTATCATGAGATCAATAAAATAATGATGGAGAACAAGTATCCCCTGTCTCAGATAGATTACTTATTCGATCATCTACTTGGGGCCATTTATTTCTCTATGGTGGACCTTTGATTGGGATATCACCAATTAAAGGTGATGTAGGAATATATTCTAAAATAGACATTCGAACGAGGTATGAACACTATGAATTCATAGTGATTCCCTTCAGACTCACTAATTCTCTATCAATATTTGTGGATTTAAGGAATAGAGTCTTTAGGTATTACCTTGACAAATTTGTGGTAGTCTATATCGAGGATATTCATATTTACTCCAAGAGTATGGAGGAACATGAGGATCATTTGAATACTGTGTGGATGACTTTGTGATGGGATAATCATTATGCAAATAATAGTAAATTTGAGTCCTGGATGGAGGATGTATCATTCCTGGGGAATTTTATCATTATAAATAGAATATCTATGTATTCTTCCAGGACAATGGAAATTGAAGAGTTCCTGAGGCCAACAAATGTAATAGAGATATACAACACTTTGGGTCTAGCTAGGTATTGTCAATTTTTTTTAATGAATTCTCACAATTTTCAAACCCAATGTTCAAGAATACTGAGAAGGGAGTGAAGTTTTTCAAGACTAAAAAATGTGAGGAAATCCTTAAAGAGATCAAAATGAGGTTTATCACTATTCCATTAGCGACACACCCAACTAGTGGAGAAATAATTGTGGTGTATTGTGATGCTTAAAATAATTTATTAGGATGTGTATTGATGAAAACTACTAAAGTTTTATCCTACACCTTAGGGAAACTAAAAATCTATGAGAAATACTATCCCACACATGACCTATAGTTGGCAGCTGTGATATATGCGTTAAAAATCTGGAGTCATTATCTTTATGGGCAGTAGTGTGAGATATATACTGATTATCAGAGTCTCAAATATATATTCACATAGAAATATATTAAAATTAAACAGTGAATATGGTTAAATCTCATCGAGAATTGTGACTGCTAAATCTAATACCATCCTAGTAAGGAAAATTAGGTGGTGTATTCTCTAAGTAGAATGGATCCTGTATCTTTATCAATGATGATAACTGAAAGGGATTAAATCTTCGTAGATTTATAGAGGATAAACATGGGAATAATTAAGGGAGGAACATAATCAATCCTTTCTCAAATTAATTCTCAACCATCCCCCATGGAGAAAATAAAGGATTATCGAACAAAAGATTTGGAAATTCAAAAAATGGTGGAAGCTATCAGAAATGGGAAATCCTCTGAGTTAATGATTGATGAGGAAGGAGTTTTATGATTTGGGTCACGATTATGTGTACAACCCTATATAGAGATAAAGAAGGATATTTTTAATGTTTCAATATCTTATCATAACCTATTTAACTAGGGATCCCAAAGATGAATCATGATCTCATAAAGAAGTTTTGGTGGGACAATATGAAGAAGGAGATTGATGATTATACATCAAGGTACCTCATATATCAACAAGTTAAATATGAATGAAAAGTGTCGAAAAAAATGTTTCAACCACTATCCATACCAACAAGGAAGTGGGAGAAAATAACCATTGACATTTTAAATGGAGATCTATGGAAATACAAAGTAAACAATGTTATATGGGACATTCTAGATCATCTTACAAAGACAGTTCACTTTATCCCAATTTAAGAGGACTTATCATTAGATAAATTTTCACAAATATATATATAATAGGTGGAATGGATCCATGGAGTACCACTATCAATTATATCTAATAGAGTTATGAGATTCACCTCGAAGTTCTAGAAAAGTCTCCAACATGCTAAAAGTACTGAGTAGAACATCAACATGACATATCATCCTCAAAATGATTGACAATATGAGAAAACAATTCATACAATGAAAGACATGTAGATAGTGTGATATATGGGATTAGAAGGAGGATGGGACCAATATCTTCCTCTGGTTGAATTCCCTTATAATAATATTTTATACTCCAATATCTGAATGGCACCATATGATGCCATTTATGGGAAATGGTGCAGAACACCAACGTATTTTGATGAATTCGGTGAGAGTAAGTTTATAGGACCTAAAATGGTCAAATAAATGGTTTAGGAGGTGAAATCCATTCCTCATAACATCAACGCAGTCCAAAATTGATAAAAGATTTATGCAGACAATCATTGATGGGACTTTGAGTTCAATATTGGAGACATGGTATTCCTATACATATCTGCAAGGAATAAGGTCATAATTTTTGGGAAGAACAGAATGTTAAGTCCTAGGTATATCATCCCCTTTGAGATTCATGATCATATTAGAGTTGTGGCCCATCGAATTTCACTTCAACCTACTATGTATAATGTACACGATTTATTCCATGAATCCATCTTAAAGAAGTACAAACCAGAACATTCACATATACTCTCTTTAGAGGTGGTACAGTTGGAAAAGGAGATTTCTTATTGGAGCATCCATTGAAGATATTTGATCATAATGATAATGTTATACACAAAAAGACTACTTAGTTTGTCAAAGTACAATGGTGGCTCTATAAGTACCAAGAGGCAATATGGGAATTACAGGAATTAATAAGGAAAATCACCCTCACCTATTTACATCTTAAAAGGTAAAACGAAATTTTGAGGGAGAAATTTAATAATGGGGGATGAATTTAAGGACCCAATGTTTTATAAATAGAATTACCTTCTTATAATAATGTATTATAGTATAATCCCATTAAACTACTTCTAGAACAAAATTAAAAATTATAAATGATGAATGAGTGAAGTAAAAGGTGTCTCTTGATGTTTTGGATCATATATCAATGAAATAGTAACTTAACCATTAGAATAGAATGCAAACGTTATAAATAGTAAACAATCCAATGTAATAGTAATTCCACCAATGAAATTATAAATAAAATTTATCCATCTTATAAGAAACACTATGATATAATCATATAATTGTATAAAAAAATAAATATTTTAAAAATTATATTTATTTTTGTAAGTCATGTATATTTAATTAAAATTTTATTATGAATTTAATAAATTAAAAGAAAATTTATTTCTATAAAATGAATCCATAAATTATTAATTTTATGTATTATGATCAAAATATAATCTTATGAGAGCTTAATTTATATTTTTATGTGTAAGAAAAGTTGTTTTAATTTTAAAATTATTAATTTTCAAGTAAATTTGGATTTTATTTAAAAATTAAATATGTCATATAAAAAAATTTATATTCAGAAAATATATTTATTTTATGTATTCTATACGTTGAAAATTGTTTTGGTTATTTTTTGGTATTTTTCATAAATACTTGAATTTTTTATGAATAGTAAAATTTGATAATTATTAATAAACGCTAAAACTTAAATTTTAGTATCATAATTGAGTCATGGATGATGTAAATGGCCATTGGTTAAAACTAAAATGACCTCTTTACTATTTTAGGTCAAAATAATCAATACTATTCATAGTCTTGAGAAAGAATATTAAACTAATTATTAAAATAATATGAAACCCCTCCTCTCCTCCACTATAAATACCACCCTCATTACCTCTTCTATTCACTTCTCTCTATCCTTGTTCATAGTCCAAATTCGACTCAAAATTTTCCCTAATCTCCTCTCTCACGTCCAGAAAACCATGGTATCCTCAAAATTTCAAATCATCTCCCCTAAATATGTTATCAAGGAAGATATATTCGTGAGGTAAATTACTCTTTTCATATCTTTGTTTTCTTTCATGTTCATTTCATTCATTATCTTTCCTCACCACATTTCATTAAAATGTTATGATAACTACATTAATATAAATGTAATTTAATTTTTCTATTATAATAGAATAATTCATCATCATATACCCCTCCCTATCCTTTTATAATAAAAATTACAAAACCATCAAAGATGTGTTAATTTATCAAATTAAAGGATGATCTTTTTTCAATTTCTATTATTATCTTGAATTCTAGTCCTGAAACCATTTTGATGGTTGAAAAATTTATAATATATTTATTATTTATAAATTATGGTTTTGGAATCTTTTTATCAAATGATATTAATTTAAATGGAAAAATGTGTTCAATATTGTAAAAAACTGCCAATTAACCAAAACAGATATCATTAATCTTTAATAAAATGATTCATATTCACCCCAAATAACAAAATTAATTTTATAACCATTTAATATTTTGTATTTATAATAATAAAATATACCTACAATTATGTAAAAATATTATCATATTACATGTTTATCCTCATATGTATATAAGTAACCCAATCCTAAAAACCAAGGAAAAAAACGCTCCCAAACAACGAAATTTAGCTCTTAACCAATAAAAAAGTTCATGAATGAACATAATAAGGCCATAATAAATAAATTATTGGTTCTATAAATACTATATAATGAATTTAATTTGATTATCCCAAACATTAAGATCTAGTGATGGACACAATTGTAATTAATGTCAGGGATTCTACCTGAACCGCCATTTTTCCTTCAGGTTTCTCTATCATTCGTTTTCCCAAATGATGTTATTTCTCTATAAATATTATAAATGTTTGTTAAATTCTTAAAACACATGTATCATGTTCAATTCATCATTTTCCTCTTGGGATAAACATGTTTTTAACTGGTTCCTTCTTCAAAACTCACGATAATAAAACATATTTATAAGAACATCCGAAATTCTTACTCAATTATAATGAAATATATCATATATATTTATGAAACCATTATTTCTATAAAATAACTAATTTTATTTGAAAACCCTTTTTGGTTCAATTCTTGTTCTATATTGTAAAGACCTATAAAATTCAAGGGAATTTTTTTTTCTTAATTTTCTTTGGGATTTTAAAAGAACACAGTTTCTGACGACGCCTGATTCCGAGGCCCGGTGTGCCCGGAATCAATTTCTGAAGTTTAGCTCGGGTACGTTCAGTGAACGTATGAGCGGGTTTTTCTAACTTTTGAACCGGTGCTCGGAATTGAAATCTGAGGGCATTGATGAACTCGCAGTGCCGATAATTTCTTAGAAACACCTTTTCAGGAGTTGCATATGCTCGGGTGTGGTTTTTAATTTTTTTGGGTTTAAGGAAGAAATAAATAAAATTGTGAACAATTTTATTTTTGTTAACCAAGGGAGTTAAATTCTACCATGGGAAGTTGTTGGTGGGACCCACAACCACCCAACTTCCCATGTGTGGATATGTGGTAGGTGGGGCCCACACGAGACCCTAACCCCCCTTGATCTTCCCATAACCCCCTTGACCTCCCATAACTTTTCCCCTCTTAAATTTTTTAACTCTCAAAAAGAAACCCCCCTTTTTAAATAAAGTCAACTCCTTAATTGTGTAGGTTTTTCAAGTAATTAATTCTTGGATTCGTTTGAATTTTAAATGAATTCCTTTGTCTTGTGTGTTAATTAAATAAGACTAAGTCTTATTTCGTGGGAGAATAGTAGATGGTGCGAATGGATTTGAAGAGAAAGCTCTAAGCTTTGAATAACTTCTTCCTTCTTGAAGAACACGAAGAACGCAACTCTCCGACGAAGAACGCCGACACCAAAGAGTGGCGACGTACCCCCCCTTTCTTCCTTCTCTGTGACAAGAGGGGATACGTCACATCTTGAGTACACTTGGGCAATGTCGGGCCTTCCAAGACCTTCGACGAAGAACACTTCCCGGTCTCCATCAAAGGAGGAGACACCGCCATGGGAAAATCGAAAACGACGACGTCAACTTCCGAAGTCAACGAAAGATGCTACCTCTCCGCAAATCCATCGAGGGATCACGTCACGAGGTAGGGGTTTTATGTGTTTCTATTTCATGATAACTTCCGTCATTTTTCCCCTTTTAATTGAACCGCATGTTATCACATTAACTGGAGGAGGTCAGACCGCACGAACACGACCGACACTCCTGCCCTCTTTTGTTATTGATATTGATGCGGAAAACAAGGCAACGCAGTGCTGAAGCACCACGCGGAAATTGTAAAAGGGATAGAGGAGAAACGTGGCATCGCCGCACCGCGCCGTTGGAAGCAACAAATCCGCGGCGCCGTCACGCCGTGCCATAGAAAATGAACAAAATACGCGACGCCGTCGTGCTGCGCCGAAGGACCTCAAAAGCACCGCAGCCGGAGCAGGGCCGCGGCGGAGGGGCGCGGCGCCGTCGCACCGCGCTGGATGGATGAGGACCGCGGACGATTCCGAGCCGCGGCGGAGCAGGGGAACCGGCGACCGGTTCCGGGCCGCCGTCGTCGAAGCGAGGGGACCGGCCCCTGCCGGTCCCATGATGGTGGCAGCCGGCCGGCCAGCCAGGCCGGCCGGACAGAGGAAACCGCTGGGGGTCGTAACCCCCGGTCGGCCAGATGAGCATCCCCATTAAAGGGGTCATGGTTCTTCACGCGGGGGCAGCACGCCCCCCACTTCCGAAATGGCTCGGCCGTTCGGCCGAGCCACTGGCCAGCGCACCGTGCTCTGGGCGGCTGCCCTGGCCAGGCCGTGCCCAAGCGGGCCAGACCTGGACCTGGGACAGGTCGACCCAGTTCGGGCCGACCCTGGGGGTATCGGGGTGGGTCGGACCGGGCCCGAACCCCCTATTACCGAACCTTTTCGGTCTGTTGCCCATAACATGAGCTACGGGCCTCCGATCGACGCACCGTCAGTTGCGATGCGATCCTTTGATTGAGGCGGTCGTTTCGGTATATTACACTCAAGGTTTCGTAGAACTTTGGGTTCGTCCGGGTTGGTTCGGTTACGAAACCAACCGAGCCCTCGGAGCGGAAACACTTATATCTTGAGCTCCAGACGTCGGATTGATGTGTTGTCGACTTTGTTGGATTCCTCATGATGAGACAGAACTTTTGGCTTACTACGCCTGAGGTTTGGACACCATCGGAGTGCAGTCGGGTTGGTTCGCTCACAAAACCAACCGGGCCCCTGGAACGAAAAAGCCAATAACTCACAGACTGGGCATCCGATTGACGCACCGTCTGTCTCGTTGATTTCCTCTTGATGAGACGAAACTTTTGGCATACTTTGCTTGAGTTTTGGATGCATCTGGATAGTGGCCGAGTTGGATTGCACCTGAAATCTAACTGGGCCCCTGGAACAGAAAAGATGATAACTTTCAGACTGGATGTTCGTTTGACGAACCATCAGCGGCGTTGGTGATCACGTGGAGAAAAGGTCCCTATGAGCATACGCTATAAGAGTTCGGGGTATAGTTGAGATACGACCGGGTTGGTTCACACACAAAACCAACCGGGCCCCTGGAACGAAAAGGCTAGTAACTCACAGACCAGGCATCCAATTGACGCACCGTCTTTTGCGTTGAGACCCCTATGAAGAGGCGGTCCTTTGAGATTACTTCTTCATGGGACTTTGAGATACTTGGAGTATCGACCTGTAGCTCATGGAGCGGACCCTCCCAGAGACGAGCGTGCAGAGTATGGAGACCGTGTAACCGGCTGAGACCTGACGACTGCTTGACCGACTCGACTTGGAGTGAGTCGACTAGCCTAGTGGATGGATCACTACTTTGTTTGGGTGCAGACCCATGGAGGACGAAGCACTACCTTTGTGACAGTGAAGACCCACAGTACTCGTCCGGAGAGTACCTCTGCAGGCTACTAGGGGGTGTGCACTACTGTGTTTGGGTGGAAAACCCCAGGGGAAGCACTACTGTGTTTGGGTGGATAACCCGCGGTACTCGACAGGAGGAGTACCTCAGTAGTCTTAGGCTAGTGAGCAGTACCTCGGAGTCGTGACATGATCAATGTACTCTCCAGAGACGGGGATCTTCAGTAGTTACGGTTTCGATAATGAAAATCTTGGTTTGAGCTGAGTCTATGACTTTTGTGTTTAACTCATGATTGAGATGGGTCACTTGATAACTTAGGTATATGTATGGGCATGTACCTGGGTAGTGGTTATCCATTGATTTCATAATCTTTATGTTTCGTAATGATTGAGATGGGTTACTTGAGAACTTAGGTATATGTATTGGAATATACCTAAGTAGAGGCTATCTGTTGATATCTTCTTTGTGGTTATCCATGTTGGTTTTAGTGAGACCTTGAGGGTCTCAGGGTCCCTACTGAGTATCGTTATACTCACCCCTGCACGGGCTATGCCCACAACTCGTTGTGTTGGTTGCAGGCAACGGAAAGCGCTGGAGGAGCCCGAGTGTTCAAGGACTGGGCGACACCCAGAGGTGGACCACACGACGAGTCAGTACCCATAGGTGGACCACACTACGAGTCAGTATCCGGAGGTAGACTTCACAGTGAGACGACACTCGGAGGAGGTTGACAGGAGAGAGCGTTGGTGAGGCTATCTGTACCTACCCTTCAGGTAGGATCCGAGGAGGATGACCCAGGAGCCGCTTCCGTTCTTCCAGCTATTGCCTTTTCCTGTTGTACTTTTGTTCAGTTGAAGCTGTAATTTCAGTTGGGTTTGTATTCTGACCCATTTAATTTTCAGCACTTTCTTTTGTACTTAGTGTTTTACTTCCGCTTGTACTCTGTGGTGTTTTGTTACTTTTATAAAGGCAATGCCTTCCCATTTATCGGTATTTACGCCTTTGGTGCTAGTCACTAGCCCCTGGGCCATGGAAGGCGGGCTTGGGGTAGTCACAGCATGGGCCCCGAGGACGGGTCGTGAAAATTGGTATCAAAGGAGTCGGTTCTACTGCAGAACTTATAACTCTAATATTTTATTTCTGTGAAGCAATAGTGTTAAGGGCACCGAGTGTGTTCTTCAGTTCAGGGAGTCCAGTATTGGTGTGGGCGGCCGACGTATCCATACACCAGGACCCTAACAACTGATTTCCGACTCTGTGCACGAAAACACTGATTGCGTGTGTGTTTCTATAAGTTTTTTTTTCAAATTCAACTCAAACCAGGTCAGATCACTAGGTATAAATCATTTGACCGTGTCACATTGTTTCTTTCAGGATGCCTTTTCATGGACGACCAGCTAGAGCCCAGAGGGATGTGCGTACTGACAGCCTGCCGAGCGACGAGGCTTTGGTACAGGGCCCTCTTGCAGTTGAGGAACCAGCGGAGGCACCAGTGGTACTAACATATGTTGGGCCACCGATGCCACCAGCCCCAGCAGTAGGCGATGCACGCCACTTGAGCGCGCTGCACGAGTTCCAACGCCAGAGGCCACCCAGGTTCTGGGGAGAGAATTACCCGCAGGTGGCTGAGGATTGGCTGGAGGCAGTGGTGAGAGTCTTTAGTCTAGTGGGGATGCCTTCAGACTTCATGGTGATCTTTTCTACCAGCCTTCTTCAGGCAGCGGCAGGCAGGTGGTGGAGCAACTTTTTCCAGTTTTTCGACGGGATGACCTTCAGATGGGAAGAATTCGAGACCTTCTTTAGGGTGGAGTTTGTGCCAGTATCTCTACACCCCGAGCATGTTCTGGAGCCGCTGCCTTTGCCGCAGGATTTTCGATCAGTAGACGATTCATCTGTGGGTAGTAGACAGATGATTCAGAGGTCGAAGAGGGACAGATCCAGCCGTACGAGGAGCAGGAAGTGTTATGAATGCGGCGGAAAGGGTCACATGGAACGTGATTGTCCGACTCCTCGTACAGTTGATCCGCAAGCTTTGGAGGAGCCACCGAGGCAGAAGCAGCGGTGGGTGCTTGAGCAACAGACGAGCAGTGGACAAGGCAGTAGAGCTCCGGGAGCAGGTGGACAGGAGAAGAACTAGTGGATATGTCCCTTGTACTTCTAGTTCCATGTTTCTGTTGTTTTCGTGTCTTTGTACTAGGAGATGCAATAATAAAAATACACTTATCTTTGTTTGCTTTCCTGTCCTTTTGTTTGGTTGATACTGAGTGGTCCCGGTTAAGACTATTGACTTGACCCTCACTTTCAAGATTTCTACTGGAGGAGACCTAGTGACCTCACACTGATGCCGACAGTGTGACTCGACCCTTGGAGGCGAGAGTGATAGTTGGATCTCTTGGTAGTAATGTCGAGGCCTTACGACGTCGTCCATGGAATGAATACATCATTCATGTCTGGATTGACTGTATTAGGCGATGAATGTGGTTCATCTAGGGGATGAGACCGAGTTTCTCTTTTCGGCAAAGGAGAAATTTTAGCAGCTATTTCGGATCATAGGCAAAGAATGTGTAGATCATCCAGGAGCGGATGAAGACTACACCGTGCAGTAATAAATGGGAAATCGGCGCCAGTCTTAGAGACTCAGGCATGTTAAATGTTTCAATAAGTGGAATATTTAAGGAGAGATGAGTCTATGAAGCAGAAGACGTGGGGGCAGAGCTAGGAGAGCAGCATGAGGTGGTGTAGATTTTAACATGCTACAACCACCTGCCTTAGTTGTCCCCGCCAGGCTCAGGGAGATGGAGGGCGAGGGAAAAGTGCGGCTGCATGCGGTCAAGGAGTGTGACCCAATGGCTCTAAAAAATGATTCAAGGGACAATCTATGTCCACTACTTGCTGCCGTAGTAACATAAGTTGATATGAATCATTCCTTTCTTCCAGGAATCTTGTCCCAGACCTAAAGTTTCCGGTAAGCCGTAGACTTGACCCTCACGTCTGGAGATACCTTGGGAGAATACTCTATAATCACACTTACTCCGACAGTGTGGTCAGACCCTCGAGGTGAGAGTTTTGGTTGGAATCTCTTGGTGGAAGCGTCGAGGCCTTACGACGTTGGTTTGAGTATGGACTGGGCAGTCATAGTTCATACAAAAATTGACGGTATTAGGCAAAAAGGTTGTGGTTTAACTACGACGCCGGGATGGGTTTTCCTTGGTCGGCAAAAAGGAAACCCAAGGAAGCACAGGATAAACTCATGAATAGGAGGGTGTGACCGATCACTCTTGAGTCGGTCAAACTTACCCTTGTGGAAGTAGTCGTTTTGAGTTCTAGTTCTAACAGGAATTGGAGACTTCTAGAGTGCGAGGATGACGATCACGTTCTTATACGGGTCTCACCTCGACGAGGTTTGTAGATATGTGGACAAGGCGGAAAGTTATCTCCAAGGTTCGGTGGACCATTTCTAGGTCCTCTGTTGGGTAGGCGAGGTGGTTTACTGCTTGACCCATCCACCTCGGTTGCACCAGGTGCACGACGACTTCCGTGTATCTCAACTGAGGAGATACGTGCGTGATCCTTCACACATCATTGACCATGGGAAGATGGACGATGGCGGTGGGGTGTCTTTCACAGAAGTTCCAATGGGGATCGAGGATCGACAGAAGAAGATCCTATGAAGATGGTCGATTCCTTGGGTGCGCTTTCACTGGCTGTATGGGAACCTCCAGGTGAGCACATGAGAGCGGGAGGCTTAGATGCGTGCTCAGTACCGCTTTTGTATCCCTAGTTTGTGTTAAAGGTTTACGAGGACGTAAATCCATGATGTGGGAGTAATTTAAAGACCCTTAAAATTCAAGGGAATTTTTTTTTTCTTAATTTTTTTTGGGATTTTACAAGAACGCAGTTTCTGACAGTGCCTGATTATGAGGCCCGGTGTGCCCAGAATCAATTTTCGAAGTTTAGCTCGGGTACGTTCAATGAACGTACAAGCGGGTTTTTCTAACTTTTGAACCGGTGCTCGGAATTGAAATCTGAGGGCATCGATGAACTCGCAGCGCTGGTAATTGCTTAGAAACACCTTTTCCAGAGTTGTGTTTGCTCGGGTGTGGTTTTTAATTTTTTTGGGTTTAAGGAAGAAATAAATAAAATTGTGAACAATTTTATTTTTGTTAACCAAGAGAGTTAAATTATACCATGGGAAGTTGTTGGTGGGACCCACAACCACCCAACTTCCCATGTGTGGATATGTGGGAGGTGGGGCCCACATGAGACCCTAACCCCCCTTGATCTTCCCATAACCCCCTTGACCTCCCATAACTTTTCCCCTCTTAAATTTTGTAACTCTCAAAAAGAGACCCCCCTTTTTATATAAAGTCAACTCCTTAATTGTGTAGGTTTTTCAAGTAATTAATTCTTGGAATCATTTGAATTTTAAATGAATTCCTTTGTCTTGTGTGTTAATTAAATAAGACTAAGTCTTATTTCGTGGGAGAATAGTTGATAGTGCGAATGGATTTGAAGAGAAAGCTCAAAGCTTTGAAGAACTTATTCCTTCTTGAAGAACGAGAAGAACACAACTCTCCGACGAAGAACGCCGACATCAAAGGGCGGTGACGTACCCCCGTTTCTTCCTTCTCTGCAATAAGAGGGGATACTTCACATCTTGAGTACACTTGGGCAATGTCGGGCATTCCAAGACCTTCAATGAAGAACGCTTCCCGGTCTCCATCAAAGGAGGAGACACCGCCGTGGGAAAATCGCAAACGAAGACATCACCTTCCGACGTCAACGAACGACGCTACCTCTCCGCAGATTCATCGAGGGATCATGTCACGAGGTAGGGGTTTTATGCATTTCTATTTCGTGAATACTTCCATCGTTTTTCCCCTTTTATTTGAACCGCCTGTTATCGCATTAACGGGAGGAGGTCGGACCGCACGAACACGGCCGACACTCCTCCCCTCTTTGGTTGTTGATATTGATGCGGAAAACAAGGCAACACTGTGCCGAAGCACTGCACGGAAATTGTAAAAGGGAGAGAGGAGAAACGCGGCGCCGCCACACCGCACCTTTGGAAGCAACAAATTCGCGGCGCCGTCGCGCCGCGCCGTAGAAAATGAATAAAAGACACGGCACCGTCGCGCCGCGCCGAAGGACCTCAGAAGCATCGCGGCCGAAGCGGGGCCGCGGCGGGGGGCACGGCGCCGTCGCGCCGCGCCGGACGGACGAAGACCGCGGCCCGTTCTAGGCCGCGGCGGAGCAGGGGAACCGGTAGCCGGTTCCGGGCTGCCGACGTCGGAGCGAGGGGACTAGCCCCTGCCGGTCCCGCGATGGCGGCAGCCGGCCGGACAGAGGAAACTACCAGGGGTCGTAACCCCAGCCGACCAGATGACCGGCCCCATTAAAGGGGCCGCAGTTCTTCACGCGGGGGCACCACACTCCCCGCTTCCGAAACGGCTCGGCCGTTCGGCTGAGCCACTGGCCAGCGCGCCAGCGCGCTGTGCGCTGGGCGGCTTCCCTGGCCGGGCCATGCCCAAGAGGGCCAGACCCGGACCCGGGATGGGTCGACCCGGTTCGGGCCGACCCTGGGGGTATCGGGCCGGGTCGGACCAGGCCCGAACCCCTATTACCAAACCATTTCGGTCTGTTGCCCATAACATGAGCTACGGGCCTCCGATCGATGCACCGTCAGTTGCGATGCGATCCTTGGATCGAGAAGGTCGTTTCGGTATATTACACTCAAGGTTTCGTAGAACTTTGGGTTCAGCCAGGTTGGTTCGGGTACGAAACCAACCGGGCCCTCGAAGCGGAAACACTTATATCTTGAGCTCCGGACGTCCGATTGATGTTCCGTCAAATTTTTTGGATTCCTCTTGATGAAACATAACTTTTGGATTACTCTGCACAAGGTTTGGACGTCGTCGGAGTGCGGCCGGGTTGGTTCACTTACGTAACCAACTGGGCCCCTGGAACGAAAAAGCCAATAACTCACAGACCGGGCGTCCGATTGACGCGCCGTCTGTCTCGTTGATTTCCTCTTAATGAGACGGAACTTTTGGCATACTTCTATTGTGTTTTGGATGCAGTTGGATAGTGTCCGGGTTGGATTGGACCTAAAATCCAACCGGGCCCCTGGAACAGAAAAGCTGATAAATTTCAGACTGGACGTCCGTTTGACGAACCGTCAGCGGCGTTGGTGATCACACGGAGAAACGGTCCCAATGAGCATACCCTATAAGAGTTCGGGGTACAGTTGAGATACGACTGGCTTGATTCGAACACGAAACCAACCGGGCCCCTAGAACGAAAAGGCTAGTAACTCACAGACCGAGCGTCCGATTGACGCGCCGTCTGTTGCGTTGAGACCCCTATGACGAGGAGATCCATTGAGATAATTCTTCATGGGACTTTGAGATACTTGGTGTATCGACCTGTAGCTCGTGGATATGACCCTTCTAGAGATGAGTGTGCGGAGTACGGAGACCGTGTAGCCGGCTGAGACCTGACGACTGCTTGACCGACTCAACTTGGAGTGAGTCGACTAGCCCAGTGGACAGAGCACTACTTTGTTTGGGTGCAGACCCATGGCAGATGGAGCACTACCTGTGTGACAGTGCAGACCTGCGGTACTCGTCCAGAGAGTACCTCTGTAGGCTACTAGGGGGTGTGCACTACTGTGTTTGGGTGGCATACCCCGACGGGAAGCACTACTGTGTTTGGGTGGCTGACTCACGGTACTCGATAGGAGGAGTAACTCAGTAGTCTTAGGTTAGTGAGCAGTACCTCAGAGTCATGACAGGATCACTGTACTCTCCAGAGACGGGGCTCTTCAGCAGTTACGGTTTCGATAAGGAAAATCCTGGTTTGAGCTAAGTCTATGACCTTTGTGTTTACCTCATTATTGAGATGGGTCACTTGATAACTTAGGTATATGTATGGACATGTACCTAGGTAGTGGTTATCCGTTGATTTCATAATCATTGTGTTTCCTCAGGATTGAGATGGGTTACTTGAGAACTTAGGTATATGTATGGGAATATACCTAAGTAGAGGTTATCTGTTGAGATGTTCTTTGTGGTTATCCATGTTGGTTTTAGTGAGACCTTGAGGGTCTCGGGGTCCCTACTGAGTATCATTATACTCACCCCTACACGGGCTATGCCTGCACCTCGTTGTGTTGGTTGCAAGTGACGGGCATCGCTGGCGGAGGCTGACTGTTTGAGGACTGGGTGACACCCGGAGGTGGACCACACGACGAGTCAGTACCCGGAGGTGGAACACACGATGGGTCAGCATTCGGAGGTGGACTTCACGGTGACACGACACTCAGAGGAGGTTGACGGGCGAGAGTGTTGTGGAGGCTATCTGTAGCTACCCTTCAGGTAGGATCCGAGGAGGACGACCCAGAAGCCGCTTTCGTTCTTCCAGCTGTTGTCTTTTCCTGTTGTAATTTTGTTCAGTTGTAGCTGTAATTTCAGTTGGGTTTGTATTCTGGCCCATTTACTTTTCAGCACTTCTTTTTGTACTTAGTGTTTTACTTCCGCTTGTACTCTGTGGTGTTTTGTTACTTTTATAAAGGAAATTACTTCCCAGTTATCAGGATTTACGCCTTTGGTGCTAGTCACCAGCCCCTAGGCCATGGAAGGTGGGATTGGGGTAGTCACGGCACGGTCCCCGAGGACGGGTCGTGACATATATAAGATAATATTCCCTTTTCAATTTTAAATTCTCTTTAGTATTTTCCTTAAAATCACACTTAATTTTTTATACTAAATTTTCTTAAATACACTTATTAAATTTCATCACATATATTAAGAATTACAAAAAATGATATATGAATACTTTCCCTTATATATTATCATGTATGTTTTAAAATCGTTCATTCATGGGAACTTTTACGATACATTGATTTATTATACTTTAAGATATAGTTATGATAGCTATTTCTTTCATGGGTGACCTTATATTTATATATTGATGAGTACGTATGATTTTATTTGTGTAAAGAATATTTATGAACATATTATTATAGGTGTTCCATGATAAAGATCCAATGAATTTGGTAAATTTTAGTCTCATGAGATGTTATGTGCAACTGTCTTAGCAGTTAGCCTGGACTCGTGATACCATGTTCAATGGTCTTGGTGGTAAACCTTGAATTGTGTTACTATATGTAAAACGAGCCTTTAATAGTGATAAATTAATGTTTAATGTCACTTAAACATTACTATGAATCCTTTTTTATATGACCTCATGTTTATATGCTATGATTCTATATGTTCCATGCCTTTAAATATCATTGTGTTATTTCATCTAAACCATGTTCTAAGGCATTATTCTATTGTTTATTCCCTTAATAGGATTTTATCTCAACCCTTTGTTCAATTATCCCTATTTTTTTCCTATGAATATGTATGAGAACAATAGAAGTTAGGATCTCTTTATGAAGACTAAATGGATAAATGTTTTATTAAGTCCCTTATTATATGTTTTATCTACCTAGTCTTCCAAAGCATTAGACATTACTATCATCGGCATGTAATATGATTCTTTATTATTCTTAAAATATTTTAATGATATATGTCAAAGGATAGGGTCACTACAAATAGTTTATGAATTATCACTAAATATGCAAATATATTGAAGGAGAGTTCTATATTTTGGGCTTACATCAACCATACATCCTCTATGAATCCATAATTCAGGTATCTATATTTTATTGTAAATTGGTAAATTTTACTATTCATAAAAACATCATGTATTTTCGAAAAATACCAAAAAAAATTAACCTAATGATTTTTTGATCTGTATAATTTTAAAATGAACTCAATTATGTGAAAATAATTATTTAAATATGAGAAATCTTATTTTTAATTAAAACCACCATTTACATGGAAAATACAGATTTTAAAACTATAATTGAATTTATAATAATAAAAAATCATATTTAATCAAAATATTGATTTTTGAATACATTTAATGAAAATAAATTTAATTTCTAACTATTAAATTTATCAAAATATTTCAATTAAATATGTATGACTTAAAAAAATGCCAACACTTAATTAATAATTTTAAAAACAAATATTTACTAAGACTATGAAATACTTATATCATATATTCATATATATGATGCATAAATTTTATTCATACTCACATGGGTGAGGATACTTTTCATTTGGATATTTTACTATTCAAATAGGTCATATTAATATACCTATGGTCACATTAATATTTTATCAGTACTAGTTCTTTAACTTCTAGAAATACTTATTATTTCATTAATTCGTAAATTGAAAGGTTTGTTATTATATAATATAATTGTTTTTTGTGATTTATACTATATGAAATTATTATTTGGTGGGAGAAATTCAATCAATTAATGTACGGTCAGTATAATATATGGCATGGGTAGAGGGTATGACATATTGATCCTTTCCAAAAAAAGAAAATTTATAACTCAATGAAATAATTATGAAATGAAACACTCAAGGGTGTTTTATTAATATTAATAAAAAAGGTACAATTAGGAAATAATGGGAAGAACACACCTATTGGGGTTTTTTGAGTAAAAAAAAACAACCTTAGTGGTAATTCTATACTATATAAGATCATAATATCTGTGGAAAACTACATAGAATAATTAAATTAAAATTAGTAGGCATCATCGGAACATACCACTGAGTAGTAGAATATCAAAAATCACAAATTGAAATGAAATGATTAGAAATAACCTAGACCACCTACATAATCCTCATAGAGTATTCTATTTCTAGTATCAAACATTGATTTGATCTGGGATGGAATAAATTTGAAAAAATATCAAATGCCCTGAAGATGCGGAAAATGAGCATGAATGAAAATAGAGAAACATATGAAATTAATTACTTGGAATAAATTTTAGAGTATTAGAGATCTTACTGAGATGGATCCTATTATTCTGATGAATCATGAGTTGGAAATTTGAAGGGGGAGTTATCATAATGACTAGATTATCAAGAGGGAGGTCCAGATGAGTAGAAAAGTTATAAAAATCTTCTAGAGGATTTATGAGAAAATAAAAATCATATGATATTAGGTGAGGAGATAAAGGGTAATTTCAACTCAAAATAAATGGGCTCATGGTTTAGTTGCAAGGTTGGCCAAAATGTGCGTCAACCACGTTCCATTTACTGTTATAGATGGTCAACCCACATGGTTTGGTGCATAGGTTTTCTAACTATGAATTTTTTTTTAAAAAATGATATATCTTGAAACACTATAGCACCAAACATCTGTGATCCATAGGTCACACAGTTTTTAAAAAACTATACGGCCTACAGGTTCCCACTATCTGTAATAGTATGTCTTCATACAAATCATTCAGTCTGGGTTGCATAGTTTTCTCTAACAGTGAAGCCTAATATTTTCTTACAATTTCAGGGCTCCATGCTCTGAACAACACACATATGCACACAAAACCACATTTAACCTTTCAGGAATCATATTTATGGATTCTTAAATGAGATGGATTAAAAATTAAAAAATTGAACATTTTTAGTATCTATTACGTTAAAAACTCCCTTAAGATAACTCATTCCCATGTTTCCCTTTTGAGGGTAGAAAAACAACATTTGGGAATAGTTATGGCTCCAATGTTTGTTCATCGAGTTCCCACACACAAGTCTCATCATGTATGCATCTTTGCTACAATAGCACCCAGATGATAGTAGTATACCTGCATCTAAAATAATTAGTGCTCTAATCAATGATATGTTTTAGATGCTCCTTGAGGGAAGCGTCTTCTTCTAGCTCAATATCATCTGCATCAAACTAATGATATAGTTCAGAGTGATACTATCAAAGCTATGATATATAGAAGACACTTTTCATAGAATGATACCTATGAGGTAACTACAATCGATAGGAGAGCTTCCTAACTATCTCCAGTATTTAGAATTGCACAAAATATTATGGTGATAACATTCCCAATATCTTGATTCATCTATAACCCAATCACGGTGATACACACAGAGAGACCCAATGTCCCACCTCAAAATGTAGAGGTCTACAATAATGATTAGTATTAGACTACTACCAAGACTGTGCTATAGACATACACTTCTGAATTAGATGTAATTTCTCTAATGTATACTAAATAAGATGAGGGACCAATAGTGATGCCTCACCTTTCTCAATACAGTATGTCGGTGAAATGAATTTTCTACAATACAAGAACTCATACAGAGCCATATTAATTGTTTTCCAAAAGCTATTTCTGTAGGAAAACTCAACTATAGTACTATGATTATCCCAAGAACCTCCAAAATCAAGGATACAAGATGGTAGCATAACCTCTGATACCCAAATGGTCTACTCAGATATACCATTGGTTTAAGGGAGATATGAAGTACATAAGATCACCATTGAACCCAATGCCTTCTACAACCATGGTCTAAACTATGAATTAAAGAGGGAATCATGGTATAAAGTGATAGAATGGGTTGCACCATGGTGTAAAATTATCTTCTGGATATATATCTTTTATATCTCATCAATATAGAAGTAATAAAAAATATGTAGTAAGTTAGCAACTTTCTTCGTCTTATTGATGATCATGCATACTTCATCACTGCCTCAAGGGGATATCAGAAAGACTATCACAAAATCCATGGTGGCATAATTTTATTTCCACTCAGAAATGTAGAGAGGTTTTAAAAGAATATAAAGTCATTGTTGATCTTCATGAACCTACTAAAAAGTATAGAATAGAATGATAATTCTATCAATATATCTCTTCATACCATCCCACCAATCTCGATAATGCATATCTCTCTATTTCTTGGTAATCCTAAGATGAACAATCCCTACATAGGGATGAAATTCCCACATTATCTCTTCTCATATATCTAAATTCATCCATACATGATCATTTAAGTTCAATTAATAAGTCAAATACACAACCCTATTAGGAGGTGGGTTCTCTCAAGTGACACTCTCCTTCAAAATAATGGCTTCAGAATCATAATACTGCCTCATCTAGACCCTCTCTAGAAGGGAAGATGTCATTACTAAAGTTTCCAAAATTGGTTACCCATGTGGTTCTTGATCCTCTAGATTCATCTTAAAAAATAATACCATCAATTTCAAATTACTGATGGCATACTTTATGGAATGAATCTGAGTCTTATAGCCCACTGAATTAGCTATAAATTTAATTTTTTCGGGTGTGTAAGAAAAATGAAATTTGGAAAATTTCAGGTATTCTTCCCCCCTTGGATACCTTATATTTATGTCTCACTTTTTGGATATATATTTGATAATTTATTTGATCCTTTTAAAAAACTAATCGCTCACTCAATAGATAGAAATTCTAATATTGAAGAGCATAAACCATACCTACAACAATGTGGTTTTATGTATGATTTTTCTGCTCATGAGGCCTCATCTAGGGGGATCCATAAAGCAAGACTCGATCACCTTGAATCAGAACTATACCCAGCCCAATACATAAACATAATAATAGACTATATATCTTCTATCTAGATCTATTTGAATCAGGATCCATGCTGATGTGAGTCTTCCTTTTAATATTTAAAAATATCTCTCATAAGATTTAGTTCAGTCAAATTTTACACCCTTCCTATTCACGACCATATGCAGAATTTCATGTTGTGATAAGTCCAAGATGAATCACATGTTGTAGCCAATGTCCCAAAGAATTTGTGTATATTAGACACATTATTGGGATGCTCATTAGAAACTACAAACCTCAACATCTCTGGGTCTACTGATTCTCTAGATTCATATATGATATGACCCAAGAAGTAAGCCATGTTGATATGAAAAGGCTACTACTGAGCTTCACATAAAGATGGTGTTGTCTTAGTGTACTCCTCATGATCACAACATGGTTGATATTGTCATTTATAGTGCAATATTACACTAATAAGTCATCTATGTAGACTACCACAAGGAAATTGAGACACTGTTGGGTTACCCAATTCATCAGATCCATGAAGATTACTTCCACATTTGTTAGGTTGAACTGCATAACCAGCTACCCATAGAGACCATACCAGATCTAGAATGTTTTACATGGTTTTTTGATAGCCTCAGTCAAATATAATTGTTTATAAACCCCAAATAAATCATAGAGAAAATAGTTACACCTTAGAATAGGTTGAAGAAGTCGTCTATATGGGGAATCAGATAACTGTTTTCACCATAATTTGGTTCAATCAGTGTTAATCAATAAAAAATAAAAGCATACTATATACCTTCATGTATAAAAGTACTGGTGAAGCCTATAATTATGTGTTTGTATGAATGGAATCATTAGCCTCTAAGTCCATAAGCTTCTTCTTGAGTTCTTGGAGGTCTGTAAGTTCCATCCAATAATGAGGATTGTAAACGTGTAAATTTCCTAACACAAGATGAATGGTGAACTCAATTTATCTCAAATTATGTAAGACATTTAAATATTCAATAAAAAATCCCTAAAATTATCCACTACTAGTGGGATATCCCCATGCTGCATTCCATGATTTCTCATAACCAGACGAGTCATCTTGTTGTTTACTCCACCTAGTCCAGTATGCTTGAGTCCAACTCGACTCATCTAAGGATCCCATTCACCTGCACAATATATGGGTTTACCTCAAATGATGTGAATGATAGTTGGTAGAGATATCGATCCAGATAGACTAATTAAGTAAAAATCCAATCTATAATAATAATGAATTCAAATCCAGCCATCTCAAGGATGAAGAAACTCAAAAGAAAATTATTCCCACATATTTCACGGGGCACTCCTTGCATTGGATTATACCATACACTAAAACACAAAATGTTGTTTCAATGGTCATAACACCACTTGAGTATTCTATTAGTAAGCCAAGAATTTCCATGGTTGTAGCTGATAGAAAATAGCTTGTTGCACCAGTGTCGAATAAGATAGAAACTAATGTCGAAGCTATGAGAATAGTTCCTATAAATGTAAATGTACCATGACTCCACTCCTCTTTCATTTGATGAAAACATAAATATGTCCTGAAATATGACCCTTAGATGTTACTTGAGTAGCCTAAGCAGTTCCACTCTTCTGACGATAGATCTATGAAGCCCGACTTCCTCTGCAATGACGACCTTTTTGGGCTAAACAGCCCATAAAAGACCATCTTCCTACTTGATGGGGTGTCACTGATCCTTCATAGGAATTTGGATCCGACATAGGTCCCAATCACTTATAACGGATAGAAATGATCTATATAATTGGTGGAGGTGAATCATCCTACTTCATGTCAGGCACTCAATCAGGTTCTCATACACTAAGGCATTTGTGGCATCAAATATCCCAAAGGTGAAGCACTATATTAGAGTTATTTCATGCCATGTGTATGGTAATTCCAAATCGTGTACTCTCAATGCATTTCTTTCTTCCAATATATAAACCTCTTCACTTCCTGCGAGGTGAGATTATGAGATTTATATCACTTGATTCCATCAGGTTCCTCTCAGTGATAAGGTCAGGATGACTATTGCTGAAATGGGGGTTTGTTAAAATACATTCACCAACAATTGAATTGCATAAGAAATAAAATCCTCAAGGATCATCATAATATATTTCTCATCATTTTTTAGGGTCATTAAAAAATTCAACAATTTGGTGAACCGAGATGATTATTCCATCACTTATATGTCACCTTTCTTAATGTACATGAATTATAAAATTCAATCCTTTCTCAAAGTGTGTGGAAGTAACATTTCAAAGAATGTTGTCTAAAATTCCACCCAAAACACACCCTGATGTAAACTATCCAGATTGATATAATCCCACCATTCTTCTTTCCTGGTGTGATTCCATGTTTCAATGCCAATGTAATAAGGTAAAAATTTTCTTCAAGTTACATGGTTCTAGGTTTCTATAAATTGTTTTTTAAACTGGGTATATTTCTTTATTTTTATTTCATTGTGTTTAGTAGTGATACAAGAATGTAATAATGAAATAGATAATTGGAGTAACCTATTCACCTAAACAAATTCTAGAGGTATATTTAAATGTGATGAATGTTAAGTAGTTTAATTACATCGAGACATACCTAAAATTTAAACCACCCCTCTCATTATATTTCATATTCCATTTGATCCCCTAAAATACTATAACTATAAACTATAAGGATTATAGGACTTTTGAATGTTAAATCCAACCAATCAATACACAGGAACACGATAAAGGTGTATTATCCCACCTTGGATGTAACTCATTGGTGCCTTGAGATGGTTGGACATAAGACCACTAGCGCACATCCTCGAATTCCATAGGATTCTAACTCGTAGTGAGGGCCTTTGTTAAGTATGTGGGGGATAGTATTACCTCATTGATCAATGTGATCACAATAATAAGTAATAATAATTACCAGTAGTGGAAAGGAAATAAGAATCAAATAAAGGAAAAAGAATATAATTTAATCATGGAATAAAAATTTCAATAATAAGAAGCTAAATTATTGATAGTAAAACATGATGGTGGTAAGTCATTTTTTATTGAAAATAACTATGATGGTGGAATTGGATACATTTATATAAAAATATATAACATAATATACAAAAAGGTCCAAAATTTCATTAACTAGCATCTTGAGCATAGGATCGATGCTCTGGTCCCATTATCAATCCAATAAATGTAAATCAAGAATTGAAAGTTATATTTTTCCTTTTATATATACCTATAACCATAATATCAACCAAGGTAGCAATTGAACCTAATCGTTGTGTGAGATAAAATCTCTGTACGCTAACACCCATGGTGTCTAGGCCAATCGATTTTGTGCAATGTAAATGAATAGGGTAGTGTTCCATCATAATTAAATGTAATATAGAATAAATAAATAAATTCAATGGATTGGGATCTAGATGGAGACACACCTAAAAACTTTATTAGGCCAAAGCCAGTATGTTTGAACCAAGATATCCTACTATGGTAAAGTGAGTGGGGTAATATAATATAATAAAGACAATCCCCCAACTTATTCATAGGACTAGAGGACATGCAATTATGTTTCCAATACCAAGGGATTAACACTATTTTTAAAAAAATTCATTTAACATTTCAATAATTTAATTTCAAAAAACATTTGTAAGTTATAGTGAGACACCATGAGCCCATCCATGGATATATAGAGGGAATTTATAGGTATCTTTTAAGGTGCTCATCATATGACCAAAGCTAGGGAGTCTATCCATGGTTACCCAAGGTGAAGTCTCACATATCACAAGAAGCATATTTTGAAATTTCATATACTTGTCTGTATTTCCATAGCATATATCCTAGGTAGGGGCCAGAGTCTCTCTTGAGGCATGGTACAACTAATTTACCTTAGATCAAATTATGGGGACTCTCCTAGGGAACATGTTTCAAATCATATGGTGGTAAAAATTGATAACAACTTGTGATCCCATCTTATTCATAATTTATGTCTCCCCCTAGATTGTTTATAATGAATTTAAAAAATCTAATTTTGGCACAAGATTCCATCCAAAGGGTATTTATATCATAACCTCATATTTTAACCAAAATACTATGTTCAAACAACTGAATGCAATGATTAAATATATCTTTTCTAGAAAGATATACCATTTTATAAGTTCTAGAATTTATAACATAAAGGTTATATAAACTATGGTAGTATCATTTAAGCGACCATATATAACATAATATATAAGGATTTTCATTTAGAAAATGACCCATTTAAATGATTGAATAATTATATATAAGGAATGGGTAGATTATTGAACATATAGATCCTTCCCCAACCAAAAACACTATCCACATATGTCAATAATTATGCAATGAAACAACCATGTTTGTTTGAAAATTTTAATAAATAAGTGTAAATATTCCATAGTGGGGTAGAACAAGCCATTTGGTGTGGTCTGAGTCAAAGAAAACAACATCAGAGGGGATTCAACACTATATAGGATTATGATACCTATACTAAAGCAATTGGAATAATTTAATTACCATTTTTCTGGCATTGATGTAGTGGAAAGGTGTGAAGAACATTATAACAAATTATTCAATGCAATTAAACAAAGGGATTAATCCTAGACCCCCTACCTTACACTTGTATTGCTTCCCTCATCTAATATTATTCTTTGATTTTATCTGTGGTGGAAAATTTATTGAAACTATCAAATGCACTAAAATGTGGAATATTGGATTGAACCTATATAGAGAAATAGATGGAATAAAGAACATGAAATTTATTAGAGTGGATTATAAATTGTATCTAAAATGATACAATGCTTTTTGACAGATCTTAAAACGAAATCTAGATGATAGAGTAATATTAATGGATAGATTTTCATTAGGGAGATCCATGAAAGGAAAAATTCTATGAAGAGTAGAGGGAGGAAGATTAAGAAAATAGAAAATAGTAATAATTTTAAATGATTAGGAAGTGATAATTTCACATCAAAATATAAGGGCAATGGTTTGGCCCCATGGTTGGCCAAATCGTGCACCAACTGTGTGCCATTTATTTCTCTAGAAGGGCACCCACACTATTAGCTACATAATTTATCTATCCATGGGAAACAATGAATAAAAAGATCTCTTTGATGACCATCTAGAACTGCATGGAAATGTGACCCTGTTCTCATGGTTTTAGACAAACCATGTGGCCTACAGGTTCTCAATGACTACACCCCCATCATTATAAATAAACCCTGCAGGGTAGGTGGTACAATTTTCATTAACAACGTGGCCCTATATCTCCCATTTTAGGGATACTGGCTCCAAATGGGACCCAAAGGCACCAGAATCCTCCTTAAACCCGTTAGGTATCATATTTAGGACTATTTAATGGAATTAAAAAAAACATTAATGGTTCTTTCCTTTTTAAAAATCATGAAATTTCACAAGAAAATAAATGATGATAAAAATATCATATCAGTTATTCCCATGTTATTCAATAAGTTAACATGAATCTATGTGGTGATAGATGATTTTGAAATATGAATTACCTCACAATATATCAGTAAACCCGCTGGTGCTTAATGATATTGATCTACACTTGTGATGTTCAATTATTATAGGAAAAACTTAATGAAAGATAATTACATTTATTTATATCCTCTAAATTCACAACATTTATTCAACAAAAAAATACAAGAACCATATTATACTAAAAATAAAAAATGGGGCCCTACACTCTTTTTTGTATGTTATAATATAGTTAAAATGAAAAAGAACCAAAACATATAGATTAATCATTTTCCCTTGTAGTAGTGTACCAATCATCTCACTGGTGTTATCAATGATTCTAAAAAATGTATCACTTGTACTATTGAGACATGAGTTAATCAACATTGAATGATGTATTATTATTAATAAATATGGATCCACATCACCTTAAACTAAATATGTCCATGAAATATACAACATCAATTATTGGGGATCCTAATGTAAATCATCTACATAATTGGACCATTGTCCATGGATGTTCCTTTAGAACATTCTTTCCAACCTTAAAAAGGATGGTTAGAGAAATATATCAACACATTCCATAAATTGTATGATCATGAAAATATGGAGATACTTTCAATTATTTCATTGTACATTAATCATAGAATTCCTTAACCTAATATGTGTTTATTCTATACCCTCAAAAACATTAGTCATGAGAAATAAGTCATTATATATCCTTAATTTTATTTGATTTTCCCCTAGATTTTGGATATATAATAAAAAAATTCGAACACCAATATATGATAATTTTAATGTTTTTGTTTCTCAAACCTCAATGTTTATAATTTTTTGGAGAAGTTTAATTTTTTTGGTACATAAAAAACCTTGACATACAAACTGTTTCATATAAGTCCAATGTATATAGCTATTACAAAAATACGGAAAACTCATATTTACCTAAAAAAATCTTCCAATTTATCATAGTCAGCCATTAGGGAATATATCTCACTTTGATCTCCAACATCTGTTGATAATATCCAGTGAAACATTAAAGATAGATGTGTATATTTGAGTGATAAAATATTTACATTAATCATGGTCATATTTAGTATATTATTAACTAGACATAATGGTTTCCCTATCTTGATATATCTCTGAAAAATATTACCTTTAATGGATAAATATTTTTCAGATATAATATATTGAAGACACAAACCATGGAAATAGAATAATATAATCAAGGGTAGTGATCGATTTGTATTCTTTTACCCTAGATGTTTACAGAAGAAATTTTTATATAGCTCATTGTCTGGAATATATGGTGTGGAAAACATATTCATAAATTCATTTGGAGTTAATAAATGGTATTGTGGGTGAGATTTAGTATTCCTAGAGATGAAATCCTTCCATTCATTTATAAAAATTGAGTTATAAATATCCTTGATTACTAAGGCCATTTCATTTTCCAAAATTAAACGAGGGTATGTTTTAAAAAAATTATATAATATAAGAAATATTTCTACAAATTAAAAATTAAATATTCTTTCATATCACATGCATGGAATGCATAGGTTTTATTTGTTAAACTATTGTCATAACCTGGAATCAAAAGGGAAATGACTCAAATAATCCGTAAGTGGTTAGTTTGAGGAAGGAAATTGTTTATGAAGTGTAATAGTATGAATGTAGAGGTTCACATGTATAGGGTTTCATAGAAGTAGTGTTTTGTTAAAACTCTTATATAGTTACATGTACTAAAAAAATAGGACAAAAGATTATGACGATAGGATTTAAAAATTATAGTGAATGGATGGAAAGAAATTAGATACTATGATGACTTATATATGTGGTATTGTGATGAACTCATAAATTATACATGGTTCATTATATATCCACATAGAAATTTCCTTTTGTTTTGTAAATAAGATATAATTTAGAATGGGTAATATTGATGAATTCAAAAAACTTAGAACATAAAATGTGATTCATGAAAAATTGAAAAATTAATGAAGTCTAAAATTTAATTTTTACATGAATCATTTACCTATTAAAGAACACCATATATACATATCTAGTAGGGGATCATGATATGTACCCATATAGATACTTCATAGACTCTAGGAGTACACAAGAGTGAGTGAGATACACTTTAGGACAATATTATTACATCACTGAGTCTCTCTGTTTTTGATAGAAAGAAGAATACCATATCCAAACATTTGAACCCTTAGTAAATAGTTATTTACTCATAGATAAAAAATGAACATCCCCCATGGTTATATACTCTCACACAATGTTTCCAAATCCAACTATTTATTTTGATAATTCATTATTTTTAAATTGTAAGAACTTCCATTTTAATACATTAAGGTGGATAGAGAGAAGGATTTATTTCCTCAATCTAATTAAGTCATAGAGAGAAATTTTTTCTTTTAGATAGGTCACACCCCTAATTTTAGGGAATCAATTGGAATTTAATAATTCAAATAACTAATAGGTGAATTAAAATAGAAATTAGTTTCTGATGGCTAGTGCTCGAGGTCCCTACAAGTGGTACATTTTGGGCTCCCATTGATGAGGGATCTCTACATGGTCCCCACAATAAATAACCATTAAGGTGTTCATCTACACACACCATTTATTGGAATCATCCATGATGTCTCTTTTTTAAAATCTACAATGAGGTGCCTTCATGAAATATCATACGTAAGGCCTTATTTAATGGGGATGTCCTCAATGATCCAACAAGAAGATCATCCTTGAGGGATACTACACAAGGATTTTATGTGTAAAGACTCTAGTAAAATCATTGTTTGGTATATTACCCACATCCCAAAAACCATTTTCCAATGAAAAAATGGAGAAACAAAACTTTCTCCTCACACTATATCATATGGGTTTGTGTTTTTATAATTTATTTAGTTCATAACCACTTCATAAAGCAACCTAACTATTTGTAATTTGGCTTCAATAGTATATCTTTAACACAATAGTCTTCTACCTTCCTTGGGATTATCTAAATTAACATATTTACTTCCACTAAGCAAGTTAAATTTTGTAAAAATTCCATCCCAACCCCCTCCTCTATAAACTATTAATATTAAATATCCGTTTATTAACGTCAATGTGTACCCCTTTGATTAAATATTCCCTTAATAGTATATATTTACCTCATAACTTCCTTAATTAAAAGTGATATTATGAGATCAATAACCATTTTTCACCCAAATAACAAGAGTATTATAATTAGGAAAAAATGATTCCCCACATAAATCATATTTCCCATATGGGATACCCCGTAAGATGAGTTCAGCCCAACTGGACACTTTCAAATACCATTAGTCCAATTTAAATGTGAATAATTAAATAATTAATTCATCCTATTCAGTTTAAGACCCACAATACACTGAATAAATTCTACTATCAATTGTTATCCCCAATAAATCATTACATGGTCCTCCATTAAAATGTATGACTCATACTTATATTCATCAATCCATATTCATCATTAACACCCTAATACTTATACATTTATTTATAGAAACATTAAAAGAAGAAATATTAATATTGGTTAAACATGAATTTACTATAGCATCCTAAACTTAAATCACTAATATGTAACAAAATATCATTGTTCACAAGGTTTCAATTTTTCTTCCCTATATGCCAATGTTCAACAACTAGTAGTAGGATTCTATAGTGGTACATTGGGGATTTTATACATTTCTGATTAGAGTGTATCACAATGGTATTCGATAAGGATAAACAGTAATAATATAAATAAATGATGAGAATTTTAATAATATACCATCATGATATAATAAACATGATAAATTTGAATCAATATCGTAAAAAGGAATGATATTCATGTCATGGTGCTGTCAAAAGGTTAAAAACACAGGATACATGTTAAATGCATATGCAGTAAGATATAAAAAGGACCAAAAAGGAAAAAATCGTTATGTAATAGAATCAAGAAAATATTATCTATTCTATAATACTATACTCATCCCTAAGATAGTATGATAGGAATTCTATTCAAGATGATTCACTTTGTTCGTGCATACATACAAAATGTCTGTTCAGGTTCCAATTGGCTACCTAGTTAGGGTGGGAGATATATTCCGTAGACCCCCACCAATATCATCTAGAACTATAAAATATGTGAATATATGATGATTTGTTTGAATTTAATAATAAATTTAATAAATTTAATAATGTAATCATATTGGAAAGGGTTCCTCACGAGTTAACCTAATGTCTCTGTCTGCATCAGCATAATCAAGATTACTTTAAAAAGATGAGACCCTACATGAATATTTATATAAATAAAGGTATGTGTATATTTGCTTCGTATATATATATATTGAAATTAATGGTAATATATTTATACACAAAGTAATATTAAGGACCTCATGTGTAAACCTAAGGTGTCCATACACACATATAAGGGATTTTATAACTCTCATGGATTATGAGTATGGACACTTAATCATACTATTATAAGAATCAAAAATAAAGAATTTACTGAAAAAAAGATGGTTTTTTTCTTAGAGGAAACACCACTAGTTTTATTTAATAGGAATCCTTGGTCCATCCATGGAATTTCATAAAAATGAACATAGGTATCACACTAGGTGCATTATAAAACCCATTAATATAGGAGTCTATCCAAGGTGTTTAGCATAAAGAAACCAAATATCACTATCAGAAGTGTATATTAGTAAATCCCACTGAGTTTATCTATGGTATACAACATTAAGAACCAGGTATTGATATTTTCATGGTATAACAACATTCGCACTAGTCCCACACTTATAATAAATTACATAACAGGGTATCTCTCATGCGTAATTTAAGTGAATTTGCTCCGTGATTACTACAAATGAATTGTATAAAAGAAAACATAGCCCCCCCCCCAATTGGTTCAATTCAATTAATTTTTTTAATTTTCTATGATTGATGATACCATTAAATTAGTCTTTAATTTGGACCCTTTTATCTCCTAGCCCTTGGTGTAAATTAATGTTCATATCAATTATTAAACTCAGACTATTAAAACAATTCATTTTAGTCATGTTGTCATATTCTTTTAAAATGGTTAATTCAGGCCACAAAGAAGATGAGAAATGGTATGCACATATTCATGTCCCTATTCCTTAGGTTCAATTGAAAATAAAATATATTTATAAGGGAAATCTAACACACCTCAATTGGTGGTTCAATTTAATACTATCGCATGAATCTCTTAGGAATTGAAGGAAGGTACACCATTATGGTAGGATCATGTTGTGGTGTTCATCCTCCATAGTTCATTAATGTGTTTCTTGGAGTAGACATAGTATGGTGAGTTTTTTAATTAGCTTATTATAAATTTAGGATGCATTTTTAAAAGGGATTATCTCACAACCTAATGAAAAACCATATAATGTAATGAGAATTATTTTTAAAAGAACAATTCCATAGACCATATGTTGGGAGTTGAACGTATGTCCACTATCAGCTTCAAAATCCTTTTTTAGGATAAAATGGAAAAAATAAAAAAATCCCCTTAAAATAGGTTCTATTAGATCTCACTAAAATAGACTGAAACCAGGTGAAATAAACTAGTAAATTATTTTTGATTAGTGAAGAGATTACCATTTTCTATCCAATATATTTGATTTTGAGGGAATTATACACTAGATAAAGAACCATGCACAAATACTAGATCATAGGAATATGGAAAACACCAAATTATATAATTGGCGATGCATATGATAGTGGGACATAAAAAGGGTGAAAATATAAATGAAGTGAGAGGAAAATCGTCATTTCACCATTTTTGAATTGGCGAGGAGTTTATACCCATGTTTTTCAAAATCATGTTCTTAAACTGTGTTTAAGTACTAGATAAGGGTCCCAAAGGGTGTTTACCAAGAAACATAGTTTTCACAACATTTATATCCCCTTTCGACCCACTAGTGAGCAATGCATAGTCATGTGTCCTCAAGATCACATTTATAACAAACAGTTTACCTATCTATAATTTATGGAATTTGTAATGGCCAGACCCCAGAATCAAGGATCCGGTGCATTATTTTAATACATTGGAATCATTACAAGGAATCAAGTCCCCAAGGAACGATTAGTTTAGTAGTCTTGGATACAAGATACATACTTAAGTTCAACATTACAACATGAAAATAAAAACAACACTAATTTATTCCATTAAAAACATCCATGCTTCCAAAATTATTCCTGCAAGTCACTCATAACTAACTTTTTCATATCTTAGGAAAATGAAACATGAAAAGGGGTGAGATTAGATGCTCAGTAAGAGGAAAAAATACAGCAGAAGATAACATAAACATTAGGCATAGTTAATAATTTAAAACATATTCCTTAACTAATAATAAAAATGATCACTTTATGGTTGGAACATGAGATGAGTAAATAATGCCATAATAAATGGGAATTAATGATAATTTCTTGAGAACAATCCATTATAATTTAAACATTTGAGTCTATGAATTCATGTTTATTTTAAATTGTGAAATAGATGGCCATTATTTTTAATACATGGAAAATCATATTAGAAAAATTTCATAAACATAATGAATGAAATAAAAATATAAAACCACAAATAAATTTCAGAATATCCATTAATATTCACAAATGTGAATGAATCTACACATACCAGAGTCTCTCCCATAAATATATCAGCTAGGGTAAAAGTTAAGAAATAATAATTTTATCACAGCATGTGCACAGAGGATTCCTTGATCTCTACAAGTCCCTATTATAGGTAGGTAATGTATTGGTGTAATTGATAAATTCATTCACTCTCCACCTCCTAAATTTATTGCAACTCCCCCACCCCCAATTTGGAAAAATCATCAATCACAACCTTCTCTTCCATGTCACAGAATCCATGTTACACTAGAATGGTTTTCTCTAATACCTGAAGAGAATTTTCATAACGATATTGTTATGTTTGAGGACTTCCAAATACATAGTAGATACAAAAAATCTCAAAATTACTTGGAATTACCATGTCTTGATGAACTGCTACATCCACCACATGCATGGAAGCATTGTTTAAGGCATCCTCATAGATACTCTTCTAATGGAAGGAAGCCTCATTGGATTGAATCCCTAATTAAAGGAGGTATGATTCAATCATATAGAAATTACCACCCTCACCTAGTCGTTAAGGTAAGTATAGTTAGAAATCTCAAAACCATGGGTCAAAAACATAAATTAAATATGACCTAACCAGTCCTTGAAAAATTCCAAATGGGTCACTAAATGTAAAGTCTGGATCTCCCCCTGTATCTGTCACCACATCGACTCGTAAAATGATTCGTACCCAAGGTGTTGATCTAAATCCATCATAGGAATATGAAAATATTTTGGGACAAAGTCAATTGGTCAACTCCTTTAGAGGGATTCAAACTTGAACATGGAATGGAACATCCAAGATTTGTGATAAAGACACTCTTGAATGGGTTACATGGGTTTATCATCCAAAGGATAAATGATATGATATCATAAACTAACCAACAGATCTTACCAATGTTAGAAACATACCATTCCTAATTGAATCACTAAGGATGTATATTTCCCCAACCATCTATTTAGGTATATAGGTGCCAATTTCTTATTATGATTGGATTCAGGGAACTTTCTGTGAATTCTACAAAGATGTTATTCTCATTCCACCCATGAGGGCTGCAGGACAAGATACAATTTTAGGGAACATAACACAAATTTAAAATTGTTTCCATTTTTTGAATAATTATTTACCTTATCCAAAACTCACCTTTATCAATGCTATCTTGGTAGATTAATATATACATGTATCAGTATTCTCCTAGAGTGTGTTCACCTGCACCAAATCCAATGGAACATATACTAAGAAATCTATAATAGGAAACATGAGTAACTATGTCAGTAAATCATCCATCTCTTATTTTGGATTGGATGAACCATAGATCTAAGAGTATTCTAAAGAAACTATAAAATTTTCCAAATTTTTAGGTTTGACTAATTTCCCCTCTATTCCAGCTTGGTAGGGTCTAATATAGTTTTGGATAATCATAACGTGGTACCATGATAATACAAAAAAGGAAAGTGTGAAATTTTACCCCTACTTGGGGATTCTATTGGATAAGTATTTTACAACTCAAAGCACTTCCTTTTTCACTTTCCTTCCATGGAAGGCCTTTCAAATTGTGTTGAAGCTAATGTTGTTTCTCTAGAAATGGAAACCACTAGCCTCATCTGAGGTAGTTTTCCCATAGATCCCTCATCATTGGTCCCCCATTCTCTTACAAATTCATCTTCAGTAGTCATACCTAGAGGATAATATACATGGGATGGAAATCATGGTTATACTTTTGAGACCTTACACTATATCAAAAAATACAAAAAGGATGTCAGAATTTTTTAAATGGCTCCATGGACCATTAAACATATAAGAATGTTAAGACTTACCAATACCTCTCTAATGAGACATCAATGATCATCCATGACCCTTAGAAGTATTCTCTAATCAACTATTTAGTGAACCAGAATAGTATTTAAATCCATACCCCTAATGATTTCCAACATTATCTATAGGTCTTGGAAGAAGTCCCTGGCCTCCTCAAGTAATTGTTTAAAAGTGATTCCTTAAGGGGTTTTGATGTGGGTGAAACCATAGAAAGTTAGTTTTTCCTAATTTATTTTCCCCATTTATTAGCCTCTATGTTCATCATTCTATATTTTTACCAATATTGATATGATATAGGGAATCATGAAGTTAATGTGGCTTCACTCAATAGTACTACAATCACTACAACTATATCATTATGTGCTTATAACTGCAATAATTGTAACATAAAAGTACATATTATATTAGGGGTGTTTTTAGGTTTGTTGGTACCCTTGAAGCTAATGTTTTTCTAGGCATATGATTTTCATCAATATCTAGTCAAAATTTGGAGGCTTAGCTAACAAGTTTGGATAATGTCCCATTAGGATATGATTGAATCTAGACCTAATCATAATTTTTGGAATAGGAAATTTCTACATCAATTGGATGATGGTTTATAAGGAACCATGTCTCTTACCCTGTAATAATAATTCAAAACTGGAAAGCCATCATCAGATGCTTCTAGGATCAAATCTAAAGAGGGGGTGTAAATATTAACTATACACACATGACCTGATTGTTAAATTGATAGTGTTTTTACCATGTATAGAGGAGATCCTCGTCATTATATATATAAAAGATCCCCCCATGATGTGACTTCACATAGTCCTTGGAACAAAGTAAATCCCAACCATTTTCAACTATATTACCCACCGGCATTGGTCTATATGTTTTATAGGAGAAACACTCATATTGTCTTATAAAGTCCCTAACCTACTAATCCATGAGGGATATTTTACATTCCTTATTTGTACCATACATGTATGGATTAAAAAAAGTATTTCAGATTATTTGTATGTTAAGAAGTTAATATCCTTATAAAAGATCCCCCATCAATCCCAATAATACATGAAAGATTCATGAGATAATATGAGGGGATTTCACCTATAAATATGGCACATAAAGCGGTAATATTTGGACGACATAGGGTTCAAATTCTTGATATGATTACCTCCTACCATTGTGGTCACCATCATGAAATTAGAGCCTCTAACGCAACCTTTTTCTTATATAAGAGGTATGTATCCACTTATATATATACCAAGAAATTATTCTAGCATGATGGTCTGATCAATATCATGGACATCCTCCCATACCCTTCTTGAAACTCTCCCTTCTTCAATAGTATTCAAATAATTTCTTCTTCCCCATGGGAGTCCTTTAGAAATGCATGTGGATACATGGAATATGTTTGGGAATATCATTTTTGGAAGAATTAGCACTCTCACATATCTAATGTGATATCCACCACATATGTTTTCTCCTTTAAGGGCCTTTTCGTTCAACCTGATTAGTTCATAAGCAAGGGGGAATTCATATATGCACTTTATCACATAGACCATTGAGGAAAAAATGATAATATAATATGTGTTCACTACATGTATTTTCAAGATCTTAGAGTCTAATATCCACATAACCATGTATGAGGTGAAAATTGTTCATGTTTAGGCTCTAGTGGGTGAAAAATCCTAACATCAGGACCGTATTAGAATAAGAAAAAGTTTGTGATATCCAGAAGGTCTCATACATCCCGATCTAATTCAACTCTATAGAAAAATTAAATGTAATATATTTCACCATAAAGGGCTAGCTATAATCCATTACACAGATTCCCCATAATCAAAATACCTATTTGGGAACACACACAAACTTCTATCCAGATTTGGACTTTTGCATTATCGTACGGTAGGCAGGAAAATATAAATATAGTTCATGAATGTTCTTGAAATATTCTAGGGTCATGATTATTAGTATATTCCATTCTTCACACTCTTCCGTAGAAAAAAATATCACTCATGAGAGATGATTTCTTGAATGATTTTATGGGTTTTTAAACCAAATTATTTGGTATGAACAATGGATGCAGTGAAGGAATGGTAGTTTCATTTGTAAGATTAAACACATAGATGGGCTGAAAATAGGAAAGAGGATATTCCACAATTTCCGATCCCCATTTAATCTACATGATTTAATTGGAATGAAAAAACAACAATGTGTCATAAAACATCACGAAATTCTAAAATATATTATTGGTGGTCCATTACTACTTTAGCCTTCCTCTTTGATATCTTTGGGGAAGTATGGAGACATCCTGAAGCTAACAAAAAAAAATAGGTGGAATACATTAGAAATATAAAAAAATATCTTTTTAGAAGTAATACATAATTTTAGAAATAAAATGTGCATCACATGAACAATAAAAGTGATTCATGATCATATAATGTAATCGAGAATCACATTAACTCTAAGGATATTGTGGGCCCCATAATCTCAAAAAACACTGTGATACTACACAATCAGTCAAAATACTAGTGATTTCAAGAAAATTAAATGATCATGTGATCTACTTAAGAGTCAATGTGATCATGGAATCGAGCTAGAAGATCGTTTAAAATATTTTAAGGTTACCATGAAGTCATATATTTGAGGTTCAACCAAATACAGACGATTGGTTCACAGTTAGCTCGAATGAGTGTTGGGAAATTAAATTATTGAGAAGTTGTTCTTGAAATATTGTCTTGTCAGTGGATCTCATAATCAGTTCTTGTGGATGATACTATAAAATATTAACTTTATAGAGAAATATGAAAGGAGCTTTGAGTCTTTGGTATTCAATCAATGATATTCCATATATTCCCCTAATTATAGGTAAATATTTTGAACAAAAAACATTACCTAAACGAATGGTAATTGAAAAAGAAACCAATTGGATAAATCTCTAATTCCTCAAGAGGTCATTCACACCCCTTATAACCAAGAACTATTCCCCATGAACATCACTCTTAGGGGGGGTATTGGTTGATGCCCCCTAAATGTGAATCAGAAAAATGAAAAGGGGAAGAAATACCTGATCATGGGTATTATGTTTCCTACAAATAGGATGAAAAAAATAGAACTCATGGGTCACATAAACATCCAAAATAAACATGATCACATTTCATTTAGAATGTTATGTGTATGGTTAGGAATTGTGCATTATATGTTGGATTATCTCACAGAGCTGCATTGACAAGCAAATCGTAATCCTAAAAAGGCATCCAAATCATTCAATGATCATGTCACAACATACATATGAGTTCCATTGGATCAAAAAACTCCTAAATAGATTGATGAATTACTAATCATACAAAAATAAATTAAAAATTAGTAAAAAAATATCCAAAATAGGGGATACTATTTCAATTGTAAAACATCAATGAACAAAACAATGTGGGTTACAAATACCATTGGAAGCACTGATGTCCTGAAAAAAATATCATGTAAGAGTCCACTAGCATGTCTCCCCCATCATTTGAAGGGTTTCAAACATGTTGAGTCAGTCCTATAATTACACCTATGGTTCCAATGAAAAACAGATGGTGATTCCATGGTAATTCTCTCATACCACCAGAATACCATTTTTTGGCTATGTGGGGCATCACTGATATGGAGAGTGATTTTCTTTAGCAAAAATCATAAAAACATGTGATATCAACAATTTTTTTGAAATAATCATGAAAATATAAATGGCAATTGATGGGAGTTTGTTGTAATGGGTAGATATATTGATCTTATACAATTGAAAATAAATGCCATGGGAAATCACCATTAACCCTTTGATACCCCCATCGGAAAGAATGCTTAGTATCATGAAGAACCCATGCAAGCCACCTTTGCCTCCCTAAAGAAAATAGACAAAGCGTCTGGATGACATGAAAGCCTTCCAATAGGTTTCCTTATCTCGCGATGGTCTATAGATATGTATTTCTATCATTGTAAAATCCACATGGCATATCCACTTAATTAGGAAATATCCCTTTGACTTTCCAAAACCCAATAAATAGGGAATTTATAGCATTTTTCATGGTCACTGAATATCATGTTAAACCTACAATATTATTTTATAAAGCGTGTGACACCAAATCCATCCATCAACTCTATCGTGGATCTTAAAAACACATGATTCATAAAGTTGTGTATAAATGGCATGGTGATGCCTAAAAATTACCCACCCCATCATGAGAAAAGGAATCATTATATCCAAACACTGATGAAAATAGGCAAAAAAGTGGTCTTCTCATTATGTCCAACATCTTGGTTGAATTTTACTTTGTGAGTTAGATATTTGGTTAATGATATAGAGGACCATGAAACACGCATAGACACTTCATCTGATCACTCATAGATCACACATAGGTCCTATAGTGGGTTTTGAGAAGTAAATCCCACATATATTCTGAATCAAAAGATACCTAAACAGGTAGACATTGAAAAAATATAAGGATCATATGAAATAACCTTAAATAAAAACTAAAATATGGGTCAATTATATGAAGAACATACATGTTTATCCTCATGTATTCCAACTGAACATCCAGATCATGCGATAACATTATGACAAGTCATAAAACACCTCGATGAAATACAATTTGGATCATGTGATTTCCACTAAATAATTTAAGTATGTAACACATATAGAAAACCATAACATATATACTTTATAATTACATAACAATTGATAAATACATAAAACATTATACAAATAGAATGTAGGTTCTGGGCATAGCAGAAGCACAATTGGGCCAGTGGCCAACATTAATTTTTACCGTGATCAATGATTATTCTCGGATCAATATGATGATGGATGCCAGTATCATTGGAATAGAAACAAATATTTAGATAATGAATGAAGCAACCTAAAACCTTTAGTGAGGATCATGCACATCATGTTTATAATTAATTTATATTTAATTTCTAATGTAATCAAGTACCAGTTTCTTTGGTACTTTCATATTTAAGGATATTGGTCATACTGGATGACCCTTTCAGATTTTATTAGTGTTCTTGCGAGGATCCTAACTAGAATCCCTCTAGCAGTGATCCATACATTCTCCAACGGTCCCCAATTTATGCCACTAACTTTCTGAGATCGAGTGTGGAAAAAAAATGTCTTCCATCGATCGATCATGAATACATGTTATTTGATCATGAAGATCATATCTCATTCTTGAGAGGGATAAATTAGAGGAGTCAAGAGAAACTTCCTAAACAGGAATTTATCTTAAGTCACTAGTTTTAAGTACCTATCACGATAGAAAAACATGTCTATTTTTGGACATGTGGATTCAGTTATAATATTTAACTACATAAAAATAGTTAAATACATTCATATCCTTAGAGAAAACCCCTCCTATATAATAAAAATAACCTCATCATTATTTTCATAGTTCCAACTTTCACAAAATAGAATCATAAAAAAATCCCATTCCACATAATTATAACATCGTTATTATTATTTTGTTTTGTACCATCTAGTTAAATAATTATTTACCATCGTGAAAATAATTATTTTACTGCCGGACCAACATTGTTCTACTCAAAATTCACTTCCATTTATTGAACACATGAATAAATAAAATATTAATTTATTATCTTAAATAAATATTTTATTTAAAAAATAATAAACAAATATTTGTAAAATATTTAGTAAAAAAAGATATATATTTTTATTCACAATCCCATGAATAAATATTTATTTATTTTATGAAATAATTTTCACATGAATAAAATTATTACACTATCTTGAGAACAATATTTATTAATTAAATTCAAATAGAATTTAATCATGACCACTAGAAACACATAGTGTTTGAACCTCTAGGATTCTTTCTCGTTGGCATTATACATGATTTCTTAAGGTCCAAGAGAACTGCCTAGAAATTGGTTAAGGAACCCAAGAGAATAAACCTAAAGTCGCAACAACGACATCCACATATGAATTATCACTGTCTAATATAGTCCCTTTATCTCACTATATCATACAGCTAGTTTCATGATATTGTCATCAACCTTTAGGTTTGATATGTCATTCATAGACTACTTGAAATAAACCAATTATTACACCATGGCCACAAAAATTTGCATGAAGATTCTATTAGAATCAAAGGGTCGAGAGATCAAATTCCATAATGTTAAGGGACAAATCCTTCCTCAACTTATCCATTAATAACATGTCATTATTTATGCAACAAATTTACCCTAATTCCCTCCAATTTTCTATGTCATAGTTTTCATTAGAAAATCCAAATACATGAGTAATGACATGTATTAATGATAAAATTAAAGAAAAAGTAGCATCAAACACGTTCGCAAATAAGAATATCTGATGATACAAAAACAAGCGGAATTCCTACTAGTGGGTCAGTTCTCATAATCTCCCATCTTGGAGATTACCAAGTGAAAACATGATGGGAATAATTATCATCTGGTTATGAGTAATCACACCAAATGGTTCGTACACTATGTTCTCATCAAAGTATGTCATTCGACCGTGAAACTATATTTAATAATATTATCATAGCACTTCAAGGTCCTCAACACAATGGGGAACCACTATGACCTTGTCAATGTGAATAATATTCCAGGACATTATTACACTATAGTAATGAAGAAATAAGAAAAATATGTAATAAGATTTTTAATATTTAAATATATTAAATATTTATGTAATACAATAACGAATAGTTGGTTCTAGGAAACCAACTATTACAAACTTTCACTTTGACTAGAGGAAACTTCCTACAACATTCAATATTCCATACCTCACATGATGGTCATGTTTCTACTAAGTCAAGGATTTAATCAAGGGGTATGCCACATTTTCTTCCATGGAAATTCTAATTACGACAGTTTCATCCCTCTAGAAAAAATCCTTCATTAGATGATATTTCTGATGTATGTGCTTCATCTGTTGATGTGACCTCGACTCTTTTTTGAGATCCATCACTGTATTATTATCACAGTATAGGGTGATGGGATCATTATTGGTAGGTATAATATCTAGATTCTGAACTAGGATTAGAATCCAAACATCTTATTTATCTTCTTTATAAGATATGATATACTAGGAATAAACTGTAGAATTTATGACCACACACTACTTTGAGCTCATCCAACTCACTTAACCTCTATTCAATGGGAAGATATATCTCGTTTTCATCATTATGTCATCTTGATCAGTCTGTAATCTAGCATGTGCATATCCTCTAATGACTAGTTACTCATCTCCTCCACAAACCAGGAACATATCCTTAGTATGCCTAAAATTCATTAGGATGGTATTGACTACCATCTAATGGTGGTCACCTTGTTCATCTTGATATCTTCTTACCACACTCAATGTGTAGGAGACATCCATCCTTGTACATATCATGACATACATGACTGACACAATCCCGGATGAATATTGTGTTCATACCTTTCTCTTTCATTACTAATGTGTTTGAGGACAAAATTTCTTAGAAATATGAATAACATGGAACATTGGAAACAATCCACTTTTGAATTGTTATATAATGAATCTCTTCATTATCTTGTCAATATTTGTACTTTGACTTAGGCCCAATAATCTCATGGATTTATCATGATCCCAAGAATATATACTGACTCACCCAAGTTCCTTATGTAGAACAATTAATTCAACCATTCCTTAGTAGTCTGTAAAACTGGTATCTCATTTTTAATAAGTATAATTTCATCAACATATACTATTAGGAAAATGAATGAAATCCCACTAAACCATTTGTAGACTAAAGGTTCACATTCATTCATGATAAAACCAAATTATATTATGGATTCATCGAAATTAATGTTCCCTAACCTAAGTGCTTTCATTAATCCATAATTATATTTCTACAACATGAATACCTTATTGGTATCATTTGGAGTAATACACCCTTCATGTTGTGTCATGTATAAATCTTCCTAAAGGTTCCTGTTAAGGAAGGCGGTTTTGATATCAATTTTACAAATCTCATTGACATGATAACGAAAATTTCCAATATAATTCTGATAGATTTCATCAGGGAAACTGGTGAAAAGGGTTCATCTTAGTCAATGCCTTGATACTGCATGAACCCTTTTGTAACCAGTCATGCCTTATAGGTACTGACTTATACATCCATGTCCAGTTTCTTTAGTAATTCCCATTTTCAACCAATAGTATTTACATCAACTAGAGGATCTACCAAATTTAAAACTCATTTTTGGTACATGGAATCCATTCTATAATTCAGGGCTTCGTGCCACTAGGAAACATCTTTTCCACTTAATGCTTCCTTGTAAGTTATATGATCATTTTTATCAACTATTACTGAGTCACCATCCTTGGTAACTAGAAAACCATACTATTCAAATTCTATAACCTCTCTTCTACTCCTACACAATTCTTGTGTCTCTGGAACAATTATTTCTTCAGAAGGGCTTTTTGGTATCTATTCTTATACCAACGCTTGTATACCATGAGCCTCAACTTCATCGAAGTCACTATCGCTCCCACTATCTATTTGGGATATATTGTCCCTCTCAACGAATATGGTGTGTCTTTCCACTATAAACATTTATTCTAATCGGTTGTGTTGTTAATTTCAACTTATTTCCTTGGGGTATCCAAAAAAGTCACACTTTGTGCCTTAGGGTGATTGTTTGTTACTTGAAGAGGCATTAACAAATTCTTCACATCCCCACACATGTAAATTTGATAACATGGATTTATTTCCACTCCAAAACTCATATGGAATACCATTTATTTATTTATTTATTTTGTACATGGTTTAGTACATGCACTTTTGTTTATAACGCATATCCCCCAAAAGATAATGGAAGTCATTCATGACTCATCATTGATCACACCATGTCCAACAAGGTGTGGATCCTCATTTTTCTCACTCCATTCCACTAGGGTGTGTAAGGAGGAGTGATTTGGGATAGGATCCCAAACTCCCCTAAGTAATCAATGATGGATTGGTTAAGATATTCTCCACCTCATTCTGAGTGGAGTTTCTTAATCTTATTACCATGAAGGTTCTCAACTTCATTCTTGTATTCTTTGAACTTATCAAATGAATATGACGTACAACTCATAATGTAGATATATCCATATCTACAAAATCATTCGTAATTGTTATGAAATATGAGTACCTATTCCTTTCTTCAATTAGAAATGGTCCACACTCATCAATATGAAATAATTCAAGATGATTTTTATCTATTTTACCATTCCCACTAAATGGGGATTTGGTCATTTTTCCTTGTAAACATGTGTGACAAATACCAAGTGGTTCTAGTTCAAAAGAATTTAAATATCCATCTCTATGTAACTTCATCAGGAGTATCTTGTTTATATGACCTAGCTAGTGGAACAGAAGTTGGGTGTGGTATGAGTTAGGAAAAGTATATTTGTTATTACTTTCCATTACATGGTTTGTTTAATCCAACACGTAAATACCTTTCTATAAATATGCCCCACCAAATAAATTATATCTTTGTAAAAGAAGAAAAATTAATTTCCAAATTTGAAACCAAATCAATCTTTATCTAATATAAATACAGAAATAATGTTTTTAGTAATAACCATCACATAATAACAACTCTTCAACACCAAGATCATCCCAATTTTCAATATGAGGTGGTAGTCCTTGATAGCTACAATAGAAATTCTCAGACTGTTGGGTGCTTGGAGATTTACCTTCCCTAATTGAATCATCATGAATCTACATGGTTCCTGTATTGGATAAATATGTGATAACCAGAATTTGTATCTAATACCCAATTTGTATAAACAGTTATATTATATTTGAACAAAAACACACCTAAAGCATCCCTTTACTTTTTTATGTTGGGTTTAGTTATTCTTCTAGTGGCCCTTATTTCCAGATGTGAAACAAAGAGATTCTTATTCCCTTGACTCTCCTTTTATCTTCCTTTTCATGAATGGGTATGAAGATGCTTTGGTATTAATGATATTCACCTTCCCCATACTCTTATTCACAATAAGGATAGAAGGATTTTTGTGCATCCTATCTTGGCCCACTTGGTGGATGGGGATAAGAAGATAAGATAATTATTTCTCATTGTTTTTCATATTGAAATTAAAAACAAGCCTGGAGAAGATTTGAGGGAGTGATGTGATAATGATATCGGTACCCAGTTCTAGCGAGAGTTTAAACTGTAGAACCTCCAGGCACTCAATTTATCCAATTATCTTGACTACCTGAGGCCTAACTGGGGAACCCTATCTAAGATAACTTTGAATGTGTTCCTTGGAGATCTCAAACCATTCATTTCAATCTGTCTCCTAGAAAAGACCACGAATATTGTCAAACATGATATAGGCATCATGTTTTCATGAAACATTATGCGCTCACTAGACTATGATGTTTGCATAAAACATTGAACATAGACCATGTAATTCATATGTATCTACTAGGCCAAGAAATATTTGTCACTCACCTCTTGGGTAGGAGGATCAGATAATGCTCACTCTAGCATGTAAGACGTCCGCTCAGGGCGTATAATAACCCAAAGGCATCTAAACCATTATGGGAGGTCACTACTAGTGAGAATGTTGTATTTATCCATAATTGATCACAGGTATAGTGTGGTTGATTTTCTTGTAAATTTATTCTATAATTAAAACTATATATGATTATAACTTTCTTGATTACATTTTATGAGAAATAATAAATTAATTTTTTAAGTCTCCAAATATTTTATCATGTTCCAATGGCCCTCACCATTGAACTTGAAATGTCAAGTTGTTATGAAATTCTAGGGGAAAGGATCCATATTCCCCTTCACATAACCCCAACAAGGGTTGTTCAATAACTTTTATGGTACTTAGGTAGACAGGTCTTTTCCAACTATGGTATTGTATCTCCTTGATACATTGACCAGACTCTCCAATCCTGAAATCCTGACATGGATTTATACACAACATGCCTCCAATATTACACCAAGTCTAGCAAGGGATAATCCTATTGATTTAATATGGTAAACTAAACCCTACACCTTCATAAGGGATTCTTGTATAAAATTAAGTGTCCCAATAAGGGTTGGTCAAACACATAGTTTTATTGAGTATTTTCATTAATCATGTAATTAAGATCTTAGTCTGACTTATTATGTTATTGAAGGATTTTTATCTATAAGGACTAAATTTAATTGTTATATTTATCACATTATCGTTAATATTAAGTAGAAATTACCTATGTGATTAACCATCTCTTGATAATATTTATGCAAAAGTCTTGATTATTTTAGTTCCAAGTTTTATGCTTTTTAGTTCATTAATTATGTCATCACGACAACACATCCATAATGAAAAACTATGAAACTGACAAAAATAATATAAAGAGAACTTCCCAGTTAGGATCCAAGTATCACTGAGAGGGGGAGTGGGTGAATCAATGATATCCTTTATTTTTATGGTTCCTTCCTTTTGAAACAACCTTCGACTCCTGTTAAAGAGTTTCTTCTCTGCTGAACACACACAACAATAGGAAAACAAGATTTACATGGTTCACTGCTCAACCAGAGTAGCTATATCCATGGTATGGTATGGAAACAATCTTGTACTACACAATCCACTAGAAAAAAATCCTTTGACATGGAATAAAACGAGTAGGATATACCCTTACACTCGTGTAACACTTGGAAAACAATCCTCAAGTATGTGTGAACCCTTTTATCACAAATAGGGAATTATAGTATTTCAGTGCTTCTTTACAATTAAACAGTTCTAATCTCTATAGTACAAATCTCCACTTCCCTACCCAGAAGCTTGTAAGAACTCCAATATGCACAAATGAATATGTGCAAAGACCCAAAAATTTTCGCATAACCTTTAGGGTACCTTGCACGTAATTCAAATGGGTTGCACGTAAAAATAGACTTTTGGCACGAAAAACTTTTTCGTACAGCTTCCCTTTTTCTACGCAACTTTCCACATTTTGCGCAGCTTCCCACTTTTTTGTACACCCTTCTTCTTTTCTTAAAAACCTATTTATTTTCATGCAACTCACTTATCTCAAGATTATACGCACACCAGAGCTCAAGATTTCTTCTATGTGTCAAGCATTAACAAATGAGATAGTTTCACCTTATATTTATAGGCACTTTGGACCCTGCACGAAAAACAATAATCCATGCATAAAACACCCTTTCATGTGCATAAAAACTCTTTCACGCAACTTCATATTTCATGAAATTCTCTAATATTTCATGCACCTCATCCCTTTGCCAAATTTTGAGCTTCCGATCTTGAAACTCCTTTTGTGTGAAAAACTCCATTCCTATATTTCGTGCACCACGCCAATATTCCATACATCCTTTATTTTTCACAAAGCACATTGATATTTCACACACAACTATATTTTTCATGCATCTCATAGATATTTTGTGCTTCCTGGTGATATTTCTCACATCCCGCAATCATTTCACATGACTTTCATTTTTCGCACACTGCATGCCTTTGACATTTTTTGATGTTCTGACCTTGAATAATGCTTTGTGCATAAAAATATAAACCATCTAAAATCTTGTGCGCAACATCCATTTCCAAAAACAAAATTCCTAAAATCCTGATTTTTAGGGTCTAAAATTTGGCAAACACTGGAAAATGGCACCACCTTGAACTGTTCTTTTGTGCCTCCTCCATATTATATGTTCGTTTTTCATTGCTCTCTTTACTGTGTCCTATAACCATTCTTCATATTTCATCATGAACTCCACTATCATGATATATATCCTTTGATAGACCAGATTTATCATCATCAGAGTTATAATGGAAAGTACTGAAACTTCCATATCTTCCAGCAGCATCACCCCTTCCAATCAAAACTGTATATGAATGGCATCATCATTTCTCCCATTTTCCATAATAAGGCTTGAATCACATTTTATATTAACTTATGATATTTGTGATGTAAATATTAGCAAAGCATCACCTGGTTTCAAGTCCTTTACAAAGTGAGTTGATTTGTCTTCTTTGACAACAATAGACAACACTCTATGAAAGCTAACTCTTCAAACATCCTTCTCCATCCAACTTAGTCCCAACAATCTCTCCCTTTGTATTTTCTTGCCAACCAAGATTCATAAATCACTGAAATTTTTAACCATTTGAAATGGATTACTTATCAACAATTCTAAGCCTACGTGAGCTATCTCATTGTAGGAAACATGAATTATTAACAGCCAAAACCATACTGTCCAAAAGCAGTGACTATGAAATCTCATGATCATATCTTCCCATCCTTCTTCAAAACACCTTTCAATCTTCTAATTATGCATTCTTCAGTTCTTCAACTATCTTGGAATAAAAAAACATTGTTTCCAACAACCACTCCAACAAACAGTTAGAATAGTTCACACACATACAAGATGGAATTACAGCTTACCCACAACTCCCCCATTATGCATGCATTTGTAAGGAAAGATTTATGAAAAAATTATCCCCCTTGAAAAACTATACAAAGGTATGATGATAGAGGGGACAAAGACATTTACCTTAACCATGATGAGAAGGAGGTTGAACACCCATGTTCAACCATAATTTTGAAAATGGTTCCTTCGGTAAAGGTTTTGTGAATATATCAGCCACTTGTTCAGATGTAGGAACGCACTCCAGCCTCAATTAAATCTTATCCACCTACTCTTTGATGAAGTGGTACTTTATATCAATGTGTTTTGAATGAGAATGTTGTACCATATTTCTTGTAAGATTGATTGCACTCTGATTATCACAACACAAGAGCAATGGTAGATTTACTTCAACAAGTAGATATTCTTGATGATTCTTCATCCAAATTAGTTGAGTGGCAGCTTGAGTACCAGAAACATACTCAGCCTTAACTATTCTAAGAGTTACTAAATTATGTTTCTTGGTATGCCAACTAACACAACTTTTCCCCAGAAAGAAAACTCCACCAGATGTGGATCTTCAATCATCAATATTTCCTGCCCAATCAGCATCAGAATACCTGAATAGATAAATATTTTCTTAGCCATCATACCCGATTCCAAAATTTGTTGTTCCTTTTATATATCTAGGAATTATTTTTCCAGCAATTATATGTGATTATTTAGAAGCACTATAAAATCTTGAACTTTTCTTTTGTGCCTCCTCTAGATTGTTCGTTCCTTTTTCATTTATCTCTTCATTGTGTCCCATAACCGTTCTTCATATTTCATCACGAACTCCATTATCATGATATATATCCCTTGATAGACCCGATTTACCATCGTTAGAGTTACAATGAAAAGTACCGAAACATCCCAATTTTCTAGCAGCATCACCCCTTCCAATCAAAACTGTATATGACTAGAATCATCTTTTCTCCCCTTTTCCATCATAAGGATTGCATCACAAGTTCTCCTAACATATGATATATGTGAATTAAATATCAGCAAAGCATCGTCTGGTTTCAAGTCCTTTACAAAGTGAGTTGATTTGTCTTCTTTGACAACAAAAGACAACAGTCTATAAAAGCCAACTCTTAAAACATCCTTCTCCATCCAAATTGGTCCCAACATAAAGTATAGGGAATGATCATGGGATTTTTTTCTAATTTTTTGTTTATATACTGGTTAGTAAACTAAACCTAGCATAGGGGAGAATCAACTTTGTGTTTATCACTTTCCTCATGTCCACTTTTTTATCTCCTTGGATTAGTTTCACTTTGGCTCATATCTTGGACCGCCTCCACCAGTTTGGGAGTTCCATCAATAACATATTCTTTTTAAACTCCCACAAAGGTGAGGGGTATAAAGGGGTTTACATAATAGAATCCATTTGAATACAATCCCTACAAATTAATGAGGAGAGATGGCTCGCATGACAATAATTAATTTATTGTATAAATTAAAATGAAACCAATCACATACAAAGTTATTTGTATGGATTATGATCACCCACATACATGGAATGATTTACACATTTAATAAAACAAAAATTCAATTCATTAATCTTTTTTATTAAGATATACTAAACTTGAATCAATTAATTGTTATCTTTTAATCATCAATCCTTTTATCTAAATCATTTTCTAAATTTCCTTGAGATTTTCATCCATGTAAATATATACTCATTGGAGGTATCTTGGTGAATACCCGTTCAAATCTACCCAACAAGTATTATATTCTCATAATATTTTACTCTTATGATATATGGAATAAAAAACTTTCAATTCATAGAGTAAAAACCTATAGTATGACTTATACATGATATATAGTTTTGAATATTACACAAACATTAAAATTTATCTTTGTGTAATTTGGAAAAGTACACGACTTGAAGTTCTGACTATAAGACGTGTACTACCTTAACCATAATTACCAATGTACATGACTAGGGACTCATCATGGGAAGTGTAATTTTGATATTTCAGAGTACACGATGTGTATAGTGGCATACACACTATGTTGTCTCTGTTTTACACGGTTATTGTTTGACTTAGCCATGTATGGTATACACAGTTTGGTGCATGACCCAAGGAGACAATTCATCGTTTGTAGTGGGCCACATGGTGTGTAATTTAGTAAGAATATGCCTATATATCCTAGTCAACACGAGGTATATAATTAAATACACTCCGTGCAATAAATGCACATGGCTTGAGTAATTACTGATTTACTCTGGATGCGTTGAACATGACTACACAACGTGTAGTTCGGATTACATGGCGTGTATGGCATAGGACAAGGCGTGTAAGTCCAAAAACATGACATTTACTTTCATGATACCTAGTTAGAATTTTTGGTGCCTCCTGATGAGTTCTCCATTTTAATTTTAATTAGAAATTCATTTGTTTCTGAAAAATCTATGAGAAACTAAAAGAGGGAGAATAGATCTCAAAATCTAGATTATAAGAGTGATTATCCTTGAATTTAAAAACTGAACTATAAAACCATAAATCATCAATGAATTATATTAATAATCATATACTATGATTACCTCCCTTTGATTAGACTTGTTGGTTCTTGGAATAGTGGAAGCACGGTTTGTCCAACACCAAATATTAATTTTTAACATGATCAATGATTATTCTGGGCTCAAAGGGACAATGAATGCTAACCTACATGGAATAAAATCAAAGATTTTGATAATAAAACAAGTGGAATGAAACCTTTAAAAAGGATCTTGGCCATCAGGTTTATAATAAATTTAAAATTAATTTCAATGATATAAAATACCCTATTCATCAATACTTTATTTGTTGATGGTGTTGATTGTACAGGATGACCCTTTCACATTGTCTCATTGTTATTGCAAGGATCCAAAACAGAATCCCTATAGTAGTGATCCGCATATCCTCCAATGGTCCCCTATTGATGTCACTCTCTTTCCAGGTGCTAGTGTGGCGAAGCGAATGTCTTGTTCCAATCGATATTGATCACCTTCTCTTCGATCTTAAAGAATGTATCCCATTCAAGAGAGGGATAGAGGATAGGAGTTGAAAGAAAATTTGAAAATTGGAATTACTTTTTCGTCACATGTTTTCCATGCCTGGAACAATATAAATACATGTCTATTTATTTACCTTGTGATTTATTTATAATATTTAATTACCTAAAAATATTAAATTAATTCATAACCTTAGAGAAATCCATGGTACATAATGAGAATAACCATTTCATTATTTGTGGTGTGCCAACTTGCATAAAACTGAATCATAAATGAAATCTCTTTCCAAATAATTATTACAACAATTTTATTATTTTCTTTTGTGCCAACTAGTTAAAATATTATTTACCATCTTGAAGATATTATTTTCACTACCAAACCAACTTCGGTCCGCTCGAACTCCATTTCCATTTATTGAACACCTGAATAAATAAATAAGTAAATTGTTCTCTTAAATATATATATTTTTTAAAAACTATTAATTACATATTTAATAAATGTTAAATAAAATAGATAAATATATTTTTAATCACAATCCCATGACTAAATATTTATTTAATCTATACAGTCAGTGTAATTTGGAAAACATTATTCCACTATCTTGAAAATAATATTTTTTAATTAAATTCAAATAGAATTTAATCGATACCACCTGAGAAACATAGTTTCGGACCCTCTAGGATTCTTTCTCGGTAGAATTAGGTGGGTTTTCCTAAATTACCATACTAATGTCTATCAAATGGTCATGTCTTCAAAGTGATAGAACGGAAAGTCACAACAATGACATCCACATACGAACTCTCACTTTGTAATATAGTCACTTTATCTAAATATCTAATCAAGATGGCTTCATGAAAGTTTCATCAACCTTTATGCTTTATATATCGCTCTTTGACTACCTGAAATAAACTCATTATTACACCATAGACATCGACTTTAATGTGACGGTTCTATTTCAATCAATGGTTTGAGATATCAACTTCCATAAATTAAAGGAACAAATCCTTCTTTGACTTATCCATTATTAACATGTCATTTGTGATGTACCCAACGTACCATACATCTTGCCAACTACTGGTATGATGGTTTTCAATAGTAAATTAAAGTGTTCAAGTCATGAAACAAATTAATGATTATCTTAATGTCTATGGACCGTCACACACACTCAAAAATAGGAATATATGATGAAGCCAAAACATGTGAAATTCCTACTGGCGGGTCTATTCTCATAATCTCCCATCTTGGATATTACCAAGTGCAAACTTCATGAGATATAGTGTCATCTTCTTATGAATACTCGTACCAATAGGTCTGTATAATATTAGTCTCATAATAGTATGTCATAAAACTAAAATAATATATTTAAAAATATTGTTAAATAACTTCAAGGTTCTCATCATAGTGGGGAACTGAAATGACTTTGTTAATGTGACAAATACTCCCCTACATTATTACAGTATAGTCATGCAAAACAATGAAACATATATAATAAAAAGTTTATTATTTAAATATACGAAATATTTTTGTAATCAAAGTACAAACAATTAGATCTTAGGACCCCAACTATTACATAAACACCCAAATACGATACTAGTATAGTGCCTTTGGAAACATGAAAACATAAACAATGATATTAAAGTGAGCTACATTATCTCCCACTAGGTTCTTCTTGACTAGAACCCTTCTTAGAAACATCAAACTTGATACATATCTTCAAATCCTAGAGAAGGAAAAAATTGGTGACAGAGAAAATATTTTCAATTAATTTATATTGAATATAATTGTTATAAACCCACAAAAGTGTTCCTATAATATGAATTGTTTCATTTTTATGATATTGGTGTTATTTTGAGATGAATAGTAAAAATGGGCCATTTTGGTTTTTTAAAAGTTTTAAATTATTTATGTAGTTTGTCCATAACATTATCTACACTAATAAAAATTGAAAAATTCTTTCTTTTCCAAATTCTAAACATCCAGGGATACAATTCCTATTTTTAGACTAAAACCTGAATCGTCCATATGGAAGCTCCAAAGAAGCTCAAAAGTTGGCTCAAGAAAACAGTTTACAGTTCTGCCTAGTTTTGGTGTGGGCTTTATAACTCATCCATCGTGGGCTCAAATGTTGTGATATTTGGTGGGTGGACCAGAAATGTGTTTTGGAGCATCTTTAATGAAGGAAGGGCCACGTGAAAGTGCCTTTTATGGGGTCATTAAATCACCCTAATCCGGAGGATTGCGTTTCAAAGATTCTAACTGGATAGAATAAATGCTCAGAGTAAAACGACCATAACACTCGGAATACATGTCCAAATCAGCTGAGATTTTGAGGATAGACAGAAAAGGGAATTATGAACAACATTAAAGAAGATATCAATGCGTGAATATGTCATTTAATGGTTCTACAATCTTCCAACATCCGGGGGAAAGATTATGGCTATAAAAGGAGGAGAGCTCCACCCACTCAAAGCATTCCATTCTCCATCTCATTCCTTTCAGGACACAAAGAAGAAGACCTTTTCAGCTTTATATTTTATTTATTTTCTTTTTCATTGTTTTTAAATGCCTTCTTCTTCCCCATTCATCTCGATTACCCTTACCATGGTGGGGTAATCACTTGGAGTGATTGAGGAAGGGTTGGTTTTCTACATTGCAATGTTTGAGTTCTTGGACGCAATTGAATAAATTTATTTCTTCTTCAAAGTTGTTTTCAAATTATTATAGCGGATTTTATTATCAAGTGAAATTGTTATTGAATATTAATTATGTTATTGATTTTTTTCTTGGTAAAATAATCATAATCTCCCTCCACTGATTTCTGGTTTATATATGATGGAATAGACCAGAGATTAGTGGTGAAGTACTCGACGATCGTCAGTACGTGTAAAAGGTGTAGTGAATGTTATTGATTTTTTTGGATAAACAAAACCCGATTGGGTATTGCCCATTTCAATTAAGTATATTCAATACAACTATTTTACACATGGAAGGATAGTTGACCAAACTGAGATATTGGTAAGGTTTTCTGTCACCATCATAATTTCACCAAGGAAGTGAGAGGAAACGATTATGGAAACCCACTTTAGTCAACAATGAAAAAGTGGTTTGAATTAAATTGAAAAAGGATATGATTACAATTAGGAAACTGACCCCGACCTAATCACCCTTTTTAATATCATAGTTTTTCAATCATTTTAATTTCAAATTTTCTTTCAAAAACACAACATTTTTACCCTTGTTTTAAAGTGACAACCCGTTTTGTGTGCACTCCTATTCGGGAGACATCCTATGTCAACAACAATACTACATTTTAACTTAGGAAATAATTGTTATTCCACGTACAATGACAGGAGTGCGTCAAACTTGGCGCCATTTCCGGGGAGGCAGTACCTAAAAAAAACTTTAAAAAAACATTTTTTTTACTTTTTTCTTTTGAATGACCCGTAGTTCAAACAAAAATTTAATTGAATTTGATCCCAAAATTGAGCGAACAATAACCTAATTGAGAAAGAAAAATTTTCAATTAGATTTTGAAGAAATTCAACTTACAGATTCAAGTGACACATCCAGTGATTACTTTGAACCTACAATGGCTGGCAATCCTAACCGAACATTGTGCGATCTTTGCGCCCCACAATTCGCTAACCAACAAAATCAACCAGCTATTCCTGTATTAGAAAATTATTTTGAATTGTGCATTAACATGATTCAAATTCTTCCTAAATTCCATGGTCTTGCAGGTGAATACCCCAACAGGCATATCTAGGAAATTACAAATGTATGCTCCGGCTGCAGACCCCGAGGTGTTGCAGAAGAACAGGTAAAGTGGAAGGTATTTCCCTTCTCACTCGAGGGAGCAGCAAAAGAATGTTTGTATAGTCTACAACCAGGAGAAGATCAAGACTGGAAAGATATTCAAATATGCTTCATGAAAAGGTTTTTCCCCGCATCTAGGAGCACAACTATCTGAAAATAGATCTATGTCATTCTCCAATCAACCAGTGAAACACTTTACGAGTACTGGGAACGATTCAAGAAGCTATGCGCCATTTTTATACACCAGAATGTGGAATAACACCATTTCATTGTTTTATTATATTAAGGATTTCTTGACAATGATCGAAACTTGTGAGATGCATCATTTAGACGAGACTTGATTGAAAAGTCACCAACGTATGCCAGAGGATTGATTGAAAAGATTACACAAAACTCATAGCAGTTTGGCACCAGAGGTACGGTCACTAGAGGAATCCTTGAGGTAAAAACATATGATTCAGCAGATTTAATTAGGAATGAAATGGTTGAACTCACCAGGTTGGTGCAAAAAATAGTTGTGAACCATGTGAAGGAACAACGAGGGCCAAATTAGGTATGTGGTTTATGATCTTCTAATTCTCATCACAATGATTAATGTCCAGAAGTGCAGGGGATAGAAAGTTCTGCTGCAGCCTATCAACAAAGGCAATACCAATCGCAAGCCCAACCAGGTTATGGGTTTCAACAGAACCAAACCAGAGCACCTTTTCAACAGTAATATCAGAACCCGATAGCATTACAAGAACCTTATAAGAAAACCTTCAAACAACAAAAAACTTTCCAACCACCACCTATCTAGAAGAATAATTATGAGCAACCATCCACAAGTGCACCGAAAAATGAAGATCAACAGTTGAAGACAAGAGTTGTGGGATTAGAAGATAAAATGGAAAAGCTAGATGATCAATTTACAAGAATTATGGATGCTCTCACCAAGAACCAAGGTAAAATTCCCTCACAAAAAATTCCCAATCCAAAGGAGAATGTTAGTGAAATCACCACCTGAAGAGGGAAGGAGCTCACACCACCAGCAAAAAATGAGGAGGATGATTCCAGGGAATCTTCTGAAGCTCGTCCTGTCCAAGCAAAAGATGGAGTCGAAAAAAAGGAGAAAGAACAAGGTTTCAAGAAGGAAATAATAGAAACACCTCTTCAAAAACAACAAAGGGAGAAAAAGGATATCCCAACACCATTTATATCAGCATTGGTTGAGCCAAAGAAGGGTGAAGAAGAAAGACATCAATAGGAAATTCAAGAAACAATCCGAAAAGTTGAGATTAACATCCCACTACTAAATAACATCATATAAATCCCTAAATTTGCAAAATTTCTGAAGGATTTGTGTACTAAAGGAATGAGGATGGATGTTAACGAAAGAATCAACTTAGGAAGAATCGTCTCATCATTGATCACACCACCGATACTGCAAAACTGTCAAGATCCAGGGACATTCTCTATTCCCTGCACTATGGGTAGTTTAAATTTTTCTAATGATTTGTATGATCTAGGTGATTCAATTAATGTATTTCCTCACTCGGTATACACTTCTTTGCAGATGGGAGAATTGAATCCTACTTGAGTGGTGGTCCAACTCACAAACAGATCCAAAGTTTTTCCATCAGGTGTTCTAGAAGATGTTCTTGTAAAGGTAAAAGATCTATTGTTCCCAACTGACTTTTATGTACTGACAATGGAAGAAGATAGGAGTTCATCACACTCACCCATCATCTTGGGAAGACATATCTTAAAGACAGTGAAGAACATCATCAATGTGCATGAGGGAACACTCTCAATGGAGCTTAGAGATAGTTTAGTGCATTTCAATATACTCTAATCCATGAATAATTTGTCTGATGTTCATTTGCTGAAAGCAATCTACCACAAAGAAGGAAAAAAACCAAATAAAAATACAGAAGATACAACCTTTTAATTCTTAGATAGTTTTTTAGAAGAGGCTGGAGAATCAAAATCAGGAGAAGATGTTGAGATCATGAAGTATAAACTCAAGGAGGCCGAACATGAAAATATTATCATAGATATCCGGAGGGAACTTGCAACAAAGGATGAAGAACTAGCTAAGAAGAATTTCATATTCCTTTCAATGGAACATGAGATGAAGAATCTCAAGGAAACCCCCATTAAAACTATAGAGTGTAAAGGATATTCTCATACCAATGGGAAGAGGGGATCACAAGAAAATAGGAAAAACCCAAAACCAGGTTCGTATGGGTAAATAAAGTTGAGGGTCAATCTCCTCCCTCAAGAGAATAGAGGAATTTTCAAAGGACACCACAAAACCTTAAAAAAATTTATGTTCACATTACATCAAGGAAGAAACAAATATCCAAAAATATTGACAACCATTCCAGAAGAACAAGATTTCAAGGGTTTTTCTGGTGTTGTGGTATCTATGGACACAAATCAGACTCTTGTTGGTACAACATGTCTTTACCAGGAAATAGAAAAGAACCAGTGGAGGGGATCCCGCTCCTCCAACCTGTCTAGGAATAAGAGCAATCAGGTTTTACCTCTCCTTCACAATTGCTTGATGTAGTGATTCATTTGAAAATTGTCTTACATGTTAAATCTACTTGAATGCATTGAGGACACTGCATCACTTAAGTGTGGGGGAGGGAACCTTTGTAGTACAGGATTTTCATCTGAATTTTTTCCCAAAAAAATAAGAAAATTGTGTGTTTTCAAATTTTTGTGTGTTTATTTTTGAATTTTTGGTGTGTTTCTGAAACTTATAAGCGGAAAATGATTATCAATACCATTTTTGAAACCCATTTTAATGAGTGAACCAATCTATTTCATGAAACTGAGCTTAAATGAATACTGAAATTACTTTTGTTTCAAGTTCACATCTTTTGGAATATCATTAAAAGTAAACTGATTTATGAAACACATGCCATATTGCAGTGTCTATAACTTTGAAATCACTTATCTGTGAGGATTATGAACCATTTTTTTCAAATTATTTTCATTCACCTCATTTCTTGAGAGAACCAGACCATGCTTTCTTTAACCAGAATTTGATTTATTCCTTTAAAAACTTGAGGGTTTGGGGTACGTGTTTTTTAAATGATTGAGGCATTTATTTTGTTTGAAGCCACCTTTTCAAAATAATCCTTTTCATTATAGACCACATTTACATTTATCCTTCATTGTATCCCCACTTATCCATGAATTTCTTCTTAGGTTATCCACATTACAAGCCAATTTTCCCTACCCTACCTGTTCTTGAAGTGAAATTACATGATCTAGTTGAACTTAAGTGTGGGGGAAGATGTCTTGTGGTGTACTACCTCATTTAGTGATACTTTTGGTGGAATATAAAATTTTGAAAAGTTGATGTTCCTACTAAATATTTCATTTTGTTAAAAGTTGTGCCTTTATGGAGCTTTCATGATAAGAGAAGTTGTGCCTTTCTAGAGCATCTGATGTAAAGAAAAAGTTGTGCCTATCTATAGCTTTCAAGAAAAATCATGTTTGAAAAGATTGAAATTTTTGCTGCTGAAATCCTGAGATGATTTAATGGTGATGGAGATGAGTTTCTACAAAAGGGAAGATAAGGAGACCATATTTGAGTGAAAATTATAATCTTTCAATTTTTCTTCAATAAGATCCAAGACCTCCTTTTTCGGCCTCAGAATTTTTAACATCTAGATCCTACCAACCAGAAGCCACAGAACAACCTTGAAAATTCCTCATGATAAACACATGTCCTTGACTCACATCGGGTGGAGAAGTAAGAATATATCAAGCCTATGGATACTGTTGTCTTATTTTGGATGAGAAAAGCCTTGTTCAGTATTTACATTTGTGAGATGAGAGAAAATTCATGCGGGGTAGGTGTTTTGTGTGCATGGGATAAGAAATGAAGTGGATATATATTAAAATCTAAAATGGAGAACTTGAAATAATTTTTTTTGATGAGGCATGATATCTTTTTGTTTTTTGGAATTTATTTGGTAGATCTCATTGATATGTGTTTTGGATTTGATTTGATTTGACTTTTACTTGTCCAGGAGTACAAGTGCTAAGTGTGGTGGAATTGATAGAGTAAATATTTTCAATTAATTTATATTGAATATCATTTTTTTAAAACCAAAAAAGGGTTCCTTTAAGATTAATTGTTTCATTTTTATGATATTGGTGTTATTTTGACATGAATAGTAAAAATGGGCCATTTTGATTTCTTAACAGTTTTGAAATTATTTATGTAGTTTTCCCATAAAATTATCTACATTAATTCAAATTGAAATATTCTTTGTTTTCTAGATTCTACACATCTAGGGCTTGATTTTCTATTTTTAGCATAAAAGACAAATCGTCCATATGGAAGCTCCAAAGAAGCTCACAATTTGGATCAAGAAAACTGTTTACAGTTCGTCCTAGTTTCGGTGTGGGCTTTATAACGCATCCATGGTGGGCCCAAATGTTTTGATATTCGTTGGGTGGACACGAAAAGATTTTTGGAGAATCTTTAATGAAGGAAGGGTCACGTGAAATGGCCGTTTATGAGGGCATTAAATCACCTTAATCCGGAGGATTTCGTTTTGGAGAGTTTGACTAGATAGAATAAATTTTCAGAGTAAAATGGCCATAACTCTCGGAATACTTGCCCAAATACGCTGAGCTTTTGAGGAGACACGTCCAAAACAATTCTGAAGAACATTCAAGAAGGTCTCAACACGTGAAGATGTCATTTAATGGGTCTATAGTGCATCAACATCCGGGGGACACATTCTGGATATAAAAGGAGGAGAGCTCCATCATCTCAAAGAATTCCATTCTCCATCTCATTCCTTCTAGGACACCAAGAATGAGAACTTTTCAGCTTTCTCTTTTATTTATGTTTGTTTTCATAGTTTTTAAATGCCTTCTTCTTCCCCATTCATCTCAATTACACTTACCATGGTGGGGTAAACATTTGGAGTGATTGAGAAGGGTTGGTTTTGAACATTTTAATGCTTGAGTTCTTGGACGCAATTGAATAAATTTTTTTCTTCTTCAAAGTTTTTTTCAATTTCATATAGAGGATTTTATTATCAAGTGTGATCGTTCATGAATATTAATTCTATTATTGATTTTTTTCTTGGTTAAATAATCACAATCACCCTCCACTGATTTCTGGTTTATATACGATGGAATAGATCATGGATTAGTGGTGAAGTACTCGACGATCGTCAGTACGTATAAAAGGTGCAGTGAATGTTTTTTATTGTTTGGGATAAACAAAACCCAACCTGTTATTGACCATTTCAATTAATTATATTTAATACAACTATTTTACACATGGAAGGAGAGTTGATCAAATTGAGATCTTGGTAAGGTTTTCTCTCACCATCATAATTTCACCAAGGAAGTGAGTGGAAACAATTGTGAAAACTCACTTTAATCAACAAAGAAGAAGAGGTTTGAATTGAATCGAACAAGGATAGCGTTACAATTAGGTAACTGGCCCTAACTTATTCACCCTTTTTAATATCATTGTTTTTCAATAATTTGAATTTCAAATTTACTTCAAAAAACACAACATTTTTACCCCTATTTTAAAGTGAAAACCCGTTTTTTGTGCACTCCTCTTCAGGAGACATCCTAGGTCAACCACAATAATACATTTTATATTAGGAAATAATTATTTTTTCACATCCTACGACAGGCCTGCGTCAATGGGAGATATTAAATTCTCAATATGGGTAAACATGGGATATTTGTATGAATAATCATGAGCATAAGAGTATGAAAACACGATCATGAAAATAAAAAATCATACCATATATATCAAATATCGTATACATGAATCATGAAATAAATCATGATAGTTTACAAGACATGAATCATAAGGGAATAAAGAACATAATCCATGAAAGCATTACATAGTAACAACACATGGAATTTTGGAACACACATAAGAATTTAATATATTATATATTATAGCCAAGTGATCACTAAAAAGACAATATTAGTAGTATGGGTTAAATCCCTATACCAACTTTGTAGTAATGGTTCACTCCCATGACTATATTAATAGAATGAGTCTACTCTTCATACCATCCTGGTTATCATGGCTCACTCTCATGGCCATCATAGTAGTTAAGGTTCACCCCCAATACTATATTAGTCTATCACATGAGATAAAAATCTTTATCCAATGCATTGGATAAAGATATATGTCCCACCCATATCATAATTAAATCTGACATATATCTTCTACAAGAATTTGGAAAATAAAATCATAACCCATGAACTTAAATGGGTATTTTAAATATGTAATCAAAGCATAAATTTTTTTAAAAATACATTATCCATAAATTTTTAATAATAAACCAAACTCATGAGAAGTATTTGGTTTCAAAATCATATAACCCGTGAAAGAGAAACCAGATTCGTAAACATCATTACATCAAAACATAATATATTAAGATAAAAAATGTGAATGGAATAATTGAATAAATTCCATGAAAAGGAATGGGTAAAACCAAAGGATGTTATCATAGATGAGAAATTTTTTTTAAATATCCTCTAAGAACATTTGTTTTGGAAAATACAATTTCTTTGTTGAAAATTCTATTTAAAACATAAATCATTTTGAAAAACCATTTTTGTTGAAAATAACACTGAAAACATATAATGAATCATTGAAAACAATAAAACATTCTTAAGAAAATATTTTTATGTTAAAATTAACTTCAAGGATCATTCGAAAACATTATAGAAAATATAGTTTTTGAAATAAAATATATTTTCAACTACAGAGATAAATACAATATGATTTTATTAAAATAATTTTCTTAATATTATATTAACGAAAGAGTGGCAAATTGTTAAAAATACATAGATATATCCTGATTAAACATATTAAAATAAAAATAAATTGTTTTATTTTGGGATAGATAATAACATTTCATTAAAGAAGCATACTCATTAACAATCGCAAAAAAATAATTGAGATTGGTTCAAGAAACTCTTACCAATTGGTTACATGGGATCATACTCTCCATGTAAGAAAATGTAATTACATGAAGTATAAAATATCATTAAAATAATGGTATTGATGATATTACATGTAAAATGAAAGTATAAAAACCTCAAAATATAATTGTTTTTTATAACAAAACACAAGTCTCAAAGAAGGAAAAATTGAGACAAAACTTTTTTATTGTCATATCAAATTAAAGATGTAAAATGACATATATATATATATATATATGGATATATATAAGTATTAAAGTAGTGTTGTTATATAATATATATAATATATTTTCACTAACCCCATATTTAATACACTCCATGTAGTGTTTGAACGAATCACATCACTTAGAGGGGGTGGTAGTCCACAATTTCCCAAATTAAATTATCTTATTTACACCAAATAGAATGTATAAAAATATGTGTTGTAAAAAGAAAAAAATGATATTAAATAAATAATAAATATAATATATGACATATATAAACCTATTTTATATCATTATATACACCTAAGAGGTGATACATGAAAAGGAACAATTATCGTTCAGCCAAGTAGTAGTTCACCGTACACATAAACAAAATATTTCGTTTCCATTAGATGGAGGCCTTGGTAATTGTGGGTAGAAAAAATAGCATAAAACACCCTATTATATTGATGGAATTTTATTTTCTATAAAATAATGGAATAAAGATAGTGGATGTGGTGGATAATGAAAATAAAATAAATGATCTTGAGATAAGGCATTACCTCTTAATCGGGTAACCACATTTTGTTTGTACAAAAAGGATTATTTTCATGAATTTTTTCATAAATATATGATTTAAGTAGGATGATATGGATTTTGGGAAGTGTATTTTGAATATATTTTCTTTGACTATGTTGTTTTATAGTTGTGAAGAAGAGGGAGAGGTGGATTTATTTTATATAGAATGTAAATGACACACATGGCATTTTTGAAAACAAGTTAAGTGTACCCACATTTCTACCTAAAGGTTTTAAAAAAACTATAAAAGTATATAAGTTTAATAGATGAATAATTTCAATAAAACTGGTGTTTAACACATTTCTAGGGCGTTTTGTGTCTTATGTTTAAGTTAAACCCAATTTTCCTCTTAATCATTGTACTTAATTTTAATCACATTCACAAATGTTTTTGGTTAAAATTAATTTTACCATATTAGAAATTATAAATTCTTCAAATTAAAAATTTGGAAAAAGTTTTTCTAAATTCTAATCAAATAAGTGGATGAGAATAGTTAAAATTAATTCCATAGTTAGGTTGACAATGTGGGGTTTAAAAGTAAAAACATTTTAATGTTTGCTACACTTTTTTACCCAAGTCTAATGTGAAATTGATTTCAATGGCCAAATTTTTGTTAATTGATAAAAATATTATCAAATTAATATCTTAAACTTATTTAAAAAAAAATACTTATCCTTATAAATAAATTAGATGAAAAATTAGTTTTGAATTAAAATATGGTATTTTCAATATTCATTAGAAAATAAAGATTCTCAAAAAATATATCCTTAATCTAATATCAACATTTTATGTTAAAGGGAGATGTTTATTTTAAAAAATTAAATTTATATCTGTTTCTTAGTGTATTTTTTTAATTTTTCCCATAAAGACATTAAAATATATTATTTTATGAAAATGGTATTGTTAAACATTTATAGTCTTTACAAAAAATTAAATCTTTCATTATCAATATGTTTTATTTATATACATAAATTATAAAAAAATATTAAAAATTGTTATTACCATGAATATAAGTGTGATTAATGACTAGGTTATGATTATATCATTTAAATAATTATAACATTAAAATGATATGTTTGTAGAAACATCAGTTTTTTATGTAATGTAATCCAAGTCAGTGTTACGTGTAATATACACCAAGTTAGTGTTGCGTGTAATGTACACTGATTCAATGTTTCATGTATCATATGACAAGTTTTTTCATGTAATATATGCCAATTCGGTTTCATTTGAGATGAATATTTGCCTAAGTGAATTGCCAGATAAAAATGAAAATTTAATTTATTCAAGAAAAAATAATGTAATGGTCATAAAAACTCACATTGTTATCTTATATCCCCACTAAAATTAATTTAAAACTCAAAATGCGTCACTTGGGTAAAAAAATGATGATACATTTGCTTCATCATATCCTCAAGTTCCCACATATATTCCCCTAACTGGTGATTTCTCCACAAAACATTGATCATGTGAGTGTTTTTTTCACAGAAATTTTTTGGTATGGTCCAAAATATCAATTAGTAGTTCTTCATATGAAAAATATATCTCTAGAGGAATTAATTCAATGTTCAATACATGTGAAGGGATAGGTATGTACTTCCTTAGGGGAGATACATGAAACACATCATGTACTGGAGAAATATTTGGAGGAAGTCCTAATCGATAGAATACCATCACGATACAATCATGAATCTCAAAGGGACTGATATACCTAGGGCTTAGTTTTCATTTCATTTCTAATTTCATAACCATATTCTAGGGTGAGATACCTAGAAACACATTTTCATTGAGATCATGTTTTATATTACACCATTAGTTATCAGTATTGCTCTTCCTCTGACTATAAGGTTCCTTAATATTCTACAGAATGGTTCGAACCACCTCAACCATTTCTTCATCAATATCATGTCCCAATAGATTTAATTCTTCATCCTCATCGTAGAATGTCAGAGTTCTACATTTCATCTAATAGTGTGACTTATATGTCTCTATCTGAATTATCGAGTGAGAGAAACTAGTTTAGAAAAACTCAAATAGGGGAATGTGTTCATCCCAACCACATTTGAAATCTATAGAACAAGATCTCAATATATCCTTTATGGTTTGAATTGTTCCTTATTGTTTAACATATATATGAGGATGGTAAGAAATTATTGAACTCAATTGAATATGAAGTGATTCTTGAATAATTTTCCAAATTTTTTAGGTAAACCACAAATCCCAATCAGATACAATAGAATGTTGTACTGTATTAAACCGTACTATTGATCAAGCGTTGTTTTCAAAAACAGTATATTTTATTAAGCGGATATTTTTTAGAACAATACTCTATCTCATTATGATTATTTTCATTTTCAAAAATACCATTATTTGTTATTATAATGATTTTACTTTGAAATATTTCATGAAATTAAGATTATTATTTCTCTATTTTGGAATAATATTAAATTATTTAATCTACATGGAATATTGGGAAAAGTGTTTGGAAATCATTTTAGTGCATTAGAATGTTATGGAAAGACTATTCATTCTTTACATGATTGTGAATCCCTTTCGTGTGTTCTGGAAACACTGTTCATACCCAACGTTGAGGAGTATATAATTTTGATGGAATATGGAGTTTACTATATGGAATATCATAAAAGTATAAAAGAATAACCCTACGTTTGGAAGGAACCTTAAAATTAGGATATCAGAAAAGTGTATAAGTATAAACCCATGTTTGGAAGGAACCTTACATTCAGGATATTAGAAATGTATAGAATAATAACCCTACATTATTATGGAATGTTTTCTTAGTTTCTAAAAAGTATGGTTCATCAACCTTACTTCTTTAAACAACCATATGATGTATCAAAAATTATGGATCATGTACCTACAATTTAGAAGATAATAAATGTATGGATCAAATAAATTATGATTAGAAGCTGATAAAAGTATGGATCATCAATGTTACTTTAATAATGAACGTTAATGATCATGTAACCCATGTTTTGATAAAAAGAAAAATATCAATAATATACAATACGTTTTAGAGATGAAGAGAAAATTATAGATGATCAACCATACTTTTGATGAATGGATGATCAACCTTACATTTTTAACCTTACATTTAGAGAATTTATGCTATTTATAAACCCTATGTTTGGTGTCAGGGATTTTAATTATGACTTTATTGATCAACGGTCTTTATGTGGATTATTAGGCTAATTTGAAGACAATTTCAATGCCCAATTTTTTTGCACCTATTTGACTGATTCAAAGATGTTTATTTGGGATTAAAAGGATCAATTTAAGAGTATATTTTCAGGTCAAATATTATGGGGAGCTACAACTACTATATATTTCAAACAGGTGAATATCGCGATTAAAATGGTGACTTTTTTGGATCTAAATTTTTATGGAAAATGATCATCGTTATTCTATATATATCTGTGTTATTTTTAATTTAAAAATAGTTTGTATGATATATCACTGTGAGAAAAATTAGAAGAGGATAATAAGCTCTTGAATTTTTTTGACTATAGTCTACAAAGATATTTGAGATATACAGATCTACTGTTACAAGTTACGACTCGATACTGTTTTCTAAATAAGAAGAAACATGTTGAGGATTCATAGTTTTTACATCGACGATCTTTCATGAATCCATTGTTATTGGAGTTACTGAATTTATTTCTATATCTATTACAACTGGATTGACTTAGAAATCCCCTTATATGAAGATTATATTTTCTTAAGACGATGATCTAGCTTCTGTCAGTTGCATGTTGTTGCAAATGTGAAGAACACATAGAATGTATTTCAAGACAAAAACTCTTTTTATTTTGAATAACCATATTTTCATACTAATTTATGTATTCAGTTATGTGCATGAACCAGATGGCTCTATTATATCCTTAACATTTAAAGGTGTCAACTTCCTGTACTTAGTTGTGGACGATATGTTGATAAGAGGACTAGATAATGAAAATTAATATGCTCACAGAGTAGAGTGTTGGTGGAGTGGACTAGTGGCCATCTGTTCCCCAAACCACAATACATCCTTGTGTTATTTAACTATTTATTTTATACTTTATAAATTACTTAATAAAGATAAAATAATAGATTTGTCCATCATCACAATTCATGAATAATTTGTAAAATACACAATTCACGCCCTTCTTGTGTGTATTTGGAATAACCCGATCTAATAATTGGTATCATAGGAGGATATATTTTCAAATCTATAATAAGATGAATGTTTTTGGATTATACAAAGTATAATGGCTAATACAAGAGAGGGGACATCAATGGTTTGAGCTCCCTACTTCAATGGTGAAAATTATGGATGCTAGAAGTCTAGGTTGATCATTTACATAAAGAATCATGGATACAGAGTATTCTAAAAAATTATAACTCCCAATGTGATTATAGAGAAACCTAAAACATGGAGTGATGATACATAAGTAGAGTACGAAATAAACTCAAAATATATGAATGATATCATTTGTGGTCTTGGACCAGATGAATTCAACAGAGTATCTCAGTGCCAAAAAACTTATGAAATGTGGCAGAAGAGTGCAGTTACTTATGAAGGAACTGACAATGTCATAAAAATGATGTATGCCACTGCTAAATTGAATTTTGACACATTTAGAATGTTTAATGGATAAAGCCTCACCCAGATGAATGGAAGGCTTATAGAAATTGTTAACAATATCATTGACATGGTTGAGCCTATCAAACAAAAAGATCAGGCCCTAAATGATCTAAGACTATTACCACCTAAGTGGAATGGTATTTCAGCTGCTATTAGGAAATCATCATATTTCAAATATCTTACAATGAGAGAGTCAATTTTAACTCTTATGATGTATGACGATGACATGGATGAAGAAGAAAAAGATCATAAACTTCTAATCAAAATATAAAATACTGATTTGAAGGTAACATCTCAAAAGAAAAGAAGAAAACTAAAGAATGAAATCCAAGTAAAATTAGAGAGTTCTGATTCATCTAATTCAGATGTGGAATTGGTTCAGCTATCCAGAAAGTTCAATAAATTATAAATAAAGAAGAAGGGATTCAGAAAATCCTTAAAAATGATGAAAAAAATCAAGGGACATCAAATGATATGAATTAAAAATTATGGGTTACATTAGACCTAAATGTCCACAATTTAATGTAGAAAAGAAAAAGAAATTTCTCAAAAAAAATGATTTTGAGAATAAAGACAAAATATCAATGAAAGCTACTTGGAGTATTTTTTAAAACTCTAGTAGCTCAGCATAGTCTGACTCAGAAAAAGAATATTCAAATATTAAAGTAAACATGTGCTTTATGGTATATACTGATGTGGTACAATCCTATTACTCATCTGATTCAGATTATTGTTCTAGTGATTCAAATGATAATCTTGCAGCCTACTCAAATATGCTATAATATAAATATTATTCCTTATTTAAGAAACAAAAATCAATGAAAAATATTCACACTATTGTTTGAGGATAAATAGACACTCTACTAAAACAAAAACAAGAGTTAATTAAAAAATATAACTCATCAAATACAAATTGTACAGATATGGAAACTAAAATAAAAACATTACAAACAGAAGTTAAGACATACAAAAGTGTACATCTTATTTTTACAAAAGGATAAAATACACTAAATGAAATTTTTGGAAAGAATGTGATTAAAAAAAAGATATGTGGAAGAGGAAGTAAAGGTGAGAAACCTAAAATGTATAAGAACTATTATTTTTCCATGTAAAAAATATAAAATTTTCAACTACTATGGAACTAAAGGTAACATATCTAAAAACTGTTATTTAAGGAAAAGACAAAAAGGTGGGATTAAGAAATCATTTATTGCAGGTAGATTATATTATTCTATTGATTGTAAAAAAAAAGCATGTCTGGATTCCAAGGTCTTTACTGGCTAACACTATTGGACCCAACAGAATATGGGAACCAATAAAAAACTTTATTTAAATTCCTTTATAGTATGTAGGTCACTGAATTAGAAAAGATATACGATATATGGATAGTGGAAGCTCCTGGTATATGAGTATAAACTCATCTGATATCATAACTTTAACTCAAAAGGATGGTGTAATATTCACATTTTCTGGAAATTCCACTTTTAAAATTATTGGCATTGGAACTGTTGGATATCTAGAAGATGTCTCAATAAATAATTTACTCTAGGTACAAGGATTGATACACAACCTAATAAGTATCTCTAAAAATTGTTATGATGGTAATTATGTTGATTTCTCTAACAAATACTAGTATGTTTTTAAAGAAATATTGCTTAAATTTAGAGATCCTAAATCTGATAATGATTATACCCAAGACATAAATTCCGTTTGTTAACAAAAAGTAAAGTGCTTAACTGAAAAAATAAATAAATCATGGATCTAACATAGAAGTCTTAGAAATTACAATATATATGTTTTATATATGGTATCTAAGAAAAAATTAGTTTCTGATTTTCTTAGTCTCAAATTTGAACGTAAAATATTTTTTGATGCATGTCAACTTGGCATGCATCGAAAATCTTAATTCAAATTTGTTAACAAAATTTCAACATTTAAATATCTAGAACTTATCCATATGTATTTTTTTGGACCTTCAAGAATAAAAATATTTGTAGGTAAATTATATTTATATGTTTTATTTGAGGACTATTCTAGATTTACTAGAATTTATTTTCTAAAATATAAAAAATGACGTTTTTACTATATTTGAATGCTTTTGCAAAGCTGTCCAAAATGGAAAAGGTTTTTAAATAATTTAATTATATAGTGATAATGGCGGATAATTTTATAATCTATAATTTAATTCCTTTTGATCAAATATGGGTATTAAAAAGACCATTTCTGCACTAAGAACACCTTAAAAAAATGAAAGTCTTTAAAGAAGAAAAATAATTATTTAAGTAATGTATAGGACTATACTACAAGAGTATAGTATTTATACCTATTTCTAAGTAGAATATATATGTACTACCTACTATATAATGAATAGAGTTTTAATTAGACCAATTTTAAAAAGACACTCTATGAACTCTAGAATAACAGAAAACCTAAAGTAAATTACATTAATGATTTTGGATGCAAGTTTACACCTTAAACCCCAAGGATAGTCTTGGTGAGTTTGATCCAAAATTTGATGGAGGCATTTTCTTAGGATATTCATATTCTTCCAAATGTTATAGAGTTTTTAATAAAAATTTGTTGATTTTTGAAGAATCAATTAATGTGAAAATTTGATGAATCTAATCCCTTTGAGAAAAGGAAAGACCAAATAGAAGAATATGAATCTAATGATAACTTGAGACTTGAGAACATAAAAGATGATTTTGAAAAATATTGAAAGGAAATTCAGTCCAGTTAAGAATAATAGGACATTGATGTAATCAACAGTGTACTACATAGGCAGTGTAGAATACAAAAAAATCACCCATTAGAAACTATTATAGGAGACATAGTCTCTGGAATAAAAACTAAAAGAAATTTAACAAATCGTGTTGAATACATGGTCTTTCTTTCCCAATTAAAACCTATGAAGTTAGAAGAATCCATAGTTGATGAAATTTAGATGATAGTAATTCAAGAAGAACTAAACTAGTTCAAGTGAAATGAAGATTGGAATTAAGTTGAAAGACCTCAGAACAATCCAGTTATATGAACTAAATGTTTCTTTAGAATTAAACAAGATGATCGAGGAATAATAACTAGAAATAAAGCAAGAATAGTAGTGAATGGTTATAATCATGAAGAAGGTATATATTATGATGATATCTTTTCACCCATAGCTAGATTAGAAGCTATTATAATCCTTTTAGACTATGAATGTCATATGATCTTTAAATTATTTCTGATGGATGTTAATTCTGCCTCTTTAAATGGTTACTTATTTGAAGAATTTTATGTTGAGTATCCTCCTATTTTTGAAAATTCACAAAAACCAGATTCTGTTTTTAATCTTTCTAAAGATCTTTATGGCCTTGAACGAAAACCTAGATCTTAGTATGAAATATTACGCTGTTTTATTTTGAAAAATAATTTTACTGTTGGGATGGTAGATCCAACATTGTTTTAGAAAACTATTAACTCTAATATTTTATTGGTTAAAATTTATTTTGATGATGTAATTTTTAGTGCAACAATCAAAAAACATTTTCATATGTTTTAAAATCTAATAAAAAATATTTTGATGTGAGTATGATGATATAATTAAATTTATTTGTAAGAATTCAAATTTATCAAAAATATTTTGGAAAACTTTTAAATAAAAAAAAATTACTTATTTACTAAAGAAAATTTTACTTGAAATCAAAAAGACATATACAATTCTTATGGGTACTAATATAAAGCATGATATGGATGAAACTGGTAAATTAGTTAAGAATAAGTTATATAGAGGGATGATTGGTTTTTTATTATATATTACTGCTATCAGGACAGATATAATGTATTCATAATGCCTTTGGGCTAGGTTTCAATTTGATTCTAAAGAATCTCACTTGAGTGTTGTTAAAATAATTTTTTGATATTTAAAAGGAACTATTTTTCAGTCTCTTATCTATCAAAAAACATCTTATTTTAATTTAATTTCATATTTATATGATGAATGTGGATGTTTTAGAATATATAGAAAAATCATCTCAATTACTTATCACTTTTTAGGAAAATCATTAGTGTCATGGTCTAATAAGAAACAATACTCAGTTTGCCTATCATCAGCCAAGGTAGAATATGTATCTACATGATTTTTTTGAGCACATGTTTTGTAGATAAAAATCACCTTAATGGACATTAGAATAAATTTTAATTAAAAACTTATTTTATGTGATAATATATGTGGTATAAATATTTCAAAAAACCTTATTAATAATTCTAGAACTAAGCATATTGATATCAAACATCATTTTAATAGAGATCATGTTCTAAATAAGGATATATTATTAGAATTTGTAAGTACTGAAATTCAATTAGATGATATTTTTACTAAACCACTTCCCACTGTGTGGTTTGATTTTATAAAGTAGGAGATATTTTTATTTAATTTTAAATGAAATTTAAATTTAAAGTAATTTTTTTTAATTTTTTTTATTCAATTATTACAAATCTTTTGAATAATTTAAAATTTTGTATGTACAAGTTTATATTTTTTTGGAATACATTTTTAACTTTAAATACTGTAATAATTACTATGTACATAATGGAATGAGAATCAAGGATGTCATAAACCATTTCAAATGTCATCCCCATTATTTTTATCAAAACCTTTTGAAACACCAAAAACCCTTACCGCCTTCATCTACCTTTGACTAATCTATTAAAACCCTAATCCTTCAAGCCGTCAAAACTTTGAAACATAAATTTCCAAGATAAAGAGAATAGAAGTAGGAGAACCCAGTAACACTAAATTTCAACGCTCAATATGGAGGAAGATCTTACAAGGAAAAGTGATTGATTTGGAATGGTCGTACTAGACCAATCTAACACTAAAGCAAGCTTTGGCCTTTCATAATCTTGAACAAGAATTCGGTGTAAAAAATAAAGAGTTTTTATTTGGGGTTGGGCATCATAAAATTTTCAGATCTATTTTGTTTTGTCTTGGAGATACAGAAGACACCATATTTCCAAAAATTGATGATCAAGATTTTTCAATTTCATCTACGCAGATAGATATAATCTTAAACAACCCTTATGAGGGAGTTTACCTTTTTGACTTAAAGAATATTTGAGATGATAAACATTAGTCAGAGGAAATTATCTCAATTTTATTTGGTTCTACAAGTATAAGAAAAATGTTAGTGAATGATTTAGAACCTAATCAGAATATTATTGTGATGTTTGTGTAAATAGGGATTTCACCTAAGATGTCAAAGATAGAGATGATTTTGTTTCCTAACATGTACATAATGTTTTTTCCTATGACTAAAATAAATATGAATTTTCCCAGATATAAGGTAATATATATCAACTACTACTATCAACTAGAGGCTTGAATGAACTTATATCCCTATAGAAGGTTCATTTTAAAATTACAATTTAAGTCTGATATGGAATGATTAATAGATGGTAGTGTAAGATTTCATCATAGAAATATTTTAAATTCTGTAACTCTATGGATGACTGGCTTCTTTTGCTGTACTATGAAAGGAAAGATTATGCCTCATGGAGATGAATAAGACTAGGATTCAGCTTTGGGAGAGCAACCTGCTATGTCTAGGGAAGGAATGGCTAAATAAAGGGTAATTTAAGATTAAAAAACATCAAAAGACTGATATTTAAAGAAGTTGATCCACCTAGTGATGAAGAATTTTAAGAAGGACATCATAGGAAAAGGAACATAGTGGCTCAAGCTAGTGAGGAGCCTACTCAAGAAAATGATGATTCAAATGATCCTCTTCTGAGCTACATATTTTTTAGATAATCTATAGTACTGAAAATTGGACAACCAATAGTTTCTCAGATTGAGGTGACTCCTCATGTGGAAAAAGAAATTGTTCCTTAAACTGTTGAAAATCCTGGAGTAGTTAAAGTGGCTAGACATGAATTTTCTCAAACTGTACAGCCAACTAAGATTGTTCAAGAGGAATTAGCTTAAAAGGAAGCTATATTATAGGATCCAGTCAGTGAGGAACTCAATGAATATGATTCTAAGGGGGAGAAACATACTACTGATGTGAATTTATGTGATAATCCATCTGATATTCATACTGAAGTTCTTAATGAACATTTTTCTGTGGATGAGTCAGTTCATGAATCTGAGGAAAAATAGGTTGAGCAACCAGAAGATAAGGCTACAGATCAGATATCTGATGCTTAATATTTTACTTTAACATTAATAAATCATGTTGAGAATCATACACAAAGTTCCTTTGATTCTAATAATGATCATGTGGAGGAGTAAATCCAAAAATTTAATAAAGATCAGTCAGAAAATGCATCATTGAGAAGAGCATTAGAAAAAGAGAGACAAAAGTTTCAGAACATGAATGAATGTTCAGTTTCAAAAATAGAAGTGAATGTTTTTAAGAAGGAAAATTCTTCAGAGGATGGAAAACTAAAATATGAAATTGTACTAAAATCTGATTTGGTAGAATTCAAAATTTTCATGGAGAAACAGTTTCAACTGTGACTGACAGTCAAGCAGGTACCTAAGGTACTTCACCTGATATGATAAAGATATTTCATGGCATTACAGTGGTAATGAGAAATATAAATGACAGGTTCCAAGAGTTACAATGTAACATTGCTGCATTGTCTCTCTTTTTGGACAACCAAAAGATAATTATTGAGCAATTAACATAAGATGAACCTGTAATAAGAACTTTTTTTTGAATAATTTGACAAATAAGTTAACACTTTTTATGGACAAGTATGAAAGGCTACATGGGTTATTTATAGTCAATTTGATTGAGGATATTCATCTGACTAAATATGGACGTGATCTCATTATCCAGTTTGGAGATGGATTAATGACAAGGTTGAGGAATCAGTTAGCAGAAATCAAGGAAGTAATCCATAGAATATGAGCCCAGTTTCAAATCTTTATTGAGCCAAACTTTTTTCTGATTTTCATTACTGTACTTATACTTATATTTTGAATAAAATATGTTTTGATCCCATTTTTATGTGTTATTAATTTGTTTTACTGTACTATTTATGTTTGAATTCCAGTAATCCTGCTTCACATTTTGATAAACAATTTATCATATCATTTAATTATGTTTAGTACTACATTAAAATGAGTTATATTTCTTATTTTACCATTATTTTTAATATCACAAAAGGGAGTGAAATATTGATAAAAACAAAAATATTTTATATATAAATCTTTTACACTGAGGGAGAAAAGAAAAGATTTCATTTTAAGGGGAAAAATTTGTAAAAACTTTTTTAAGGAGAAATTTTTGGATAAACACGAAATTTTATTTTGTTTATTTATAAAAGAGGATATATATTTTTACTTAATATAGGTGGATAAAATGTAAAAATTAAAAAAAAATTTGTTTAACATAAAAAATTGTTTTTATCTTTTCAAAATTATAAACTATAAGAAATTAATTTTGTATGATAATTTCATTGGTTATTTCTTGGGTTTTGTGGTCATCAAAAAAGGGGTGATGTTGAGAAAGGGTTGTTTTCAAAAATACTCTATTTTATTAAGGGGATATTGTTGAGAACAATACTCTATCTCTTTTTGATGATCTAGATGTTCACAAATACTCTTATATGTTATTATAATGATTTTACATGGAGTATATTTTAGGAAATTAAAAATCTTTATTTCCCTATTTTTGAATAATATTAAAGAATTTAATCCATGTCGAATATTTTAAAATGTGTTTAGAAATAATTTTATCATATTAGCATGTTCTGGAAACACTTTTCAGGCTCTACGTGTTCGGAAATCACATTCCCATTTTATCGAATCAATGTTCATACCACACGTTGAAGAGCATAGCATAAGTTTGGAATCCATCATTTACTTTACAAAATATCAGAAAAGTACAGAAGAAGAACCCTACTTTTGAAAGGAACCTTACATTTCGGATATCAGAAAAATATAGAAGAAGAACCCTACATTTGGAAGGAACCTTACATTCTAGTTATCAAAATAGTTTAGAAGAATAACCCTACATTAATATAGACCGTTATGTTTGTTTCAAAAAACTATGGTTCATCAACATTTCTTTTGTAAAAAACCTTATGTTGTATCAACAAGTATGGAACATGTACCTTACATTTAGAAGCTGATAAAAGTATGAATCATGTATCTTACATTTGATTGTTGAAAAAAGTTTGGATCATCAACCTTACTTTTATAGTGAACCTTACAAATCATGTATAATATTTTTTTCTTAAAAGGAATGTATGGAAAATATACCATACACTTGAGAGTTGAAGAGAATTGTATGGATGAAAATCCTTACTTTTGATGCTAGATGATCAACCTTACGATATCAATTTTACATTCAGATACTGTATGCTATGCAGTTCAACCCTATGTTTGGTATCAAAGTTTAAGATTACACCTTTATTGAGAAACTGTTTTTATGCATATTATTAGGCTTATTTCAAGACAAATTCAATTCTTCAATTTTAATCACGTAATTGACTGATTCATATCCATTTTTGTAATTCAATTGATAGATTTGAGAAGATCATTTAAGGAAAAATATTAAGGGGAGTTACGACTACTCTGTTATTCAAATAATTGAATATTGCGATTCTAAAGGTGAATTTTGTGGATCTAAATTTTTAAGGAAAATGATCGTCGTTATTATATATATATATTTGTTAATTTGAATTGAAAAAGAATGTGTATGATGGATCATAGTGAAAATGATTAGAAAAGGATAATAAACTCTTGATTTTTTTTACAACAGTTTATGAAGATATTCGAGATATACAGATATGCTGTCACAAGGTTCGATCAAACACAGTTTTCTAAAGAAGAAGAAACATGTTGAAGATTCACAGTTTTATATTGATGATATTTCGGGAATCCATTGTTGTTGGATTATCTAAATTTATTCTTATATCTATTACAACAGGATCGACTTAGAATATCCCTTATCTGTAGAACATCTTTTCTAAAGATGACGTTCTATATACTTTCAGTGGCGTGCTATTGCAACTGTGAAATTTTTCAAGATAAATAATCTTTTTTGGAGTAACCAGTTTCTCATACAAAGTTGTGTATTTGGTTCTGTGTATGAACAAAAGGCTCTGTTTTATCCTTAACTGGTAACGGTGTCAACTTCCTACACTCAATTGTAGATGGTCTATTGATAAGAGAACCGGATAGTTAAAATCACCAAGCTCATGGAGTGGAACACTAGTGGATTGGACTAGTGGACTTCTATTCCCCAAAATATTGTCCATCCTTGTGTTATTTTACTAATTTCCTACTGCATAAACAACCTGATAAATATAAAAGGACAGAATCATCCATCTTCACAATTCTTGAAGAATTTGTAAAACACACAACTCACCCCCATCTTGTTTGTATTTGGTATAACCTGATCCAACACTTAGAACCTCCTTAATATATATCCAAGAATGATGATCTAGGGATACGTCTATTATGATTATGATGAATTTTTTCAACATAGTAAGGTGATCGACTACCATCCATATAGCATTAATACTTTTAGTGGTTTGGGGTATTTCAATTAAAAAATGCATTGTGATGATCACCCATTTACATAATGGTATGGGTAAGGGATGAAATGACCCCTTCCACTTTTTTATTTTAGCCTTAAATTGTTGGCATGCCAAGAAATGAGATACAAACGTTGCGATATCTCTCTTCATTCCATCCCACCATATATATTATTTCAAGTCTATATACATCTTCGTACTTCCAGGATGGATAGATAATTAAGAACTATGAAAATCCTCTATCAAATCCTTCTCCAAAATATATTCCAGAAAGAACACATACATGATTCCTAAACCTTATCATTCCATCATAATCAATGTTTAACTCATGAAAATTTTTGACCTTCTTTTTCAACTCCACATCCTCCTTATGTTTATATTTTATCTTCACTTGGATCAAGGATTGAATATTAATTTGAGAGAGAAAATAATTTCCAATTTCTTCAAGATTTATAGATCTATACATAAAATATCCATAAATATTGGATCTTCTTTTATCCTCATTATGGATAAGATGGAATGATCCTTCTAAATGAAGGCATCATCCACCTTTTTTCTTTCTTAAGGTGGTAATGTCTTGGGATTTCATTATCATTTAATAACTCTAACAATAATCTCTAGTGCACAATCAACTCCTCTTGTGAATATACATTTCATAATTTTATGATTGGAAAAAATATCACATTTTTTTCCATAATGATAATTCGTCCATATCTGTTCAGCTAAAATTACCATAGATAACTCCAAATCACAAGTTGGGTAAATTTCCCATCGAATATTTAACTACTATTCGATGAATTAGATAAAACCATGTTAATCTTTATAATAAAACATCCCAAACCCTTCATGGATGAATATATATTGATTACGAACCCTTCTCTACTATATGGTAATGTAAGCAAAAGTAAACTGACTAAAATTATCTTTAGATCCTTGAAATTTTCTTCACATTTGTATGTCCATAGGATCTTAACACCCATATGAGTTAACTTAGTCAAACTATTAGATAGTGGTTATAAAATTTAAAAAACTCATCTATAATATCTAGCTAAACCACAAATCTATGGATCTCAGTCATTGTGGTTGTTCAACACTGGCATTCAAAATCCTCGGTCATTGATGGATCTACTGTTATACCATCTATTGAGAGTATGTGACCAAAAAATGAATCATTTTGCAGCAACAAATCTCCATTTGTAAAATTTTCAAATAGATTCTCCTTCCTTACTCAATTTAGTAAAATTATCAATTGATCTTCATGATCTTCTTTAATCTTTGAATAAATGACAATATAATCTACAAAGACTACCACAAAATGATTGAGGTAACATATAATGACTATATTCATTAAATCCATGAATATAACAGTGAAATTAGTATGACCAAAATTAATCACTATATATTCATAGTATCCATACCTTGTACAGGATGCTATCTTGGGTATATCCTCTTTCTTTACCCTCAATTGATGATATCTAGAATGAAGGTAAATCCTAGAAAAGTATTTACCTCCTCACAATTGATTAAAAAAGTCATCAATAAAGGGGAGATGATACAAATTATTGATCATGATATTCTTCAACTCATAATAATAAATACAAATTCAGATTGATCCATCATTATTTCTTCATAAAAAAGAACTATTACACCCCAAGAGGACACCATTTTGGAATGAATCCCTTATCAAAGTTATCATGGTGGTTCTTCTTTAATTATTTCAACTCAATCAGAGATATTATATAATAATTCAATAAAATTGGTGTGTAACTAGGTATGATTTTTATTGAGGTCTCCAAATAGTATTTTGGTGGAATTCTAGGAAGCTCTTCCGAAAAGACATCCAAAAAATCCTGAACAATTGGCATATCATCAATGTCAATTTTTTTCAAAACAATTTGGGATAAAAAAAATATTCACATAAAATTAATACCCATACAATGGACGTAATTCCTATAGTTAGTCAATAGTTATCATCAAATTGATAGATTAAAGAAGGTGGGTTTGAAACATTAAACGTAACTTCCCTTCCTTGACAATTCATGTGGGAGTTATATAGGAAAATCCAATCCATGCCAATGATGCCTCCGATTAAACCAAAGTAAGAATGCCAAGAATTTCATGAATCACATTACCAAAAACTTCAACTGGAGGAGAATCATATAATTGAGATGTAATTATCATATCATTAGGGGTTTTCACAGATTATTCCACATCTTATTGTATTTATGGAATCATAACACCCTTTGAAAATTCATTACATATGAGAGTCTGTGTAGATCCATAATCAAATATGACATTAGTAGTTATAGAGTGAATGGTATGTGTACCTTACATCATATCATTATCACAACCCTCATTAGAAATATATATTGCATGAGATTTAATCTTGTACCGCAACAAAAGTGGATGTTTAAATCAATCATCATCACCAGCCCTTGGGTTTGGGTAGTAGTTAAAGTAATGATCATTCTTATTAGACATGTAGTGCTGAATCATGGTAGGTGAATATTGTGTCATTTTTTCTCCAATAACAACATTATTTAACTTCTTCCCATTACATTGGAATAAAATTCCCAATAGCCTTCCCTTCCACACGTAAAACATTTATTCAACACCGTAAGGTAATTTATTCTTGGAATCTTCCCATACATAGTGCGTAATGAAAATAACATATTATTATCTTTTAGTTTTTATATTTCCATTTAATTTCCATTTTTTTCTTCATATCAAAACCATGAGATTAGTACATGACTCCAACCTCCTATTAAACCATGATCTCCCAACAAAAAATCTCTTCATTGATATTTAATATGTTATGGATAAAACCCCTTTGATTCATGGATTTAATCCACAAAATAACCTAACAATATTACTTTTAGTTTGGATGATAATTCTTGAAGCGTACCTCTCAAGTCTCATGAAATTAGCCATGTAGGTTCCAAAAAATTAATCATCTCTTTACATTAACAATAGGAAATCTTTCTATATCTTGGAATGGATAATCTATTTAAATTTATAGTTAATAAATATGTTCTTGAACTCATCCCAATCCATGGATTTAATCTCATATCACTACCTTATACTCTGGATTAAAGTCCACCACTAGTTTTCATCACCTTCTCACCAATAAAAATTCATAATGGATTTCATAATCACTGAACAATGGATAATGGATAATATATTTTCATTATTAGTAATCCATAGTACTTTAATATATGGATTATAAGATCCTATGAGAGATGGTTGAAGTTGACAAAATAAAGACTCACTAGAATTGTTTTCCCTTCTTTGCTCATTTGGAAGTCCACCATGATTCACAGATTGAGAAAGTTGTGTGACAATTGCAATGAGGTTTTTCATTTCAGATAAAAAAGAATTTAGTTTCACATGAGGAAAATTATTTCATTTTCCAATAGAATCACCATTAACATGGTTCATTGAGATCCATCCATTGACAAAAACCAAAAAACATAGAGTGATAAATATTTATCATATCAAGGAACCACAGACATGATAAGTCACTTATAGGATGTCTAAATTATGACTCCTTTATGATAACTTAGGTTTATCCAAGGTTACTCATGAGAAACATATATTTAAATCCATTATGATGGTTCATGAAGAGTTTGTGAATTCCTGAAGCATATCCCCCGATATTTTCAAACAAGGTCTGCCGTAAGGCCCATTTTCATGTACCAGATTTCACTAATTCAAGCGCATGACATCTTATTGGAATTTTCAAACCTAGGCACATATGTTCCAGATCCAAATCCTCTTGTATTATCATGAAATGTATGTATTTATAAGAAATCACTCACTCTATTATTTACCAAAATTTTAAGACATTTTCTAATATTTTTTCTTATACAATGACTTATTCCTACACATGTCCTTTTGGTCCTAACTATGTTTTTCACATCCTATCTTCCAAAGGATAACTAATCCTTTTCTATGATACCAAATATAGAAACCATCTCTTTTACTATATTAATATTACCTAAAATTTTCAAAATATTTAAAACATCCTACAAACGGATACCCAAAGAACATACTAGTCAAGTTCCACTGAAAACATGGAAACATAAGAACTAATACATTAGTGGACTACATTTTCTCCCACTAGTTTCTTATTAACAAGATATCTTATTATACACATCAAACATAATGGATATCATCATAACTCGGGAATAGAATCATAACAAGGGTCGATCTCAAATGCTCAAAAAGGGTAAACATAGGAGTTGTGTAAGAATAATCATGAGCATATGGGTATGTGAAAATAATCATGAAAATATAAGATAATACCCTGCATATCAAAGATAATTTACATTAATCAAGGAATAAATCTTGGAAGTTAATAATACATGAATCAAATGGAAATAAAGAACATAATCTAGGAAGGAATACCATTGTAATAAGACATGGAACTATGGAATACACATAAGTATATAATATGTTTATTATATTAGCCAAAGAATCACTACTAAGATCATCTTAGTCATATGGGTTCACTCCCCACACCATCTTGGAAGTAATGGTTCAATCCCATGGCCATATTTGTGGAATGATTTCACTTATAATACCATCTTGGTAGTAATGGTTCACTCACATGATAATATAAGTAGTTAAGAATCACTCCCAAGACCATATTAGTCTATCATATGAGATATAAAAGTTTTTACAATGAATTGGGGGGAGATATAGGTCCCACACATATGATAATGAAATCATACATAAATTTTAGAAAATATATTTAAAAATCATATCACAACATAAGAAATGAAATGAGTATTATAATAATTTAATAATATAATAACTCATGAAAAAACCTAGGATTTAATTTTTTTATCATAAACATAACCCTTGAAAAGATGTGGATTTCAAATTTATATAACACATGAAAGAAAAATGAGATTGATAAAACTCATTCCATCAAAACATAATCATTTAAAATAATATTATTAATGGAAACGTTGATTAATTTTCCAAGAAAAGGTATGAGTAATAGATAATAATGTTATCTTTTGTGGGAAATGATTTTAAAAGGGATTTTAAAAAAATTCTTGAGGGAAATATCACCTATTCTTTGAAATTTCATTTTAAAAATTTAAATCTTTTGAAAAACCATTTTCTTTGAATGTAAATTTTAAAAATAATAATGGTATCTTCAAAAATAATAAATTATTTTAAAATCCACATTCCATGTAAATGACCCTGAATTATTATTTGAAAACATTTTTGAAAACATGGTTTTTGAACTATAACATATTTTAGACTAAAGAGAGAAATACAAACAAATTTTTTTTAAAAGATTTTCTTAATTATCTTATGTTACAAAGCATGGAATGAATGGTACTAATAAATGGATATATCTTGAATAAATATCATATAAGGAATATCATGAGTTTTATTGATATATATATTATAATATTTCATCAAATAGGCATACTCATTAACTGTAACATCCCAGGTAAATAAAGAATATTACTTTTTCATATTTATTAATATTTATAAACAAAATATTAATATTAATTTAAATCTGATGCTATGTTTTATGGCGTACCAAATACGAAACAATGAGTTTCTTTGAAATCTTACATTGCCCATTAATAATAATATAATATTATTTTTTAAATGGTAGTTAAATCCTAGATGTTGTAATAGCAGGAATGAAAATAACTAACTAAAAAATTATTATATATGTTTGTTAAATATTTTTACATTTACCTAATAAATTTTAGCGGCTAAAAATGTGAATGAATCTAATTTTAAGCGTAAATACACATATATTCACTAAAAAGTCGATTTATCTCCTTTTGATGGCAAACCCTATCTAAATATAGTTTTAGACACTCTTATACTTTTTATTGGACCAAATAGAATTCTTTTTTAGAATCGGGACATCAAAATTTACTTTTTGTATGTTTTTGGTATTTTTCCGATAATGTTCATTTTTTAATGAATAGTGAAAAATGTTGTATTTTAATTCAAAACCATATTTTAATCTAATTTATTTTTATGGTTTGATAATCTTTTTAATTGTGTTTAAATTTTAAATAAAATATATTTTTACCATTAAATACAATGGTGGTCATTTGAATTAATTTCACATTGTAACTGGACATAAGAAAATGTCAATCTTTTGATGGATATTATTTCTTAAAAACATGCTATTTGTTTTGACAGTGGGAATTAATTTTAAATTTAATTAATTAAACTTCTATGTTATGAATGTTTTAAAATGGATATCATTTTTAATCCATAATATCAAATATTTCTTAGGGTGAATTTTTTGTATTTTTCTGAAAAACATCATTTTTTAATGAATAGTGAAACCACTAAGTGGTAGATAAAAAACTGAATTTTTCATTAAAAAAAAATTACCGCTTTTTTGAATTGAATTTCCAAAATTTGACATACATGGTTGTCATTATTAAGTAAAACGTTGTTCAATGGGATGCAAATAATGTTTTTGTGAATAGTAACTTTTTAGTTTTGTTAACCACGATTAATGGTAATTATGGTAATTTAAGTTACAAATGATATTATAAAAATATAAAAATATCTTGACACATGTCCTACCCTTATTGGATGAGTCATGTCCGACCCAGACAATCCATGGGTCAATTTGTAAGACCCCATGGAGCAACATGGGTAAGATAATGACATTAATACCTTTTATTTAAAGTAAAAATAAAAATGTCACAAACATGTATTGGTTTACTAATTTTTTTTCAAGGGGTTATACATGTTATCATTTCTACTATAATTATTACCTAGAAATATAAAAAGATTTACTACAACATGGTAATTGTTTTATAATTTTTAGACATCAAATAAATAAAATTATTTATGACATAATGATGATGCATTGTTTAAGTGATTAATGAATAAATTAAATAAATAAGAAGATAAAGTTTAAAAAAAATCCAAAACTTGTCCAATACCTATTTAATGATTTTATTTTGAACAAGGGACACCTTATCATCTACTTTAATGATTTTTGGAGCTTTAGAAACCGAATGTAATTTTATAAGAAAATAATAGTTTCAAGATTTCCAAAAGAGCCCCTCCTCTCCCTTATAAAAAGACACCACTTCCTACCAATCTCTCACACTTCTCAAGCCATTTTTCTCATCCAAAATCTACTCAAATAATATGCCAATATCCCTATATTTATCCTAGAATCTTTACCTTAGGTATCCATATCTTCAAAAAATGATTTTGGGTCAAACCAAGAGGTGTTACGCGATTTAAAGGTAATGCCTTCTCTTTTGTTCTTCTGTTTTATTTTGCTTATCCAACACCCTAAAATATTTTTATTCAATTATTTTGTAACAACACCAGTATCTTCAATATACTAGGATGTTTTTATGAGAAGGATTTGAGCTACACCTACACACACCTCCATATAATGGTTAAAGAACATAATGTTTCTTTGGGTGGTGAATTACTACCTCACGAAACGATGATTGTTCAATCTTCTTTTAACACCTATCATGGTGGCCATTAAGATGTTACTGTATTTATATATGATATATTATGTTTATTTTTTTATTATTCTTCTGTATTTTTTATTTATTCCATACATTTATGGTTTCCATAATGCGTAAACGCTATAATTACATTTTAGGAAGTGCGGACTACCGCCCCCAGAAAGTGATTTGAATCATTAATTGCATATGTGGGATATATAAAGGAAGGAATTTATGATATTATATATGATATTATACTATAATTATGATATACCTATGTATCATTATGTTTTCATTCCGTTAAATTTTGAAATAGAAATGAAGGAGCGTTCATGTGAACGTACAGCTTACCGTCTCCATGAACGGTGCATTTCATTTATTATCTCCAAATGTTATATACTATTATAAGTACATATATATAATGGATATATATGACATATATTACATATAAATTATGAATATCATCCAAGAATTATAATATATATATCACTCATTTAGTTTTAATTCCATTAATATGACAAAGAAATGAAAGTAGCGTTCATGCGTACGTACGACCTACCATCTCCATTAATGGTGCATTTCATTTTTTATCTCCAATTGTTATGGGATAGTATAAAAATAATATATACTGGATATATATGATATTTAAGACATTAGTACTATTTTTTATATGATTTACTTATAACTACATGGACAATTAATTTCAAACATGTTCATTTTTGACTCATGTACAGAACATCGGCAAAAACGTCTGATATGAACTCACATAATTAACTTATTATTATAAAATTATAATATGTGATATGAATTTAATAATAAAAATTAAAGGAGGTACTTAAGAAATTATAAATTGACCAAAGTTTATTATTCATGAATATAAAGAGACGAACAAGACAAGTCGTACTTGAGGTAGGGGATTCTACCTCTCTATTTATTTTCATGTATTCTACTTTATGTCATTTATTTTAAGCTCCATGTTCTTATGATGGGGATGTTATTTAATATTAATCATAATTTACTTTTATGTTCATATTATGAGATACCCTATTTGATCTCATCAATCCATTTTTGGATGTTTTAAGTGGCGTCGTTACGCTGTCGAATTTTTTTAAGGGACTTCTTATCTCACTTTAAATTCCATGAGATTTCTATTGTTAACCACTTATTTACTAAATGTGGTGTATTTTGTAATGGATTTTGATATATATATTATCTTTATATTCATAGTGTTCTGTGATTCATTTGGTTCTTATTATCTTTTTGTCATACGACTAAATTTATTACTATGAGATAAGAAGTTTTTATCTCACTTTGTGTTCCCGTGAGAATCATGGTACATTTGCCACTATTTAATTTTGTGTGGTGTATGTAATTCCCATGATTGTATTATTTTTATAATATAATTTAAATAATGTGTATTTACATCTTAATTTTATGACCCTTTTTTCATGGGGTGTACGTTTCGAAAGTTACCCAAATCTGTAAGGGAACCTTTCACCCTCCTCTTTCTAAAAGTCTTCTTTTTGTTATGTCTTTTAGTTTACATATTCTTTTGTTGGGATAAATTATTATATGTCCTTATTGCTGTAAATGTTTTGTCCAAGTGATGACATACCCTTTTTATCTCTCATCGTCTCATTTTATGAATTTCAAAGTGACGCCGTTAGGCTGTCGAATTTCTCTAAGGGAACTTCTTTACCCAATTTCAATTCTTTGGGTTAAACCTATACATATTGATTATGTTGTGATATGAATATATGTGAAAGACCTATGAATTTTTTATACTTAATATCCACTTATATTGGGTGTATTTGTATTTGTCACAAAAAATTTCATAATTGATTTATCCTTAATCTAAGGATACCGTCTTTGTACGGGAGTTCATCTTAATCTCCTTTAATTGAGGAATCCTTTGATTTATACACGAATTTCTTTTATACGGTATATAAAACCCTTTTGACAATTATCTTTCATAACAAGTCATAATGTTTTTAAAAGGAAAATATATATCATATACACTTTTTACGAATTTTGGTATAGAAATGGTTTTTAGAATGGATTTATTATTTCAGTATCTTAAAATGTTATATTGTTATTGCAATGTGGGAATATTATCTTTACTTTATGCTTATGTTATGTGTTATGATTATTTCATGGTTATTGGGAAATGTTTATAAAATTGGGTGGTTTTGTGATGAGATGAGGGAAGGTGAGACCGAGATAGCTCTCCAATTCATTGGGTAATGTGAAGGAGTTAAACGCTAATGTTTCTCCAAAGAGATTTAGGAAATATACTATGATGGGTATTCCAAACGTAACCATAAGGGTTACTCCCTACGTAAGAATGTTATGAATGACCCAAGTTACATTTATGTCTTATGATTTCTATGAGCTATTCATAAATCTTATGATTTCATGAGGTATGTTAAAGTGATTATGTTTTATGAGTAAAGTATGACTTCATTGATTATTATGTATACATGGAATAATGTTTTATTTCCGTATTTTTATATCCCTTACTGATCTTTTTATGCTAATCCCATGTTTTTGAAATGTTTTCCCCAGGACTAAAAGATGAATAGGGTTAAGGATGGAATCAAGGGAAGACATGATATCTAAAACATAAAACCAGAAATCTTTATTTTTACGAGTTTTTATTTTATGAAAAAATGGAAATTGAGTAGATGTGTCTACTTTGTAATCTTTTGAGATGTAATAGTTATGTCCTAATTCTCTAAAACTCTAAACCTGAAAAGATCTTGAATTTGAATTATTTATTTAATTCAATATTTTGTAATATTTTAAGGCCAGGTCCTTATAGTTGGTATCAAATGTCGGTTTAGATAACTTTAGAGGTTAGTGTATTCTTTATTCATAAGTGACATTACAATAATGGTTAGGATTTCAGAAAGAATCATAGTTTTTTGATAAAGTGAATGAGTTAGAGATAACATGAATAATTATATATTAGTATTTACCCTCATCATAAGATATTATATGATGATTTTACTAATATACTCACACCGACCTTTTTTGTTTTATAAAATGGCTGGATCTAGCAGGCACCAAAGTAAAAGTGGATTTCAAGAAAACTATGACGGTTTTCTTAAAGAATAACTGAATGATATGGGGATGAAATGAGAACTCTTATGGTTATTCTCAAACAAATATCTGGAGTCACAATTGACCACCTAAACCTTGGTGATTTTTATAAGGCATCATATATGCGAGAAACAAATCCCTACAGATGTTTAGGTAATAATCATAAAGGTAGGTTTGTTCAAAAACCTATATGTGAAAGATGTTGAAAGAAAATGTTAGGAAAATGTTTCCAAGGGACATAAATATGCTATATATGTGGAAATGAAGGTCATAAATCAAGAACATACCATGTAAAAATGAAGCATCCGGTTTACTCTAGGAAAGGGAAAGAAGTTATTTATGAGGGATCAATTGAATGATTTTAATGTGGCGTGCATGGTCATTATGAAAACAGATGTCTTATGAAGTATTTTCGGGAATGGTATCACCAAGATCGTACTAATATTAGTTTACCAATATGTAATGCCTTTCTAATTGATGATTAAGAAACTAACAATGAACAATGAAAGGTATGGAATACTTCTTAACATATGTTTTCCTATTATTGGAATCCTAGGATATGATTCATGGTTTTGATTGATGGAAAGAGGTATTTCAGAATAAGTTGGAAAGGAATGGTTAATGGATCATAAATACTGATGAATGACTTAGAAGTAAACATATAAGGGATTCAAGAGTTATGGTAGATTTTAGGATAGTGAATTCTTAAATGAATTAAGGCTCTTTTGATGATAGGGTTACATTAGAAGACTCTTTATAGTATGTGTAACCCTAATGTTTGATATATGAAAATATTATTCAAGGAAAAATTATGTTTTATTTTCTTGATATATTTATAAATAACCATTTGTGATTATATGATCCTGGAATATGAGGCAAATACCGATTAATACATTTTGGGATGTAAAACGAAAGTTATTAGATAACCTTTGTAGTTAAAATATGTTATGGTTATTTTTTATGAATTTATCTTTTTTTGGGAATGTTATAAAATTATATAGTTTTTGAAAAAGGACAAAATGCAGACTGTGTGACAACCCATCATGTCGAATAAAGCTGGGGTAATCGAACCCACAACCAAAGTGCGACTGGGATTTATCGCCTACCACTGGACTACGTGAAGTCCCTGGTTAGTATGCCTAATTATTTTTAGTTAGACGATCTTATGAATTATGAATAAGTGTATTTTGGTATATCTATAGAAATTATTAAACTCTCATGGAGGACATGTGATTAGGTTAATTACTTTTCAATATGAGACTTTAAGAGCAACTGATGTTATTCGGAGATAAATGTTATGATTTATCTTGGAAGACTATGTGATTAAATCTTTTGAAGATTTGTGTTTCAATCCTAGTTTTGATTACTTTGATAAATTTTATGGCTACCTTTTTATTGAATGGTCTTTGATGGACTTAGGGTTTTGTTGGAAAAATTTTAGAGATTAAGAGTAGTTTTTATTTTTGCAAAAGATTATTCTTTTTGGGGATTATATGATCTTGTACTATCCATTTTGGTTTTGGTTATGGTCTAAAGACATGGAAAATATATAATTCATCTTTTATGGATTAGGTGACTCTCAAGAATATGATTATAACACTCATAATGTGAAAAATTCTTCCTAAATACTAATCATTTAGAGAAAATATGAGTTTGTGTTAGAAATATAGTAAGAGATGAAAGTCTACATGACATGTAAGTAGGTTTACTTATGTTTTAGATAAGATAATAAATAAATTCCTCAATAAAAAGTAACTTAAAAAATGTTGTCTATTATCTTTTCTTACTAGGGAATCAAATATCATTTAATCCATCACAAGTTTGTGATTTTCTGGCGGTTAAATTTCTCCTTATCATGTTTTCAATCATTATCCATTAGACCTTAATGGTTTTTTTCTCCATATCCATGTTTTCATGGAATCAAAGTGTTGGTTATATCAGGTGACCTTTTTACTTTTCTTTCTATCTTTTAAAGTGATAGTTTAATTTATTCCTTTTCCGATGTGGGGCTTTCAATAAAGTTTCCAAGCCCAATTTTAAAATTGCGAGGACGCAATTCCCAAAAGGGGGAAGGATGTAACAACCCAAGTAAATAAGAAATATTAATTTTTCATATTTATTAATATTTGTGAATAAAATATTAATATTACTTTAAATGGGATGCTATGTTTGATGGCGTACCCAATACGCAACAATGAGTTTTTTTAAATCTTATGTTGCACACTAATAATATAATAATAATATTTTTTTAAATGGTAGTTAACAACTAGCCATTGTAATAGGAGGAATGAACAGAACAAACTACAAAATGATTATATATGTTTGTTAAATATTTTAAAATTTACCCAATAAATGTTAGAGTCTTAAAATGCGAATGAATCCAATTTTAAGCGTAAATACTCATATATTCACTAAAAAGTCGATTTATATCCTTTTGATGGAGAACCCCCTATAAATATAGTTTTGGATACCATTATACTTTATATTGGACCAAATAATTTTTTTTGGAATCGGTACATCAAAATTTACTTTGTGTATGTTTTTGGTATTTTTATGATAATGTTCATTTTTTAATGAATAGTAAAAAATGTTGTATCTTAATTCAAATCCTACTTTTAATATAATTTATTTATATGGTTAGATTATATTTTTAATTGGGTTTAATGTGTAATTAAAATATATTTTTACCATTTAATCCATTGGTGTTCATTGGAATTTATTTCACTTTGAAATTGGACATAAACAAATGTCAATCTTTTGATAGATATTATTTCTTTAAAACATGCTATTTGTTTTGACTGCAGGAATTAATTATAAAATTAATTAATGTAAATTATATGTTATGAATTTGGTAAATGGGACATCATTTTTGAATTTTGAATATCAAATATATCTTAGGGTGAATTTTTGGTATTTTCTGAAAAACTTCATTTTTCGATGAATAGTGAAACCACTAAGTGGTAGATAAAAAAAATGAATTTTTCATTAAATGAAACTTTACCAATATGTGTATTAAATTTAAAAAATATGACATTCATGTTTGTCATTAGTAAGTAAAATGTGGTTCAATGGGATGAAAATAATTTTTTGGTTAATAGAAACTTTTTAGTTTTGTTAACCGCGATTAAATGTAATTAATGGAATTTAAGGTAAAAATGATATTATAAAAATTGAAACATATCTTTAAACACATTATACACTTATTGGATTAGTAATGGCCAATAAATAAAATCCATGGGTCAATTTGTGGGACCTGATGGAGCCACTTGGGCATGATAGTGACATTAATACCTTTTATTTAATGTAAAAATAAAAATGTCAGAAACATGTATTATTTTAATAAAAAATATATTACGAGGTGTTATACAAGTTATCATTTAGAATATAAATATTAGTTATAAATATAATACTATTTCCTAAAACATGGTAATTTTTTTATAATTTTTAGACATCAAAAAAATAAAATTATTTAGGACACAATGATGATGCAATGTATACATCATTAATGAATAAATTAAATAAATAAGAAGTTAAAGTTTAAAACAATATCCCAAACTTGTACAATAACTATTGGATGATTTTATTTTGAAAATGGACCACATTATCATAGACTTTAATGATTTTTGGAGCTTTATAAATAGAATTTCATTTTATAATAAAATAATAGTTTCAAGATTTCCAAAAGAGCCCCTCCTCTCCCTTATAAAAAGACCCCACTTCCTACCAATCTCTCACACTTTGAAAACCAATTTTATCATGAAACCTTTACACTAATAATATCCCAAGGTCCCTATATTCATCCTAGAAGCATTACCTTAGGCTTAAATCTGTTCAAGAAACCCTTTTGGTTCAAACCAAGAGGAGTTACCCGATTTAAAGGTAATATCTTCTCTTATGTTATTTTGTTTTATTTTGCTTCTCCAACCCCCTAAAATCTGTTTATTCCTTTCTTTTGTAAAAAAAAGTATCTCAAATATACTAGGACGTTGTTATAAGAACTATTCTCCCTACACCTACACACACCTCCATCTAATGGTTTGAGAACATATTGTTTCTATGGGTGGAGAATTACTGGCTCATGAAACGATGATTGTTCAATATTCTTTTAACACCTCTCATGGTGGAAATTAAGATTTCACTGTATTTATATATGATATTTATATTATTTTTATTTTTTCCTTATGCTTCTATATTTTTCATTTATGCCATACCATTATTTTTTCCATAAAGGGTAAACGCGATAATTTCATTTTAGGAAGTGCGGACTACCGCCCCCTCAAAGTGATTTGAATCGTTAATGCCATATGTGGGATATATAAAGGATGTAGTTAATGATATTATATATGATATTATACTTTAATTATGATATACCTATGTATCATTATGTGTTCATTCCATTAAAGTGTGAAATTGAAATGAAAGTATCATTAATGCGAACGTACGGCTTACCGTCTCCATGAATGGTGCATTTTATTTCTTATCTCCAAATGTTATGTAATATTATAAGTACGTATATATAATGGATATATTTGAAATATATTGAATATCAATTATTAATATAATCCTGTAATTATAATATATATATCTCTAATTTAGTTTTAATTCCATTAATATGACAAAGAAATGTAAGTAGTGTTCGTGCGTACATACGACCTACTGTCTCCATGAACAGTGCATTTCATTTTTTATCTCCAAATGTTATGGAATAGTATAAAATGAATATATAATAGATATATATTATATTTAAATAATTATTAATATTTTTTAGATGATGTACTTATAACTACATAGACAATTCATTTCAAACACGTTCATTTTTGACTCATGTACAGAACATCGACAAAAACGTCTGATAATAAATCACATAATTAACTAATTATTATAACATTATAATATGTGATATGAATTTAATAATAAACCTAAAAGGTGTTACTTAAGAAATTATAAATTTTCCAGAGTTTATTATTCTGGAATATAGGGAAACGAACAAGAAAAGTCGGACTTGAGGTAAGGGATCCTACCTCTCTCTTTATTTTCATGTATTCTCCTTTATGTCATTTATTTTAAGCTCCATGTTATTTTCATGGGGATGTTATTTTATATTCATCATACTTTACTTTTATGTTCATATGATGAGATACCCTATTTGATATAATCAATCCATTTTTGGATGTTTTAAGTGGCGCCATTAGGCTGCCGAATTTTCATAAGGGATTTGTTATCTCACTTTTAATTCAGTAAGATTTCTGTTGTTTGCTCATTATTTATTGCATGTGTTGTATTGTGTACTTAATTTTGATATATATATTATATTTATAATCATGGTATTCTGTGATTCATTTGGTTCTTATTATCTTTTGCTCATATGACTTTATTTATTACCATGAGGTAAGGAGTTTTTATCTCACTTTGTGTTCCAGTGAGATTCATGCTACATTTGCCACTATTTCCTTTTGTGTTGTGTATATACATAACATGATTGTATTATTTATGTAAAATACCTTAAATAATGAGTATTTACCTCTTTATTGTATGACCCTTCTTTCATGGGGTGTACGTTTCGAAAGTTACCCAAATCGGTAAGGGAACCTTTCACCCTCCTCTTTTTAAAAGACTTCTTTTTGTTATGTCTTTTAATTTACATATTATTATGTTGGGATATGTTCTTATATATCCTTATTGTTGTAAATGTTATGTCCAATTGATTATAGAACCTTTTTATCTCTCATAATCTCATTTTATAAATTTTAAAGTGATGCCGTTAGGCTGTCGAATTTCTGTAAGGGAGCTTCTTTACACAATTTCAATTCTTTGGGTTAAACCTCTACTTATTGATTATGTCATGCTATGAATATGTGTGAACGAAATATTATTTTTTTACACTTAATATCCACTTATATAGGGTGTATTTTTATTTGTCACACAAAATTTCATAATTTATTTATCCTTAATCTAAGGATACCATCTTTGTAAGGGACTTCTTCTCAATATCCTTTTATTGAGGCATCCTTTGATTTATACACGACTTTATTTTATACGGTGCATAAAACCCTTTTGCACTTTTTCATCCTTAACAAGAAGTAATGTATTTAAAAGGAAAATATATACCATATAATCTTTTTATGTATTTTGTTTTTGAAATCGTTTTTAGAATGGATTTATTATTTCAGTTTCTTAAAATGTTATATTGTTATTGCAATGTGGGAATGATATCTTTCCTTTATGATTAAGTTATATGTTATGATTATGTAATGGTTCTTGGGAAATTTTTATGAAATCAGGTGGTTCCCTGATGAACTAAGGGTGGGTGAGCCCGATATAGCTCTCCAATGCATTGGGAACACAAAGGAGTTAAATGCTAAGGTTTCTCCTAAGAGATTTAGGGAATATACTGTGACGGGTATTCCAAACGTAATCATGAAGGTTAATCCCTATGTAATAAAGTTATTAATGCCTCAAGTTACCTTTATGTATTATGATTTCTATGATTTATTCATAAATCTTATGATTTCATGAGGTATGTTAAAGTGATTATGTTTTATGAGTAAAGTGTGATTTCATTGATCCTTATGTATACATGGACTAATGTTTTCTTTCCGTATTTTTATATCCCTTACCAAAATTTTTATGATCATCCCAAGTTTTTGAAATGTTTTCCATAGGACTTAGAGATGAATAGGGTCCAGGATTGGATCAAGGAAAGACATGATATCTAAAACATAGAACCAGAAATGTTTCTTTTTAAGAGTTTTTATTTTATGAAAAAAATTGAAACTGAGTAGATGTGTCTACTTTGTAATCTTATGACATGTAATAGTTTTGTACTAATTATCTAAAAATATAAACCTAAAAATATCCTCAAAATTAATTATTCTTTTAATTCAAGATTATGTAATGTTTTAAAGATGGGTCCTTATATTAATAATCTCAAAAAGTAATGAGATTATTAAAATAAACTCATCCCATTAGGTTACATAGGTTAAATCTATCCATGTAAGAAAAATAAAAGTTCATGAATATTCAAGTATCATGAAATGAATGTGAATAAGGTTATAACATGTTAATTGGAATTATATAAACCACAAAAAAATAATTTCGGGGTTTAAAAAAACATGAATCTCAATGAAGAAAAATTGAGAAAAAACTATTTTACTGATTTGTTAACATCAAAAACATAAACAACATGATAGGAAATTTATAAAATCTATATTTAAATACCCATAAATTTATAATTAATAATAATTTAATAAATCAATGAGTAATATACACACCACACAAAAGGAATGGAAGGTGAATAAAGCAGGTATCTCACGGAAATAAAAAGTGAGATAAAATCTACTTATCTTGTATCTTGACTCTCATTGTACTCATCAAAACTAACTGTATAATAAATATAAATTTATTTTAAATGTTTTATAATACCATATTCTTATATCTAATTCCATATATTTTTTTGATTATGATCTTATCTTACACTCTTATTATCTATCCTTTGTTAAGGATTCACTTGTGGTAGTATCATCTTTATTCTTAACATTTGTCTTAATTTGTTTATATATTGGATCCTTATAATTATATATTGATTATAGAATGAAAATATTTATTTAAAAATAATTTATATTAATTATATGTGTATTATAATAATTTATATAATATTTAATTATGATATGGAATACATCGTTTGTGGAGGCGATAAGTTGTATGTATGCATTGACGTTGTTTGCATTCTTATTTTCATATTAAAAGAAATAAGGTAAATGAATATATATATATATATATAATTATTACAGTATAATTATTATATCATATATATTTTACATGTTTAATAAATTCATATTTGATATATTCCATGTTGTCTGTGAATGAATCACATCGCTTTGAGGGGGTAGTAGTCCACACTTACTCAAACGAAATTATTGTATCTACACTAAAAATAATGTATAACGATATTTTTTAAGAGAATAAAGAACATTAAATAAATAATAAATCTAATATATTACATATATAAATATATTTTCTACTATAACATACACCATGATCGGTGGAAAAGGATAAAATGAACAATTATCATTTAGTGAGGCGGTAGTTCTCTGTACATGTATACAATATTTTTTCTTTGATACTCTTGTTTTTATCCATGCATGGAATAATGATTTTGGTGGGGTGGATAATGAAAATAAAACAGAGGAGTTTGAGAGAAGATGTTACGTATTAATCGTGTAACCCCATTTGGATTTTCCAAAAAGATTCCTTTGAAGGATTTACATTAAAATGGAGCCATAGAGGGTAAAAAAATAAATATTAGTAAGGGTATTGGTTAGTGATTTTACAAACATAAGTTTTTTCAGTGGTGTGAATAAGAGTGATAGTTTGTGGCCTTTATGGTGACGGTAAAGGACACACATGGCCTTTTTTAAAACATGTTAGTTGTACCAATGTTTTTACAAATACATAGTCATATCAAACAAACCAACTCAATAATGGAATGTTAATGGACGATTAATGGCCAGAAAATGGGTGAATTTTATGTTTCTAATTCATTTTAGGTCTTAGAATTACGATTAATCTAATAATTCTCTTAGTCATTGTAATTAATTTTAATCAGTTTCACTAATATTTTGGTCAAAAACTAAGTTGACATTATTATACATTATAAATTATTAAAATAGAATATATATGTAATCTATTTTTCAATGTTTTAATCAAATAAGTGCTAGAAATTAATTTATAATTAATCACATTTTCGGGTCAGCAATGTGTGTTTTTAAAGTAAAAACATTCAAAAGATGGATATGTTTTAATACCCATGTTTAAAGAGAAATATATCTTAACGGACAAAATTGGATTACTTTTAAAAAATATTATTTATAATTAATTTGAATCTAATTTAAAATATAATTTATCTATATAAATAAATTAAATGGAAAATCAGTTTCAAAATAAAATATAGTATTTTCACTATTAATCCAAAAATTATGTTTCTCGAAAAATTCCAAAAAATTAACCCTTAGCTAGTAATGACATTATAAATTAAAATGTTAATTTTATTTTATTTAATAAAATTTCTAAATTTTTATAAACGTAAATTTAATAATTTTCACAAAATGACATTACGAGCAGTTCATTTTTGAAGATAATGTTTTTGAACATATAAATACTTTATCAAATATTGTTACTTTCATTATCAATATATTTTATTTATATAGAAAAATATAAAATGTATTTATAAAGTAGTTATTACAATTCATATAACTATTTTTAATGTCTATGTTTTAATTATCTCATTTAAAAAATTATAACAGTGAAATATTGTTTTGTCAAAATGTCAGTGTTGCATGCGACATACGCAAAGTCTATGTTCCATGTAACAAATGTCAAGTTAATTTTGTATGCAATGTATACCTAGTCAATGTTACATGTATCATACACTACGCTGGTTCCATGTAATTCATGCCAAGTCTGTGATGTGTGGAAGGAATGTTTCACTTAGGGCATTAAAATAAATAAATATAAATTTAATTTGTTAGAGAAAAATAAGAAATAAGGTTTATAAAAACATCAGGTGTTATGACATGACTCCATCTGGACTTTCACCCAAGTATCACGAATCCCTCTAGGATAAATATCCAAATCTCAGGATTTCTACAAGATAAGCCTTCCATGATATGTACAGACACAAGTCAACATTAGCTAGGTCTCTTGAAGTCCTATATAATTACCATCCAAATATTGAGGCACCTCAAGAATGTTAGCCATGTCTCATGATGGAAACAATACATGCCAAAACAAACTATGTGACACCCAAAAATAATTTCAATAATATTTGGTGACTCCAAATTGTTTTGTCTACAAGGTCACCCTCAAGGCATTTATGCTAGGATCATAGGATCACCTCCTAGAAAAATCAACAGGGTCTTCTGAATCCTATATACTGGTATTCCATGATCATGTGATGGTCTTCAGATAATCCATAAACATTATGTTTCTCCTTTAGGATATATAAAAGGATCGTCAGACTGAATTCATACATACTTGGTATACAACTAGAGTTTTCTAGGAATCCTTTGACATTATTGGAAGTCAGTGAAGGAATTTTAAGAAGACAATCATGTAGGTCATCCAAACATCAGTCCATGTCATGTATGATCCCCTAGACATGATGACTTTATGCCACCCTCATATCTTTAAAAAAAAATTAGTTTTTAAGACCCAATTATTGTAATCATATTAAATTTTCCACCCAATTATGAGAAATTGTAGTTTGTAATCCTTGATCAACTGAACTATGAGAAATCTGAATCCTGGAATAACTAGGTTGTGTAGGATGCATTTCTATGACCCAAGATCAAATAAATAGCCATATTGTTGCATGATTCCCAAATTTCATCTACATTTCAACAAACAAGCCTCAATATCTCCCAAGGAATGATCATTATAACTCATATACTAGTAGACTAAGAACCCTGACTAAAATATAAGACTCTGATTTCTACTATAACCAAGACATGTAGGATACATAACAAAGCCCGAGAACTATATTAATCATAAAAATGGTGGTCCTTGCACATAATCCCCACATCCATATGTAGTGATAATTATTTATTTCTACCCTCTATTTCTTATTATATGCATAGATCCCATTGTCTTAGGGTGTTGTTACAATCACATCAGTTGCATCATTAATATCCTCCATCCTAGGTTAACACAATGTGTAAACCCTGATTAGTGGAATGATATAACCACCATCATATAAGGTTATATACCATGGGTAATGTACCTAGTGTGTCATTTAACTATTATAACTCTAATTATATACATAACAAATATATGTTGGTTACCTCTAAGAGGATTGACCTAAAATATATGGTGACCATGTGCCACCATGATTTTTCATTCAACCAATCATTAAAATAAAAGGTTATAACGAACTACGTAGGTTTTTTCTGGATATTAATATGATACATATGGTTCCTTATAATTGATTAATCCCATCATCAACAAATTAATTTCTTCAGAGCAAGGAAGTCAATTTTCTAATTCATGGTTATACAGATTCAACATATAAGAATATACATATCAATGAGATATTAATGAATAACTTCATATAAATGATGTGGAACCCAAAACAAATACCCCCTATTGTGTATAAAATGGTTTAAGATATTATCCTATAGTTATGGTAATTGATACTATATTAGGATTCTGAATAGGTTCTCGAACATATCCTAAATCCAATTGAGAGCATTAGAGTAAGAAACAATTCCCTACTAAAGGGTTTAATGAGATTGACCTCCAATACTATGGACGAATGTGAGTTTCTATGAATCATTCTTTATTAAACCCCAATTTAATTCCCAATAATGGAATGAATTATTTCACATTGTTATAAATGTGGGAGACCATGGGAGTTTATAGGTATGTTGAACTTGATTGGAAAACCCATCTGTAATGATTGTACAATACATTGAACAACGCTTAATAAAAAATTTTCCATAGCCAAGAACACATTTCTAAGGAATAAAAAGTGAGAAACCTGATGGAAAATATTCTTACTATATAATAACCATCGAGAGTAAAAAGTGATACACTACCCAGTTCCCATAATATCATTTCACTACCATCACATGGGTGTTCACCATCAAGATGTATCTATCTCAAAATGAAACGATTACAAATAATAAAAGGGACATATTTAGAAACATCTCACCTCATGATTCCCAATATGGAGTCTAATTTTTCAAGATTCAATTTCAATAAGTTGAAAAAATTAATTTAATATTACAATGTAATATGAAATGAAAAACAATTTCTAATAAAATACCATTTTTATTTAATAAAACTTTTATATAATTAATTAAAAAAATAAAACTTATTCCAATCACCGTAATTAAATTATACATATTATAAAATAATTAATATTAATTTAAAAACCTTTTGAATCCAAATAGATCTTCAAAAATTCATGATTAAATTTACATTTTTCAATGAAAATAATTATGATTTACTATTCATTAGAAAATCTATATTTCCTGAAAAATAAATGAATTTCACAATTATTTAGATAAGATATACTAATATAATTTTTTTTTATTAATTTTATAAACTATTATTTCCCATATTCTTATAAAATAATTATAATCCCCATAAAAAATTGATAAATGAAAATATTATTTAACAATGTGTTTATTATGTACGAAATGATTTTACTAAAAAAATTTAACTTATTTATTATTAATGAATATATTATATAATACATTGATAAATATATTTATATTGTGTTTAACCCTATTCATGGAATCTAATTGAACATATAGTTCACAATAATCATATTTAAATAATAATATTTCATGTTTCATTTAAAGTCATTGTTATTTGTTGTAAGTGATACGAAACATAGTGTATTTTAAAATATCATGATGTTACGTTATCCCCCTGCCTCATTAATTAATTATTTACTCAAAATAGGAACATGTACTTGGTAATCAAGGTTATGATATTTAATTTTTTTTAAATTGACATATTGTTAACAATGGTCAATAATACATTCTCTTAAATAGAGGGAATAAGAAATACAATGTTTACTAGGAATAACACAAATCTATGTTTCAAAATAGGAAACAATTAGTGGGATGTAAAAATATGGACATGAAAAAGTAACATAAAAACCATGGACTAATGATGATTAAAATTGAACATATTCCTGTTAATTTTAATGAAAAAACATAAATTTTGATCGGTGAAGATACCATCAATTCAATAGATTAGATTTCAGTATGATAATGTTTTTTGAAATAATTTTTTATTATAGCTGAGGAATTATTTTCGGATAAATAATAATAATATAATAATTTTAATTGATATAATTATAATTCATAAAAACTCATTCAATCATTAGTTTTGGTTATATCACATTCCACTACATCTCATACTCAATGAAATTAAATCTAAAGAGTAATTATATATACTGTAAGGATTAAATTATTATTTTATGAAATAATAATATAAATAAAAGAATTTACATTCATTCCTCCAATCTCTTTGTATTTTCCAAAATCAAAATGTTTAACATTAGTAATCTATTATTTCATTAATTTGAAAAACATATATACTAACCAAATAAGATTAAAATAATTCATTTCATAAATAGTAGTCCTTATGAATTCTATGGAATATTTCCAATCAAATTCAAAAACCCAAAATAGAAAATATATGATCATATATTTTTTCAAAGAAAACATAATATTGATCATAATGTCATATATATAACATGTGAACACTTTGATCAAATATTCTCAAAAAAACTAACAACCTGAATCACTATAAAACCTCAATGAAAACCTAGCTTCTTCAAAAACACATTATCGTTGTTTCTTATATCCCTCAAATCCAAAAAAATTAGTAAAATACATTATAAATTAAATTTTCCATTAAATCATTGACCCTTTTAGAGATAAAAAATTCTATCCCATGTACTTCAATGATGTCGATATTATCATTATCCCCACTAAATATTATTCTTTCAACATCAAAATAAAACTATTTAAAAATCTTTTTAAAATTTTCATATATTCTCAAAAAAACTCATCTTAACACTAAATAACATTTCATTATTATCGATACAATTAAATATATGTTCTCAAATACATAATGAATAACTAATTCAATAAATATATTATATTAATTTTGATTACTATAAGAAACAATAATTGATAAACCTAATTCATGAAACCATTTATATAGGTACATTAATCATTCAAGTTTGTAAATAATAATTGCATAATCATGTCATTATCCACTATACATGTTATGTGGTATGTTACGATGATTTTTTGGTAATTATATTGAATAATTACCCATCACTTTAATTCTTATGCACTAAATTGTAGTGCTTTCTTAATTTTCCAACAATTATTTTCCATAAGACCCATATATCCACACTAGCAACAAAATTCTAGGCCCTTAATGAATTTCCTAGGATGTTTATTTATAAAATTTCCACTAGTTAAAAATAGATTCATTCCATTTTTCTTCCTTGATGATTTACCATTTCCAGAGTGCTTAGTTAAACTATTATATATATTATTTCAATTGTACATAAATAATTTAGAAAATTCTTTCTATATAATAATGAAACATGGTACTATATCAATATATTTTGATTTTTTTTAAAGTATTTCACATTAGTCATTTAGAATAATGACATCAACTGAATATTCAATCTTTCTCTCTAGGATAAGTATTTTTACCAAATAATTCAGGGATAGTACTCTAATGATAGTCTCATATTCTGACACACATTATAACACGTTCTCTATTATGGATAGTAAAATCCTCTCAATTTTATCTCACTATTCATGAGGGAAGTATTTCTCAATGAAAATCATTATAATGTTATTCTATTAGATGATTTATATTTATTCATCCTCAAAAGTATTTTTTTGTTGTGATGACAATTGATTGAAATATCCGTTCAAAAAACCAAATTTATGAATAATTTTTTCACTTTTATTACATCTAATTCGTGTTATTTTATTTTTAGAGATATAGTTTGTCTCTTTGATAAAAATGTATTATCATTTCAACTATATGGAATCAGCCTTTTCAAATTAATTTATCCAGTACATTCAAATCACACTATAGATCAAAAATGTGTCCTATAAAAAATTATATTTCATAACCAATGTTAGCTTCCATAATGTATCTATGATATACTCGGTTCCACTACAAGTTGTATTAGATTTCTCAGTATGAAAATTCATAAAATTTATATGGGTGTTCATTCCCTTAAATCCATATGGAACCCTAATTAAATAATTTAAAAAATTGAGTTACATCATAATCGTCAAAATTTTTGATACATAAATTAAATTCCAATAGAGGTAAATGCTCTAAAATACTATAAGGTATTAACATAATTACATTGTTTTCTATGTTTATTTAAAATCTTACTCACATGGTTTCTACTACAATTTCATTAATACTAATGTTAACAACTTGAACCCAGTATCCCGTAACATGTATTTATATTATTAAATTGTATCAATATTAAAGGGGTCTTACAATGTATTACTGATTAGTTTAAAAATTTTCAATAACAAGATACATACATTCCTCATATAATACATTGTAAATATAAAATAAATAACAAAATTAATATTATATCCTCCATTGATGATATTCATATTAACTTTCTCTAAATATGAGTTAAAATAATAGAAATAATGGATGATCCCGTATACCCAGTAAGGGTAATGCACCGAAGATGATATCATGAGTTAATAAGGAATAATCAATATGGGAAGATAAATAATTTTAAATAAAAGTCATTATTTAGTAACATAGTCACAAAAAACATCCATGTATAATATAAATAAAATCATATCATAGATAATAATTAATAAATTCTTAGTAGATAAAATGATTAATTTTGGTATATCATTATTTCAAACCTAATTATATCTTTATTATCAATTCCTTGTTCAAAGATAGTTTTTACTATAGAACGCATACACTAAAAATCAATTAATTTTAGCCAAATTCATTGTTTATAAAGAAATGTTGAAGTATCATGTTGATATATAATACTATCCAACACACTTCAATTCATTTCCAATAAATCCTTTATATATTGGATGATAATTTTATTTCAAAATCAATATTGTTTATTAATAATGTCTATATTGAATAAATAATGAAAAATATCAATATTAAAAAAAGAATGAAATATCTATAAAAGTACAATAATGTATTTATAAATAATATATAGTTTATGAAATTATCATATTCTTGATAGAAATAATATTCATTTTTTCTAGAAATATAATTTTCAATGATTTTTAGATTTTAAGTGCTTCATAAGAATATTACTAATCAAAAAACAAATAAGATATAATAGATGATCAACAATTAATATGTATAATTAATTTTGAAAAAAAAATAATATTTAATACAGAAATAAGGTAATTTGAAGTGAAATATTAAATAAATATTTCATTAAGGAAATTTCATTGTAAAACCACTGAAAACAGTTAGGAATCTTTGAGTGAAAAATTGTTTAGGTGGTGGTAAATTTCATTAACATCATATATGTTAAAAAAATTATTTTTAAATTTTTTGTAAATAATGTCATAAATATATCATTTAATATGAATATTGAAATATTCCTTTAATAACATTTAATAATATTTTATTACATTAAATTTCCATTGATAACATAAAAAATATTTTTTCAAAACATTTTTTAAAAATATGCACATTTACAAAAAATATATCCGATCAAAAAGAGCAATAAGATCATGTTCTAATAAAAATAATTATATTCATTATTTAAGTGATAAATAATGGAACATTTATATGAAATTAAGAAAAATCACTAAATATATAGATTATAAGAAAATATATTCTCTTTAAAAATAATATATCATATGATTCCATTAATGAAAATAAGAGCAATCCAAAAAATGTGATTGTAAAATAAATTATTACCAATTTATTATCCTTAAAATGTTAACCTAATGAAATTGTACAAATGAAACGAAACATTAATAATATTTAGTAAGATTCAGTTCATTTTATTTAACTAAATGTATTATTATATAAACAACCTTAAAAAACATGCACATTATACAAATTATCCCCAATGATGTGGAAATTTTGAAAAACATTCATTTCCACATGGTCATCATGCCCTATAATTTCAACTACCCTCCATTGTAATAAAATAATATATATAACAATGAAATATGTAAATATATATATATATATAATATAATATGTGATTAAATTATGACATTTTATCCCCCATTTGTAAATAATCATTTATTATTATCATTATTTATGGTTTTTGACTACATCATTTTTCATTGTGTTTTGATTCCGTAGTTTCAATCCTTACAAACTTCTCAAGTTTCCATGATCTATAGAATGTAATAATGATATAAAATTCAATTATATATAATATATATATTTATATTCCCTGATAAAATCTATAGATAATTAAATGAATTACACAATTCATTTGGAAGAAATGTCACACATATGGATGAATGCTGTTTTTAATTTTTTTTAACAATGGAACATAAGGAAGTAAAATAATAATACATATTTATATGATAATTTTTATATCATATATATATTATATATATTGATTATATATATCAATATTATAAAATAGATTATATTGAAATGAAAAACACATCCGACCACTTTTTGGATGTTATAGCCCCCACAGACACGAGTAATGATATCATTTTATAAAGGATTTGAATATAAGAAGGTATATTGGAAACTATAATTAAATAATCATATGTATTTAATAATTTTAATATATTATCTTTAGTTCCATAATTATAACCATCAATGTAAAGTGGTGATGAAAATAATTACATTACTACATAGAGATAGTATGGCATATGTATGCAGGAGTAATGTTTTCACTTCTCATAGGGTTGAAAACAGATGGAATATGGTTTTACCGTAATCATAATAAGATATAATTATATTTATGATACTATAGTTATTTTTTATAGGATATGTAATACACATTAAGTTGAATTAAAATAGTAAATTAACATGGATGAGTTAGTAAATACAATTATATCTTCTTTGGTAGACATCCATTAGATCTCTTATTAAGGAAACTAGGATTGGTCTTCAAAATGGGAAAAATTGAATAATTAGGATATAATATTTTAGAAGTTAGTTTATATGTTTTTATTTCAAGTAGGTTTATAAAAGTGGAATAATGAAAAGTGGTAAGAAATTTACTTTTATAGGGGATATGAGGGGAATTCATGGGGTTCATTATAGTATTGATTTAATATATTTTTATTTTATTTTTATTTTCCAAATTGACCAATATTGATTTAATTCTATAATTAGATGAGTATGAGTGTGAATATAGTAATTTATTAAAATTTTGACAAATTTTAGTTCTGTATTTACCCTTACTATTTAGTTTTAACCCCCCTTAACCCATCATATAATTACCACAATATTAATTGTTTTTCCAATTAATAGTCAAGAATGATGCCTTAAATATTAAAAGGGACTAATAAATTGAGTAGGGATGATTTTTGAAATAAGTTCCCATTAATTTTTTTATTATAAAATATTTGTGATTTTCTAATCAATTAAAAATATATTGTTTCTTATAAAATACCATTACTGTCATTTCTAACACTATTCATTTAATTTGACATTTAATACATCCACAAATATAAGGAATTATAATATAATGAATTCACATGTACCTTAATTTTCATATATAAAAAAAAAATTATTGAAGACAATAATTCCTAGAATTTGTATTACTTTTAATATTTTTAACTACATTCAAACTATTTATCTATTATTTGAATAAATATTATTTCAGTATAGCTTAAGCATTGGTGATAATTATAAAATTGCAAAATAATTTAAAAAAATTAAAATAAAAAATGTGTTGTAATTATATTTTTTAAAATCACATTTATAAATGAAGAGTAGTTTTATTTATCATTATCAAAACATATTATAGTTATTAAATATAATAAAATAAAATATTCAGATTTATCTGTTAGTTAAATATTATAAATACTAGAATCAAAGAAAGATGTGGCCAATTTTCCATATTTATGATACATGGAATTGAATGGTCTGAATTTCAAGATTAAATAAGATATGGGCAATTTTTAGTTTCATTTTTTAGTCATTATCATATTTTTTTCTAACTCAATTACCCAATTTATTCTCACCGTGGTGATAATTAATTTCTATGGTAAATATTCATTTTCACTAAAATAAAGGGACTGATTGTCCAATTTTTTTAATAATTACTAAAAATATTTAATTAAATTTTTAATGAATTGCTTTCCATTTTGGGAAGAAATTAATTTAATCTTATTATGCATAATGTAATCAAAAAAATTTTAAAAAATATATTTTAAGATTAACAATGTTTTTATAATAAAATCAAAAATAAAATATATTATAATTAACATAATAAATTTATTAATAAAATAATATAAAGTATTTAAATATAAAACCAATTTAAAATATTTCTTAAAATTGTGGTTTTTTAAACAAAAATACAGTTTCAAATAAAAATAATAATTTTTCTCTATTTACTGTAAAATAAATCTTTTCAGAAAAAACTTCAATTATAGTAAATATTGATAGGTTATTTTAAAAAATTGTGTCAATATTAAAAAAATTAATTTATAAATGTGTATGATATTTATTATAAATACCTTAAACAAAATGTGAAATATTACCATTTATAATGGTAATTTATTTTTGAATAAAAGAAATATTTTTTTCAGAAAATAATGTAATTAATAGTTACTTATAAAATCAATAAAAAAATAATAATACATGTTTTCATAAAATGGTAAATAATATTAATGTCCATGAATTTAATATATATGTTAAAATTTGCGTGATTAAATAATATTTTTTCTTGGTTTTTTTAAACTCAGTGTTTCAAGTTTAATACGATATCGAACATAGTGTCCATTTAAAATATTATATTGTTTAAAAAAGATTACCCTAGATATATTATTATTAATTATACACCTCTAATACCATAATAAACTAAAAATGTTCTCTAATATAATATAAACATTAATTCCTTATCAAATCGTTGATAATAATTGAAAACATTCATAACCCTAGGGGAACATCACTATCACAATATAGGGAACTACTCCCTATCATGTGTTTGACTCTAAAGGGATACCAAAACACCATTCAAGGTATACCAAACCCTAGAATATAGGATCATGTCAATCTATCTGCCTACTATTAGAATTTATCTAGTACACTTTTATCACCATAATTATGTTATTATACCTTAAGATTCCAAACAACATCATGAACAGTCTCCCATGACTGAAGAGATAATTTTTTTTCTATATATTATAAAATTTTCATAAATTTATAATCCAAAATAAATGATTTTAAACCATTTAATAAAATATATAATACACTACAAATGGACTAGTTCATGGTGTGTCTAGTGTGGTGCATGACATGTAGGGTTCTATGGAAGAGAGGTCCATGTAATTTCCAAGATTGAGTCATATAAAATACATATTTGTGTTGTTTCCAATAGGTAACATGTCATATAAGGATAACTATTACATGATTTAATTTTATGTACACAAAATTATTTCCATGTTATCCTTATATAGACTATGTGATGGGTGATATAAGATGTACATAGTGTGTATATATCTATAAATGATGTCTATAGAAAACTAAAAATATATTTCATTATATATCATGGAATTTTTATCCTATAAATGTTAATACAACTGAAAATATTTACATTTTACAGAAATTATAAGTGCACATTGTGGGGGTATATCATATAGTCTCACTGGGTATGTGGTTAAATAATGAAATATATGGTCTCACAATACATGACAAGATTATCGAGTTCACATGATTTGAAACTTTATAAATTTCTCAATTGACTAATTGGAGCCACATTGTAAATATTACAGAATTATGTTATTATATATATACTATGGGGTATTAAATATTAGGTAAAAATTATTTATTTTAAGGTACATGTTTCGTCCCCTAAGACAACACACAATGTAGTAATGTAATATTCTTATTCCTAAAATCATCAACATCGCAAATCAAACTCTATTCTAATTTATGATACTATATAAACTTCTACTATGAGTTATAACTATCACCATAAAAATTCCAATGACATTATTTTTAATAAACCACATCCTACCATCACTATATGATTAATTATCAACCAATTGTATGTAGAACCATGGACTCAATATTTCATGTTATTACTGTTATGCACAAGAACAAATGATAATTCAATTGTTGCCTATTTAATAATTATAAAATCCCATTTATAAATCAATAATGAATAACTATATTATAAAATATAACATGGTGAATATAGGAATAACCCCAGAGAAATAAAGGGATGACTTATGTTCAGGTTCATCAATTAACACAAGTATGATATATGAATAAATTTATTATCCAATATGGAAAATATATAATAAAAGGTCATTTGAAAATTTTTCAATTATTAATGAAATAATTTATCAATAAATGTTTTTAAATGAAGATAGATTTTTTTAATTTCAATATGACTAACAAACATCAATATAGTAACAACTAATTGTAAAACATGAAATGAAAATCATGAATACCATGGATGATGCATCCCCACATTTATACCATTATTGGAAATATATAATTATGTAAATAATACAATATAATTAAAGATGATAATATAATCAATTTATCACTATATTTTTATCAGGTGTTAAGAAATCAATCCAAAAACACTTTGAAATTTCATTATATAATGTTTTAATAATGTCACAAAATAATAGAACTCAAAAAATAAATATGTTTGGGAAATCAAGACATATTTTTATTGAGTATTTCTTGGACAAGAAAACAATATCAAGAAAATATTTTTTTCTAAATTTTACTTACAATATAATAAATTATATATGTGTTTGGAAATTGAAAAATTATTTTTATAACAAAATAAAATAAATTTCTATTAACCACTATGAAAATTAAATGCTGAAGGAATTTAATTAAATAAATCTCTCATCTATTTAAAATATTCATGATTTTTTCCTAAAGTTTACTTTTTTATCACATAAAAATTAATAATTAATATTATTCTAAACCCTTCTTGTTTGATTAATTTTTACTTTTAATGTGATTTAATTATTACAGGTTGGTGGTGGAATGAAAAATGTAAAAATTGAATGTAAACAATTATAAATCATAAATAAATAAATTTTATTTTTATCTTAATGATCATGTTGTGTTCCATAATTATAATTATAAACAACACCTTATCGAATGTGAATAATAATGGAGAACACCCTTCATTGTGTGAAGAGAGGGGGGGGGGGGTGGATGGTTTCTCTAGGATGTTAAACCAAAATAATGAGATTTAATATTTTAATTAACTAATATGGGAATCAATTTGAATTTAAAGAAACATAATTATTTCCTTTCAAAGGATTATCCCATAAAAATTCCATGATATTTCCGCAATTACAAACAACTAATAAGTAGTAAATCCCCCAATTATTATCGAGTTAACTCCAAAAAATATAATTAATCCCAACTAAAATATATATATTTCTACAACATCTCCATGTATCACATAATTTAAATTTCACAATGAATGAATATTTCTATGTCACAGTTGATAAAAATATATTAGTAGTCATTTATTTGAAATTTACATTAAAAAATACATATAATAAATCTTGGGGTTCATATAGAATATATTAATATTTTACATCTTCTTAGGTTAAAATTTATATTTTAGACAAAACAATTGTGTGGAAATATCATTTTCGGACTTTTTTTAGGAATTACGAATTACTCTAACTGATTTAACTAATATTAATTTAATTAACTTTTTTAAATACCCCTATGATATCAAATAGTTTCAATGATTTATCAAAATATAGGGGAACATAAATGTTTCATTATATGTTCAAAAAAACTATTAAAATCCATAAGTTATCCACTATGGTAAATTTATCAATTTACCCTCATTTACGTACCCGATCTAACAAATAATAATATATATTATCCCTCTTTTATGAAAATACCTGGTCACAAAAAATAAAGATGGTCTCAAAATATTTTAATAAGGAAATAGATATTTTCTAGATGAAATTTTATTTGTTTTATTGAATAATGTTTATGTTATTTGTAATTGGCTTTTTTACATGATTGAGCATTCATATAATAGTAAAACATTTCTTAAGTATAATATTGTGAGGGGTTCATACAAGGAACACTTTAACCATATTTTAAATTCCATGGAATTTATTATTTTTGGTTATATGATGGAACTTTCTTTGATTAATCATTACATTTTTTTGTTATATTTCACCTTAAAATGGTATTTATTTATATTGATAGTTGGTCATTAAAATAAAGTCTATGATGAAGCCTTAATATGTAATGATAGTTTAGTACCACAATAGTGGGACATGGATGGTACACTATTTCTTTCTAATTATAATAAAATAGTTTATTCTGAAATTTAATATCATATTATAGAATATTAAAAAAACTCATCCTTCTAGGGAATATAATATGGTTTCATGTATTGTTTATGTTTTTCAATTGGCACTATAGAAGACATTTTTTTGTTTTTATACAATTGAAACATACTTGGTTAGATAAATGGGGATCTTGAAGGAGGGATGTCAATATATGATCTATGTTTATATAGTATTAAATGAATTTATTTTGCATTATTATAATATTTTATATGTTGAAAATCATGAACTTGTGGAGTGTTATCATTCCGACATTTTTGGTTATTGTTAAATTGATCTAATTAAACATTAATATTTTTAGGTTGAAAAATATAGAAGGTTAGTAAATGTAATGGGACGAGTGTTGCAGATAATATATAATTATTTTATACTTCAATGCATTATATATAGGTTTATTAATTTGGGAATTATGTTGATGTGTCAGAAAACTATAGTGATATGTAAGGATGTGTTGATGAGTGAAATTAGTAGGTGCTAAGGGATTTTTCAATTATATGTAATGACCTAAAATTACATTATGTATTTTCATTATGTAAATATTATATTAATTTCTTATTATAATTGTGAAATGATTTAAAAAATACTGTTATGTTAAAATAAATTTTCAACACTATAATATAGCATTAAATTTGAACTTATAAAGGGTAGTAACCAAATTAAGAAATCTATGAAGAAAAAAGTTTAAATGGCCACCATAAAGCACATTTTTTTGAGCTTAGAAATCAAGTATCTCAACTAGGTTTTCCTTCGACCAGTAAAACTCCAATATTGAACTATTTTGGAATGAGAAAAATCATATTAAATAGAAATTCAAACACATTGAAATTTCTATGAGAAACATGCTAGAAGTATTGTGGCAATCGACATCTGAAAAAGCATAAAATAGGCTTATCTCATTAATGGAGATCTTGAATGTATTTTTAAATTGAAATTAAAATGAAATAATTAGGTTGTTAGTAATCTAAAATGGTATTTAAAACACTTATATTCAAAAATTTTCATTTTTTAACAATAAATAAAAGGATTTTTACTATTAAATTTATAATAATAACTATATCATTATATTATTAAATATATATTTTTAATAATTAACAATTATGTTCCTTATTTAGAGAAATTATATGTACTATATATTATATAAATTAATGATGTATATAATATAATAATACTATCTTTATAATTAATTGATACTAAATAAGAATAAAAGGGTAAATTGGTTTAAATTTTATATTCATATAATAAATTTTTCACAGTATATTTTCATATTTGTGTAATTGTTAAAATAGGAAAATACAAAAATAAATTCGAAAAACTAAAGTTAGTTTTTGGATTTACAATATCAATATAGTTTATTTTATTTTCCTAAATTAATTTATTGTTTTGTGAATGCAATGAATAATTAATTTATACAAAATATAACTTTATAAGTATAAAATAAATAACTATAACTTCATAAAACATTCAATTAATAAAATATATATTTAATAAGGGTGGATATAATTATTTAAAATACGATTTGGAATTTATTATACCGATTATTGACATTTTATGGACTTCATTAATATTTTATATATTTTTCGTGTCTTTTCATTTAATGAAAAAAAATTTTGACTAAATTTTGATTTTTATCAATTTGAAATACATAAATATTATTTATAATAATAATATATATTTCATTTCATTAAAATTCATTAATTAATTTTACCCGAAACATAAAATTCTATCTTAAGAATACAATTTTAACCAAAATGGGTTAATATGTATCACTTGCACAATTGTTCAAATTCAACTTTATTAAACAATTAAAATTTATCTATTAAAATGTAGTTCATATTGGGAATCAATAGGTATAATTAATATAATCAGGAAAATGTTATGTTTATTAACTAAAATTAAACTTCACTCGTAAAAATTAAATACCATACTAAATCAAAAATAAAGATAAAATTTAATGATAAATAGAATTAGAAACTTGAATAAAAAAATCAATTTAATGGTTGAATGTCTATTGATCACATCTCAACCCCCACTAAATTTATATCTCTTTTGGATTTACATTACTTTTTTAACATGTGCTCAATTTAGTTTAATTGGTCATAACTAAAAAAATCAATTCTTGTTACTTTTAAAATGGTCCTCTCAACACCACTTTCATACCAGCACAAATATCTTGTTTCTTCCTAAAAAAATACACATAATCCTTAAATTAAAAACATTAATTAGTTTGCTTAATATTTTGTATAAATATTTTTACCATATTCAACTAATAATTTCATGTTTTAATATAATGTTTTGACTTCCTTATATCCAAATAAGATCTGAAATTTGTAGTTATAAAAAATTCATAATACATTACCTAAGAAAATGGGAATTTCCAAAGAGTGTTGATTTTTTTCCCAAATAACTTGTTCTTTATGAATAAAAACATTCCTTCAATATTGGTAACACACAAATATATAACTATTAATTTATTAATGTTATTAATCATCATTTATCATTATGATAAAAACATTTTAAAACATGTGGTGAGCATATATGTTCAGTAATAGATGAAAAGGAAGGAAACAATTATAAAAATGAAAAATATCAAAAACTAAATTTTTTTACCTTTCTCAAAATAATACTTTAAACATATAAATAATGAATACACACTATATAAATTCATCATTTTATTGAATAGAACCTTTATAAACATATCATGAATATTGTGAACCATGGAGGTGTCCAAGAGAATTATATTCATATCTTGTGTTCATTCATATCAAAAATATCTCGAGACAAGTTTAATTTGTTGTGGAAAACTCCCCAATTAACTTCCTAATTTTATAATTAAATAATAAGTAAATTACCAAGTGCATCATAGAGATATAACATGCTCACATTTCAATCAACAACATTGGAATTACCCAAAATAAAAGTTATATCTTGATAAGTTACTATCATATACAATTTCACACAGAAAATCATGAATAAAACTATTTATTATTACATAATTGCAACATAAATCCCCTAATTTTTTAACCAACCTCAATAACACTTGTTGATGTTGAAGTATCCTTTCATTTAAAGAAGTTATTTTTATGAAAAACATAAAAATAACCCAACCTTAAAAAAGATAGTTTTTTTAAACATCCATGGAAAATTGTATAATTAACTCTAAATAATATTATATTTATTATGGTGTGAAAATGTACTAATTCCATATTTTTAAAAAGCCATTTTATTCGCACATTCATAAAAAAAAGTTAAAAAGTGACCCACAAAGAATATTTTAAAGTTCATTCATTTTTTTAAAAAATTGTGAAATTTAGAACAGAGTTTGAAATTTATCCTACAAATAATAACTAATAAAATAATAAAAATATGGGAACATTAATAAAAAACATGTATATGGTGGACACAAATTTTAAATCATTTTATAAAACTTTTTAATGTAAAATTATTTAGGATATTAGTAACTAAAAATAAAAAGAACAATGCATAAGAGATATTAGAATAGATTTTTAAACCAAAATAAATTTATTAAATTAACAACAAGAGAAATATAAAAATTATATTATAGACCAAAATAATTTGTTTTGAGAGTGGTATGGATCTCAAAAAAAGTAAATTATTATGAGACATCCCTTAACTCCACTCTAACTCATAACATATGCCCTTTATATCCCATAAAAATAAATTTTATAGAATTACATACTTGGATAATTACCATTTTAATTTTTATCATTCCTATATCATTATTTTTACCCAAGTCATATTCAATTACTTTATCAATTAAATTTACATCACAAATTTCTTGGATATTAATCTAACATATCTAAACATGATTTTTTATAGTTTCATATGGTCCAATTAATCATGATTATATCATATAAAAATCTTATTCATATTATAATTATAATTTTAATATATTAATTATACTTTTATAACCATCCCTATAAGGTGAATATGAAATATAAATCATACTACCTCATTGAAATGATATTACGTATGTATGAATGAGTAATATTCCAATTTTTCCACAAAGGTGATTGAAATAAGTAATTTATAATTTTATATTTAAATTTTTTTATTATTTCATAAACATAATTTTTTTAATTTAAATCCATTTTCAAATAACATCAATGTGAGGTGGTTGTGACAAAATACATCAGGTCTTGAGGTTCTACTCAACACGTATCCATGCATGATGTGTTTATTTTCATTTTCATTTTATAAAAAATCATAATATATATTTACAATTAAATAAATAAATTTATAGTATATAAATAATATTATTTCATTTCTATCCATAATTATTACTATCCATATGTATCTGTAATTTAGAATTAAATACATCGACTTATGAGGAGGTAGTCTCAAAAAATGCATGAGCGATGGTTTTATTTTCTAATTGTTAGATTACTAGATGAAAATTGCATATAATGTGACCATAATAGAATATTATTAAATTTTTTATATTTATTAATTTATATAAAATATTTTAATATAAATTTTTTAGAGGTAAAACAAGAAATAAAAAGAAAACACTTGGTTGAAAAAATATATATTATTTGAATAACCTCATTATGTTTATATTAAAGGACATATTAGGATGGTATTAAAATCCTGAAAAGGACCTATATGACATGTGTAGGTATTTTATTATGGTATTGGGTCATCACATGATCAATAAAAGTGTTTACTGAACTATAGAGAATGATTGAGTGTGGGTGTTATTTAATAAGTGAGGGAGAGGACACAAATTGAATTTTAAAAATATAAAAATATAGTAATTACATACTTAATATAAATGGATCCGAAATGTCTCATCATCTAATATGAGATAATATAGTGTTGAAATATTACCATTCATTTTTAATTAGAAAAATTTTATTATAATTTTAAACCATTCCATTTTTTATCCTTTTTAATCATGATTAACTCTTACTATTGTAACTAATTTTTTTACCAATGACATATTAATAATGGGGAAAAATTGATGTAAAACTAATTTAAAAATTTTATACCCCGTATTAAAAATATGAAAACAAATTTTCAAAATAAAATATATTTATATTTTAGAAATTAGTTTAAGATAATAACTCAAAACACATTGAAAAACTGTTTTTAGGTAATTGTGCTTTTATACCATGAAAATGAATTTATACCCAAATAATATATAATTATGATTTATATATATATATATATAATTATATTAACTCTAAATAAATGAGGCTTATTTTAGTTTCATATAGAAATATAAGCATAATGGTACTTTTTAATTACATGATTTAATTTAAAGAAATAACCGTTTTATTTATATCATTATTTGAAATTTCAATGAAAAACAACTTTTTATCAAAATTATCAAAGTCTACCCAAAATATAATATTGATTATATAAATTAAATTATAAAAAAATGTCACCAAAATAAATCTAAAAGTTCTATATAATATGTATAATACTCATAGAAAACACTATAATTATTAAGAAACCATATCTTTGAAGCATATAATAAATCTTAAGAAAATTGGGTAAACATTTATTATAAATTAATCATTAACTATAAATAATATATTATATATATATATATATATTTCTTATTTATACTATTCATAATTTTAATTAAAAATATTGTATAAAATAATCACATTTTAATGAGAATATCACAATTATCTTAAAGATCGATATTGTCTCATTAGAGAGAAATCGAGCATGAAATTATTTTGATAGAAAATTTTGAGGTATTAAATTACAAATCCCTTAAATATATTATATACATGAAATTTTATCGATTTCTTAATAAAATATATTTTTAAAATTTTGAAAAACAATTATAGGGATTGGTTGAGATAAAATACAATAACAAAAGGAAATTACTATTTAATATAGAAGAACTCCATTATTGAAAGCTCACAAAAAAGGATTATGAATAATATTTATGAATTGAGGATTGGGAAATAATAACATCACCTTGAATATAAATTTTTTGTTACCGTACATAGAGAACGTTGGTGGAAGCAAAAATATAAACATGGTGTAGATAAATAGTATTCTATAAATAACAGATACCGAGAGAGAACATGGTCATGGGAAACCGAATAACCCTAAAATAGAAACTTATTAAGGGATAAAGATGAAAAACTGTTATTAATTTTTATTGAATCCTTTTTTATCATTACAAAGAACATGAGAAACTACACATATTTCTTTTTTTCCTATTATAGAGGAACATATTCATCTTTTAGTTGTCCTTCTGAATGTTTTTCCACATCAATTTTATCTCAAACTATATCAAATTAATTTAGTTATTAATTATATATATACCAAAATTATGATATTTACTTTTAAGATATCAAAATATTCATAAATAGATAACATGTTATTACACTTATCATATTAAATTAATCAAGAAAATGGTAAGAACATGAGAATATAATATTTGATATATATAATCTTTAATATGATGAAATATTATGCAAAACTAAAATGTCTTAACAATAACATAAAATGTTCATCTTAAATCATTCAATAAAAATATATCATAAAAACCCTTCAAAATACGTCATACCAAGATTAAAATTTAAATATTATAATCATTTTATATTGTATTCTTCTATGATCAACTTAACATTTATATCCAAACAATATCTACCACCCATTAATCCATATAGTAGAAATTTATATTACATAGTTATATAATACTAAAATATTATAATATTATACACAAATAACCTAAATTTCCAGAAAGCCATAATGTAATCATATATTCATCCAAAATCAAAGACAACCATTATTTTTTTAAATAAAATCACCTATTATCAAATAATAAGTTTATTAAACGTAACCATATATTTTTCTGAATATAATGAACATCATCAATAATAAATTTAATCACTTATTCATAAATATATCATTTGAATCCCATGGTAATATAGACAATAAAACATATGTTCAAAAAGTGGAATATCCCTTTTATCCATACTAACTATGACTACCTCAATATAAAATATGATCTAAAATCTATGTTTTTTACAAATAATTCAACTTCTTTTCACAAAATAAAACATCATTCTTCTATATATTACCCTTATATAAAATAAATGTTAAAAAAGATAAATATACATCAATAATTTATGTAATGTCAATAAATATATCCCAATGTACACCCATTGCATATATCCTATAAAAATGTATTATTCACATTGTGTTTCTAGTAATTATTAAATTTTCGACCCAAAAAATTACAGAAAACTATAGGATAACACTTGAATGACAATATATATACAAATGTAATCATTAATTTTTATTTATAATGCTTTATCTAGGAATTTTAATCTCATTTATTTATACATTAATCCTAAAACATTATACAAAAATCATGTCCTAATATTCATCAATCACAATTTTTTCTAATTTCCATGTTTAATCACAAATAAATAATACCATTGATTATAGATCAAAATCAATTACAATTCTGAAATTGTTGATAGAAGACCTAAGATTAGCTAGGGTGAGTCCACACACTGTTAGAATATTTCTAAACCATTACTTGATCCAATTTATATTTTATCCATGAAAAATAATTAAATTTTTATTAGAATGGATTCTTTCATAGATATAAATCAGTAAAAATTATTTTTTTAATATATATCATTGAAACAACATCCCTAACATGGTTACCACAATAAATTTGTAATTTTATTGTATTTAATTTCTAAAAAATGTTTTCTATTTATAAAAAATGTTAGACAATAAGATAAATACATAAGTATATCGATGTTTATTTTCCTATATAGTTGAGTAGAGGGTTAATTGTTTTTGTTGAGTCGTCCATTAAAGAAATTTGATTATGCACCATATGGTATTTTTTAAAATATTAATGATTGGATACATGTGTTTTCAAAATTTGGTCAAATGTTTCCATGTTTAATTTCAGATATCAATGTATATTTAATAACTATGATACATTATAAATTTTTTTACTAGTGATTTTAATACTAAATATGGTTTCTAAATCACATGAAAAATAATTTTCAATTATTATTGAATGCCAATACTATAAAATAGTGAAACACCAAGAGTTTTTATGAATTATTATATTTGAATAAATAAAATTTCATTGATTTCATACATTACATGCAACATCGAGTTGATCATGTGTTATAGTTAATATTGTTTTTTTAATAAACCATGATATATTATAAATATTGACATTTAAATGAAACCATTATAATATTTCCATTAAACAAAATGGTGTGAACAAAATTAAATAAATTTTAATTATTATGTATAATAGTTCTATATAAATAAAACATATTGATAAGAAATACTTAATTTATAGTAAATACAATACATTATTAAAAAATGATAATTTAAAAAAAAAATATTCTTTTTGGAATAATAATAAAATTTTATTTTTTTACTTTTATAAAATAAAAGTGACAAAAAATAGTAATTTTGAAGCCATAATGTTAAAATTATTTCTAGGTGATGTTATTAGTCTTTTGACAAATATATTAATTTTAATTCAATAGTTAAACATTTTTAGTTTTTATTTAAATCTATATATTCATTTAAAGAATTTATAAGGATTATTTTTTTTACTATTCATAAAAAATAAAAAATTAGTCAATTTTATATCAATTATCCTAATAAATATCATTGTAATCATTTTAATATTGAATTTTGATGTAAAATGTTTTAAACATTTTCAAAATTTATCTTTAAAACCTTCTTTCTCATCACATATATTGGATTGATTTTAATATAATATTTCTAATTTATATAAATATAATTTGTAAAAAAGGATTTACTAGATTTATTTGGAATAATATATATTAAATAATATAATAAAAAATATTTTTGACAAAAATGAATAATTAAAATAGTAATAAAACAATATCATGGTTAAGGTAAAAATGGTTTCATCAGGGGATAAACAAAACAATATGTGTCAAAAATGTCCCAATCATTGTCTAATAAATATTTTATAACCAAATATCTATTATAAATCTTCTATGATAAATAATGGATAAAGTGTTCTCTTTTGGATGATACAAATTGGGGTACACATTTTTCATTTAAAATTTTACAAGTGTTCTACTCACCTCAATTATAAAACTCCACCCCTATCCTATAATATTCCCACATCCAAATCCATTTCATTCATAAAATTCCTTCCCCACTATATTAAATAATTCCCAAATAACATCCTATATTTCTTACTTTAGTTAGAAAGAAAGAATAAAAATATTTTTTTTGCAAACTAAAACATGTAGTATAATGAAGATGTAAAATTCAATAACGAGTGTTCTTATTTTATTTCTTCCAATAATTTTGTGAGGTCTCAAACCTAGATTCCACTATTGGTTCCCTAAGGCTAGTTGTCCACATGGCCTAAAGAACATCTTGAAAAATTCCATAGGCTACCGAATTGCAGTGAGGGCCTATGGTGTGTTTGTGGGTGGAGATAGTTCCCTTATAAATAGATTTTAGTATAGTGTATAGATATAGTAATAGTAGGTAAATAGAAGAATAAATTTAAGTAAAAAGATTTATTATAAGAGGGTTACATACATAATAATGCAATAGCTACAAAAGATATAATATACATAAGAATATAATGATATAAAAGGTATCTAATAATTCGGAAAACATGGATACACTATAACATACAATAAAATATATAGAAATGTAGAAAAAAACGAATCCAAAAACTATCCCCAGAAACCTAAGCTCTATCTCAATCATATGCTACCATCTCTATCCTAAGAAATCATGTAATCAATTTTCTGAAGCAATACACTTCCCATCCTCAACACCTGTATAAATATTGACTTCCAGGGTGCCACTGGATGCCCAAATAGGGTGTGTGAAAAATCTCAGTTGGCTCCCACCAACAACACCTTTAAAAATTATTTCATGTAATATTAATTAAAATTCTATGTTATCATTCATATATATAAGTATATTATTATAGTTTTAAATACCCAAGTACCTGCTTAATCGCTTTTCTTTTTCCTGAACATGTATGCAATCCATTAGTTAATAATGTTATTTTCCTTATAAATAGATCTTTTGAGGTAATTCTAGAACTTACATCAAGACTTAATAATAATACTTATAAATCCAAAACATAGTAATTCATCATATATTTATAAAAGTAATATGATTTTACCAAGATAATAACCATTCCAACCTTGCCCTCATGGTTCTACAGATCAGTATTAATAGTAGCGTTGCTAAGGGGTAAGAGTGTATTCCTTGGAGCATCATCCAAGGAATTCCATAATAATTAAATCTAACTGATTGCAAGGATGACATAAATTGTAAAATGGGATAAGAAATGTTTGGGACCACGAATGAAAACAAGTCAACACATGTCTATAGAATCCTTATTTTATCTATGAAGTGTGTCCAACTAATCCTATATATGATAAGAAGTTATCCTACGGTGTCATATCAGGAATCCACTAAAAGAAAAATATAATGATATAAGGTGGGTCTCACCCGTAGAAACTAACACCTCTTAATTGGGATTGAAGCCAAGATTTCCCAAGGAATTCGCTCAAGAATTCATAATCTAACATGAATATGACAACTCCTCTAATGATTTCATGGTAAATATAAAATTATGCACCATAAATTGGATCCATTTGATTAACTAATCCAAGTATAATTCATGTAATTTATTAAGTCACTATGTTCATTACATTACTTTAATTATTGTGACAAGGCCATGGGGAAAACAACATTTTTATTCTTATTATATAATTCATAATCAACCAATATGGATTATTATGATACCATCTATCAGACATTGAAAGGGGTTCTATGGAAATGAAACCATGCCATTCGATTATATTCAATTAGGCCAAGTCATTTATATATAATATACTATCATTTCTATTGTAGATTTATTTTCAAAATTGAATAACTTACCTTAGGTGGGTTAAGTGGAAACAACATGGTGCAATACATTTAAAAATTAAAATTTATATAACTAATGGGTCTTACCATTATCAGTATAAAGCCAAACACATGAAATGTGGAGCTAAAAGTTCATAACAATACATTAATTCATATCATGACAACAAAATTCTGTATAGTGTACCTCCATAATAGGTGTGGTCGACATTGTGGACGTAATAACAATGGTAGATAACATTTATAGCATGTGTTTCAGAATTTGGTTCTAACAACTATAAGTAATAAAATATAATTAGATAAGAAAGGCCTGATGAAATCAATTAAATAACACACATTATTTTATAAAATGATAATTCTTGAGGGATGAGTTATAGACCACATACCTCATACTCATATGAATCTCTTTGTAAAGTATCGATCTCTATTCTGAAATGGATTTGGAAGAGATATGATGGGTAGATCAATACCCGGAAAAAATCCATTGGAACATGTATATAAATAGCATCATCAATTGGAATAAGAATGATGAAATACTAAATAGGAATTATGATCTTACCGATATACATCCAATGAGATGAATGAAGATTGAATTAGACTACAGAAGGATGAATGAGATCATTGTCTTCTGATGAGGTCTTAAGTCTTCCAAATAATAGATAAAGTGGTGTTATTTTTTGGAATTAGATAAAATGAGAATACCTTAGGTTTAATAAATTGATAATTTAATTAACAATAAAATCACCCATAAATAGCTATTGAATGATTTGACCACATGATGAGGGAAACAATGTGCCAACCTTACTTTATCTACTATATAGAGGGGGAACCTGCATGGTTTGACTGTATGGTTGGGGAAACCATTTCCCAACCATGTAAAACACCTCAAATTCTTTTATTCAATTTCCTTCCCTATTGTGTGGCCCCTGGAGAATGTTAAGGGAAAATCTTCCACTCGACTCTAGATTACTGTCTAACCACATGTGTTTTAAAGTAATCATGTTTCCTATATCATAAAATTTAAACATACCATGTTGTAGTTTAAATTTCAAATCAGATAAGATTCTGAGATTCAAAAACTCCCTAGACACCCTTGATTCCTTTATTAACTCATTAGGAATCCATATTAGGTAAAAATAAATTAGTTAGACCAAATTTAAAAGAACCCATAACTTAGTAAAAAATCGGGTTATTACAACCACATTAAAAAAATTTAGACCATAATGATGTAGTAAGGTCATTATATTCTGTATAATAATATTTTTTATGTTATGTTCATGACATAAAATAATATCCAATTTTATATAATGGTACTTGAAATCATTATTCTTATGTTGGGAGAACTAACACTAAACAATCCTATGTTTTTCATTTTCCATAAACACATATCAAGACGAAATATAGTAATTGATTAAATATTTGTATATTATATTAATTATCCTATTATAATTCAATAATTATTAAATCACATATACCTTTATACTTTTTATTCCATGGGAATAAGATAATGTTTCTCCTGTTTATAGAGGAATACCGCCTAGTTGAGCGATGTGATTCATTCACAAATTGAAAGGAAGCTGATAAGTATATTTTTTAATGCACATATGTCATATATATGATATAAAAATTATTTTTCTAGGTTAATATAATATTTACATTTCATTCTTTCAATGAATCAAGAATGTGGAAAAACATTCATGGATATGTATTACCTATTGTCTCTATGAATGTTGTATTTCATTTTAAATATATATCTCTAAAGGATTAATCTAAAAAAATACATATGGAATATAAATTATATTATTATCATGTATATCATTATTGTAATTTTTTAACCACGATCAATGTTAATCAGAATAAACAACAAATCCAAACCTACATGAAAAATGAAGTTGTTATTCCCTGAAACATGACTTCATTATTAAATTGATAAGAAATGTGTAATAAATTACCATAAAAAATAATTCATGGTAATATATTGACAATTATGTTACTTTATATATTTATAATAAACATTTATTTATTATAAAGTCTTTTTTAATGTGTATAATGGATGTCAAGACTTATGCTAAAATATTCGTATATCAATTTTATCTTGAGTGAGACACATGCCATATTAACGATATCTTTTATTTATGTGTTATATTAGATGGAAATATTTCATTTTTTTATTATTATCAGGATTATAATTTTTATTTACATATCCATTTCGATATCACTCATTCATGAAGCTTACAGTTCAAAAGTTACCTTATCTGTAATGGATTATCATCTCAATTTGGCATCTTTGAGACATATGTTCTGTTATAAACCAATATTATATAATGAGGTGTATATAAATCCTATTTTAAATATTTTATGATTAATATCCATAATATACCGTCCTTTAATGTTTTTTTGGTGATATTGTATAATTTACTTATGATTCATTATTACTAAAGTGTTATGGGTTTTATGAAAAATTTGAATTGCTTATGAAGATTATTTATGATTATGTTTTTGATGATGACATATTATAATTAATCTACCATAAAACAATTTTATATTATTCTTTTCAACTTATATCATCAAATTTAATGTTTTCAATTCATTATATTCTTTAAATAGTCAATATTTTTTATGGATTTTTTATAGAAAAATTAAATTAGTTTCCGCTTCTATTAAAAACCCTCTTTGTTCTATCTAATTATTTTCCATATAAGATTCAAAATGGATTTGATTTTCCTTAAATAATATTTAACGCAATTTTTAACATATTTTTACATTTAATGATGATATGAAATGAACATTTTGTTCTTTTTCTAAACATGGACTCTTTGGTTTTATAAAAAATGTAAAAGAATATCTGTTTTCAAATGTTTTACATGAATATTAATTTCTCAATGCTATCAAAATTATTTTCATTAAATATTTATTAATAAGTTATTCGTATATTTATAAATAAAATTATTTGTAAAATATTTTAATATTTTATATTTTTAATAAATTTACTTTAAAAGAAATCATATCTTCCTCAAGAAATGTTTTATGTGATTTTTCATTTAAATTAAAATTTCCATCAAAGGTGATAAACTTTGATATTACGTATGATTTACTAGGAATAAAAACCATGGATTTCATTCTTATACTTTATTTTCATGGTTTATTTTTATGATGATAAATTTTTAATGACAACCATTTATCTTCCCCATGTTATATAATGATAACATTCAAATGAAATGATTTTCTCTTTCCCCTATTTATGATTTGAGGGAATGGGGGGAATGGCCATGAAACATGATTTATTTAATGTGTTGATTTTTGATTAAATATTTAAGATATTATTATATATTTTTCTATTATTTTTCTCATGTGATGGGTGGGACCTATATCTCCCTCTATTTCATTGGGAAATTATTATTGATAATGATATCAAAGGTTACATTGGAGTTTATCTATATCTTAAAAGAATGTACATGTGAGGTTATCTGATGACCAAAATACTGTACATTGAAGGATTTATATATCATAAAGATGGTACTGGGGTGGTTACCCCGGGATTAAAATGTTATGAATATAGGTTTAGGTTTGAATAATATAATATTTTCTATGATTATATTTATTCCACAAACCTATGAATTATGAAAATTTCATTCTCTAATGGATCATGTTCTTTAATTAAATAATGATTCATTCAATATAAAAATGAATTATTTAATCCATGACTCATGTTTATTATCTATTATATACATGATATGGGTTTAATAGGATATCCACATGGTCTCATACACAAAAGCTTGGGTTATATCGATATCTCTTACATATACTCCTACTAAGAATATATGATCATCCATTCTTATATTTTTACCAACAAGTCCAGCCAGAAGCGATGATTCTGACCATTTATTAAATAATGGTAAAAAAGTATAGAGAAGACGAGCAAGGTCAAACAATGGGGCTTTCCCTCATCCATGATATGAATAAATATTTTTTTATGTTATGTCTTATAAGGGTGATAATTATGAATAACATAGTAGGTTTTAATATATCTCACTTGTGGGATGGGTTTTCTCTAACCATGTTTCCACAATCACTATAACATTATGATCCTCATGAATGTGTTTGTGTAATATATTGATTATTCATATAAAAATATATAATTTCAAGATTCAATAATATTGGAAATTATTAATGTAATAATAATATATGACATGTTCAATTTTGTAAATACGTATGAGAAATATTTACTGACATCCATAAGGAAATGTCTATGGTTGAGTTTAGGAATGAGTCAATGTATATAAATATGTTTTAGAATATTGATAAAGGGTATTGTGAGTGGTTTCCATAAAATTAAATCCATGTATGGTTACAAATAGTGGATTTAGATGTAGAAATAAAATACCTATGGGAAGTTTATCTAAAAAAGTATCATTGAGATGGATCCAATCGTCAATTGATTCAGAAAAAAGGTATTCTCTTCACACCTAGTTCCACAATCTCTAGGGATATGCCTTGTAAATTCAAAAACGCCATTAAAACCATGACTATGGATTAAAATATATGACAAATAGGAATGAACTTGGATAAACATAATGTATTAGTGATTAAAATCAAGGTGTCATTATGTAGACATACTATATGGTATTTTTTCATGATTATATGCTTCCCCGCTATGATTAGTTTTTCTATCACTCTGATTTTTGGTTATATTCAACAGATGGATCCTGAAGAAACCACATTAATGCGGAGTGTAATGGAAAATTAATTGATTTATATCCAAAGTAGCTAAAATTTATTGGATCTTTAATATAAAATCACACATCTTTGGTCATGCACATTTTTAAACTATAAATCACACTGGAGTTATAATTAAGAAATATAGGGAAAAAATATTTTATTCTGTCTTTCATAAGGAACCACCCACCTTCCATCAGTGGACATAATGATTTTCTAGTTGTTGAAAAATGAATCATCCCTATTGAAAATATATTTTCCCTTTTATAGTGTATTGAAGATAAGGATTTCATTTTGGATATCTATCAAATCTATTTTGAAATGGATCAATGGTGGAATATAACCAAGAATCTTATGGAACATGGTGAAATTAACTCCATGGATTATGAGGACTTTAAAAAAATTATTTTCCAATAATAAATTACCACAAATCATTTTTAAAAACGGAGAAGGATTTTCATGAGAAAATTATGATGGATGAAGAATCTATTGGTACCTCTAAGAAATATTTTACAGGACTTTCCTGATATGCATCCTGCATTATCAAACATCAGGAAAGTGAGGTTAATTGATTATTTCATTGTTTAAATACCAATCAATGATGGGAATTTTCTATAAAATGCATCTATTCCTTTAAAGAATGTTTTTATTATATCCTGGAAGAAATGGATATTTTAGTGACCAATAAATCACATGTTTTTTTTCAAAATAAAGGATTTAATTAAAGTGAAACTCTAAATACCATAGAGGGAAGAAGATAACCCTTCCCTCATGCTAGATTTGTGGATGAAAAAATATAGAAATTTTCTCGCGGGACTAAAAATTGTATGTGTGTAGAAATGAATTTTATAAAGTGATTTTATTCCAATGTAATGGGAAGAAGTTACCTATTAATATAAATAATAATAATTATCTATATAATTTACTACCTGCACTTTTCTATTTTAATTATATTTTGTTTGGGAAATATGATGAAATGTTCCAAAATACAAGGGTAAAAGAAAATGATCGACATGAGCAACCATTTAATTTGAGGAAAAAATATAAGCCTCATGAAATGATAAATATGACGTTCTTAAGGAAATAACATAAATTGTAAGGGTTTTGTTTCCAATTCAATAAGGGAATTTATCTCACCTGTGTAGGGATAGAAAAAAAATCAACAATACTCCTATTATGATTTTTTTTAATATCATTATTGAATATTTTCTTATCCTTCTAGTAAAATTTGAATTTGATTTGATAAAATAACTCATATCTGGTCCCACAACCATTTAAAATAATTAATATATAATGACCTTGATTGATTTATATGATTTGAGAAACTAGCACTAGGAGAAACCTGAAAAGGGAAACATTCATCCTAGTGTGTCACCATGGTGTTTACATTTTCTTTTTGTTCAAAATAAAGGTAGATAGATACATAAATACCCTAATTATTAGGAAATAGTAATGATTATAATAAATAACAAGTATCCTTTTCCCCATATTGGTGAGTAGTTTGGTCAACTGCATGGAGTTTAATACTTTTCCAAAGTTGACCATCATCCAGGATATTAGGAAATGAAGTGCAATAAAAGGGATATAATCAAGTTATAATTCCATACAAACAATGAATATAGACTGATTCTATGTAGTATTACTAATTTCATGGAAATTTTCATGGATTAAATGAATATTGTCATTAGAGATTACCTTGAATAGATTTTGATAGTCTTTATAGAATATATTATTATTTATTAAATAAGTAAGGAAGAGTAAGAAAATCACATGAGAATTGTACTAAAGACCCAAATAAAGGAGAAAATATATGAACAATATAAAAAATTGTGAATATTTTTTGAATATGGTTTAATGTTTTGGAAATACAATCTCATGATAGTGTATATTGGTTGATCTATCAAAGATAATGGCTATCATGTGTAGTCCCAAACCAACCACAATGACCGAGATCCATGTTGTCATGGTTTAGATGGAAATTATAAATGATTTTTAGAGATATTTTTCATGACCAAATAATCCACTCACCAAGATAACAAGTAAGGGAGTTATCATTCTATTGATATATGAATGAAATGAAAATTTTAAGGAACTGAAGAGAGGACTTTATACTACACCAATGATTACATTACCCTATAGTGTAAAATGTTATCTAATATATAGTGATGCATTCTTGAATGGGTTGGGATGGGTACCCATGAAAAATTAAATCAGTATAGCTTATACCTCCTGAAAGTTTAGGTATCTTGACACTAATTACCAAACTCATGATTTGGAGTTAGATATATTAATATTTATAAATAATGAAATAATCAATTTTAATTATGTAGAAAAATTTGACAAATATATATCGATAAAAAAAATTAATGTACGTATTCACATAAATGGTGTAAAATATGTTCCAGATATGTTGGTTATAGTTGATAAATGGTTATTATAGCTTAATAAAATTAAACCATGGTGACGATAACATGGTGGTTGATTCTTTATGTTGAGAGGATTATAATTACATTTCTGTGATGAGGATCACAAAATTTTCAACGCTTCAAGATTTTCTAATTAGGGATTGAGATGTCCTAATGAAAGGGGAGAAATATTATGTTTCTAAATTGAATATTCAACCATCTATACAAGTAAATATTAATGAGGTGTATATGGAATATACAGATCTATAAATAAAGGTTTTAATTGATCATGAGTCTAATCTTGATCGTAATGGAATTATATGGTTCAAAAACCATGTATGTGATTCCTCCAATATACATTAGAAATACGAGTTATTATAGGATGAACATAGTTCCCCATTCTATATTAATCATTGAAATATGAATATTTATAGATATTTGAAAGGGTATTTATGGCAGTATAGAATGAAGATAAATATCAAAGCTTTTTTATATCAGTTCATGGTATGTATTCAATTTAGGGATAAGATAAAATAATTATCTTAGGATGTTACATTCATTTCTCATTCCATAATGTAAATGGAAAAACATTACCCTATATTTTTTCATCATACTCCCTAAAAAATTGAAATTTCGAATTATTATATTGGTTATCATTGATCTCTTTACTAGTAAAGCATTCTTAATTTGTATCAGCTAATAATTCTATCTTGATTATGTTTCTAGAATATACCATACTACAGTGGTAAGATTCTATGGATTAACACATTCCATTGTTTCTAATCGGGATCCATTATTTACCATGAATTTATAGTTAAATCTTTAACAGGATATACAAACAATGTTATGTTTCATAAATTCATATCATCCCCAAATGGATACTCGGTATGAGAGAAAAATTAAAACACTAAATAATATTCCATAATATATTTATATGCATTTAAATGGTGTTAGGGATAAACACCTTTATCTAGGTGAGTTATCATAAAAATATACATTTCACCTAAGCATTTAGATGGCTACTTATGATGCACTATATAGAAATAAGTGAATATATCCAATGTGAATGAATAAATTTAGGTAAAAAATGCTATTTATACTTGAGATAGCTGAAATAATGGTTGAAATTTTTATATCAATTCAGCAACACATCAAGTCATCTTGGACTTGGTAAAAAATTCATGTTTCTAATAGCACGTGTGGTCAAGAATTTAAAGTTATTTAAAAGTAAATTATAGGAATTTATTAATGGAATGTTGTAATGATATTTTGAAATAATATAAAACTAAGAACTTGGTATATGTGTCCCTTTTAAATAACGGATCATATCCAAACAACACCATTTCATTATTTTCTTCCACCAAAACTCTCTCAAGTTCAAGATATGTTCTATGTGTCTCTCTTAAAGAAGTACACACCCAATTAATTACATATACTAAACTCAAAGGTTGTACTGATGGAGTATGAATACAATTATTCGGAATATTCTGTGGATATACTTGATTGTATAGAGAAAGTTTTATGAAACTAGAAAAGTCACATGGTCAATGTTTCATAGAGAAAGCACCATCTTGAAGAAGCTACGTAGAAACATGAGGATATTATGTGGTATAATATAATAATTTGTTTGTATAATAAATATGAATGTAGAATTTGAAATTTATTTTAATGGGGGTAGAAAATAACACCCCATTTTTTGATGAATTATTATTTTCAAATTCGTTTGATTTCATTGATTTGTTTTGTTACACAACACACTATTTTATTATTCTATAACATGTGACATATTTATTTACAAACCATGATATTTTATTAATATTATGATTTAAATATGGTCATTTTAACCTTTTACTTAAAATTATTGGTATTAATAGTAATAATTACTTTCTGAATATTATTTATAATGGTTCGGTAAAAATATTGATAATAATTATATAATTTTAATTATTGTATATATATGTTTCAAAAATAATATGTTTCTCAAAACAATTATCCCATTTACTGAGAAATAAAGATATTAATTGTAACACTTTAATAAAATAAAATTTATAAAGTAAAAAAAATTAAATCACTAAGAAAATTTACCTTATGGTGAATTTCATTATTCTTAATGATTAATTTTTAGTTATAGTGAAAGGTATTACTTATTATTAAATATAGCGTATTAGTTTAAAGAATTTACAGGGATACAATTTTTTTTAAAATGGATTGAAAAGTAATATTTCAATACAATTATATCAATTATTACAACTTATGTCATTAACATAATTTTCAAATTGATGTTTTATATGATAACATTTAGAATCATTCTAATAAAAAATGTTTTCTCATCACATCTATGGAATTAATTTGAAATAAAAAAATTTACAATTTATATGAATGGAATCTGAAAAACAATTACCATATTTTGAATCATAATAATAGAAATTTTATAATAATGTAAACATAATTTTTGGCCATAACGAATTATAAAAAAAGTAAAAAATATTTATCGCGATTATAGTAAAAATGGGTATATAGGAGGAAAAAGTAAAATGATAAGTGTTAAAAATGACGAAAATCATATCAAGAACTATATATATAGACATATTTAGACCACATATCTTATAGTTACGTGAATAGAACATTTAAGATCCCTTTAGGATGATATAAAAGTGTATAAACCATTTTCTTTTCAAAATATTCAAGTGTAACACTGAGGACCCTAATAAAAGGACACCGTAGTGTAGTATCCTTATAAAAATTTCAATACCCTTTAGCTCAACAAGGACATATATAATTCAATTCCTTAATTTACTCCTCCTATCCTTGAATCCTAACTATGGTCTAGAATAAATCCTAATAATCATTTTGAATGAAACAAAAAGAAGTTGTCCAAAGAATGTGTAACATTATAAAATGAAGGTTCATATATTATTTCTTGCTCTACATCCTTTAGATATTTATAAAACATAATGATATAATAACCACATTTTATTCTATTTACTTCTATTTTGTTATGTTATGTTCATTACCTAAAACTATATCCACTTCCTTTGAATGGGATATGAAATAACCATTCTTGTATACGGAAGACTACCATCTTGGGAACTAATTTTATTTGTTTTCCATAACCACCTCCCATGGATGGATAAAAATAAGTGTTAAATGTTTAAATATTATATTTATCATATATTTATTCTTACAAAATACTCAAATCATGTATGTCTCAATACTTCTTATTATATTGGAATATGATATTGTTACTCATGTCTATAGAAGACTACCACCCAACAAAGTGTGGACATTCGTTCACTCATTACATAAAAAGGGAATAAGGATTTGTTATGTGAAAATGTGTGATATAAATTAAATAAAAATTATTTCTATTATTAATATTTTATATATGGTTCGTTCTTTCAATTTTTTAAGAAAATGGAAACAACATTCATGCGTACGTATTATCTACCATCTCTAAGAACATTATATTTTATTTAATTTCCATAAATCTTAATCATTACTATAATAAATAAATTCTTAATATATATAATATTAAAATCATTGATACCATATGATACTTTTTAACCATGACCAGTGTAATACTAACCAAAATAACAAATCAAAATATATAGGAAAAACAAAGTTGTTATTGCTCGAAATGTGACTTTAACATGGAATTATTAATAAATGGATAATAAAAGGTAAAAAGAAAATAACATATAGTATGTTACATATTAGTATGTATCTTTAGAGGATATATAATAAACTTATATTTAATATATTTTATGTTTTTACATGTGTAATATAATTCCTATTTTAAGTAATGGGATTTTCGTGTAACTTTTTACTTCATTGAGACACATGCTTTATTCATCATATTATTGTTTTGAGTTGTGTATATAATAACCATGAATGTGTTTTATAGTTATTTTCCAGAAGATTTGTTTTACATATCGATTTTATTATATATCATTTATGGGGATAATGGTTTAAATGAGATCAATGTAGTAAGGGAATTTTGTCTCAAATTTTCATATTGGAGATATATGTTATGTTATGAAACTACTATATCTTATATGTTTTATATACAAATCATTTTTTATTTTACATAATTAAAATACTTGTATTAATTATTATTTGTGTTTAATTTTATGTTATTAATGGAACATACAATTTCATGTTACCATCATTGTAATGGTTTTTTGATAAAATCTCATATTTTATCATGGTTGTTTATTAGTACATTTTTAGGATGAAATAATATGATCCATCTCTAAAGATACTCATGAATATTCTTATACTATATTAATTTCATGAAAATACATGTTTTACATTCATTTTCCTCTCGGTTACCACTCAAGTATTGAAATGAAAGTCTTCAATGAAGCTCATCATTATTTCTCTCTCCGACGAAAAACCATTTCTCTACATTATCTGTGTTTTTAAAAAATTTTAAAATGATTTAATATTACTATTTGATAATTAGATTTCATTTAAAAAAATTCATTAATTTTAATAACATTATAAAGGAATCATAATCCATTTTCAAAATATTTTCTATTATGGATTTTATGGAAATTAAAAAATAATATTTTTTTAATGCCTATAGAATGGACATAAATTTCAAATTTTTTTTAACAATTAATAGAATTAATGCTCCCTTTATATTTTTTCAGTTTTATTTTCAATGAAACTTATTTCCAAAATATTTTATGAATTTGATGTTTTAATAATGTTATTTTCAAAGAATGGATATCTTCTTCATGAAACGATCCTTGATATTTTTCTTTCAAAATAATTTTACATCAATCATGAGATAATTTAATGTTATATATGATAAAATATGGATTTTAACTATGAAAAAAATTACAATTATTACATTTCATGGTTTTATGTTATGATGAAAATAATTCATCGAAACCTATTTTCCTTCCATGGTTTATACCATGATAAATTACTAATAAAACATGTTTCTTTTTATCCATGGGTTATGATTTGAGAAAATTATAAAATGATTATGGAATTTATTTATTTTAATTGTTAAATATATAATTAATTTTTTATGAAATTTTGGAAGACAAATGTATGATATTCATAATGTTATCAGGGGATGTATCTATATCCAATGTATTGGGTAATTGTTAATGTTACATGATATAAAAGGGTGCACAAGAAGTTTTCACTATCCTGAATGAGGGTACAAAAGAGGTTATACCAAGCCCGAAATATGGTATATGGTAGATTATCCCAGGAATAATGTTGGTTCATCAGTTTATATTACAATCCTAACAATTTATGAATGTCTTTTTGTGTATTATCATCAATGGATTTTCTATGATTATATATAATCGACAAATATACATCATATGATAATGTTGTTATTTCATGGATCACATTATTTGATTCCATTACGATTCATGAATTATGATATCATAATATTTATTCTGTTACTTTGTTGTGATTTTTGATATTTAGGGAATGGTTTTAATATGTTATTCTCATGTTCCCATACCATATAAGCAGGTTATATAGATATCTTCATTGTTAACCTTTAATGAGCATTAGAGATTTCCAATTATTATGTTTCCCTTCCCCATGAATTGGAGAATGGTATTATATAAGATATGTATAAGAAGGTTTCTAGTAATGAAGAACATAATGTGATATCGAAAAGAATCATAATTGAGAATTTTTTCTTAGTCTATTTTTCAAAAGGAAATATACCATTATGATCTGTAGACAAGTATTTTTGTAATGTAATTGATAATCATTACAAAATATTTTTTTTATTTTGAAAAAAAAATCCTAGGTCATTATAAATTGAAAGGAGGGTTTTCATTGATTTATGACCTCCTATGTGTAATATGAGATTTTTCATTGAATAAATTAATTTGAGAGTCAATAACCAATATATTGATTAATGGTAATTATAGTGATAAACTAAATATATATTTTTTACTCTATATTTTACATATCTTAATATATGACACTATTAATTCAATATATGATACTTTTAATTCATGATTGGTTTATACTAGGATTCGTTATGTTTGGTGGTTTTTTTATTCTTAAGCTAGAAACAAAATAAAAACAAAATTAATATGAGAAAACTAATCATTAATGGTTATATAAGGCTTCTGACATATGATCCCTAATAAAAATATTTACTCTAAATTAGTTAAAAATATGTTATCAATATGGTATCCTCTAATGATATTTAAACCCTTAAATAATAAAAACTATAAGAAAAAATATCTAATTCAACCTATAATTATATTATTTATAAAATGGTTTTAAATTTTATACATCTCAAAGATATTTTCTTTTTAGTTATTTATAGAATTTGGTAAACAATTCCATAAATACATTGGAATTTCCACACATTATCTATTTTGACCAAAAAAATTCATTATATAGACCCATTTTCATCATTCATAGAAACTCTATTATCTAGAAATATGAAATAATAAAACATTACTACTAATTTTATTCATTGTGAAAACAATAGTTGAAAACATGGGATGAACAAGAAATCATAATAATTGATTAAGGGGATGAAAAAATACTAGTCTATTGAAAATAAATAACCCAAGAAATTTTTTTTTTCCAAAAAAAACTATTATCTAATAAAGTAAACATATTAATTTTAGAATACAATCATCATCTCAATGAAAACATCTAAAATACTATAAAAATAGAATAATGACCTTTCTAGATATCATTGGTCCTAATATTCATAATATTTCGTCACTTGTGTAAAAAATAATTTAATAATTGATATTTCTATAGGAATAAACAATCATTATTAAATGGGCATTAATTAATATGATGATTAGTAACTTTACCAAATGCATTGTAAAAATATATCGAGCACACCCATCACATAAGATATATCATGCTCACCCATCATATAAAATTAATTTGGCTCACCCATAATCATATATAATTCTAAAGTCTCATATCATCAATAAAACATTTTAAAGACTCCACATATACATCATCTATACCTTAAAAACTCTCTTGAATCCTCATGAAAACTCTTTTGATATTGGAAAATAGTTAGCTTTCAAAAACACTTATTTAAAAAATAAAAAGATGTTGAAAAAATTAATTTTTAATAAATAAAAATATAAAATTATATTACTTGTTCAATTAAAATAATATTTATCAGATTGTGATATGGTGGTAAATATGTATTTACAAAAAATATATTACTCTTAGACTTTTTTAAGAGTTATATGTTAACCGTATAGAAAAAATTATTAAAAGATATTTTTTAAACCATTGTAATTAAATTAAAAATATTATTAAAGTGTCGTTAAAAATTATATTATGCATCAATAATAAATTTTTTAAACATTAATTCAAACATGGATATAGAGGTTAAAGAGTTTAAAACATATATAACTATGTTTTAAAACAAAATCACTTATTCAATTTTTACCATTAGTATATAATGGAAATTGAATACGTGAACATACATTGATTTTTAAAATAATTTAAACACAATAATGGATGATAAAATAAATAAATATGGAAGTATGTACACTACAAAAAAAGAGAACATGTGGTTATAATGTAATTAGTTTCTAATAAAGGGATACAAGATGAAAAATCCTATACCTCAAGTTAAGAACATCACATACTAAACTTATCATCCTAAATAATAAACTTATTACAATTATTGATTGACATAATAATTGTTTTCAAATTTATTATTCCTTTCATTCCATGTTTACCCATATAATATGAAATTACATAATATATTGAATTCATATTAGATATTTTGGGAATATTTTGACCACATGTCCAAAATTATCATTGGTAGGTTGATTATGGTCTAATGAATAGTGAATATATAATTTTCATGTTGTTAATCATGTTTTAATTATAATTATTATATATTAATTATTATTTTATACCCTAAAATTTATTGTTGTTATGAAAAAATTATTATTTTATGTCGTGGATTTTGTAGTCCGTACATACTCAGGAGTGAAATTTCCATTTATAAAAGAACATGATGGAAATCAGATATGTATAATTTTAAAATTTTATAATGATAATTATTTAATAAATATTCTATTATTTTTATGAATAAATTTATATATAATGTCCATTTGACATGGAAATAAAAAATAAAATGAATTGTTTCGTGAGTCAGTAAACCACACATATGCACAAGCAATGTTTTTATTTTTCACAAGTTGGTAATGAAAGATGTAAAATATTTATTTACCATTACAAAAAGTAATTAATTCATATTTATAATATTATTCAAAATTTATTAATCATTATGAACATATAGAAAATAAAACAAAAATGAAATACACCATCACATGCAGAATTACATTGCACGTACACAATGGAGATGTTTTTATTTCCCCATACATTTATAAGTAAGTGAAAAAGGTTAAGAACATAACAATAATTATATATTAGTATAAGGGAGATATTGATGTAGTTACATGAGATTTTTTAAGTGGTTTTTGAATTATTTAAATAAGAATTAAAAAAATACAATCTTTAATTAATAACAATACCTCATTCCAGACATCCTCCATCGATATACAACTAAATCACACATTGGATAGTATTGTGAGCCCCAAATAACATCTTGGATTTGGGTTGGTATTTTAGTATTGTATTTGAGAAGGTATTAAATAAAATAATAGATTCTTGAAATTTGGAGAATAAATGATAGGGTAAACTTTTATAAGTGAGAGAGAGGGAACACAAGTAAATTTTCAAAATTTTAAAATATATCTCAATTTTAGTCAAGTTAAATTGATTCAAAATGACTCAGATTCAAATAATATATGTTATGGAATTTAAATATTAATTTAAAAATGTATTTATACATGTTTTTAAGTCAATGTATATTTTAAATTTTTAGTTTTAACCATTTTAAACATGTTTAACTCTTACCATGGAAACAAATTGTTTTACTGGTGCTATAATTCAACATTCCAATAAAAGAAGTTCAAATATTAAACATATATGATTCTAATGATTCCAAATATGGAATTAGTTATTAAAAATTAAATATCTAGTAATGGGGTAAATAAAATAATTATAAAAATTAAAAATGAACGAAAAAATAATTTCAATAAAATTGAGTTTTTAATCCAAAATTGATGTTATACCAAAATCAGGTGTAATGAAAGTTCTAAACTAATTAATAACGCTATATATTATAAAAATATTTTTTATTTTAAATTACTATCATATTAAAAACATAAGGAAATTTTTTTCATAAAATGATTTAATCAAATGAAATGATAATTTATGAGGAATCAATATTTACCTCTATCCACACAAAAAATCCCTTCAAAAAATATATAAAAATTTAAGACTGATATTTTTGGTATGATTATTTGAACTATTATATATTTTTATCAATAAAAACTAAAAAGTATAAGAAAATAATAATAAGTTTAGTGTACACAATGAAATAAAAACCATTTTAAAGGAAACTATTTTTTTGAAGAAATTGACTATAATGAAAAGTGAGTAAAAATTTATTATCCACGAGTATATATTTTTTAATTATAAAAACATTTACACATTTTTTTACGAATTTTAATATTCTAATTCAATCCTCTAATTTTAGTTGTTTGTTATAGTTGTCTCATTTAAATAAGTATATCATAATTTTCATAATGCAAGGTGTATATTATTAATCAAGATATTGAGTATAGTCTTCTTTTAAAATAAATTTTTGAATCATTATAATCGTATACAAAATTTTTTCTAGTGAAATCTATTTTCAATTTTCCTTCTACGGGAGATCACTTCTCATCAGCGTGAGAAATTTTTTTTCCAAAAATATTTCTTTTTATTTTTTACATTCCAAAATATAACTCTATCATTCTAATATAATGACATCAGTATTTTATATATAATGAATAGTATTATTCCTATGTAATAACTGATAACCTCCTTTTTAATTTTCGATTGTGTATAATGAGACCATAATTTGTTTGTTTTACAAAATACTACCTCTATGAAGAGAGAGAACATGTTTTATTCACCACAACCCATCATCATTAATTATAAGGGTGAAATTAATGAATACATGTCAAATATATAATACAACTCTTAAGATAAAAATTAAAATTCCCTATATATTTCTCTCTATCTCTATATGAAAATGATAACAATGAATTGTAGAGACTACCAGCCCCACAATGTATCAAATATAATTTTGTATCTAGTTTTTTATTTTTATTTATATCAATGTTGATCAGATTCACCACCATTAAATGGATCTAAATAATATAATTATTCTTATAAAATAATTATATTATTCTAAAATAATCCTCTTTCATAATCATAATCATCGGTTAATTATGGTTTATACATGATTGGGTCTATCTTATAACCAATTTTATAAATGAAATTAAATAATATCATGATTTAATATGAAATCATAGTTACTAATAATAAATGATATAAATAATTAACTAAAGATTTAATTTTGATTCTATAGCGTAAAAGTTAAATTTACTCCTTTAATAATGATTCCAATGACTGTTCATTAAAAAATATAAAAATAATGTCATTATCAATATCTTCTGTGATTATCTCAACCGAAACACCCATTTAATGATATTTTAACAATTTAAATAATAATGAAAATCAATTCTAGTAACTTTTATTAATATTAAATTTTTTAATTTTGGAAAATAATTATTTTCAACACCAATAGTATGAAGCTAGTTCAAAACAATCATGATTACTCACCTTATAAAATGAAGATACATTAAATGTAAATAATACTCATATAAATAATTATTTCAATTTTAGTTTATGTCATGAACCATCCCTCAAACCTCAGCCCAGCTGCTCATCATCTTCATAAAACACAACAAGGTGTGTGCGTAGCTCTTGTAGGGGTGTGTATAATGATACTCAGTAGGGATCCTGAGACCCCCAATGGTCTTTGAGAATTTCAAAAGGAAAACCACAAACCATGATCTCAATCACAATGCACAAAGCAATAGACACAACTCAATTAGAGTCGCAGCTCATACAAGGTATACAACTTCGAGAAGCTGAATTTTGATGCTGACCCACATAGGATCGCTATGAATGTTGATAGCTAGCCACAGATTCTCTAGGCCTAGGAACTTGTAACATTCACAATCACAACATCAAACCCATCAAACGATGGAGAACTTCTCCTCTAATGAGTAGAGTGGGCCTTCGGCAAGACACAAAGAATGTTTCTACTAACCACGGGTAGTTGAGGTACTCCTCTTGGTGAGTATCATGGGTCTCCCGCAAGACACAGAGGCCCTCCCCACCGTGGGTCTGTCACATCACACAAATGCACTCCCCCTCGTGTCCTGTTGTGGTACTCCTTTGGCCGAGTACCATGGGTCTGGTTCGTTAGGCCCGTTCCCTCAGTGTTAGATTGAAAACATGAGGGGGTTAAGGGTTAAACAAACTCTCTAAATTTAATTCAAGATAAACCCCACAAGGATACCCCACAATAACCTCCCTCCAAATCAAATGAATCATGGGTCAACCCGTTTTTCAGTTTTCCCACATTCATTGTATTATTCAATAAAGGGGAAAAAAATATTTAAAAAGTATAAACGAATAAACCCCTACCTCATAACCAATTGGAGAGCGTATGCAGCTTGAAGGTGGTTTGGTGTTCTTCAATACCACAACCGGTTCCCAATGACTCCATTCATACATCTTTATTCCATTCGTTGTTTGGTGTCATCCTCCACCTCCTTCTAGGATCAGCTCTCTCCTCTAAGAATTCAGCATCGCAGAGCTCCTTCAGCACTTCGTTTCTTGGCGAAGCTGTGCTGATACCCCTCCCCATGCTCCATACATATAAGAGAGGGGGAGGGTAAGTAACGACATTGTATTTTAATTGGTCTCATCAAATACGAATTTTCCTAATTACCTAACGACACCATTATATAGGTTTGGCTAGTCAAGCCATTTATTGGCTTGACATGTCATTGTCCCCACCCCCTTCTTGTCCGTTGGAGAATATGAAATAAAATAAAATAAAATAATTATTTTATTTATTTTAAAAATTTTCTAAATAGAACATTTTCTCTCGTCTTACTGTGGTCAAGGTATATCCTACCTTAATCGAATCCCATAGTTGTGGATTCAATAGTTCCCTTAGATATTTAACCCAAGAAATGAATCAAAAGATAGAAAACACTACTCATGCGTTTACTGAACATGCCTGAAAAAAAGTTTAGAAATTGATTTCAGGAACTCCGGGCCCCAGAATCACATGCAGTCAATTTTTAAACTTGTAAAAATTCTATATAATTAAAAACAATTGCATGGAGAAAATGGGTATTAACATTATCCCAACCTTAGAATTTTTTCCTTGAAAGCCACATGATAGACTAAGAAAAAAATGGGCGTACAGAGCACAAATCTAAGCCTCATGCTCCCAAGTGATCTCCTGGAGGTTCTTGTGCTACCAGTGAAAGCACACTAGTGGTATTGACTGTCCATGAAGGACCCAGTCCTTTTGATCCTCAATCTCTACTGGAACCTCCATAAATGTTGCCTCATTGTCTATGTCCATCTCACCATGCTTGATGACTTGATTTGGGTCATGCACGTATCTCCTCAGCAAGAATATGTGGAAGACGTCGTGCACCTTCTCCAACTGTGGTGGAAGGGACAATAGGTATGACACCTTGCCTATCCTCTGATGTATCAGAAAAGTCCCAATAAACATCGATGATAACTTGCCTCCTCATCCAAATCTCTGCAGTCCCCATCGAGGAGAGACTCAGAAGAAAATGTAGTCCCCCTCCTGGAACTCCAGAGGTCTCCATCTCCTATCACCATATGACTTCAGTCTACTATGTATAGTCTTCATACGCTCTGGGATGGTCTACACCTTCTTAGTTTTTTCTCATACCAACTCTGGACCCATATGTGCTAACTCCCCTGGGTCTGTCTAGTATAGAGATGATCTACAAGGTCGACCATATAGGGCCTCGAATGGTTCCACAACGATGGTGTAGTGATAAATATTATTGTATGTGAACTCCATTAAGGGGATGTGATCCTCCAAATTGTAGAAAAAAATGAATCATGAATGAAGCATGTCCTCTAGCTTTTGAATGGTCCACTCCGTCTGAAAATCCATCTAAGGATGAAACTTGGTGCTCAAACGTAGCTGATTCTGGAATGCCTCTTGTAACCCCATCCACATACGTGATGTAAAACATGTGTCATGATCAGAGAATATAATTTATGGAACCCCATGGAGTCACACAATCTCTTGAATGTAGAGGCATCCCAATCCCACTACTGATCCCTGCTCTCGGATAGGTAGGAAGTGGGATGACTTGGTGAGTCAGTCAACGATCACCCAAATGGAGTCATGTCCCCTTGACGTATGTGGAAGCCCTTTAACAATGTCCATTTAGATCCCATCCCACTTCAACTCCAGAACCTCTAGTAACTGAGCTAAGCCTATTGGAACCTGATGCTCGGCCTTCACTTGTTGACCTGTGAGGCATTTAGAAGCAAACTGTGATATGGCTTTCTTTACCCATGGCCTCCAGTAATAATGCTAGAAGTCTTAGTATATCTTCACCACCCCTAGATTTACAACCATAGGGGACATATGGTATTCCCTCAACACCTCCTCCCGTAGTGCCACTAGTACCATGGTACATCCCCTATAGAGGATGACATGCTCCCTACCTTCAAAAATTCCATCAGGTGCCTGCCCTGAGGATATTTGAGTACATAGATCCCCACAATCAATATCACCCAAGTTGTGACTCCCTGAATCACTGAAGCTGTGTGTTAGTGAATGTCATAGACTGAAGGTATGCTACTTTATCTCTATCCACGAAGGATATCTACATCATGGCTAGCTGCTTTGTCTCCTCACTTAGAATTTGTGGACAATACCTCTTGATGAGTGCATCTTCTACCATGTTTCGCTTCCCAGGAGTATAGAATATCTCAAATTCATTGTTCTGGAGGAACTCCAGAAAACGTCACTATCTAATGTTCTGGTCCTCTTGAAAGCTCTGATGACACTTCTCCACCCATAGGAAAAGATCCCCCTTATTCGTCAAAGCTGACAATGGTGCTGGTACCCTAGAGAAGTCTGGTTTAAAACACTGGCAGTACCCAACTAAAGAATAATTCCATATCCATTCAGGCAGGTAATCATGGAAAAATATTTTCAATGGATGTCCCCACACTCTACCACTCCTGCTGGGAACCGAAAAATGAAAAAATATTTCTTCTACGAGTATATGGATTGCCAACTAAAGAGTGATCGGCTGCACCCTCCTTTGCATGAGTTTATCCTGTGCTGCCTGGGATTCCTATTTCGCTGACCAAGGAAAACCCCATTCCAACATTGTAGAAGAACCACATCCTTTTTTCTAATATGGTGAATTTGAGGATGAACTGTGGATGTCTAGTCCATACCAAAACTAACGTCGTATGGCCTCGAGGCTGCCACCATGAGGATCCAACCAAAACTCTCTCCTCAAGGGTCATATCACACCACCGGCATAAGATTTATTATTGAGTCTCCTCCCAAAGGTATCTCAAGATGTGAGGGTCAAGTCAACGGTTTAATAAGATTCGCTAGGCTTGGATGATATTCGTGGAAGGAAGGAATGATTGGTAGTTATGTATATTAATATGACTACTAGTAGTAGACACAAACAGTACCTTGAATCATTCCTAGAGCCCTTGGTTCACACTCCTTGACCACATCCAGCTACTCCATCCTCCAATCCTCTAGCTACCTAAGCCTAGTGGGGACCACACAGGGGGGTGGTTGTAACATCTTGAAATATAAACCACCTCATGATACTCTTTTAGCTTTACTTCCATGTCTGCTTCCTGTCAGATTCATCAATCCCTATCAAATCCTCTTCCCAAAACATTTTACATGACCAAGTTTCTAAGACTGGCATCAGTTTCATACTTCACACTGTTAACATTCACTTGATGCATACACTCAACCAATGAACATTCAACCACAATGGTTCACTCTATCTCCCTAACATAAGTAGGAATGCATAGATGAATAGTGTTGTCTAAGATGTCCTTAAACACACCTCGCTCGAAGGTTTGAGCCCTGAAGCACTGACTAAACTATATTCATCGAGTACCTGTGATGGTCGATATCCCACGATGAATACTTAGCTACCAACATGTCATCTTTATAAAACTATATAAGCTCTAGGTCACAATCATCCATTAGATATTTATGGAAAGATACCCCCTTCTTTGTGGAAGGTTCTCAAGCTTGTCCATAGAAAAAGTAATCTCTTTGCATGATCAGGGTAATCTAAACACTTTCATTGTTTTGATGAGCCACGTAGAAGGATCTCTACTAGGACCACCATCTGATCGAATGGTGCCATTGCTAGATGGAAACTATGCCACCTCCTTAAGCTTGTCCATAGACATTTGTATGTATAGATCATATTAGAAGATGAGGGGTATCTGATGCTAAAAAACGTATAAGGAATAAAGCTGACATGTGCCCTCTATAGGTACCACCAGTTGTAACTACTAGAAAATGGGTACTGATATAGCTAGCACACTAAAAAAAGGTACTATCTCGGGAAACAGTCCAAGTACCGAAGCCTCATTACCATGCGGACAATCCTCATGGTCACATAATGTAAAAGACCCACATCTAGGATCACCATATACTCAACTGGTCTCCGAACTACATGGAAAAATATATCCACAACCTCCACCCCATCCTCAGGTGCATGGGAAACTGTCTCTCCTCGAATCCTCAGAGGCCTCTTCCATTTTAACTCTTGAAACAACCTCATTTGGTATGTTCCATCTGCAAGTATGGGTAGTGGTAGCTGTCGACTAAAGGCTTGTTGTGCTACTGGAACACCACACAAAGGTGCCAACACAGTAAGAGGGCCCTACACCGGAGCCTCGTTGCTCGGTGGGCTGTCATTGTGTACTATCTTTGGAATCCTAGCTATTTTTCTATGTGGCAGCATCATGATAAGGAACAGGTGCGCGATGATCATTATGTTATACATGGTGAGCTGAATCCAATGAAATCCCAAGAAAAACTCTTAAAAAACACACACAATCAGTGTTTCCATGCACTTTTTCAGAAATCAGAATTATGGGTCCCGGTGTAGGGATACGTCAGTCGTTGCACTAACACTAGACTCCCAAAACTGAAAACCACACATATAACACTAAACACTATTTCCACATAAAAAATATCAGAGTCCTAGTCCATTGGTAGAACTGACCCCTTTGATACCACTTTGTTATGACCCGTCCCTCGGGGCCCAGGCCGTGACTACCCCAAGCCAACCTTCCCTAGGCTAGAGGCTGGAGGCTATCACCAAAAGGCATATTCCCTAAAACAGGAAGGAATTTCCTTTAAACCTAAACAAACACAAGGTCTGAGAAAACAATAACAAGTAATTATGATGTAACCTTCTATAGAAAAAAGGATTGTTGAAACTAAAAGGCGTCAGAATACAAGCCCAAATGAAAGTATGCATACAAATGAAATGTTGAAATACAAATGAAAAGTACAATAAAACTGAAAATGGGAAAACAACTACTGACTCTTGTCTTTGAGGATCCTACCTGAAGGGCAGGTATAGATCACCTTCTCAACACTCGATGTCTGCCTGTCTCTTCCGCATACAAACTAGTTCTTGATCCCTCAAACCTCAGCCTAGTTTCTCGTCAAGTGCACAAAAAACTATAAGGTGCGGGTGTAGCCCGTGCAGGGGTGAGTAAAATGATACTCAGTAGGGAACCTGAGACCCTAAAAGGTCCCTTATAATTCCACAAGGAAAACTACAAATCATGATCACAATAACAAAGCACAAAGTAGTAGACACAACTCAATTACAGTTCAAACTCAAACTAGGTATACAACAATGAGAAACATGATTATGATTCTGACCAACACTATATCGCTATAAAGTTTGATATCCATCCATAGATTCTCTAGTCTGAGGAACAAGTAACATTCCCAGTCAAAACGTTGAACACCTCAACAACTGGAGAACTCCTCCTCTAACAAGTACAGTGTGCTTGCTGCGTCACACAGAGGCACTAACCACTAACCATGGACTAGTGAGGTACTACTCATATCAAGTACCGTGGGTCTGCCATGTCACACAGAAGCGCTCCCCACCGAGGGTCTACCGAGTCAAAGAGCCCCCCCTAGTGGCCTGATGTGGTTATCCTCCTACAGAGTACCATATGTCTTCCACATCACAAAGAGATGCTCCCCATCGTGGGTCTGAAAAATCACAAAGATACGCTATCTACTGGGTCTGTCAAGTCATTCCGAGTCGAAACAATCTGTACTCATCAAGTCTCAGTCAGTCAAAGGGTTCTGTACACAGCATACTTGGGAGAACCTCTCCCCAATCCATCTCTCATATTTATACTAGAATTAAGTCTCCCAATAATGTAACCTAATGATCAGTCATGCCATAAGGGTTCCAATGAAACAGATGGTGCGCCAACCGGACACCCGGTCTGTGCGTTATTGGCATTTCAGTGATGAGGGCCCGGTTGGCTCAAGTGTGACCCAACCCGGACATACTCCATGTTTCTCAAAAACTCTAATAGATTTAGTCAAAAAGTATAGTCCCACTCCAATGATCCTAACACCATAGACAATTTTTCAAATGGACAAACGGTTTAGAGGTTAGGGTCCTGTTTGAGTAACTGGTAAGTATTGGGTCTAGGTCTGGTCCGCCTCAGTCAGACCAGCATGAGCCCTGTCCAACCTAACTCGGGTCAACCCGAACAACTAGGATTGGTCCGACCTGACTAGGTTATGGGCCATGCCTTTGGGCCATGGGTCGACTCACTGAGTGGTGGGTCAGTCCACCGGGTCGACCCAGCGGTGCCACCCACCTGGCGGCGCAGGTTGCAAGGGATACTCGGACGTGCCACGTCCGAGTAGGGGTGACATGGTGCGGAGCCACGATAGTGGGTCAACCCATTGGGGTTGGACTAACGAGGCACCACATGGCGTAGTGGGTCCTCCGTGCTGCGGCTGACGGGCCACGACGAGGTCACCAGGGGTGTCGCAGGCGCGCAACAGGTTTTCCGGCCACCAGTCGATCAGGTGGCCTCTTCTCCCATTGTGGCCCACGCAAGGCACAACCCTGCTGCAGTGTGGGCCCACCGCCGGGGGTGCTCTCCACATCTGTTATTCCAGTTTCTTTGTGACCGACCAATGTGTTTTTCGACCACTCCAGCAGAGTGTGAAGGTGCACTGCACCATCCACCGCGGTCGGCCGGTGTGCCAGCCGCATTCCTCCAGTCACTTAAAAAGATGAGTTCTAGCCTCCTTTTTACATCAGTGGCCCATAATGGCGCATCACCCATCCTAAGTGGTCGGCCAATGCAGGCCGCTTTAATGAACAACATGTCTTTATGCCGCGACCTCTTCTTGCGGTGTGCATCGTCGCGCTATCCCCAACATAGCATGTCAGTATTTCCACATCATTAGTGTTCCATGGAGGTGAAAATTTAGAAATGTATCAGAGGGTTGGGGCAGGGTTCATTAAGCCCATGCCCTCCATGTTAGCTCAAAAACATGAAGGGGTTAATGGTTTAACAAACACTAGGAATTTAAATCAAGATAAAACCCACAAAGATACCCCCCAATAACCTCCCACAAAAACAAATGAATTGTGGGTCATCCTGTTAGACAGTTGACCCATGTTCATCGTATTATTCAAGAACATGGAAGAGGAAAACATTTAAAAAGAATAAATGAATAAACCCCCCTACAACGTAACCCATTAAAGAGTGTCTGCGGCAGGAAAGTGGGTTGGGATTATTTGTTCCCGCAAAGAGTTCCCAACGACGCCACTCATACGTTGTCCTTTGGTTCATTGTATGATGTCATCTATCACCTCCTGCACGGATCAGCTCTATCCTCTACGGGTTCGGTGTCGCCGCGATCCTTCAACACTTCGTTTCATGGGGAAGTTGTGCTGATACCCCTCCACAAGCTCTAAATATATATGAGAGGGGGAGGGTATGTAATTCCATTAGAGTTTAATGGAGCTCATCAATTAAAAATCTTCCTAATTACCTAATGATGTCGTTACTTAGGGTTGGAAGGTCATGCCATTTATTGGGTTGACACGTCACTAGAACCACACCTTTCTTGTCCGTAGGAGGATATAAAATAAAATATTAAAATTATTTTATTTCATTTCTTTTAAAAATTTTCAAAACATAAATTTTCCTCTGAACATACTACAATCAAGGTAAAGTATCCATTAAGAGAATCCCAGCACCGCAGATTCAATGGTGCCCTTAGATTTTTAATCCAAGAATAGGATCAAATGTTTGAAAATTCCACTCGCACGTTTAATGAACGTACCCGAAAAAATGTTCATAAATTTATTCCAAGCACTCCGGGTCTCAGAATCACATGCCATCAATTTTCAAAGACTCATAAAAATTCCATATAATTAAAAAATTTACATGGAAAATCTGGGTCTTCACTGTTTCTAATATTTTATATATTTAAATATTTTTTGGAAATATATGACTCATATAGATAATTTTTATATTGGATAGCCAATAAAATTAGTGGATATTAGGAATTCAGGTAAGGTTTTTATCTCATATTTTCTCCTCTTAAGGATTATTTCATATTATAAGCCTTTTTTATTTTGAATAGGGTATCTATGAACTAATTAATTTAATTGACCATATTTACTAAATTAATTAGGTTTTAATATCCTAGTCATTTCCACTCATTTAATGGTATATAATTTAGATGATACTAAATCTGTGAATGTTTTTTTGTTAACTCAACACCCTTATGGAGTTATTATTATTTATATATAACTTCAATTTCTAGATATTGGTTCTTTACACATTGTATGATCTATGCTATTCTCTTACAGTACTTAACATTTATATTTCATCATTTATTGTTCATTTTTTCTATATGGAAGGGAATTAAGGTTAATGGATTTGAGATTGTATGGGGCACATTCAAATCCCAGACCTCCAGTTTTTTGGGAAATGTGATTAAGAACATTGTTAATATGTGGTTAATTATAACCATTTTTTTCATCCATGAATCCCCATAGAGGATAAATCTTTGGAAAAATATATAATGGGGGACATATGACCATTTGAAATGGTTCAAATATTTTTCATAGGTAATCTTCATGGGATGGCCACAATTTAGAAAACAATGTGCATGTCCATGTGAGTGGATATATGTGTTGGATAGAAATCTCACGTGAGATGTGAATGGTTTTTCAAAACTAGAGACTAGATCTATGAATGGGGTGGAACCCTATGTGGTGGGTGAGCATTGATATCATATGATTTGGCCTACCATGTACTGCCATAAAATTTGGGAAATTACCTTTTTTACCTAGAATTATTTATCCTTTATTCTCCTATTTTGGTTCCCTATTCACATAGTATCCTCTACTCAGTATTTGACAACTTCATCACTTTACATGGGATTTAATCCTCCTCCTTCACCAGAACGTTGATTCATGAATTCTCTCTTATGTTAGTTCACCATTGGTAAGATATTCAACACGCTTTTTTCCCAACATCTGTTTCATTATTTTATATAATGGAGAACAAATGTGAGCTAATATGGCCGATTTTTCGGTAATTTTTTACGTATCTATTTTATCCAATTCTATCCATAGTTTAATGCTAATAATATACCAAGATTCTACTAAAAATATAACATATGATATATATCCATTTTCCCTTAAATAAGTGATATTTATGTTATTATCTATCATGCCATGGGTGATATATATATAGTGTTACATCCTATATATGTAATTTTTTTAGTAAATGGTATGATTCTTCATTTGGTTGGTCCTTTCAACCAATTTTCTCTTTTAGAGGCATTCCATCATTACATGATTTATCCATATGGTGTGTGACATTAAAGCCCCATGAATCAGATTCATTTTTGTAAAGATAGATAACATTTTGTGGTGTGATAAATTTGATTTTGTAAATGCAATGGTCTAATTGAGTTAAATGAATGTTGTGATACATTAATAGAACATGTTAGACCAAACTATTAATTAAACTACCACATAAGTTGGGATAACATTTCCTTGCATATATATTGACGTGGTTTCATTTTTTAATGAAATGTGAAAGGTAAAACCAAGTCACTAATCCCCTATGTAATTCTATACCATGATAATGGATATTAATATCATTATGTGGAACTTGATTAATTATTTTATATCATTATTGATTAAAATAATATACCTTAAATTATAATAATGAGGATTCATTCCCTGATTGATATTTTGACCCCCATTTTGGTTTTATTTGGATGAGATCATGGGATTAAACACATTCATTGATTCTGCAGCTGACTGAATGAGCACACACAGATTCAATCTTTGTATTTTATTGTGAATTCCTTGTCATGGCACTAAGGGTTTGCCTATATTTTAGAAAATTTAATAAATTGACTACCTTGGATGATTCACCTTAGATTCGGATTCATTCTACCTCTTGTCATGGTCTCCACCGAAGGTTCCTTTAAAATTTATAATATAGTATGCCTATGAAAAATTACATGGTCTCGAGTATCATTTTTACTCTTTAGGGTGAATTACATAGGGTAAAACTTTTTTTTCTTTACCTGGTCTGAAAAAAATACATTATATTGATATTTGGAAACATACATGGAGCTTTATTCTCAAAGATTCCTTGTAAATATACATTATGTACCAACTATATGAACATATAAAATCTAAAATGTTCATAGGAATTCTATATTAGGTCAATGTAGTCAGTATTAGGTAGGTTTACAATGAGGAACTATGATCAAATTTCTGTTTATTTACGTCTTTATATTTATTATTACCAATACACTACTTACCATATATTCAGTTATTGGATAGTTCAATGCATTGTCGGAGTTGGCCAAATAAATTTACTCACACCCTATTAAAGTTGATGATTCATACCCAGACATACATCCTAGATATAGGTTGGGACAAAGGGAACTTCCAATATAATGATTCTTAACATTATATGCTATAAAGGATAGTGGATGTATTGTACCATGACACTTCTCATGGTTCTATTAGTGATATATTTCCTAATTTAATTTATTTAATATAGATTTTATAGGTTATGAAAGTTTACTTTTTACCATAGTTACACCCATTTTGTATAGCATCAGAAATACATTATTTTCTATATGTGGGAGTCTTGTTAATTATTATTATATATTGAAGATTTAGTGTTCTTTGGTTGTTCAATTGTTATGGATATTCTATTTAATAAATTATTATACTATAGTGATATACTATAATCATGATTTTATTATCTCCCCACCATTTCATTATAGAACCTCCATGCTATTTAGTATATTCAGACATACATGGATAAACCCTTGAGGCTATGTGGAAAAACAAGTTTTATTTTATATGATTGAACTGGGTCTGGGATATCCAAATGATATATGATAGACTAATTTCCCCCCCTTCATACTATTTTTTGTTGGTAAATAGTAAAATAGATATGTGTAATTTTTTTTGATGAACCTATTCCTAAGAGTATCTAGACTATGTATAAGGAAAATCCCAATTACATGGGATGTGTCTTCTTATTCTAGATTGTTACTATTAGTGTTGTACAGATTTCACCAATGGGTGACACACAATACTTGTTTTATTTATGAATTTATTTTTATTATTATTAATGATTCTCATTTTCCCTTGGCCTAGTAGGATGAGTTTTTATTGTATAATGAATCATTATAAGCACCCATGGAATTATATTCAAGGAATATTCAATGCAACGTTTATTTTAGATATTGTGTTTCTAGTAGAATGTTTTTTGGAGATGAATTTTCAATTGTAATTTGAAATATTCTACGTAAAGAGGGAAAAAATAAACGATTATTATGGTGTTATCCTCATCCATACAAATTGTCACAAGTTTTAGATATGTAAACATGGTTAGAAAATCCATAAAAATTGATTATTTTTATTTCATGAATGTGAATTGTAATTTAAAAACATTGTACTAAAATAAAACTAGGTATCAAAATTCAAAAAATAAAATCTTTGTATATGGATTATTCCATATTGATAATGGATGTAACATGTCTACTAGGAGTTACATGATTAGTCAATTATACCATATAATGATTAGGTCATTATAACATGGAAATGGTAACTCCTCTCACTAAACTTTGATATATATATATATGAACGTAGTAATTCTAAAATCCAATGGAAATGGTTGCTATTAAATGTGGTTTCCTATTGAAATCTAAATTTCTTTTTCCTCTATAATATAAAATTTATACTCCATATAACGGTAACTGTGTCATGAAATAGATAAATTGACATTGACCTGACCATAATACCATGTAATTTGGAATATCTCTTATAGTCCATTATAATTTACTATAAAAACTAGTCATGGATTTAATAGATGTAAAAGGTGTGATGACTCATATATATGAAGTCTTTGTACCCATGACAATATTTTATCAATGATCTTTTATTTTATCAAAATTTTCCATGATGTTAATTTATAGAATTTTTAGAAATATAGCTTATCTATAGCTTCATGTTATGCACCAAGAGAGTGTCTAAAAGCATTATTTAGAGGTGGTGGGCCCTTATATACCCATCAAACCCATGGTGTCCAAGATTCGGAACATCATACTATTCCTACAATTGGTGTTCAGGCTTAGTTATGGAAAGTATTATTACACCTATTGTAGTATATATAGGGAGCTATAAGACCTGCCACCTATTGGGATGAGTTGCCTATGGAGTTATTGTAGTGGAACCCTCGAATTATTTCTAGGGAAGGTGGATTCTGAGTTGTTGAGTGATGGATATAAGATAATTTTTCAATTATCTACCTTCATATTAATCCTTCCAAAAAGAGGTTCAATCTTGTAACATATATACATTGAGGAATAACTAGGAGATGGTGAGATGTTTTTACCCATGCTAACCAGAAAAACATTATAGTCTAGAGGGATTACCAAAAATATTTCTAGGAGTATTTATTTTCTGATACATTTAAATCTTATAGAGCCTAATATTTTATGTACATTGAGTATCCAACTTTACCAATTATGGATTAATGAGCTATTATTATAGAGATTAATTGTTCCATTATAACTCACCTTAATGGTGAGATTTTTTGGGATATATGATTTGAGGATGGGATGTCACGTGTTATTCAATAACATGTAAATGTGTTTCATTTTACAACTGTTATAGAGATAATGAACTTGGCCCTTATCACTGTGCATAACCATAGAGAATCTGATAGTGTGGGGCATAATGGTTAAATACCACCTAAGGGACACATTTTTCTACTATAAGGAAGTGAAATTTTATGCCTCATCATATATATTTTAGTATCTGGAGTGTGTCTATGGGTACCAATATGATATTTTACCAATGTGATAGGATAAGAAACAAATATCCCTATTTTGGAATGTTCCAAGCTGAGTGTTGAATCTATGGAATAATGGGTATCCATTATTTATGTTACAAAAACATTGTTGTAATTATTAGTGAGAGATAGTTTAAACTATCTCTAGGATATAGATCTAGTTCAGAATCTCCCACTAATGTTGGGATATGGATATCTATCAATTGATCAGGATGTGGAGGTTGATATGGATGGGGTAGCAGCCACTAATTGTATAATTCTTGAAGAGTGGACCTTCTAAGGGTATTCAATTTGAATATGAAGGTCATAGATCAGGAAATATATATGTTGTACTGACAATACCCAAGGGTTAGAGTGCCAATATATATATATATATATATATATATATTTCATGTTATTATTTTAGTATCCACTACATTAGTGTCTATTTTGTTTGAATATTTTTTGTTCCCAACCATTTATATGTAAGGATATTTGATGAAATATTCAGCTCAAAATTTATTGTTAATATTTAGTAATGATACTTGAAACTCAACTAGTGATCTAATCTGAATGTGTATCACAATGAATGTAATTATCCTTGGTGTAGGTTATTATCATTAAATACAAAAACTCTTAATCCTTGAGATGGTAGGTTTTGACATCATATTCTTGGTGGACTAGTTGGTTCCTATAAATAATAATATTGATTGGGTATCACCAGAGGGTGTCCTTCACATCACTAGAGGGTAATATCTATATTAACAAGGGAGAATTGAAAATCTAGATGAGGTGGGATGAACCTAAGATTCGTGGGATAGGCAGAGTGAGAGCCAAAACTGTAGTCTCTATCAAGATGAATCAGGAATGTTAAATACAAATTAACTTCTAGTTTTGGATCATTCCATGGAAATCATTCCTAATGATTTTTTTAGGATACATGTTAAGTGATAAGTTTATTTTACATTTATAATTTTCCTAGTGAAATGCCATTATCGATAACCTCTTATAGGATGTCCACTATTAAAGAATATGAGCTCAAGAGGTAGTTGAAGTATTTATATGTTAAAGGGGTTTTTACAATCCAATTCCTCACCATGGAATTTTCTTGGGTTATTAAGCTAGACAGAGGATACAAAAGAAACATTTTTCAGGGATTACCTTTGGTTTAATTAACTTATGTTTGATAACAATTTTCAGTATCAACATTTATAAGACCTCTTAAACTGGTGATATGGTGCAATGATTTTATCAAAAGTTAATTTTAGTTTAAGTTCTAGTCAGGTATGTGTTGTAACATCCAAAATAACACATATAATTACATTGTATATTAAACAAATAAGACCCCATAGTTATTCGGTTAAATCTCATTAACATTCCATTATTTTTTAGGGACATGATGAATTGGGTTTTCCACCAATAACTAGATTCTTTGAGGTGGTCATAATGGTTGATATATTTGTGTACTCTTGTATATGATAAAATAAAACCAAACACATTGATGTAATAATATGTTCAATAAGAGAAAAACTGTTTTATGAAAAAAACCAAAACTTCCCTTTTTATATGAACAAAATTCCATTCAATGGTCATATCATATCGGAATCGAGAATATATTTGGACCCAATGAATGTGATATCCATGGTTTCTTAGAAGCTTCCCAAGAACATCATTGTTGTTTTATGTTTTTAAGTATGAATGGGTGTTATAGAATTTTCATTTAGTATTTCTTGCTTCATGCATCACCAATTATAGTTTTGAATAATAAGTTTTTCATATTTATATTTTCTTGAATCATATGAGGAATCCCTTTATAATATGAAAGAAATATTGACTTTATCACATATCCTTATTCTACCTAAGCCTATCAAGAGATGTACTTTTTGTTATAACACATCAGAAATTAGATCTATAGTTATTCTGATGTATCGATATTGATTCATGGTGTACATGTCTCACTAATTGATATGTCATGAGGGTAATTTGTCAACATGTCATCATGGGATAGTATCTTCAGTCAATGGAAATCATTGTTAGAGGCCCTACTTTCTGGAAAACAATATATTAAATACACATATCAAACAATTCTTAAACACATATTAACTAAATGCAACTTTATTCTTAGGTAGTAAATATTTATTTAATACCTATATAATTTTAATATTGATATTCTTTATAGGCTTGGAAATGGAAATTCATTTTCTGATGCTCTGATCCAGAAGACTCAAACATAATTTGTTCTAGTGGCTAGTGATATGTTGTAGTTGATCGCTCCCATTTGGAGAAGAATCTCCATATTCAAGAGATTCATGGGTGGAATATAATTATACATTTTTTGTGGAATGATTCACCTCAATGTCATGTTAAGATGATTCATATTTCAGATCTTGATGACTAGGCACTATGATAGATGGTTTTATATGAGGACCCATTGTCTGGTTGGGTCATGGATTAGGATGAGTCATTCACATTCATAGATTAATTTTGGTACCCTTAGATATATGAAAATAATTGATGTTAGAGTATCATGCATCTTTTTTTATATTACATCCAATGTATAAAAAGATGTATTATTACATACATTTCTAGTACTGGTGTCCATGTATGAAAAGAGATACATATATATTTTTCAATCAATGATATACCGTTTCAATTGGTGAAGGTGGATCACCAATGAAAAATAAGTGATTTTATAGACATTACCCATTCTATTGGGGAAGTATTATGCTTTCACTATTGATTTGGGGATGTTCTGAACAAAATTCCCTTGAGGCGATGATGTTTTTTGGTTATCATTGACTAGATAAATAAGGCCATAAACTTACTTATTATATGGTATACCTTCATAGTGTCCAAGCATCAAAGCATATTTATCATGGATATCATACTCCATTATATATTTACAAACACCATCAAATCAAAATAAAATACTCGATTCACGTTACACTATTAGAAATGGATTCATAAGGCTCAGGGTCTTCATTACTTATGAGTAAGTCCAACGAACAATACATGTGTTAAAAGATAATATGTGAGTATGTATCCTTGACATTGGAGGGTTTTTTTGAGAAAAAATTACCTCTTGTTTAACATTCCTATAATTATAGTTTCTATGTGAGTATATATATGGCTCCGTTGGAGGACCCAGATGGGTAGGTCATTCCACTAACCTATGTTTTGGTTTGAAGCAATTGATTCATCGCTACTGGGACCTCATATTCTTCAATAGACTATAGAGAAGGTGAAACATATATAGTAGTTTATGGATACCTATTAATAAATTAATAAGTTCTATTCTGATTTCCATAGATGGCCTCTAGATTTGTAGGAATTAGACTAAGTTTAATTTTATGTTTCTCCAAGACTTGGGCATTGAAAAAATTAGAGTAAGGTTTGAGTATCAATGGAATTTTTACGAATAGATTAGATTTTATAAATAGTTTATTATTGTATCATCAAATAACACAACCCAATATAGGTATGGATAGGCCAGACATTTTCCACATTTTACAGTTATATCATCATCCTTATGACCCAATATATGTTCTTCATCCTCGTGAAGTTGAGTTGGAGTTTGATGGTTTTTTGAAAACCATACTATATGTATCATTTTTTAAGGAATTAACACTTTTTAAGGATGTTCAGTTACTCTAGTATTGGTGTTTTGGTATCATGGTCATAAAATTGATAAGAAGTGGGAGGGAGAGGATAAAATACATTTTTAGTGTCCATAAAAGTTTCATGATGCTGTTTTACCACACTCATAATGTAATCTCATTGAAGAGTTATATTAAAGAGTGGAGGTTGTATTATCATAGATTTCTCAATAAGAAATGATACTATAAATATGTATTCAAACCTCCATTTTATCTATTTAGAAGCTATATGGATATCAAAAAAGGATTTGGTAACATATGAGGTTTGTTGGGATCCTATAGATCTAATTATTCGGGAAATAAGTGAGGCACACTATTGTCATACATTTAGTTCCCTCTAGCAAGGTCAACCTTGCATTCCCATGAGAGAGGTACATGATTAAAAATATCTATTTTAAAGAGGAAACATGACCATGATAAATTATACAAACATGGTGTAGAATTGATCTCCATGGGTTCACATTGTTTAGAACACGGTGTGCCTATCATAGGGATGGGAAGGTGTGATAGATAATGAGAATTCATGGGAAATAATTTGTTTTTTCAAATCATATTTATAGTAATGTTAATGTGGTTCCGCTATAGGTAGTGGGTGTTAATGGTTGGCATATAGGTTTGGAAAACCATGCATCCCAACCACACCCCTTCAATTTTTTTGAATCTTATTTTTTCAACTAACTAGTTTAACACTTACTCTGAAATTTTCTTTCCCCATTCACATAGAATCACCTCCCTACATTTGTTATATTCTTCCCTCCAACCAGGCTTTGAGCCAGCTCCTTCATTTAGGATTAGAATAAATTGTTTCCATCCTTGTTTGATTACCATTGGTTTCCTCTATAATTCTCTTCAATTTATATTCCATTATATTATCATAATAAATGATATTTTCATTTGAGATGTTATGAAATTTTTTAATTTGTTTTCCAATATCATAACTCTCTCCAATTATATCATGAGTTAAATTATGGTTACAAGAAATGAGTCTACTACATTTTCAATGTAGGTGGTTTATCACTTTTTCTGTAAAATTTTTGATGTATATATTATGTGACATCATTCTGCATTTTAGATGATATGTTTTATACCCATTAAATGTAAAATTAAATTATTAAATATTCCGAAACATTTTAAGTTTATCCATTGCACCCTATTTTCATCTTTGGTGGTTTTCCACCTCGATGTGGATCTCCCATAGGTTGTGTCACTTGAAAGTCCCCTAGATATTTTGCCTTATTATAAATTCAAAACACAATTCAAGGATTGTTGAGTTGGATTTTTTAATGAAAATGGTTTAATTGTATTAAACTATTTTAGTGATAAACCTATAAGACCTTTATGTTATAACTATGAAACTAAACCACCCACAATGGTGGGTAATCATTCCTTTTCATATATATAATAAAGTTGAAAATAGTTTAATTGAATAGTGTATACTAAAACAATATCACCTAGAACATGGGTGTTTAAGAATCATAAAAATGTATAAAACAATCATTATGGGGAACCGAGTTTATTATTTTATATCATGATTGATTATTGTCACTAATATTAAATTATATTAACGTTTTGTCATGGTTGGATCAATACTTAAACTCCAATTGTGGTTTAACTTGGACAGGATCATAATAATCCACAGATTTATTTATTAATTGATGCAGTGAATGAAAAAACATATATTATTTTATTTTTTTCTATTTTTAAGACATTATCTTATAAAAAGGTTTTAATCACCATTTAAATAAATTCAATAAATTCAATTCATTGAATGATTATCCTAGGGTGTTTCACGATATTATAAACTTCCTAGGTTATTACATTGGGATCCTTTTCTATATTGAACCTATAATACCTTGTAAATTATCCAAGGGGTTAGGTATATTTTATTCCCCTTAAGGGGAATTACAAATTTTACACCCCTGTGGAATTCAATCAATTCATAAAACATAAAGGCGATTCAAATTTGGAAATGTACACGACTATTTTTGAGTAAAGGATACATCTTGAAATTGACCAAATTCATAGTACCAAAATATAAAAACGTTTCATTATTTTTCAGTATTCTACTTCACCTGTCATAGATCACAAACTATGTCACATAATAGAAGCTATGGTAGTTTTAATTCTTGCTACAGAAAAGTTTTCATGGAGGTTCAGTTCATGGAGGTATAGTTCATGGAGGTGATGATCAAATATGTAATACTCACATAGATACTATTAAAAGAGTTAATATCATAGAGGTGATGTTATTGAATGTATATAGACACACTGATGTTTTATAATAACCTAATTGAAGCAGATTTCCGGTTTTTTGGATCTCCCTTTGCGCACTCGCAGATCATTTCTAGTAAACATCACACAGTTTCATTCATGATCTTATAAACCCATCCCTTTTCAAGGATTGTAATGCTTCTAGAAGGTATATTACCTTCATGAAACCTAAAAACTATAAATATACCGCTCATTACATCACTAAGAGGAGGAGACGCTGAGCTACATAATTTTCAACTCAATTTTAGAAGCTATAGAGATTCGCAAAATATCATAACTCACTACCCCTATTCTTTATGATACACTCCTCTATGAGGCCCCTTTTCTTCATGAGACACAACTTCTTGAGGCCTATCAGATTAATGATACACTCTTTTTTGAGGCCCCTAGTCTTCAAAACACTATCCTCTACTCTGCCCCAGGCCTTTGTTATATACCTCATCTCTCAAAATTGTAATTATAAACCTAACATGTTAAACGATAATATAAATTCTAACTTAGGTCAAATTAGGTACTATATAATGAGTGTCCCAATAAGAAATCTAATTGAAAAGGTTATATATTTACTACATTATAATGATTATTCCATGTACACTATTTATCATATATTCATAGACTGGATAGAGAACATTGCTAGTTGTGGGGGCCTACTGAGTTTTAGTCACACCGTGTTTGGGACAGCTATTGTGACCCAAACACACATAATGGAACATTTATGGAAAATATTAACTAACCTGACATAGATTATAGATTTTATATGCTAGAGTAGAGTGTGGGAGGAAAGGGTGGGCATTATTCCCATGGATCTATTCAATTTAAAATTTCTTTTTATTAATTTGGGTATTAGGTTTTATGTATGCCTACTTCGTTGTTCCCCCGTGTATCCACCATTTTTTAATATCATCCAAAGATCATTGTTATTTATATGAGATTATTATTCTTTATTATTATTATATCAAGTTGATTTAATAATATACTATTGTTCACATTTTTTTTACATTATTTATCATTTATTGTAAATATGTGCTATAAAATGATTACAAGGGTATAATACCCCCACAATAACATCACATAACCTTATTGTTAGTGGGAACCTTCTAGCATATATTGAGGAATTATTATGGATATAAGTATCAGTAGGTTTGGTAATGTATTGTTGAACCTCATACTGAATGTATCTTATATTTATAGTTTCCTTAAATGTACATTCTCTTATATTATTCATGAAATAATCCATTTACATAAAATATTTTACCTTGATAAAATTTTATTCCTAAATTGTATATCATTATTCAGAATAATTCTAATCTGATTTAATTATGATTTCCCCCCTTCACATATTTTTCATTCTCACAAATTTTCTCTATTTTAGTTGAATCTTACTTATATAATCTCTAATGTGACTCTAATATTTTTCTTATCATATATTAGAAATATTTTTTTGTTTCAATTTTTAGAATGTTGGTTTTGGAAATTGATATTTTAAAACATTAGAAGGGAATTATAATCTTTCAAATAAAATGTTTTATCTTACCCATGAGATTTAATTTGAAATAATTTTTTTTTATTTTTGATGATATACAATTTAAATATCAATTCATAGATTCATTTTAAAATTTTACTGAATTTTATTGAATTCTACTTTGAAAGTTACATGTATATTCTTATTTTGACGAATGTTTTCAAAATTATATTTTTATTATTTTTTCATGTGAACTCATATCTACCCTAATTTTTTAATTTTATATAACACATTCTCCCTAGGATTCATTATTACTAAAGGAAATTTATTTTATCCTAGATTTATAAATTTAATTCATTTATAATTCTTCAATGGATTAAGGATATTTTTGTCTCAATGTTATTTTTATAAATCATCTAAAAAGTATTTTCAAATTAATCATATGTTATTTATAATATATTATAATTGATCGAGGAAATTAATGAAACAAAACCATCCAAAATCCTTTTTTTTGATGGATTATGTATTGTATTCGTATTTAGAAGAATGATATATCACCACCCTTTACATTCCTTAATATCGACTATGTATAAATATGAGAAACATTTTATTATTTAACCATTGTGAAAACTCTGAATATGTTTCCTATAATTGATGGATATTCACCTAGAATAGATACATTAATAGATTGGTTAATGTTTTAATATACAATTTATACTTTATCTAAACTTTTTTTAAATATAATATTCATTTTTATCTTTATTGAAAGGTATGTAACAATAACATTACTGAATATCTATATTTACCGATTTATTTTATAATGTTTTCTCTAGTGTCAATTATGAATTATTTGATTAAGTGATATCATTTGAATAGTATATGAAACACATTTTATTTTCAAGGGATATTTTTTCTAATAAAATATGTCAATTACTATCATAAGGTACTCATAATTAAGGATTTTTATTAGTGGGGTCCAATATTATAGTCCAATGTGTTGGTTAAATGTTTAAATATCATTCCATCTGTATATGTGTGAGATATATAGTTATTACAAAGTGTGTCACTCAAGAAGTTGATATATTGATGGCTACAATTAATATGTGTTAATCCACAAGGCTGAATACCTTGAGAGGGGGGAGTGAATCAGGGTATGACTAATTTAAAATTAAAGTATGCTCTGATCTTGTTTTGCTGTTAAGAAAAACACTCTTCTCCATCTTTACCGTTTCACAATATAAACAGAAAGTAAAGCATGAAAATTTCCCAAAAATTTTTACATGGTTCATCCTCTCTGGGATAAATCCAAGGAGCAAACATTGACAATGTGCTGATGTACTAAATCCACTCTAAGAACACTGCTGTTTACAAGGTTCGGGATAGATCACTTATATTCCCAGGCTCACTACCTTTACAATGTTTAGGTTCAGCTCACTACTTTCCCATGTGTCACTCCCTGTTTCTCTCTCTTTGGCTCACTACCGGTTGAGAGGATCACCTACTTCCTCTTCCTTTGCTCACTACTCTAGAAAGGACCCACTCACAGTTTATAGACCTGTAGCTTTCTTCATTATCCATAATGAATACATCCTCTGTTATATGTAGATGCTCTGTTGTAGTCCAACATTCACCCATAGATTAATCTCTCTTTGCACCGAAGGTATCTGGAAATTTACCAGCTTTCACGCAGCCTTTAATCACTACTTTGAATCAACCTTACATGGTGCCCTTATCTAAGCCGGTGTGCAAGTCTCGGCGATCATGTTATAACTGGTGTGCAATTCTACCTCAACCACTTGCGCGACACAAGCTTCTGCTACTCCAAACTTGTGCAACACACCCTCTTTAACACCCAAATCAATTTTGGCGCGCAACCAACAAATTTAGTGCATCATCAAATATGGCATGAAATTCCACCGAAACTACTTGTGCGACACCTCCTTTTCAACTATAAACTTGGGAGACTCACTTCCTTCCTCGCCCAAACCACATGAGGCACACAACTATCACCTGGCGCACAACTTCTACTTGCACGACCACACACCACTTGCGCGACCACCACACATGCATGACGTGAGATCTGATTTTCCCTATGTGTTGAACTCATGATCAATTATGAGGGTTCGACCTCTATTTATAGGAATTTGGATACCCTACGCGAAGACACACAAGTCTCCCCTCAGCATGTATGTTTCAGTGTGCAAGTCTATGACGCGCCAGTCACTTGCACGACCAACTCAAAAAATTGGGCGCCCCTTATCCCTTTTCCATATTTTGATGTTCTGATCCTGAAAAAGATATGGCATGAAAGTTTCCTCTCTTTCAAGACCACAGTGCGCAAGTCTCTTTTCCAAAAACACTTTTCTCCTTTTGTCAATTTTCAAGCCCAAAAATATGGCAAACACTGGAAAACGGTACCACCTAGTATCTTTTTTTCTTGTACTGCCTCCAGATCATCAATTCCTTTGTCAAAGTTATTGAATCAATCATTGATCATTAACCACAGCTCTTGAACTCGACATTCCACCATGAAATACCCTTTGTCAACAAATTTGTATGTCATGGTTTGCTTTGTCAACAATCACAACACATATGTCCACTTTGTCAACAAACACAATCTACTCAAAAATGATTTAGTGATACCTTGAGGGATTTTCACCCATAAATATGTCATACAATAATGTGTGAATGTGTATGTGACTTGTGAGAGTATTTTTTTGCTTATACAAATGTATTTATTTAATTTGATTGACTTCATAAATTTATGTTTGTTATAATTTATTTTTATTCACTCATTAATCAATTATATAAATGTATGTTTCCAAACACTTTTGATTCATGTATTATTTAAGGCCACACCATATACCATGATTTTAGATATATGCTTTCTTGGGTATATGTTTCTTATATGTCATGATTATACTCATATGCACATTACAGGCTAACTAATTATTTTTTTCATTATCAATTCTATATACCATTATATTACATCTAATATCACATCATTACCATGTTTCAGTTTCCCTGTGCTATGAATGTTAGTATAACATGTGTGATGTCTAAAATGAGTCTACTCTATATCAATTATAGAGAGATATTAAATGTTATCATAATGTAAATTTCTTATATATTTATTTCTCAGATAAACTATTCCTCCCATTATTGTTATTGGGAAATTAAATTTTGAGATGTGATGTATAAATTTTAAAATTTATTTAAAATAGAAACATTTTTAGTTTTTTTATTATATTTAGTCTAATAAATGTGTATTTTTCTTTTGTATGATTTGTTTTGTAATTTTGGGGATATGAATAGAGAAATTTATTTAAAAACATATTATTAATTCTATTAAATAATATTTTCTCTAATAACCCATGATTATAAAATTTATTTCATTATGTATTATATTATATAACTTATGGTATATATAACATTGATCTCCAATATACCACCATATTGTGTTATTTAAATATGACCATTAAAAACTAGATTCTAGTTTTGTGGGTATGAAATGTAATAAAAATATATTAAAATTTATATAGAATTATTTTATTTATAAAATTATTATTCAATCATTCATTAATTATTGGAAATAAAGATAAAATGTTTTAAGGGTAATATATTAATTTTAATAAAACTATTTTTATCGGTAAATGGATTTTTTATAATAATAGAGTTAATTAATTATGATTCCTAAATGGTTCAAATAGATAGATTTAATATCCATATTAATGATTTGAAATTCGTGTAGTTATAGTTATTAGACATGTATTTTGAATAAATTCACATTATGCTCCAAAAATACATTTTATTCAAATATGGTTTCTTTTTAATTGTGTGCACTAATATTATATATAATTTCTACCAATTATTTCATTTTTAATAGATGAAAATGATATAATTATGGAGATCTGAATTAAATTATAAGATAATGGTAAATGTTTGATATTTTTCAAAAAAATTGATCTTTGAGAAAATCATTAAATTGTCGATCGTTACTTGATGATTATTCTTATCATTAAATAAATCAATTTAAAATCTCAATTCAATTTTTGGATTTCGTATTAATGTAAAAAATGACCCATTTAGGAAATATAATCAAAATAATTCAATAATAATCATTATTATATTTTTATATATGTTTATTTTATTTATAAAACATAATTTTGAAAAACATGTTACTTATTAAATAGTGACAAATTATATTATAAGTAATTTATAACACAAGTACAAGTTTAATCATGATTTTTTTTTCATATATTGAATCATGAAATTCTAATTTTGAAACAATGTTAATTTTATTTTTGGTTGTTCTGTTTAGTAAATATAATTAAAATGTTTCAAAATTGTAAAGGGTTAAATAAATTAATTATGGTAATAATGCGTGATGACATCAATATATATGTATATATATAATATTATTGGATGAGAGTAATTTTACTATTATATCCTTTTTAATTTTTAATTATTTAAGTTCCATTTACCTTTGAATATATCACTTTTATTATTTTATGAAATGTATAACTATCAAATGCCACTATCTTGATTTAAATTTATCTGATATATTGTAATAGGATAAAAAATCGATGAATATAAAAAAATATTTTCGATATAGAAAAATTATAAATATATATATATATATATATATATTTTAATTTAGTTTATCCAATTATGTCATAGTGATTGTTAAATATTGAGAGAATATTAAATCAAATTAATTAAAAAATATTAAAACAAATATATTTTTGATTAATTATGTTCCTCAATGAATTTTATAGTTTATAATAGTTTATATGTTATATTAAAAAATTATATTCCTAAATAATTATTATGGTGAACACTATAAATTCAAATTGAATAAATTGTGTTATAAATTAGATTATTTATATTTACATTTATATAATATATATTAAATAATTTCAAAAAAATATATAAAAGAGGACTAACTTATTATATAATTGATGAATATAACATCCATTGACTGTTTTTTGAACAACTTGTTACCTTAAAAGAATATTTATGAACTATACAATCTAAAACATATGTTACAATGGTTATGGTTAAATGGTTTTAATGAAAGGGTTAAAACAATATATAAGTATTAAAATGAAACATATATTGGTCTAAATATTATTATATAATAATATTATGGATATATCATTTTATAATTGATTTCATGACAATTTAAAATAACATTTACTCAAGAGAGACAATAATTATATTTAAATATTTTACGCAATTCCATGTGTTTCCTCTATTTACCTATAAGAGGGATGCGCTTATCTTATCATCTACACACATTTTAACCACTATTAATTACTAGTTCCTTGGATAATTTTCTCCCTAATATTAAAACCCATTTATTATAGCTTTTAGTCAAACCAAATGGCAATCCAAAAAAGTATTATGGTAAGGGAGTGTAGGTTTTCCAATGAATAATAATTATTATTTATCGCTTGTTTCATGATTATATCATTTATAAATCTTTAAAAAATAAATAAACCATGATTATATAATAATATTTGTATATATTATTTACGTAAATTATTTTATGTTTATTTTTAAACATGAATTCATCTCCTATTCAGTTTTATGGTAATCAAGCCATCATTCCTGCGTACATGTGGGCTACCATATCTGTTAAGTGAAGTGTTTATGTTTTCATCACCACCACATAAGGATGGTTTATTTTAGTGATTTAATAAATATATATGATATTTTTTTTAATAATTTTGATTCTATAAATATAATATTTTAAATACCATTAAAACCTTTGACCTATTAAATGAAGATAACATCACTCCTGTTTATGTGTAGATAACCTGCTCCATGAACAAATTAGAGTCATTTTTCTTGTAACAAATTCATGGATTCTCAAAAAATCATATTTAATGTTTTGTAATTACAATTAATTCATTATAATTTTTAGAGATATTATGTTAAAGAATAATCCTTTGACCTTTTTTCACCTATTAGGTTTTTAAGGGATTACAAAACAAATATCTCAAAAACATCAACATGATCTTAATTGATTTACTTTTTATATGAGACATAATAATAACTAGTATAAAATAGATTATGGTAATGAAATAAAATTAATTAATTTATCTTAATAAAGTAAAAATTTCATAGTTGTTCATTATATAAGATTAAATGAACATACATGGAACCTTGAAAATGAGGTGTGGGATTTTCATTTAAAATATCCTTAAAAACATTTTAATATATTTATCCTTTATACCCATATTCTATTAATGGATTCAAGAATATTCATAGTAATTATTTTACTATTGATAAATTTAATTTTTAATTATTTATTACTTTTTTATAAATGGTTTAAAAATTAATATTTTCAATTTTTTGAAAGAGAAATTTCTACTTTTCATAAAAAGTGAAAAACAATGTTTTCTTGACGTATTCTTCACGGAAAAGTTTTAAAAAATTATAGAAATTATTCTTTATCAAGATTAATCTAAATGATTCAATTTTAAAGAAACTATTTCTTCAATATTCCATAAATTATTACTTTTTAAATGTTTTATGATGGAAAAAATAAATTTTTTATCATATTTATTAGATTATTGGAAATGTTATTTACTATAGGCTTCAATTAAAATTTGGATGGGTTTTTTATTAATGTGTAAAATATATGTTTTAATTAATTATGCAGTTATTGAAAACATTATATTATTAATGTGTTATCTTAATATATATATGATAAGGGGTGGGCCTTATATAGCTCTCAAATATATTGGGTTATGTGATAGAGTTTACAAATAACATTAATTTATTTTATATTAACACAATTTATGTTATAAAACTCAAATAATGTGTTAACTATAACCTATAAAAAAATTTATGTTTAAGAATATATGTGTTTTTATAAAAACAATGTTTTACATGTTATACATTCTAAATTTAAAATTTATTTTTCTTAAAAATATACATTTTAAATTATAAATCATATTTTATTTTTAAATATAGTTGTTAAAAATAATATAATTATGCACATTATGGTTTTAGGAATTAAATGTAAATTTGGTGGAAATTAATATCCAAAGTAAAACAAAAAACGGTAAAACTGAAAAATCTACGACTAAACGATTACGAAATTTGTTTTTGAAATGTCTCAAAATAAATGGTTGTGGGATGAATGGATTTATATCTTCTCCAAATGAATTTTTATCTATTTTTTATCCACAAGCGAATATTAACACGGGAGTCCATGGTATTAGAAATTAATAATTAATAAAAAGTTAATTCCCACTGAACATAAATATTTATTATTTCCTAGAAAATATTTTTGGGGTTAAGTGAGATAGCAGAGATATTTAACACATACAAAAAATATATGGTATTTTCTTTAAAAATTATATAATCTTCTATTTTAGTCAGCAATTTCTATTTCATTCACATTGAGGATCATTTTAGGGTTAGAGTTTTCTATAATTTGGCTATAAATCAAACATAAAAAATCATATTGTACAAATTAGAAACTACCTGTTAGTATAATCCTTTACCATAATATAAAAAATTTAAAATTATGCTTGAACTCTTTTCTTGAAAACTCTTCATGACTTTCAACATGACCTCTTAGTTTCCCTTAACCATCCTTAAATACCATGAATTTGTTTTTAAAACATTGGATAAGCAAAAAAAGATCAATAAGGGATATAAAAAAAATAAAAAAACCATTTTTCCATTGATAAAAATTAAATCCCCTAAAATATGATTTCTTGAAAACATATAATTTTCTAAAAATAAGAAATTCCATTCCTCGAAAAAAATCATATATTTTACCTTTCAAAAAAAATTATTTCCATTAAAATATCATTATAAATAATTTAAAATTCATTTAGGTACCTTGATATATAATCACATGAAACCATAAAATAACCCCTAAATACTAGGATAACCATCTATCCGAAATCAAAAATAATTCTTTAGAATATATAAAAATTACCAAATACATTTGTGTTCTATTTCAGAACACCAATAATTTAATCTATAATGGGATTACTTGACGCTATCTGGGTGCACCCATAATTTAGTAAATAATTGGACTAAATAATTAAAAAAAATTATCATTCGAAAAAATCATTTAAACTAATATGATTATCACTTTTATATATTCAAATATTATTATCTTTTAAAATATAATTTTCAACATAGAATACACCATTATTTTGAGTCATCGTTTTCAATAAAAAATACTCATAAGATAAATATGGGTTTTCAATTAATTTAATACAAATTTTTTAAAAGAAATCTAAAAAAAAAATAATTTCCTAGGTGGGGAAAATCAATATCACACTATATGTTAGGAATGGAATATTATTTATTTCGTTAGACAAAACATTTCATATAAAATACATAAAAAGATTCATTTTTGAAAAATTTGGAATGAAATTGAAACTATAAATAATATGTGATATATAACATTTTATATAAAAACAAATTAAAATAATATCAAGAATATTTACATGGAGTAAAATATTTTTAAATTATATCATAAAACATTTAAAAATAGATTTTTAGATCAATGTGTCTGATACCACTTTAAAACATTTGAATCATAATAATAATTAAATATTAGAATTAAAAAACTAATGTTTCATGGGAATATATAAAATAATTATAAATATGTCAAATGGTTTTTATGTGCACATTATAATAGAACAACGTACATACCATTAGAAGATGACTCAATGAAAGGATATTGAGATGATGTCCCTTTCCAAGAGTTTAACTTGTCACATCAATAGTTAACTTCTTGAATAATAAAAAAATTCTTGTTATTATATTTTTTAAGAATATTTTAAATGATTATTATTACATTTATTTAACTTTTTGAGAATATATATAGAATTTCTTAAACAGTTTAGTTTCCGCCATGTGTTTTGACAACATTCAGTTTATGCGTCAAAAACTACTTTGGAATGTAAATTGTGGAAAAAGAGGTAATTATTTAAATATCCCTAGAGTAATAATCATGATATAAAAATCATATTTATAGATAAATAGTAATTTTGAAACCAATATTGAAATATGTTTATGGAAAATAAACTATTGTTACGATCTTGGAGACATTAGGTCGTACGTACGCATGAGTAGCAATCCCATTTTGTCAATGTTCATTATGGAAAGAAGGTATAATTATTTTTATTTCCATAATTATAATTATATCATAAATAAAATATTATATATATATATATATATAATTTTATGTTAACGTAATCACATCGATTAAAAGTGGCGGTAGTCCACACATCCATGAACAACGTTACAACATTTCTTGTGTTCCAAAAGGTAATATTGAAAATTTTATATTATATTTATAAAAAGATAATTATGTCATTAATATCATAAATATTTAATTTATTTCATATATTTTTATTAAATCCATCATTAATAAATTCCATGTAATGTCTAAAAGAATCAGACCACATAGAAGAGGTGGTAGTCCACAAATGATGATATTGTATTGCATCCAAATAGAATGTAAAAAAGTATTTGTTTTGATAATTCCATAAGTATAAAGAAATAATAAATATCATATGTATATATATATATAAATATGTAATCAAAATTTATCTCCATCATTATTCTCCACCATGGGATGTGGTAAAGGAAAAACGAAGGCCATCATTTCGTATAGAGGTAGTCCTCCATACACATGACCAGTGATTTCATCACCAATGTGATGAAAGTGTGCGTAGTTATAGGTTGAACCGTCAACCTAAACAAATATTATATTTAAGAAACTTATTCCATTATATAATCATTACATAATGATAAATTAATTGAGTGTACAATTAATCTAAAAGATTCACTTTTATGTACATTAACACTTCTTTAGGTAATTTATTTTTATTTAACAAAAGTACATTTGTGGTTAGATTTATTACAAAATTCAGTCTTATATAAAGAGTGAATGTTAATTTGGGAGATTTATTTGTATTCTTTGGATGGTACATTGGTCTAGAGATGTTTTAATAGGTGGGGGCGGGATATGAGTGGATTTTTATAGTGGAGTGGGAGTGACATTCTGGAAAATAATAAAGGGAAACATTATTAGAATTCCTTCCAAACGTAATTTTACATAAATAATGATTAAAAGTAGATATAAGATAATATATAATATAATTATAAACATAAAATGTGGTTTGGAAAAGTTTATATGACATTTTCCCTTTAATATTAAATTTTAACCACCAAGAAAACACATTTTTACCTTTATTGGAGTAATTAATTTCAATAATTTTCAATAATATTTTTCATCAAAAAATTGGTTTACTATATTATAAATTATAAATTATTATTATTAAAATTATTTAATCCATTTTTTTATTCTAATAACTTAGGTGGTAGAAATTAATTTAAAATTAATCCCGTTGATGAGATGAAAAACTAGGTATTTAATTAAAAAAATATAACATGTTTCAACTATTTTTATATCCAATTTCAAAGTGAAATATATTATAATGAACAATATCATGTTTACTAATATAAACTTTATCAAATTAAACATTCATTGAAAAATAATTAACACTATATATTATTTAGATGAAAAATCTCTTTGTATTTAAAATTTATTATTATTTTCTATTCATAAAAATATGGAAGTTATCAGAAAATTACCAAAAACCCATAAAAATTATATTTTGATATCCCTCATTAAAAAGGAGGTTTATTTTTTCTAATAAAATTCATTATGATGTATAAATTTATATTTAAAATAATATCCCCAATAAAATGTGGTAGAAGTATATTTTAGAACAATATAATTTTTAATTTTAAAACATGATTTATTTATATATTATGTCAATAACATATATTTTATGAATATGAAAACATTTTTTAAATAAATTTAATCACAATAACGTCAGTCTGATTACAACTATCCAGTTTTACTACTTCGGGATAACTATAATATAAAATAATAATATTATGGTTATATTATTGTTTGTTATAACTCATTCATGCATGAAACACAAGATTTCAAAGAAAATAATTATTGTGAGTCATATAAACTATTGAGCTTATATTCCCTTTTAATTTAAAATAAATATATTATTCATAAATAATAAAAAATATAAAAATATGTAGAATATCATTACCTGTGATGTTACATCCTTCCCCCCTTTGGAAACTATGCCCTCATGATTTCAAAAACTTATTAAAGAATATTAGATATTTTTCCCTTATAATTTTTTTTGATTCCCTTGTCACCTCTTAATAAATATTGTTTTCATAAATCCTTAACATGATTAATAACTTTGTTCTGTAAAAATATATCTCAATAGTAAAAAATATTAACAATTATAATACTCATAATAGATATTCTCTCCCAACATAACTACTTCACTGATGAAAATGTGTGATTAATTTGGTACATAAATCCTTAGGATTGATACATAAAATAATTTATGTATGAGGGATATAGATAGATGACAAGTCATTCGGTAGGAAACTGATTCATTATTCTTGTGAATTTCCTATAGTCCAACAAACTGTGTACTCATCTTTCCCTCCATATCAAAACACAATAAAAATTTCCATAGAGAAACATTAAAAAAGTAATGATCACCAATATGAGAATAGTGATCTGTTCTTTGGTTTTCTATATAACATTAATTCTATGATTTATATACCCTAATGTTTCTATAAATAAGCTAAACCTTTCTCGTCAACTTCCTCTTCCATCTCGGGTCCCAAGCAATTACTCTCCCAAACATCATCCCAAAAATTTAGTGTCTAACATTTGTTAACATTTAATTCCTCAAATGGTGTCATTTATATAATATAATAAAAAATATTACTATAATAAAACTCATTCAATGAAAGATATCGATCCCAACTTCATATTCAATCTATTAAAAAAACGAAGTATATCCTCTAAGATCTAAATTGTCCCCTCTGATTTTCCATCATATTAATGATGAAAAGTTGTATTGGAATTTAATTTAATACCCAAAGACATCTGAATTCCCTTCCAGAAACAATATTTGGTCATGGGATCATGGTATGATTGCATAAGAGATTCACTCTATGTAACCTCAGAATATCATTTTGATTTAATTAATAAAGCTAATATAAATATATTGTATCTTAAATGGAAAGGAAATGTGAAGAATTTTTTAATTGATCAATAAAGAACCAAATTGAATTGTTACCTTAGGATGTAGTTGGAAATCCCACATGAAGTCCATTAACATATTCTCTCATTTTGACTCTAGTACTGAAAAAGATTGAAGAATCCCCTTTGATAAATTCCATTTTTAACCTGTTGAAAAGTCAATCACATCAGGTTATATTAACCAATAACCATTTTCATTCCATCCCACTAGTAATACCCCAATAGTCCCTTTACATATCAGTGCTTCCCGGATGAAAATAAAATAGAGAATGATGATCTTAGGTCAACAACTCTTTCCTCAAATTCTATTGAGAAAGCACATAAATGTTTTTCAAAATCATTAGTACACCATATTTATCAATTATATATGTATGAAACATTACATTATTAATGTATTCCACCTTTTCTTTCAAATATTAATCAACATTTTGATCTCCCTTAAATATTTCTAACAAAGTAAAATACATCATATCATGACACCAAAACAGAGTATGTGCCCCCACCCATAACAACTCTACCAAAATTTATCAAATCATTAACCATAGGCTCATGTTCCAAATGTAACATGGTTAACATTGTATTATTTCTTTGGCTTAATGCATTAGCCACATTTTTTCTATTCAATGATTATAATTAATCCTGATTTTATAATTCTATATTAGTTCTAGAAATAATTTTTAGCTCATGTTCATTTATTTTTGTGTAAATATATACATCAAAATTCTCTAATCAGTGCATATTTAAAAAATTTAATCCATAAAAATGATACCTTCACACATTTATAATAAAAAACCCATAAAAACATATTCCAAATCATTTTTAATGTAATTTAACTCATGATGTTTCAAATGATGTGACGCATAATAAATTACCAAATCATTCTGTATTAGGACTAAACCATGTCCTTTAAATGAATATTCATTGTAGATGATAAAAGTACTATTCTTTAAGTCTAGGACAAAACTAGAACATGCAATGATATACTATTTAGTTCCTAAAAACAATACTTAAATTAGTTTTCCAGATGAACAGAAATCATTTTCAAGATAACATAGCTAGTGGGCAAGACTATTGGGAAACTATTTGAGAACACTATTAATAGCAACACACTAATCCATGAAAACTATGAATCTAATTCATATTTTAGGGTCATAGACTTTATTCAGAAACATTCATTTTAGTGTGATCAATGGTTATTCCATCCTTAGAAACAATTTGACAATAGAAATCAATTTTGTTTCTGAAAAAATTAACAATATCTAAATTTCCCATTAATATTTATTTTTATTTATGGTTTGAAAAAAACCCTATGATACCTTTAATACTCCAATTTAATTTTTTAATATACTAAAATTTCATCAATAAAAATAAATAAAAATTTATCAAAGAAGTCATGAAATATTCTATTTATAAGATCCATGAATACATCAGGTGTATTAGATAATCGAAATGGTATAACAAAAAATTCATAGGGCCCCTATCTAGTCTAAAACATATTCTTCACAATTTATGCTTCCCTCAATTTGAACTGATGGTACATCGACTTCTGGTCAATATTTTAAGTATATTGTTCATGCTAGATATGATAAAAAAAATAATTAATGTGAGTTAAATGACACTTTTTCTTAATAGTGATGTTTCCTAAGGCTATATAATCAATTAAAGTTCTCATTCAACAAAATTTATCTTTTTAAACATTTGAGGGGAACTCCATTGTGATGTTCTTGGATTGATGAATAATTTATTTAATAACTCATTTAATTGGTTTTTTAGTTCTATAAGTTCAACATAAGCCATTTGATATGGGTGTTTGTAGATATGATTATCATCAGGTACTATGTCAATTGTAAACTCAAGATCTTGATTCGAAATGACACAATGAAAATTCATCCCTAAAAATTCCATTTATTCATTTATTACTCGAATATAACTATTTTAAATAGTATCTTTATTTTCAGAAATATGATCTAGGTATATTTAATTTCTGTCCCTATTCAGTTTATTAGATTCATGGTATGTTATCAAAGGCATGAAATCATTGAACAAAATATTCTTAGAAATTGTTTTTATCTTATTAGTATAAAATAAAAGAAAATTAATAATATGAATAATAAAAAACTCCACTATGGATAGTTCAACAAGATTTTCTAGAAAGTCCAACCCACTAATATTAGTTAGACGATTCCTATATATCATGGTTTCTTTATACTTCCACAGAACATTTTTACCAACAGTTAGATCTTACATTCACATGGTGATATTAAAAAATTACTTGAAAATAACTCATAAATAAAAGATTCAAATGATACAAAATCAAATAGGGTAATTTAATAAGTTGAATAATAAATTAAAAAAAATTTCACCACTTCATTTGACTACCCTAACATCAACTATTGTTGTAGAAAATAACCTCACTACACCTTTTTTATAAATCATGATGATTTACATTTTTTGAAACTAACTTTGGACTCATTAGCATAATTACCCTTATAATTTTTGATAAAACATCTTATCATTTATTTTATATTAGTTACCACATTTATTTATTCATCAGTATTATTTTCCTTGAACTTGTGATCCATGTTTCTAAAATTTCCACATTGATAAGAGATCCCTATATTCATAAGGCATTCTATATGATTATATTAACCACACATACCACAATATTGAACATCATTTTCTTACCTCAATGATTCCTCATCACCTGTTATCCTGACCGCTTCTTACTTTCATTGTCACGATGTATATAAGATATGTAAAACTCCATCTCACCCTTTTCAGCACAACATACAAATTTCTCATTGCTTTTAAATTCTTGTGTGGCCAAATCCCATCATATAACTAGTCTCAATCTAGATTAAAACTGATTAATTATTCTATTAGTTTCAATATTATTATTAAGCGCACACCTCTCTAATATTATTATGTGTACTACATATTCCCTTATAGAATCTTAATATTGTTTTCCTCAAGTCCATGATTTTTTTCCATTTGGAGTTAAAAAACATAATTAAATATTTCTCAATGAAAATACTCATGTATAAATCCTAGTACATAGCTTCAAGATCTTCATTTTGAATGGTATTAATAACTAAATACCACCTCATATTAGATTTACCTTCAAAATTATAAATAGAAAGGGCCACCATTTGATGTTTTGAGCATCCAATGAAATTAAATATCATTTATGGGGAATCGATCCACCCTTAGGCTACCACTAGGTCAAAATATCTACTAAATTATGGGGAATTTACTTTATTAATAGATTCATATAGAAATTTTACTTCCTGGTAGATCGGATTCCACTCTAAAATGGATACCACCACCATAAATCATTTGATTCAAATGACCAATCACTAAAAAAACTTTTATATTCTGATTCCAACTATTTAGGGATTTTTATTTATAAGGATATCTTACTCTATGATCATTCCTGCTATAGCATCCTTATTCCTTCATTAGAAAACCATTCCAAATAGACATATTTTAGACAATAAAACATGGAAATCCTAAAATGTTATAACATTTTAACTTGAAAATAAGGTAAAATCTTTCGTGGGAATGTAATGATTATTTCCCCATAATGTAGTTTTATCTATAATGACCTTTTATACCAAATATATGTACATGGACTTTTAAATTAAATAATCATGAGTTATAGTAATTAATTTTACTTTCATTCACATTTATGTGCATTTAAGCGTGGTGTTTTAAATAGTTATGCTATAAATCACACATAATGAAATGATAAAGTATAAATTAAAAATTTCTGATTAGTATCCATTTCTTCTATAAGATGAAACAATTAAAATAACGAATGAGATACTTTAACAAAAAATATTCATGTATTTTAACTGGACCTCTTCATTTTCCTTAACCATCCTTAAATACTACGGAAAAACATTTAAAAAAATACAGATGAGAATAATAAACTCCGTCAGGGATACAGATCTACATAAAAAAAATTTCCATTAATAATAATTATAACTTGTGAAAACCTATTTAATGAAAACATAAAAATTTAACAAAAAAGTGAAATATCATTACATATGAAAATTACATTTATTTTACATTTGGATGAAAATTATTTCAATGAAGACTCATTAGCTAGTATAGGAAAATCATGTTGGTACCATGGGACATCATCTCATGAAATACTTAAAAAACCCATATTGGATTGATAAAGATTGGAATAAACATATATACAACATCTACTATAATTATATATATAATATAATCACAACAAAATGAACTCGAGTGTTATATGGGTGAAACCATCATTTATGCTATAATGGGTTCACCTAGAACTATATGGTAACACCATTAATTTATATTTTCCATGAACCACATAATGAAAACACATTACATTATTTTAAAAAATGAATTAAACTCATATGAAATTATTTTTCTGAATTTAAAATATAATAATATTACAAAATCCCATTACCCATACAAAATACATCTTCATTTTGAAAAAATGAAATCAATAACAAAATACTGAGAAGATTGAGAGAGTATTTCATTTACAGGAACATTAATTATTTTAAGGGAATCTAAAAATAAAATATTGTCCACTGAAAAAGACATATCATTTTCCATGTGCATGTTAGATTTACAACATTACTTTTTTTTGTGTTTCAAAAATTCCATATTAAAATTGTAAAAAGATTCAATTTTGAAAGAAAATATGAATGTAATTAAAAATAGAAATAATATTTTCATTATAATCTATTTATATAATTAACATATAAAATAATATCATGAATATTGAAATGAGGGAAAATATTTTGAATTTAAATCAACAGACATTTAAATATTATTTTTAAATCAAAGTGTCTTATACCACATTGAAACAATTGAATAAAAACATTAATTAAAGACTGAAATTAAAATTAAAATTAAATATCATGAGAATAAATAAAATACCTCATATAAAACATAATAGGGTATGCATATACACATTATAAAATTCTGAAGGTTTATAGAATTATGATATGTCTCAATGAAAGGAGAATGGGATGAAGTCCCTTTCTTTAAGTCAGAATTTTCATGTGTAGTCTTTAATATCCTAAATGATGAGACTATGCTTATTATTTACATTATCAAGATATTTTTAAATATTATTATTAATTTAATTTGAAATAATTACATGTTATATACAATTTTTTAATCATTTTTTTATATTGGATTTTATGACCACATTCGGTTTATCTGTCACAAACAACTCTAGAAAGTTGAATATGGTAATAGGAATCATTATATGAAGAAATAAAGAGTATTAATAATGATATAAATAGATTCATTATAGATAAATTATACTTTTAAAACTTATCATGAGATAAGGTTATGAAAAATTAACCAATGATACGGTCATGGACACAGTAGGTAATACGTACAAATGAAGATCATTACCATTTATCAATTTTAATTTTTGAATGAAGGTGTGAGACATTCATAATTAAATATTGATTATTATACCATAAATATAATTTTATTTAATCATAAATACTTATGTATATAATTATTTTTATGTAAAATGAAAAAAATCACTTTGAGGATGCGGTAGTCTGCTCGTCTATGAATGACTTTATCACTTTTTTAGTTCATAAAACAGAAATAAATAAAATTATATATTATACTTCTAGAAAGATAATTATGTCAATAATATTATATATATATATATATACATATATATCATATTTTTATTAAACCCATAAATAATGTGTTCCGTGTAATGTGTAAACGAATCATATCCCTTTGAGGAGGTTGTAGTCCCCAGGTCCATAAACGATGTTTTCGTATTCCCACAAAATGGTAAACCTGAAAGAATTTTTTATAAAATAATTAATGAATTATTAATTCATATAAAATATCATATATATCAAGTAAACAAAGTATGTAATATATAATTCCCAATAATTAGAGGTTGTAATGGACAAATAAAAGATAATATTTCTCAAGGCAGTAGTCTCCCATACACAAGAATGATGATTTCATTACCCTTTTGATTGATGTATGCATAACTATAGGATTAACCCTTAAAATAATAATATAAAAATATAATTAATATAGTTAGGTCATTTTATAATCATTAAATTATGTGAAATGAATGGATAAGGGAAGTAATCTAAAAAATGCACGTTGATGAATGTTGCATCTTCATATGGTAACTCCTTTTGGATTGCACCAATGGACTTCATTCATTGAATTTAATAGAAATTTTTTACTTCTATGAAGTGGGTAAAGATTTTTTTGTCAATTTTTATGTTTTCGGATGAAAAAAATGTATTTATAAGGGTAAATAAGTGAGGGGTGACTTCTTTTTTATAGTTGAGGTGTTGTGGTATTTTTGTAAATATAAAAATGTAAACATTATTCGGAGGTCTCCCTTGTATCACGTTACTCAAATAATTATTCAAATATGATCCACAATGTTATATGGTTGATATATGACTTCGAAATGGGTTTTGAAAAAAATTTATATTTCATTTGTCCCCAAAAGAGTTACATTGAACCATAATGTAAACACATTTTAACTTTAATCACGTAATAAATTTTTATCTCTTTCACTGATATTTTTTTTGAAAAAATAAGTAGAAATTTTGGGAAATTATAAATTATTAGGATTAAAAATATTGAATATATTTTTCCCACATTCTAATTGTAAGAACCTTGATCATCATTTCAGGTATCGATATTGCTTTTGGGTTGTTTTAATGAAAAATGAAGGAAATGGGGGTTTTCTAAGTACATGCCATGTAAATCTATGTACATTTCACATATCCTACTCCACTTAAACAATCATGTTGTCCATGTAATGGCTGAGTACATGGATGTGAAGTGACTTGGAATATTTCTTATGTCGGGGACTAGTTGAGGCTAACACAGGGCGTGTAGTATAAATAAACACATCATGCACTTTTCTTTTTAATTAATATCAGATTTGGGACATGTCTCATATCCATAACCTAATTCTTTTTCCCATGTTTCATACAGGAGAGAGATGAAAGGGAAAAAAACATCAAACCTCTCTCAATTCTCTATCAGAACTCCTTTTGAGATGACTTCTCGTGTGTTGGAATCCCACCGCTGAGTTATCAATTTCTATAAATCCTTTCTTCCAAATTATTTATTTCTCAAGAGTTTTTTATGGTTGAGAGTTTCTCAACATTTTTTAGATCTACGTCAATATAAGCCGATTCATGGTTCCATGTTCAATTATGTTGATTTTGAGACCTCTAGGTAGGTGTTTTGTGACTTCCGTTGTGTTGTATTGGATTATATTTGATTAAAGTGCCACATACACAAATTTGGGGTATTGATCAATTTCTAATTTAACCATGTTTGGGACATAATATGGTATATTTAATTGATAAATATTAGTTTCTTATATGAATGGTTAGATACCTTGTTATGGGACACCCATGTGTGTGTTTCCCTTGTTTGATCTTTTATGGCCATTTGGTCTACAATACCTTTAAGGCTTGACTTGTTTCACATGCCTTGTATTGTTATGATAGAGTTACTGATTATATGAGATGCATGTGATATGAATTATGTATAGTGACCCAACATTTTCTTACATTACTATTACATCATTTTGAAGATAGAAAACATAATAGTATTACACATAGAGGATCCAATGGTTTAGTGTCTTGGGAAAACTAGGACCATACATAATAATTACTACATCGAGCATAATTGTTTTTTCATTTCTTCATCTCTATCATCTTATTGGACCTTGACCTATCCTTAGTAAATCTATCCACCAGAGGATATAAATCAAAATGGGTGAGCTATAAGACCAATAAAATGATAGACAAGAACAATATGGCATGGGGTGAGCATATTCATAAAATAGGCAATTAATCATGAACATGAGAGGAAGCATAAATAAGAGACTTGGAATGTGGCAATGCATAAAAATAAAACATCATTTCGTAGTGGTTAACTACCACACATTCTTGCAAACAGAGAAAGAATATTGTTCACACACCATTTCACATTTTCTCATGAGATTCATCACTTTACCCAATGCATTGTAGCGCTATATAATTCCGGGTCCACCTGTCACATTTATACATTCATATTGTGCTATATAGTTCTGGGTGCACTCGTCCCGTCATAAAATTACCATTTATCATGAATGCCACAATGAACATATAACATAAATGAACATAACTAACCCATGAAAATGAATGGGTTTCATCTCATAAGAACACATTAAAAAACATTGGGTCCCAAATGAAAGAGGGAATAACATATTTGTTACAAGAACCGTCAATCTTGAATGAGAAGTAAAAGGTGTGTTCTTGAAAGAATAATTCTTTTGGAAAACATTTGGTTTTTTATAAATAGTATTTACAAACATGTATATCCCATAAAATTAAAGACAATGATGATCAAAATATTTTTAAAGAGTAACCATATCAAAAAGGAGTGAAAGTGGGAGAACCTAAAGGATGAAAGTTGGGTTCGATAATTTTCCCTTACCTTGTATCAGAATGCATCCTTCACATTAATGTCATATATAATGACATTATATTCGTTAATTAGAAATTAAAGATCATTTTATACATTAATATGGGTCATTTTGGATTCATTATTTTATTTTATGGACCTATTTATGAGTAATCGAGTTTAAAAACATTGTTCAGGAATGATAGTTTTTATGGTTTTCCCGAGAGTTTCACATGTTTTCAAGAATTGAAGTTTGTGTAGAACACGGATAAAAATCCATAACATATATTACATGTTATTAATGATATTAGATAAGTTAAAATTATCTTAATTTGAATTACATTGTATACTATGTGGATGAATCATTAGATATGAATTTAATGATGATTGTTTGGGTTAATTTGGGCGGTTTTTCCACCACAACGAACTTGTTTTGTTTACGCATTGAGTAATATGCACATAAGTTAGTTCCAGAAATTAAAATTGGACATAATACATATATAATATTATGGTTCAACCATAGAAATGCTTTCATGACCAGATATGTAGGTAGAAATGGGAAAGGAAAACATGTCATTCTTGAAGGTGATAGATTAACACCTTACGAACAATGTTTTCTTTTAAAAAATAAAAGGAAGAGGATAAGAGGGGTGGATGTTATAATATCCAATTAGTATCATAAAATTCCAGTATATGTACTATTATAGATTCACCATACCAATTGGAAAAATATAGTTTGGGATAGTGTCACGAACCGAATCTGGCCGCCATCAAACCGGCACCAAACCCGGCTCATGGCAAGACCCGAAGGGCGTTCCCTATCCCCACGGGCTGCCACAAGTGCCCGGGTATCATAAAAATTAATTTGGGAATGATTTACCCGAGTTTGGGTTCATAAAATAACCAAAATAGCCAACAACCAAATCTGAAAAAATTATTCCAAGCAAGACTTAATAAAAAATCAGAACTAATTATATGGGTTTAAACAAGACACAAGAGGTCCAAAGGTACATAAAAGTATCAGCAAACATCCCATGAGACTCCACACGACAAGGGGTCATCACCCACAAGCCGTCTCCAGAACACCACACCATCGAGAGAAACTAGGAACCCGAACCGCCATCGGCCAAGGCCTTGCCTTTGCCTGTGTCAAACATGATCAAGTCTACTTACACCCAAAGGTGTAAGTAGGGTGTGAGACTAAGCCCAATAGGATATCACCCAAGGATTTCAAGTGATAGGAATTAAAAAATAAAAGGCTTGCAAGAGTTATAAATAGATAATGGTAGCATTTATTTCTAAAAGTGAAACATTGAAAAGAAAAAAACTTTCAATGGGGATAACATTAAATAATGAGTGAATTTGAATAAAACATTCAATATAGTGGTTTTCACATTACAAAATACCATAAAGAAAGTATAAATGCCAAAAAGTCCACGAGCACCAAGCATAGGAACACCCCTAGGTACTAGTTTGTTGTGAGCCCCAAGTACCTCGTATCTCGGTGAAAGTAACCATGATGAAATTCGTTCTCATGCACAAGCCACTAGTAGGGAGCATACCCATAACCTTTTGGTCTCCAATAATCTCCATTATAGTTTTGTTAGTGTTATCCATGTCAGACTTGCTAAGTGATCCATGGTCAAAACCCCTCTGTTCACTAGCGTACTAGTACACGTTAGCCCACCTAGATACCCGGGTTTCCCGTATTGTGCTCAAATAGTCACCACATGCTACCAAAATCAATTTTTACATATAAATATTAGTTCTGGTCACACACATTAAAAACAGTATCTACGACTTCTTTTCACCTTTCGTATAACTCAATAAACCACTTATAATTTCCATAAAACAATTTCAAGAAAAGTAATCAAATTTTGCACATTAAATTCATCTAAAATCCCACATTTAAAACCAAACAGAGACCAATATTATACCAAAACAGAAATTTCAGCATCAAAAAATTTTTATAAATCTAATCCCTGAATTATAAAACAACACCAAGAGGCACAACATAGGTTGCACATGTAAAACACCCATTTTCACACAAAATTGAAACTTAAAAATCAACCGCTTTTAAAATGCTAAACAAATAATTTTTTTTAATAAAAATACTGAATGAGGAACATAAAATAAACAGAAATACAGAAATCCAACTCATTCTACAATACCTACATATGAAATCACCTACCAAAAATAGTCAAAACCCCTAAATCCTTGTGCGTCACTTCAACCGCACCTCCACCGCATCACAAAGGAGTAATATTGAACCTAAAACCAGAGGATTGGACCAAGAAACTTAAAACTAAAACCCTAGGTACGAAAACCCATCTTCTGGACATTTGGGGATTCAATAAAAAAGGAAGAAACCCTAAGAAGGAGGGAGGAATAAGGAAGAGAACCAATTTACTTGAGAAATCTGGACGTTTTTTAGAGATTCAGAAGTTCGGCCCTATATCGTGATTAATCTGAGCTCCAAATAGGCAAAAACGAATATGGGGGTGCGTCGGGATTCAGTGGTAACGTGTGAGAGATGGAATCACCGAGAAAGGATAAAAAATAAAGATTTTATGAAATAATTACAAAACAATTTTAAAACTGGAAATGGGCTTTCGGGTTGGCCCAATACCTAATTTGATCACCCAAATCCAAGATGCTAATGACTTTTTAAGGGGCCCAAAATTATTTTTTGGTTTTAATATTTAAATGAAGGTCATTTTTGAAGTTGAATTGGTGAAAAATGTTGAAAAACGAAGGAGTTATTAAAGAAACAAAATTTACTTTCAAAACTTGAAACGAGCTCTCAGGTTGGCCCAAATTTTGGAAACCCACTATTTCTTTCAAAAATGCATGAAAGACCACCAAAACCAAGCAAGGATGTAAATTAAATGAAAAATACCTTTAAAATATGTCATGTATGGGACAATTATCCCCCCCATGAAGGACTTTCCACCCCGAAAAGTCAACATGAGGCTTGATTGGAAAACAAGAACGAGTACTCTTCCTCGACCCACGACTTTCGCTCCCATGTCTCATGTGTATCATTTCCATGCATCCATAGAACCCGAACTAATGGAATAGACTTCCCTAGAAGTATCTTCTCTTGGGAGTCCACTATTTTCACTGGACTTTCAACAATAGACAAGTCAGGCTCTATCTCAGTTCTTCCCAACTGAACACATGGAATGGATCCGGGTAGTATTTCTACAACTGAGAAACATGGAAGACATCATGGATGGATGTCAACTGAGAAGGTAAGGCCAACCTGTATGCCACCTTTCCAATACGCTCAATGATCTCAAATGGAACGACATACCGCAAAGTCAACTTACCTTGCTTCCCTGATCGACGATGGCCCAGACAAGGGTCCACCTTCAAAAATACTCTATCACCCACAGAAAACTCTAGGTCTCGACGCCTCCGGTCAGCATATGATTTATGACGACTCTGAGCTATCAATAAACATTGCCTGATTAATTTTACCTTCTCAGATGTCTCATGCACCATACTCGGCCCCAGTAGTGAGGTCTTACCTACCTCAGACCAACATAGGGGGGGACCGACAAGGCCGGCCATAGAGCGCCTCAAAAGGAGCCATTCGAATCGAGGACTGGTAACTGTTATTATAAGAAAACTCAACCGATCCCAAATGGGTATCCCAAGAACCTCCAAAGTCTAGGACACATGCACGAAGCATGTCCTCCAAAATCTGATTCACCAGCTCTGTCTGACCATCCGTCTGTGGATGGTATTCTGTGCTCATCTTAATCTGGGACCCAAGGCCTTCTGAAGGCCTACCCAGAATCGAGACGTGAAACAAGGGTCTCTATCTGAGACAACTGCTGATGGAACACCATGGAGTCTCACCACCTCCTAAAGATACAAACGGCCCAAATCATCCACTTTAGATGTATCTCTGATCAGAATTAAGTGGGATGATTTGGTTAGACGATCAATCACCACCCAAATGGCATTCTTACCTCGAGGTGTACGAGTTAATCCAACAATGAAGTCCATGGAAACCTCGTCCCACTTCCAGGTAGGAATGGGTAGTGGTTGGAGAAAACCAGAGGGCCTTTGGTGCTCTGCTTTCACCTGCTGGTATGTGTAGCATCTCGACACAAAGTCCACTATGTCCCGTCTCATACTAGGCCACCAAAACTGCCGACGGACATCACAATACATCTTAGTGGCACCCGGATGGACAGCCCACTGAGACTAGTGGCTATCCTGCATCACCAACTTCCGTAGAGATAACGGCACTACTGAACGGCCCTTGAAGCACAAGATGCCCTCGGGAGATGATGACCAATCAGAGGATGTCTCCCCACCATGAAGAAACTGCTTCTACTTCTAACAAAGCTCATCACTGGGCTGTTCCCACTGAATCAACTCCAATAGAGAAGGATTCAACCTGACGCTCTCCAAGAATTCCCCTCCACCATGTTCCTTGGTCTCCACATGAATCTGAGAAAAGATCCCCATCAATGTCCACTCATCACTGGACTTCCTCAAAGCCTGCACTGGAACCCTTCTGCTCAAGGCGTCGACCACTACATTACCCTTACCTGGGGTATAGACAATGTCAAAGTCAAACCCCTACAAGTACTCAATCCAGCAATGCTGCCTCAAGTTGAGGTCCTTCTGTGAGAAGATATAAGCCAATATTTTGTGATCAGAATAGACCACAAACTACTCCCCAAAGAGGTAGTGACGCCACGTCTTCAAAGCATGCATCACTCCTGCCAACTCCAAGTCATGGGTTGGGTAGTTCTTTTCATGTGGCCGAAGTTGGCGAGAGCCATACGCCACCATGTGATCATCCTGCATAAGCACGCACCCAAGACCCATACCTAAAGCATCACAATAGACCACATATCCCTTTCCAGCCTCTGAAAGAATTAGCACGGGGGCGGTAGTCAGCCGCCTCTTCAGCTCCTCGAACGATGCCTGACATTCTGTAACCCATACAAACTTCACCCCTTTCCAGGTGAGGGAAGTCATCGGTGAAGCAAGCCGAGGGAAATCCCGAACGAATTGCCTGTAATAACCAGCCAAGCCAAGAAAACTCTTGATCTCGAACACATTCTTCGGTTTCTCCCACGACATGACTGCACTAATTTTCTCAGGGTCCACTAAGACTCCATGCTCTGAGATCACATGCCCCAGAAATCTCACCTCTCTGATCCATAAAGTGCACTTTGACAACTTTGTATAGAGGCGGTGATCTCGTAATGTACCCAAAACGATCCTCAAGTGATGTTCATGTTCCTCCTCAGAGCAAGAGTATACCAGAATGTCATCCACGAACACCACAACAAAGGAATCAAGATACTGATGGAACACCCAATTCATAAGTGCCATAAATACCACTGGAGCATTGGTCAATCCGAAGGGCATGAACAAATACTCAAAGTGGCCATACCTACTTCGGAAGGCTGTCTTAGGGATATCTGAATCCTTCACCCTGAGTTGATGATACCCTAAACATAGGTCTATCTTTGAGAACCACTTTTCCCCATTCAAATGATCAAACAAATCATCTATTCTGGGCAAATGGTATTTGTTTTTAATTGTTACCTTATTCAGCTTCCGGTAGTCAATGCACAACCGGAGGGATCCATCAGCCTTTTTTGAAAACAACACAAGAGAGGCCCAAGGAGAGACGCTCAGGCGAATGAATCCATTGGATTATATGTCGTCCATATGTATCTTTAATTCCCTCAACTTGGTGGGGGCCATGCGATAAGTGGGAAGAGATATCGGCTGTGTTCCCGGCGCCAGATCAATAGAAAACTCCACATCCCGCTCCGGGGGAAATCCTGAAAAATCATCTGGGAATACCTCTGGAAACTCATTGACTATATTAGGTAGTGCACCTTCAGGGTAAAGACCATCCTCTAGAATGAGAGAAGATAACTGGAAGATAACACTTCCCAACTCTGGGTGTGGAGGCCCTGTGCGACCTGACCGAGGATCCCATTATCCATGAAAAACCTAACGACTCCCATCTGGTGCCGTGAAACTCACACACTATCTGTAGCAATCGATGTGTGCCTGGAAGTGTACTAGCCAATCCATCCCGAGTATGACATCAAAAAGGTTCATATCTAAGACCAAGAGGTCCCATTCTATCTTGACCCCTGACACAGAAAGCACACATGATGGGCACCTGAGACCCTTCTCTTTCTTCTTTCCCAGCGGTGTCACCAACTCCATTGCGAATGACATCAAATCAGTTGGAAAATTCAGAATGTCCACAAAACAGGAAGAAATGAATGAAACAGTGTCACCAGTATCAAAAAGAGCAGCAACTATAGAAGATGATATCAAAACGGTACCTCGAACAGTTGACGGTCCCACCTCTGATCCTGCTGGTGCCTGATCCACCGCATGGAGATGTCCAGTCTCTGCCTGAAGATGACCACTAGTCTGTGGATATGACCTAAACTGGCTCTGCCTAGAAGATGACCCAACCCTACCACCACGGCTGCCAAATCGAGATCCCCCAGTCCTTGACGGCTCAGACTGTGCTAGCACTCCTTTGGGAGCCATGGATCCTGCCCCACTTTGAAGTGGACGCGCTATCCCACAAAAGTGTTGCACGTGTCCCATACCTCCACACTGGAAACAGGTCTTCGAAGGATGAGGGCATGCTGGACAGATGTGCCCAGGCTTCCCACACTGGTGGAACATGACCGATCTCGCATCAGAAACCGCTGATGAAAAATGCCTGGAAGAGTTCCCTGAACTGCCTCCTCCTTTCATCACATGATCCTCCCACTTCCTTTTATTTCTTGAGGAGCTTCCACTTCCCACTACTGATACAGAACCATAGAAACTAGCCCTGTCTTTTCTATCAATCTCCACCATGCACGCCCGATCAACGACCTCAGCATAGGTCCTCAGCTTAAACAAGAACACCTGGGATTATATCTCTAGTCTCAAGCCATTCTCAAACCTTTGGGCCTTCTCTTGCTCATTAGAGACAATTTCTAGAGCATACCGAACCAACTCAGCGAAATGGTTGGCATACTCCATCACAGATATATTTCCCTAAACAAGTTCCATGAACTCTCTAGACCTGGCATAAGCCAACACCTCAGGCCAGTACTGTTCATTGAAGACAGCCTTCAAACCTCCCCAGCGCATCTGCTCATTCTTCCCAGCCTGAAGCACTGACTCCCACCATTTACGGCTGTGACCCTCCAACAGAAAGGAGGCACACTTCACCCTGAGCTCCTCGGGTGTTTCCATGAACTCAAACATATTCTAGATCTTCTCCAGCCATTACTCTTCTTCTTGGTGTTCTGAGATGACTCAGAAGGTTTGAGGCTTATTTTTCAGGAACTCCTGGGCCTTGTCCTTTCTTGGACCAGTCTCATCCTCTCTATTAGGAGCTGGAACTGGAGCTGGTCCATATCCTAGAGCCTGGACATCCCGGACCACGACCTCGACTAGCCTCTGATCAATTGGTGTGGGAGAACTCTCTTCGGATTCCTCCCGTGGGTGCGTGAGAGCTTTCTGGGGAGGCATGTTGCTACAAAATGTAACAGATAGAAAACAATAATCAATACCACAATTCTGAAAATTTTAATCAAATACATTAAATATAAATAATCTAAACACATTTCAGTAAGAAAATAAACAACTACAACACATCCGCATGATGTCCACATGTGGTCTACCGCCCACACGTCTCACCTGGAAGTGAAGTCAATCTTAAAATTCCAACATCCCCTGGTGACTCAGGGTCTGCCATGAGAGGTGTGGGCCAGACACCCTACTCACAACCAAAACCCCGAGACCCGACATTCCTAGCTCTTGTGTATCCCGACTCATCCCAAAATAATAATATAACCCAAAAACTTTTACCTGCGTCTGATACCATTTTGTCACGAACCGAATCTATCCGCCATCAAACCGGCACCAAAACCGTCTCATGGAAAGACCTGAAGGGCGTTACCTATCCCCACGGGCTGGAACAAGTGCCCGAGTATCATAAAAATTCATTTGGGAATGATTTACCCGAGTTTGGGTTCATAAAATAACCAAAAACAGCCAACAACCAAATCTGAAAAAATTATGCCAAGCAAGACTTAATAAAAACTCAGAACTAATTATATGGGTTTAAACAAGACACAAGAGGTCCAAAGGTACATAAAAGTAGTAGAAAACAGCCCATGAGACTCCACATGACAAGGGGTCATCACCCACAAGCCGTCTCCACAACACCGCACCATCGAGAGAAACTAGGAACCCGAACCGCCATTGCCCAAGGCCTTGCCTTTGCCTGTGTCAAACATGATGAAGTCTACTTACAGAAAAAGGTGTAAGTAGGGTGTGAGACTAAGCCCAATAGGATATAACCCAAGGATTTTAAGTGATAGGCATTATAAAATAAAAGGCTTGCAAGAGTTATAAATAGATAATGATAGCATTTATTTCTAAAAGTGAATCTTTGAAAAGAAAATAACTTTCATTGGGGATAACATTAAATAATGAGTTAATTTGAATAAAACATGCAAGCTAATGGTTTTCACATTACAAAATACTGTAAAGAATGTATAAATTCCAAAAAGTCCATGAGCACCAAGCTTAGGAACACCCCTAGGTACTAGTTTGTTGGGAGCCCCAAGTACCTCGTACCTTAGTGAAAGTAACCATGATGAAATTCATTCTCGTGCACGAGCCACTAGTAGGGAGCATACCCATAACCTAGTGGTCTCTAATCATCTCCATTATAGTTTTGTTAGTGTTATCCATGTCAGGATTGCTAAGTGAACCATGGTCAAAACCCCTCAGTTCACTAGCGTACTAGTACACGTTAGCCCACCTAGATACCCGGGATTCCCGTATTGTGCTCAAATAGTCACCACATGCTACCAAAATCAATTTTTACATATAAATATCAGTTCTGGTCACACACATTCAAAATAGTAGCTACACATTCTTTGCACCTTTCGTATAACTCAATAAACCACTTATAATTTCCATAAAACAATTTCAAGAAAAGTAATCAAATTTTGCACATTAAATTCATCTAAAATCCCACATTTAAAACCAAATGGAGACCAATATTATACCAAAACAGAAATTTCAGCCTCAAAACATTTTTTTAAATATAATCCCTGAATTATAAAACAACACCAAGAGGCACAACATGGGTTGCACATGTAAAACACCCATTTTCACACAAAATTGACACTTAAAAATAAACAGCTTTTAAAATGCTACCCAAATCAATTTTTGCAATTCATATAATGAATGAGGAACATAATAGAAATAGAAATACAGAAATCAAACTCATTATACAATACCTATATATGAAATCACCTACCAAAAGAGTCAAAACCCCCAAATCCTTTTGCGTCACTTCAACCGCACCTCCGCCGCACCACAAAGGAGTAAGATTGAACCTAAAACCAGAGGATTGGACTAAGAAACTCATAAATAAAACCCTAGGTACGAAACTCCATATTCTGGAAATTTTGGGATTCAATAAAAAAGGATGAAACCCTAAGAATAAGGGAGGAATAAGGAAGAGAACCAACTTACTTGAGAAATCTGGACGTTTTTTGGAGATTCAGAAGTTTGGCCATACATCGCGATGAATATGAGCTCCAAAGAGGCCAAAACTAATATGGGGGTGCGTCTGGGTTCAGTGGAAACGTTTTAGAGGTGGAATCACCAAAAAAGGATAACAAAAAAATATTTTATGAAAGAATTACAAAACAATTTTAAAACTGGAAATGGGATTTCGGGTTGGCCCAATACCTAATTTGATCACCCAAATCCAAGATGATAATAAATTTTTAAGGGGCCCAAAATTCTTTTTTGGTTTTAATATTTAAATGAAGGTAATTTTGGAAGTTTAATGGGTGAAAGATGTTGAAAACGAAGGAGTTAATAAAGAAACAAAATTTACTTTCAAAACTGGAAACGAGCTCTCAGGTTGGCCCAAATTTTGGAAACCCACTATTTCCTTCAAAAATGCATGAAAAACCACCAAAACCAAGCAAGGATGTAAATTAAATGAAAATACCTTTAAAATATGTCATGTATGTGACAGATAGAATAATAAAGGAACATGAAATTGTAAGGTAATTAAAGGAAAGAGGAAGAGCAATTACCTCTTGAATCCTCCTCTTGAGATCCTCCTTAAGGGACCTAGGCTTGGTCTTTTGATGAGACCAGATGCTCTTGGACGTGGGGGAGGGGCTAGGAAAGATTCTTGGGTAGAGTTTAGACAATTCTTGAATCCTCAGAGGTGTGGTATGGCATGGGAGGGGGCGGTTATTTATACATGAGGAGGGAGTTGTTTTCAGAATAAAATATTAAATAAAATAATATCTCAAAAGTTTGACTTTTAATAGTAGTTTTTGACATCCTAAATCATATATTAATATAATATTATTCTTTTTAATCTTTATATCATCTTTATAATTCTAACTCATTAATTTATTAAAAGGAAAGTGAAAGAAATAGAAAAAGACACTTTAAGAAATCACCTTTTGACTATAGGCTTTGGAAAGTTCTTTTTAAGTTTGAAAATTGATTTTATTGTATTTTAAGGAAACATTTATAAAATTTAATATAATTTGGAAGAAACTAATGTTCTAGAAATTTTATTTCATCATTACATCATTAATGATGCAATTTAGGATACACTAGTTATGTGAAAAACTGTATTTTTACCATTCAATCGAAAATTGAAGTATTTTTGAAAAATTCTGAAAATACACCCTAAACATTTTTCGATGTGTAGAATAAAAAAATTAATTAAATATTTCGAAGATATTTTTCTAAATATGATTAATTTAATATTTAATTAAAATAATAATTTGCTTGAAAAATTACAATTTTTAAAATAAAAACTGATTTTATAATGCTTTTAAAAATTATGTTGTGTCTTATAAAATTATCTAAAAAAATAAGACATATATTTGATAATTTTTGAACACATTTTAAGCAAATAAATTTTCTTTAAAATTATAATTAATTTTTTATGACTTACAGAATTAGAAAAACGTTTACTGTGGTCAAATTTTCAGTTTCTAAGATGCCTATATTTTATTTTATTATTCATGGGTATGTTTACAATAATTTATAGGATATTAAATTCATAAGTGTCATACTACTATTCATAAGGGTAAGTTACTATTCATAGGGGTTGGTTACTATTCACCAAAAATTAATTTTTTCTTATTGGACCCCAAAAATCATCTTGAACACAACCGTGTATGTTGGATTATTGAAATTCCAAACACAGAAGTGAAGAACATATGTTTAAAGATCACTTAGCACTTAGTTGTTCATGATGTTCTATTTTCATGTGATTTTATGACATATTTTTAAGAAGGGTATTTCCATAGAAAAAATTTGGTTCGTTACATTCTTCCTCCCTTATGAAATTCCACCCTTGAAATTTCACTTTACACAAATAGGTGAGGGTACTTCTCCTTCATCGCATCCTCTAATTCCCAAGTAGCTTCTTCAAACTTATGGTTCCTCCACAAAAAATTGACAAAGTGGGTTGTCTTGTTGCGTACAACATTATATCTCTGGTCCAGAATCTCTACTGGATGCTCCTCATAAGAGAGATCATCTTTCTGCTATACCACCTCTGAGTTTAGTACATGTGAGTGATCAGGTATCTACTTTCTCAAGAGTGATACATGAAAAAAATAATGAACTTGAGAAATATTTAGTGGATGTTCAAGCCAATAAGCCATGGATCATATACGATCAAGGATTTCAAAGGGGATAATTCACCTTGGTCTTAAATTTTCTTTTCGTCCCAAATTGCATGAATCTCTTCCATGGTTACATTCAAAGGAAGACATTATCTCCAACGTCAAACTCCAAATCCCTTCGATGGTTGTCAACATAGATCTTTTTCTAACATTGAGTAGATTCGATGGGTTTCTGGATGACTTGAACCTTCTCTGTCATCTCTTGTATAAGATTGGGTCCAAGTATATTTCTTTCTCCAACTTCATCCCAACAAGTTGGTGTTCTGCATCACTTTCCATACAGAACTTCATATAGAGGCATCTGAATAGTCGATTAGAAGCTATTATTGTATGAGAACTCAACCAATGGGAGATGCTGATCCCATCCACCTTTGAATTCTTGTGAGTAGGCTTTTAGCATTTCTTCAAGTGCCTAAATAGTCCTTTCAGATTGGCCATTGGTTTGGGGGTGATAGGTTGACCTGAAATTTAATTATATACTCAAAGCATGTTGAAGGATCCTCCAGAATTTAGATGTGAACCTTGGATCATGGTCAGAGACAATTGAGAGTGGCACACCATGCAGTCTAACCAATCCCTTCACATTTATCCTTGAAATTTGTTCAAGAGAGAGTTATTCCAGAATGGAGATAAAATGGGAAGTCTTGATGAGTCGATCAACCCCAACCCATATCACATTACTTCCCTTCGACGTCTTTGAGAGACCCATGACAGATTCCATTGTAACATTTTTTCATTTCCACATGGGTATAGGCAATGGAGGCATCATCCCTTTGGAATTTTGTCACTCTACTTTAACTTGATGATATACCAAGCACCTTGATATATATTCTACAATCTCCTTCTTCATATTATCCAACCAGAAGTGTTATTAGAGATCACAGTACATCTTTGTGCTACCAGGTTTGATAGATAATGTTGAGAAATGTGCATTTTCCAACAGATAATTCTTTATCCAGAGTGATTAAGGCACACAAAGCTACGTTCCAAAAAAAATCACACCATCATTATCTATATGTAACTCATGGAGCTTCCCTTCCTTTACTTCATTCACCCACTTTTGTATCTCCACATCATCCCTTTGTGCTTCTTAAATCTTTACTTGGATATATGGTTGCGCAATAATTTGGGAAAGGTAGGATGTATCCCCTGCCCTTATGATATCTAAATCCATGATTTGAATATCCATAAAGATACGGTCTTTCTCAATTCGTAACATGGATAGAGTAGAAGGTTCTTTTCTACTTTGAACATTTGCTACCTTGTTTGTCTTTCCAGGATGGTAGTTAATAGATCAATAGTAATCCTTGATTAGATCTAACCATATCCTTTGACACACATTGAGCTCCTTTTGTGTGAATATATACTTTAGAATCTTGGGGTCGGTGTATATGTCACACTTCTCACCATAAAGGTAGTGCCGCCAGATTTTCAATGAAAATATCACAGCTGTCAGCTCTAGCTCATTCATTGGGTAGTTCTGCACAAGGATCGTCAACTGACATGAGGCATAGCCTATCACATTATCATTTTGCATGAGTATGCAACCAAAACCTTTCTTTGAAGCATCACTGTATATCCCAAAAAATTCTCCATTTTTCAGTAGTGTGAGTACAAGTGCAGTGATCGGCCTCTATTTAGCTCCTTGAAGCTTCCCTCACATTCATTCGTCCATACATACGTTACCCATTTCCATGTTAACTTAGTTATCGGGATTGACAATTGTGAGAAGTTTCTCACAAAACATTGGTAGTACCCATCTAATCCAAGAATTCTATGGATTTTAGTGACATTAGAGGGCTTGGGAAATTCATCAATTAGCATTCTTTTTATATATCCACAAAAATTACCTAACTTGTGATCACATGTCCCAAGAATGTGACATTCTTCATCCAAAATTCACATGTTCTGAACTTGGTGTACAACTTCTAATTTCTCAATGTCACCAAAAAAAGTCTTATATGTTATTCATGTACCTCCTTGCTCTTGATGTATATGAGAATATCATCGATAAACTCTGCCAAAAATTTGTTGAGGTAATTTATAAATAATCTATTCATCAAATCCATGAATATTGTAGGGGAATTAGTAAGTTTGAAGGGAATCACTAGAAACTCATAGTGCTCATACATTGTACGGAAGGTGGTCTTCTGTATATTCTCTTTCATTACCTTTAGTTGATGATATCCAGAATGAAGATCCACCATTGAGAAGTATTTATCTCCTCTTAACTGATCGAACAAGTCGTAAATCTTTGGAAGAGGATACTTGTTCTTTATGGCGATATTTTTGAGTTTCCGATTGTTGATACAGAGCCACATCGTTCAATCCTTCTTCATTACAAAGAGAACTGGTGCACCCCAAGGTGATGCACTAGGGAGTATGAACCCTTTGTCCAGATGCTCTTGCAGCTGCTTCTTTAACTCCTCCAGTTCGATAGGAGCCATCCTATAGGGACACATTGATAAAGGAGTAGCTTCAGGTATGAGTTATATTGAGAAATATACCTCATGATCCATCTGAACTCCAAATAACTCTTCTAGAAATACATCATTATATTCCCTCATGATGGGAATTTCCTCAAGGTTGGAACCTTCCTTTGACTCAACCATTCGGGAGTGGTATTCTTCATCATAGAGAATCAACACCCACACAGATGAAGTATTTTTCAGAGGAGATTCATGATATTCCTTTAATTTTTAGAGGAGAATGGGATGGTTCAGAATATGAAAAGATATTTTTTTTCCAGGAAGTTGATATATACTCTATATAATGAGATCCAATCCATTCCCATTATAGCATCAAATTATACCAAGGGAAGTATTATGAGACTCGCTGGAAGAATCTTCCCACAAATGCCAATAGGATAAGAGTCAAACACTTGGGTTGAAATTATTCCACCACATGGTGGTTTAACAAATATCTCTACATCAAAGTATTGGGGATTCAATTATATAGTTCTAGAAAACATACAAGATATAAAGGAATGCATAAAACCAAAATCAAATAATATTTTTTCCTTTCTTGACTGAATATGATGTGTACCTTATACGACTTCATTCGTTTTCTCTACTTCCATAGTAGTGATGAAATAATACTTCTCTTGTTCCTTTGGTTTTGGTGGCTGCTGACGCTGATTATCCTCGAAAACTCAAGGTTTAGTGCACTAGCTTGCATAATTCCCTAGCTCCCTACAGTTGTATCATTCAACCATAGATTGTTTCCTCCTTTCTTATGAATCATTATTCTTCATTTTTATGTCTTTCTAACACTCTTGAGAAATGTTTCATTCTTTCCAACACATGAAGAATTTCCCTATCCCTTTGAGGAAGTTCCCATGGTGCAACTTCCCACATTTATGGCATGTGGTTCGTTGATTTTTCTTCCCACCATTTTCATTAGATCCACCATCTTGAAACTCCATCTTTCATTTCTCATCACCATAGGCATGAGACCATTCTCCAAACTCTTTCTCTACTTTGAGAGCACAACGAACAACATCTCCATAACTCCCAAAGCCTCTAATTACATGATCCTTTCGAATGTGTGGTTTTAATCCACTAAAGAATATATCAATTTTGCTATCATTGATGATAACAAATACCAAATCATACCTTTCAAGACATGTTAAAATTTCTTCATAGGTTTTCAAATATTCTCCTTATTTTGTTAGTGAGCTCTAGGAATTCCGTATTCATCTTCGTACAAAGAGTTCATTGGAAATACTTATTATGAATCATGATCTTAAAGTCTTACCATTCCATATCTTCAATTTCCTCACTTGTCTTGGTTTTTTTAATAAAATACAACCATTGATCGAACTCTCCATCTAGATGAAAAATGGATAGAGTCGCCTTCCCTATCTTAGAACAGTGAAGAACAACAAATATCTTCTACATGGAGTTGACCCATTATTCCGGACCTAGTGGATCAAAAGATCCACTAAAGGTAGGTGGTCGTTCCTGCATAAAAAATTTGATTTCCAGTTTCTATCTCTTTAGTAAAGGAGGAAGTTCTCCATTAATATGGTTAATGTTCATAACTAGAGATAATTGGGTAATCATCATCGGAAGTTTTGAACTCCACCTCCCAAATTATTGAGGATGTCGTTCGGGAAATCATTACAATGGACCTTGCACGAGTTATTGGCCTTGTTTCTCCTGGTTCCCACCATTTTATAAAATAGAAAAGGTTAGAAGAAACCATAAGTCAAAAAGTAATTAATAAAATATTCATATAATCCAAGGATATCATATGGGATCCCTATGTAAAGTCTCTTGTTTTAATATTTGTACAGAGCCTCGTGCAAGTTTTTTTCTCTTGGGTTCATTAATCCTAATTCCTAAATAAACTAAAACTCCCTCTGATACCAACTATAACAACCCATCCATTTCTTACATTACTATTACATAATTTTAAAGATAAAAAAATAATAGTATTACACATATAGGATCCAATGGTTTAGTGTCTTGGGAAAACTAGGACCATACAGAAAAATTACAACATCGAGCATAAACATTTTTTCATTTCTTCTTCTCTAGGTTTTAATTGGAACTTGACCTCTCCTTAGTACATGTAACCACCTGAGGATATACATCAAAAGGGTTGAGATAGATTCCTAGTAATAGGATAGATAAGAACAATATATCATTGGGTGAGCATATTCATAACAAAGGCAAACAATCACGAACATTAGAGGAAGCATTAATAAGAGATTTGAAATGTGGCATTGTAGAAAAATGAAACATCATGTCTATGTTGTTAAATACCACACAAGACTATGAACAAAGATAGTATATTTTTCACACATCCTTTCATATTCACTCATAATATTTATCACTTTAACCATTTCATTAGATCATTGTATAATTATGGGCGCACCCGTCACAGTTCAACATTCAAATTGCGCTATATAATTCTGGGCGCACCTATCACATCTTAACATTATCATTTATCATGCATGTAAAAATGAACATATTACATAAATGAACATAACTAACCAATGAAAATTAATGTTTTTCATCTCATAATAACACATTCATAAATATTGGGTTCCCAAAAGAAAGAGGGAATAACATATATGTTACAAGAACCGTCAATCTTGAATGAGATGTAAAAGGTGTGTTCTTGAAAGAAAAGTTCTTTTAGAAAACCTTTGGTTTTTCATAAATACCAGTGAAAAACATGTATATCCCTAAAAAGGAAATACAATTATGAACAAAATATTTTGAGTAACCATATCAAAAAGGAGTGAAAGAGGGAGAACCCGAAAGATGAAATTTTGGTTCGAGAATATCCCCTTACATTGTATCCAAAGGCTTCCTTCACTTTAATGTCATGAATAATTACATTATATTCTTTAATTTGAAATTAGAGAACCTTTTATACATTAATAGGGGTCATTTGGGTTTCAATGTGTTATTTTATGGGCCTTTTGATTAGTTATAGAGTTTAAAAACATTGTTCGAAAATATTCGTTTTTATGGTTTTCTTGAGAGTTTCACAAGTATTCATGAATTGAAGTTTGTGAAAAACATGGATAAAAAATAATATATTACATGTTTTTAATGAAATTAAAAAATTTAAAAATATATTAATATGTATTACATTGTATACCATGTGGTTGAATCATTAGATAGGAATTAATGATGACCGTTTGTGTTAATTTGGGTAGTTTTTCGACCACAATGTACTTGTTTTGTTCACTCATATAGTAATATATAAATAATTTAGTTCCAGAATGTAAAATATAACATAATACATATATAATATTTTGTTTCAACAATATAAATGGTTTAATGACCAGATATATAGGTCGAAATGGAAAGAGAAAACATATCGTTCTTGATGGTTATAGATTAACACCTTACGAACAATGTTTTCTTTTAAAAAATAAAAGGAAGAGGAGAAGGTGGTGGATGTTATAATATCCCATTACTATTATAAAATTTCAGTATATTTATGATAATGGAGTTACCATACCATTTAGATAAATATAGTTTGGGATAGAATAAGAAAAGGAATTGAAATTGAAATGAAATTAAAAGAAATAGGAAGAGGAATTACCTCTTGAATCCTCCTCTTGAGATCCTCTTTAAGGGACATCGGCTTGGTCTTTTGATTAGACCAAAAGCTCTTGGAAATGGGGGAGGGGCTAAGGAAGAGTATTGGGTAGTTTTTAGACAATGTTTGAAGCTTTAAAGGTGTGGTTTGTCCATGGGAGGCGGTGGGGTTATTTATACATGAGGATGATGGTGTTTTTAGAATAAAATATTAAATAAAATAATATATCAAAAGATAGACTTGTAATAGTAGTTTTTGACATCCAAAATCATATATTAATATAATATAATTATTTTTAGTCTTTATATAATCTTAGTAATTCTAATTAATTAATTTATTAAAAGGAATGTGAAATAATGAGAAAAAGACACTTAAAGATATCTCCTTTTGACTTTAGGCTTTGGAAAGTTCTTTTTAGGTTTGAAAATTGAGTATATTGTATTTTATGGAACCATTTATAAAATTTGATATAATTTGGCCCAACATAATTTTTCAGAAAGTTTATGTCATCATTACATCATTAATGATGCAATTTATGATACACAAGTTATGTGGAAAAATGTATTTTTACTATTCACTCAAAAATTAATGTATTTCAGAAATATCCCAAAAATTCACCCGAACTGTTTTTAAATGTTTAGATTCAAAAAATGATGTCAATTTTCCAAAAATGATTTTCTAAATATTATTAAATTAATATTTATTTAAAATAATAATTTACATGAAAATTGTAGTTTTTGAAATTAAAACCGCTTTTATAATGCTTTAAAAAATTACGTAGGGTCTTATAAAATAATCTTAAAACTATATGACATATATTTTTATAATTTATAAAAAAATTTAAAAAAAAATAAATTTTCTTTTAAATTATAATTAATTATTTATGACTTACAAATATACAAAAACGATTACTTTAGTAAAATTGTCACTTTCTAAGATGCCTATATTTTATTTAATTATTCGTGGGTATAGTTAATATTATTTGGAACATTTACCATTAATAAGGTTCATAATAATATTCATAAGGGTAGGTAACTTTTCATAGTGGTCGGTTACAATTCACCAAAAATTAAGGTTTTCTTATAGGACCCTAAAAATCATCTTGAACACAACCTTGTATGTTAGATTTTGGAAATTCCAAACACAGAAGTGAAGAAATTATGTTTCAAGTTCACTTAGCACTTAATAGTTTATTATGTTGGGTTTTCATGTGGTTTTATGAATGATTTTTAAGAAGGGAATTTCCATTGAAATACTTTGGGTCGTTACATTAAGGATGTTTTACCAAGGGGAATTTGACTGTCAGAGCTTCCGGAGGTAGGGTTATTTATATGTGTTTCACTTTTCTGTTGAATAAAGGTATTGATTGTGAGAGTTGTCGGGTGGCCATCGACCCAGGGGTTAGACCATGAGAGCATCCTAGGTGGTCATTTATATTTTATTGATGTTATTTTGAAAAATGGGTACTGACCGTCAGAGCTAACTAGATGGTCATTTTAAAATGATTAGTGTTAAGTTAGGCCAAAGGGGTTAAACCATGACCGTTTCACCGAGGTTAATTATTATATGAATTGTTTTTATGTTAGAATAGGGGGATTAGACTATGATAACTCTCTCAAAGGGTCAATATTTTATAATTTAATGAATTTTATGAGTCTTTGAAGGGAAAGAACATGCTTGGACTCAGTCTTACTTTTTTTCTTAGATGGTCTTCTAAGATATCTGTTTTTTTATATTAAATGGGGGGATATAGAGAATAGGATAGATCTTGGGGTTACATTATTCAATAGATTGAATAATAGCTAAATGATAATTAATGTAATTGAAAACCATATGGAAATTTACTTGTGAGGACTTATGAGTTTATTGCATCATTTCTGCATATTACATACTACGTATATTTACTGATAGTTAGGCACATATCCTTTCGTGGTTGCCTACAGGATTTCATCTCACACCCTGTTCAGTTCATGTTTTGTCCCCAAAAAGATTATATGATTATAGTTATAAATAAGGTAAATTTTAGTTCTTCCATAGGTACTTGATTGATGTTGGAGATGGAAATCTTGAGACTAAGCTAATGCTTGTGATGTTGTTGCAGTTTACTTGTTTTTCTAGAATTTTGAATTTGTATTATATTTCATGCGTTTTGAATTGTTTGGATACATTCCAGGAAAAATATGAAACACATCATTTTTATTTATGTGCTCTAGTGGTTTTTTTACTATCAGTCTTCCATTTTTTACTTCTGTTGTATAGTATTACTAATTCTTCTATTGTCACTATTTGATTTCTGCTATGTATACTTTGCCAGTGAGGGCATAATTTTTCCACTATAACACACTGGACCACACTAGTAGTCAGTAAACTCTATAATGTGGGGAAATTCTCTTGAGGTTATGTGACCAACAAGGTTCGAGGCACCTTTCTATGGCAACTGGATCTAATACATTACAATGTGGTATCAAAGAATTTTATTTTCTATTTTTCCTTAATATTAAGAACCAATACACTTGTATAGGGAGGAATAGTTATTTGGTAACTAGCTATGCCTAGGTGTAGCTTACCCGTGTATAGGGAAAAGGACAATTTACCTTGAATACTATAATTTTCCTAATTTTGAAATTTTTATAGTTTATTTGATGTCACTGTTGGCTGATTGACCTGTTTTGTGATATTATGATTGATATCATTTTAGTTCTATTTCTATTTAAACATGGTGAGATGAGGGTATTCCATCTCATTCATCATATTGGAACATGGTATAGATCACATGTCTGCATTCTTGTCATGCCATTTCGGGTGCACTACTAATTGAATTGTATTGGGATAGATGTTGTGCAAGATATGCATGTTGTTGTGATAGATTCCATGATAAATACCTTCTATTTTGATATGGTATTAGTATATGTAATGTTACATTTGGGTTGATATATAAATTTGGTCCCTAAGGTGTTAAGGCCCCTCTTGGATCAGAATTTGGTGGATCATGGTTGAAATTTATTTTTATTCATTTAAGTCATGACATAAAGAAGGATTCAAAAAATTGATTCACAAGGAGTATGGGCTCTCATGGATCAGAACATGGAATTTTAGGGCCTTAAGAATTATGGGGTTCCATAAGAGATTTAGAGGTATACTATCAAGAATCCCAGAGAATATGTCATGTGATGTTATGAACACACACCATGTGTTCTTCTATTCGGGAAGAACTAATTTTTCATAAGTACACACCATGTACCATATGTACATGTTGTGTAGTTATTGACAATGTCACTGAATGTTTTAGCAGAGACACGGGGTTGTTAAAAACCTTGTAGTACATTTTGTGTACTAGGAGTACACGTTGTGCTATAAAATACCATGTATAAGGTCTTGTGATGAACGACACGAGTGGATGAAAATTGGTTTGTACACACTGTGTCTAGCTTATGCACACTGTATAGTAATCAATTGTGTATCCATCCATGTGACTAAATACACAAGGATTATGTAACTTATGTTGTACATGTCATGTCTACGGTGAACACTTCATGTAGAATTATACTAGAATAATTGTCTTGTTCGAGTCATGTAGAAGTATTGGGGAAGGAGGGAATATTCAAGTACACGTCATTTCTTAGGAGAAACATGTCATGTGTATATAGTGCTACATGACCAGGTTGGAAGGGGTACATTCCCATATTAAGTCTTAATGGGAACACATAGAGTAGTGGTAACACATTCCATATAACCCTCTTTTATAAACATGATTGATTTTATTATCCAATTCATTTCTTTAACTTATATGTGGTCTTCCCAGATACTCTTGAACTGAAGTGTGCACTTGACCTTGTAAATTTTTGCCACCAAGACATCTTCCGGTTGTAATCTAGTTGCAAGGTGGTGAACAGACATTGGAAATTTTAGATCAAGGACTACCAGCAGATCATCCCATAATGCCCATATTGGAACCATCTATTATACCAGATGCAAGTGCGGATGTATAGTTCTGTGAAGGCTTAATTATGTTGATGCTGAATATTCAGGAAGATGAAGTCCTTCCCTGACTATGGAAATTTTTATAAGGGTGCTCCAGCAGCAACAACATCCCACTTTTTAATGGGATAGAGGACCACAGTCTGTAGAGTCATTATTAGAGGCGATTCATTCAATTTTCGATCATCTAGAGATGACCCTTGAGAGTAGGGTGAAACTCACGACGTACATGCTATGTGATTCTTCCAAGAGAAGGTGGGATGTTACCTCATAAGTGGGAAATCATCCGAATGTGGCTTGGGAAGAGTTTTATTGGACCTTATATGATTACTTCTACCTCGAGACGTTGAGGGACAACATATCCTTGGAGGTCTTTCATTTGGTGTAGGGTTATTTTTTAGTGATGGAATATTCATCTCTTTTTACAGAGCTTCAGTGCTTATCACCTGTTTTGGGAGATGATGAGTTATCACTGTCTAAGGGATTTTAGTATTCTCTCATTTATGACATCTGATAATAGATGAATATTTTCAGGTTGACTTTGGTGGATGCTATAGTAAACCAGGTGCTGATTACCGAGTGTAATCTGAGGGAATTTGGAGTAGTCAGCCAGGGTGGTACGACATCCAGGGCTAGTAGTCCTTCAACTGATAGTAGGAAGAACCATTTGGAGCCTTCACGCTATGTTTCATTAGGTAACCAAGTTGTTTTATACTAGGGATGATGGTGGGGGAAAATGATACCACATTACCTAAGAGACCCGATTGAGTGTCAATCTTGTGGAAAGATGGGACACATTCAGCGTTTTTGTTGGATGTTCTCACTTGAAGTCAGAAACAAGGGATCTATTATGACTCCACATTCTGGAGAAGAACCATGAGTATCCCATCAATCATGTAACTGGATCTCATTAGGCTATTCAGGTCGGGGAGGTGGTCGAGGCCATGGTATCTAGGCTTATGGTTTTCAGCGATAACCTAGTGGATTAGATCAGGGTCACATGGCCATAGTACAGGTCATACATTTCCAATAGAGTAGATCAAGAAAGAGGTGTATTTGGGACCCTCTATGGTTAGTGGTATGATTCTAGTTGTCTTAGTTTTAGCTTCTTCTATTTTTGATAGAGGGGATTCCCATAGTTTTATATCAGTTTCCATTATAGAGATCATTGCACTATGTATCTTTACATCTAATGATATTAGGACACTAGACACATCATTGGGAATTAGAATGGATAGTTTATGTCAGTACAATGAGTTACCTCTTGATATTGGTGGGTTTCACTTCCTATGGTTCCTCTATGTCCTCGAAATGATAGTCTCTGATTTCATTCTATTGATGGAATGATTGATCTCCTTTCAGGTCGTTGTTGACTGTTATCATTACAGGTTGAGTTTCACATTACTATATGGTATATTTTTTCCACACAATGGAGAATGGGATGTCTAGGGGAGTAGAGCTAGATAAGAGAATAATGGGTTGGGAACAATTACAACCAAAATTTCTTGTATATCTCTGGATGACTAGGGGACATCCCAGATTGAATTTCCACCAGTCGTGGATCTTTTTACAGATGCCTTTCCAAATGACATTTCATGTTTACCTTTATGGAGAGAGGTATATTTCTCTATTGATATTGTAAAATGAGTGGCACTAATTTCTGTTCGTCCTTATATAAAAGCCACATCAGAGATACAAGAGCTCGAGAAGAAGTTAGAGGAGTTTCATGCAAAGGGTTTCAGAAGACATAATACTTCATTTTGGGGTTTACCTATTATTTTTATGAAGAATGTAGACTATAAACTCAGTAATTGTGTGGATTATCCAAATCTAAAATATTTTATGGTTAAGAACTGATATCCCATGCCGAGGATTGACGATATCTTTGATCAAAATTTTGGGGACTGAGTGTTCTCTATGATTTACTTGAGATACAATTATCCTCAGTTGCACATTATACCATCAGATACACCTCTTATAGACCTTATGTGCATTTATAGTCTATATGAGTATTTGTTATGCCATTTGATCTCAAAAACACACTAAAAATTTTCATGGCACAGATTAACTGAGTCTTCTATCATTACTTGGATTATTTTGTGTTAGTCTTCATGGATGATATCTTTTTGTAATAACACACTCTATAGAATCATGATATCCATATTGAGATCATATTGAGTACATTGATAAATCATCAGTTATATGCTAAAAACTCAATGTTCCACTTTTGTATAAACAAGATTAACTTCTTGGGTCATGTCATCTATGAGATTGGAGTATCAGTATACCCAGAGAAAGTGAGACCGATAGTTTCCTGGGAACAGCCAAAGAACGACATTGAGGTATGATGTTTTCTAGGGCTTAATAGTTTTCAAAAATGCATTATTAGGTACCTTTAATGATTAGAAGCACCATTGACGGGCCTAACTAAGAATGGTGAAAAGTACATGTTGATAGATTCCTGTAATTCGGCCATTTAGGATCTAAAAGAGTGATTGAATTTAGCACCGATACTGATTTGTCTAGAGCCGGGAAAGAGGTACCCCATTTACTGTAATGCATGATGTATCAGTCTGGGTGTAGTTCTTATCTATGGGGGATGATTCATTGTGTATGGGTCTCGATAGTTGAGGCTTCATGACAAGAATTAGCCGACACAAAATCTCAAGTTGCAGATAGTGGTGAATGCTTTGTGCTATTGGAGAAATTATAATTTTAATGATCATGTTGTGGTTTACACTGGCCACAAAAGCCTCATATATATATATATATTTAATCAGCATGATTTGAATTTGAGACAGTGGAAGTAGGTTGAGTACTATCAATAAATTTCCATTGAACATGCCTATATGTCTGGAAAAAGAAATATAGTGGCTGATGCGTTGAGAATGATAAAACAGATATAGGTTGCTCCGGAGGCCAACAATGAGTTGCAGCTTACGGGTCTATTCCATGAGACTCATTTGGAGGTTCACAACATATTAGGGAAATCTTTCCTTCTTCAATAGCTATTAGCTATACTATCCTAGATTGATTTTCATTGAGGCAACTATCATATTATGAAGGCCTATCCCTAAGGGAGATTTTGTCATGTGAGGACCCTACTCATGGATGGACCATATGTGAGGACAAGTAGTTGTGATTTTAGGGGAACATATGGGTGTTTGTAGACATAAGTGAAGAGTTGTTTCATGATTTTAATTTTTCAATATGGGCAGTTCACCCCGATTTCATCATGATTTATTGAGATCTACATTGTCAGTATTGGTGTCTAGGTATGAAGAGAGATTTAGCTAGTTTCATTATATGATGTTCCACCTGTCATCAGGTGAAGGCGGAGCACCAGCGACCAACATGGATTTTATAGAAGTTACGCATTCATTAGTGGAAGTGGAATAATGTCGTGATGGATTTCATGATGGGTTTACCAAGGTCTCCTTGAGGAAACGATGTTGTATGGGTTGTTATCGACAAACTCACAAAGGTTTTGCATTTCCTACCGATCAAGGAAACATTCATTATTGATGAGCTTGGAATGTTGTACATCTGAGAGATAGAACATTTTCATGGGGTTCTACACTCTCTTTTCTGAAAGGGATTCCCAGATTACATCTTGTTTCTAGAAGGGAATACAAAGGGATTTTGGTACATAGGAAAAACTAATTACAAATTACCATCCCCAGATAGACGATTTTTTAGGGCGCATGATTCAGGTTTTGGAGGACATGGTTCGATCATGTGTTCTAGAATTTGGGGACTCATGGGAGAGACACATACCCCTATTAGAGTTTTCCAATGATAATAGTATTCTATAAATGATTTAGATGGAACTTTATGAGGTTTTTTATGGTAGGCCATGCCGATCACCCTTATGTTGGTAGTAGGTAGGAGAGCCAAGTGTGCAGGAACCTCATCTTGTCCCAGAGTCCACCGAGTAGGTGGAGTTGATTTGGAATAAGATAGATACTATATAATATTTCTAGAAATATTATTCTGATTAATGGAGACAACCTCTATTTTTTTAGGTTGGAAATTAAAATTTCTTACGTGTCACACTAAGGTTGTGACAGAGGAGAATTAGGATACATGGGATGATTTCATCGAGATATGTCAGACCATTTGTTTTTTAGAGAGTCAATAAGGTTTCCTATCAGTTGTAGTTACCATATAAGTACTAGGCTATACAAGGTGTATTTCATGTTTCTCAGCTATGAGTTTACTTTTTAAACCCATCGTAGGTTTTTCAAAAAGAGGAGGTTGAGTTTGAGGTGGATGCATCCTTCAAGGAGCACCTTATTCATATTTTAGATCATAGCATGAAGGTTCTTGATTGCAAGTCTGTTCCTCTGGTATGGCTTCTATGGCAACATGGGTGAGTAGATGATAAGACTTGAGAGAGGGAGGTCGATGTATGATCAAAGTGGCCATAGTTGTTTGATGTTTTTTCTTCACCTCCCTTGGATGATAAAGGTGGGGATGAATTTCTATAATGGGGGGGGGGGGGGTTAAGAACCCAAATCATCATTTCAGGAATGGATCTCGATATACTGTTATTTTATAGAAATAAGGTGGAAATGGGTTTTTTTCTGAGTACATTCTGTGTAGTTCTATGTAAAGTCGTGTATCCAATTGCTGTGTACTGGTACGTACAGGTTGTGTAACTATCAGGTAAATGGTCATGTGGTGACCTGGAAATCCTCTTAAGTTGGGGGTTAGTTGAGGCTAATACATGAAATGTAGTCTTAATGAACAAACTATTAACTTTTCTTTTTGATTAATATATTGGAGTAGGGCCATGTATCATTCAATGAACTGACTTCTTCTTCCCATGTTTCATATATTAGAGTGCCACAAGGGATAAAGAAATTATAACACCTCTTGATTTTCCCTCTGTGCTCTGATTGAGATATTTTCGGGTGCATTGGAACCCACCCATGATTTATAAATTCACCTAGAGCCATTCATCACGATTATTCATCTCTCATGATTTATTCAAGGATGATCATTTTTAACTTTTTTATAGTTCTACACCGATCTAGGCCAATTGAAATGGAAAACGTTCATGTATATCGATTGTGTGACATTGAGATCGATGGTCTGTGCCTTTTATTTCCTTGTTATAGATTATATATTGTTAAAGTGTCACATACCAAAATTTTGGGTATTGATAAATTTGGAATTTAAACCTGTTTATCACCTTCTATGATTTATTTTATTGATAATGATTATTTTCTTATATATAGGGTTAGATACTGTGTTACAAGACATCCCTGAGCGTGATTCCCTTGTTTGATCATTTATGGTCGTTTGGTCTAGAATGGCTGTTAGGATTTCCTTGTTTTCAAAGCCTTGTTTTGTTGTGATGGAGTTAATGATTATATGAGATGCTTGTGATACACATTGTGGAAGTTTGACAAAGAGGAATTTGACTGTGAGAGAATCCTGAGTAGGGTAATTTATGTATGTTTCATAGATATGATGACCAGGGGTATTGACAATAATAGCTTCCAGGTTGTTATCGAACATGGGGTTAGATCATGAGAGCTACCCAGGTGGTCTTTTTTATTTTATTAATGTAATGTTGAACAAGGGGATCCAACCGTGGGAGCTACCCAAATGGTAGTTTTAAAATGCTTAGATCTAAGTTATACCAAAGGGGTTATACTCTGAGAGCTTCCAAAAGGGTCCTTATTAAATGAATTATTGTTATTTTAGACATGGGGGATTAGAATACAAGAAAATTCCAAAACGGTAGTTATTTAATAATAGAATGATTGTGATGAGTCTACCATGAAAAAGTAAAATCTTAGACTATGTCTAAGTTGTTTGCATAGATCGTCTTCTGAGACATCTGTTATGTTACTATTAAATTGGGGGATACATAACATATGCTAGATCTTGGGGTTAAATTATTCAACAGATTGAATAATTGATAAATGAAAATGAATATATTTGATAACCAAAGAAATGTTTAATTTTGAGTACTGCCTAGTTTATTGCTTCATTTTCACATATTACCTACTAGATATATTCACTGACAATTAGGCATAGATCCTTTGGTGGTTGCTACTGGGATACATCTCACACCCTGTTGGGTCATGTTTTGGACCTAGAATAATTATATGATATCTTATACAGATATGTGAAATTTTCATTCTTCATTAGGCACTTGATTGTTGTTGGAGATGGAGAGAATGGGACCAAGCTGAGGCTTGTGATGCTAATGGAGTTTACCTATTTTTATTTAATTTGGTTTTTGTGTTGTATTTCCAGCATTGTGATTTATTTTTCTGCTTTCCTAAACACATATGACATGCATCATATATTTTTATTTTCTCTAGTTCTTTTATTACTATCAGACTTATATTGTTAAATTCTATTGTATGGTATCACTACTTCTACTATTTTCATTATTCTAGTTATACTCTTGCAATGATGGCATAGTTTTCCACTATCACCCCTTAGCACTCACTTCTAGTCGACAGCCTCTGGCAGTTAGGGAAATGCACTTGAGGTTATGTGACCAACTTGGTTCGGGGAACCTTTGGGAAACACCCCAGATCTGGGATGTAACAATAGTATTTAAGATGTAATACATTAATTTAAAATTTATCCCATATATGAGATTAATTAATGGGGTTTTAATGTAAAAATGTTTAATGTTAGAAACGTTTTTATAACCAATTTAAATGTGAAATTTATTATAGTGAACTAAATTAGATGAAATTATATAATATTGTTCTATTTATACATTAAAACAAATTATTAATATAATTTAACACTATATTTTTTTGGATGAAAAATATTTTTCAATTAAAAATCATTAGTATTTACTATTCACCAAAAAATGAAAATTCTTAGAAAATTATAACAAAATATCCAAAGTAAGTTTTAATTTTCTAATATAAAAGAGATTTTAATTTACTTAAATGAAATTTATTAAACAACCAAAATTTACATTTTAAATTGTTTTACCATTAAAAGGTAGTAAAACTACTTTTTATAAAAATACTATTTTTAATAGAAAAATAAGAATTCTTCTTATCCTATGCCAGTAAAATCTAATCGATGATTGTGGAAAAAAATATAAACAAGTGTAAACACAATATTTTTAGTATTATTCACACACTCAATTATAATGGATATGTAATAATTGTTATATTAAATAATAACATTAACCATATATTATTGTTCTATATAACTTAGTCCTTCATGCAATATAATATTTGAATGAAATTTAATGTTGAGTATCATATAAAAAATTGAAAATAGATTCAGTTTTAATGAAAAATTACTATCTAATTCATAAATTGTAATGAATAAGAATCATATTTAGTCAATAGTTTCTTGAGATTTTACATTGATAAATAAAATAACAATACTTTCTTCTAATGAAAAAACTCGACCCATTCCTTAAGAAATCAATAGTGTTTTGGATTCATGATACCTTTTGAATTTTCCCAACTAGAATCCTCTCATGTAATAACTTCATAGTGTGAAACCATCCTCTCCCACATCTATACACACTCATCAAAATGCATCCTTCATGGGTTAAAACCATGTAGTAGAATTCTATATAGGGTATTAATCTAACTTAAATTATTTTTAATGTAGTTTACATATAGGGTTCATATAAAATTCATTTCTTTTTTATTTTCGGTCTAAAACCTAAAATTGATTCACAAAATTTTCCAAAGTCTTCATAATAAATTAATCATTGGATCTTTAGTCACGTTTCTCCATTAAATCCTTTGGGTGACATTCTCACCACTAATTAAAGACACCACTCCCCAAAAAAATCAAAACCACCATCAAAATTTAATATCCACATAAATCATTGCCCAATTTTATTACCTTATAGGCCACTTTATATTCATTGATCATATGGATATAAGTGACTATATGATGACCTCCATTTCTAAAGAGTATTCGAAAGGAATTCCAAGTCCATAACATGAGTACTTTTTTCATAACATCTTCTATATTATTTTTTTACATTACCATATATTTTTTTCATTCATATATCATGCAAATGGTATTATTTTTATATTAATTTTCTGAATTTCATTTCAATAACTATTAATCACCTTTTATAATTTCTATTATGAAAAATGAAACTATAATTTATGAGTTGTGTAGACAACAACCTCCATGAAGTGAAAACATCATTTTCTTCAACAATTTCAAACTTCACTAATTGTAATGTTAATATAAAGGAACAAATTATAGAGTTATAAAATATTATTTTTGTTAAATTTTATCATCCACCTTCTATACCTCTATTTCATTGAGAGACAAAAATTCCAACCATGTGTTGTGTAGACTACCGCCTTCATGGAGTAAAATATTGACTTTCTTTTATAGTTTCTCTAATATTTTTTGAAATGTTTTAAAATTTGATCCAAATCCATAAAAATACATAAATATTAAATCTTTCTTGTATAATAAATATATTTTAATAATAGAAAAGACTTTCAAAATAATATGTTTCCATTAAATATGGTATGTTCCAATTTTGATCGATCTAACATCCTACTTGTAAAATGATATAAAATAATATCTTTTCATGAATAATAGAATGTTATTTAAGATATTATATGATTGTGTAAATGTTAATTATAATAACATTAATTTGGATATATATTCTCAATTGTCGAATATTACCAAGATGTGGTCATTATTAACATCATCATTAATTATCAAAACCAAAACCCCAATATAATGGAAATAAAAATTATAAATAATTATAAATAATAATTTAAATTACCATATATTATCTGATGAGGATGAATTTTTTGAGGAGAATGGAAACAAATACCACAATAAATAAACTAATTCAAAATGATAAATTTTACACACAACTAATATTTTTGATTAATAATAACTAACTCATATACATTGAGATATTTACTATAACTTGTTATTGTAAATTGTTATATATATGAATAATGTATTTAATTATTTGATTAAAATATATTTATTTATACATTATATTTAATATTTTTAGTGGAAGTCAGGAATTAAGGTAAGGGATCCTAATCTCTAATTTCTACCATATGGACATATTTATTATTATAGACCATGTTTTCTTTGGAGTGGTTACGTTAACTGCCAATGAATATATTCTACCATATTAATTTAATTGATGGATTTTGAGGACCCATATTATTTATTCCCATTAAATTATATTCAATTAAAATAATTCTATCATTTTAGGGTTTTTTGGTAACCAACTACCGTAGTTGAGTTATAATGCTTCCTTATGAACATTATTCCTGAAAAATTGGTTTGTGTCCCAAAAATAGTGTATTTAATTGTATATTATATTAATATATGTTTAAGAAATAAATTTAAATTAGGTTATATTAATATTATATATTTTAATTCCCAAAAAGAATCTCATTATTGGGAATAATTCCCATCCTCTTTATTGATAGTTTCCCTTCCATGTCCATACCATCATTTCACATAATTATTATCCTTTATAATTTGAATCCTATTTATTTTGAATCTCATATAAATATATATTTTTATTTATTCTGTTTTATGATCTATGTTTTTAATCTATTTTAAGTTTGAGATTTCAATAATTATCTTTCAAACAATGAAAATGATTTTTATTTGTTGAGATCAAATGATTTTTTCATTCATCCTACATTTATATAGATATAATTAATTCCTTTTAGGGGTATATTATTAAATTTATATTTTAACTTTAATAATTCATCAAAGCATCCACTTCTTTTTTTTGAAAGGTAGTTTAGATAGTGATACATAACTTAATTTTTTTAAAACTCAATAGTTTATTTTTAACATTTTCTAATAAAACCGATAATTGTACTAAATTTTTATTTTTATATTAATAATTATCAATAGGATTTATTGGTTTTTAAAAATAAATTATTTTTCTCACTAAATCATAAAATATTTATTTTAAAATTATATCAAAATATCATGGATATTTCAAATTTCAAAATAATTTTTATAAAATAGATAAAGATTAATTTTAAAAAAATTTTTTTTTTCAATTTCTTAAATTTTATAAAGCATAATATTGCAACAATACCATATACCTTAATTATTTACAAGGATTAGGTTTTTTTCCTTCTACATATGGGGGAATGATCCATCACTTTCAAATAATCCACTATGTATAAATAGAAGATATCAAAAAATATTTTCCCACATTAAACACTCTACAATTCCTTTGTGTGATTAATGTGTGTTCACCTAGAGTTGTCTCCAAGAATGGTTAGAGAGGTTATTAATTTAATTATATTTTCTTTAGTTATTCGGTGTAAATACCATATTCATTATTATCTTGATTAAATAGTATTTACCTATATTGGTACATAATATCATTGGAAACCAATTTATTTTACATGGATTTATATTATTAAAATCATGAATGAATTAATTATGTGATTCCTTTTGAAAAGTATATAAAATGGATATTTTTACCTTAATTATTTAATCTATAAAAAAATTAAACAATTTTAAATTGAACTAATTATTATTTATTATAATAATTGAGTTCTATATCTCGCTCAAATTAATTTTTTAGATTATAAAATATCTTTATATATGTATGCGTTGTTCCAATATAATTTTTTTTTCAATAGTAAATTCATGTTTCTAAATAAAAAATGAGATGTTTACATGGGTATAATAATGTTACCTCATAATCATGGTTTCAAGTTAGTGTTATATAACTTCCAAACATGAATCACTAGGTCTGAGAGAGAATGACTCATTATCATAGGTTTACCTTCTTATACACTAGAGGTATGCCCCCTGCAATGTGGGTATATGATGGAATCATAGGGAGACTGTATGAATAATCACAATACTTAATAATAAAAATTAATAAAGCACATAAAAAATATAGAATAATGTATGTGAAATAAAATACAATCCAATTGTATTAAGGAAAGTGGAAACAATTACCCAAACTATAATAACATAAATTAGTGTAATGATTTGAGACCAAGATTATGATGCCTAAAAATAATGAAATTTAATTACATATCGAGAGCATCATTACCCAACTCTATTAATCCTTTCTTTAGGATCATAAAAATTCATATTTAGATATCCAACTAGAATATCAAACATCGGACTCATCGTAACCCGAATCTCCAAAAATATAGGGTTTCTCAAGAAACCAAGTGCCATGGATACTAGAGAGGGGTGTGGGTAATATTTTGTTTGATACCACCAATTTAGTCCATTACCAAACTAGTAAAATGAATTTTATATGTATGTGATAATATTAGATAAATGTAAAAATGAAATATATGGATAAAAACATGTCATAATAATAAAAAAATAACTATAAATAAAAACCATATATTAGGTGGCCATGTGCATACCTAGAATCCAATAAACCCTAGGATATTTTTTCTTTCATAAAATATTAGTAAGGATGTCGATGACTACCAAAAAATGTATTGCCTTTAATGAATTGAAACAATCTCTACATCGAGGTTGGTTTTTATCAGGTTCAGTGCATTTCCACCATAATGGTCGTCTTTATTAGGAACACAACAGACCCCACACTAATGGTGGATATTATTATGACACCACACACTCCACCCTGATAATGATTGTTATCATTGGATGATGCTATTCACTACTAAAATATTTTGAAATAATTGGATAAAACATCACCCCTATATGGATTTCAACAACATCAACTAATAGTCAACATATTCTTAAATAATGTATGATTTAATATGGTATAAAAAATAATAATTTTAATCTGAAAAATACCTTCAAATGACCCACAATCCAAAAACTCTTTCATTCCAATGTGACCTAGTCCAAGAGTAAATCTAACAGAAATTGTCTAAAATGATCATCCCTATACTAAAACAATGGTTTCATTGTCTATAAATTAATAGATGAAATCAATATCCATGAAATTTATAAGAATACATATAAAAGAAAATTCTCAAGAGTCTATAAACAAGTCAAATGGTAATATCTCAAAATATATCTCATGGGACACACAGAGACTCACCAACACAGACACATATCAAGGATGTTTTATCAAGTATAAAACATGGTATCAGAGAACTTGGTGTATTATAACCCAAGAAAGGCATCAATGATGGTACATTTAATCTATGGAACACATTATTTATCAATCCTAGACCATCAGTGGTTAGTGTAAGTCCAATGTAATAGGGTCTATCAGGGAAATTGGACACTTGTATGGTAATAATAACCATGGAACATTAATTGATTCTAAATCGAGGACCAATAATTAATTAATAATTTTTTATTATTTATAACAAATTTTTTAATTTAATTTTTTCTTCCAAGGTGGAAAACTATATATCACATTCCAAAAAATCATATATAATTAAATAAGTTATGGAATACCAAACAATCTACGAAAAATGATGCTAACATCAATGAAAAAAATTCCCAATATCATTTTCGAGACTATTTATGTTTTTTTGGCCACCAACAATAACAAAAATGTTTTTATTATGCCAAGGTATTACTTATAATTAATTAGAATTAAAATATAATCAATTAAATGATTATAACAACTCACATGAAAAGTAGAAGGAACACTTATCAAAGTGATTATTATATATCACAACCTATTTCAAACCTTAAGAAAATATTCTTGAATGGTCTGGATCATACTCCAAAAATCATTATAATAAAAGAATCATCTCATGGAAATAAGACAACAAATTTATTACAGTTAAATTATAAAATTATAACAAAAAAATGATGCACCATTTTCATAATGTCAAAAAAATATCTTTTGAGAATGTTCTAAAAGACTCATATTTGTAAGATAAGAAAAAGACCCAAATCAATTCCATGTTCCAATGGATAATGGAACACAATTTGACCAAAAAAATTGATAGAATTATCTACTATAAAACCTTTATTGAGACACCAATAAATTATATGAATTCACTAATACATAATATACATTATGCATGTCAACGCCTAACTATAAATGAAATAAAATTATATGATTATTTCAAATGCACTTTTGGGGGAAATTGGGGAAGAATATCATAAGATAATTATGATATCAATGGTTCATATGGGATTAATGTTTCCATTATTATTATCCAAAATGAAAAAAATACATTATGTTAGTTATAATATGGAATAAAAGAACAAATAATAATGAAGGACTTCACCCAGATTCACCAATGTATTGATTCTAGACCAACTCTTGATTAAGGAGATCACTTTGGGTGAGTAAGATATGATCACACTAATATATTTCTTACAAAAATAAAATAAAACCATGAAAATACCAAGGGTCATTAGTGGTAAAAAGAACAAATATTACCTCTTAACCACCCAACCTATTGGGCCCCACCCAAGAGCTGATGGACCACCAAATATCCTATGTGTCCTTCTGAGAATATAGGCTAAATTACACTCTCAAAGATAAAACCTAAATGTTTATTGACTAGATGTATAGTCCTTATTTTAATCATGGGCCTCCATCCACACCACAAACTACCATTTTGGGGCTATCAGTTAGCATATGATACTGCTGTAATGAAACTAGTCTAGACAGACCAGTAAGACACTCCCAAGATTAATGTTACCCATTGAGATTATAATAAATTCCAAAAAACACCACATATGAATGTTAAAATGGGGAAAAAATTAGGTTAATATCAAGATATTTTTATGATAATTCCACCGTATAAAAATATACAAATCCCACTAGAAGATCAAACACTATTATAGTTAATTTCATTAAAATCTATACACCATACAACGTACCTTCATCAAGAAGTTTTGGTAACATGTGAGAAAAAACACTACAAATACCTTTATTCTCATCTATAATTCATTATCTACATCCCATTATAAATTTAATACAAAAATTCTTGAGGGGAATCATTTTAAATAATGCCCATAAAACTTCTATTATGGGAATCTGAGTGGGAAACAAATGATGGGGCAGATAAAATTTGTCATCTAAAAATCAATACTATGATCACAATATATATTTAGCTCCACAACCTATAGTTTCCTTCACTAATTACTCCTATAACAATAATTTATTCCCCAATATAGGAACTTTCTTGCAGAACATGATTATGTAACAAAAATGACTCACCTATTTTGGGTTAGATCTGTTGTATTTGATTCGACATAAGGTTGTGTTTAAATGTTGATACCAAATTTTCATTTTAGAGACAAAACAAGAAAATATTCTCAGAAAACTAAATGTACCTCACTCACTCTTACCATTCTAAAAATATATAAGGGGATTCGTAACACCTCATTAATAACAAATATTACAAGTAAAAATATGTTTCTATCCACCACATTCAGGGTTACGAAGATACACTAGTTCATACACTACTCTCCAACTAACTTCAATGGTACATGTTTTAGAAAACAACACTCTATGAATACATCAATAAATATTCCTTCATAATAATAATCATCAATAAATTCAATAATAATCCAAACAAAAGTCTAATCTAAATTGGGTGGAGTTTTCCCATTTAGTTCACCAACCATTTTCACCATCTACAATGATCTCAACCGTGCGTCAACAAAAGACTAATTAGCCTCTCGCTTAGGATGCTATTATTTAATACTTAATTAAAATTTATCATCTTTTCTCCTTCCAATTCCATATCTATAGAAAGAAACATAAATAAAATGTAAAAATTGATACTCTTTGTTCCATTGAACAATGGTCTTTTGGTGTCTCCAAAATTTTCCAATGAACTGTATTGAAAAAACCGTTACATTTTCCAGCATAGAGGTTGTATCACACATTACCATGTCAATGATCCCAACTATAATAGTGTTCTTATCATCACAATTTAGTGAATAAATCAGTCAAACTAGTCCATAACATTTCCTTAATAAACACAATTACTAATAATGATTGTCCATTCATTCGATTTTCATTTAATACACTATAGAATACACATTCATGGATTCCTATGAACTCAATATATTATATTCAATGATATATCTAAATTTCTAACGAAATATCTTGTAAACTAGGTCTATTTTAAAACTCTTAACATATATGGGTCTCGTTACCCTACAAAAGCCTCTATAATGATCCATGAAATTTCGATTGACAAGAAACTAAAGTTGAAAATGAAATGGTACCATGACTCATTGTCAATGTCATCATATAACATAGAGAAAAATCATATAGAATTAAAATGTGGACCAAAAAATGTGACTTTTTCTTTCTAAACATATGGATTTTTAACACCAAGGTTCTCCCTTAATAAATTTCATCGGTGCCATACTATCTCATCTTTATTGTGGTTCATCCAAAAAACCAAGAACATTGTCTATTTTTAGCTCACCGCGCTTCATCAAAAATTCAACTTCTCTAATGTGAAACCACTACATGAACACTCTGATATTAAATATTTTTCACTATGGAAATAAAATACCAATCACTACTCCAAAATATTAAATCTTATGTGAGTCATAGACCTCCAAGATGAAATCAGATACCTTGACATCATTCTATGAACCACAAGAATCCATCCCCTATAAAAATGATCACTATTATAAATCCCTTGTTAAAAAGAAACTGTTTATATATATTACTATCCTTGTACCACCCATCACAAAGTTGAAAATAAATTCCAACTATTATTCAACCATTTTATAAACCCTATATGCTCAAAAACCACATATATTCTCTCAAAATCAAATTAAGACTATATTAAGAACTATTAGGCCAAGAAAATGTTTGTCTAGTCATAGAAGAAAAAACCATCAAAGGTCTTAGTAGAAAGAGATTTTATATGTGAACCATCGCTCAGGATGTCGTATTCTCTTGGGTATAAGAAAATCATGAAATTATATAAGGCATTCAATTGTTACTCATGTATATTAACCTTTTCTAATAACTAAAATTTCCCCCCATCATAAACTATTATTATTCCCTAATAAGAAATATCTTTACTTAGGATAAATCTAAGAAGTATGAGGCACCAACATACCAATAACTATAGTTCAATTTCTATGGAAACATGGTCATTCATTAAAAATGTCACATGGTTTCAATAGGGGTTATAATTCATCCAACACCATCGTAGAGCATCCCTAAAGACACTCAATTTTGGATTTAGTTTTAGAATAACCACATCAAAACACAAATATTTCTCAATGGGTTAATGTAAATCCTAAAAGGTGTGATATGCAAAAAAGTATTCATATAAAATAATTAGAACATTAACCAATTACAACAATCAATATACTATTCACACATGTCATTTATAATAGAAATTAATAACCAACACATCCCTAACAAGGTAAACAACACTACCTGTGTATAGAGGGACCGAATCATCATCAGTATATGTGTTACAGTCGCTATCACCATTATCGTCACCAATGTAATCCACACAATAGTCTCACATCACCTTCTTCCCAATATCGATGATCATTGGATTTCATCCAAAAAACACCAATATCCCTTATATGAAAAAAATCATATCTATGAAACTAAATCCACGACCATCTCTACAATAACAGAAATGAATTACATATTTATTACAAAAACTACATAATAAAAAAGAATAATGGGATTAATATTAATGTTATATCCAAGATTCATGTCTTTATGAAATCAAAACACAAAAATCCATTTGTGTCAGTAGAGGTGGTAATCATATGATCATTCCAATGCAATCAAGAATATAAATCTAATGGCCCATTAATAGATATTTTAAATGGAAATGTTTTTCATGATGTGAAAGACCAAATTTCATTTAAGGATATGTCATATTCTTAAGTCTCTTATCTAATAAGTCACTGACATATAAAAAATACACTATTGATTACATTTTTTGACAAACCAAAGATAAATCAATAGGTCTGAGTTGGAATGCTTCATTTCTTCATGTTCACATCCCCATACTCCAGGGGATATAGACTAGTAGTATGGTTCTATTGTAGTATCTTGGGGAGACAATAACCTCAATCAGAATAAAATATAAAATCAAATAACCAAACTAGTAAATATTATACTATCATAGAAAATAGAAATCAAATACATACCAGATGTATGACTCTAAATGGAAATAAAGATCCAAACATTTATAACTGAAAGAAATACATTGATCAACCACTAGATAGATCAAACATATTGATAATGGAATGAAATAACATAAAAAAGAGTCTCTAGATCCCACTCCAAGACTCCTCTAATCATGGTCTCTAGAATCATATGAATATATGATTCTAGATGATCAATCCAAGTACTCATCCCAACTAGTTCCAATAAAAAGTTTTGTTTTATATGGTACCCATTTTTTATGGAAACCTTATAAGGGTATGTGTAAAACATAGGAGGAGACAAGAAAGATTATCAAGTACCATAATAGAAAAATGAACTGTATGTGTATTAGATAAGATTAGTTGAAACTAAAAATAAAATTCATAGCATTGAAACATAGAATAATAATATCCGAAGAACAAAAAAGCAAACCAAAACCATGTCTTGAGTTGTTTTGTGCTTACCTTGCTTCCAAAAACCCCCAAATACACATAATTTAGCATGATATTGGTCATGATGTTGATTTCTTTCAAACCTTCTACTTTATTTAAGGAATAACCTCTTTCCCCAACTTGATAATGGTCATTATCATGAACACCACATTCCAAACCCAAATGGATTTTATTACTTGGAATAGCACATGTACTCCCCTAACAATGGGAATCATCTGGACCATGTACGACCTATCTTAATATTGGCCATTATCCTTGGGTGATGGTAACTCCCACGAAATAAACTTTTATCTTATTTGATAAAACAACACCCCTTCATAAAATTCAACAACTTCAAAAAATAGTAATTGGATTCTCCATTCAAGAATACTCTACTCCCGTGGAAACAAGCATGTCCATGATCCTACCCATATAATCCAAGGAAACATAGTTCATATAAATAATTATGTCATCTTGCTACCCCTTCTATGATATTTCTGACAAAAAATGAGAAATCTTATCATCCTAATAACTGATGGAAAGATACAGAAGTTATGAAATACCAAAATAAATATTTATCCTATGAAGGAATAATAATAAAAATCAAAGATAGATCATTATGGGAAAATTAAAAATTACAATTCATATATCAACATGGGTCTCAAGGTCCACAAAACAAACTCACTAACATGTAAACTCATATCAAGGACGAGGTATAATGTTACAATCAAGGAATCATATATCTTAGTCCTGTGTTGCATAACGACAAATCAAATATGGTTCGTTTTATTTAAAGAAAAAAAATTCATCAACCCTATACCAAAATTAATATCTATCAGTATAATGTACTAAGGTCCATTGTGGCCCTTACAACAATTTTTAATTATATTAATCATAGATACCATTAATAAATTTAAAATTGATAAACTTTCATTAATCATACATGAAAATTTATCAATAATGGATTATGAGTTTATTATTTGTTCTAACAAAGTGGAGAACCTCATATCACAGGCCGATAAACCTTACATAAATCTATATAGTAGAGTAAAATGTAGTAGCTACCTCAAAAAAATAAATTCCATCATATAATTGACCAAATTTTTTTTATGTCAGCCTATGTCCATTCAGCGTCCAACAATAACAACATTGTCCTTATAATGATAAATTATTAAAATGAATTAATTACAACTAAATATTTATCAATTAATATATTACAAGAACTCAAATTCAATGGGTATGGTACATTTGATGAAGGACTTTCCAGATATCAGTACATTGTTATAAACCATAATAACCATCAATGGAAGGTTTGTGTCACACCTTGGAAACTATTTTGGGAAAACCCCTTTCTAGAGGTAATAAAAAAGTACAATACAATAATATTAAATTTTAAGAGTTATATGAAACCTACCAAATGAAATACCTGAGTTGAATAATAATCCAATAGAGTTTGAGACACTTCTATCCCACTCCAGGTTCTATGATTAGAAAAATCTCCAAAACCAATTCCATGATAAAATTGAAAATTATACACAATTTTAATATAAACTATATAATGAATTATTAATGGAAATACATTCTTCAAAAATTCTTCAATGTTACATAGATTCAATTAAAGAACATCCCCTAGAATTGTCAATCCACATCTCTATCAATCTCAATGAACTATATTGAAATCCATTGAAATATTTATCTAATTATATATTTTCATGTGATATAATGACCAATCATGAATATATATATGATCATTGAGAAGAAGGTAATACAATAATTAACAAATAAAATGATTTAAAAGGCATAAACATACTGAGAAGGTTTTTTAAATTGAATGAAAATATTATCAGCTATAGTAGTTGAAAGAATGTGGCCATTATAGAATATTAACATTGTATTTCACCTATTTTTTTTAACAATTTTATTCTTCATCCACCCTAGATTAGGGATATCACTTTGGTTGAGGTATATAGAAATATTTACACAACATTACCAAAAATATATGAGTAATGACTTATAAAATTTAGTGGTACTAAAGGGGAATGAAACTCATTAAAACCCCATAAAAAGTTTTTCAGTGATATCTTCTAGGTAGAAGGATAACTATATATCTGACAAGTGAGCTACTGTAGGATCACTGTTTGGTCAGTCAATCATGTCCTTTATCATGGGAGAATACACACATCTTCAATAAATAATTCCCACTACAACTACTTATATTATCTATCCATGCCACAAGTAAAATACAAAGATTAGTGTTTCCTACCAATATTCTAATAAAATATTTAAAAATAAATCGAAGTGGAGTTCAGATGTGGAACATCTTGGGTCGACACATGGTTCCCTAAATAATCCATCCACCAGATTAATATTTCAAAATCACTCGAGAAAACCCATAACCATAATGGAGTGGTCTCTTATATGTGACTCATGAATGTAATGTTTACATAGATTAATGTTACTCACATATTTAAAATACGTCATAGTTTCAATATTATTATTATTCATTTTTTATACTCTCATATCTCATGTTTATTGACTACCATTTCTACAATATTTTGATTCTTGTATTATGTTACTGAAATCCTTGTTACATTATTTTAGATCTATTATTTTCTCAGTACGTGTTTCTAATATACCTATATTATACCAAAATATTATCTATTATTCAATAATGATACAAAATTGTTTTGAATTTTGTTTTCTCTTACTATGTATATAATCTCACACTTTTATTATGTTTCCTCTTCCCCTAGTCCAGATGATGAATTTAAATTATTATATTTTTAAAAAGTGTCTTTTTTGAGTCTATTATAGAGAAATGTATACAAGTATTGTAAACTAAATTTTTTATATAATCAATCCTCATAGAGACTAAACCATTCATTCAAGGTATTTTGAGTATATTTTGTGAGATTCAATTTTTAATTTAGTGAAATGATGTAAAATTAACATATTATTATCTTAGGTCTCTATTGTATACATGGGTTTGAGAATGACTAATGGATTTTCAATTTGTCATTTTGGAATTCATAGTGTATTTCTGGAATTGATGGAATATATTCATTTTTATATGCACTATTGTTGTGTCTATACATTTAAATAATCTGTTAATATAATATTTTGTGAAGGATATATTGTAATTTTTTCCACATGAATCACATTTTTTTGCTACCCTCAATTTAATATTATTTTGGAGAGAATTTTACTACATTTATTCCTTAGATTTTTTATATTTTTGGGGGATACTAGATTATAGGTTAGTAAATATGTATATTCTTATGTACACTTTGTTATTGTTTTACTAAGAGTGAAAACCTATTTGTGTCTGTTTTGAAATATTATGGGTATATTGTAAAATAAAATTTTGGCTTCTGTTTTTATGTCTTTGATATGGATAAGCGGAATGATGTTCTTTATTTTACTAATGAGAATATGAATCATTACAATAACAAAGTAGTTGGATTCTTCTACATACTTTAATTTTGAAAATCCTTTTCTTTATAATATTCTATTTTAATTAAATCGTGTAATTGATTTAAACATTCCTAAGAATAAAGTGGATATGATTTAAAAAAACGGTACTTCTGTGTGAGTGGAATTATTGAAAATGAATTATTTGTAATTTTGGGTGAATGTGTGATTTTCATATAATAAATGTAAATTGTAGTGTGTAATTTAGTAACATATATGTCATCAATGATTAGAATTTTGATTCATTAGTGCAAGTGATGTTATTTATTGTAATTTTATTATTTATTTGAAGGGATGAGAATGATATTTTGTGTTAGTAATTATTTATAGTTTCTCCTTAAGATAAATGGGGGTTATTGAAAAATATAATAGGGTGGTTAGCACAATAATGTAGAAGACGTTATTTATGGATATAATTCATACTTAAGGGTATTTGGAGTTTCTAAAAAATTTATAGTATTTTGTATTATTGGTATGATATCAGTATTTGTTTCATATGAGTTTTTTAATTATGTTTTATGTAGTTTTCATATATTCATCTAAATTCATTAGTTTATGTATTTTTGTAATGGCATGTGGGAATGTTATTTGTTGGGTTGTTACATCATTCCATAGACTAATTTAGGGTTTTTATATTATTAATTAACCTTTAAAAGTTATGGTGATAATTCCATGGGAAAAGAAACATAATTATTTTTTTCATAGTCATGTTCATGTGAATTAACCAAATTTAAATTTTATAAAATTATTCACTATGATATACTAAACAAGTCCAACCAGAAGTTGAATCTATAGAAATTTTATTATTAAAAGAATAAACGGTAAATGGAAAATGGATCAGATGGGGTCAAACAAAGTGAAGTTCCCCTGTCTATAAATAATAAATTTCAATGATTTATTTTGAATTTGACGGAAATTTTTTTAATATAAGTGAATTATTTAGAATCTTTTTTATTATAAACATGATTGTGAAATTTTTAATTCATAGAACGACACTAATTTTAATCAATATTTAAACATGTTTTTCTTAGTAGAAACTTTTATATGATGTTAAAAATATATGTTTAGATGATTTATATCAATATAAGGAGATATATAATTTTGTAAATGTAATAAATTTTAATTTATATATGATTTTAATGACTCGTGATTATTTTTTATTATATTATGGTTGTAAAATGAGTGTTACTATTATATGTACTATTTCATTAAATCATGATGTGGGAAAATGAGATGAAATTTAATTAAATTTATAGGTATATATCCATAATATTAAAGTCATTTTGATAATTATTAAATTTAAAGTAGAAAAAAACTATAATTTTTAAATGATTAAATTAATATAATGAAACTTTAATTCAAGGTGAATACAATGCATGTTTTAATTATAATATTTGGATAACCCAATTTATTTGGATATATATATATATATATATGTTTCATGAAAAAATGATATTCATTGGTATATGAGAATTATTTAAAGTGGTAAAAATTTTAATAACTTTGAAATTTGTTATAAATAAATTAATACCTTGTTTATTCAAATGTTTTAATCATTTAATAAAATATTTCAAAAAAAATAAAAAATAGAATAATTTAATTGAAAATAAATGAAATGGAATTTTGTTGGTCTTAGAATTTTAAAAAAGGTGTCATATTTATCTAAAATCTCTTTCTATTTCATTTTATTTTTTTATTGTTATTCTATCTTTTAGTTTCATTTTATTTATTCCATTACATATTCTGTGTATATTATTAATTGTGTTATTTATCCAAAAAATATTATACATAATGTTAAACAAATCTACTACACCACATTATTGTATGAATTGGGCCCATATTCCCTTTAGAAGTTTTTTTCTTAGGAAATAGCCAATGTATCCTATGGAAAAGGTCATGTATCAAAGTGTTTTAGTGCCTCCACTCTCCATACAATTTTTTTTCAACTTGTTGTGTTGTGTACATTTGTGTTTTATTTCCCTTTTTCATAGAGCCATGTGACACCCATATTAAAGGCATATTGATTTATGAGGTGTCCATAAAAGCTTATAATTGGGTAATTGGGTTCTTTATTTCCACCATTTTCTATAAGGGGTTGATACATCCACCCCTGACATGGAAACAAACATTGTTTATACAATAAAAGAGCCTTAGATATCATGTTATAGTATTATACCAACATCACTATGATATTATCCCCTTCATAGGACACTCCCTTAAGGGTTTTTTTTGATATGGTCCATTCATACCCGAGAAAATATTTAATATTGGGGGTATATATTTGTATATTATAGATTGATTATGGCCTATGAAAAAACCCATTTGGGATATTCCTTATTGGGGTGTTATATCATGGTGATGGTAGTAAAATATAAGAGGAGTTTCCATCATTATTTTCTCAATGTATAAATAATCTATTATAGAACTATTATGTGAATATAGGTTTAGGATCAACTCACTGTGAAGTTCATAGATTACCAATTCTTGTCATCTCTGTAAAGACAACTTCAAAAAACTGTGTGAATTATTTTAATCTGAGCACAATATGTAGAATAATAAATCTAACCGAATAAAAGAAACTATAAAAAATATTTCCCTCTAGTTCACTCTCTATGTTCCATTTAGGATTAACTATTTATAATTTGTCCTTTAGTTTTATCATGGAATCCATCTCATGTCTTCATAATATTAAATAGGTTCACCACCCCACTATGATTTTCATATTCTATATTTTAATGTTATAGATCTATATTCAATATATTATATTATTTTAGTAGTGTTTACCCACCCATAACAAGTACCTATAAAATTTATTATCTCTAGTTTTTTAATATTTCAAAATACCTGAAAAATAAATCTCCACAAAAAATGATTCAGTATGTAGTTTCCATGAAACATGTAAAAAATATTATTTAATTGCAAATTTTTAGAAAAAAATTTCATACTTATATTTTAACAAAAAAATATATAATATTTTATTTTAATATTCATATATATACTCTATAAATATCCTCTTAAGTTTTCATATTCCATGAAATTGTCTATATATCCACCAAAGATATATTGAAATCCACTCATCATTGTGGTTATTAATGAAATAGTATTTAATATAATAAATAAATTATATAAAACATAGTCATTAAATCTGTATTCATCATCTTGTTTAGATATTTAAAATTTATTTTTTTTCTCAATATATATTTTTTATTTTTAATAGTCTATTCAGTAATATTGTTGATGCATTAGGATATTATTCATAATAATTGATCATATATGATTCATTATTGACGAAAAAGAGAAATCATTTTAATATCTAAGTCTCATTATTCAACAAATATATTTTCATCAGTTTTATGGTCTCAACTTCTATAGTATCATGGATACTATAACAAATAAACAGTTTACATTGGAAACTCCACTTATAAAGATAATTAAGAATCACTGTTTTTCTTTTGAAAATGAGTCTTAATAAAAAATTTCTATTTCCATTAATTCATAACATTATTATATCAATTATTAAACTGTTATCTCTTAATACTTATGCAGTATCAAAACCAATTATATTATTTTTTTTCATTTTCTAATATAAATTATTACTTGCACTGCATATTAGCTTGTATGATATTCATGGTTCACTCAAATCATCAATATAGTAAAATAAAATACATTATATTCAAAAAAAGTCTTTTGGTTATTTTTCATTTAGTTCAAAATAAAATATTTCATGACCATATATAATGTTCTACACATTTTACTCTAGAATATCTTGGTAGCTCCAAATATTTTACACAATTGAAAATGTTTAATAAATTCTTCAAAAACAACCAGAACATCTACAATGATTCTAAAATATATAAAAAATATTCACAAAAAACATCATAGGATAATTTTATCAATGAAAAATTATGTATAATAAATAAAAAATACCTTCATTATATTCAAAAATTAATAAACCACCCCCAATATAGTTACCCAAATCATCTCCTTTGGTTTGAATAAAATTCCAATGTTTTATTTTGCTAATATTTGTTGTTTAAAATTCCCATAGTCTCAAGAAGAACCATAATGAAATTGACAATATGATTAAATAATTTTACTTACTGTGATTTACACACAGTATAGAAACAATTATTTATTGAAATATTTATATGAAAAGATATATCATTGATTGGTATACCTATTAAATTAAAAAACTCCATTTATTTTCATCAATATTTATTCCATGTTTAGTATATGTCAATTTTGTTAATTTATAAAATAAACAACCATTAGAAGATAATTTCTTCCCTTAATTTGACTAAACATATATTTATTATGTTATAAATAAATTACATGTACTATTTTAATATTCATGTTAAAATAAATCAACCATGTTTAATAATAAAAATCTTTAAAAAGAAGTTATGTACAGAACCTATATCAGAATTATCATGGGGTTGAACTCCAAAATTTAAATAATTTTTCTCAGCTATCATTATACCTGACAATATATATAATATATCTTCCTCTATTTTTATTCATTTTAATGTGTTTCATCTTGAAATTATATTATTCCACCATTTCCTTGATAAACTAGTATTGAATTTTAATATGTTTAGTTTGTTTGTGTTTTAATTAATTCTTAATAATATGATCCATAGTTGTTTCATAAATTTTAAAATGGGTGTATTAACTTCATCCAAATGTTATTTTAAGGGTTTTTGTATATATTAGGTTATTAAAAACATTTATTTTTGAAATATACTATAACTTGGTAACAGTAAGTGATGTACACTCATAATTGTTTTGAACTATTCCATGAAAATTTTATTTATAGGTTCTTGTCCACTTGTTTATTTTCAATAATCCATGACTCTATACTATTATACAATTATTTATGAAATGAAGTCCCATATATTTCCTAATTAAAACATTAATCCATAATTATGGGTACCTTATCCATACCTCTAGATTCATTTCACCCCAATAGGTCCCCCAACTCTAAACTTCATTGAATCCTTATATCCAATAATATAATATAAAAAATAGCATTACTTGTTATGGTAAGATAGTTTCAATACCCAATAGTTTATGAAAATATCATTGTATCATTGGATTTAATATTTTCATTATTTTCAAGTCTTGTTATAATTGATATTGATGCTGAATATTTTCTATATCATTGCATATAAATTTTTTAAAAAATTATTTTACATATTTACCGAGGGAAATACATGTGTCCTATCTCTTTTATATTACTTTTACCCTAAGGAAATATGTGATTTTTTCCAATCATAGAAAATTAAAAACTAATTTCATTGTATTTTTAAATTTATAAATTGAAATATTTTTTCACTATATATTATATCATAAATTGAGGTGAGTACTAGGCATTTAACTTTTATTAATTTATTCATATATAGGATATGATTTATACCACTTCTCAAGAAATTAAATTTATATATTTATAAATCGAAATACTATCCAAATCCCAAGGTTCTTAACTAAAAAAATATAATGAAAATTTTATATGTGATTCTTTCAATACATTATTTTAAATTTATAAAACCATTAATATTAATCCTAAATTATGTCCTTGAGTAATTTTTTTACAAATTTAATCAATATAAAAATTAAATTTATTTTGAATATTCTATATAATTCCAATATAAAAAATAATTATATTTAATTATTTCTTTAAATATGTAAAATTTCCCATCATTATCAAATCTATCAATTCAATTTTTTTTAGCGGCTAAACAATTATTATTTTAAATTATATTTTCATATCCTTCATAATTACCGAGGAATACATATTCTATTAAAATAAAATTATAATCCCATAAATTACTCACCAAATTACATTTTTCTTGTTATTTCTATCAAAAAACATATTCTTTAATTTTATACATGAATCATCAAACATTGCATCATTTAAATATGTGGTCTCCACATGGGATATTGAAAACATTTACTCAGTAGTTCCTTTTCATTGGTAATTTTCAAGTAGTGTTTTTACAAAAAATATTATATTCATCAGTATTATCAAATTCTCTTTACATTTCACTTGGTTATTGATATCAATAAACATTTTCTTCTTATTACAATTGAATCATAATGTCTTCCACATTTGATGATTGTAGATGTTATCCTACACCAGATTCATGACCATTTTCATTATATTAAAATTCATCCAAATTTGTGACATTGATTTGATTTATAATTTATTCTTTAATATTCACTTCATTTAGATCAATAATATCTTAGATTCTCTTTTTTTGCAAATTTTTAGGATTTAAATTTTTATGAATAACCATGAAATATTCACTCGTACACAACATCAATATATATCATGTGTATCATATTAATTTCAGAATTAAAATATTCTTGTAAATACTCTAATATTCATTATAGTTGATTTAATTCCTGGATATATCAATAATGAAAGTTTCTTCTCTCCAAGACATAACATTGTCAAATTTTTAGTACACAGAAATAGATTCACTATGTTTATTCATATTTCTTTAAAATATTACCATGTATGAGTAATTTCATTTTTATATGATTCACCTTGAACTTTTTAATTTAAAAATATACATTTTTTTATTATTTGGTTCTCCAATTATACCACATTTTTATTCAATTATTCTATAATTAGTTTTCCATTTTGATAGAATTGAACATAATTTCATTTTCTTGTCCCTATGTTTTTATATCCTTCATAATTTTTATTTATCTCAAATGAGGTATATTTAGATAAAATGGATAACCTATTTATTCTATTCTTTAACATGATATAAAAAAACATTACATTTTCATACATACACATGATGAAATATATATCTCTGGTCTTTACTTTATGTTTCATGGGAGAAAATACATTAATGTGAATTAAATCGACAAAGTGTAAAATACTCTACTACAATAACTTCAAGGGATCATTTACTAGTTTCCCAATCATGCATTAATCTCAAATGTTTTCTCTATCCATTTATATATTAAGAATATTAGTTATTTTATTATCTTCTAATAACAACCTTTAATGTTTTTAATTTTTCATCCTATTCCATCAATTGTTCAACTGTTTTTCCACTTCTACTATGAAAAATGAGACTTATTTTTTCCCACATCATAAATATTATAATTTATCTTCCATTCATAAATAAATTAATTTTATTAGTATCAATTTGTTATGTATCCCTATTGAATTACTATAATTGTTTTTAAATTTCAAAAAGACAATATACATTTAACAGAATGTATTGATGTACATCCTCAAGAAATAAATAATTATTTTAAATGTATTCATTGGAAAAACATGTAATACTATTTTACGTAATCATCAATTTATTATAATTAAAAAAATATTCAGTCTAAAAATATTATTTTTCTAATTCTTTAGTAAACCCAAATTTACCATTATATTGTATAAACACCCACTATCATGTTACATGTACTACTTTTTTTAATATTTGAGTATGATCTCAACCAAGATATGCATATTCTTTTTCCAAATTTTATTTGTGAAATTAAAAGATGAGATGATAAAACTGTATGTCCCTCCTTATTACATACTATGTCAAACTGAAACCAAGATCTCAATTATTCTATTATGAATTTAAAATTTTTTTCCCTTTCCATTCAGTTTTGAATTTAGTTTATAATTTTTTTAATGTCACAGTGTTTCATTGATAAGAAAGTGGATAGAGCATAGTTACTGTATATCATGAATCATGTCAATTAAAAAAAATTAATGTATATTTTAGATGTTTTTGAATTATTGGTTCATAGTTTTCTAAACTATATATCTATATAATGATGTTTTTATGAGTTATTTTAAGTGTTTGATGTGTGGTTATTGAATGGTTTGAAAAACTATGACATAGAACCATGCACCTTGTAAGCATTTTAAAAATTTTATTTTTTCCCCATAAAATATTTTAGGTCATGGGACCACAAATTCTATAATATTCATCCAAATATTCTCTATTATCATGTCCCATCTTACCTGCCTCATCCCCATAGACTCTCCTTTGACTTTAGTGAGTATCTAAGATCAGTATTTTAGGGTATGTCCTTATAGATCCCTTCCCGCCCCTATCATCCATATTTTCACTTAGTTTAGGCACCTATCATCAATCATAGGAATCATACTAAAAACATTTATGGTTCAGAGTGATCCTAATTCGGGAAATAATTTTGTACAGTGATTTCTCACATTATTGTATTATCTAGTTACTCCCCCTCCATTTAAAGAGACTTGTTTCAACAAAGTTAAGATATGAGATTCTACAAAATTAGTTTCCTTTAGATATAATTTAATTCTTGAGCATTAATAAAGTCATTTTAAATAAAAATATTGATTGAAAATTCATTTTTTATGTGTTATTAAATGGATTTCATGCGTTTTTAGTCATTATAATAAGGGATTTTCAACTCTTTCATATTTTTCATTTTGAAATGATTTCATTATAAATATTTAGTGAATCAATAAAATATTTACGAGTTGTTTTTTAATTAAAAATAGAAATTATATTTTGGAAAACATTGATTATTATAGAAGAAACCATTTTCTTATTTATAAATATTGACTATGTTGTTATATTTATTATTAAAATATAAATTAAATTTTAAATAAAAATTGAAATAGTTTTAATTATACTGTTATTTTATAAGGGTTTATTAGAAAGTTTAATTTTTCAAATATATAATATCAATTCGTAAAAATTAATTTTATATTTCTCAAAACATTAAATCAAACATATGGAGAAATATTTTCATTTTTTAGAAAATATTTATTTTTCAGTGAATGGTGAAAAATACAATTTTTTGTAAAAATATCTCTTATTTTAAATAAATTATTTTATTTGAATGTTCCATTTTGTTTTGAATATTATTTAAAGTAAAATAATTAATAATTAATTTTATTTAATATAAATAATTCCTCATTAATAAATTTTATATTGGATTTTATTATAAGTTAATTTTTAGGTTTAAAAACCCAATTTTTTTAAAACTGATTTAAAATTCAATTTTTTTATCCATCATAATTAATAAATATAATCCATAATGATTAATTTTTTCAATTAATTTTATATTTTTTATATACAGAAATAATAATTTGAATTCATACAATGATTATTATTATTTATAGGGTTTTTATAAAATCTTTGTTTTTTGAAAAATAATTTTTTTGAAAGACACTTTTTCATCACATCTATGTGTTTTGGATTAAATTAAAATTTTATGCATATATTAATTGAATTTGGTAAAATATATTCCATGTTTTTAAGGATAAAAATTTATCTTATTTAATAAAACAAACATATTTTTTTACCAAAACAAGTATGAAAAATAGTAAAAATTAAATACAACGGTTAAGTTAATAAAAATTGGAAAGGTATAAATAAAATGGAAAGGGTTTAAATGAACCTAAAACATGTAATAAGTTTATTTAATTGAAATATTTAAACCTTATAGCATATAATTCTCATAAATGTTCCTCTATTATTACATTTTTCAAGTGAAAAACGTGGGTGTACCTTTTCTTTTAAAAAATACAAGTACTCTACTTACCTGAGTTATAAATGGAAACCCACAGAACTCTCCAAATAATTGGTTAAAATCCATTTGGAACGACCAATACATACCCAAATAACTTCCTTACAACCTTCCACATGGACTAGATCCTTTATTTGTATCATAAATCCATCTTTAAAAGGAACTTGATGAAAACTTAATGATCTTTCTTGAAGAAGAGGTCTTCTTCTTAACTAAGTGTCTTTAATTTATTCCATCACCCACAATTAGAATTTATTATTAAATTATTATTATATAATATAAAAATTATATAAAATATAAATATATGTTTTATATTAATTTAATAACCTAAATCCAACTCATCTCCCATCAAATGAGATACAGAAATCATTATCTGTGTGTAGGGTAGACTATTTCTTTGCCAACCGATGTCATTCATTTTACATAATCACCTCTCATGAAATTTTAGAATTATATATTTAATGTAGATATGTATTAATTGAAACATATTTATATAGATGTAGTTGTGATACAAGATACACATCCTCAATTTTAATTCCCTGGGGGGTACAATTTAATTGCTCGTGTGTACGATGAAATACCACCTCATGAAGTGATGTGATTTATTTATCACTCTCAATTTACAAGGAATGTATTAATGATAATGTTAATGAATATAGGTGATAAAGTTTAAATAATAGTTATATTAACTATCTTTTTATCATTGTGAAAATATTATATATCATTCTCATTCTTACCCAGGAAAATGATATTATTATTCTTGTACTTCTAGACTTCAGCCTCCCCAAAGCGATGTGAATATTTTTTTCATCACCAAATCACAAAAAATTATATATATAATTATATTTAAATAAATAATATGTTATATATTATATTTTTATCATTATATAAATATAAAAAATTACATACCACCTTTCAATATTTATCATTGAAAAATGGAAATGTTTCCCATGAAAACGTATGACCTACTTTCTAAATGAACAAAAAATAGGTCATTTTTCATAAAAATAATTGATAATTCGTTTTAATAGTATGATTTATGTAAAAATATGATAAATATTTTTGGATTATTATTTGGTATATTTTTCAATAATTTCTTTTTAGGCTAATAGTTAACTTACACAAGTCATTTTGACACATAATCCAAATAACATCCCAGCATCTTCCATAACAATAATTGACTAAGTAATTGTATATTGAATTATAGTAATTAAAATAAAAGTAATAACGAACATGAAAATGGTTTTTAATAAAGAAAATAATTAACATAATTTTTTTATTTTGCGATATAAATAATGAAAGTGATGTATCAAACTCAATGTAAGGGACTTCATCTAAATTTCTGTTCATTGATACCTATTTTTTTATGGACCTATATTATTTTATGATTTTTATATACAAATATTTTACTTTTTATTTCATTAATTCATCTATTGTATTGTTATTTTTTTTATTTTACACTTTCATTGGCCTTATTATTCCAATATTCTTGAAGTGATAAGAGGATTTTCATTAAAAATTATCATCTAATGTTTTCATTTTATCGCTAATTTTCCATGATGGTCATGTTATTAAAATGTTTTGGTTTTGGAAATTATCATTTAATAAGTAACATTTATTTATTTTAATAAATTTTCTAGATAGAAAATACATCTTTTAAAAGAATTTTTATATTTCCGTACTTATGAGAAAATGGAACGAACAATTTCAATATATATTATGATGATGAATTTTCCTACCATCGTAACCATTATTTGTATCTTGGATTTCATTACAGGAATTCATAGTTTATTCAATTAAAACCCCGTATTACGTTTTGTGGGTATTATGGTATTTAAAATGGTTTTATAAAATAAAATGGTATTTTGTTATTGAGAATTAGCTTTAAAAAGAAATCGGAATTTTTTATATCTAAAAATTATTTTCAAACAAGTAAAAATGTTTTTTTGAAGCTTTTTATAATTAAATTGTGAAATAATAAAATTATTTATTCATGATATGTCCATGGAAATTATTATTTAAGGTTTGAGACCCATTATAGGTCATAGGTGAGCCTATGTAGTGCTCTAATATATTCAGTAATGATTGTGTTCTTTGGAAAATTATATTAATATTTGGTGGGATGGTTATTCCAAATTATATGGGGTCTATCAAGGTTTTTTTATTGTTATATATGGTGATTTACCAAGTCTCTAACATGAATCATATATTTTTATAAGTCATTTATCATAGAAATCATATAATTTCATGGGGTAAGATAAATGATTTTTTATAATGATAAGTGGTTCCCTTTTTGGGAAGAAAGGTCCGGTTTTAATAAAATATTTTCTTTGGCTTTCATGTTTGTCACGTAAATAATATAATTCTTCATTTTGTTCCCCTAAGTAATCTTTTTATGCTCATCCCACAGTTTCTAAATAATTTTCATAGGGTTTAATGATAGGGTCATGAAATTAGGAATTCCAGTCTAATTTTGTGATGAATTTTCATGAAAATAATTCATGATTTATTTAAAAATTAGTTTTTATGGGGAAATGGATACTAAATGAAATTTTCTATATTTTAATTTATTTTATTCTTTATGGATGATTAATGAAAAATTTCTATAAAACTATAGACCATAAAAATCTATAAAATTTAAGAGAATTAATTCTTGTTTAAATCTAAATATTATCTAATATTTAAGGATAATTCTAAATAGTTGGTATCATAGGATTTTATATATAAATTTTTAGCCAATGAAAATGTCAATAGTATACCGTTTCACGATTTTACATTATGGTTATGTTGAAATGATTTAGTATTTTAATATTCCCATGTTTGTTAAAAAAATTATTATTTATTCATGCTTTTTCTTATAAGAAATAAATAAGATATAGAGGGAATGAATCATGAATATTATATCCTTCAAAACATCTATCTCAAGATGTTTTGAATTCATAATGTTTATTTTTTTTAATTTGATATATCAATTTAATGAATCTATAAATGTGGGTTGTATCCATTCTATAGAGGTTACCGATCAATTATGAAGGAAAAATTTTGTAGTTGATCATTTCATGAGAAAAAAAATGCAATGAATCATTGGATCATCTGATCATGTTGTATATGAAGGATTTCTGAATTCTTTAGATAAGATATTTAAAGTCATGGGATATTCGATATGTAAAATTTTACCTTTTGTTGTTTATCATTTTTATGGATAAGATTTTGAATGATTGAATATGGTTATGGACACCTAAGAGAAATATGGTCTTGGTACAAATAATGGGAAACATTTAAGGATACTTACCTATAAAAATATTTCACTATGTTCTTTTGGATAAGGATAGAGAACCAATTTCTGGAATTTGGATAAAAAAAATATGATTTGTGGCCACGTTTGAAGCCAATTTTACCTTAATGTTCAGGTACATGTCATTTTTTGTTTTTAAGAAACTGATAATAAAATTATTAGAATATAATCAAGATTCAAACCATGTCATTGAAGATATATATTTTTATGTTAATGAAAAATATATTAGAAAGTTATTTATTATCCTAAAAACGTAGAGGTGTAGTTTTTTATGACATATGTCCCTCTTTATGATGATATAATAAAGAGGCTAGGATTAAAGGTGATTGGAAACATGCATCAATGTAGTCTTGGGGTAGGAAATTATAATCCCAACTTGTGGAAAGTGTTACAAAAAATATCCTTCTTAATATCTTATAAATATTTGGAAGTGTTATTGATGCATAATGTTTAGTCATTTAACCATTGATTATAGGATAAATAATTCTAATGAATCCATGAATGAGGTAATAGATAGCCACTAATGGTGAGGAGTTTCAATATATTTGAATTTCATAATTATGAAAATATAAGCCATATTATTGTATGTTATTCTTGAAATCATAAATATCAGAAGAAAATGTTTTTTGAAATGTTTTTTTCTACTACTACAGTTGATGTTTGATCATCAAATGTAGTGGTGAAAGGCATGTTACATATAATTAAATATTATTAAAATACCCTTTTTGACTCTTTATATTGTCATTCCTTATTTTTTGAGAAATTTTAAATAATGTTGGGAATATACTATTGAGAGAGTAAGGTATAACTTTTCATAAAAACACTCAATGAAAATTTTAATATATTAATGATTTATAAGAATATTCCTATAATAATTATTATGATGGCCTTTATTAAAAATATTTATAAGTAGCCTATTTTTTATTTTTAAATAATATTGGGTATGTATTATATTTCATTTTATCATTAAAATATATGTAATAGATCCAAGAATATTTCATTCTAGGATTATTTATAATTTTTTTCATATCAAGATGATGAGAAATTTATTAAACATTATAGTGAAATTTAGGTAGATATTATTGAATAAATTAAAGTAACTATTTGAATTTGAGATGTTGCAATAGTGAATGAATACATTGATATATATCTTGATGATTTTCCTATTCTTATTTATAATTGTGAGGATTAGTTTATTATTGACTTATTTCCTAATGAAAATCATATTTATAAACCCCTATATTGAACAGATCAAGTAGAACTCTTAGAATTGAAAATTAAATTTGATGATTTATTATATAAATGGTTTATTTTATCAATAACTATAACATGGGGTTATGATTTTTTTAATAAAAATAAAAATTGTTCAATGATACTTTTCATTAATTATAGTGGCCCAAAAAACAATGTTAAGAACATGTATCCTTTTCTATACATCAGAGAATATTTTGGCTAAACCATGGGTGGAAAATATTTTTTGAAGGTTTATATATGGTCTATTTACAATTTCATGAAGTTAAAGGAGGATTTAATTCTTTATATAGTGTTATAGAAAAGATACATGCATTAAGAGTCGTTAGGTATTCCTTTTGGGCATTCCAATGTATCTATTTTATTTATAAACCTCATGAATATAATATTTAAATTATTATTTGAATTTTTTTTGATTTCTTTATTGATAAAAAATTTGTATATTCATATCATATATTGGAATATGATAGAAACCTTGTGTTTTTGACCTAAAAAGAAAAGAAAGTATATGAAAAATTCAACAACTGTGAATTTGTTTTGCAAAAAAATAATTCCATGAACACATGATTTCTAAATATGGGAAAATTGTTGAACCTATTATTGTTTTTGAATAATATCCAAGAAAAAATATCAAATTGATTCAAATTTATCTTCAATTAGTGGGTTTCTACTAGAGGATTGTTGAAATCCCTTCTCCATTGTCAATCCCACTAACATGTTTACTCAAAAGAAGTTAAATTTTGTATAAAAAAGAATGTGATGAATATTTTTAGGAACAAAAAGGAATAATAGTGAATGATCTTGATTTTTCCAAACCTTTTAGAAATAGTGATTTAATTATATACAATGATTATTCAATGAAAGAACACAGTTGTGTCCCAATTTAGAATGATCAAGTAATTTATTATTATTCACGTTATTTGAAACCTCGTGAATTAAATTACCCAACACATTATTTGGAATTATCTATTTTTTTCCTTTTGAAATATCGACTCATCATTTTTATGGAGTAAATTGTGAAATATATACTGATCGAAAAATTTTATAGTATATATTCACTAAAAAATAATTTAACATGAGGTTGAGATGATTTAAGGAACTAATCAAATATCATGATTTCACAATTCATTACTGTTATAGAAATGAAATTAATGTGGTTGTTTCATTTATCTTAAGAAATAATGCTACATTAATCATTTACATTTTGAACATGACACCTTGGTCAATGAGATGATATATTTTGGCCATAATGTTGCGAATAAAGGGAAATACTCTATTTTGTTTCATGTTTTAGTTTAATTGACTTTGATATAAAACATTAAACATTCTCATAAGGAGGATCAATGTTTTTATAAAAATATAGAATTCATTAGGATGCGTATGTTTCCTAGTTTTAATATCGATGAATAATTTTTTCACATGATATAAAATATTATTTGTGGGTGCATGTTGATTCCCATATGAATAAAGTGTTACTGAGTGAACCTCACAGTTCTCTTTTTTTTCATTCATCATGTCGTCACTAAGATGTAAAGAGGCCTTTGTGAGTATTATGGGTGGAATTAATAAAAAAAGATACCCCAGAATTTACCATGATATATTTGAATTTACATCATGTAAATGAAAAACAAAATTTATTTGAAGCGAATTCTTTAACCATTGATAGTGCCTAATTATAAATGAAAAAATAAATCCATTGGATTATTGGTGGTATTTTGAAATAAATCTCAAGGTACCAATTCAATTTGAGTTATTCTTGATCAATTAAAATAATAAGTGATTTTTATTCCCGTTTGAGAAATTATGTCATTGGATTAGCACTCTCAAATATATCTAATGTACATTGTTAGATTATATGGATTTCTTAACTATATTGTAAAAATTAACGATACCATATTAACATTAAATTTTTATAAAGGACTTCATAAATAATGTAATACAGAATTAAATTTCAATTCTTATATTCACCCAAAAATTGTTTTTCATCTAAAATGATGATTCAGACCATGATATATATGATTCATTAATTTTCAATGTATTAAAATGGAATTTGGGATACATATATATCTTTGATTTAGTTTTATTATTACAATATTTTTAGCTCTATCATGTATATGGAATAATTTGAGTTATTATATAGAAAGTGGTTTGATACACAATATTTTTTAAATGAATTTGAAAAATAATGTTAACAAGACTACAACTAGTAGTGAAAATGGATAATAAGTGACTGTTGATTATGAAAAATATCATCTTCTCATAGAATAAAGAAAATTTATGAATATAACTAGAGGAAATATCTTCATTTTGAAGAATTTGATCATTTATTTTCAAATATATCTATCGAGAATAGAGCTTTGAGTTTTTGTAAAAAGGGAAAGCTATGTATGTAGTTCATTAGAACATATAATACCCTATAGAAATTTAGATCAGTTACCAACTAATTCTCTTTTCCTATTAGTTTATCCCATGTAAATAACATTTTTCATATCTCAATGTAGAAGAAATATGTGTCAGATTCATCTTGTGTTTGGTAAACAAAAGTAGTTCTGCTGGAAGAGAATATTAACTATGAGAAAAATACTATTCATATTCTAGACTATAGACAGTTGTTTTTTGAGAATATGTTGATTCACTATGTTAAATATTTGTTGAAGAAGAATATGGAGCAATAGGAAAAAAAGAGCATCTTAAAATGATATAAATAAAATATATCCAATGTAAAGACCTGAGTATTTATAGAATAATAAATTTTCATTTATATTAATATTTATAAATAAGATGTAAATTTTATGTTAAAGGTGACACTATTTTTTATAACGTACTCGACACTGAGCATAAGGTATCTATGAAATCTTATATTGCATACCACATTGAGTTATACTGAAAAATAATACCATAATAAAATTATTATTTAAAATAGTAGTTTAAGACTAGTTGTCGGAATGGTGAGAATGAATAATATCATATGAATAATTAAATATGATGTAAACATTAGTAAATAATTATGGTTCACTGGTTACCAAATTTATTAGAAATAGAAATAAAAACCAATTGAATATTAAAGATGTGTTTTTATTAATTCCTATTTAAAATTGTATCATTGTGTTTATAAAATAATAACACTCTTTCTAGATTTTTAATTAATGAAAAATATATGTTATATGATCAATTTAATGATTTAAAATAATCTTATATGTTTTTTATCTATTATTGAAGAAAAGTTCAATCATTTTAGATAAAAAAAGTATTTTTATAAAAATGAAGTTTTACAACATTTTGATGGATATCCATTTTTAAATTTAGTTTTTGAAACCATTTTATAGTCTATTTGAAAAAAATAAACTAATTATATATAATGGGGACATCAAAATTTACTTTGGATACATTTTTGTAAATGTTCTCATAAAGTTCATTTTTTAATGAATAGAGATAAATATACTATTATATTTCTAAACTTCCTTTTCCTTAAATATATTTATATTGTTATATTATTCTTTTAATTGGTTTTAAAGAGTAATTGTATTATTTTTTTCATTTAATCCAATAATTCTCATTCGATATATTTTCAAATTTTAATTGGACATAAACACATGCCAATATTTTGATAGCTTTTACTTCTTACAAACCCACTTTTTAGTATTAACAATGGGAATTAATTTTAGATTAATAACTAAAAAATTGGTAATTAGAATTTCGAAAAATGGATTCCATATTTGGAATCATAATTTCCAAATTGTGTATATTGGTACCTTTTATTTTTAGACATTATGAATAGTAACTTTAGTAATTATTTTATTCACCCTGGTTAAAGGGTAAATCTGGTAATAATGGTAAAAATTAAAATTATAATAATATTAAAATATCTTTATACATGTACTAATCCTATTGTATGAGATATCTGTAACCATTGGAATCATTGTGTCGATTTGGGGACACCAATAATCCACTTGGGAGTGATAATTCCATTTTATAATAATTAATTTAATGTAAAGTGAAAAATTACATAAACATGTATATTTTGATAAATCATTTTTTATATGGGGTTATATAAATGATCACATTGAATATAAATATTTGATTATAAAAAAATATTTCCTATATCATGATGTCTTATTTATAATATTTAGACAGTAGATAACTAAATTTAATTATGACACAATGATGATGGAGTGATTGCTACATTAATGAAAGATTGAAATAAAAGAAACTATAAATATGAAAATAAATGTAACATGTATATTTTTATGTCATATAAAACTTTAATAGATTATATTTATATATTATTATTTATTTAATTCATTTGGTTATAGGGAACCATGTTGCTATTACTTTAAAATAAATCAATTACATAATAGTGTCAAAATTGACATAAATTAATTTTTAAAAAAAATACCATTTTATTAAATGATATATTGGTCCTAAAAATCAATGATTTGTCCAACTAACTTGTATAATGTTACAAATGTAATTAATTAACAGCTTCTGGTTTTCTTCACTTTTTATAGAAAATATAGTTACCATATATTATGAAAATTCAAGAAGACATGGTAAGAGTTAATGTTTTTTAACTAATTGTTAAAGCTAAAAGATAAGGTAAATTTTGTGACATAAACTTGTCTAAAACCTATTGGATGAGAAATTTTTCAATGAAAAAGAATATTATATTTTAAATAAATTGGTTTGGAACAATTTGAGTCTGAAAATAAATTTATAATAAAATAATATTTTAAGAACTTTCTAAAGTGCCCTTTTCCCTCTTATAAAAGGTAATCAGCTCTACCCATTTACTCACGCCTCTCAAGACCTTTGGCTCAACCAAATTCTACCCAGATAAGCTCCCAACACCTTTAACTTACTCATATACTCCATACATTGGGTATAAGACAATTATATAAATCCTATTGGATCTAATCAAAATGAGTGAAATGTTTTAGAGCGAACAATTGCATCACGAAATGATGATTGTTCAATTTTCCCTTAACACCACTAATAGTGGCCATTATGATTCAAATTTATCTATATATGATATATATTATATTTATATTGTCTCTATGATTATTATTTTTATTTAAATCATTATTTTATTATTTCCATAATGTGTAAATACAATAATTTTATTTGAGGAAGTGTGGACAACCGCCCCCTCAAAGTGATATGACTCGTTCAGGCCATACATGGAATGTGTAAGGGATGAAATTAATGATATTATTTAATGTATATAAAATATGATATTATAATTGAATTATAATATATTAATGTTTCATTTAATTTTCATTCCATTAATATGACAAATAAATTAAAGTAGCGTTGATTCGATCGTACTGCATACGGCCTCCATGAATAGTGAATTTCATTTATTATCTCCAAATATTATGTACTATTTTAAATAAATTTATATAAAGGATATATATGATATTTATATCAAGAATACTATTCCAGAGATAAAGGAATTTTAAAATCATGGGAAATTTGTAATTATAACATGTTCATTTTCGAGTCATGTTCTGAATATCAACAAAATGACAGATATGAACATGAATAATTATATGATTGTTATAACAATGAAATAAGTGATATAAAATGAATAATAAAATTTAAAAAGTTTCTAATGTAAGTATAAATTAACCAAATATTATTATTCATGAATATAAATAATGAAGGACTCAAGTCAGAATGAAGGTAAGGGACTTCATCTCAATCACCATTCATTGAGGCATATTTTTATTTATACACGACCTTATTTTACATGGTTCATAATTATACCATTTTTCATTAAATTTAATTAATTGGGTTTCAAAAGGATTTTTTTTCAATGAATCATTTTACTAAAAAAAGGAATGTTTATTTTTAACATACGGGGTGACAACTACCTTTTTGACACCATGAGCATTATTTGATATTTGGATTCCTCTACATGACATAATGTTTTGTAAAATGAGAAGTAAATACCATATTAATTTTTTCAATATTTTGGCATTGAAAATGGATTTGAGAAAGAAATAGTTTTTTCAATATCTTTAGATGATATATTTTGATTATAATATGAAAATGTTATCTTTCCATTATGATGGATTTATGAGATATGATAAAGTTATGGTTCTTGGAAATTGTTTACATATACGGGTGGTTCTCTGATAAAATGAGGGTAGGTAAGCTCGATATTGCTTTCCAATGAATGGGGTAATGTGACAGAGGTAAATGTTAATGTTTCCCCAAATAGTTTTATGGAATATACTTTGATTTGTATTACAAATGTATCTCCCAAAGTATCTTTGAAAACTACAATATAAGTATGTTATGGATGCCATAAGATGCCTTTATGATTTATGATTTCTATTTGTTATTCATCAATCTTATTATTTAATGAGGTATTTTAAGGATATTATGTTTTGCGATTGAAAAGTGTTATTTCTTTTATTGGAATATATTAATGGACTAATGTTTTCTTTCATTATTTTATATCCATTACTGAGATTCTTATGCTCATACCATATTTTTGAAATTTGTTTCAAAGGTTATAAGGAAGGGTAAGAGAAAGAAACAATTAAATAATATTTATATGAAGAAAATAGTTATTTTTTTATTTAATGAGTATTATTATTGTCTAAAAAATTGGATAGTATTGAAGTATCTACTCTTTAATTTTTGATATGATATGTAATAGTAATAGATTAATTCAGTAAAACATTAAACCTAAAAATATCCTCAATGTGAATTCTTTACATAACTCAAGATTAGTTAATGTTTAAGTTTTTGGCCTTATAGTTGGTATCAAAATAAGGTTTAGATAACATTAGGGATTAATAATTTTCAATAAACATGTGATCAGTCTCTAGGTATATCATTTCATTTAAATACCAGTTTTATAAATTTTTCAGATTAAACAAATTCATTTACAAATTGTACGAAGAGGATATCAAACAATATTTCGTTATTTTCCTAGTTAATTTCATGAAATCATTATTTCAAAATAATGATTTGGATTATTTTGAAACAATATCTAATATAAAACTCACTGCAAAATAGTTTTGTGAGATATCAAACACCTCCATTATACCTTGATACCATCGTGGATCATGGATTGTATTTAATAAAATAATATTTTTATAAATATTCTAATATTTTCAAGAAAGGTAAATATTTTCAAGGAATATTCAAATATTTTACCTTATCATAAGATTTGGAAGAATAAAAATATTTCAAAAAAGGTGTTGAAGAAGGATACCCTTGCACAACCTATTTATACTTTCTTAAAAAATATAGTATTTAGGCATATAATTATGGTATTTTAAAAATACCATTTATTGAATTTTTCGACTCAAACTGTGTCTGACTATTTTATAAAAATCATTTTTTATTAGGTGTTTTGAATTTATATGTACTACATGATTATTTTATAAAACTATTTTTAGTGAACTCCCATATAACCCAAGTTGTATGAGGTGTATTTAGGTGAAGGAATAAAATTATTTTTAATAATATCTAAATCATTGTTGCAATGCATGGACCTTCTACTTACTTGAAAAATATGGCAATGAAATTAGGTGGAAACCATGATCAAGGTATGATTTTCATTCAATTAAGAATAGTTTTATTTTATCATATGGAGATGAAATAAAAAATGTCAAAATATATAAGACCTCATGAATTAAGATGTTGAGGTCTTTATGAGTTGGGATGAAAATGAATGTAATAATATGATCTTTGATTTTGAAACATATTAGGGCTATTTGTTTTATAAATAGGGACAACCCACAAGATGGGTGACAACCTGTTGAGCCCCACAAAGCTACGTGAATTGATCCCCCATCCAAAGGGCGACAAGGGTGCATTTCCTACCACGAGCCTATGCGAATTCCCTGGTTAGTAAGACTTATTCATTTTCATTAAATGATTTTATTAATAAAAAATAGGTTGATTTGAAACTTATGGTATATCAAATGAATATCTTTAGTATAGTAAAATGATTTTGTGATTATGTTTTAAATGTTATTTTGGAATTTGTTTTCTTTTTTAGGAACAATATATGCCTATGGGAAATAGAATATTATGGGATTTCGTTTGAGGAGTAATGGTTGATTTTTTATTATGGAAGAATCAATGTTTTTATTGTGGAATTATAGTTATTTGGGATATTTATGGAAATTATTATACTCTCTTGGAGAATATGTGATTAGGTTAATTACTTTTAAGTATAATATTTTAAGAGTTGTTGATCTAATTTGGAGATAAATGCTAAGATTTATCGTGGAAGACTCTATGATCAAATCCTTCTGAATTTTGGGTTTCGATCATAGTTTGGTTTATTTTGAAGAATTGTAGGGATAATTTTTTATTGAATGGTATTATATTAACATTGGGGTAATTTTTGATAAATTTGGGAGATCAATAGTATTATTTTATTTTATACAAGATTATTCTTTTTGGGGAATTATCTGATCTTGTACTGACCATTTGTTTTTAGTTTATGTCTGAAGAAATATCAAATATATAGTTCATTTTTGTGGATTATGTGATTATCTAGAAGTTTATTCTAGTTCTTTATCTATGAACAATTAATCATTAATACTCGTCTTTTATAGAAAAGATGATTTTGATGTAAATATTTATCAAAGGATGAATCATAACTTGTTAAGTAAGTATATTTCCTTATGCTCTTAGTCAACTCGTAAATAAATATCTCAAAATTTTGAAAATGAACATAAAAACAATTTTCCGTTTACTTTTCCTAACTAGGAATCAATGACCGTTTAACACATAAAAAGTTTATGGTTTTCAGATTGTTAACTATCTCATGATCATGTTTTATATGACACTCTATCATAACATAACACTTAGTTTCTCTTCCATTTCCATGTTTTCCTCCATTTAATCCTAGTATGTGTTATATCATGTGACCTTGGTACTTCTATTTATATCTTTTAATTTGATAATTTTATTGACTCTTTTCTTAATGTGGTATTTTAAATGATGTTACCAACCAAAATTTTAAAATTGTGAGGACGCAATTTCCAAAAGGGGGAAGGATGTAACAAACCAATTATTTATAAAATAACATTTTCTCATATATATTAATATTTATGAATAAGATATTAATTTTAAATTAATGGGGATGATTTTTTGGACAGTGTACTCAACACAAAACAACGGGTTTCTCAGAAATCTGACGTTGCACATGACATTGTGTTATAAAAAAAATAATGCAATATTATTATTATTATTTTAAACTGCAGTTAACACTTAGCTATTAGGATGGATAGAATTAATACGATATACTAAATATTGAAATATTATTTATAAATTATTAAATAATGATGAATCATTGGTTACAAAATTTATTACAAATAGAAATAAAAACCAGTTGAATATAAAAGATATGTTTTTATGAAAACCTTTTTAAAATGGAATAATTTTGTTTATAAAATCATATCACTATTTATGGATTTTTATTTAAAGGAAATAAATGTTATATATTAAATGTAATTTTTTAAATTAATCTTTTATGTTTTCTATATATGATATATGACCGAATTCAATTTTTGGGATAAAAGAAGTATTTTCTGAAATTACCGTTTTACCTCCTTTTGATGGAGACCCCTTTTAAATTTAGTTTCTGACAACCATATATAGTATATTTGACAAAATAAACATATTATATAGTATAGGGACCTCAAATTACATTGAATATATTTTTTGTAATTTTCTAATAATGTTCACTTTTTAATGAGTAGTGAAAAATGCCACATTTTACGTCAAAAATGACTTTTAATCTAATTTATTTACACAGTTGTATTGTATTTTTAATTTGTTTTAAATTGAAATTATATTATTTTTTATAATTTAATCCAATTATGATCATTTTATCTAATTTCATATTTTAATTGGTCATAAACAAATGTCAATATTTTTATACATTTTACTTCTAATAAACAAACTTTTTAGTTTTGACAACAGGAATAAATTTTTAATTTATTACATCAACTTCCCTGTTTGGAAATTTTAAAAGTGGATTCCATATTTTGAATAGTCACTTTCAAATTTTGTAAATAAGCACCTATTATTTTTAGACGTTATTAATAGTAACATCAGTAATTATTTTATTTATCATGGTAAAAGGGTAAATCTGGTAAAAAGGATCAAAATTAAAATAATAATAATATTAAACTATCCCAAAACATTTTTTAATCCTATTGGATGAGATATGTCTAATACCATGAATCCTTGGGTCAATTTTGGGACCCCATGGATCGACTTGGTTGTGATAATGACATTTTATATTAATTAACTTAATGTAAAGAGAAAAATAAAATAAACAAGTTTCTTTTACTGAAACAACTTTTATATGGGGATATATAAATTATATCTTTTATAATTAATAGTAATTATAAATCTAAATATATTACCAACATCTTGATATTTTATTTATAAATTTTAGGGATTAAATAAATATATTTAATTATGACACAATGATGATGAAGTGATTGATTAGTTAATGAAAGATTACAATAAATGATATATTAAATATTAAAATAAATTTAAATTTAATATTTTTATGTCATACATGAATTTAATGGATTATATTGACATATTATCCTTGACTGATTTCTTTGTTTCGAAGGAACCAAGTAGTTATGACTTTAACAAAAAATATTTACTTTATAGTTTCAAAAATGACATAAATAAAATTTTCAAACAAATACTAATTTATTAAATGATATGATAGTTATAGAAAAATTAATATTCTTCAAAATGACATATATAATATGTAAAATTTCATTAATTAACCACTTATGGTTCATTTTTCAATTTAGAGTAAATATAGTAACCATATATTATGAAAATACAGGAAGACATGGTAAGAGTTAATGTTTTCTAACTTAGGGTTAATGCTAAAATATAAGGTTAATTATGTGAAATAAACATGTATAAAAAATATTGGTGGATAGTTATTCAACACTAATGCATCTTTTCTTATTAATAATTGATTTTGGGATAATTTTAAACTGAAAATAAATTATTAATAGAATAATATTTCTAGAATTCTTGAAGTGCCCCTCCTCCCTCTTAAAAAAGAGAATAACCTATACCCATTTACTCACACATCTAAATACCCTTGGATCTTCCAAATTATTCCCAAATAATATCTCCAAATTCAATACCTTCCCATTAAATGACTTACCTTAGGAATTAGCAAATTCTAGAAATCATTTTCACTCAAATTAAAAAAAGCTTCATGTTTTAGAAAAAACTATGGCCACACAAAACGATGATTGTTCAATTTTATCCTACCACCTCTCATGGTGGCCATTATGATGGAACTGTTTTTATAAGTGATATATAAAATATTTATATTGTCTCTATTTTTTAGTTTTTTTATTCAAATAATACATTTATGCATTCTATAACGTGTAAAAACAATAATTTCACTTGAGGAAGTGCAGACTATCACCCCCTTAGTGTGATATGAATCGATCATTCCATATATAGAATATAAAAATGATGGATTTAATAAAAATATGTAACATATATAAAATATTATATTATACTATAATTTTAGTATACCTATATATCATTTAGTTTTCATTCCTTTAATAAGATAATGAAATGAAAGTAGCTTTCAAGCGTACGTACGACTTAGCTTCTCAATGAATGGTGCATTTAATTTATTATATCCAAATGTTATGTACTATTATAAATAAATAAATATACCACATATATGATATTTAAATCATGAATAATATTCTTTATATAATGGTATTTTAACCACATGGAAAATTTGTAATTATAACATGTTCATTTTCAACTCAAGTACCGAATATCAACAAAATGACTGATATGGACTTGAATAATTATATGATTGTTATAATAAGGTAATAAAGGATATATAATGAATAATTAACTTTAAATAGGTTCTAAATCATGTATAAATTAACCTATGTTTATTATTCAATAATAAAATGAATGAACGAGACAAGTCAGACTCAAGGTAAGGGACTTTGTCTCAATCTCCTTTCATTGAGGCCTATTATAGTTTATATATGAGTTTCTTTTATACAGTGTATATTTATACCATTTTTATCTTAATTTAATTTCTAGGGTTTTTAATGGAATATTATTATATGATGTGTTTTACAAAATGAAAAAGGAAATTTTATTTTTAACGTACGTAGTTACAACGACCTTTCAACCACTGTGAGAATTATTTAATATATGGATTCCTCTACAAGCTCCAATGTTTTGTAAAAAAAGTAAATTCCATATTTCACTATTACATATTTTGTTATAGAAAATGGTTTTAAGAAAGTATTAATTTTTTTTCCAAATCATGAAATGATATATTTAGATTGTAATGTGGAAATATTAGCTTACCTTTAAACTTGTTTTATGTGTTATGATTATGTTATAGTTAATGGTCATTGTTTATGTATATGGGTGGTTACATGATAAACTAAGGGTAAGTCAGGCCAAGATAGATCTTCAATGCCTTAGGTTATTTGACAGAGGTGAATGATAAGGTTTCTACTTTGATGAGTATTCCAAATGTAACTCCCTATGTAGGTGTGAATGCTACAATATAACTATGTAATGGATTCCCAAAGTTAAATTTATGATTTATGATATATATATATATATATATATATATATATATATATATATATTATTCATAAATATTTGTATTTCAGGACGTATGTTAATATTTTTATGTTTTGTGATTGAAAAGTATGATTTCATTCATTGTTATGTATTCATGGAAAAATGTTTTATATTGTTATTTTATAACCATTAATCATATTTTAATGCTCATCCCTTGTATTTGAATTTTTTTCATAGGATATAAGCAAGGGTAAGATAAAATAATAATTCTAGAAGGTTTATATCATGAAAAGAATACTTCCTTTATTTAAGGAGTTTTATTTTTGTGAAAAAATAATTTAATAGAATAGAAGTGTCAAACTTATTTTTTTAGATGTAATATAATAGTTATTGTAACATACCAAGTAATTAATGAATAATATATATTCTTATCTATGTCTATTTATGAATTAGATAGTGTTTTAGAGGCTTAAAATGAGAATAAATCCAATCTTAAGCATGGAATAATCTAATATTTTTAAAAGATTGTTTTACCGCCTTTTGATGGCGATCAATTTTTAAATCTATCTTTTGACAATTTTATAAGATCTATTTGTCAAAATATACTTATTATTTATGATTGGGACTTTGAAATTTACAGTGGATAATTTTTTGGTATTTTTTAGACAATGATCATTTTTTAATGAATAGTGAAAAATACTGCATTTTACATCAAAACTGCTTTTTCATATAATTTAATTATATGGTTAGATTATCTTTTTAATTGATTTTAAAGTTTAATTAGAATATATTTTTACCATTTAATCCAATGGGGTTCATTATAATTAATTTCACTTAGGAATTGGGCATAAATAAGTGCCAAACTTTTCATAGATATTGTTTCAAAAAAACCCACTATTTGTTTTGACGACGAGAATTATTTTTAAATTCATTATTGCAATTTATATGTTTGAAATTTGGTAAAATGGATTCCATATTTGGAATCATAAGTTTCAAATTATGTAATTAATACTCTTGTTTTTGGACATTATGAATAGTAACGATGGTAATTATCTGTAATTATCTTCATTAATTAGTAATCTGATAGTTAAGGATAATAAAATAATACCATAATAATACCAAATTACCCCAACATGTGTCCTAATGCTACTGGTTTTGTCATGGACGACCATGGGATGCCTTTTGACAAACTTGGGGACCCCATGGATTCACGTTTGTGTGATAATGAATTTTTATCTTTTTATTATTAAAGAAACTAAAATATAACAATGAATGTATCACCTGAGTAAAACATTTTTAATTTTGTCTGTATAAATGATCTATTGGACTATAAATATTAAGTGGAAATATAAAAATATTTCCTACATCATAGAATTTTTTATATAATTTTTAGACATTAAATAAATTAAATTATTTATGACATCATGATGATGAAGCGATTACCACATTAATGAATGATTTAAATAAATTGAAACGATAATGTAAAATATAAGTATTACACTTGTAAAAGACCTATTTGATGAGTATATTTCGAACCCTTATCACCTTATCATAAAAATACATCAATGTGGGACCTTTAAATTTTGAAACTCTTTTGAAAATAAAGTAACATTTTATACCTTTCCAAGAGTGCCCCTCCTCTCCTCTTATAAAAGGCCCCCAACTCTACCTCCATACCCAAACTTCTCAAGCAATTGGCTCGGCCAATATCTCCTAATTTTATCACTAAACATCCCTCTCTTCATCCTAGAATTCTTTCCTTAGGAAGAAAGCTCTTCAAGAAACCTTTTTGGTTCTAACCAAGAGGAGTTACCCGATTTAAAGGTAAAGACTTCTCAAATGTTCTTTTGTTTTATTTTTCTTATCCAACCACCTAAAGTATTTTTATTCATTTCTTTTGTAACAACACCCATATGTTAAATATACTAGGATGTTGATATAAGAATTATTGGAGCTATACTTACACACACCTTCATCTAATGGTTAAAGAGCATACTATTTCCGTGGATGACGAATTTCTGCCTCACGAAACGATGATTGTTCAATATTATTCCTACACCTTCAAAGGTGACCATTAATATGACACTATATTTATATATGATATATAATATTTCTATGTTTTCCTTAATCTTCGGTATTTTTCATTTTTGTCATACCTTTATGGTTTCCATTATGGGTAAACGCGATATCATCATTTTAGGAAGTGCGGACTACCGCCCCCTCAAAGTGATTTGATTCGTTAATGCCATATGTGGGACGTATAAAGGATGGAGATAATGATATTATACACGATATTATACTGTAATTATAATATAAATTTATATCATTATGATTCCAATCAATAAAATATGAAATAGAAATGAAAGTAGCGTTCATGCGTACGTACGACTTACCGTCTCCATGAATAGTATATTTCATTTCTTACCTATAAATGTTATGTAATTTTATAAATGCATATATATACTGGATATATATGATATATATGATATCTACATCATGAATATAACTCTAGATATAATGGATACATGAAAAACTTGTAATTATAAAGAGTTTATTTTTCACTCAAGTACCAATGATTGTTAAAACGACCGTTATTAACTTAAATAATTACATAGTGTTCATAACATGGTAATAAGTGATATTAAAGGAATAAAAAACTTAAAAAATGTTCTTAATCAAGTACAAATTAACTCAAGTTTATTATTCAGGAGATTAAAGAACGGTCGAGTCAAGTCGGATACGAGGTAAGGGACTTCGTCTCAATCTTCTTTCATTGAGGTATATTTTGTTCTAATACAAGGATTTATTTTATATGGTGTATAAACCCATTTTTATTTTAATTTTATACAAAAGTATTCTTTTTCTACGAAGCGTTTTACAAAATGACAAAAAGGAATGTTTCTTTTAACGTATGTGGTGACAACAACCTTTTCTGCTGCCACAAGTATTATTTTCTCTTTAGATTCATCAATAAGTTGTGATGTATTTTTAAATGAAATAAATACCATATAATATTTTATATATTTTGGTATTGAAAATTTTTTTTATAATGGATTTGTTATGTCAATATATTTAAGTGATATATTGTGTTTGAAATGTGGAAATGTTTTCTTCCCATTATTTTTGGTTTATGTCTTATGATTTTATAATGGTACTTGGACATTTGATGGGTGGTTACATGATAAACCATATGACGGGTGGTGTCATGAATACTAGGACGGGTGGTTATGTTATAACCTCGAATGCATTGGGTTTGGAAGCTAGCCGTATGGCTATTCTATTAACTGATATGTGTGGAAGTTGACCGGATGGTTATTCCACTTAAGTATGTTTATGTCCCAAGTTACCTTTATATGTTATGTGTTCTTTATATGAGTTTTAGGGTAATCTTTTGGTTACAAAAGGGTAAGTAATGATATTTTATTCAATAATGATTTTTTTCTTCTTCCTAAAGGTAAAAAGTATTACTTTGATAAAGTATTCTTGGTTTATTGGTTGTTTTGAAAAACTAACAGTTTTCCTCCTTTGTGTATCCCTTAAGGAGATTTTTATGCTCACCCCATGTTTTTTTGAATTTTTTTTCACAGGACATAATGTGTAATAGGGTCAAGGATGGGATCAAGGAAATGTCATACTTTCTTAAACATGGAACTAGAAATGGATTTTTTTGAGTTTATGTTTTGAAAAAAAAGGAAACTTTGTAGAAGTGTCTACTATGTGGTATTTTGAGATGTATTAGTTATGATATAATTCTCTAAAACTCTAAACCTGAAAATATCCTCAATTAGAATTATTCATTTAATTCCATATTATGTAATGTTTAGGGCCGGGGCTTTATAGTTTGTATCAGAAGTCGATTTAGACAACTTTTGGAGTTAGAAAATTGTTAAATTTATAAATTAATTTATGGTATGATTGAAATGATATAGCATTTGAATATTACCATGTTTCTTCGCCTAAGATATTTCTATGTTAAGAATGGTTTTTTCATATAGGAAACAGAAAATATTTTCTGGGAAGTCATACAGAGGGAAATGACCTTTCAAATCAGTATCATGAGATGGTCAGAATCAGAACTAAATAGTTTGTTGCAGTGATGGCTCAGTTGACTCAGGTGAAAAAGTTTGGTTGTTTTTATTGATGATATTTTGGTGTTTTCTAAAAGTAAAAAGGATCATGAAATTAATTTAAGAGTTATCTTGAAAACCTTAAAATAAAGGAAATGGTATGGAAAATTCATCAAGTGTGAGTTTTGGTTACAACTTATTTCTTTCCTTGGTCACATTATTTCAAAAAATGGCATAACTATTGATCCTTCTAAAACAAAAGTTGTTGAAGAATGGCCAAGACCCACAAATGTAACCGAGATCCATATTTTTCTTAGTTTTGCAGGTTACTACCGAATGTTTTTTGAAAATTTTTCATGGTTATCTAGTCCAATGACTAAGCTAAATCGGAAGGGTGTTAAGTTTATCTGGACAAAATAATGTGATGATTGTTTTTAGGAGTTGAAAAGAAGATTGGTGAATGCTCCATTTTTGGAACTTCCTTCCAAGAATGGTGAGTTTGTTATATACAGTGATGCTTTGTTGAAGGGACTTGGTTGTGTCCTCATACAGAATGATCAGGTAATTTCTTATGATTCACGTTAGTTGAAAACTCATGAGGTAAATTACCCTACACATGACTTGGAATTAGCTGCTGTTGTTTTTGCTCTAAAAATTTGGAGGCATCATTTTTATGGTGTAAAGTGTGAAATATATTCTGATCACAAAAGTTTAAAGTATATATTCACTCAGAAAGAATTGAACATGAGACAGAGGAGATGGCTAGAATTAATCAAGGATTATTATTGTACAATTCATTACCATCCGGGAAAAGAAAATAAAGTGGCTGATGCTTTGAGTAGAAAAAGTATTTCTTCATTAACCATGCTACGTTTGTTATGAGATCCTTTGGTTTTTGATTTGATGAACTTTGGAATAGAAGTTGTAGGTGCAAGAAGTTCTTCTGTTTTGTTTCAAGTATTAGTGAGATCATCTCTATCAGACAGAATTAAGCAAGAGTAGAAGAAAGACAGTGGGTTGCAGAAAAAGGTAGAGCTAGTTCAAAAGGGTATGTTTCCTGAATTTAATATTGATCATGATTGTGTTTTGAGGTTTGGGAAGAGATTATGTGTGCCTAGTGATTCATAGTTGAATAATGAGTTGTTATGTGAGCCTCATAGTTCCCCATTTTCAGTTCATCATGGTAGTACTAAATGTACAGAGATCTGCGGGAGTATTACTGGTGGGATGGAATGAAAAGAGATATTACTGATTTTTACTGTGAAGTGTTTGACTTGTCAGCAGGTTAAAGTAGAGCAGCAGTTACCGAAAGGGATACTTCAGCCTTTACCAGTGCCAGAGTGGAAATGGGAAATTATATCCATGGACTTTTTTGTGGGATTACCGAATACATCTCGGGGTAATAATGAAATCTGGTTTTATTGTTTATCACTTGAATAAATCTACTCATTTCATTGATATAAGAGATACATTTTCCCTAGATCAACTTTCCCATTTTTATCTTAAAGAGATAGTCAGTTTACATGGAGTTCTTCTCTCCATTTTATCTGAACGTGATCCTAGGTTCACTTCTAACTTTTGGAAAGTCCTTCAGAAGTCATTGGGTACTGAATTAAATTTTAGTACGGCTTTTCATCCTCAATAAAATGGGCAGTCGGAATGAACAATTCAGACTTTGGAGGATATGCTACATGCTTGTTTGATTGACTATCAGGGAATTTGGGACCAACATCGTTCTTTGGTTGAATTTTCATATAATAATAGTTTTCATTCCAGTACACAGATGGCTCTGTTTGAAGCATGATATGGTAAACAGTGTCGAACTCCAGCTTTTTGGGATGAAGTGGGTTAAAGGAAGATGATGGGACCAAAATTGGTAAAAGAGATGGAAGAAAAAGTTCAGTTGATTCAGAAACACATGAGAAGAGCTCAGAGCAGGCAGAAGAGTTATGCGGATAACCGGAGGAAAGATCTATCTTTTGAGGTAGGTGATCATGTTTTTCTCAAAGTTTCTCCATGGAAAAGTGTGATTCCATTTGGTAAGAAAGAAAACCTGAGTCCATGGTTTATTGAACCATATGAAATTATGGAGAGAGTTGGATCAGTTGTATACCGAGTGGCTTTACCTTCGAGTTTATCTCTGGTACACAATGTTTTTCATGTTTCAATGTTAAGGAATTACATGCCAGATCCATCTCATGTTTTGAGCCTAGAGGTAGTTCAGTTGGAAGAGAATCTCTCTTATGAAGAACAACGAGTCCATATTCATGACTATATAGAGATAGTGTTGAGGAATAAGTTAATTCATCAGGTAAAGGTTTTGTGGAAAAACTATATGGTTGAAGAGGCAACGTGGGAATCTAAAAATGCTATGAGAGATAAATACCCCCACTTATTTTGATAAGTAAATAAATTGTGGGGACACAATTTTCTGAAGGGGGGAAGGATGTAACATCCCAAGTAAGTAATTAATAATATATATTCTTATATATGTCTATTTATGAATTAGATAGTGTTTTAGAGGCTTAAAATGAGAATAAATCCAATCTTAAGCATGGAATACACTAATATTTTCAAAAGATTGTTTTACCGCCTTTTGATGGAGAACTGTTTTTAAATCTATCTTTTGACAATTTTATAAGCTCTATTTTTCAAAATAAACTTATTATTTATGATTGGGACATTCAAATTTACATTGGATAATGTTTTGGTATTTTTCTAACAATGTTCATTTTTTAATGAATAGTGAAAAATACTGCATTTTACATCAAAACTGCTTTTTCATATAATTTAATCATATGGTTAGATTATATTTTTAATTGATTTTAAAGTGTAATTAGAATATATTTTTACCATTTAATCCAATGGTTTTCTTTATAATTAATTTCACTTTGTAATTGGGCATAAACAAGTGACAAACTTTTCATATATATTGTTTCAAAAAAACCCGCTATTTGTTTTGAGAACGGGAATTATTTTTAAATTAATTATTGAAATTTTTATGTTTTGAATTTGGTAAAATGAATTCCATATTTGGAATCAGAAGTTACAAATTATGTAATTAAGTCTCTTTTGTTTTTGGACATTATGAATAGTAATGATGGTAATTATCTTTAATTATCTTGATTAATTAGTAATCGGGTAGTAAAGGATAATAAAATAATACCATAATAATAAAAAATTATGCCAAAATGTGTCCTAATGCTACTGTGTTTGTCATGGCCGACCATGGGATGCCTTGTGCCAAACTTGGGGACCCCATGGAATCACTTTTGTGTGATAATGACTTTTTAACTTTTTATTTTTAAAGAAAGTCAAATATAACAATGAATGTATCACCTGAGTAAAACATTTTTAATTTTTTCTATATAAATGATCTATTAGACCATAAATAGTAATTGGAAATCTAAAAATATTTCCTACATAATAGTATTTTTTTATAATTTTTAGACATTAAATTAATTAAATTACTTATGACATCATGATGATACAACAATTACCTCATTAATGAACGATTTAAATAAAATGAAAAGATAATGTAAACTATAATACTTAAACTTGTCAAAGACCTATTGGATGAGTATTTTTCTAACCCTGATCACCTTATCCTCGAAATACATCAATGTGGGACCTTTAAAATCCGAAATACATTTGAAAATAAAGTAACATTTTATACCTTTCCCAGAGTGCCCCTCCTCTCCTCTTATAAAAGGCCCCCACCTCTACCTCCATACCCACACTTCTCAAGACATTGGCTCAGCCAAAATCTGCTCATTTTATATCTCCACATCCCTCTCTTAATCCTAGAAGAATTAACTTAGGAATAAAGCTCTTTAATAAACCTTTTTGGTTCTTACCACGAGGAGTTACCCGATTTAAAGGTAAAGACTTCTCAAATGTTCTTTTGTTTTATTTTGCTTTTCCAACCCCCTAAAATCTTTTTATTCATTTCTTTTGTAACAAATCCAGTATGTTAAATATACTAGGATGTTGTTATAAATATTATTCGAGCTACACTTACACACACCTTCATCTAATGGTTAAAGAGCATACTGTTTCCGTGGATGGTGAATTTTTTCCTCACGAAACGATGATTGATCAAT